>JAWNOK010000013.1:6250000-7500000 GCA_035046005.1 Drosophila acutilabella
CCTATTAGCCACACTGAACATGTTTTCGCCAAAAAGGCCTTTTAGCCAGCTTACGTTAGCGGCAGCGCTTAACGCTTGTTTGCACTGATAAATGCGCACCCCTTAAGCTGAAATCAAGCGAATCTTGAAACACAAAAGCGTCTAATTACAATGGACGCAAACTGTGGGCTTTTGGCCTTCCTGGAAGGCCAATTTCACACCAATATGTGTGTGTGCTGCCTTATGTGTTGTAGCTTGTTCTTTTCACTTTTATGTGGCAGGACCTATCATTAGCAGACAGACACTGGACATTGTCTGATTCGCGTTGCTTAATTCGCTTCTGCTGTGCGCGCTCTCATCAATAAGTCTTAACTGCAATTATGGATCGTTTCTTTGGTTCGTTCTGTCTACTCCGTTTGTCGCTCCTTTATATATTTTTTTATATTTTCTTTCTTCTGACTGGCTGTCTGGCTGTCTGCTGTCCATGTCTGGCATTGTGGCGCATTTATGGCGCCGCATACGCCGACAATTAAACAATTCGCTTGCCAGCAGCAGCAACAATGCGCCTTTTGGCCAAATTAAGAGTTGGTTCGCCGCCTGTCTATACTTGGTCAATGGAATCGAAACAAGTTGTAAGCGATAAGAACGTTGCCATTGTTCACATTGCTGTTGTTGTTGCTGTTGTTAGCATTGTTGTCGTCGCTTGTTGCTTGACTTTGGCTGCGCTTTGTAATTATGGACATTGTTGCTGTTGTTACTGTTGCTGCTGCTGCTGCTACACACAATTTACATGCTGTTGTGCCTGCAGCTCGCTCAATAATCAAAGAGGCGTTGCCATATTCACACACAGCTACCGAAAACTTCCACAACAACAACTACAACTACTCCAAACAAGCTGTATTACATTGCATATGAAAATACAAGTAGCCAAGTCTCTCTCTGTAACAGTCTCTGATTGCCCGATCGACAGCTCGACACCTGTGCCAGAACGAGCCACTAAATTATAGCCAATTGGCATGGCTAACTGGTTCATCAGTCCAGCATAATTGTCAACAGATTTGAAAGTCATTTTGGCTTCACAAAAAATAAGGGACACAGCTTTTAATGATGCCGGCAAGCAGCGACTCTGTGATTACAGCGACAAATTAATTTGAGTTTGCCACTAATTTAAGCAACAGCAACTGCATTTAAATTTTATTTCCATAAAATTGGTTTTATTTTTTACTAATTGGCAGCGCAGGATTTTTTTAAAATAGCACACAGACTTAGCTGAGCTGTGTAGAGCAATAAATCATACTTAAAATAGCCAAAACTTAACAAAAACTTAAAATAAAATATTAAAAAATATTTAAAAAATTGTTAAATATTTTAAAAATTAAATAACATTTTTTTAATACTAAACAAATTTTTTTATGTATTATTTTTAATTTAAGCTCTTTGAAAAACTTAAATAATTAAAAAAAAATAAATATATATATTTTAAAAATACTTAAATATTTTTTTTAAAATTAATTAAAATTTTTTTAATACCATACAAAGTGTTTTAAAACATTTCTTTGATCTAAGCTCTTTAAAAAAAATTTTAAAAAAATAAATAAGATAAAAAAATATATTTAAAAAATAGTTAAATATTTTTTTAAAATTAAACAAAAATTTTTAAATACTATACAAATTTATTTTATTATATTTTTCTTTTAATTTTAGCTTTTTATTTTCATCTCTTCGACAACTGCCTTAAATTTCTATGCGCAGCTTCTTTTATATAAAAGTTTAATTAACCAACATTATTTTAAATAAATTTATAATATTTTCTTAGTAAGCATTATTAAAAAATTCTCAGGTATTGCTCAGCAAACAGCTTAATTGAAAACGGCTGCAAGAAATATTTTATCTGCTAGTTAATAACTAAGATGCATATCAAATAATTGCTAATCTAACAATTTTGTTAGTTGTTGCATTGCAATCGTGTAACAATTATTAAAACAGGAATTAAACAATTTGTTGTGTAATTACTGGCAGAGATTTAATCTAAATAAGCATTACAGTGAGTAATTAAGAGGAATTCTAAGGAATTTCTGTAGCCAACTAACGAGTTTTGTGAGAAATGTCAGCAGTTTTTGTCCAGCTGATTGAATGATTTGAAGAAGCATCCTAGAAGCATTTGGGAATTGTTTAAGGAGTCTTGGTGTTGGGTCCACTTCGAGCACAATTACAGCAGCCAACGGCGGTGATTTATGCGCCCAAAACAAACGCGAGGTGCATGCAGCAGTGGCTATCGTTGCTGCTGCAACAGCAATCGCAGCACAATGCCTGGTGGTTTGGCCCCGCAGCTAATTAATTTGCCATTTGTGTCCCATTAGCGTAATTGTCTGTCAGTTAAAACTGGCCATGTGCCCCCTTTGACTTCATAAACGGCCAGCAACAGCAGCAACAGCAACGACTACGATGACAACGTGGCCAACAACTAGATGTTGCTGACCAACAGCAGCAGCAGCAGCAGCAAGAGTTGGACAACCTTTGCTTGCATTTTATGTGTCACCATTGTCGTTGTTGTTGTCGTGATTGTTGCTGCTGCTGTTGCTGTGCATAATTTGCATACATGCTAAACACAAGGTGACATTTATGTGACGCGCCACGCATTTAATTTGAATTTGTTGTCAGCTTGGCGCCTTTAAATTAACAACGAGGGCGTGACCAGCAGCCAGAACACCAGCAATGGACAATTACTTTACTAATGGCGCCCATTGGTCTATGGAACACCTGCAATGTTTGCCCACGCAGTTAATGCCACGCCTGCGCGAATCCTCTCCAGATTTATTCCCAAGAACTTTGCGAGTAAGTGCAGCTGCAACCTGAACTTGCAACTGCATGGCGGTGAAAGAGGCAGAAAAAGTATTGTCGGCATAGTTGCCATATAAAGTGAAGTTGTTGCTGTTGTAGTTGTGGTTGCTGTTGTGCAGGCATTCGCCTTAGATTGCTGGCGCAGATGTCGCCGGCAGTAGACTGGCGAGACAGGCTCAAAGCTCAGTGCCTTCAGGCAGCTGCTACAGCCGCGTAGAAGAAAGAGGCAGCAAAAGGGGAGGGAGAGCAGATGATTTGGCCCACGCACTTGTCTAGGCATTGGCAACAACTGCACAGCAGACAAACAAACAGCAAACTCAATCGCAGAACAGTATCGGCAGCAACATTGTAGCCAGCTGCTTGTGGGCGTGCAGCAGGAGGCGTGTTGCAGTTGCAAGTCTACAAGAAAACTTCTAGCGCGTTGAAATTTCTTATTTTCTTAAGAGCAAACTTTCAGCTGGTTATATAATTCCCAATTCCCATTTCCGAACCGATTTTTAAAGCCACTTAAACGTTTTAACGTTATAAGCTTTATGGCCTCGCCAGGGGCCACAACTTCAATCAGAACGCCCAAAAGTTTTGTTGTTGTTGCCCCCCCGTTGTTGCAGGTCGAAAAAGCCACAGGTTGCTGCCTTGTTGCTCATTAAAGTTTCGCCTTATTTGGGGCGTTATCTTATCATAAAAATGCAGTTGCTTCAACACCTGCAAAACGCATCAAACACACATTTGCACTCTGATGGAATTACATTTTGTTACCCGTCTTTTTTTTTTGGGGCCACCGCCACGGGACACCACAAAAAATTTCAATCAGCCGTAATAAACTGTAAAATATGTTTCCCCCCTTTTTTGGCCTTTTCTTGGGAGCTCTTTTATTGAAAAGTGCTTCGATTTGGGTTTGAAGCGCAGGAATTGAGGGATTAAATGGAAAACAATCTTAAATACGATTTATAATCTTGTAACACGGATGCAGAAAGAATTTTAAGCAGTCGTTTTAAGATGAGTGAATTGAAAATATAAGCAGAAGAAGTTTACTTTAAAAGCTTTACATAAAGAGCTGACATGTAAAAGACTGTAACCACTTTATCATTAGTCTAAAAAGCTGCTAAAAAAGCTACTCAAAAGCTACTTAAAAGCTACTTGATATAATATTTCTACTGTTTGCCGCTTAAAGACTCTAACCACTTTATTAAAAGCCTAAAAAGCTGCTGAAAAATATACTTGAAAGCTGCTTTATGCTGTATTTCTGCAGCTTTTCCTTTCTCAAAGCATTTTAAAGCTTTCAAGCTGCTCAAATCTACTTGAAGAGCTAGCTGCCACTTGTTTTTCGAAGCTTTTGAATACAAAAAGCTGCTGAAAGCTATATCAAAACAGCTTGTCCAAGCTTTTATCAAAAAAAGCTCTTGAAATCAAAATTTGTTTGCTTTGTTAGTGATTGCTTAATACGATGGTTACCTAAACTCGCTAACCTTTCAATACCAAAAGCTGCTGAAAGCTCAGCCTCAAGCTACAAGCTCCTTACACAAGCTTGCTTGTAACTGGAATTCAATTAAAGAACTGTCTCAGCTTTTGACATAACTTCGAGGCCATTTACCTCTTTGGGGTCGCAACAAATCAACGCTGCTGCCGCCTACGAACTGGCGATTTGACTGCACAGTCTGGACTGGGCCACAGCAGGGTGTGGCGCCTGCCACAGAGCACAGGACATAGCCATGGCCAAGACAAAGACCAAGGCGAAGACCAAGACCAAGAGCCAAAGCAAAGACCAAGTGGAAGCGCATGCGCAGCGGGTTTTATGCATTTTAATGCCGCGTCGACAACGAACATTTGGAACTGCTGTACACGGGGGATATCCGCACTCAAAGCCCTGCAAGTGGAACAAAGCTGCAAGTCTTTGGTAGTCGGAATCCGAGTTGGAGTCAGAGACTGTCGATGGTTGTTTATGTTGGTGTTATTTTCATTGCAAACAAATGATGAGGAACACGCAAACGCACTCAGACACAGTCCCAACTGTAGGCAGAGACAGACAGACCGTCTTGGGTTCAAAATTGAAATCACAATAAGTTTAAAAAAGTGCCAGAGGGTGATAGCTGTGGACGGCCAAACGACATAACATTAAACTGCCAGTAAAATAAAAATAAAAAAATATTGAGCTAAAATTATGGTTGATTTTTAGGTGGAAAACGAAATTTATTTTATGAGCTCAAATTTGCTGAAATTGCCCGGAGAACAACAAAAAAATTGGTAGCCTCAACAAACAAATGAAAATGTTTATTATTATTTAAATATTAACATAAAACTGGAGGAGTTTTATTAAAAATGTGGTATATAAAAATGAGGCGAATTATGTAGTTATAGCTAGATTAAATTTAAGCTGCAGTTTATGGCAGTTTTTAGGTTGTAAAATGGCTAGAACTTGGCGTAGAATAAAAAATAAATTGCTTTACTTCTGGTAAAGTGTTAAAAGTTTAAATAAAGCGTTTAAAGCTTAGTGAGCAGAGTTTTCATAATTAACTTAAAGTTTAACAAGTAATTACGCCATAAAAAGAAGCCAAAGGAAGCTAGAAATTTAGCTTAAAGAAAGCCAAAATTAAAACCACTTAATAGCTTGGCGAGTAGTTAAGAACTGCTGAGCTTTAATCAAGCTGAAAGCTACCGTTTGGCTAGGCAGCTGCTTTATACAGCCAACTCCTTACACAGGTGCGAATGGAGCCTTAGAAAGCAAGTGGCTCAGATTACAAACAATGGCAGCTGCCTTGATGGCTTAATCAGCTCAAATTACGACAGCTACCTGGCTCATAAAAAAAAGTTTAAGCAAAGAAAGTTCAAATTGGGTACAAAAAAAAGGCTAAAAAAGGTGTATCAAAAAGCTGTTTAGCTGCGACCAAGAAATTAGCAGAAATCGCAGGATGAATGCCAATTAAAAACTCATTAGGCAGTCGATGTAGGGATTAAAGGTGTAAGGGGCGTTAAGATATATTCAGATGCTGATTTAATTGCCGGTTTCGCCATGACCAACAAAATGTCCGTGGGGTACGAAACGAAATCACTTTTGAGCACGTGCAAAAGGCCAAAAAAAAAAAAAAAACAAAACCAAAAAATGATGGGCACTTGCATTAAACGAAATCGTTTAGAGCTGGTCTTAAGTCGAGGCTAAGGGTTAGCTCAAACGTTGCACAGTCCAGAGACGCTGAGCTGAGCTGAGCTGCTGTTGCAATTAAAGCGCCAAGGGGATAAGAGGCAGCAGCGCAAACGAAGTTGGTTGAGTCCATGTCCAAAATGTGTTCAATTTAAATTAACGATCAGTCGAGACTTTGGATATTGGATGGGGATGGGGATTCGGAATTGAGCCAGAAATCGGGGATTGCACAAACGTGATTGAGAGTAGAGAAGCAACGACAGCAGCAACATGCAACATGCAACCGTTTTTACAGTGTTTTTCCAGCAACAGTTGCAATGCAATTAAGAAAAAGTTTTATTTAAATGGTTTGGCGCTGCTGTCAGCTGGGACTGGGACTGGGACTGGCAGTGGGGTGGAGGGCTTGTAGGAGGCGGCAGCGGAGCAGGGCCGAGTCTCACATGTGTTTGCTAATTTCTGCGTGCAATTGGAACATTAATTAAATGCAACATTTAAGCTATAAATTGTTTGCTTAATTGCCATTTAGGACAGCAATTGAAGGCAGGAACAGAGGCAGGAACAGAGAAGGAGGGAGAGAAAGAGAGGGATAGAGAAAGGAAGAGAAAGAGATGAGCTGCGAGCAGAGCTGTTGTGATAACTTTAAATTCAAAGCGTCTAGAAAAATTTTTAAAATTTTGAAAAAATTATAATCGTCTAAAAAAAATGTTAAAAAATTAGAAAAAATTAAAAATTTTATAATTTAAAAATTTAAAATTATTGAAAAAATTTTAAATCTTCTATTGCAGCAACAGTTTTGTGTTGGAGTCTTTTAAAATTCCACTAAATTTTGACAAATTTGTTAAAAAAAATCTTAAAATTTGATAACATTGAAATTCTTAAAATGATTATAAATTGAAATGCATATAAATTGTCGGCATTTCGATGCAAGTCATCGTTGTTGTCGTGCGGCCATAAATAAATTAAAAGTCCGCCGCAAAATGACAGCAACAACTGAGCAGATTGGCAACATGTTGCTTCTGCTGCTGCTGGCGACAGCGTTGGAGCAAAGCAGCCAATGTCAATTCAGAACAAGAGCAACATCAGCAATGCCAGCAACAACAAACTGAGTTAAACATATTATTAATGATGGCGGAAGCAAATGCGGTGCCTTTTGATAGTGTGTCCCTGTTGTTGTTGTTGCTGTTGTTGTTGCAACAGTTGGTTGTCCAAAATGTTGTCTGGTTGCCAATGTCTTAGCCATGACAAACGCATTGGCATTGACAGTGAAGCAGCTGCAGTAACAGCAACATTTACATAGCTAAAGCTGCTGATGAGTCGTAGACTGAGTCAGAGACTTGACTGTTGCATGTTGCACTCGTATGTGTGTGTGTGTGTTGACAGTGCTTTTTCGGCCCACAAATGCAGCTAAGAAGCCAGCATTAGTTTTGAGCAGCTGTGGCGCCTTAACAGCACCCAGCGGCGACGCATAACTTGGCACCAAACTGGCAAATCGTTTTCACTACCAAATCGAGACTCCAAAAAGCTAAAGAAAAGAGCTAAAAAAAAAAAAGCTAAAAGCAAAACACAAACGTAGTTGCGTGGCCGTGTAAGACAAAACTGCAGCCAGTTATTGTTATTGTACTTGTTGTTGTTGCAGCTCCAATTGCAATTCCTGTGCCATTTTTTTTTGCATGTTGTTCAATTTCAATGGCGCCACATCTTTGCCGTGGGACGCAGAAACCAAAAAAAAAAAACAAAAAAGGGGAACAGCAAAAAATCCTTGGCTTTGCTTGCTGAAAATTGTTTGGCAGGCATTTAGGCCACAGGCTGGCAGCCAGCGAGATACGAGTTATTGGCAACTAGATAAGCAAAACAGTTCGACTACCATTTGGCCAAGCTCCGCGTGACTTGACTTCTGACTCGAGGCTGGCAGTGGAAGTGCTGCAAAAAAGGGGTCTAAATATGCAGATTAAATGTTACATTTAAATCTAGCATTGATCAGCAAGCAGACTAAACAATATGAGCTGCGACGCTGAAGTTTACAGAGCAAAATCTGCAACCTATAACTTTTATAGTTTATTTAAGAGCAATTTTGATCAAATATATATTAAAGTCCGCTTTAAAAACATGTGTTAATTTATGTGTAGTAAAAGACAACACTCATCTGTTTAAATACTTGACCTTTTTGCTTCTTTAACCTGGCTTTAAAGTCTTGTTTTCAGTGATTGATCGCCATGGAATGCCACACACACACACAGTTGAGTTTAATGACTCAATTTCATTAAATTAAACATTAAACTGGTAATTACATAAGCCATTTAGCACACAGCTGAAATGCTAGGCGCTTATAACTGTTGCTGTTGCTGCCACTTCTTGGCTTGTCTTGGCCATTTTCCACATAATTAAGAGTCTTGCGATACGTTAGATTCTAATTACTCGATTTGTGCCAGCAGCCATTTAAAGGTGCATTCATTTATGCAAATGCCACAACAAATCACAGTGGCAGTCGCTGTCGACGTCTGCGTCGACGTCTCTGCCGCCGTCGACGTTCTCCGGGTGTGCAAATGACAAACGACTTGAACTTGCGATTGTCGGCCCGAAAATCAAATGAAATTGTAATTTATTTTTTAAATAAAGTTTGTCGTTTTGTCGCTTAGCCAACTCGTAAATTGCCACACACACACAAAGTTAGGTGTGTGTGTGTGTGTGTGTACAGACGCTGCGAGGGGTCTGCGCAGGTAAACTGCACGCAGTGGGGCCAAGTTTGTGCCTTAAGTCTTTCGTTTTGCTCAGCTCATATTTGTTTACTGCTCTTTTTTTTTGCCTCTTTAAGGTGCGTGCGCTTATGCATTGCAATTTTTTAATTGATATTTAATTGCAGCCATGGCACACACACGCACGAACACACACACATACACTTACTTACACCCATGAGCACATGCGTAGTTCGCAGTTATTCTTTATGTAATTTCATAACGCCAACTGCGCATAAATATGCATATTAATTTGGCTTTGCATACCCTGTAAAAGGTGTTTAAATTTAATATTAAGTTTAATAATTTTAATTATTTTCATTAATTTTAATTTAAATTTAATGACTTACTTTATACCCAAAACTATATTACAGTGTATTTGATGGTAAGACATGCCTATTTATAGAATTAGTTTTAAATTTGTATACTTATTTCAGTCTAAAAATAATTTGTTTAGGTATTTACTAACTTAAAATATTTTTTAATTATACAATTATTGAATTTCTAGACTAGTCTCCCACTAAAAACCTTTTTACAGAGTATTTACCAATCATCAAAATTTTTATAAAATTACTACTAAGTTTCTAGACCTCTTCTACACCAAAAAAAACCCAATTTACAGGGTATTAAGCCGCTTGCACACCCACACGCCACTGACAACATGCTAACTAGTTTCTGTTTTTATTGATTTTTCACACAAATTAAACGTACGCAGCTGCAAACATGCAACATGTGGCAAACAGATCGCTCGCTTTTATTAAGTATTGATTTTTGTTGTTGTTAATTTTTAGCACAATTTTTACAAAGCACTTAAAACATAAAAAATTGAATAATTTTTTTAGTGCATGTCATAAATAGTTGGAATTTTATGATTAACTTTTTATAGCGAACATTTAACGATCGACAGCACATTAAAATTAAAGTCGAAATAAAAGTAAAAAAAAATTAAATATTAAAGCTCATTTCAATTAACACAAGAAAAGAAAATAATAACAATAAAAAAAAACTTAATTTTAGCAGGCAGCTGTCGACAGCAGATAAAAGATCCCCAGGCAGCTGCTGGCATTTGGCAGGTCTCACCAGCAATTGTTCTATTATATGATCCTAGCTGCTTTATCCATGATCTAGCTAACACTTGGCAAGCTTCACACCCATCTCCCCAACTCCCTTTCTCTCTATTTTGCTCTTTTCTTGCGCCAACTCTCAAGTTCTCACGTTCGCGCTTTCATTTGTTTAGCTAATTTTGAATTGTTCATTTTAGAAAACAGGAAACTCATTGTATTGTCCCTCAAACGAATCCAACCAATAATTGTGTGGGAAAGGTAATTTTGCACAGCGTTGGCGACAGCCATAAGCTTTGGTCTTCAGTCCAAGCTCAGGTACTCTAATTGCGACTAACAGCTCTGAAATTTGTCTTGTTGTTTGTGGGCGCTCAATTGGTTTCGAAAGGTTCAATGGTTTTCAATTTGCCAAGCAATTGCAAAGCGATTAGAGTTTGGCATGCCCAAAAACTAAAAAAAATCAAATTAGATTGGCCTAGACAACAGTCTAAAGTTACATTGATTTTTGGATTATAATTATGCTCTGGAACAAACTAAATCAGCTGTGGGAAATAGTCTTAAAATTGCAAGGTAATTTCAAAATAATTCACAGAATTAATATACTCATTTTTAGCAGGCTTTTTAAATTGATTATAACAAAGAAATCTATAAGTTTAGTTTATATTTAGCTTAGCAAAAGTTTCTTAGACTTTGAGTTGATATTTTATTTTTTAAAAGAAGAGAATTAATCTGACAAGCCTTCTGATAGTTTTGCGGGTTAACAAATGTATTAAAAAATATATTAAAATACTTATTACATATTTTAAAAATTCTGACCGTTTAATAAACCCAATTTTACTATATAAAATTTTAGTTTAAACATTTATATCGATTTTAAAATGGTAAAGAAATCAAATCGAAATATGTTATGAATTTACTCAACAATTAAACTACAGAAAAATTAATAAAAACCTTTAAAAAACACTCAAAATATATTTAACTAACTTAACCTTTGAACTGCTCATATTTTATATTTATTTATTTAATTGTTTTCATAACTTTTGAGGCGTTAATTCCTCAACATGCATTTTTCATGTCTCGCGCGTTGAAATCGCATGTGAATTGCAGATAAATAAAATGCTAAAACAAACTGAAAAGTGTTTTTCCCATGACCTCGAAATCACATAAAAATAGTTCCCAGTTTTAGCCTGAAGTCTGGTTTGCTTAGCCAAGTTGCGCGTAATTTAAGAAATGCATTCAAATCAGACGATGACGCTGATGCTGATGCTGACGACGTGACGTTGAAATTAAATCAACTGGACTGGAGAAGCGAAGAGGCCTAGAAGTTAGCTGGATAGTTTAGTTGGCCAGTTAGTCAGCAAAGGCGGTTAGACTGTTGGCCAGACCACTTGACCAAGTGCATGCAATGTAGACGAGTTTTGGAGTTAACACGGTCTGACTAAGGCACAACGTGATGTGGTGTGTCTGCTCGGTGTAAATTGTTTAACATTTAGGCACATTTCATTTGTTGTTGTTGCCTGTTGTCTGGCTGGCACTGCGCTGTGCGCTGTTGTTGGCCATCAACGCTGCTGTCCATGTAATTTGTTTTGATAATGCCCAATATTAATGCACAGAGCCGCCGGCGACAATTTTGATTAAAATGCCATTTATATAAATCTTTCACTGTCTCGCTGGCTTATTTAATAAAGTGATCTGTGTGTGCTGTGTGTTAATCCCTTTTGAGTGAGTGACTAATTGCATAGCAAATGAAAGCAGTGAACACGCAACACGATGATCCTGACACCTGGCACGTAGCTGGAAGGCCAATCTTTCAACACAGTTCAAGTTGATTGCAACAAACGAAAATTGCAGGCACGTCAGAGTCCGATTGGAAGTCAGAGTCAAAGTCAGAGTTTTGAAATTGCAACTCAACTCTAGACAGAGGGACAGCGCTTGGAGCAGCAGTTCAATATGGCACGAACTGTGTGCGCTTCAGGTAGAAAGGCTAAAGCAAATCAATAATTGTATTGACTGTAAGACGAAAGCAGATCAAAAGGTCGCCACATCATGCAAATAACGCGGCCAGCAGATGATGCACAAGCTGAGAATCGGGAATGGGATTGGGACTGAGACTGAGACTGGAGGCGGCAGCAGCAGCCACAGTCATCATAACACAAAGATTGCAACCGCGGAATGCAGACAGTGAAACAGACAGCAGACAAAAGATAGCAGACAACACGGACTACACTGAGAAAAAGAGTAGAGTAGAATAGACTTAAGTTAAGACTCAAAGCTTAGAATCACTTTCAACTGAAGTACTGAATTTTATGGTAAAGCAGTTTTTTAGTGTTAGTTTAAAGCCTAACTTAAGTTAAACCCTTAAATAAACCCCTTCCCCTTTTGATTAGTGTAGTGTAAGAAAAAATGATTTCAGATTTGCAAGTTGCAAGTTGCAACTTGCTGAAAGGTCAACGCGATCATTTCCGCATGATTACAAATGCAATTCGTTGCTTCGTTGTGGCATGCCACTTGAGTCACCAAGCACCAAGCACCCAACATGCCACAACTTCGCTTCGTTTGGCTTCGTAAGACTTCGCTTCGTGTGCTTGAATTCTGCTCAGCCGAAGCTCTCGTTTGTGTCTTAAGTCATTCGTTTGCTGTGCTCACACGAACAGACGCTCTGCGCTCTTAACTCTCACACTCTCACGCTCTCTGTCGAGCAACTCTCCACTGGATGTCTGCGCAGGGGCAATAGCTATGCGCGCCTGCGTTTTGAGGGGCATTTGGCAGGGGTATTTAAGGGGAAATGCAGGGGTAACTGGCGGGGTGCTTGCGTAGACTTACGTGTGGATTCCATTGAGCGTAGTGAGCGTAGAGTGGTGGGTTATTTATGTGTTTGGCAGGGGTGGCAGTGTAGTCTACGCTGGGGTGGGTTAAGTAGGTGTTGCCCCTGAACAGAGTGCTTGGAGAAGTAGAAAGGAGAAATCAAAGCAGCAGAAGGTGTAGGAGAAAGGCAAGCGCTACGGGTTTGAGCAGATTTCTGAGAGGAGGTTTTAATTTAGTTTATATATTACGAATTATTTAATAGTATTTATTGTTCGATCTTTACTTTGGGAAGGAAGGAATGTGCAGTTTTCCCCACTCCCACTATTGCCTTAACTCCTTCTCCCCCTCTCTCTCATTCTGTCATTGCTACCGACCCACTCTGTCTCTGCCTCTAGTACTTACTCTCCCTACGTTACCATAGTTTAATTCTTATAGATTGCTGTATGTCATTCTGTTAAACATTGCCTATATTTTTAACCCACCTTTCACAGCTTTTTTTCTTCTCTTTCCTAAAGTTAAAGTGGACTTTAAGTGGACAAGCGTTGTGCATAAATGCGTAATTCAGGCGATATAAATTGAATCAATGATGATCGATGCTACTAAACAGCAGCAGACTGCAGACTGCTACTCTCTGTGCACTTAAAGACCTTCTCTGCGTTGCTGATATGCCCGATAACAATGAATTATTGCTACTCCTGCTGTATTGTCAGCTACTGTCAGTTGTGTGTAGCTCTTCCTACTCCTCCCCCCAACTCCCCACAACTGTATTTCACAATATATATATATAAATATATTTTATTTTCTTGTCTTTTGGCAGATGCGTTGTGGCTTTTGGGTGCCTCATTCATTTCGCATATCGCAGCGGCTACGATAAGACAGTGTCAAAATTTAGCAACTGCTGACGTTGCAATTGCTGTCAACATATCATTTGTCATTGGCCAAGTCGATAGCCAAAGCAGCCAAACGAGTTGTTGGTCTGTTGTCTATGACAAATGCAGCCAAAGATGCCAATGGATACGATGCTAGCTAGTTGGTAGTTGCTAGTTGGCAGACAAAAGTTATTAATGAAGTTGCATGCAAAGTTAGCCGCCTCATGGGCAATTAACCTGCTAATTAAATGGCCAAGACAAGGCCTACTCCGCAGCAGGAAGCACTTGGCATTTTGTGCTTTTTTCATGCACCGTTATCAGCACACAGCCATCAACTGCAGCTTCACCTCCAGCTGTAAGGCGACAGTTTTTGGCCCACAGCGAGACTGGTAGCGTAAATGTTTTTAATGGTAACTGGTCCACTGCCTTCCACTGGCGACTGCCACTTCATTAGCTACCAAATTGATGAGTTCAATTAGGCAGCCCAAGACCCAAAAGACAAAGACCAAAACGCAGACGCAGGCAGCAGCTATTTTTGAGTTTTTTTTTGGTTTTTGGGGCCCTTTGGTAATTAGCGCAGAGATTTTCAAATTGCCAAAACTTGTCTTGTCAAAGTTTCTGCAGCTTCTCCTGCTGCTCCTTTTGCACTGCCAAAAAGAGGAGTGCTGCTGAAATTAAATGCAGAAAACTGCTTAAAATATGCCAAATATAATTTATTAAAATTTTTATTTAATGAAAATTATTGGGCTTTCTTTAAGGAATATTCTCCTGTTTTTAAAAATGTTAACAACTTGAGCATAAATTGGTTTTTAATCAAAAATTAGTTGCCTTGCTTGCTTGAAATAAATTTTAATCAATTAATTAAGCTTTATATTATTTTGCACAAATTTTCTGATAGCAATTTTAGGCAGCATTCGTAGATTGTTTAATATATGGCTTAAATTAAGCTTTTAATTGGTCTAGAACTCATTTAAAGTAGTCTTAAAAATAAGTATAATTTTCTACTCCCCTTAAATCCATTAACTAAATTTACTGCCTTAATTTTGCGCAGTGTCTGCAGCACATTAAAAAGATGTGTGTCAGTTTTTGGGCAGCTTGGCATTTTGTTGCTGCCCCAATCATCTGCCTCGAGTGCCTCAGCAGCCTCCGCTGCCCCGAGCAGCACTTGGTTTCACTTTCCGCCACAGAATTGTGAAATCAAATGAATATGAATTCCAATGCCAATGCCAATTCCTATACCAATTCCAATAACGATTTCGACTCACAAATTTCAATTCCTTTTGCAGCTGCCACAGCATTCGTAGAATTTAAGCAGCAATCCTTTAGTTTTATTTCAATTTTGCCTTCTTTTTTTATAATTTTTATATGCTTTTTGCTTTTTTGGTTTATTCGGGAGTGCTTAATGAGCCCGTTTTGGAAATGGTATTCTCGTGTTAAAACATTGATTCGATTGGCGCTCTTAAAAGGTGTCGCCGTCTCATAAAATGAGCCAACATTTTTTGGTCTTAATTCTTTTCTTTCTTCTCTTTTTTTTGAGCTGCTTGAATTGCCCATAAAAGTTTCGCCCAAAATATAAAATTCAAAAGGCGCCGTATCCTTTTGGTTTAATTAACGCATAAGTTTCGAAAGCCAAAAAAAAAAGCTAAAAAGAAGCTAAAGTTTTCAGCTGCTGCCAAATTGTGCGATCTGCATGTCAATTTATATGAGGCTTATGCTTTAATTTTAATTGTAATGAACGCGTTTAGTCAACTCCAAGCTGATCCCAACCGAAGGGATTCGAGACCGAAAATGAATTTGCCAATTCATTAACATCTACACACACACACACACTCATGCCCATTTACAGGTGTCTTCCAATTCACTTTTTTCTGTTCTTTTCTTTCATTCGCTTCACAGCATTTTCACAGTCCCACGTTGTTCCAGTTGTGCTTTCTCACAGCGCTGCGATTCGTGTGAAAAGCATTTCAACAATTTCAGAATGCTCCAAATGTGCAAACAACTGGGAATACACATATTTTGGACAATGTAATGTGCGCTTTCTTTGGGTTGTAGCAGCTGGCAGTTACCCTGTATTAAAGTGTTGCTAAGTAGGTAGAAAAACTAGACGACAAGTTGTTGTTTAATTTTTGTTAATAAATTCATTTAAATTAATATTAAATAAGTTTTTTAAATACAGTTTCTTAATAAACTATTTAGCGCGTTTGTGCTTCAAATTTCAGCTTTTTATCTAGCGTTTTGGGCTATATTTTAAGCTGTCAAAGCTAAAGGCTTGCATATCTTTAGCTCTAAAATTCATAAAACTAAGTGCTAGAAACAACTTTTAAGCTGTTGCTTAGGCCCAAAAATGCATATAATCAAAGCTCTATCCATTGAGAGTATATATCCTTTAAAAATAGTCAAAGGCATTATTTATTTTGGGGCTATAGCTAAGTTAACGAACTGTCGTGGTTGCAATTTATTTAATTCTTGACTTGACTTTTGCCTTTAACTTTTTATTTATAAAAATAAATAAATTTCTACTCAACCACTTAACTTAAAAGTAGCTGTGAATCCTTTAAACATATTTCTTTAATATTTAAAATTAGTCTATAAAACAAATTGTATAAATTTACTTCATTTTATGGCCTTTAAAAATCTAGTCTAAAATACTACCTATAAATTAAGCCGCTTTTGTAAGCAACAGTTCTAGCCGCAGTCTAGCACACCCCTTGCTTGCTTGTTTGCTCACTTAGGGTATTTGAAACAAATACCAAATCCAGGCCAAAGAACATTTTAATAAAGTTCTCATTCTCACATTATTCGTCACGCCAAACGATTGCGTCTGCGCGCCCACATTCCCAGTTGTTGTTGTTGTTGTTGCTGCTTCGTCTCATTAGCGCACGACGGACCAGCAATTTACCCCCATCGCCAAGGCCTGGGACAGTTCATCGCCAGGCACAGTTCACATGATGTAGCTGCTCACCCTAACGACGCTCATAGCTTCCCGATTCCGATTTGGATTCCGATTCCGATACCGTTTCCGATTCCCGTGCACACATTCCCGTTCCCAGGCGCATTTGCAACAACTGCACAAGTTCTCGTGTGATTTTTCTGCTCTTGGACTGTGTGGAAGCAACAGCTTTGCCACAAAAACAACCCTCAAATGTGTCGCGTGTGCTGCACCTGATTTTTTAGGGGTTGTTTGCAGACAGTCGCGTGGCTAGCTTATCGTGTGTGAGTGTGTGTGCTTGTAGGTCTGTGTGTGCTTGTGAGAACTGCAGTTTGTTATTGTTGATTTGTGGCATGTTTACACAGCAATTGTTGTTGCAGCCGCTTCATTGCCGGCAATACAAAAATTTCCCATTAAGTTTGCCATCAATTTCTGATCGTTGCACGTTACGGGCCAAAATTGAACGTTTTCGAATACATCTATATGTATTTGTATGAAACTCAATTGGTCAGCTTTTTGGCGCCTGATGAGCAGCAATCTAAGCAATCGTGCTGCCAGCAGTTATGTTCTGGCTCCAAGTTCGTTGTCTAAGTCTTTCGTTGCTGTGCATTTCAAATCGAGCACAAAACGAATTTATTTTTATACCAAACGTAAGCTTGAACAAACAACATCATCATCAGAGCAACATAAACTTCAGCAACAACTGCAACAACAACAACAACAACAGCGACGTCGACGACGACGACGTTGACTGCAACAACTTGCGATAAACTGATTTTTGTTTCTTGATTTCGTTGAACCAAAAAAGGCAACGGCAACTCCCATTAAATGGCCCAAAAAGGCAAAACTTTGCTGTCGTTGTTGCAGCAGTTGTTGCTGCTGTTGTTGCTGTTGTTTTCTTTGTTAACTGGCGCCCACCACGTTGAGAGCGAGGCGGCAACGGCAACGGCCACCGGCGCAGTCTCAGCCTCAGCCTCAGTCTTGGCGTCTCCAAGTGCCTTGCATTTTGTGGCGCCACGCCCAGGCAACAACTGCCACATGCAACGCCCACCAGGCAACAGCAACAACCGCTGCCTTTTGTGCCATATTCACAGAGATTTGTTTAGGCCATTTTGATACGCATCCCGCTGTACACGGCACTCCTCTTCCCGTCCCTTCAACTGCACAGCGCTGCACAAACGCTCCAAGTGATGCAGCGTCATTAAAGCAGCTGCATTTAATTTCAATGCCCATTTAAGGCTGCAAAACTTTGCTGTTGTTGCTGTAGTTGTGTCAAGGGCTTACTTTTCCCCCTAAGCAGAGTCACAGCCTCATCTACGTTTCCCAGCCTCTTGGCAGCTGTGCAGCTCCACGCATTTTTTAACAACATTTTTGCCGCGACTAGTTGCAGTTGCATCCCCAACCCATCCCATCCCATTCCAGTTGCAGTTACAACACGTGCAACTAGAGGAGTTTTGCCTTGTTTTAGGGCCCCCCTTGTACGCCTGCTTGCAGTTGCTGTTGTTGTTGTTGTATCAATTAAAGTTGCGCTTGATTTTCACATGCGTAGGACGACAGGTGCAAAATGCTACAGCAGCTTAGACCCCAGTCACCAGCCAGTCCCAGTCCCCAACCCAGTTTGCCAGTTCCAGTCCCGGTTTCACTCTCGGCCCCCATTCCACAGTGATTTGAATGATTTCCATGCGGTTGGGCTAGGCCAGAGCAATGCAATCGAGGCGTTTGTCCACGGTCAGCACTAAAAGGTGCACACACAGGTGCAGTGGCAACAGCTGCTCAAATCATTTGCAAACGCGTTAAGTGCATCACCGGATGGGCGGTGGCTCGACCGATGGTATGAACGGGTGAGCGGGTTAACGGACGGGTGGTCATCATCCACAGCTGCTTCTACTGAGCGCACAGCAAACCTCATGCACATGTCGCTAATTAAGATTTTTCATTTCGCTTTTTATTAGATGTTTGCGCTTAACATGAAAACTGAAGACTGTAACAAATTTGAAAGTAATTTGATTAGTTAAACACAACTCAGCTAAACTTAATATGAAATTTTATAATCGCATTAGATTATAGTTATTAAAGCTGCGCTGACAAAAGTTGAACTCAAGTGAATGTCATCATTTTCAACAGCTTTTACTCAGTGCGTATTAAAATTAACTGCTATTTAGGTTTAAAAAATCCAAATGCGAAACGTTTTTGTCTGTTTAAATCGCTAAAGCGCAATTTGAACTACTAACGAACATTTAATTTGAATTGCGCGCCACACAGGTTAAAGCGATAACTTTTACAGCGCCATAAGTTATTGACCGACCGCCACATTTGGGTTGTTTACGTCTAGCAATGTTATCGATAAATTAACTACGCGCTCGTTTTTAAACTTTTTACTTATTCATTGTACTTATTATACTTTATACTTTACAAATCACACTTTATATTATATTAATAGGAAACTATAATACAACATCTTAAATATGATTGCCCACAGTGGTGCGTTCACCTCGATTAATACGCAAATTGCCCATACAACCCTCGAAGAGAATATCGGCTATAGCTTTTCTGGCCAGAATTTTTTGCGTTGGCGCCATCTCCTCGTATTGAATGGCCCAGGATTTGGCTAATGCTTCGGAGGCTTCACTAATAAAAGGCGCGCCAGCGTTGTCAGTCTTCAGACTCTTTACTGCAGTCAGAGTTATGGTAGACGATCCCCCGGTTGAGTCGTTCAGTTCTGACATAGAATTATTGGCATTATCCATTTTGGTATCGTCAATTTGGCCTTGTCTACTGTTTTCTAAACACGTCTCATTGTCGAATATTTCAATCTTTGGGCTGAGCAGCATGCTCTCGTCAAAATCTGCAGGTATTGTCTCATGGTTGTTGTTGTTGACTGGTGTTAGGAAAGCCGTTGGTGCTGTGTCCAGTGGGTCCATCATGCTCTAAAAGAACAAATAATTTATAACAGCTCTAAACATATAAAAGATTATGCAATCTTACATCTGCTTTAAAATTCTTCGTTGTTGGTTCGTCGGCTTTAGACCAAATTCGCGATCTCTTGGCCCTGTTTTGAAACGACTCTTGTGTCTGCAGAAAGTTCATATTTTCGTAGAACCATAACGTGGGCTTGCACAGATTCGGATGTAATCCCAAATCTTGTTGTTTCCATATTCGCATCTGTTCGCGTCTGTAATTTGTGCGGAATATATTAATTCGTCGTCCAACATCACTTTTTGTTGCATTTGGCTCGACTTCCATTAGTTTTGTTTGTAGAATTTCATATGATTCGTTTCGTAATTCCTTATTTCTGTAGTCCGCATGGTGAACATTCCACAGCTCGGGCATTTGTTGATACATTTTCAAAAATTCGCACCAAAATTGGCGCTTTCCAGCATTGAAACGATCTGGCAGCGCCGCCATTCCTAGGCACAGCCAACTTCAAGTGACAGCAAACTGTTAAAGGCTATAGCGCTCTGTTAACCAACAGAGAGAATTTGTGCGCAAACTATAAACAAAAGGAAAGTAACGTTATTAATATGCTCAATTAAAATACAGCAAAGGGTTTTATTTTATATTTTAGTAACATACCTTTTATTTGGATATTCTTGTATACGTATGCTCATACGTACGTATGCTTGAGCGACCTTCTCGTGGCAACGCCAATCACAGACTGACGATGACGTTGAATGTGTGACTCTGATGAGAGCGCTGCTTGTTGTCGATTGATTGATTGATTAGCCCATGTCTGTGTCTTTGGACGTGTGTATGTACATACGTATATATTGTTTCCAGTTTATTTTTATGTATACATGTTTGTGTGCACAGTTTGTGTGCCTGCGTATTGGGTAAATTCTTGCCATCAATCAACATACGCTCATTGAATATCTTTAATTGCGTTCATGCACATATGTATGTGTGCATATGTGAGGGTGCTTGTGTATGTATTTGCGTTATTTATAAAGGCCGAAGATTATAAATTACGATTGAATGTAATTTTTTTTACTGATTTTGCTGAAATGCTTAGCATTAATATTTAATATTTTATGCAACGTAAAAATATATTTTGTATAACGTGTAAACACCCTGTGGCCATATGCTCTAGTGGGATGCTTAATAACAACACCACCCGTATGTGTAAACACATGCATGCATATAAAACTGCAAGCGAAGTTTTTATATGTATGTGTTGGTGAACAGCTGTTCGCATACGAAGCAATAATGGTGAAATTATTAACAAAGCGAAGTATTCCGCTGTGGTGAAATACTTAAAATATTTAAATTATAAAGTGTTGACGTATTTAATGCAACATAAATTTTAAACAAATAAGTACCCAAGGCTGAGGCTGTGGTGAATGAGTATGTTAAGTTGTTAATGACTTCACCATGGGCCGTGTAAATTTGGCCGCTAAGGGCAGACATGCGCAGCAAAAGCAGGCGCAAAAAAAGTTTACAAACTGATTTACATGACTATGCCGGCACTTAATTAATATATATGTACTAAACAAGTAGTGAGTAGCTAGCCAAACTAATTATACAGCAATAAATCATGATGAACCAATTAGATTGTGTGTGGGTAATTAAACATGCATAAATCATTGGAATGAACAGATAAATATAATTTATTCTTGTTAGTCCTATATAGTTAACTATACATTACTATGTACAACTTTCTTCCTATGCACTTTGCATTGTAATTAACTTAATTTTAAACAATTGCTTGTGTTTCGCACCAAAACAGCCACCCTGTGCGCCCTGTTACATTGCATTGCCACCCACTGCTCACGAACACATGCAAACATACACAAAAGCTCACTGCTGAGTTTAGCGACCTTTGCTTTGTGTTGGTGCGCGATTTAAAGAGAGCGAGAGCTGCGTTGAGAGAGGCGAGAACAACAACAACAACTGCGTCCGTTAGGCTGGCCAGCAGCTAAGGGCAGACATGCGCACTAAGAGACGGCGCATATATTTTGACTTTGCCTGACTCCGGTTATCTCGTCACACACACATAGACACACCGACACAATACAATAACAAGACGTTTGCGTGTGTATTTTTAGGTGCTAAAATTTGGTTTGTTATATTTGGTAAAAGTACAAATTATATTATACACGTTATGCTATGATTGATTGCATCCAAATTGCATCTTCGAGATGTGTGCTACTAACTAAGCTTGTTATCTCCCTGTCCCCTATTCATCTGCCAGCTCCCGCATGACTTCATCCGCCCGTGTAATGAGTTCAATTAGCCGATAGTTCTCCTTGGACAATGCAAACTCCTCCAATAGCTTCAGGTACTTGCGTGCCTCGACACAGCTGATTATTGATTGACCAACGCTGCTGGCGCTGACGTTGACATTGACGTCGGCGTTGTTGTTGTCATCCGGTTCACGTTGTCGCTGTCGCTTTGCCGGCAGAGCTGCGATTTGGGCGACCGGCGCTTTGGTCAGCATGGGCATGGGCGGTAATATGGACAGGGGCGTGGCAGGACTATGACTACGTTTTCTTTGGCGCATTGCACGGGTTTGTTCAATGTATTCCTTCTCAGCATCCACATCGGCAGCGAGAATTTCAGCCAATGAAGTGACGCTTGAACGTCCTCCGTTGGCATCATCATCATCGTCGTCGTTGTCATCATCCAGGAGCTCACCATCGCTATCCAACTCCTGTTTGATGCGCACAATGGGTTCCTCCTGCTCCACAGGCTTATCCAGCACCTTAGGCGGCTCCTGCTCCTCCTCCTCCGCAGGCTCCAGCTCATCCGCATCTCTGGGCTCCGTTTTAATCTCCTGTTTTATGTCCAGCTTGGGTGGCGGCATGCCTGTCTTAGGCTGCGGCTGTGCCGGCTGCAGTGGCCGCTGTGTTATGCTCTGCGCTAGCGTGGCAAGTGGTATGATTGTCATGGTCTGTGCACCGCCAGGCGCTGCACCTGGCGGCAGTATGGGCGTGGCGAGTAGAACCTTTTGAGATGTGCCCGGTGGCACCTGTGGCAAGCGCATCAGCTGTGGCAATGGCTGTAAGACCCGAGATTGAGCCTGACTCAGTTCACTGATTGTGGGCTTGATATCTTCTTCCTCCTCACTCAGCTCGCCACCACCATCAATATCAACATCGGCATCATCCTCATCCTCCTGACTGCTGCCACTGATGGTAGCCAGACTTACATCCTCCTCCCCATCCTCATCGGCATCCACAATGGGATCTGCAGCGGGCGTGCACTCCGACATCACATCCTTGGCGATGTCATTGATCTGCACCGAGTAGCTCTGTGTGTAGCCAATCTTCAGGAGCTTCGTGTCGTTGTGTTGTATGTTGTACGCAATGCGAAACTTATCACACCACTCCTGATGTGGAAAGAAGTTGTTCAGTCCCATGGAGCTCTTGAATTGCAGTGCCATCTTCTGTATCAGTCCATCGGATATGATGAAATCCTTGTAGTACATCATGCGACGTATCCAGTCGTAAACAGCCTTGCCCAACATGGACACCCGCACCACCTTCAGCTCCTGAGTCTTGGCATCCTGACTTCGCCGCGTTCGCTGCTCCCAGGCCCTGAGTATTTCCTCCTTTTGCTGCACAATGCGCTTGATCTGATCGGGACTACAGTTGAACATGCGTCCCACATGCTTATAGACCGGCTGGCGATCGTATTCCCTCAGAGCTGCCACCTTCTCGTTTAGGGCCAAAACATTTTTGCGTTTAATGCGATTGTCAAAAGCAACTTTCTCAGTAGCGGGCAATGTTGACGGTTGTTGTTGTTGTTGTGTTTGTGGCTGACTCTGTGTTGTTGTTCCTGTTCCTCCTACCGCCGTTGTTGTTGCTGTTGTAGTTACTGCCGCCGCCGCAGGTGTCGCTTTGCTTTGATTTGCCTCTGTTTTCGCTGCTGTTTCTTCCAACTGCAAAGATTGTTTATTATTTTACCACTGTACATTTGATACCCTGTAATCTTAGCGATCGGTTGGTAATTGAGTTTTATTTACCTTTTGTTTATCACTGAATTTTTGAGCCTTTTGCTCCTTCTGTTGCCTGCGTTTGTCGCGCACACGCATTGCTATGGCTGCTCGTCACCTCTTCCCAATATATATATTTGCTATATATTTAAAACTCACCTAAAAGTTAAAGGAATAACAAAAATTATTAGTTCATTGTTCTTATTGTTGTTTGTCTGTTACGCTCACTCACCCTGTGCTTGTTATATGCCCTGCACTCTTCACTCACTCAAAAACACACACAGCAATAGTCATGTGCATGCATACACACACACACATGTATTTGTGGCGTATTTAGCTGCTTGTGTGTGTGTCTGTGTGCGATGGCTACGATTATGCGCGTTGACAGCAACTAAACGTCGCCCGTTGTTTTTGTTTTTTCTTATATTTTTGTTCTGTTTTTATTTCTTTCGCTTTGCGTGCACTTTTTCGACAACACTTTTAGCACTGCACTTTACTTTGTTGTCTTTTGTATGTTTGTTAATGTAAATTATTACAACGCGCAGCACACGTGTGCGACTGCTATTAAAATTTTCCCCGACTAGAACAGCGTACAATATAAAAATAGCTGCCCACCCGCTGCCAGCGGCTGCTGCTTTCATTCTGTCACTTTATTTTTTTTTTTTCAGTCTCTGTGAGCGCGAATGCGCACTGAGAGCACTTTTCTGCGCCGGCGGAGAGCTTGTGATAAGCCCAAGCAGCGCGCAACTTTAACATGAGTGTGTGTGTATGTGTGAGTGCTTGGGTGCGACGTAAACGTAGATAATGGCAGCACAGCACACACATGCAAGGCCGTTACACGATGAGAGGGTTGTAAAAATTTCATTCTATTGCGTGACACTGTCTCTCTCTCTTACTTACTCTCCCGCTCTCGCTGGGCTGTTTACTGCGCATGCGAGAACTTTACAGTTGCTGAAACGAAACTGCAAATTCGTTTGATTCGATCGCCATTTTTATTGCATGCAATTAAAAGTATGTGTGTATGTGTGCGTGTGTTTTTGTTTTGCAATTGGATTAAGTTTTATTTTTGTTAGCTGATTCTTAACCGAAATTGGTATAATAGCGCAGAATATGGGACATGGCTTGTGGATTGTCAGCGGGCACCATATGACCAGAGCGATTAATCCAGAACATGCTGAAGTTACCACTTGTCTTCTCATAGCCCTCCAGCACACGGTCCACATTGATGCCCACACGTGGAGCTGCCAGATAGTCTTGCTTATATTTCCATTCCATGTCCGCAATCCAGTTGACAGCACCAGGAGTGGCACAAATCAGATCCAAACCACCAGAAAACACGCCCACTTTGAGGGTCGTGTTGTTCAACAGTTCCTCAACTGTGCAGAAATTCAAAAGCGAACAAACGATAAGTAACGATATTATGCAATTCGATAGACAGTTATCGATAAACACTTACCAATGTGAACAACTGGCTTCATGAAGTCACCCTGTTGTTTGTTAAAGGTTGCGCTGCTCTGAGCACCCCACATCACGGGACTGGTGATTTTGAGCGCTTCAGTAACAGGACCACGCATCAGATCCTGCAGCAGCTTGTCGCGGTTCTCATCGATGTCAAAGTGCACCAGAGTGCGGATCATGCGCTCTGTAATGGAACCATAGGAATTAAATGGAAACTCAACCGGTAGTTGGCACTCACCTTCGGGAGTCATTAGGTCCAGCGTTCTCAAGTACTTATCGCCACGCGTGGGAGTCTCCACATTGTAAAAGTCCACGCCCTTTGATTCGCGCAGCACCACAGACTGAGTAGAGCTCCATTGCAAGGTAGCCAAGGTCCACCTCTCAGTGTCCACATAGTTCTTGACCTTCAATGCCGATGCCTCAATTTTGTCATGACCATTCTGATCCACAATACCCAGTTGCAGCAGGAAAGGTGCCCACGACATAACCGAGTCTATGGGCGATGTCCAGGGATCTCCCAAAGCTACAGAAACCAGATTGCTCTCCACTTCACCACGTTTGATGGCATTATACAGCTCCAGAGCGAACTCTGGTGCCATTTTACCACCATAGCTCTCGCAGAAGATGTGCAGAGGCACCGTCTTGAATTCCGGGTGAAGCTTATAGAATCCCTTCATGAACTCAACCAGATCCAAAGCGATTTCCTTGTTGTTGGTGGTGTAATAAGCGGTGCCATCCACATAGCTGAAACCACTGCCCACCGGATTGTCAATAAAGATGACATTCATGTCCTTCACCCAGGTCCAATCCCGGTAGCTGCCATCCAGCTGCAGAGGTCCCAGCTCCTCAAAGTTACCATACCCCGTGGAGGAGGCACCTGGACCGCCCTGCAACCAAATGGCCAGGGGGCGTTGAGTATAACTAGACACATTGGCGGTGGTGTAGTAGAGCCAATAGAACATGTGAGCTCCTTCACGCACATCCACAAAGCCCCAGTCCTGCTCCCCGGGACCATAACCCACACGAGCTGTCAAAGTGGCAGATTAGATTCCCATTATAGTTATAGAGATTTAATTAATTGATTGGAGTTGAAGTAGTTCCCATTAGATATCAATGGGTCTGATAAGATAAACATCTTTCAGCTCTTTGAGGCTGTTGGAAACTTTCAGTTACTCGGAAAGAAATGATTTATATTTAGACTTTACGTTCATTAGCACCTGATCAGCATATTAAGTAGTTAGAGACCAGCGGGAGTTCTACCTAAAAATTGAGGTCAATTCCACTCACCATTCACGGCAGCCAAGCAGCCGGAGAGCGCAATGAACGCTACCAAACCGATAAATAGACGACACATTCCACTTGTTTTATTTCGCACCAGGTCAACCGTACAACTTGGAGCTTGGCGAACGTCTGAAAGTTGTGCGAGTTACACACTCGATAGGTAAACAAGTGGCCAAAGAAATTCTAATCTATTATCTAAAGAAATGTCTGCACACGATCCCTCGGATCGCCGTTGTCTTCGGGAGTATTTACGATACTTGATGGGTTTCGCGACAATTCCGACGCGTGACAAGGTTAGATCATACATAAGTCTCCCGTCACTTTCAGTTTATACTTATCACTTTCATAAATTTTGTTATGGAAGCCTCTAAGCCATTAGATAATTAACATTTATGATGCTGATTGCTCTTATCGTGGTTTGATTTTTATTAGTTTCCTCCGAAAGGAGTAACTAGTTTAACTTAGTTGCTTTCTCTAGCCAAAGTTGGTCAATTGCCGCAAGACATGGCCCATGGCAGCCGGATTGTCAGCGGGTGCCATGTGACCGGATCTATTGATCCAGAACATGGTAAAGTTGCCGCCCGACTTCTCGTAGCCTTCCAAAACACGATCCACATTGATGGCACTGCGGGTGGCATTCAAGTACTCATCGCGTCTGGTCCAGTTGAGCTTGTCTATCCAGTTGACGGTGCCAGGTGTGGCACAGATCAAATCCAATCCCCCCGAGAAAACAGCCACCTTCAGTGGCGTCTTGTCCAGCAGCTCATTAACTGTAGAATGTGGAAATTTTAACTGTTTAGTTGTGGATTCCGAAGCGAATTCCAGCTGGAAACTTACCTATATGTATGGCTGGCTTCATGAAATCCGTGCGATGTATATCAAAGACTTTGTCGCTCTGGGAGCCCCATTTGACATGACTGGGTATGCCCAGGGTTTCGGCCACTGGTCCACGCATCAAATCCTCTGCAATCTGATCACGATCCTCGTCGAAATCATGCCTTACCATGGTGCGATACATGAGTTCTATCCAAAAATAAAAGGAAGCACTTGCTTTATGAATCTCCCGAGGATTTAAAAGATTTCTTAGACTCACCTTCTGCTGACTGGCCCACTTTCCTTTCAAAGCTATCTCCACGCGTTAGCTTCAGCACATTATAGAAATCCACGCCCTTGGAGGCCTTCATTAGCTCCCATTGCGTGTTGCCCCACTGAGCGGTGGCCTGAATCCAACGCTCCTCCTCCACAAGTTGGGCAGTAAAATTAGCTGCCTTCATAATCACATCATAGCCATCGTGATCCACAATGCCCAGCTGCAACAGGAAGGGTGCCCAAGACAGTACCGAGTCAATGGGAGATGTCCAGGGATCTCCCATGGAAATGGACACCAGATTACTCTTGACTTCGCCGCGTTCCTTGGCATAGTACAGCTCCAGCGCAAACTCTGGTGCCATTTTACCACCATAGCTCTCGCTGAAAATGTGTAGAGGCACAGTTTCGAATTCCGGATGAAGTTTGTAGAAACCCTTCATTAACTCCACCAGATCCAAGGCGATTTCCTTGTTGGTGGCTGTATAATAAGCCGAGTTGTCCACATAACTGTAACCCGTGCCCACAGGATTGTCAATGAACATTACATTCATGTCCTTGACCCAAGTCCAGTTGCGGTAATCCCCATAAAGGTCAACGGGTCCGAACTCCTCAAAGTTGCCATATCCCGTGGAGGAGGCACCTGGCCCACCCTGTAGCCAAATGGCCAGAGGACGTTGGGTATAACTGGACACATTGGCGGTGGTATAGTAGAGCCAATAAAACATGTGGGCACCTGGACGCACGTCTACATAGCCCCAGTCTTGCTCACCGGGACCATAACCAGGTTTGGCTACATAAAAACAATTTTATTGGTTTTTTATGACAACTACATAAAAATGTCAACTTACCTTGCGTCGATGCTGTAAAAACCAGCAAAATTGCCGCAATGATACGAATTCCAATTGCCATCTTCTGTTAAAGCCGGCAGTTGGTTGCGCTTTGGCCGCATTCTCTTGGCCCAACTCTATTTTAACGGAAAATCTTATCAGCTGGTCAAATCGTTGACTTGATAAGTTTAAGAGTTTAAAACTAAAGAGTGGCAACTTTCAACCGCAATCGATTAGCCACTGTTATCGATATACTAAGACCGGGTGCAACGGCCACCAAGTGGCAGCCTCGCGCCAGAAACAGCTGTTTATGTTCTATGTTGTGATACTTCTTTGTGTCTGGCAGGTGCGTGTGGGTGGGAATTAATTTAATTACATTACAATAACGAACAAAAGCGACACCAGAACAAAATGGCAACAGTGCGAACACCAAAGCAAAAGGTCATACTCTGCGGTGACTATGGCGTGGGCAAAAGTTCCCTATTTCGGCGCTTTACCAACAACACTTTTGTGACCGAAACCGATCGCAAATCCACATTGGGATTGGACCATATTGATCGGGAGTACAATGTAGGCGAGCGACAGCTGAAGGTAACAGTATTTTGCATAAACTGTAGCGTATATTTGGGTTAATACATGAATAATTGAATAGTTGCAATTGTGGGACACTGGCGGCATGGAGCGTGTGGCATCGGTAACTTCGTCGTACTACAAATTTGCCGAGGGTGCAATTATAGTCTTTGCCTTGGACAATGCGGCATCCTTTCACTCACTTTCGCAGCATTTGCTGGACATTGTCACATTCGCAGAGAATGCCAAAATCTTTATATGCGGAAACAAGAGCGATTTGGAGGGTCGTGAACCCGAAGTAACCGATGAGGATATGGAAGCATTTTGTGAACAGTGCCATTCTTTGATCAGTGCCACCTACAAAACTAGCTGTCGCACTGGCGAGGGTATCGAAGAGATGTTCCAGGACATTTCACGCCAATTGGTGCAGGCCAATCGCTCTAAGATGGAACTACAGGCACTCGAACAGCAAAGCTTTCAGATTGACAAGGCCATCGAGGCAGAGAACAACGAGGATGCCTCCTCCTGCAGTTGCTAGCAGTTGGGAAACATTGAGTTTGGCTAAACCACACGCTGGCTGTCCTCCAAATTTGCCAAACTCAATGGAATTTATACTAAATTATTTAATTTATTACATTCTTTAGTTATATGCATTATTATTTGTATATATTATTTATGAATTTGTATCTAAAACGTCCAGATATTGTTAAACATTTATGTGCCCAATTATTAGAGCCAACGAACGAACAAGTTTCATTTAAATCTCAAATCCATCAATATGAATTGAACAAAAACATTAACAAATAGGGCATAAGTCAGTAGTTGATTAAGCATAGTACTTTTAAATATAACTATATATATATGTGTAGTTCTTTTGCTAGCTACTAAAAGTATTTAAATATACACAATAAACAATACACAATGAATAATGTACGCTAATGCTAAAAATAAATAAACAATTTCTTTAAACAAGGAATGTGTGCGATTTCAAGACTTAATCACTAATTACAGTGACTATGACGTGGTCGGTGATGTGCTCGGAGCAAAGGTTAAATAGAGGCTAACACCAACGCCTAGTACAAAGCAAATGCCTATGCCATAGAGCACCACCTTTTCGCGCAGTGCGCGCAGCATCATCGTGTTGAGGGTGCGGGAGGCGCGTCCCAGTTCGGCGTTTGTCTCCCTCAGGCGAGCGCGTGCGCCCTGCAGCGTTTCCCGCTGGTGATGCAAATCTGCAAAGGTAAAGGATTAATTAAGGAATATAGATAGGTAAGCAAATAGGGAGTGAATTCTCTAATTTGATAAAGGAATATGACTAGTGGGACTTCATGAACTAGCTACTGACTGCAAAGCCTGCCACAGCCCCTTTAGCTACGGTTATAACCAACTGCCACTTACCGTTGAGCACCTGTGTACCCAAAGCCTCCGTTTCTAGCGCCACGCGATAGCCCTCCGTCAACCGATTTCCAGTGCGTTCAATGGTCTCCGAATTGTCGAGCAGCCGTTGCCGCTGATCGTTGCTTATGGACACATCCTCATAGTAGTCACCACTGCCAGCCAAATCCAACGTTGTGTAGGCATTTGTCTGAGACCTCAGTTTGTCCTTCGTCTGCTTGTATTCAGTTTGTAGACGCTTCAGTTCCGCTTGCGCCACTTGCAGTTTACCATTGAAGCTGCTGCGCTGTGTGGGGTTCAGTTCACGCACTTCGAGGCCCATTTGCTCCAGCAGCTCCTGTGCCTCCGATAGGCTAGCATCGATCTTATTGCACAGCTCATTACGCTCAGCTGTAGTTAGTGCGTGGATTCAGTTTTTCTTATCAATTTACAGGTGAAAATTTCAGTACTCACATGCACTCTGCTGTAATCGTCCAATATGTGCAGTTATTTCCGCAATTAACGCGGCGTACTGCTGCTCGTACTGCTCTAACAGCGACATTTGCTATAGTTTGTATTAATTACTTTAAGTTTATCCTTAGATTTGTGCAAAATGAAAAATTAGCTAATTTATTTTGCCACTGCTGTTTTGTTTATCATTTTAGTCAGCAATTGCCAGTCACAGCGAAGCGCGGTAGTGTTGTATAATGCGAACCAGATTGGCGTTGCCAGATGTGCCCCAAACAGTGGCAGGTTTGAAATAAAACGCTCGCTTTTAAATAAATTAAATGTTTTTATTCTTAATCTCATTGAAAAGAAATGGCCGCAGTTTCACACTGCCCGTAGTATACAGTTACATGTTTAAGTTACTTAACTCAAATAATGGAAAGACAAAATGAGTAATACTATTTCAGTAATTGGCTAATTCAATATGTACACTGTTCATCACAATTTGGTGTCTTTGTCTTCTTCGGCGGAGTTCTCGTTCTTATCCCTCGATTAGCGTAGACTTGTCGCCTTTGCGCAGCACCAGCTCCAGCTGCGACAGCAGCCCAATAGCACGGAAATTTTCCTTGAATAGCACAAAGTCCTCCAGTGGCTTCAAGTACTCCAGCGCCTGCGTGTAGCTGTCGAGTTCCTTGAGCACATTGGCCACCAGCGTGCTCCCTTCCTTATCCCCCTCCCTTTCTGGTGACGGTGTTGTGTGTCCATTGGTTTGGTTGCCTCCATTGCTGAGCTTCTTTGGTGAAACTGGCGCGGAGGTGGACACTGGCGGCGTGTTGGCTTTGATGGAGTGAACTGGCGTCGATTTACCACTACCGATGACCTTGGGCGCATTCTCTTTGCTGCTGGCACTGTCACGCCCACCACCGCTGCTACTGCTGCTGCTGTTGTTGTTATTCTGCTCCTTGGGACTGGGCGTGTGTTCGGCCCGCGGCTCTGGAGATTCTCGCACCTGTATGGTGGCCGTAATCTCCTGCACTTCATCATCGTCTTGGCCGGGTGACTCCAGCTTGGGACGCTTGGCTAGCTGCACGGGCTGAAAGGGACTGACCGCATTGGGGGGTAGCTGTGGCTGGAAAGGTTCACGGGCATGTGGTGGTGACAGCGATGTGACTGGCGGTGGGAATTGTGCTTGGAGCTGCTGTTGTTGTTGCTGCATCTGCTGTTGCAGCTGTCGCTCGAAGTAAAAATCGTTGAGGCTGCCAAAGGCTGGATGGGAATGCGGATGTCCATGTTGCAGTGGATGTGGATGGCCTGGGAATGGCGGCCAGGCTGGATTCATTGGATGCTGCTGCGTCTGAAGCTGCTGCTGTTGTTGCTGCTGCTGGAGATGCTGCTGTTGCAGTGCATAGTGTTGTTGCTGCTGCTGCTCCTGATAGCTCTGCTCCTTGAGATCCATACTATCCTCATCCTCCTCATACTCGCCATACTGCTGCATATAGTTCATGTACTGCTCCGGCATCTCCTCCAACTTCGCCACACGCTCCGCACTCGCGGGCGGAAACAGATGCTGCAAGTCCTGCACAATATCCGGTATCCAGAGCGATGTGCCCATAGGTTTCAGCTGATTCGTGGCCAACTTCTGGGCGAATCCCTGCAGATGTGTCTCCCGAAACCGATTCAGCCAACGATTGTCCGCTATGAAGGATGTGCTGCCAATCACCTGACGCGTATTCTCCGCCTTGTCCTTGATCATGCCATGTGTGATGCTGCCACGCAGCTGAGGATTCACATTGGCCCTCACCAGCCACTCATAGACCACGGCATTGATGTACGCACACTTCCGACTTCGTTCGATCTCCTCCACCATGGCCTGCTGCTCCACTGCCTCCAAGTTCGAGGGCACCTCCAAACGCAGCGTGGGCAGCGCATTTGACTGCAGACGTCGACCGCCCAGCACGCTGGGATCAAAGTGCAGGGCGCAGACAACTGGCTTCTTAAAGGGTATGATGCGACGCAGGGAGGCGTGACAGGCCTCCTTCCAGAGCTTGTGAAACGGATTGTCGGGGCGTGGGAAGGCGAAAAACTGCATACTGGGATACTGCCGTGAATTCGACAGGCAGCCGATGATACAGCAGCGCCGTATGGTCGGCATAACGGTTAAATTGTTGACGCCCCGAATTTTAAATGCAGCTTTGTTTGGCGTTGCAAGCGAACGCCAAAACCGTTTAGAACATAAAACAAAAAATTAACGCAACTGCAAAGAGACAAAATGTGAATAAAGTTTATTAGTTTTGTTAATAAGAAAATCATACACAATTTACGCACGAGCGTGCGTTTGTTGCCACTTTTGTGCAAAAATTTTAAAATACTAATTTGCTTCTGCTTTGCTCTCTATTCATTGCTGTCCTTGCTTTAACTTCAAATTCCGCCGCGTTTTGTTCAATGCGATCTGGCAACTCTAGCGTCAGTCAGCAACAAGTGCCGAAAGGAAATTTTCTCAACCGGTTAAAAATAATTTAAAAACCGCGATTAAAGTGTTTTATTGTGTTCAAATATAAAATATTTATGCATTTGTCGAATCCGCGTCTATTAATGCATAAATTGCATATATGCAAGTGTGTTTTGCAGGTGTATTTTGTTTGAGTGCAAATATATGCAGTTTATAACGGCATTTTTTGGGTTGCAGTGAAAAAGTGTGTTTCTCAGTTTGCGCAATAAGAAAATATGTGTTTTATATGAAGAAAGTGTGCAAAATAAGTGTATTATTGTTGTAAAATATTAAATAAATGTGTATTAATGAAATCGGCTCATTAAAGAAGAAAATGCTTTGTGTGCAATGTGTGGTGAAATTCTGTGCATATTATAACGGCATTTTTTTTCGGCAGTGAAAAAATTGTGCGCCATTAGTTTTGCCAGTCAAAGAAAGAGAGTGAGAAAGAGAAGAAGAAGAAAAGGAGATCACTCGCCCAATTTTTGTTGTTTTTTTTTTGTAAATGTGAATCTGTGTGTGAAAGAAATTATTTTATTGCAAGAAAAAAAGTGCTCTGTGTTAAAAGCTGAATGATGCGAGATTTGCATCAATGAGTAAATAGCTGAATGCTGTCAAAATAAAAAAGCTTAAGTCTGAAAATAAAATAGTTCCGTGTTTAAAAAAATTTTAGTGCCTAATAAAAAATTAATAGCTTGACAACTTAACTAGAATTTTCAATAAGTACAGGAAAAAGGTAAGTTTTATATAAAATTTCTACAGTTTCCTAGAATTAAGTAATTTATTGTGAATTTTTGTTAGTGATTCAGTTTGGGGACTCACTGGAAACACCTGTAATTTAAATCTTATTTATCAATAACTGCATTACTAACAGAAATTCTGCGGGAGGACAAATTTGTGATCTCATGGGGGGCTTCCAATCATATGACGCATTATATTTTGATTATCGATATAAATATTATATTCTCTACATTATATACATCTGTATTTATACTCGCTTTGTGGCCTCGCTCTTTTGGGAAAATACCATCTGCGGAAGTGGTACAATTGTATATGCTACATCAATGGGTACTTCAGAAAGTTTGAATACATAAGAGCAATACGAACAGATATTTAAGATACACACATAAAAGTCACACACACATACTACTATAGTAGTATATACCATCATAAAATTGTTGATAATTTTGAAGCGCTGCTGCTGCTGAGCCAACGATGCGTACGCCTTCAGAAATCGATACGTTTTTCCAGTCCCGAGTTGCAGCCCCCAAAACCAGAACCAGTCCGGACGTCGAACGCTCCATTATGGGAGCATGCCCATACCCATATCGGAGAGCTCACACACACACACACACTAATACATACTCACACAGCTACACATACAGCTAAAGATACAAATATAAAGATAGCTACGATGCTGCTTCGACTGCTTTAGATGCTAGCAACAACAGCACTTGACTAAAGTGAACGACTTGCTCGGGTCTTCGTCTTCGTATCCGCCTTCATCCGCCCCAACTGGAGGGTATTACTCTGCTGAGTCATTATACCAAAGATACATTTACTATCGATGCTATAAAACCGAGAGACAACCCACCTGTCTGACTTGCACTCGGTCGTGGACTCGTACTGACTCACGAGAGCCGGTATTTTTGGATTAATTTGAGTCAGAGACTGTGGTGTAAGATGACTTAATACCTTAAGCAATGTCCGTTACTCTTTCTTGCTCTTTCTATCTGTAAAAATCGGTCGCATTTTACTCGCTCTTACTCCCATGGCAGTGGGTCATTAGCTGCTGCTGGCATGGATTTACGGAATTGGGTTTTATCTTTCAAATTTTTGGTATGTCAGGCTGGCTTAGGGGTTGGTTCACTTTTGCAGCTGTTCACTTTACTTTTGGCATCAAACTTTCTGACTGTGTGTATCAGTGTGTGTTTGTGTGTATGTGAGTCGGAAACTTAGTTGCCAGCAAAAGTTTCATAGCACCGAAAAAACCCTTCCACAAAGCATCTTGAAGATACTTTTGCAGTCCGCGCGCACCTTGACATAAAACGAAGCGAAGCGTTTTGCGACTTCGTCTATGCTTCGTGTTCTACGTACACACACACGCTCACTTAGTGTGGGTGAGTGAGACAGGCAGAGCAGTGCTGCCAGAAATATGGCCATAAAATAGCTAGAATCTTTAAAAGATAGCTAGAAATAGTTGAAAAAGCTGAAGCCTGTTAGCTGGAAAATAATATTTAACGAATCGAGTATTAAGACTTTTGAATCCTATTTTTTAGCCGAGTATAACTAAGTACAAAACCTAGCTAAATTCAGCAAATAGCTAAAACTAGCTACAAATAGGCAAAACTGTCAACACACCTAAGAGACAGAGAAACTTGTAGTCGAGTGCACTACACCATCATCAATTCCAATTCAAATCTCCCCTGACTGACTTGCTTTATAAATGGTTTTATATTTCCTTTTATGTCGTAGCAGAGCAACATACTATATATATTTATACTTATATATACTACGACTTTCGTAGCTCGGCTCGGGCGGGACTGGATGTGGATTGGTTGTACGAATACATCTTTAGCTTAGTTTAGCTCAGCTCAGTTCAGTTTGAGTTCAGTTCAGTACTGCTTAGTTCGTTTTCAGCGCTGTGCTCTGCTCTGCTTTTGCGTTTCTTTGCCTTACATACATACTATATCGATTGGCACTTTATCTTAATCGCCTCGAGTCGTCGTCCGTCCTCCCGAGACCCCCGAGTGTCTCTCATACCGCTCATTCCGCGCCCTAAGTCCTGCTCTGCTGCTATATAGCAGTCACCCTACTTCTGCCGTTGTTGGCGTCTCTGTCGAGCTGCTTCTGGGATTTGGGACTTTTGTGAACATTTTCGTGCATCGTCATCGTCATCGTTATCATCTATCTATCTGAAGGCAGCCTCCAGTCTTGGTCCAAGTCTGAGTCTCCGTCGCGGCAGCAGCCTCTTTACTTCCCTTTTGTTTTGTATCTTGGTATCGCTATATCTCTGTACATATATCTTCCTATTGTTTGACTAGTTCTTCGTTTTTTACCTACTACTACTACAACTTGGCCTTTCAGAATTCAAGTATACCATGCATTAACATTCCCCCAGTTCCAATTCCAGTTCCAATCTAGTTAGCCTCTTCTCCTCTCCCTCTCTCTCCTCATTTGTTGCTCTTGTTGCCTGAGAATTGTGATTATGTGTCTTTATTATCTTGAAGATTGATTTTTTTGTTGGTATCTATAGCTGTGGAGTTATTTATGCCGCATCCGTTTATCGTGTATTCCATTTAAGTTGAAAATGTTTTTTTACTTTTGATTTGATTTGACCTTTCAGTTGGTAGTTCATGGCGTATCGATATAGGAAATCGCGCAGCTAGAGAATTGAAAGTCGAGTGGTCATGCTCTTTCATGGATTTATCTTTACATCTGGGGTAATTCTCTATGTAATTTGAGCAGTTTGAGTTTGTTTATACAGATGTATCTTTCGGTACGAATTTGTAGAGTAGTTCTTAGAAGTAAAACATTATATACTCCTATAATCCCTAGCAGTTTTCTGAAAATAGTGCCCTGAAAAGTAATTTTTATTACAGTTGCTTACATACTCTGCCCACTTACTTATCAAACTGCCCTCGCCTGCTAGTAATCACAGAATTCAAAGCGGAATTGATGATAATGCCAGCAATTTTGACACTAATTCTGAGGAATACCATAAATAAACGAGTTATTTATGTTCGCCAGTAATCAATTACTTATCTTCCTACCCTCGCAGCTAGCTTACTTGTATAGTTAATCAAATACTAATCTTCATCTGTTACATTGAATCGACTTTATATTAAGCGGCTTCAGTTTTGTTATCAAAGGAGAAAAGAGAAGTGGAAATAAATAAGCCAATGTCAATGTCCTGTTAGCGGATGCAGCCCCAAAAACACAGTAACACAAACATAAAGAAGCGCGAAAATCGGTGGGAAAGAGAAAGAGAGAGAAACGAAAACGAAAACAATTCACGGCCCGAAAATCAAAACAAATCCAAATGCAGTCGACGTCGCGACGCTGTGGCGCTGCTGCTCTGCCGACGCGCAGTCTAACAGATTCAAAACAAAATAACAAAAGCAAACACGGACAGCGGCAGACAGGCAGACAAACAAACAAACAACAAACACTTGCTGCTGTTTCCACCGCGTGTGGCATGCAAATAATGCCCCCGATTGTTGTGCATGTTGCCCCGAAGTCTGCGACGTCGTTGGCGCCGCGTCGCGTCGCGTTGCGCTGCCTTTTTAATTGCAAACACAAACAATAACAAAGCAGAAGCAGAGGAAGTAAAGGAGTAACCGATAGAAGAGGGGGGATGTGTGAGGGGCACAGCATCTCAAGACCCCGTTTGTTTACATCGCACATTACACATACGCACTGTGGTACTCACATTGGCTAAGCTCAGTGCCGTCTTAAGCACTCGATTTGGCATTCGTTTGTCACTGTCACGTTTATTATAGCTCTATATATATCAAAATATATATAGGTAGATATATGTATATAAAAGTCTTTAGTGTTCACAAATCGAATCAAGTCAATTTGATTCGTATTGAAATTCCTTAGCTAATCATCAAAATACACACACACCGCGCGTATTAGTTTGAAATAAAAAATGAAGTCGTCGCGCTGTGAGAGAACCGCATCGGACGAACGTTCAACACAAAGTGAAATATACGAAACTAGCGACAACATTCGATTCCCAACCAAGCGACCGACAGTACGACCATACGACCATACGACCCGACCCGACCGACTCGTTTTTCCCATCTATAGGAAATATTTAATCCCAAAACAAGCCAAGCCAAGCCAAACCAAACCAAACCAAAAACCTAAAACCAACCGAGCAAGCAGCCAAGCCAAGGCGCTTCAATGGTGTGGCAAGAGGCAGTGGCAGTGGCAGGGGCAAGACATGCGGCAAGGACGGGCAGAATACCTCTTGACGTCGACGTCGACAGCGAAGTCTGCGCCAGCGCCAGACGTGAAAAGTAAATACACAGCAGCAGCAGCAGCCGCGACAGCAGCAGAAATCCGTCTGTCTGCCTTTCTGACAGTTCGTTCGACTGACACTTCGACAGTCACGAGCTAGAACCCGAAGTTCTACCGATGTTTGGGGTGCTTTCGCTATGTCTCTCGTTGGGCCCTTCAGCTGTTTTTACCTCGCACTCCGCAGCCCCCACAAAAAAACCAACAGAGTCTAGAGCGCTACCAGAAAACACGATGGCTTTTCTTCTTTACGTTGGTAGGCAGAGGCGGAAGTGGAGAAACTGGAGCTGCTGTTTGTCTCGTTCGTTATATAGCGTGTGCTCTGATTGGGACTTCGGAGGCCATTGGGAGACCGTAGCGCCCGACAGACAAAAAGTGTTTTTCTGTATATTTTAATGATATACTACTAATGGTCTGCCAGCGTATAAATCTCTGCGTTTGTGTGTGTGTGGGTGTAGTCGTATATATTTTGTGTTATATAGATGACGATAATGCTTCGTATATATCGTAAATATACCTCACACCATTTTAGGGTATTATGTTTGTCTGTGCGTCATGCGAGTGAACCCTTATTGATTTCTAGCACTGTATATACCACTTCACTATATAGGGGCACAACAATAGCATAATCCGGTTTGAAAACCCAGCACTGATCTCAGGTAACTCGGCGGCTTGAACTATTTTATGAAAATGGTAAACTAAGAAAGATTTGTTGAAGAAATCTCTAGGGAATTATTTTTTCTGCTGTTACCCAAGTCTCAATGTGTGAGTAATATCGTAATATCGTGCGGAGATCATGAAATAATTAGCAGCGAACCAAAATCGAAACTTACTTTTTTCCGATACCACATGACGCGAAGTTAAACAAGTTTTTTATGGAGCTACTTAAATAGAGTACATATGTCTATATTCGTTCATCTCTAGTAGCGATTGTTGAGTTTTCAATTCATTATAATTGAGCAACTTAAATATTTAATTATATATTGTACACTATTAATATAAAGCAAAAAATCCAAACCATTCTTACGCCAACATCTTTTACACACACATGCAGGTTAAGATATATAGGTGTATATGTGTGTGTGTGTACATAGAGCTATCTAAAAGATGCTGAGAAGTTGATACCATTGCGATGTGTGTAAGTTGAAGTATTGCTGCCTCAGTCGAGGTTCGAGTTTGGGTTTGGGTCTGAGTAAAGTTTAAGTTTCATTCGACACGAATAACAAGAAAGTCAACAACAACAGCAATCATAATACCAACAACAACTACAACTACAGTGACTATAAACGTGTTGTAGTTAAACCCATTATCGTTGTAGTTGTAGTTGTGGGTCGCCCCGAGGCAATTTGATGGATTAGTTTTAATACCAAGACGAAGCGTCTCAAGGCAAAGAAATAGCAACAGAAATGGAAACATAAATAGAAATAGAAATTGAAATGGGTAACGCTCACAATTTTGGGTTCGGCTTTTCAATAATGGGTTCGGTTCAGTTTGGTTCGCTTCGTTTTGGGTATTTTGATTCGATTGAATTAAATTGGATTGGAATGGGATTGAGTTTTATCTTGTGTTGTTGTTTTTTCGGTGGTTGAAAAGTATACATAGAGCAAGCGATATATATATAAATTTAATATATATACAAAAGTGTTAGCAAAGGTATAAAACCACACAGCTTCCAGCTGTGGGTGGCGTGATGGTGGTGCGTTTGGTTTAAGTTTCGAGAGTTGATGACGATGACTCGACATTAATATACATTATATTTTGTGCAGCAGCTATCGACTGACCAGCAAAACTTTTCAAATGCTTTTCGGTTGTCCCACTTGGGGGGTGGAGTGGGTCCAAGGATTCCAAGGAGTCTAAGAAGTAGGGGGATTTTCTAAGCCCTTTGGCAACCTTTCGAAAACGAGCTGAGCAAACGAGCGAAGAAAATGACCTTTCCTTTTTACGTTTTACACGAAAAACCAATGGATTACGAACAGGATGAAACACACACAAATACTCACACACACTTGTACTAATAAATGAATGTACACACACACACACACACACGTGCGTATATACAGCTTGAGTCTCCTTGATAAAAGCTCATCTATTATGACCTTTTTCTACAGAGCGGGGATTTAGCCATAGAATTTATTATGGTCATGTATTATATTGAACTGAACTGAAACCCAGTTGAACAAGTCCTTCTACCCACTTCTCCCCCATGTCTCCCCGTCAATCCCCTTGGCATCTAGCGAAACTTCTGAATGTTCTCAACGTTGTCCCTTTTCATAATGCCATATCCCTGACACAGAGTGTCCCTCTGACAACACACACAGAGCTCTAGTTAACGAGACACCAAGGCGATAGTATTTTTCCATTACCTTTTTTTACATTTTCAACTTTTTTTTTTTTATTTTTTGATTATGTCCGGGACTTGCCCCTCGGTGCGTTGGGAAGTTGAAGGTATCTCGACTTTCGTATCTCTCTCAGCATCTTTTGCTCTCGGCATTGTGTGCTCTATAATCTATATGGGACGCCAGCTCATTGTAAGTGAATGTGTGTGTGTGTGTGTATTTCTATATAGCATATATATCTGTATCTATATCTACATATATCTAGGTGTGTGTTTTCTATGCGCTGACTGTCGCACCCAAAAAGCACCATAGGGACCTGATTTTTTCCTCGTAATTTCCTTTGTGCGACGTCCTCCTTGCGACCCCTCTCCACACATTGACGATGCCGCGCTGTCGATGCCCTCGTTGGCTTCACTGTCGGTGCCGACGCTGACGTCGACGTCGCTGCCAGCGTCAGTTAGTAATCCCAATTCCCTCGTCTCCTCTATGTTTGTTCAATGCTGCTACGAGTTTATTGCCATTTCCATATCTGGGCTTTATATCTCTTGTGCTGTATTCAGTATTCTGTATTCTCATTGGCTTTTGCGCCATTCGATTTTGTTGCCTCTCGTTTGCGCAGTTTCATTTCGGTTATTTTGTGGTTGGAAAACTGGAGCCAAACTGGAACTGGTACTGGAATCGGTATTAGTATTGGAATTGGATTTGCAATACGTATAGGAAAACGGAATTCCACATCAGACGGCAAATGATCATTTCAAAATCCGATCAAAAGATTAAAGACAAAGTTTTTTACGTTTTATAGACTACTAAATACCCTACAAACTTAAAGCTGATCAGCACCTTAACTAGTAATTAATTTACACAATTGACACATTTAAATCAAGTGACTGTGATTTTGAGCTTATTATAGTATCTGATTAAGTGCCATTAAAATTTCCCATGTATCACAGGGGTTTTTGGTATAAACATTAAAAATAATAATAGTATAGAAATACTAGTGATCAGGAAAATCCAGTTATATACGTCGCAGGAAATAGCTTTAAGCAGTATAAGATACTTCAATTAACTTAATTTTCTCTGTCAACTTATTCACATCGAACACAACTGTACCTGAAACGAAAGAATAAATCGAATCAGGAAAAAACGCACACACACAAGCCCACATAGTACATACACATAATAATACCTTTCATGCTATATTTATATACTTTTCTGTGGGCCTTTCCCGACATCAATTTGATTATATGTGAGAAACTCAAACCTAAATCGAACCCAAAACGAAATCCAATACACACGAATACGAAAGACGTTTATATTTATAACAACCTCTCATTCCCCGAATCAACTGACGATTAAGGACGGACGCTGAGGAGAACGGGGAACTTACCGTCTTTTTGCGGCCACATTCTACCCGTTCTGCAGAGCCCGTGGCCAATTCCAATCTCAATACACATCCTCTCGACATCTTTGTATTACAATAAAGATAGATTAGCATCTATCGAAAGCTGTGCCAGCAGAACAAGTACAACCGAACGTATCCGAATCTCAATCCGAATCCCAATTGAAATGAATGTGCGGGTTCGTTCACTTGGTCCGAGCGCATGACTGAAAGCTAAAAGCATCATCAACAGCATGTGGAGGAGCAAGGAAGCGCAAGAGGTGGCATTAAAGCAGTAGACTATAAAGGAGAGTTGAGAAGAGGTGAGGAGAGGAGCGACCCCCCTAGAGTCTAAGCCAGTTGAGAATTGGCAAACTGGTGAACCGATGGAAACTGTGATGTTCAAGTGCCATCATCGTCTGGGTTTTTCAACGATGCCTATGGAATTGAAGCGATGCCAAGTCGTGTGCGGAGCAATTTCATGTTGTTGTTCTCAAAACCCAAGAGGCTTATGCTGGGACGACAACCCAAATACTTAAGAAGTCGTCGCAGCGTTGCCAGAGACAGAAAGAGATAGGGACAGCGACAGAGACAGGCTGAGACAGTGCCAGTTATAAAGCAGCTGCCGATGTCGAGGCTACAAGAGACTGTATCTCTCTATCTCGGATTCAGTTTCAGTTTCAGACTTGTTTCAGCATCGACACCAAAATAAAAAAATCCCATCGTTCTGTATGTATCTGTATCTGAGCATCGTCAATCGTATCTATAACTATAAAACCCCTCTACCCGCACACACAAATATATATAAGTGTATATATAAATCTTTTCAAGTATAGTTCAGACTATAGTCGATAACCTCGTTGGCATCGTGAGGGATTGAGGGGCTAAGGGGCTCGGCTTTTTGGATTCGGGTTTACTGTTTTTGGCTCTAGGCGGAGAGCTCTCCATTCATTTTTGGTATACAATGGCATCGATTATGGTATGCTGATATGGGTATGTGCATATATATGTATATACTTACAGATATGTGTATGTACATATAGGGGCAGGGGTCGCTTTGCTTCGAGTCGAGAGCAGAGTCACGAGATTTATGTTTATAGAAGAAATCAATTATACTATATGAATATACACACACACACACAGTCGAGCTTAACTCAATATAGAGCAGATTTCATGGCATAAGTCTACGAAATTATTGAAAGTCTGAGTCATTGCAAAGACGCAAAAATCTTGATTATAAATAAATTAAATAATTTTGGTGAATTTATGATGTCATAGAGCTAGTTATAAAGGATTGTGGAGCTATTTTAAAATGCTTTATTGATTTATTTAAATCTTTTAATTTTGTAACTATGTTTTGCACCCTTGTTATGAACTGATCATAAGTTTTTTAATCAGACAGTTGCTATAGCTTCACACCGTTTTTTGTTTGGTTTCCAGGATAATGAACACACCTGTTCCCATATTTTTACAGGTATATCCTGCACTCCCTTAACCTTTGTAGTACTGGCTTTCATGGGTTTTATTTCAGAACGTTCAAAGTGCTGGGGCTTCAGTTGGGCGTGTGTGTATGTGTGTGTGTGTTTCGAGCTCAACGGTGTGTCAAGTAACCCGAGTCGAGTCAAATTCGAAAGAGACGAAACTCAATGTTGTTGTTACTTCGACTTCTTCCTCTTCTTCTTCGGCGTTTTCAACTTTTCAGTTCCGTTGTGTTCAGTGGAAATTCTGTGCTTTCCTGTCATTCCTTGGTTCCTTAAGCCTGGCACCTAACCAACAACACTCGTAGGTATTCCAAAGCCCACAATTCCCTGTGCTACCTCTTAACGAGTATAGTTAAGGACATCAGACGGACATTGGACATAGCACATTGGACGTAGGACGTCGTCGGTCGGAAATCCTTGAAATGAAAGTCCTGACTGCTCAGGAGGGTTGTAAGTGGTTGGGGCGGCAAAAGCGTAAAACGAAACTTTTGCCACAAACTGAGAGTGTTGACGACGATGAAAACGTCGAGGACGATGACGATGTCTGTGCAATGCTCCCAGCTATATGGACATTGTGTAATCGTAGCTCCATCTAAACGTACACTAGTGCACGTGTCTGTGTGTCTGGTTGTGTGAGTGTGTGGCAAGGTCCCTCGCTGGGATGCTGCCCCATTGCGTTGCCTGTCGGGTTTTTCTAGCCATCTGAAATTGATGTAGCACCTACAGCGTTCAGCTTCATGCAAGTTCAATGCTTCAACTCTACAGTTACAGTTACAGTTTCATTCCGCGATTTCCCTCGCTCGATTCTACTTATTCGAAACCTCTAAAAAAAAACCATTACCCTACCTATGCCATATATATTCCGCCCTCCCCTTTGCCTGGCACCATCCCATCAATGCTGCAGGTCATTACATCTCTTTCCAACTTCAGGGACGCATAAAGTTTTACAGGGTGAACGTAAACTTTAAGCGCTGATTGTACGTTACGTTTTGGACCCGAAGGAAAAGTGGGAGATGGAAGAAATTGGAGATAGTGGGTGGGGTGGAGTAGGAGGAAATCCGTAGGGGATTATGTAACCTGAGCATGTACATTGCTCCTTCATACAACGCGTATATTGAACTCAAATATGACAAGAGGGACACGTGACACGTCAGACGAACAGTTATAATCTCCCTCGGGCTATATTTTTGGCGCTAATAAAAGTTAGTTTTCGTTATTTAATCTCTAATTTGGCTGCTTATAAACCATATAAAACTTTAATGAGAGTAAAATGAATGGAAGATAGTTAAACTCTAAAGAAATATTATTTAATAGCTAGTGTAAATAGGATTATAATATTTTTAGAACTTTAACTTACCTTAAAATCTTTTTAAGTGTATTTCATATTTGTTTTCGTTACTAGCGTGAGCTGCTAAGCACCACAAAGACATTAACTCATTTTATATAACGCATATATTTGTAGATTCATATTCTTAACTTCATTAACAACATCCTTAAACTATATGATATGTGTAACTTGTAATACAAAGTGCTCCGAAACATTTGTAGAGAAACCCTCGTTATAATTACTTAAACTATAGTTAAACTTATCCAATTAAGCCAGGCTTTTAATCATTACTTTTTGGTCAGTTGTTGGTTGAAGGTGAAGAGGTTTTCGGGGGTTCAGTCTGGTGCCCCTGCTTCACTTTCGATTTTTATTTGGAATTGCTAAAGTTCTGCGCAGCTTTTGCGCTCTCAAAAATCTTCTCCAGTTGGGTTAACAGTCCAATGGCACGGTAGTTCTCCTCCAGCAGTGCAAAGTCCTCGAGTGGTTTTAGCAGACGCAGTGCATCCTGATAGTTGTTGACGGTGGGCAGCTCTACATCATTGAGTGTCTCTGGGAAATGTTGTGAACTTTGCGCTTTTGCGTTCAGTGACTCAATTTTCTTGATCTTGAGGGGACTGGGAGGCAGCGCAGTTGTTGCTGTCTGCGGTCGCTTGAGATCATTGCGCTTATTAAGCTCTGGCTCATCATCGTCATCTTTAATCTCAATGAGCTCGGTTGGCTCTTCAATGGCCACACAATCGTCATCGTCGTCTTGGACCACACTGGGCTTGGGTTCGGCAATTGGCACATGCACGAAGCGTGCAGATTCTGGTTCCTTGGGCGTCAAGGTAATGCTACCCAAAGGTTGCTCCCGCTGCTCATGGCGACCACAGTAACTGACGATATCACGCAGATCCAAAGACAATGGCACTCGGCGACCCGTGAGCGGGACTCCCTGCGAGAAGCTGAAGTTGTAGTGACTCTTAAAGTGGTTGAACCAAGTGCGATCCGGAAAGAAGTTCTCAATCTTGAGTATATCCCGCAAATTGATGGCAATCTCACGCAAATGATCCACATCGAGACGACCCTTGTGCTTGTGATGAATTTGCGAGCGGGAAATGTACTCGTACAGAGCTTTCTCCAGGAACGTGATTTTCCGCTTGCGTCGCAGCTGCACCTCATCCAAAGTGGCCTGATTCTGGGTGGAGGCAGTCACAAGGGTCTTGGTGCGGTACAGGGAACGTATGTCCACGGGTTTCCGCGGTGACAGCGATGCCATGCGTCCAGTGCCACCTGCTGCTGGCTTGACTATAACGGTACTGGGAAGATTGGGTGTTCCAACGGGTTGAGGCGACGCAGCAGCTTTTGGAGGTGTGGTAGGTGTCTCTCCGGGTTTAGGGCTGCCGTCAGCAGTGGAAGTGTTGCGACCACAATAGGACATGATGTCACGCAGGTCCAGGGAACGCGGGGGCTTGCGTGTCATCATGATCTGACGATTCGAGAGCGTTATGTTATAGGCAGCCTTAAAGTGATTAATCCAGGACTAAAGAGGGGAAAAGTTGCATTTAATAAGTTACCTATTAATCATTTGGATTCCCTACCTTATTGGGTACAAAGTTTTCGATGCCCATGAGGGACTGAAACTCCAGTGCCTTGGTGCGTATGAGTTCCTCATTGATATCGGAATGTAGATAATACTGAGCACGCTGTATATACTCATAGAGGCAATGTCCCAGAAAGTTCAATTTGCGTCTGCGCAGCTCCTCGAACTTGGAATTGGGTTGTTTGCTATTGTGTCGCGTTGCATCATAGAATTCCAATATGGGATCACGATTGGAGACTATGCTCTTGATCTGTTCCCAGCTGCAGTTGAAATTCTTAGCGATTTTACTGTACATGGGTACAATATCGTATTGCCGAATGGCCTCCACACGTTCCTCCAGGGTTAAGACGTTACGTATACGTTGGGAACAGCTGCCACTTCCATCGTACTGACTGCCATCTTCCTAAAAGTTAAGTTAAAAATATTTAAAATATTTCTTAACATTTTTGCTTAGTTAATTAATTAAATTATGTCTTGTGATGTTAAACAAATAAATTATGACTTTGTATAGTAACTCCAGTTAAGAAATGAACTGGTTTCCAAACGAGTTACAAGTTCAAATATCAAATGCGAAAGTACAGATCTAATAAATCTAGATCTTGTCTGTTAAATAAATCTCTTAGTTCTCTTCAGAGCTGTTTTCAGCATTACTTTTAAACAATATCGCGCCACAAATTGATGAACTGATTTACTTACGTCAGACATTTACGTGCTCACTTTCAGACGACGCTCGCTCGCGCCACTCAACCACAACAAAAGCAGCGATAACAACAACAACGACAATTGCAACAACAGCTAACGGTCTCTCTCACGCTCAACGTTTTCGTGCTCTCTTCTTCGCTCGCTCTCTTTTTAACCGCTCTCTAGCGCACGCTGATATGGCAATGCCTAAAGAGCAAGAAAGAAAAATAAATTTGTATATAAGAATATAGTAGACAACACAACAATAACAACTGCTGCAAGTGCTACTGCATTCCAATCGATTTAATGGGTTATTGTTGAGTGATAAAGCTAACTGGAATATTACCTGGTACTGTTTGGTATTTTTGCAGCAGATTTTTAGGCAACACAATCATCCAAAATTTCGTTGCGCACAAGCACAAAACGTGTGGAGCGTTGCAGTTATTTTATGAAACTGACTCGACCTCCCAATCTCTCTGAGACGGGTGGAAAATCAGGTTTGGCGAGTTGTTCAAACTTGTTTACTGAGAGCGAGAGATTGCGCTCTCTGGCCGCTCTCGTTCTACCTCTCTGTCGCTCCCGCTCACACTCACACACCACGCATGTGCGCTCTTCCGCTAACGATCATATGGCGCCGTTATGCGAGCATGTGTTTGTGCCTGTGTGAGTTATTGTTGCTATTTTTAGTGCCAACGGAGAGCGAAATTGAAACACGTGAGAGTAAAAGAGCGAGATATTTTACAGTTTGTGGGCGTTTGCTGTTATGTGAGGGACAGTTGGGCATTTACTTAAACGGGAAATGTGTTTTAATTACTCTATTGCTCGGTAGACCTGTCTAAAGATTACAATCAGATTTAATTAGGCGCATAAGTGGGTCAAACAGTAACTACAAACAATTTTGATGACAACTATTAAACATGTTTAAAATATTTATCTCTATGCCAAACAGGTGTACGGAATTGCATATTTATCACGAGTACTTTCGGATAATACAGAGACCATAAACCGTTGTAAGTCTTCTGGTTATGAAAGTAACGGATAGGCCGCAGAGGTACTTAGAATATATGCATTCCAGTACGGCTTTCTATAATAACATAAAATTTATCGTATTGCATATAAGTAAAACTTTACTCATTCTCTCAAAATCGCTATCCATTGTTTATTATTTAGTCATAATAATATAGTAATAAAAAAATATTACCCCATTCTAGGGTATACACACAAATGGTGGAGAAAAAAATACTTAATTCACTGGCAAAAATAAAAAAACAATTCACTAATCAAGTTTGGAAGCTTATAAAAAAATTAAAAATTGCCTGATAGTTATTCATTACAAAGAAGATCCCTTGAAGGAAACATAATGAAATTGGAAGCTTTGTTAGATTAGTCAATGTTATCAATAGGTTTCTTATAGATAGGTCCCCTTTTGCGCATATATTGTTTGATAAAGTCGTAGGACTTGTGCTTAACCGATTCGGTGCAGGCCAAAGGATTTCCAGTCAGTTCGCAGTAACGCATCTCCTTGGTCGTTATATGATGACTTAGCTGTAGATGATTAAGTGGTTAATTCAATGTCTAATAATTTAAAATGCTTCACTTACTCGCTTGATCAAGAACTTGTAGTCCTCGTCGCTGGTTATGCGTCCCAGTTGACAAGTCTCCTGGCGATAAGGACGCAAAAACTCGGCTACATGTCCGCTTATCTCAAAGTGAAATTTATCACTCGCCTCGCGCGCAGTTGAAGCGCTAAAAATAAGTTATAAATAATCATAATTTTGTCTTGGGAATGTCCAGAAATCTTTCTTACGTTTTGCGCTTCTTATCACGATCGCTACGATGCTTCTTTTGACCCTCTAACGAGGAAAGTTTACGCTTGGCGCTTTGGAGTGCCTCCGCTTCTGCGGTACGAGCCGATTCCTGATCACCATCTAGCTCGGCTAGGGACACATTGCCATCGCCATCGGTTGTCTCCTCGTCGGACGAGTAGAGATAACGGTGTATGGGCAGGGCATCACTAGGTAAATCATCCAAGGGTTCTGGATTATTGGTTTCATTGCGAGTGCGACGATAGATCTCCTTGCGACGACGGATCTTCTCCTTGTTCTCCTTATACTTGCGAGATTCCTGTTGATTATAGACGCGATCCTCGTCACGTCGTGGACTTATGACGCGTACGGAGACCAGACGATTGCGACGCATTTCGCGGCGTTCGCGTATTTTGACCTCGATGTATTGCTGCAAGGACTTGGCACTTAGATTGCTGCTACAATCAATATCAATGTTGACCAGTTCATCGGTTGCCTCATCTGTCTCCACTTCAGGTTCCGGTTCATCGTCCGCCAGCTGTTGGAGGCGCTGCTCGGCACTCGGTGGATGCCACTGTGTAATACGATCCTTTACATTGAAGTAATAAATATCTCCCTCGGCATCCAAGGCCCAGTGCCACGAGGGTGGCAAAGGCTCCACATGTGCAGGTAGCTTGTACTCCACATCATCGGGAGATTCAGGCGAGGAGGGTTCATTGCTGTCTCCACAACGCAATGGAGCTGGCACTGGCATGTCCTCGCTGTTGAACCACTCGTTGGTCTCCGTGTTCTGATAGAAGGGCAGGAGCTTGGGATCTGTGTTAAGATCAGCACCAAAGTATTCACAGCGCGCTTCATGCTCACGCCAATCCTCGATGCCCACGCGCTTCTCCGCCTCATCCTGGGCCACCTGAAAGAGGAATAACCAATTAGTAATAGTAGTGGAAACGGTTCCCATCCTACTAATATTCCCAGCTTACCTTTTTCTCGAAGAGCGAGCGACGCAGTTCCTTTGAAATAGTGGATCGTCGTGGATCGAATTCGGAACGTCTGCGGCTCTCAGACTTGATAACTCCCAGTCCTTCTGAGGAGGACGTTGTGGTGATGGTGCAGATCGTGTTGTTGCCACTCATGCGGCAGGGGGGCTTCGACTTCTCGTAGCGGCTGCTGGTGTCGCGTCTGAAGCGATCCTGTCGATAGCGGTCGGAGCTTAACACTGAGGAAGCACTGTTGCTGTCCTCCAGCGCTGTGGCCGCTGCGTGCTCGGGACGCTGACGATCTGCCTCCCGCTCGTGCTCCTTCATCTGTTCGATGCGTTCACGTTTTGGTATACGGAAGATTTCTGGTAATCCATTCCATTTCTGCATTAACGCTACTATACGTTGATGCTCAGCATCCAGTTCAGCATCTGTACCTGCTTCTGGAGCTGGCGTTGGAGTGCTCCACTGTTGCACGCTCTGGTAGATGCGACTGTCGCTAAGCATTGTCTTGTTGGGAATGGGCAGTGATTCCAGGGCATCGAGTAGAGCCAGACGCAGTTGTTTATCGCTGCCGCTCTCACTGATCCAGGCATGTAGCAGCCGCAGTCCATGGTAGTCCAAGAAGAGGCGGCGGCACGGCAGCTCGCCACGTGTGAGCACGCCCAGCAGTTGTAGGCGACTCTCTAGCAGCTTGGCACGCACCATGCAACGCGAGAACCGCAACGTATCCAGCTGATTCTTAAGACCACTGCGACTGAGCAGCGTTAACTGCTCTAGCACATCCGGATCCTCGATATGATCGTGCTTGCCGGACGTGGACTTCTCTCCGCTGCTGCCACTGCCTGATGGACGTAGCCAACGTCCAGCCTTGTACTCGCGGTCCTTGGCCTTCGGTTGCTCCTTGCGCTTCTTACGCGCGGCGGGTGTTTTCAGTTGTGCCTTGGACTTAGTGCCCTTGGGTGCCTTGGTCTTCTGGCCTTGCTCCAGTCGCGGCTCCTCGTTGAGTGACTCCTGCTCACTGTCGCTCTCCGTGTCAAGTTGTTCGCCCTCATCCGACTCGGGTTCGTTGCCAATCCAACCACGACAATTGGTGGCTTCGCAGTAGCAGCGCTGGGCATCGCGTCCATAGCGTTGGTATTGGTAATCAAAGGTGATCTCCTCACCTGGCAGTATGGTCTTAACGCTAAAGAATCCAATGCGCAACTCTCCATTCACCGTCCACTTTTGAGTCTCAGCGTTTGGATCACAGCTGTGATTGATATAGCGGGAAATGTTGCCCTTAGAGGTGGCATCAATAATTGCCTCGCCGCGCAGTGCCATGAAGTAGTAGTGTCGGTTGCGATCCTCGGAGTACAAGTGCTGACGTCGCTCAAACTCCTCGCTATCTATCACCTCGCCCACATACTCCATGATGAATTCGCCCGGAGGTATCTGCAGCTCGGCGGTTATGCCGCAACCCTTTTTCTCGGTGCGAAAGACGCGACAGGGCCAGCCCTGATGCTGTTGGAAACGCTTGTTCGTGCAGCGGTCTCCATTGGTGCACAGTGGTCCGCATTCGATCATAAGCATGCGGTTGATGCAACCATCGCCACAGCGCAATTGCCCCGAACCCTCCTCATCACCAGTGACGAAACAGTCGCACTGCATCTCCGCATTCTCCTTGCTCACCTGGCGAGCACAGCGATAGTAGTTGTCCCGCAGTGTCTGGAATGTGTTGAGTCCTTCATGGCGCAGAAATTGCTCATTGGTTGCCTCGATCTGTGCCAGCTCCGCGAGTTGTTGCTCCATGCTTATGGAGGGCGTGTGGTTGCTGCTGCCACGTCCTACACTCGATTTGGTGCCTTGTGGCTTCTGTTTGATGCGATGTGAACGACGCACACCTGAAGATAAATCTTCAGTGCTGACGGTGGGAGATGGCGATGGTGTTGTCGCTGGGGTTTCAAGATTCGCTACACGATTGGCAAACTCATCCTCCTGCTGTTCATCGTCCTCTTCATCCACTTTGTAGTCACGTTCGAGCAATTTGACGCCATCCTCTATGAACTTGGCAATGTCCAGCAACGGATTGGGTGCTTCCAGCTCGGAAGTGGGCGTGGCAACGCTGCTGCGTCTTGATTGCTCGCTATTCGAAGCTAGGGCATCTTTAGAGCCGCCTGCTTTACGCGTTGTTTTCTTTTCCTTGGTCTTTTTGCTGCTACTGCTCGACTTGATCTCTAGTTCCAGACGACGTTCTGGACTTGGTGAAGGTTTGAACGGATGCAATGAGTTACGGCGTTTATTTGTCATTGGTACGATCTCCTTTTCCTTATCCTGGTGATCTTCACTTATGGTATTGCGACGTGTCCCCTTCTTTGCCTGGGATTTCTTAGTGCGTGCTGGAGGCGTAGGAGAACTCTGTCGTGAAGTCTGCTCCTGCTTTTGTTTCTTGGCCGATTGTTTGAGTTTCTTTTTAGTTTTCTCCTCGTGACGCATCTGTGCGTTGGCCTCATCCCAGACCTTGAACAGGGCATCACATTCCACGAAGGGCATTGCAGCCTTTTCTTTCTTGGGACTGAGTACGGGGCTTTCAGTTTTCTTGATCTCTTTCTCTGGAGGACGAGATTCTGTTGAAGATTTGGACGGCAGTTCTGATGCTTCAGTTGGAGTTGTTGTGGACTCCAGAATTGGGGACTTTGTTTTGGTCTCTCCGACTTCAAGAGCATACAGTTTCTTTATCAGTTTGGGTGATGCAACTTTGGCGTCCTCCGGTGTGTCCAACAGTTCATTCTGGTCCTTTGGTTTCTCCTCCAGAGGTTCTACGGTTGTTGCTTTTAGCTCAACTACTGGCAGATCTTCTTTAACGTCTTCAACACTAGGAACTTCCTTCAAATTCTTTTGATTATCTAACTTCAGTTCATCTTTGGTACTGGAAGTCGATTCGGGCAGCTTCTTCTTCTCCACAATCGGTTGGTCCACAGTCTGTTCTTCCTCGCTAGGTTCGTTGCTAGCCTTTGCATCGGTTATTGCCTCTAGCTGCTCTTCCATCAACTGATTTTCAACCTGAGTTATCCAATCAGTTGCCGGCTCAGTGGACACTGCCTCAGCTGCTTTCTCCTCCTCTGTTTCTATTTCAGACTCCTGTTCAGGCTGCTCCTCCTCGGGATCTTCAACAATTAGCTGTTGTGCCGCCAAATTGGAATCAGTCTCGGACTCTGCTTCAATTTCTAGCTGCTCCTTTGCCTTGGGAAAGATTAGTTTAAAATTGCGCTGCTCTGAGGTATTGAAACTACTTTCATTCCCATCGTCCCTGTTTTCATTGTCATTTTCCGTTTCGATCTCCACAAATATTATCTGTGAATCCGAGTCCTCTTCGTCGGACTGCAGCACTGTTATGATCTCAGTCTCTATATCGTCGGACTGCGACGAGTCTTGTGGATTTAGCTCAAGTGCATTTTCATCCTGCAATTCCAGATTCGATTTTGAATCATTTTCAATGACAATAGGAAATCCTTTCAATGATTGATCCGAGTTTGAAGAGGATTCCTCACTTAAATTCGATTCAGTTTCGAGTTTTCCTTCCCCAGCAAAACTTGTGCTTGAATTCGACGAGTTGTTGTCGATGTCGGACATGATGGATTGAACTTTCCTGGGACGTCCTCGCTTACGCAGTGGTAACTGCTGTTGCGGTGAATTGGCAGTGGCCTTGGTCCCATCGCTGCTCACCTGAGCGACTATTAAGCTGGGCGTGGGTTTCGTTGGCTTGGCAAAGACCTCAAGATTGGGCAATGCCGGGCTGGCCAGTGGCGGCGTGTGGCTTTCTACATAACGGGTAATAGAAGCCGACGTTGATGCCGCTTGCGCTGAAGTGCTTGCCACACTTTCCGATGCAGACGGCAGATTTGAGTCGATGCGTGCCTCAATTTGAATTTTATGCGTTTTGCGGCTTTTATTGAGCAAATCGAGCACATCGAATTTGACAATTTTCTTGCGCGTGCTGCGTCGGCAAAATGTGGGCGATGTGGAGCCCGAACTCTCATTTGCCCCCGCATCCAAATCCTCCACGCTCTCAATGCTTTGTTGTGTGCTGGGTTTCGGTGGGCGGCCAGGCTTCTTGCGTGGCACCTCCTTTTTTTCACCAGTGTCTGGCGTTGAGTTGTCCATATTCCAACGCAAGAAATCTAAATCGCTGACTGAAAAACTATCACCTCTTGTGTTAATTTAATTCCACTTATAAGGAAAATTGCGCACTTTGTCCTCAAACTTACTTATTTCAATTGAAAATGACGCTTTCGACTGTGCACATTTTTGCCGAGGCATCAGTTTCAGTAGAAAAATTTTTTGTGAATTGTTTACAGTTGTTTCGGGGTGGCCGTATTTCGTTGTAAAGAAATAATGCACCAAAAAATACCAAAGCCGTCAGTTTGGTTAGGCGGCATCACAGCTGATTGGCATTAACATGACGGGCATGCTTTGCACGCACGTGTGTGTGTGTGATTGTGTGCACTGCAAACAGCTGATTGCTGACAATCAAAACAATTGCATGTCTCTCTTTCTCCCATTGAAAGTAACAACGTTGCCACAGTGTGTACAATTAAAATTCATTTTTACAATTTGATTACCAATTTACATTGCATTGCATTCTATTAAGTAAACAATACTTAAACTTAAGCTAATCGTGGCGGTATAATTAATTAAAATCTATAAATTTGTTATCTTCTAGTCTTACAGCTCAAAGTCTGTACTGTTTGGTGGATTTTTCAGTGCCTTTTCCACCTGTACCAAAAGTCCCGTGGCTCTAAAGTTATCATTCAGCATGGTGTATTCCTGCAGCGCTGATAAATGCTTGAAGGCCTCCGCTAGTGTGTTTATTGTGATTTGAGTATCGTCTTCACCACTCGAAGAGTTTTCCACCGAGAGTTTTGGCTTTTTGCCGCCAACCTGTGGTGGGTTGTATTATTATCTAATAGGATACATTTTATCTTTATCATAATTAAAAGATTACCTGCTCTGCTGTGCCTTCTTCTGTTGCAGATTTCGTCTGTGTGTCTTCTGTTGATTTTCGCTTTTCCGCTTGCTCTTTGCTGTCTTTCACATTATCTGAAGACGCTGTTTCCTCAACTTTATCGTCTTCATTCTGTTTTGAGAGAAATTTCTATAAAAATTAAATATTTAATTTATAAAGCAGTAAACTTACTGTGGTTGCGGCAGTTCCATCATTAGCTGTGGGTTTCTATAGTTTGAACAAATTTAATAATATAAAGCTATTAATTCCTTTCTCAAACCACATCTCAAACTCACCTCTGTGTCTGAATCAGTGCTTTTAAACAGCTCAAAGAGCTTGGCGTTTCTAACAGGCACCTGGCGCTGTTTTTGATCACCTGTCTGTTATCAATTGATTAGTTTATGAGAATTTACTTATATTAGTTTATTGACTTACCTTTGCTTCCTCTTTGGACACCATCACAATTAGCTTCTTTTTGTAATCCTCTAGAATTCTACGTATTGTCTGCTGCTCCCAGACCATAGTGTGTGATTTCTTCAGGTACGTTTCCCTCGACTTGGGATTCGTCTCCAATCGGATCTGATGTCGTAGATTTGCAAGCTTTGCATTTGTATTCTTCAAGTGCTCATCCAATTTTAATACCACCGTTTTGAGCTTACTCAAATCTTCTCCCTTGTGCGACTCAATTATACCTCTCAGCTGAGACATCGACATTTGATCAATTTTCTTGTTTGATTAATTAATGTAAAAATAATGTCCAATAATTGTATATATAATGCACTGTCAATAAATTTTCGATAACATGCTAAGGTTACCAACTTGACAGAACGATAGCTTATCGATAGCTCCATGCTGGCGTTGCCGTACAGATAAAATTGTGTCGCTTATCGCGATTGTTGATATCGCATATCGATTGGTTGCAAAACCTTGTCGATGTGTATTAAATGTCTAAGTTACTAAGGTAAACATTAAACTGAACAACTTTAAGTGGTTGGTAGATTTAATTCTACAATAGTATTAGATTATCACATTTTTTGGCTCAATTCTGTATTAATTTTATAGCTTACATAGCTACTTTAATTATTTTTAAGCCAATTATTGATTTTATATTACATTAAGTTAATCATCATTTCTTTAATGCCTAGAAGTATGCAATAAAATGTTTGCCTGCCAAAACCATTCGTTAACTTCACAAAGTCGTTGAATTAGTTTCAAATTTGTTCGCTGCCAACGTGACTTTGGCGGTTGACTTCTTTCAACCGCCGCTGTTTGAGTGGCGACATCTGGCGGCACTTGCGGTTACCAATCAGACGGCAATTGAAATTGAATAGAAAAAATGTATAATTTCATTTATTTTATTAAATTAATTTAAATTAAATGTTTCTTATTTTGAACATCACCTCAGTTCAATGAAGCATGATAAAATTAACCTTTAAATTTAATTTCCGTTCGGTTGCAATAAAATTAACATATTGTAAGAGAGGTAAACGAAATTGTTTGAATATATTAAGCACCTGCGTAAACAATGTGTGAAAATTGGTCAAAAGAAGCGAACACTTTTGGCCAATCTTGCGCAGTTCCGCTTAAAGGTCGAAAAACAAGCGTGAAACAAGCCAACAACAACAACAAGTAGAAGAGTCGCACACCCTTTTTTCGGACCCTTCTGCACCTCTGAAGGCGGCGAGTCATGGGCAGTGAAGAAAAGCGAAGGTGAAGCGGAAGGAAAGGGGAGGGGAGCTGCAAGTGCAACAGAGCGCAGCAGAACAGTGGTGTCGAAAATTTGTTGAAAAAAGGTCAACAATTTCATTATGACTTTCATTTGCTCTAACATATTTATAGGGATTTTTCATAAGAATTCTAGCTATTTTTCCAGCACGAGAAACTGTCAACACTGCCGCACTGTTGAATGAAGGTGTTGCCTAGATGCGTGGGGGTTGCAACTTGCCACAAATACTACATAATTCGTGCGGATGTTGACAAGGCCCACAAAGAAAGTCAGAAAAGGGAAAAACAAAGAAAGAGCGACGAATAATTGTTGCGCAACAAGCGAGCCTCCAGTTACGCCAGTGATTTTCCCAGAGATGGAAAACCAATGGATAGGCGGGGGAGTGTAGGTGAGGGTGAGGGGACTGAACTGGACTGGACGCCTGTCCAGCGGTGCATAAAATGTGGGAAAAACGAGTGCAGTACACACAAATTATGATTGACAGCATTTGGACCTTTTGGGCCAATTGGCCAACGAGCCGGGGCCAACGGCTTCATTATCTTGGCCAACTTACAGCTCCCACAATAGCTTTTTTTTTGTGCTTTGAGCTGCACGCTCGGAAATTGCATTTCGTGCTGGCAGATTTCAAAGCAGAAAACTCTAAAGACAAGATCAAAAAATAAGTAGAAAGAAGCAAACAACAAAAAAAAAACGGTTCAATGCACGCGGGTCACGACTTTACGGCCAAGAAAAAAGAGGAAAAAAAGAGAGACTTGGCCATAAATCGACAGCAGTGGAAATTGACGTGTTTCGGCTGCCGTTGTGACTCTCCAGATGTGAATCCACAGATTCCATATCCCGACCTCATGTGCATGAACTGATCCGTCGACTTGTCAATCAAATTGGATGGAAATGTTTGAATTTGGCTTTTTTGGGCCACTAAATGGAAAATGATAAATGTTATTGCATTTTGGTTAGAATTAAATTGCTTGGGCCATTTGCTATTTGTCAAATTTTCATTACGCGGCCATAAATTGAAATGGCCAAACATTTATTTTGGCCATGGCAAACTAATAAATTTTCCACGCCACAAAAGCCACAAAACATCGCACTGATTCTCACGACAAAACCAACCAAAAGTGGAAGAAGAAGAAGCAGCAGTAGAGGAATAAAAAAATGGCTAAAAGCGCTTCAAGTTTTGTCTGGCATTAAAACTTTCTAGTTGTTCACACCAGCGCGTGCAGCTGCCACAGCAATTGCCAATTGCCACCTGCGCCACAATCAAAGACGCAGACGCAAACTCAGACGCAGATGGAGATGGCGATGGAGTTGCAGATGAAGTTGGAGCTAAAACTCTGGCAAAGAATGAGGAGTGGGGCAGTTGTTGCCACTTTTGGTTGTAGCTTGACTAAAAGCGAATTCCAGTTGCAAACCCATTTTTGGCACGATCAAAGCACAGATCGCACAGCCATCGTACAGGCCAGGCCAAAGAGACGTAGCATAGACCAGGCCAAGACAGGCCACGCCATTTAGGGAAGAAGCTGCGGCTTCAACTCCCGCTGCAACTCCAGTTCCAGCTTTAACTACAGCTCCACCATGAAGCATTGATTTGAAATTGCCAATTGCCAGTGGCCAAGAACTAGAGCTGGACAAACTTCGATATTGAACTGCTCTACTATATAGAAAACAAGTAAAGTCAGAGGAGTTTCCACTTTCCTGATTTAGCTGTAATTCCTAAAATCCACCCGATTTATCGATAAATCGCTACAAATATCGCTGCTTTTGTCAGCACTATTAGAAACGCACACGTGGTTATGCAGGTGTGTGTGTTGTAACTGTATGTGTGTGTACATTTCTGATCGTGATCGTCAGTATCGGCATCCAGCTGTGAGAACGCACCCACTTGGCTAACACATACACACTCAGACACATACACACACTAGCACACCCACAACAAGCTCGAGACGAGGCCAGCGGCACAATCGTGCCAATATATGCTGTTGCGGTGGTGCTATGTTGCGGTGATTGGTGCGGTGGTTGGTACTGCTTACCAACTGGCAACCAGTGTTGATTGATTAATCATTGCTGGTAATTTGATTTTGTGCCTTTTGAGTTACCGTTACGCGCTGCCAGCGCTCAAATTCAGCTATTGATTCAAAAACTGCGACTCATATGTTGTACCCTACACCCCACTCCTCTAACCTACCGCTGACATGACCCCCTCTCAGATTGGCCCAACTCTTTGATTGATTGTTTCATTGCATCTGAGCTTTGGCATATTCAACTTGTTGCGCTCATAGAGTTCCATTGAGAGACAGTGGGACAGACAGATGTCATGTATCCGATTTCTGACTTCTTTTGCTGTTTTGCCATGTCAGCTTCGGCTTGCCTGTCAAAATCCTTGAGATCGAAAACTTCAAACTTCCAAATTGCCAAATGGTTGGCACACTTTTGTCGTTGCAACTTTGCAGCTGATTAAAGCCGCTTGGCAACAACAACAACGGGAGACTGTCGTTGACAGTTTTTTGTCAGGCATTCGTCGATGAGTTTGTTAAGCCGCTGAAAATGCTGGAAAAACACAAAGGGGAATGTGAACGATGTGAAAACTTATCAATTGAAACAATCCTAAGCTCCAAGCGAGGTTTGTTTGCTTAGGCTAAATAATTGATGATTTGGCTGAAATTTAAGCTATTATTGAGAAGCGCTTATGTGGAAGTAAATTTGAATGATAAAACCATATGTTTTCAAAAGTTATATATTTTAGCCTTTAAGAGTTTAAAATAGAAAGAAATAGAACGCTTCCACATCTTATAAGCCGAACCTAACCTAGTCTAAACGTTATTAGACCATAAAACCAATGTCTAATCTTATTTCTAGATTATAGCTACTGAATACGCTATTTTTTATTTAAAATTGTTATGTTTTAATTAATAAGCCATAACTGCAGAGAATTTATTAATATTAGCTAGGAATTCAAATAGTTTAAATGTGCTTATTTTACACATATTTCTAGATAAGAAAAGAGGCATTCGAATAACTCTAAAGTAGTGTAACTAGATTAATTTGCAAGCTCAAAAGAGCAGACTCAATGTATGTTTATAAAAAAGTCCAATAGTAGAGAGTAAAGTCTATACAAAATTTAAATATTGAAAGACACTTTACTTATTTCATTCCGCGGACTTTATCTTATCTCTACTCAGATTAATCTTTACATAATTTTGAGCTAAGCTAAGCCCAACTCTTTTACCCATTTAGCTAAAGTTATGATCTCATTCTTGTCTTAGCACCCTCATTTATGTAAATCTCTCAATCTATGCTCATATAACACTGAAATATGAGCTCATGCTAAGCGTTTAGAATATACTAAATTAATTTGCTGGCTTAGTTGGAGAGTAAATAGTGTTTGATATTTGATTTCAACTAATCCAATAATCACAACACTTTCAATAACGAGCTGCTTTGCCCACGTGTTACCACTTGTTGTGCGTTGTTAACTGATTTTGGCTTGCGGCCCCAAAGCTGGCCGGGAGCTGGTCCGAGACGGAGATCTGGAGCCAGTAAATCATTTGCCAGCGTCAACAACTTGTCAACAGGCGGCATCGACATCGAGAGAGGTTTGGAGAGGTTTGTTTTTATATATTTTTTCTGTAGTTTGCCTATCAGAGAGTCCGTAGAGTTGCTCTCTGTAGACGGTAGTCGATAGTCGATTGCAATTTTTGGTCCAGTCATGGCTCATGTTGCATATAAATGGTGCTTAATGAGCTCGTGCCAAATAGAATTGTCAGTGGAGTTACCATTGCTACCCCTCCACACTCTCCACTCCACCCCCTCCCTCTTGTTCTCTCTTGGCGGTGGCATGTTCGTGTTTCACTCAAATTGCTGTCGTTGGAATTCCACATTTTTATGGTTAAGCTTTGATTTGATCACGACTCTGCAGTGCCACTGGCAGGCGCGGCAGGTGCATGTTGATTTGTGCCCCAAAAAAAATACAAGAAATAAAAAACTAACTGACCCATGGAGATAGGAAAATGGTTTTCCCACGCGCTTAAACTTCTTTAAGTTTCCTCCCTCTCTCTTTCTTTCTCTTTCAAAAGCTGAGTTCGAAGAGTCCTATTGTTTTGGATGCAATCTGCCATCTTGTCAGCTTCAATTTTGCCCACTAACAAGCTGTAGTTGCGTTCACCTTTATTATTTTTAATTGGACTGATTTCCCGCTACAGATACATTTGTATCTAAACTTATGTACTATGTGCGCCCAGTGACATATGCAGCGACATTTTTGCAGCCAATCATCCTAGGCCATCATCAATCCCGTCAGCGTCTTCGACTCCAACTCGGAGTCTGCTGCTGACTGTACGCAGTGAAGGCAGCTGCAGTCTCTCTTGACCAGAATTGGACGCGGAATCCGTTGACGCAGCTGTGTCTAAGTCCAAGTCGAAGGGTTGCCGTTGTGGACTCACTTCTAGGGTTGCTTACACGTTCCACGAAAGATTCCCACGATGTTGCTGTGAAACATGAAAATCAGCTGCAGTTTTTCGCGCAGTTTTTTTTGGTTTTTGCTGCGTCCTTGGCGCCTGCGTCTCAGGGGTTGCCACAATTAGGGGTTGTGCTGCATTGATGGCACGCTGTGACATTGTGACGTCATCGTCAATATTTGCATTACTTTGCTAGCCAGCAAATCATTACGATGAGGGCAACTCAACGCCCATCGGCTTTTGACTATGCCCCCGTTAGCCACAAAAGAATCTTGATCGTTTGTGCCACGCCTCCATGTGCGTGTGCCCGCAGGATTTGATTTTGGGCTAGTTCTCATTAAACCAATTGATAAATGATCAGAAATCTGAGAGTGTTTGGAGTATTTAGCAACGGCTTCAAGACTCTAAATTATAAACTGCTGAAATTTAAGTACTTTATCATAATGTCAACTTTAAGCAGTGACTTTAAATTGAATTTGATGTAATTAAGATTCATTAGAATCTGGCTAAAAAACTGGTTATCAGTTGGCAAATGTTAAAGTGCAGCTAAAGTTGTTTTAATAAAATATTAAATTAATTGCGCTTGACCAGATTGAACTGTGGCTAAGAAACATCAGCTGACGAAAGCTGAAACCAATTAGAGTCAAAGTTTATGAACTAAATGTAAAGAGTAAATATTTAGAAGCCAGTTAATTTGATGTAAGTCTATTAAAACCAGTAATACTTAGACTTTCTGCAAGAATTTTAATGTGAAAAGACGATGAAAACTTAAATTCAGAATCAATTTAGAGCTTAAACATCTACCTTAGTGATATATCCCATGGTTTAGATTTGAGAAATCTAAAACAGATCAAAATTTCAGAAAAAACGCTAAAGAAAATGATTGAAAATATTAAATAATTTAAAAATGAAGAAACGACGAAAACTCAAACTTGGAATCATTTTAAAGGTCGGACCTTGATCAAAATTATATATGCCTTAAAAATTTGTAGAGACTTGACAAAATTCTGTTATTACAAAGTTTCCCTATCAACTTTTCTTGGCCTTATCCACGCCTCCTCAGTCATATCCCTGTCATGACATGCCTTTCCAAACGTTTTATGGCAACGGTTTTCGAAGCTTAGAAGAGTTGAAGCAAGAATGTAACTTAAGCATTAAATAGAAAACTAAATAAATAATAATCATAAAAAAGTTTGCAACTCTCAATAGTTGTTGTTGCTAAGTTTATGTTGCTGTTGCTGCCGTTGCGCTTAGTTGCCGCAATTAGTCGCCGGCTGTGCAACGTTCACACGGAGCAACAGGCAATGCGGACATGGAGTCAACGCTAGCTGTGATTTTGAGTAATCATCAACTGGCGGAAATTCAACAGAATAGCAAGCACTAAAAGAGAGGCAGCTAGACAAGGTGAAAGAGACACAGGTAGGGAGAGCAGAAGAGAGAGAGAGAGAGAGAGCTTTCAGAATGCAGGGGAGCTGAGCGTCTATTTCGCTGCTTGACCCACAAACTTGACAAATCCATCAGCGCACGCCCAAAAAAAAAAAAACTGCAGCTCGACTCGAAGGCGGCACTGCTGCATGCAACATGTGGCAGCATGCAGCATATGGTCAGGCACATCGTAAATCAAATGCTCATAACTTTTTCTGTTGTTATTGCTGTTGCTGTTGTTGTTGCTGTTGTTGGCTTAAATCACACGAAATCAACATGAGTTTGAGTTTTGAGTTAAGAAGGTAAATCATAAGTCACTGCATGTCTGGGTCGTCATCTTCATCTTGGCAACTTGCAACTGGCAAACTTGCAACTTGTAACCTGCAACTGGGTAGGCTGCACTGAGGCGGTGGCAGCTGGTCAGCCAGTGTTGCCGCCTCATATGCAAAGTGTCAGTCATAAGTGACTTTTCGATTTTTTGACTGCCAGCAGCAACAACAGCAACAAAATTAATTATAGCCAAAGCCATTTTCAGATGTTTTTCTTTGGGCTGCTTCTTCTTGAGTCTGCGTGTCTTCAAAGTCTTCAAATCTTGCAGTCTTCAAGACTTCTCCAGCTGAGCACCTTTCACCTTAAATTGCTTGCTTTATGACCGCGAGTGTTGGCAAATGTCGACCCCTTTCATGTGTTTAATGTTGTCGTTGTTGTTGCTGTAGTTGTTGTTGTTGGCTCTTTTCACATTTGACTGCACGTCAGGTGGTTTGTGTTTTATTTCCTTCTCTTTTGTATACTCTTCCAAAGAAAGGGTATGGAAATGATGACAAGAAATGTGCCAAATTTTGTAGAGGAAGCGAGGAAACTTGCGGAGCTCTCTCAGTGAGGCCAACTTTACTACTGCCTCTGTGGAATTCAAATTTTATTTAATTTTTGTAGAGTGTTTAGAACTCTATCAACTCCGAGCTTCCTTATTTGTTTCGATATTTTTAAAGACTGCACTCAGTTTTTCTAGCACCTTTCACTGCAACTTCACAACAGAACCAAAACTTGCAATAAGTTCTCACACGCACACCCGCCTACACACGCACACAAACACACACTACAGTCAGACACAAAACTGAGCATCTTGAGATGAAGTTGCCAGTTAAATTCAAGTCTTGTAAGCCGCTAATTAATAGGCAACGAGTAAGTCTTGATTAAACTTGCAGTTGGCAGCCGCTGCAGTTTGAACTCTTGAACTGATGCCCATAAATATCGGCAAAAGATGTGAGATATTGCGTCGGGAGTGTCTCTCACTTGGCTGCACACAGACAGAGCCATCATTAGTTGGCCAAAACGTTGCCAGTACTTATTGCCATGTCTGCAACGTTGCAACGCGTCGTTTACCATGTCGGCTTTATGTCAATTAGATGTTTGTCTTCGATTAAGTCTCAGTCTCTGTCGCAGTCGCAGTCATTGAAGGTGAGCGCATAATTTGGCGCTTGTGACAGCAATTTGCCGGCCTCAATGAACCTGCCTACAGACGCCCCTTCAGACCCCTTCCAGTTAGTAGAGGGGGGTTGTTAGGTCTGCTGGATTTTGTCTTTAATCACCTGCGTTGTAGCTTTTGACCCAATCGATTGATTGATGTTTACCCCCAAAGTGGCGAACATTAGTTTAACATTGATTAGTCTCGACTAGTTGCAGGTGTGTATTCATTTCCTAGTCCTTTTGTCCCTTTGCGTGGCCACTTACACCTCTTGGCCCTCGCAAACATTCGCTATTACCAGTGTTATTGATTTCCCGCTGTAATTTGTGTTTCCTGCCAACGATTCGTGTCCAAATTGATTGATGGTTGTAATTGGAAAGTAATCGAAATATTGTGTGTGAGTGTGCTAAGAGGTCAAAAGTTCAGCGGAACGAGCAACTAGGGAAAGAAAAGTGAGCGTTACTTTCGGAAAAGTTAAAAAAAAACTAGGACTTTAGACTTTAAAAAGCTAATCTCACTGCAACCATAACATTTGGTAGAAGAATTAGAAAAATAGAAAGAAAAACTATATAACAAAGATATTTATATAAAATTTGATCATGGGTCTAATTGAAAAGTCATTAAAAAGTGATCAAAATCTGATACTGAAAGGAACATCTTATATTTAGTTACATACGCAGAGAATGAATGGAAAATCTAGGAAATTTCCTTAGAATCTTAAGCTATAAATTTAGGTTAGGTTTATTTAGTTTAAGTGTCACTTTAACGAAATAAGTCAGCTGATTGATACGTAAAGAATTAAACTCGCATTATAAAAGATACTCTAGTATTATTGATATAAATTGCTGCATTCAATCAAACAGTTTCTTGTGTTTTATGCTCGTGTTCAGAGGCAGCGTTTAAAAAATTTGCCTTAGTTTAGTTTCGTGTTGAAATCAACGGGGCAATTTTCATAAATTTCGACACCAAAAGCGCTTGAGGCCTAATTTAAAATTAATTGTGCGGAAATTTATTCAAAGTCTGCGGTTTCCAGTCTGAGTCGGAGTCTGACGGATAGTCAGACTTGGGTGTCTTGACTCCAATGAGTGCAAACGAATGATTACTCCAATTTGTTAAGACAAAATAAAAAAAAACTAAAGCTATATATCCCATGGTTTAGATTTGAGAAATCTAAAACAGATCAAAATTTCAGAAAAAACGCTAAAGAAAATGATTGAAAATATTAAATAATTTAAAAATGAAGAAACGACGAAAACTCAAACTTGGAATCATTTTAAAGGTCGGACCTTGATCAAAATTATATATGCCTTAAAAATTTGTAGAGACTTGACAAAATTCTGTTATTACAAAGTTTCCCTATCAACTTTTCTTGGCCTTATCCACGCCTCCTCAGTCATATCCCTGTCATGACATGCCTTTCCAAACGTTTTATGGCAACGGTTTTCGAAGCTTAGAAGAGTTGAAGCAAGAATGTAACTTAAGCATTAAATAGAAAACTAAATAAATAATAATCATAAAAAAGTTTGCAACTCTCAATAGTTGTTGTTGCTAAGTTTATGTTGCTGTTGCTGCCGTTGCGCTTAGTTGCCGCAATTAGTCGCCGGCTGTGCAACGTTCACACGGAGCAACAGGCAATGCGGACATGGAGTCAACGCTAGCTGTGATTTTGAGTAATCATCAACTGGCGGAAATTCAACAGAATAGCAAGCACTAAAAGAGAGGCAGCTAGACAAGGTGAAAGAGACACAGGTAGGGAGAGCAGAAGAGAGAGAGAGAGAGAGAGCTTTCAGAATGCAGGGGAGCTGAGCGTCTATTTCGCTGCTTGACCCACAAACTTGACAAATCCATCAGCGCACGCCCAAAAAAAAAAAAACTGCAGCTCGACTCGAAGGCGGCACTGCTGCATGCAACATGTGGCAGCATGCAGCATATGGTCAGGCACATCGTAAATCAAATGCTCATAACTTTTTCTGTTGTTATTGCTGTTGCTGTTGTTGTTGCTGTTGTTGGCTTAAATCACACGAAATCAACATGAGTTTGAGTTTTGAGTTAAGAAGGTAAATCATAAGTCACTGCATGTCTGGGTCGTCATCTTCATCTTGGCAACTTGCAACTGGCAAACTTGCAACTTGTAACCTGCAACTGGGTAGGCTGCACTGAGGCGGTGGCAGCTGGTCAGCCAGTGTTGCCGCCTCATATGCAAAGTGTCAGTCATAAGTGACTTTTCGATTTTTTGACTGCCAGCAGCAACAACAGCAACAAAATTAATTATAGCCAAAGCCATTTTCAGATGTTTTTCTTTGGGCTGCTTCTTCTTGAGTCTGCGTGTCTTCAAAGTCTTCAAATCTTGCAGTCTTCAAGACTTCTCCAGCTGAGCACCTTTCACCTTAAATTGCTTGCTTTATGACCGCGAGTGTTGGCAAATGTCGACCCCTTTCATGTGTTTAATGTTGTCGTTGTTGTTGCTGTAGTTGTTGTTGTTGGCTCTTTTCACATTTGACTGCACGTCAGGTGGTTTGTGTTTTATTTCCTTCTCTTTTGTATACTCTTCCAAAGAAAGGGTATGGAAATGATGACAAGAAATGTGCCAAATTTTGTAGAGGAAGCGAGGAAACTTGCGGAGCTCTCTCAGTGAGGCCAACTTTACTACTGCCTCTGTGGAATTCAAATTTTATTTAATTTTTGTAGAGTGTTTAGAACTCTATCAACTCCGAGCTTCCTTATTTGTTTCGATATTTTTAAAGACTGCACTCAGTTTTTCTAGCACCTTTCACTGCAACTTCACAACAGAACCAAAACTTGCAATAAGTTCTCACACGCACACCCGCCTACACACGCACACAAACACACACTACAGTCAGACACAAAACTGAGCATCTTGAGATGAAGTTGCCAGTTAAATTCAAGTCTTGTAAGCCGCTAATTAATAGGCAACGAGTAAGTCTTGATTAAACTTGCAGTTGGCAGCCGCTGCAGTTTGAACTCTTGAACTGATGCCCATAAATATCGGCAAAAGATGTGAGATATTGCGTCGGGAGTGTCTCTCACTTGGCTGCACACAGACAGAGCCATCATTAGTTGGCCAAAACGTTGCCAGTACTTATTGCCATGTCTGCAACGTTGCAACGCGTCGTTTACCATGTCGGCTTTATGTCAATTAGATGTTTGTCTTCGATTAAGTCTCAGTCTCTGTCGCAGTCGCAGTCATTGAAGGTGAGCGCATAATTTGGCGCTTGTGACAGCAATTTGCCGGCCTCAATGAACCTGCCTACAGACGCCCCTTCAGACCCCTTCCAGTTAGTAGAGGGGGGTTGTTAGGTCTGCTGGATTTTGTCTTTAATCACCTGCGTTGTAGCTTTTGACCCAATCGATTGATTGATGTTTACCCCCAAAGTGGCGAACATTAGTTTAACATTGATTAGTCTCGACTAGTTGCAGGTGTGTATTCATTTCCTAGTCCTTTTGTCCCTTTGCGTGGCCACTTACACCTCTTGGCCCTCGCAAACATTCGCTATTACCAGTGTTATTGATTTCCCGCTGTAATTTGTGTTTCCTGCCAACGATTCGTGTCCAAATTGATTGATGGTTGTAATTGGAAAGTAATCGAAATATTGTGTGTGAGTGTGCTAAGAGGTCAAAAGTTCAGCGGAACGAGCAACTAGGGAAAGAAAAGTGAGCGTTACTTTCGGAAAAGTTAAAAAAAAACTAGGACTTTAGACTTTAAAAAGCTAATCTCACTGCAACCATAACATTTGGTAGAAGAATTAGAAAAATAGAAAGAAAAACTATATAACAAAGATATTTATATAAAATTTGATCATGGGTCTAATTGAAAAGTCATTAAAAAGTGATCAAAATCTGATACTGAAAGGAACATCTTATATTTAGTTACATACGCAGAGAATGAATGGAAAATCTAGGAAATTTCCTTAGAATCTTAAGCTATAAATTTAGGTTAGGTTTATTTAGTTTAAGTGTCACTTTAACGAAATAAGTCAGCTGATTGATACGTAAAGAATTAAACTCGCATTATAAAAGATACTCTAGTATTATTGATATAAATTGCTGCATTCAATCAAACAGTTTCTTGTGTTTTATGCTCGTGTTCAGAGGCAGCGTTTAAAAAATTTGCCTTAGTTTAGTTTCGTGTTGAAATCAACGGGGCAATTTTCATAAATTTCGACACCAAAAGCGCTTGAGGCCTAATTTAAAATTAATTGTGCGGAAATTTATTCAAAGTCTGCGGTTTCCAGTCTGAGTCGGAGTCTGACGGATAGTCAGACTTGGGTGTCTTGACTCCAATGAGTGCAAACGAATGATTACTCCAATTTGTTAAGACAAAATAAAAAAAAACTAAAGCTAAATGAAACAAAGAACTGAAATTGGCCAATAGAGCGCAGCTGGCTTATCGACAGCGCCAAAATAAACTGAAAACTGAAAACAACCCACATCTTAAAGCTCTGGCGATTAGCTCTGGCGCACCCCCAACATTCAAAATGTGGCATTCGTAAGTTGCAACTCCCAAACTCCCAGTTTGCCAGTTGCAAGCTCCCGCTGCGTGTTGCAAGCAAGCGCCAGAGACCAAGTTGGAGACAGAGCCACAGAGATGCTGATGCAGATCCAGATCTTTGGCTGGCAAATGCTTTAGCTCATTAATAAGCGCCGTCTTTAGCAAACAACAGCAACGAGCACTTGAAGCACTTGTAAAATGCAACATTTGTTTGAGCGATAAAATCACCTTCAATAAATTCACAATGAACATACCAAAAAGCCGCATAAAATGCAAAAGACACAGCTTCCCTTAGGCCCCTATCTCCACCAGCCTACCAGTTGTATATCTACTTAGTGGACGCATGCCACACGCCCCACGACGACTGAGACGACGATCGAGATACAGATACAGATACATTGGCAAAATAGTGCTATATGCAAGTATGCGAATGCATTCATTCTATGTCGCCTGCCGGGCTTTCCATATGGGAACGTTTGCTGGAAAAACTGCCTAGTGGAAAAGCGGTTACCGACAAAGCCCCAAAAGCCGTTGCCAGACTCGGCTTAAAAAACGAGCGACCACCGGTTGCAAAGACTTCAACGAACGCGACAAAATAAAAAATAGAGTTGTACGACGACCACCTGCAGATACCGGGCTCTGCTAGAGAGTTAGTGGTAGTTGTGTCCACCCCTCCCCTCCCCACTGCTGCCAGACATGGCCATAACATTTGTCGTCGTCTTGGCCAGCGTCTTGTTTTGGCCAAGCAGCGACAGTGGATGCCTGCGTAGAGCACTTGCCGCTGCTCCATTCAAATGTCGCCGGAGCGCATCTAAAATATGCAAAGCTTTTTGAATATCTTGTAAACGTAGCACTGACCCCCAAGTGCGTTCAAGCTACCAGTTGACCAGGCTAAAACCCAACTGAGTTACCCATCTGCCAACTTGGCCTGCACTTGCTCCAGTTGTCAGTCGTTTTTGGTAAGAGCTTACATTCATTTTGCTGTCTAAATTGTTTTTAGCGTGTGTGGGCTAATAATTTAAGCTAAGCTTTTGGCCAACAATAGAGCTGACGGCACAAAGAGTCGTATATAATTTGGGATTTGTGTGGAAAGGTTGGCTAGAAAGTTAGGTTTAAAGCTTAAGAAAGTTATAAAGAGTTTTCTGGCTTTGCTAGTGACTATAATCACTCCTAAAAACTAATTTAACTCCATGTTAGCCTAGGGCAATCTTCAGATATTTAAATCTACACTACTTTCAATAACTTTACAGCACTTTATTAGCTTAGCACCGCCAAAGAATTCGGTTCAGTTACATTTACATACACTCTAGTGCCGAAAGCAGTTCAAAGTTGTTGAAATAAATCGAATTTGGTAAATTAAAACACGCTAAACATGCGGTCGACTCATTTCCTGGGTCGAGTTGGCAATAGATAGATCGCTAGACCACACCTACATGCGCTAAAACGCCTCTGTAGCTACGACCCAAAAAAAAAATAGGAGAAAAAACATAGCAAAGACACATGTTGGCCCGATATTAATAGCACGTATTACCAGTTGTCATTTGAGCCAAAGTCAGCTGTCTGGCATTGCAATGAGACAATTTCCCAATTCGCAGGAGTGTCGGAGCTGCCCAACAGCGTTATTGGCGGCAAACACCAGGTAAATTGAATCAACAGGCAGACACCTCAGCACACACCTCTAAGGGGCGTGGGTGGCGAGGGGCTTGGAGCCACACGACTGCTGCAGAGATGCAAAGCAATTGAAAGAGAATGCTGCGTGTCGATTGCATGTGCCGCAAACTAATCGAACGAATCGATCAAATTCTCAGCGCTGCCGCAGCACGCAAAGTGCAGTTAAGTGTGGACGAAGGGGCGAGGGGTGTAGGTGAGGGAGAGCAGTTGGAAATTGTTTGGGGTGTGGGGCTACTATTTGCGATCAGTGATTGTAAGCGGTAAACTGGGCAAAGCGTAACGCCCGCTGCTGGAATTCAATTATGACGACTTTGAATGCCGCTGCGAGGCAATAAACAAATGTACAGACAACAAACGTACGTAATATTTAATAATAAAGTCTACAGCAACAACAACAACAACTGGGCAGACTTACAACAACAACAATTGAATTACAAATGCGCTTTGTCCATTTGGTCGTTGGCTGCGCATGCGCAGCTTCAGTCGCCCCCGCTGGCCATGTGTGTGGCAGCCACCCGCACCCAACAACAACAAAACACACACATACACACACCTATATGGCTGGCTAACAACAATAAAACTTATTTATGTCTCTGGTCAAATTTGCGCCGCTATTTTGGGACTTATTTGACAGAGCGCCGTTTTGTAGCTGGCTCAGATTTCCAGCAGAGAGGGAGAGACGGAGTAAAAGAGAAAGAAAGAGAGAGAGAGAGACAGTGGCTATGGCCCATTGCCCAGTCAACGATTCGTTTCAACGTCTTGTCTTTTGTTTGGGCCGCGCCAAAAGGTTTACGACCTGTTAATGTCCCAGCTAGGCAAACAGGCCACAACTGGCTACTTTTGGCCATTTGGCTACTCTTTTTGGCCACAAGCTGCTGGCCAAACATGCCTCGCGACTCGTGTCCGATTTGATTTCTGTTTTTTATTTGCAGCCGCTGTTGATACGCAATTTGGCGCACATTTTGTTTATATTATTAAATAAATTTCATGTTATGTTTATGGCTGTAACCCAGCACAGCTCCCCTCGCTGCCCGCTCTCCACACCCTCTCAGACATGCATTGTTGTGACGCTGCAGGCAGACACTGTGCTAAATAAATTGTTGTCCAGTCATTTTGTTAGGCACTGTGCCCAACAAAAAAATATATAAATTTGGTCTACAAAACTGCAGAAAGACATTCATTTTAACAGCTTTTCAGTTGCCAAATTATGTGATTCATATTTTATTTAATGATCCATTTAGTTAGTTACAGCCTTTTTTTGGCTACAAAATGGCTATTCAATACATGATTTAGCAGTTGCATTGTTTGAGCAGCATATGACCTAAGGAGGAGCTGAGAAATTGACCATAAATGCACTTTAAGGAGTTAGGAATGGTAAAAGTTGGCTAAAAAATATATACAAATATTTTTTGGGGCTATTTTGAACTGTTTATTTATGAGAAGGATTAAAGATTAACTAAAGTAGTTTAAAGATCCTAAGATCTTAAATTTTTAAACAGTATTTTTGATAGTTTATTATTAAGTTGGCATAACAATTTCTAAAGCATTTTAGCCATTCTTTTATGAAGTTTCCTAGCACTTAATTTAAGCAATTTTCATTAATCCAAATTACTTCTTAACTAGAGCGTTTCTTAATGAATATACTGCCCAGTTGTGGGCATATGTTGCGTAGAAATGTTTTGTGCTGTCAAGGTTATGCATAGGCTGATAAATAGTTGATTCCGTATAGACTGTGACGACGACTAATGAGTGTGTATTAGAATTAGATTAGATTAACATTTTCGCATTGTCATAGGGGCTGCCCTCAACCCCAAACTAGACGCAAAGTCTCGAGGTTTGGAATATGAATAGGAATTGGAATTGGAATTCGTGCTGTAGATTGTCGGCCCACATAAGCGCACGTGCACTTAATTTATTTCAATAAAAACATAATTTCCAGCCTATTATCCACACTCACAAAGCCTCACACAGACACACACACACACACACACTGGTATACAATGCGGATCCAATTAAGCTTGTCGAAGGCAATTTCTGTGTTTAGATTCTCAACATTCTCATTCACATTCTCATTTCGTTTTCGATTCTCTTCTTCCAAGCGTTAATCGCACCGAAAATAATGTGGGCTTCGAATTCTGTAGGAGGGAATACCCCGCTGTCCAAAGGGGCTCAACGTTAATACTCATACTCGTATAATAAATCTCGAATTACATTATGCATATGAATGCGGCGGTTTGTATTAAATTTCCAAAATAACAAAAAAAAGTGTTAAAAATGGAACCCAAATCAATGCAACCAAATGCAGCATAAAACTGTCACTAAACCCAAAAAAAAAGAAAGAGAGGGAAAATCATAAAACATAATGGTCATGGATTGCTGAAGAAACGGAGTCACAATTCACTCACTCACCAAAGAAAAAGAATGAAAAGTAGCAGAAGAAACACTCTGAAGACGTGACTTACACTCTCTACCGCTCTCTCTCTCTCTCTCTCTTTCACTCTCTTCCTCACTCTGTTTTCTTTTGAAAGTTCTGCGCCTGGGAAAACGGCAGGTCCAAGTGGAGTTTGGTAATACGAGCCATTGATTTTGGTTATGGACAAACATGACACACTATATATATGATTATATATATACAATATGTATGTGTGTCCACAGTGCGTCGTGTCACTTGTTGCACATGAATTACGAGCACATTCTCTTATCAAATCGAAATGAAATGAAATATGATGTGCCTCAAAATGTGGAATGCATTTCCTGTTCAATGTTTGTTACGGTCAGCGGTTTATCGCTCCACGATGACCTAATGTACGCCAATATTTGCTCTGATTAATGAGCTCAGAACACCAAACACAACTCCAGTGTACGATAAGCGGCCAAATGCATAAACTGCCCTCAAGTGAACCCAAGCAAGGGAGCCACAATTCTGTCTGTGGCTATGTCTTATCAAAGTGTTTAATGGGAAATTTTTTACATAACATTTTGTAGACATTTCCACGAAAAATCGAAGCTACTTAAAAGACAGTCGATCGCCCACATAGCATTGAACATTCCTGGAATTTGTTCAATGAAAACGTGAATCGAACAAGTGTTTGCATTCGAAATTTTGGAATAATTAAATGCCAAGAGAGATAATCGCCCCCATCCTGTGCGACAAACGAGTCTCAGGTCTGAAGTCTTTCGTCTTGCAGTCTTTACAGACATCAACCTTAACCTCAACAGGCAACGACCCCGACAAACAATGGAGCAGGTCTCCTACCCTCTCTCCTCTGTTCCCTCCCTGCTCCTCCCTTCCTCAGCTGCACTTGCTTGGGCCTTCTACGAAACAAAATATTTATGCCCTTTTTATGAAATTCCTCAATTTTCAATCCGGTCGTTGAAGCAAACTCATTAATATGCCCAAAGGGGCATCGAAAAGATTTTTCAGTTTGGCTCAGTGCAATCGAGAATTAATTGTTTGGCTGCGTGCATGCCACGCCCACAAATTGCCATCAAATGAGCCACGAAATTTAACAAATCTGTGGCTCATTAATCTAAACAGGAGGAGTCACAAATTGAGTCCTTTTTTGTATAATTTGTCGTCGAATCCTGGCAACTTAACGCTTATTAAAAACCCAGGAGACTGTGAGAAAGATAGCTAGGGGAAGAGCAGAGAATAGGAGCTCTACAGAGCGGGGAACTTGCCACATGGAGCTGCTGTACGTGCGTAATGCGAAACCAAGTTGAAACTGTCGGTTAAAATCAAAAGGTCAGAGTTCCAGGAATGTCAACAGAGATTACCACACGATGCACACGTGCAACGCTCAAGCAATGCTCAAGTGGAGGCACAGAAAGATAAAGAGAGACAGTGCAGGGAGATAGTGTGTTGAAGACCCCTTGCAAGAATACCAAAATCTTTGGGCTACCTGACCTGACCAAGGCGAGGCAACGCAGGGCATGTCCCAGACATATTTTCACACCAAAACAAACAGGACAACGCAAAGTGGGAAATGTGTGCACACACAACTACGACGAGTGATAGAGTCAGCGAGGGTTGCCTATGCAGTTTCAATGTGTAGCAGCGCTTGGAGTAAAATCAGTTGCAAACTCTTCCTATAGGTTCCAATGAATTCCTATTCTTTTTCAAGCAACCCTCGCTACTGCTGCTAGATAATTAACCAACGGCAGTCTGACGCTGCGTCACGTCTTGGTCATGGGAACAAGTGCCCAAAAAATAAATGAACAAAAATAGAAGTAAATTGTCGACTCATCAGCGACTGCAGGCTGATAAGATAGCGTTGTAATGGTGGTCCTGCTTCTGCAGGACTGCTCCTACCCCTGCTCCTACTGCTCACTGAAACTCCCCGCTCCTGCAACCCAACAAGCGAAAGACAAATGTTTGTTTGCCAGGCATTTGATTGCAAGTCGACGAATGATAAGAAATGCCAGACAAATTACACGGCGCGTTTGCAGTTGGTTAACGAGAAATCATGAGATGATAAACGAGAAACAGCCAAACCGAATGAGATAGCAAATAACAGAGAGAGGGTAAGGGGAGGGGGTAAGAGGCGTGGCAATGCACTGCGCATCTTTCACCTGTGACAATTTTGCGCCTGAGCAGTAAAAATATGTAAATTATGTGCGGCCTGATGACCGCCCCGGGCGAAAATCTTCAACTCAAACTCAAACCAATTCCGGCAGAGCAAAAGGATGCCACAGACAAAATGAGGCAAGAGAGATGCAGCTGATGAGAACAGAAAGAGAGGGAGGAGTGCGGAGGGAGCGGAGGGAGACCACTAACCAACCGTAGCAATTTCCATTTGGGTGAAATTCGTGAGCGTCTGCCCAAATAAATTACGCACATGATTAATAAAATGCAAGAGCAGCAGAAGCAGCAGCAGGAGCACAAACTGTAGCTAGAGACGTGGCCGAGGGAGCTGCCCGAAAGGGTAGACTTCAATTTGGGCCAAAATATTTTTATCGCCACTCTTTTGCGCATGTGCAGCAGCAGCAGCAGCAACATCTGCGGCAAGAAGTTACTTTGCTTACTTGCAACAGCTACCGCGCATTCTCATAAATTAAACGCCAAGTTATTTGAATTCCTCTACCAGAATTGCTAACCCTCTGGCCCTAAAGGGGCCCTACTTCAGTTCCCAATCTACAATCTTCAGTCTTTGGTTTTGTTTCACTTTTGGCGCTGCTTTTGTCAAATGAATTTTGCAGCTGCCGCCGCATATAAAATTGCTGGGAGCTGCCTCAGGGCAGCAGTAGGAGCTGCCAATGGGGGCAGGTAGCTGAAGCAGAGGGAGGCCAGGGCAGACACTGATTTGGATACTGTAATTCGTATTTGTCCAATTCGCGTCTTTGGCAATTTTTCCACGCTGCTCAATTATCGTGTTTCATGTTTGCATTCTTCTTCTTGGCTTCTGTTGCGCCTCCTGAGACTCCTGCATCTCCAGCTCCTACTCCAACTCGACCTTCTCTTTGTCTTTTGTTTTTTGTTGTGTTTCCTGTCCAGAACACTTTTCGATTTCACCATGTAGGACAACAGCAGCGGCAGCAGCAACAACTAACTCACAGTAGCCAGCGCATTCAATGCGCTTTGTTAACGTTTTACGAATTGAAAATTGGTTAGACAAAAGGGCAGTTTCAGCTAAAACGACTAAGGTATGCTCTGTAGTGGAGGTCTAAGTGTGAGTAGTGATCAGATGGATTAATTTAGTATGTGGAAATATGTGTAGAATAAGCCATTTAGTTGGGAAATTGTGTCAGTATTGAAACTTATTTTATTTTGAAACTTTATTTGATTCTTTTTGATTTTTTCTTAACAATCCTTTACTTCTTAACGCTGTAGTTCAACTTAATCAATTTTAGTACACTTTTATGCCTTAGTTTTATATATTTTATTAAATTTCTGATAGATTTGTTTAAGTTTTCTGCGCAATAGAGTTTGAAAGGTAAGAAATGACTTTAAAATGCATTCAATAAAATTTCAATGACAATTTTCTGATCCTTTAGAGGATCATTTTCATGTTATTAATATTTAAGTCTTTATACATTTTACCAAAAAAATTCTACAAGTTCCTTATTCCCTCTGCCTTTTTAAGTGTTGCTAACGTGTTTCTTTACCACTTCTGATCGTCATTTGCTTCATCATCTTCTACATGCAAATTTGATGAGCAGTAAAATAGCACATTAAGTGCAACGATTGCTGATCAAATCATTTGTGGGACACTTACAACCAATTGAGATTTTTGGCTTTGGGGCACAAATGTTGCAGCTTGCAAATGATGGAAATTCAGCCCCAAAATGAGGCGCTGCCACAAGCAGTCAATTCGGAGCTAATAGACGGTGGCAAACAGAACACAAAAGGCGACGACGCACAAGAACATGCAATGTGCAACAGACTCAAAAAGCCAAATCACTGCCCTTAGGGGGCAGGGTACATCAACAGTCGTGGCAAGTTTCAGTTGCATGGAACTTTGCGTGTTTCTTTACTTGTTTTCTTTGTGAGCCTTGTGCTCCTTGGCAACATTTAGTTGCAATTGTAAATTACCGTCTTTGCAACATTTTTGCGCATTTAGTCGCGCTTCGAGTGTTTGCCGCCACAGCTGCCACATGGTTGCAAGTTGCAACTAGCAGCGTCCGTGTTCCCCAATTACAATTCACTTTGCGCCGTTGCGACGGTTGCAACAACGTTGAGATTCAACAACAGGACGACTCAAGCGCCTTTTTCGCCTTTTCGCCTTTATCTGCCACAGGCTGCAATGCGGCATTTAATTTGCAGGTTCATGTTGTTGCTGCCATTGTTGTTGCAGTTGCTGTCGCTGTTGTTGCAGCGCTCAGTGGGTTGTCAGTTGGTTTGGGGCATGTTGTCCGGTACTTAAGTGTAATTACGCGATGCCACGCCGCGTTGCAAAGTCAGGCCAAGGCTCGACCTCGTTGCAATGTGAACTTTGATTGCCAGCTGGATAGTAGGCGTGCGGGGGGTGTGGAGGCGTGGCAGTCGCATCATGTTGCCATCGATATGTCAGTTGCTTTCTACAGGACATAAAACTCGGCGCGAAATTGGCAAAGTTTACGCCTTTCTTATTAAAAGGGCGCTGGTGAAATTTTTAATGCTTGTGGCAAGTTGGGAAGGTGGCAAGGCGGCAAGTTTGGCAGCGGCAGGTAACGAGCGCTTAATTTGATTTGTGTTTAAAATGTGCTGATGAGGATTAAGCACGAAAGCCGAGACCTAAGCTAACTGTTAAATGACAGGCACCAACAGAGGCAAGACCAAGCGGCAACATGTTGCAACAGCTGTGACTAGAAGTGCAGAAGCTGCTGCTGTTGCCGTTGTTGGCTACCGTCTGCAACATCGGTGTCAGACTTTGAGCTGTAATTAGGCTACTTCTACTTCTGTGCCACAAAAAAGATGCACACTCTCCCCCTCTCTCACCCTCTCCTGCTCTATGGAAACTGCGGCAGCTGTGGCGCGAAAATGGTTAACACATTGCTGTCAACTGGAAGCTGCAACTGCAATTGCAACAGTTGCTGCTGCTGCTGCTTCTCGTCTTCTCGCCGTTTAATTGAAATTCATTTCACAACAGCAGCAGAAAAGAAGGCGGCCTGGGAATGCGAATGGGAAATGGAGCCTGGCCATGTTGCAAGTTGCTAGTTTGCAGCTGGCAATTGGCAATTGGCAAAACCACCCGCAACCACAGCAACACTAAATCTGCGCTTGGATAATTGCAGTTCTCCTTTTTCCCAGTCGCTGTTGTTGGCGTAAAAATGCTAATTAAAGTTGCTTGTTGTCGGTTGTTGCCAAGCTGCATAAGCTGCAAGTTGTTTGGCTGCAACTGTTGCAGCAAAAGGGTCGCACCAGAAAGATTAACGAGCCAAAGAAATCGTAAAGAAATGAACAGCGGCGAACCACAAAAAATGCAAATTGTTCGTTGATGAATTAACAAAAGCGAAAATCGTGACTTATGTTTTTTACTTTTTTTCCGCTTTATTTAAGTTTTTTTTTTTGGCAGCTGCCTGTCGAAAGCGACGCAGACGCAAATGAACCAGCAACTGTCCACTAACTGTTACGGCTGTAAATACCCACTAGTTAAAAGTGGCTGTAGGGTAGGCTAAGCACAGGGCTATGAGGAAAACATTTCGCTTAAATTTTATTTCCTGCTTAAAAATCGTTAAATTTACAACCAAGTGTTTATTGAGCTTTTACTTGGGTTAAATCGTATATAATTTGGTTAATTGAGTAATTTATTTTATTTTACTAGTATTTAAAGTCTTTAATTATGTGCAATTTTTGGGACTTAAAGCTTTTGAAACGCAATAGAAGTGACAGTAGCTGTTAAAAAAAGGTTTTAATTGAATTTTGTGTTTAAAAACATATAAATATATATTTTATTTCTAGAGAAAATTAATAAAAAATTTGTGTTTTGTAGTATTTTCATTTATTTTTAGTTTATTATATTTTGTAGAAATAAAAATACATTTCAAAAATTACCCATTCTTTGCTTTGAATATTATTCCATGTTCCCATTCCATTTCTTTACGCACTCTGCAGCGCATGGGAACATACTTCACAAACGCAGCTTTCCAACACTTGCGCTCTCTTTCATTTACTTACACACACACACAATCATTCGCTCTCTGGCGCAGGCTCAATCACGACCTCAGTCTAGTTTTAGCTTTAGCTTTTGTTGCGCTGTTTGCTAATCAATGACGCAGCTTTTCGATGAGCGGACGAACACCTGCAAGCAGCGAGCGAGCGAACCAGAGCGCCGACAGCGACTGCGCAGCTGGCCCTGGCAGCATCAGAGGGCAAAGCTTCCGCCAGATAAAGCTCATTGAGACGCTCATTAAGAGAGCAGCGCAGCGGCAGCGACTGCGGCAGAAACTTCAAATTTGATTGCCTGCTTGTGATTATGATTGCCGACTGGAAGTTGAAACTTGAGAGCGCCGGAAGGGGATTGGGGGGGATAGAAATTGTTATTGCAGCTGCAGTTGGGGTTGTTGTTGCTGTTGTGATTGTGGCTGAAAACATCTTTGCTCCCGCACGTTTTTCGCGTTGAACTTCACTGAACTTGCAACTTGGAAGTTTTAGCTTTTGCTTTTGATTCTGTTGTTTTTTTAGTGGTGCTGCTCCAAAACCTTTTTCAGGTTTCAACTAGTCGTGATTTGAGTGTCGTGCGACTTTTTTTGTTTTCTTTGGCTCACTCTTTAAGCACTCGTACTTACGCCTGAACTTTGTGCAGTCATTTAATTTTGCTTTCAGCTGTTAACTGTAAGCTGGAACTTGAGTCGGAACCAAGTGGTTGTTGTGTTTGTAGTTGCTGTTGTTGTAGTTGTTGGTGGAAGACGCCAGCGCCGCTGCCAAAAGCATTTAAACGTGCTAGTGATTGTCGTTGTTGTTGCTGTTGTAACTGCTGCTTTTGTGAAATTTTCAGCTCGTTTTTTTTCCGAGTGGAATTTTAATGCTTTCGCACACCTGCACACACAACGGTAAAGTACCCTCGTTTTTGGGCTGACAACTAAAAAGTTTTTCAAGCTTTCTGCTCGCATTTGGCGAAATGTTGTCGTTGTTGTCTTTGTTGTTGTTGTCTCTGTTGTTGTTGTTGTTGTTGTTTGACACACATACACTTACATAAATAAATACTCAAACTCAGCGACTAATTGAAGTTGATTTTATGTAATGCTCTTCTTCTTCTTCTGCTTCTTTCACCCTGTCACTTAATCAGCAAAAGTCTGGAATTGTTGGTCAACAGCTAAAAAAGTGCAACAAAAGCTAAAGAAACATTGATGAGTGTGCCAGAGGGATACCCTGTAAAAGCACAGAATGTCTTTCGACTGATTTTCTCTAAGGAAAGTGCTTAAAAATATTGTTAAACTTCTTTAAAAATCTGTGACGTATCCTCATTTATAGTAAATAAATAACAAATTTACCGTTGAGTGGTTTTTCTGTGGTTCTGAGACTACAACACTCTTTGTATACAGTGCAAACTGTGCTCAATTAAGCAGCTAGCACAAACATTCCTTTGTGTGATGTTCACTTGTGTTTACAGGGTATATAAGAGGGCAAACCATGCACTTTGCCTAATTAAAAATGAAAAACGCAGAGTAAAATGCATTAATCGAGTTCCGTTTCACACGAAAAATGAACAAAAAAAACCCTCTGAAGATTCCAAAATCCAAAATACAAAACATTTAATGTGTAAATTGTGAATGCGACTGTGGGACAATCACAACATGGCTATAACAACAACAACAACAGTAATAAACACTAACAACTACCTGAGAGCCAAAGAGATGAGCAATGAAATCCTTTCCAATAGCAGCAACAACCACAACAAAAATATTGTTGATGGTCGATGACTCAACTTCAGGCAACACAACAACAACAACAACAAAACCAAACAACAACAAAAAGAGGCAAAAGATGAAGAAATGAAATAAAGAAACGACAGAAATGCAGAGGAGAAGAGAGGTAGAGAGGGAAGAAGAGGGAAACACACACAGTGAAAGACACCTGAGCTGAGTTTTTCGTCGCACACCTGAGAAACAAGAAATGCATGCAGGTGTCAATCGCCAGGCAGCCAAAGAATGGTCAGCAGCGACTGCGACTGCGCAGCAGCAGAGGCACCAACTCTCAAACCTTTAAATCTAAAACTAAAACTAGTAGAAAAAGGCTAGAAACAAGCGTAATGACTGATACAGACCCTGTAGTCAAGTATGTCTAAATAAACTGTCATTTCTATATGGGAGTTTGGTTAACAAATCTGTGGAATTTCTGTAGTGGAAAGGTACTACAGGGTTAAAAGAAGTACTGGATATAATTGCAACTCTTGCTCTTATAGACTCGGCTATTTAGAACAGACTTGGCTTTATTATTTAGCTCCACTTTGGCCTGTTACAAACTATATCAGCTTCTATCGACTTAATAGACCCTTCTACTTTTCCTGACTACAGGGTCATCAAAAAATAAAAACGAAAACCAATTCCAAACCCAAAGTCAATGCCAAGTAAAGCAGCCGCATTACAAATTCACACCAAAGTGGCACCCACAGCCACAACTTGCCACAAGGCTGGAGAGACGGAGATGGAGGAGGCAGAGAGAGAGACAGGGAGAGGCATAGAAAGACTGCTGGTTCTGGCCTAGAGCAAAGAAATGGTTAATCATTTAGGTATAAATCTCGACAGCGCAGCGGAGTCCGCTGCCGCAGTCTCTGCCGCTGCTGTTGCTGTTGCTGTTGCAGCACTGACAAATGTTGCCGCTGCCAAATGCGCCGTGGGGGCAGCAGGCAAACACATTAACGAGCAACGCGGCCAACGCGATCGCATTCAAATGAAGCTGCCCCTCAAGCCAAGCAGCTAAGCCAAGTTAAGAGACTGACTGTGGGGGCTAAACGGGGCAGGGGACAGGTGGAGCCACGTGGAGGGGGGAATGCAGGCAACACTAGCTGAAGAGCTGGAAAAATTCCTAGAATTGTGCGCGTCAATTGATTTACTCAGCTGCGTGGCAAGCGAGCAGCTTTATTTGTTACCAAGACAGAGACAGCGAGAGAGGGAGCGAGAGGGGCAGACAGAGAGAGAAGGGTAGACGCTTGCAACGTGTGTCTCGGGTTTGATAACTTTGAGATTTGTTATATTTGCTTCATCATGGCACAAACGAGCGACTAGACTACAAGCCACAAGATCATCATTATCGTTACCCACATAATGATCATTAGCGTAATGATCATTAAGTGTGTGTGTGTGCACATTAAAAAGCAAGTTTCTCAGGTGTTTAAAAGCGTTTAAAAAGAAAACCGACGCAAAACGTAGACGACGCAAGCTCGTTGTTGGCTCAAAGGTTTTTGGCCAACAACAGCAACGACAACAACAACAATATCGCGCTGTCGTCTGGGCCAAGTTAACAATAAACGCAGGCCGCAGTCAAAGTCGCTGAGCCAAGTTTAAAAATACACGTACGTTTTTTTTTGGTTTTGTTTGTGCCTCTTTGCCAAGAGCCAGTTAAAGCCATGATCATGATCTCGACAGTTGCCAACGCAAGCCATGAAAAAAATGGGACAGCCAGACGGACAGTGAGATAGGCGGGAGTGTAGGGGAGTGGAGGCAGGTACGTGAAGGTTGAAGCCAGAGTTAAAGCCAAGTTGGAATCGAAGTTGGAGATTTACTTAACGAAATCAAGAGGAAGCGCGTAGGATCGACTGTTAACCTAGCTGTCATACAGCATTGATTGCTAGCAGGCATTGGCAACAAGTTGTTGGTAGAAGGGGTTGGAGTGGGGGTAGGGAAAGGTGTAGAGAGAAGCCTTGATTGCAGGCAGGAAGCAAGGGGAGAGCGGGGCGGGAGACACGATCAGCGAGGGCGGTGCAAACAACAGACAACAAACAGTGAGACAGGCCTCAGAGTTTTGGGCCAGGTTTGAATGACTCAGCGCTATTCTTTGCACCCCTCACGCTACCGCTCTGCCGCTGCCTCTCCTCTGCCTCTCATCATCTTCTCGCTGTTGTTGCCGTTTTCAGTTAACGATGTCGATGCTGAGAGTCTCAACAATTTGAGTATCTCAGCTTGAGTTGCGTTTCGGGTTCTGAGGGGATTTTTTCTGACTGCCTGATTTTTTCGACTTTTTTTGTTGTTGTCGTTTTTTTTTTTTGTGGGTCTACTTGTATAGCCAAATGTTAAGTGCCTGTTTTGATTGGTTTGAGGCGAGATTATGGTCAATGATTGAGGGGCCAAAACATTAGCAAATGAAGAGAAACTGCTCATTAAGCGGAGGTAACACACGGAGAGTTCACTAAAGAGAGTGACTCTGGGTGAGAGGTAGGGAGATGGAAGGTACTTTCCTGCTTATGCATATTGATTGAATTTATGCTAAATAAACAGCTAATCAAACAATAAATTGCATTTTATAATTAATAACGCTCAGGTAATTGATGTTTTATTGCATTTGAGTTATAATTAATTGTGCATTTTAAGCGCATTGCAAGGGTAATTATTGAAGCAGTTGATTATTTGTTAAGACGCGACTTAAATCCAGTTGTTGTTACTGTGTTACTATTGCAGGTTATCTTTGGTAGCTGAGAGATTTGGAAGTGCTGGCAAAAAAAACCAGTCACTCAACATAATAAATAAAGTCCTATCCACCAATTTTTATGCTCTTTGAAATATCAGAATATGCTGGAAAATTCAACTGGAAGCAGAAGATTCTTCCAGTGTTGGTGCCTAAAACAGATTTAAGATTTTTTAGAAAAAGAAATAAATGGAATTTTATTAACTAAAAACTTCAGTTGAAATCCCTTTAAGTACAGTTCACCCTACGCTTTGCTGCCAATCACCTTCCAGTCTAGCACTTCCAATATCTCAATTTAGTCGGAAGCAAATTGAGGTGCAGCCGTAACTAATTTTGGGTATTGTTTTATGCATTTCGTATGTGTAAGCTGTGTGGCATGGGAAACATCTGTTTGAGTTAACGCACCTGTATGGGCACTGGCCTGCCATTGTCTAGGCCATATGCAAAAACAGTTAGAGGTGTTAGACGAGGCGTCAGGATGGCGACGGTAGGACCGAGACGAAGGCTGAGAAACCCTTTCGATGAATTAAGCAGATTCTGGAAATTCCGCAATATGCAAACATCTCAAAGAAACAACAACAACAAAAGTAACAATAACAACAACAACAACAATGGCAACAACACACGCATTAACAATGAGCTGCGATTTTTAACACCTGTGTGCCAGAATGCACTTGCAACCTGGCTGGCTGCAAGGTGAAAGGCAGGGGTGGTACGGAGAGGGAGGGAATGCGGTAAAAATCTATACAAATATTTGACGTGAGGTGAATAGAACGAAATTTGCATTTGTCGGCAAAAGAACAAAAACAAAGCACACAAAAGGCTAAGGCAACAGGTAAATCTACTCGTCGTTGTTGCGGCAAGATCATTAACACATTTATGCCTGTTTGGTTGGCCATCTTCGGCACGTAGATTAGCAAAATGGTGCGAAAAATCCATCAAAGAAAAAAGTGGCAGACAAGAACCCAAAAAATAAACCAACTGAGACTATGCGGCAACTGTTGAAAGTGGCCATGGAAATGCCGCTGGAAATGCCAATGGAATGCGCTGGAATGCACTGGAATTTACTACAAAACTGAGGCACGTTCGAGTGACAAAATGTCAATTTGCATTCGATTCTTTTGGGGGCACAAAATGTTCAATTTGGTTGCTATTGCAATCACAGCAGCAGCAATAACAACAACAACCGCAGCAACTCGAATTTGAGCTACGTTCAAGCTCAAGAACACACCTTAAACTTTTTGTACCGCTGTTCGTATTGTTTACCTTATTTTTTATCTCTTTTTTTATGCTGTTGTTATTGTAATTGGATTTCTAAAAGCCAGGCCAACTGGCAACTGGCAACTGACAACAACAAGTTCAGCTCCGTTCGGTTTGGTTTTGGATCTGACAATAGTGTCCCAGCATCCAGTTGTCGCCTTTGCTTCCAGTTCAATGTCAATTTCGATTCGTCATCCGCAGCTGCGTTGATTTCTCGAGCGACCTCTCCAATCTCCAGTCTCCAGTTTGAGAACCAGCAGCAACAACAACAACAACAGCTCGAGTTCCAGTCTCTGCTTCTTGTTTATTTTGGTTTTTAGCGCCCTGTACTTGAGAGTAAAACAAGGTATATTTGGTTTTGAGTTAAACACAAAAAATTTTTATTTGTTGTCTCTAGTACAGGGGCTTTAGCAGTCTAATGCCCCTGCTGCAGCCTTTCCTACTAGTTTTGTATTTTTTTGTAGCCGCTTTTATGGCCATGTTAACTTTGGACTTGGCTTTTAACACAGGACCACCGTCGTTGACCATTGAACGTGCGCCTTCTTTTTACCCTTTTCCTCCGATCGGGGTTTATTCTACTGTAATTTATTGATATGCCCGCCACTTCAATAGGTGTGTGATTGTGTGTGTGTGTGTGTGTGTGAGTGTGTGTGGGCTGCCTAGAGGCACAGCCATAAGCTCCACTGTGCAGCTGCTGCTGAGTCTGACAATGGCAATGGCATCATTGAACGCCCACACAACTACTATAAATACTTAAATAAGTAATCTTCCCAGTTTTCCAGAGAGGGGTGGAAGGTCTATCATAAAGCTTAAATTCCGCTTGAGGCAGCGACTTATGTAAATAAGTTAAGAGTAGCACTGTAGAACAGTTAACACGCACACCTGCGGTCAGCTCGTAACTTACAGTATAACACACCTGTTCTACAGTTCTTTGAAATCAAAACCCATTTAAAACTTCCCACAAGCTTAAAAAGATTTTCACATATAATGAGTTTATATCTTTTTACAGATTCCGGCTTAAAACAAAGATATATTATCTTAATCCTCTAAACAGCTGATACATATTCTCATAGCTAAACAATTTTCGAGTTCATAAAACACTTGTAGAACACGTTACCCACTCTGTCAATGCCACAATTAACTCATTCTCTATTTTACCATTTCAGGGTCAGCAAAAGGGATTACGGGGATTACGACAAACAAAGGTAAGATGATCGCTATCTTGAAGGGTTGCTGATGATGAGTCAGTTTGGGGTTTAATGGGTTAAGTGAAACATTCCAATTTAATTATTTTAAAATAAGTTTTTATTATAAAACTGTGGGATTTTAAAAAGCGTTACATAAATTTACTTAAAATAAATACAAGCAGACATGAGTTGAATAGTTTTCGTCGGTTTTCTATAGACTTTAGACCACTGTGCAGTCGTGAGCATGCGCAGTTATTGGGTTAATAACTCGCTCTGTGCTCTCTTTCTTCCTCTCTCTCTCTTCTCACTCTCTTTCGCTGAGTTGGAATCTGTTGGCAGCGTTTGGAATCAATTCCAATTTGTGGAACTTGTGCTGGTGCTAACTTGTTGTTGTTGCTGCTGCTGCTGCTGCTGTTGGGCCTGGTCCAAGGCCATCTGCTGTTGGTTCAACAACATCTGCGACGGTTGTGGCTGCTGCTGCTGTGGCTCCTGCTTCAATTGCTGCAAGGGCGCCTGCTGCACAGTCTGCAACAGCAGCTCACCCATTTTGGCGCGAAAGCTGACATTTTGCAGCGGTGACATTTGTTTCATCAGCGGCAAGAAGCTAACTAGAAAATTATAATCCGAATCCCCGACATGCAACACGTTCTTGCAACGCGCCAAGTCCTGACTGGTGGACTGCATCAGCTGCTGCTCCTCCCGCTCCAGATTCTCCAAAAAATTAACCTGTTCATCCACACGTTTCGCGCAGTGGCAAACGCTGGCGGCCGCTGCTGCCACCGCTGTGCCTTGTGGCATTGGCGGCGCCGGCGTCACCGCCTGCTCCTCTGCCGCTGCGCTGGCCAACGAAATGCTGTGCGAGAGCCGACGCAAAGCTTGCGGTGTGGCCATGCTCTGAAATTCCTCCATAAGTGCATCATTGTCCGCTTCCATTTCATCGGCGGGTAGGGGCAAGGGAATGCCTCCGCCCACGTCCACGCTCAGATCACAGTCCTCGTCCTCGTCGTTGTTGCTGCTGTCGTTGCGCAGTCGGCAGCCGTCCAGAAAGCTCATGGCCTCCGCATAGGACCATTGATGTGAGGGCGAAGCTTGTTCCATTGTTTGCTGTTGTTGTTGTTGCTTTTGGTGAAAGCTCGCGCGTCGATGCTGCTGCCGGCGATAGCTGCAGCGCAGATTCTTCCATTTGCTGCGACAGACATCCACTGTAAGTAAGAGGGAGAGAGAGGAAGTGTGTAAAAGAGACAGCCAGTTTAAGTTTAGCTTGCTTTGTTGTATGACTCACCTTTGGCACCTAGTACATCTGCCACGTTGCGCCATTGACGCTGCGTCTCCACGCGATTTGCGTGCTCCGGATGACTCGAGTCCCAGAGAGCGGGACGCTGCTTTACCTCGTGGATCAGACTGTGCATGTCCATTTGCCTGCGTCTTTATCACAAAACTGAAGCAACAACAACAGCAACAATGCAGTTTGGCCCACGTAAACGGGAGCGAGAGAGACACAGACAGAGAGCACAAGCACAAGAACAAGAATAAGAGCGTAAGCAACTACGACGCCGGTGTTTTACGCTCTCCGGCGTTTGGTGCTCTCCCTCTCTCACTTGTTGTTTGTGTGTCTTGTCTCTCCAGTGGATGGCAATATAATAAACATTGAGTGTGCATTGTTTTTGTTTTTATTATTTTCACAAAACAAAGTACTTGGTAAGGATAGCGAGAATACGTGATTGTGTTTGTAACGAGTAGGAAATGAATAGAGTAAGAAGGGGGAATTGTCAAAAGGAGTGGACTTTGGACACTAGATTGGAGTATTAAGTGGTTTATGAGGATTTTTGGTCTCTTTTTCTGTAGGAAATTGGACAACTGTAATTTAAAAATTGGGTAGGGAATCCAAATTTCAAAAGTTAATAAAATACAAGAAATATTAAAACACTACAAAAGTGTCCAAATATTTTATTTAAGGATTTTTGTATAAAAACTTTTTATTTCAAATTTTAACTAAATTGTAGGGCATCCCCTAGTCGTTACTAGTTTGTGTCATTCCCTTTTATATTCGGTTATTAGCAAAGCTTTCTGGCTCGTTTGCATTTTACACTGACAATTGACAGCAGAGTGTTTGAAGTGGTCCCGTTATCTCTATCATTTTCCGCTTGTTTGTTTTCGTTCTTTGCGCTCTCTCGCTTTGGTCTCTCTCTCTGTTGCTGTCGTTCATTGACGTTGGCGTATGCGTTGGCGTCGCCGTCGCTCTCTGTGCACAGCAGCAACACAAACCACAGCAACAACAACAACGCCTCGTTCCAGACATTGAACTTGGCGTACACTGGCAACGTCATCGCATCAACGCACAGTGTCGCAACATTGGCTATAAACAAGTGAATTGCGAATTCGCTTAGCAAATTCCAGATTACGAATAATCATGATCATAAAGTCATTTACTATCGATGAAGTTTGCTAAATATTTACACTGCTGGCAAATCGTTCGATTGGCCATTGGCGATTGGCGATTCGACGATTGCAAAATGCTGCCCAAAACGGCAGCTTGGCAACACATGTTGGTGGCAGGCAGTCGCCAGTTGGCAGCCGGTTGCCGATTGCCGATTGTCGTTGTTGCTGCAACAAGTGGACGCTGAAAATATGCGACAGCAATTATCTTTGGCAACGGAACGGACCAAGCATATCCATAACCATATGTGCACGACTTTCGTTTAGCATTCCGTCTGCAATCTGTGGCAAGTATCTGAGAGATACACCAGAGACTGTGTCTGTGAGTGTGTGCGTTGCAGCTGCTGTCAATCTGTTGGCCATTTTGGTGCTCCGCTTTCAAAAATTTCCATGTGTCATTTCAAAAATGCAAATATGGACATGATCTGGCCAGTCTGTCTCTCACTCGCGTCCGTCTAGCAGTCTCTCCGTCCGACTGACTGACAATTGCGTTGTCTTCTCTCTGTCTCCCAGCAGTTGAATGCTCAGGTCGTCCGTCAGTTCGTCAGTCAGATGACAGTTAAGTGACGTCTAAATTTCGTTGCAACGAAATGATTATGGAGGCATTTATGCATGCGTACCATCGATCTCCATGGTCAGTTCCCCACGTGATTGTTGTTGTTGTGACTGACCACTGACTGAAAGCAATTGATTTGTTGCTTTGCCTGTCCACAACTTCAAATCAGCAGAACAATTCCACAGGCAGCCCAACGACTAGAATGTTTGTATTCAAATTCAAATTTAAATTGAAAATTTCTAGACCGATTCTTGAGTCTAAGCCAATTCGCAATTTATGATCGCTTTGTTTAGTACAACGTAATCGCAAATGCTTTGCATATGTTAAAGAAAACAACGCCAGCAGCTGTTGCTGCTAAGCACAGCAGCAATATTAGTAGGCATATACCCTGTAAGTCAATTTGACTACAAATGGTATGCCAATTAAGGTAACTTAAACTATTTGCTTAGTAATTATAATAAATTAAATGCAATTTTCTTCGCATAACTAAACAAAACCAACAACTATTGCTGGCACAGCAGCAATATGTGCCTCTCTATACCCTGTAAATTTGTTTTTATCTACTGAAATCGCTTTCCCAGCTTATAAAATCAAAGAGTTCTGCATTTTATGTGTTTTCCTGGTATTAATTTCGATCTGAGACTGGAACTGTAACATTTATTTTAATCTTTATGATGGCATAAACTTTAGCGGAAACAAGTGCATTAATTTACTGCTATTAAACAATAAAAAAATTATAAAAATTGCATTTATAGATTTCCAAGATTTGCTATGCCATATCAATTTCAATTTTATATATCGAATAAGATTTTATACCAAAGATTAGCATAAAATAAAATAAACATGTTAACTAAATGATCAAGAGAAATATATTAAAATAAACTAGACTATATAATATAACTGTTTAATCTTGGTGTAGTAATCGTTAATTCTAACGCTCCATAAGCGTCACTCGACAATTGCCGTTGTCGGCATTTAAGTTGGCCATAAAATGTTGCTGTTGCCGTTGCTGTTGATTATTATAACAAATTTGCATAATTATGCCGCTTATCTTGGCCATATGTCTAGCCAATAACAGACAGCTTTGACATTGTGAGCAGTTGCTTGGAAACAGCAGCAACACACACGCCAGCAATCGACAATGACACCCACATGTTGCTGTTGTTACTGCAACTGTTGCTGTCGCATCTTCCAGTGGCTTGAGCTTGAGCTATGCAAATAACAAAAAGTCTGGTTTAAGGCCATGGTTGCTGCTTTGTTAATTATTGTTGTTGTTGTTGTCAGCAACATAAACAAGATTCATCAGTCTGTGTTGCTGTCCGTCTGTCAGCAACAACAACAACATAATAAATCCAGCCGTGGCAGTGCAAAATCAAGTTGAAAAACAGTTAGTTGAAGTTGACGCACTGCGAATCATAAAAACTGACAACAAATTGATTGCCAATCAACAACATGAACACGACAGCAACGCGGCCAGCAACAATTGCAGGTGTCAATGAATGCTGCGAATAAGGAAAAGCGTGACTGTGGAAAGCCAGCTAAAGAAACAACAACAACAAGAACAACAACAGCACAAAAAAAGAGTTAATTGGCTAATGCCAATTGCTGCTAATGTGGCCAGTTATTATGTCAAACGGTCAGGCAGCAACATTTTCCAATGACTTGTCATGCAACGGCAGCAACGGCAGCAGCAACATGTTGCTCTTAGTTTACTTAGAGGCCGATCAACCGGACCAGCAACAAGTGCTGATGCTGCCAACGCTGTGTTACAGTTTGCCGACCCACACGACTGCAGCAGCAGCAGCAACTGCAACTAAAACTCCAATTTCAATTGCATCTGCAACTTCAACTCCAAGTTGCATCTGCAACTTCAAATGAAAGATGTCCATGAAGCGCACAGCGTACAGATTCCAATAGCAATTAAAAATATTTACAACGCAAATGCAACGGAGCAGCAGTGCTACGCCAATCGACAGTTCGACTGATCGTCCAGCAGCTGCCCCATGAATGATTTCACCAACAGCAGCAACTACTGTAGTCTACAAACTACGCACAGTGCCTAAAAGTGTTTAAACTTTTACAGCAATAAATTTAAAGGTGTGATCGTATTTTACTTAAGTATTTTTTAAAAATAATGTAAAATTTATGTATTTTTTTTGGGGGTTTGAAATAGTTTGATTCGTAGCCAAATCTGTTAATTTCTGCATAGCTTTTTTAATGAGCTTCGATGCACTGTGCCAAGTTCAGCGATCCAGTTAGCCGCTGTGTATGTGTGGTTGTTGTGTGTGTGATGTCCAGGCAGAGAGTAGATCAGTTTCAGTTACAACTGCTGGCAGCTGCGTGGCCGTTAGAAATGCTAATGAAAGTCAAGCGGAATCGCCGAACTCCCTCCCCTTTCTCCCTCTCGCTCTCTCTCACTTCACACCCAGCTCACGTCTCCCGTCACGATCTTTAGCCATTGGCAGCTGCTGCTCCCGTTGCTGCTGCTGCTGCTGGTTGTGCGTTGCAATTTGATTGCATGGGCATAGAAAGTTGCAGCTACCGTTTGGCAACAGCTGCCGCTGCCATCGATTGGCTGCAAGTTGCAACTACGCTGCCAACTGCGACATATGCGACGCAGCGTCGACTTGATCATCATTAACAACTAGATGATCATTGAAAAATGTTTTCCGACGTCGCGTTGTTGCGTTTTTCCTTTTTGCGCGGAAATTCAGCACACGTGGCTCAATTTTTTTTTTTATGATTGGCGGCGCTTCCTGCTGCCAGCAACAACGACAACAGCTTGCGGTGATGTGGCAAGGACGTTTGGTTTTTGCCTGCCTTTTGGCATTGCCCTACCCTTGCCGTCCCCCTGTACCAGTGTGTGTGTATGTACGTGTGTGTGTCTTTTGTTTCAGTTGCTGCTACTGCCACAACGTGGCATACAACACATGCCACACAGCCGGCAATATACAGAAGTCGATTGCGATTGCAAGAATGGGAAATGGAAATGGGAATGTGATCGGCATTGGGATCGGCAGCGAGTCGAGAGTCGGAGTCAGCTGTAGGAAGAGCAAGCCGACAGCAGGCAACCAGTTCGTCTGGCAATTGCCGCATCATTTTTATGAATGTGCCACGCATATTTTTAACCCCAAAAACAAAAAAAACATATATGCCATATAAGTTATATAGTACAGGCAAAGTACACGCGATCTTGTTTGCTTCATGGCGGACATGTGCGTGGAATGCCCTCGGCAGCTGTGGCAAACTGCGTCTGTGACTTATCTGCTTGCCTCATGTGTCACTCGCAAGCTGTTGCAAGTTTTTGCTTGCAGCTGATAAAACTCAAAACTCCAAACTCAAATCACAAATCTTAAGACACAAAACTCAAGTCTCAAAATAACCCGCATATTCGCCACATACTTTGTATTCCTCCAAAAGTCTTGACAGATTTATGTGGGCTGCTTTGAGAAATGCTTTCCATCTCGAGCCGATCCGATAACTTTGGGAAAATTTATTATAGTCTTTTACGGCAGAAATTTAGAGAGTTATGGCTAAGTTTGCATTGTTTGCAGATTTGATTAAATATTTGTGCAAATTATTAGAGATTTCAGTTTAGGTATTTAAAATAAATTAATTGAAAAAATGTATTTTCTTTAAGATTAATGGTTAAGATTAATGGTATTTGAGAAAGGGGGTCAAATATATACATAAAGATTCATATATTTTTTTTAAATTGTCCAAATAGTTCCATCATATTCCTAGTTACTATATACTCTGCATAATCTAATTTAAAACGGATTATTTATCACTATATATATTTATACATATTATATGTGATAGCTGATCTTGAAACCCAAATTAAATTAAACATTTTTAAAAGATTTTATCATATAGTATTTCAGTTTTTACTAGCAGTTCTTCTACCTTATTCCACTGCCAGTTCAATCCAGATCATTCTTACTATAACTCCCTAAAACTAACCTCAAAATACTCTTATCATACAATCGAATTGAATACATTAAGTGATTAACTTCTGTAAGTGAAAAACCTCAGCATGCTGGCTAAAAACAGCTCAGATTACATAGATCAAATGTCGGCTTAAAGAGCAAACGTAGCCGAACGTAGCAGCTTCTAGAAGGTGAGCGTTAACAGGTGAGAGGCTCATTTGTGGGCTCTCATCCATCAAGACAAATATGACAGACACGATGATGAGTTGTCATGTGCATGAACCTGGCTAAGTGCACTTGGCCCAATGGCTGAGACATCTTTATCTTTGAGTGTTGCTTTTGGCCAACAATTAGCAATTAGCAACTGGCGACAAATTGACGAGCAGTCTCAGAAACAACAACAAAAACAAAAAAACAGTTAACAATCCTTGGACTGTTTTGGCCACCTGCTGAGATTTTGTGCGAAAAGCAAAGTGAGCAGTTTTCTGTTGCTGTCACTGGTGGCAATAATATTTATGCAAGTAAGCCTACCTGTTGTGTTACCCTGTCGCCTCAGCCTAATGAACTTGCCACAGCAAAAATGATTCACATTTCGCTCACTCGTGTTGACCATTTTTCCCGTTTTTGGCCAAAATCTGTGTCGCGTCTAGTCCGTTATCGTTAGAGCCGTCTAGACAGTCGTCGTGGTCGTTGTCGTCGTCTGGCTAATGAGCTCAGCCTGCTGATCTACAAAGGTTGTTTAGTTGTTGTAGTTTTGTAGTGCTCTTGCCCCATGTTGCATGTTGCCTTCGAGCGGAATTAGTGGCCCAACAGTTGCAACACATCCGTCACAAGAGCTCAGCTGCTCCCAATTAATACGCCAGCAGTTTGGGAATGCACAAAAAATGTGAGTAGGGAAATGGGGTGGCTAAGGGATACCCTGTAAAATGTTTTTAAGAAGAAAAGCTTGGTAGAAATAGACAAATCCAAGTTTAATTGGTGACCAATGCACGGTATCTCATAAATCTCAAAGTATTTGACTAACACATACCCTGTAAAAATTTTTAAGTGGGACTTTGTGGTTAAAATAGGATAAATATAGTTTATAGAGATGAAAATTCGATATTAAGCTATGAAAAGATAGTATTTGACCAGCAAATACCCATTAATAGCAAGAATTACTCTAATAATTTGAATTACTTAAACATTTTATTATTCCTTTCGCTCTTTATATACAGTTATAAATGTCTGTTAATCAACTAAGCCACCCTCTGTAACCAGCTGCTTACAGGGTATAGCGGGCCCGGTGTCCGCTCGTTCGTTGTCCCTTAACCGCTACGCTGCTCGCTGCCCGTTGCCCGCTGCCCTTTCATTGGCTTCCCACTCGAGAGCGAAACCAACAGCGGCTGCAACGGTAAAAATGCAATACAAATAACGGCAGCCGGAGCCAAAAAGAGTGCAGATGCAATGCTTCACAGTCGCGCAGGACCCTCTCACCCCAACCTCCTTGCACTCCGCTTTTTTTCCCACTCAATTAGGGTAGCAAAAATATAGTGAGAATCGAGGCGGCTGCGCACATTTGCCTAAACACTCGCTTGCTGCTGCCCGTTCCTCCATGCCCGCTGAACCTCCTGCTCCCTAGTGCGCTGTGAACGTCATCGTTCCACAGGGGAAAGAAATGAAAATTGTTGTAGCATATGTCGCGGCGTGCGGCGCAGTTGTTGTTATCCTTGTTTTTGCCGTTTGCTGTTTGCCGTTTGTTTCTGCTGCCGTTGCCGCTGTTGTTGTTGTTGTTGCCTTTGTTAATCGCGTATCCTGCGTAATAGCATAATAATCCCTAATCGCATCTGATCTGTTCACCTGGTTGTCGCACACTCAACCACTCTCTCTCGCTCTTACACTCTCCCTTACTCTCACTTGCCGGCTGCACATTTTTATCGATATTATTTGGCAGCTTTACAAATAGCGCGACGCGTCCTTTTGTCCGCCTTTTGTCGTTCACAGTACCCCCTGCTCCTACCCTATAATAGGCAGGGGTTATTTTGACAGCAGTTCATTTGCCTTCTGCCGTTGACATTTGTCATACTGTCTTTTGATCCTGCTGCCTCTCTGCTCTTCCTCTCTCCGGCCTTTTCTTTAGAGGCCTTTCAATGTGTCGACTTTTATTTGGCTTCTGTCTCATTCGCATTTGTTCCATCTGCGGCTGCATTTGTATATTCCTTTATATATGTATGTGTGTGTGTGTTTTTTCTGCTCTCGACTTCTTGTTGTTGTTGTTAGGCTCTGTGGTTGTGTTCTGCTGTCGTTGGCTTGACTAATGGCCATTAACATGTATGTTAAATTAACAGCTATTTAGTAGGCAAGTCATTAATATCAATGTTCCTTATTTTATTGCTTTGTGTTTGTTTTGCTTTGTACGATGAGCAAACAAATAGTTGAACTGCTTTCTTTGACAGCTTCACTGCTTTAACACACAGCAGTTCAATGTACAAAGCTCACTTACTGTCTCTGTCTCCCTCTCACATTTTAGCTTCTGCTTCATTTGTACTTGCAAATTAGTTTAAAGCTTTGCACGTGCTTGTCACTGCGCCCACTCTCACGCATACCAATGCGCTCATTAGCAAGCAGAGCTTTAACGGATCACGCTCTCTTCCTTTTGTGCTCTCTCCCTTTTGCGCTTACGCACTCAGCACAGCACTAAAATTGTCATTTTTTGTTTTCTGCTTTGCAGTTCCCATTCCCACGCATTGGCTGTTGATTGTTTTTACAGCGAAACAGAAACAGCGAACGTAAATAAACAAAAGCTCAAAAGAGCGACGCTTAGTGAAGCGATTCGGCGATGAATTAGTATTCAGTTACCATAACAACCGGAGGCCGGATGCGAGTAGCGCAAGGCTATAGCGAAAAGTCGCCGATAAATACAAATACACAATATATATGTGTATATATATAGCGATATGGGATGCCATTGAAATGCCAGTGGCAGTGAGAAAGCAGACTGAGTGAAGGCAGCGACGGGAGGAGAAAGAGTGGGGCGTGCAAGCTAAAAATAAGACAAAGAATGAAACAAAAACAGAATAGCAAAAAGCCAAAAACAAAAAGCGAAATAAACAAATGTCTAGGCGCTGAAAATTGTCGCACCGAATTCATTAATGAGATTCGCGTATGCAACATGTCAGCGATTCAGTGTACTTGAGAGGGGCAGACGGGGGTTAGGCAGGGGGCAGTACACCCTAAAGGTTTGCTCTTAATGGCCTAGACGCGGACAGTGGTTGAGTGACGCGTATTGGATTTCGACATGCCATGCACGCGGCATGCGGCTGCATATCAGCAACGCCATCTATCCCCATCTCCCAAAAGGCAGCAGAAGAGGAAGTAGGGAGAGAGGAAGAGGCAGAACTGCAGCTTCAGCTACAACTGCACAGAGCGCTCTCAAAGCTCTGTGTGTGCAAGTGAACGCTGATTGACATGTGATCGCATCGCTTTGCATCGCAAGTTCTTTGCGCTCTTCACCCCTCGCTCTTCCTCTCTCGCTCTCCGACTTATGCTCCCCTCATTTAGCATTTATTTAACCTGTTGCATTTGTTGCTGCGTCGCCTGCGCTGTCGTCGTCGCTGCTCATTTGTCATTCATGCGAAACACTCTGAAGTCGTAAAGTAAGTCCTCTTTGACTGATGGCAAAAACAAGAGAGAGGGGAGTGGGGTGTGTAGAAAACATCTCTGGTTTTTAGCCTGGACTTGGGCAGAGTCATAAAATTATGATCGGTATTTTTGCTGGAAATTTGAACTGTTGGTTTGGTTTTGGTTTTGGTTGTGGCTTTTTGGTTTTTTGCTAGCATTTTTTTAATTATTTGCAGTTTAGTTTTTCGACACGGTTTCTTGTGTATTTCATGCAACACCTTTCGCTGGAAATACTTGGAAATCAGCGCGAAATTCCACAACATGGATACTATTCCACTGGAACTCTTCTATGGCGCTTCCTTTCGCTGAAATTCTTGGAAATTAGTGCGAAATTCCAGAGGATGTAAACTTTACCCCTCTCCCTCGGCGACTGTTCTAAAAGCTCTCTCTATGGGAATAAATGACGCTAATTTGAGTGAATGAATTCCACAGCTGAATGTGCTCAATTTGCTCACTCTTTCACTCTTCTATCATACAATGGCCACTGTTTCAGTCTAGCTCCAAATTGCCATAATGAATGGATGCAATGAATTGACTACGTCAATTAGCACATGGAGCGATCCCAGTGAGACGCAGACAATTTCCAGACGTGTCATTTTTCACAAAGAACGAACGCCTCTAGCCTCACTTTCAATGAAAATTTTCTACACATTTCCTTAATGACCAGAGACACTATGTGGTGTGTGTGTGTTGTATGTTGTGTGGTGGGGGTACAAGAAGTCTCAAAATCCAAATCAAACACTCGAGTGGCGTCGGCATCGAAATCGACGTCAGCGTCATCGTCGTCGTAGTTGTGGTTCGTGGTCTGGTGTAATACGATCGTGATTTCATGCCCAGCAGAAACCCTACAAGTTGTTCAGTTGTCTCGCTGTGTGGGAGATGGGGAAATAGAAGAGTCAAGGGACGATGTACCAAAAAAACAACACAAAAAAACAGCACAGATGAATGTAGCTGGAAGTCGTCTGGCTGCGAGTAACTCAAAGATATCATAAACCCAAATTAAGATAAGCCACGAAGAAGAAAGAAAGAAAATAACGTCTCATAGTTTCGAGTGTAATTCATTCACAAAATCACACACAACAAGCAAGAGAGGGAGAGCGAGTGAGTTGCCTTGGGAGAGTAAGAGCGGAGAGTATGTGCGCGAGAGCGTTAACTGCAGCCGACCAATCGTAGCCATGCTACGGAAGCTGGGGAAATTCTACACACTGTGCGCTGTGACTTGCATTTATAAACACTCTCCACACACAGCTGAGAGTTGTGGTATGCATTGGATGCCATGTGGATTCTACACAGTGGCGAGTTGGGAACTCAACTTTTAAGCTGAGATTTTGTGGAAGCTGGGGAAGTGGAGGCTTTGCATCAAGCTGGTGAGACTTGTGTGTTGAATTACAATACACCACAAAGTTGAGAGTTTGTGGGCAACTTGTGGATGCAATTCAAGTAGGGAAATTAAAGATAATTTGGATTCAGCTAATATAATTATGCATTTATTTTAAATAGTATATTTTATAATTATTAAAAATATTTTCATACCCAATAGTTACTGCAGTGGTAAATTGACAGCAGTGCATTCATTATTTCTCCTGCACGCTGTGAACTTGCAGTCCAGTACTCTACACAAAGTCCACTTCCTGCTGCTCTACAAAATCCCTTTAAATTCCCTACACTGCGTGTTACCCCTTTGAACACAAACCACAAATGCTTTTACCACTACTCTCCACACCAAAGTGCTCTACACCACGGCAAATCCTGTTGACGTGCTCTCCACTTGGCTTGCCCCTCAAATCTACAACAGATTTGAATTGATTTTCTATCCAAATTAAATCTCTACCGCTGATGTGCGCTCTTAGTCTCCCGCTCTGCGATAGGCGGAGCCATTTTGCTAGCATTTGTGGTTGCTGGGTGCTATGTATTTTGAGTGCATGCTCGCAGAGAGTGTTGCATGCTGGGTCTAAGATATAAACTAAATTTATTAAAATTTATTGATTATTATAAAATTTTAAATTATTTAAAAATGCTAGCAAAATATACAAAATTTATAAATTGTTACAAATATTTCCCCTGATTTTTGGCTATAACAAGTTTTGTATAGTGGTTGGTTGACAGAGTCATGCACTGAGCGGGAGAGACAGAGAGAGCGAGCGTCGATGAGTTTGTGGAGAGAGAGCGCGAGCGTTCGTGTCGGTTAAATACGAAGTGTTCGAGTCTTTTCATTTGCCACTGTCGCTCGGCTCTTCGGCTGGCGTATAAAAGGCGCTGTCGGAGCGCTCTCCCATTCAAATACAAATTTATCGTGGTCGTTGAAGGTTGTTGCTAGTTCGCGCTAACAAAATAAAAGAAAAAAGAAATATACAAAGTTTCAAGCAAAAGTCATAAAATTGAGAAACAAAATTCAAATTGATTTTGAGCAACATTCGACCACTACAACAACAACAAAAAGAAATGCAATAGAAAAACACGCTGGATTAAAGTGTTTTTTGTGTTGAATTAAATTAAACAACTACAAGAAAGAAGTGCGTGTCAAGTGAAAAACCCAACAACAACAACAACTCGAAAAGCTCGCAGCTGAAAAACCAAAAAGCCAAAAAAGAAAAAAGTTGAAAAGTTACAAAAGTTAAAGAAAATTAATTAAGGAAATTAAAACCTCGCAAGTAACCGGTACGACCGTGTAAAAAGCCGCCAAAATTCTACTCAAGGAGCGTAAAGCGATCATTTCGAAAATGAAGTCCCTGACGGCCGTTTGCCAAACAGGTGCCTCCATGCCGGCCATGAATCCCAATGGACGCATTGCGCGTCATCCGCCGCATCGCGGCGACGGTGAAAATGCCGAAATGAAAATGTATTTATCGAAACTGAAAGATCTGGTGCCGTTCATGCCCAAGAATCGCAAACTCTCCAAGTTGGAGATCATTCAGCATGTGATTGATTACATCTGCGATCTGCAAACAGAACTGGAAACACATCCCGAAATAAATAATTTTGATGCCGCTGCCGCGTTAAGCGGCGTCGCAGCAGCAGCAGCTGCCGGCGGCGGTGTGCTGGATGATGATAGCAGCGATGAGATGGACATGGATGGTGGCAATGATATGTTGGCGTTGCGTTTGGCCGCCGAACAGGAGCAGCTTGCAAAAATCTCTAGTCCCGCTGTCGCTGCTCGCCTACCGTTGATCGATCGTCAGAGCCCCAACACAATTCTGCCCGCAGCCGCCGCAGCGCTAGCAGCAGCAGCCTCCGCAACAGCAACAACACCAGCAGCAGCAACAGCGGCGCCAGTGCAGCAGCAGAGCGACAGTTTAGCGACGGTAAGTCAAGCGCCATTTTTACAACACACTCCCCACCCCAACCCCACCCAAAGCTCTTTGCATTGCAAATCAGCGACGACAACGACGTAAGCAGCGACGTCGCCGAAATTACACATGCAAGCAAGCAGCGCTGTTGTTGTGACCTCATTTGCTGCAGTGTCAGCAGCGTAAGGACGTCCGTTCTGTCCGTCCAACTGTCAGTCTGTCCTTCTGTCCGTTTTGTGTTACATTTTAACATCTCTCACTTCAAATTATCATTTATTTATTTTATTTTATTTGCAAAATTTACATTTTAATTTTTGTTTTTGCTTTGCTTTCTTTTCTGCGCTTGCTCGCAAACAACAACAACAATAAATCTGTTGAAAAATTGTTGAAGCTTCAAACCAACCGTCCCGCTCTTCTGCCCCCTGTCCACCCACTTCTATCGCTTCCCCCGTGCAAACAATTTCATTTTGTTTTTATAGACATTTCACATATTTTTGCTGTCGCTGTTTCTTTGCTTTCTTTCTCTTTCTGGCACTTTTGTTATTGTGTTGTAGCTGTTAATTTTTTTTTTGCTCTCGCGGCCTTTTTTTTCTGCCCCTCCTCCTGCTTCTCCGTCATCCTCCTTCATCTTTCCTGCGTTGTTGTCTTCTTTCGTTTTGTTGCTGTGTCTGTGATGTTTTAAATGAACACCTGCAGATACTTAAATTTATTTCATGTGTGTCTACACACACACATGCAGTCATATACTCGACACACACACAGTGGCATACATATACGCACATTTGCTTTAAGCTTGACTTTAGCATTTGAAATTGGAGAATCATCAGTCGCAGCCTCCGTTTTAGTTATTTTTGTTGTTGTTGTTGATTTTTTACTTCATTAGCGCAGTTTTTGTTGTTGGCGTTTTATAAAAACATTTTTCAACACTTTTGGCCGTAACAGGTTATAGCCAAATTTGATGTATTAACGGTGTTCAAAATTTCAATATGAATTTTTTGGGCTTCCTTGGTGGCCAATAATTATGACTTTTTGTATTTTTTGCTCAAACACTTGATTAATTGTCAGTGTGTGTGTGTGCGTGTGTGTTGTGATTTAAACTTTGCAAAAAGTCCCACAATTAGTCGCTCATTCAGTCGCGTTGTGTGTAATTTGTTTTTTATTTTTTTCTTCTTGCTAAAACATCTGCGAAGATTGAGACGATGCCCTCTCGCTCACTCCACTCCCCGCAACTGCCCACCACACCTACACTCTGCACGCAGCACACATACACACACACATACATAGAAATATGTATGCATGCACGAACGTGTGATGTGTCACCGTGGCCGCAAAACAACAAATTCTTTCGAAAAGGCACATTCACACACTTACACCAACACACACACACACATACACAAGCCCACTCTCTCACACACACGAACAGAGCAAACGTAAGAAGAAATGCACGTGTTCAAAATGTTCTCGTTATGTACATAGCTGTTGTTGTTGTTGCTGTTCTCGCTGTGTTGCTTTTGCTGTTCTTTTTTTGTACTTTTTCGCGCCGCGCAGCTGTGCGCCAGTCGCCAGTCGGTCGGTCGCTTTCTACATTGTGCGCACTCCTGCCGTTGCCCCCCCTACTGCTTCTCAGTCACAAATATATACCCCACTCCCTACCACCAGCATTCGCTCTCTCACATGCATGTGAACATATGTATGCGTGCGTGTGTGTGTGGAGATGACAAAGCTCTGCGGTCACTCAACATAACAGACAACGACAGTAAGAGACAGCAACAACAACTTAGTTTTGCGCTGGCGCTCAGTTGGCGCCTCTGCTTTGGCCCTTCTTCTTCTAAGGCGTTGGCGTCTCTGCTGCTATTGTGTAGAGTCTAGACTTTGGCAAGGCAATGAAAATGAAAATAAAGAAAAGACAACAACGAAAAGATGCGATGCGAAAACAAAAACAACAGCAAATTAATTGATAATTCGTGATTTGTTGAGCTAGTCAGACACACACACACACCCAAACCCACACAACCTTAAAGCTCTGTTTTATTGCTATGCAATTTTGACTAATTTGTGTTCTCTCTCTTTATCTCATTGCAGCAAAACAGCGAAGAAAAGGACAGCAGGCAATCGTAAAGCAACTGCAGTTTAAATGTAGTTGATAAAGCAGAAGATGGAGCAGAGAATGATAAAGAAGTAGAAGGGGAAATACTACAACTAAAAACTAAACATTAAAACACTTAAAGTTACATACATATGGTAGGCAGTGTAGTACAGTCAACTCCACTCAAAAACTCCACTCAAATAAAACTCAAACTCGTGTGAAGATCTCCGCAAAGTAAAAATAACAACAAAAAATTAAAAGAAAAACAAAAAAAATAAAATCAATAGATTTACAAGTAATACAAATAGGCGCACTGTAGCTACGCCCACTGGCAGACAGTGGGTGTGCTCAAGCATTTCACACCAATACATTGAAAGAGTTTAGTTCTAACAACAGAAAACTAAGTAGTTATTAAAAATAAAATAAAACATTGTAAGCACTAATAATAATAATATGATTAACTTTAAAGTTTAAACGTTTAACAATTAACTATTAGCAGCAGATACAACTAAGAAGATGTAGATGATGAAGATGAAAAGAAAAACTTGGCAAAGCTTTAAACAATTTAATTTTTCCTTTAAATGAAATGAAAAAAGAAAAATGGAATTTTTTTTGTTTTTTATATGTTTAGTTTTTGGTTTAATCGATGAAAAATGTTAATAATTTTACGCAGAAACAAATGCAAAGCAAAAGAAAAGAAAACAAAAGAAAAAAAAATACCGAAACCCGCAATAAAAAAAGAAAGTAAAACAAACAAAATTCTAACAAATTTTTCATTGTCATTTTTTGTGTTTCTCTCAAATTTTCCTATTAATTTTAAATGCAAAAGTCGCTTAAACAAATTCTTCCTATTATGATAACTACTATTATTATTTAGCCAGCCAGCAAATTGAACAACAAATTCATTTATTTATAATATAATATTATTTATAATTAATTTTCATACCTCAAGGAACAATTTGTTTATCACGTTTTTTAGTTGAGCGTAGGTTTTTCCCCCCTATCCCGAAACAGTTTTCCTCTTTTTTTCTGAAAAGCAAAAAACTTGAATATAATATAATAATAATATTAATAAATATATAGATATATATGTTCTGTGATCTGTAGCATACTTTGTACAAAGTGTTTTTATAGCATAATTATGCGTTTTACTTATATTTTATGATTTCCAAAATGAAGAAAATTCAGTAAAAAACTTAATTGTCAAATTTTGTGTTTAATTTTTTTGATTTTGAGACAAATTTTCATTTATACACACCCCACCCCCTATTGATGATGTAACACATTTGATTTGAATGAAAAAAGAATGCAAAAAAAAACAAGAAAAACAACAAAATATAAAAACAAATTTAATTTAGTTATTACAAAATAAAAATACATTAAAAAATTAAAATTATAAAAATGATTTTTATTTTTTGGTGGGTTTACAGGTATTTTTACCTGCTCGAAACGGTAGCGTTGTGGCATTTATGTGGAAAAGCGGCTAACAATGTGAAAAACCATTTCCCATGTAAACAAGTGCAACGAATTACAACAAAGCGAGCAATGATAATGCTCGTCGAAGCAGAGCTCACAACTTTTCTCACGCACTGTCATTGTCTGCTCTGCGTTGTTGTTGCGTTACCGCTCTGCCACTGCCCATTAAGGGTTTTCCAGAGCATTTCCCTCAGGTAGCGGCAGTTGCACGTGTGCAAAATTCTTCACTGAGCATAGAAATCTCAGCGCTGCCCCTCTGTGTGTGTGAGTGTGTGTGTGTGTTTGGGTGTGTTTGTGTGTGACAGTTGGTCGACTAACGGCTGTTTTTCGATATCGAAATCGGCTTTGAGTTTGCGGGGTGGCCTTTTGTATGCGTGTGAGTGTGTGTGTGTCTGTGTGTGCGTTCGGGTTTTACCCCAGCAGCTGCAGCTGCGTTGCAGCTGACGTCGCGGTCGCAGCCGCGTCGCCTATTAGCGCTAATGATTGCAGCTTACAAAGCAATTGACCAATTGCCTTGATGGGGCGCTGTCGTTGGGGTGTGCTGGGGTGTGTAGAGAGGGGCGCTGTGGGGCCTGCGGCGACTGAGGTCGTTGCTGTGACTGACTGCGCGTTGGGGCTGCGACTCTGACGGTGACTGTGACGGTGACGGTGACTTGGGAGCGTTCGGTGCCAGGCGCCCCATTCAAATGTCAGTTTTCGCTGAACTCAATGTAATTGAACGACTTAGAGATATGCTGTAAATAAAGTTATGATTCAAACTGTAAGTAAGCACATTTCTTGGCTTAATGCTGTGTAAATTTACTTTGATCTAAGCAGTTAATATACCTTCTCTGCTCCACAATTATACAGGGTACATTTACAGAAACGCCTGTTTCACATGCATTGTTGTAGCTGCAACTGCAACTGCAACAACCACAATGCGGTGCGTTCTTTGGTATGCGCTAATTGTTTTGTGCATTCTGCAACAGTTGTAAGCTGCGACTAGCTAACAGCGCCACTAGAGGCTCAATGGACATGTCCGTACATGTCTGAACATGTCTGTCTCTGGCTTTGGGAATCGATTTTGTTGTGGTTATTTTACCATTCGGCTCCATGGCAATTAGCGCGCGCCTAGCTCGATTTTCACCCATTTTCCAGCTTGATTTTGGGTGCGACGTGAAATCAGTGAAACTTGAATTACCATAAAAACTCGTGTAGCAGTCAACACAGCTGCAACGTCGACGCTGACGTCGACTGCAGCAGCGCGGCAAATGAAAAAATTTTTTTTTGACATAATAATTGTCAAGCTGACATTTTGAACAACGCAGCTGACAGCTGAGCCGAACTGCGCTAAGCTCAGCCGAGTGCAGCCGAAGCAGAGACGAACCACTTGAGCCAAGCCGAAGTCTGAGTCATAGCCGAAATTGCCGAACGGCAGCCGAACCACTCAACACATAGACAAGGCGAGACGAGACGAGGCGAGCTTTTCAAATGAAAGCTGAGCCGAACGAACGCCGACGTCGACTGCGCTGCGCTGCTGAGCCGAAGACTTTGTAGGTGCGCATAAAAATTGCATTTAATTGTGATTTTCACACGAAGCACAAAAAGCGCATGAGCAACGGGCAGCAGTTTGTAGGAGATCGATGGGAGGGGAAGGGAAGGGGGTGTGGTGAGTTGTTGGTGGACTGTTGGACTGGTGGGTTGGGGTGAGTGGGAGCCGCAATTTGTGCAACTAGCGGTAAAGCGTAACTACTAAACAGCGCGAGACAGCTGTGCGAAGAGGGTGGGAGGGGCAGTGGGAGCTGTAGAAGTTGCAGAAGCTGAGCTGCTGGCGCTGCTGGTGGCGTTGGTGCTGGTGGTGGCTTTTGGGAAACACCTGCAAACGCAAACGCACCTGTTTCGCTAAGCAGCAGCAGAACAACAAAAACAACAGCGAATAAAAAACTAAAACAAAGTCAAAAACAACAAAAACAACGCGGACACGGTTCGGTAACTTTTGAGTGTAGGGAAGGGGTAGTGAAGGGGAGTTGTGTCTGCTGCATGACTTTGTGTAATTGAAGCAGCCGCATCGAGTTGAGTTTTAGTTTTAGTTTTGAGTTTGACTTTCTTGACTGCGAATTAGGAAATCGAAACCGAAACATAGCAAAGCTTTCAGAGGAGGTGGGGGGGAGGTAACGTAGCCAGCTGAAGCAGGTGAAACCGCACAACATGTGTGCAACACTAGTGCCTACTCTTTTTGCCAAGGGGAGTTTAGGAAAGCGCTGAGGTGAGGGGGTGTGCGTGTGTGGCAAGTGTGTTGCCGTTTGATCAGGTGCAAGTGCACATGTGAATCGGAAGCGCCACAGCAACCGAGCGAGCGAGCGACTCTTGAGTTGTGGCAACCACCTTCTCGCACTATGGGACAACCGTGTGGCAGCTGGCGGAAGTCTGGCCAAAAGCCTCGAGTGCAGCTGTCACTCAGCTGCATTGGGCCCAAAAGGCGCCGCATTTTGAGGGCAGACTGGCAGACTTGCTGCAACTGTTGCAACTTACAACTGGCCAGTTGCATTGATTTCAGCTGCGTCACCTTCTATTGTGGGCCAAAAATGCCGCGGCTGCAACTGCCGCATGTTTGTCTAATGACAGCAAACCCAACAACCCCACAATCCCCCACCGTCCCCCTTTGGAGGCTAGCAAAACAATGACAACGACAATTTGGAGGTGTGGCAACTGCATTCAACTGACATTTGATCGAAAGGCAGCCGCTGCTGCGGAAGCTCATACTCAAAACGAATACGAGTACGAATACAACAGCGACTACATGTATTCATACTCATGTGAGTGTACTCAGACTCATGCCACATGTTGCAGTTGCAGTTGCCAAAAGGCGCTGATTGAAATCGCCAACTGGCAACAACAACAACAACGACGACAGCTCCTGCCTGCCAGCACTTAAGATACCAAAATGAAAACAAAAACGCAAAACGAAAATGAAAATGCCAAAGAAAATGAAAATTTTCATTATTTCCAAATTTACAGAGTTGCAGAAATTACTGTAGAGCTGTTGAAACAATGGATTCTACAGGGTTTTGAAGAGCTGAGGTTAAAATTACTAAAAGGAAATGGAAAGGGGATAGAACTATGAACATTGAATGAATTACTTAGTAGCTAATAACAATTATTTTAAGAACTACTATCTTAATGCTTTAAAACGGCATAAACCTTTGATAGTTTATAGAATATTAGGTAGAACTTAAACATAAACTAAGCTTAGAGTATAAGCATATAAATTCAGTTCGAATTTTAGGACAAACGATGGTAGGAGGAGGAGGCCTTTAAATGAGCGCCATGTAAGCTGCTGAAGTATTCTAAGCGTTCTCGTTTCCTACTGGATTTCGAGCCATAATTTCTTAATAGCAGAGGTCACTAACTGACCTATGCACTGTCCACCAGATGATGTTCGGCTTAACCTGAGACTAACCTAAGCCAAACGATCTTAGAAGCAAACATTTAGCTATTAAACAGTCTTTGACAACGCTTTCAATTCAATTAAATTAAAACTCAAAGCATAGAAAGCAATTAAATCTACTCTCAAACTTAAATCGTTTAGAACTTAGTAAGAAAACTAAATTAAAATTTGTTTTTAGACTATTTACAGTAACTACCAAATATACATAAATCCTAAACCACAAATTAGTGAGAAGATTTTGAAGAAACACCTTAAACAAAGTTGCTCTGCCCACGAAAAACTATTAAAAAAATTATAATCAATGCATCAACTAATTGATTAGAATTTAATAAACATTATTATTCTTGCAGTTGTAGCTATTGTTGTTTTTTTTTCACTGGCTTTAAAAATGGCTTGTGTCAAAATGCAAATGAAATAGAATTATGCATAATTCTTATCTACAACTTGAAATTGGCAATTGAATTGTTTTGGCCAGAGGCTGTGGCTAATGCGCCACCAAAGTTGCCATGATTGATATGAAAAATGCAATGAAAATTTCAGCTGCAACTGCGGTAACTGCAACTGCAACTGCAGCACGCAAAACAAAAGCCAAACAGCGGCAGCTGCAAAACGGCTAAAAGTTCGAGCCAACGAAAAGCGACGTTGATAAATGCCATCCCACGCCTTGGCCAGGCTATAAAGCTGAACGATACGAAAACGTTTAAGCCATTGGTTTGTGCCAAACATTTGTTAGCCGTTTTTTTTTCCTGTTTCTCATTTTTATTTCACAGTTTTTTTTCAGCTCCTTTGCGCGCTAATTGATTCATTGATCTTGACGATAGCAGGCTGCTTATATATATTTTTAGACCCCCAACAAGAGTAGTACAATAAATTCTGTACCCCTACCCCCCTACACTTCCCCTACTGTTCACTTAGCTGTTGTCCACTTGGCCAAGTCCAGTTGGCCGTCAATTGCGCACAAAGACATTATTAGCCGTCTAGGAATTCAATTCCGTTTCCATTGTTGTTGCCACTTTTCTGCTTTTGGGGCTTGGTTGCAGTTGCCACTTTACTTGTTGTTGTTGCCACTGCAATTTGTTAAATTGACAAAAACTGTGCGATAAACTTGGCGCGTTATTAAATTCAATAAATTTCAAGCGGTTCGTATATTTTTTTGTTGTTGTTGTTCTCTCTGCTCTCGGTGTTATCTCTGATTGCGATCAGCAAATACAAATTCTATTTAAGATAACGATAAAAATATTAAAACGATTTGATCGATAACTTGGCCGGGTTAATTGACCACATGCAATGGGGCGTGTTAAGCCAACGAACTGCACTGGGAGCAAAATAAAGCGGAGTTTGAGTAGAAAAGAGTTGAAAAATAAATTTACAAAATATTACTGATTAAAAAAATATATTAATAAAAAATAATTAATTTTTTAATAGTAAAAATTCACTGATTTACTTAAATTAATTTTAATTTAGTAAAATAAATATTTACAGTTTATTTTATGCTTTAATTTAGCTGACTTTTAGACCAATAAGTTTGTGTAAAGCCAATAATTGAGAGACAACGTTTTGTTATTTCACAAACTTTTCTTTTTTGCCCACTGTACTGCATTCCTTCTACGCTAGCCTTCTTTTCTCCTGCTCAAATGCTGGCAATTTCAACTGCAATCAATGAAAATCAACGAACTTGTCAGACAGATTCTCCATCTTCCATTTTCGATCTTCGTTTTTCGATCTTGGCCACAAAGCGATGCCGCCAAACTTCCGTCGCACATTTGTCATGGCCATGTCAAAAAGGCAGCACAAGAGCCCAAAAAAACGCTAACCCAAAAGAGGCTGAAAAAAATATAAGCAAAATGGGCAAGTTGACAGTTTGTGGCAGCAACGCAGTCGCATAAATAATTTACGATTATGTGAGTGCAGAGAGAAGCGCTTTGATTTAGGTTGCCGACAGTTTTAGCCAATTGGCAATACCAATTCCAAGTACTGCTCTTAACTTGGCTAACTTATGAGCTGGCTAAGCTGTCTCACAGTCAGTTCGTTGATGGACGCACTTAATCGCACTGCAAATTATGCATTGGCACTAACTTGCCACACACACACACCACACACACACACGCACACCTCTTTGGCTACACCTTTGGCCACTTTTTGTGACTAGCTGCCTAATTATTTTATATGGCAGCCGCATAGACACACAACACAAAGCACCAACACTCGACTCTTGCCACCAAATGTGGCATCGTTGGCTGCGCCCAAAAAGAAATAACACAAAAAACTCTTGACTCTTGTGGCGCCGCCGCTTGCTGTCGATAGCAAAATTTGTTTGCCATAAATTTTGGTTTTCACGCGCCGCGACAGTAGCTGCCACATGCAGATGCCGTGCAGAGGCTGCAAAATGCCGCCAACGCCATTTTACCGCCATTCGCAGTTCGCAATTCGCGTCTTGCCATTTGCCAGCTCGTCATCGCCTTGTCACCTCATCCAGCAGTGAGTCGGTGTGTGAGTTTTTCAGCGCTTCGTTTTTAGTTTCCCAATTTTTTCGTACACTGTTGTCAAACTTCAGACACTTCAATTTTTTACAATTTTCAATTTACACAATTTTTTTGTTGATTCATATTTTGATAGTAATTTATTAAACACTTTTACTACAAATTTATGGCCCAATTGGTTTGGCTGCAATGTAGTTGACTTTTATTTTGCATATTTTGACCAATTAGCGTTTGATTAAGTGGCTAAAACTGGTAGGTTAACTAGCTGTAATATAGTTGGTAAGGCAGGAAAACAGATTTTCATTTTCATTTCCTTTTTCAAATTTGCATTTGATTTATAGTTTATGCTGACAAATACTTTCTTTGAGCGTTTGAAAAATTTATTAAAATTTTTATGTATTTTAAATTTATTACATTCCATTTCGGTATTCAAATTTTTAAACAGAACTGAGAAAACTTGGTTCATAGTCATAAATTTATTCATAGACTGAAGCTTAAACACAATTTAAAGTATCTAGAATAAAGTGCGTGTAAGTCATCTAAAATTTACTTTATGTGGGTATTTTTAATGAAGAATGGAAGTCTAAAATACTGTGATTTAGTGTCAGATATGTGATATGAAAATAATAATTATTGATTATTAATATTAGTAGGAAAATAGATTTTTTTGCATAGAAAGAATAGAACTCAAATTAACAAACTAATTTCTGAGACGAGTGATCATAAGAAGAAGATAACAGACTGGCCAAATTGGGCACTCTATAAAGACTTAGAGACTACTGTATGGACAGAATGTTAAAGTTAAGAATTTGTTTCTAAAATTCGGTAATTTCAATATTTTATCTAATAAAAAATTCTAACAAATAAAAACTACCAAAAGAAACAAGCCAAAAAAATATTTTTAAACCTTTAGGCATAAAAATATAAATGTCTTAGTACTCGTTTCTATTAAAAAAAATTTTCATATAATTTTTTTAATAATAGTAAATGTCAAAATAGTATTTTCTTAAAAGGAATAATTTGTTAAACTTTTGTCTTACTGATATAATAATGTTTTCCTCTACCTTTCAATCTTTTACTCCCGCTTCACATGCCCTACGTACACCCAAGCTCAAGTCTAACTTCTTTCTAAACTTCAGCACAACATGGAAATTTTGTGTTCCAAAAAAAAGGCTATACTTTTGTGGCGAACTGTCTGTCAGTTGTCTAATTAAGGCAATGAGTGTTATCGCCGCATCCGAGTCACTAAGTAACAAGTCGAGTCGGCAAAGACACAAAGCCCTCAATTTGGGGCAAGTTTACTTCAGGTGCTTCGTGTTGCAGATCACTACTTTTTTTTGCATGTGCCACAAATCGTATCGGATGGGATCGTATCGGTTTGGTTCGGTTCGGTTCGTTTCGGTTTTGGATCGGGACTCATAATCGCTGTGCAAAAATCTCATTAACGCCGAAGACGAAGACGAAGAGGCAGAGGCAGAGATAGAGACGAGCAAAGACTTTCAACTGGGCCAATTAATAAAGAAGCGTGAAATTGAATTTTTTACTCTTATGCGCAAATTTCACACCCCAGAAATGGTGTTCTGCCCCACAGCACCACTCGGCTCAGTGGTGCAACTTCAACTGATCTACAAAGTACCCAAAAAACAAGAGGAGGTGAAATAAAAGTAAGAATAAGATTAAGATAGAGCCAAAGGTGGAGCTCAAGTTGGGAACTGCGAAAAGTAACACAGAGCGAGTCATATGATGGGACCCTAAAAGACCCAAAGATACCAGAAGATACCTGTAGATACCCGTGGAAGGTGCTCCAAAATGCAGGTGTGGCTGCTGCGTCTCTTTGGGGCTCTTTTGTGCTTGTTTGGCTATTAAAACTCAATCTGAAATTCAAATCATAATATAATGTGCGATGCCAGAACAAAAGCCAAACGACAAAACCAAAACCAAACTAAACCTTGAAACTGCCCCAAAAAAAAAGAAGTGAAAAAGAGGAAGAAAAATACTTGAGCATACCAAAAACTATTCACACTGAGAATGAGTCTGCGACTGAACAGCTAAAAGCTAAGAAATCAAAGGCCAACGCAGAAAAATGAAGCCAAAGAATTTCTTAGCCAAATGTTTATGCACTGCGAAGAAAGAAGTGGGTCTTGAGGTCTAGAACAGTAGCCTTAAATAATGAAAACTTAAGGGGTAGTGCGCTGAAATTTAGGTTGTTTACTAAGACTTAAAATTCTCAACTGTTTCCACCTGCAGCTAACTGAAATTGAGCTTGCATCTTTAGGTTTGTCTGGGTATATAAACTGTTCTTTACTGACCAGAAGAACTAGATTTAAAAACTAACTAGCATAAACTTACTAACTTAAAGAAGATACCTACAAAAGTACCTTACTTTTATCTCTTCTTTACAGTAGTTTAGTTGCCTATTTTATAAAAAGATACTTTTGGTTTTAAGTAATACTTTTTGTACCTTAAATGCAAAAGTTTCTTAAACTTTAATAAACTTTTAACTACTGACATGAGACACATATTTTTAAATGCAATACAGTAGAGTCCGGTTATAACGACACTCAAGAGACCGACGATTTTACGTCGTTATACCCTGTAGACGCTTTAACCAAAAGGACACCAAGAAGAAGGAGACCAAAAAGTCATAGAATTTTCGTCGCAATGACCGGACGGACGCTTTAAGCGGAGTTGCTATAACCGGATTCTACTGTACTTTGTTGTAAAGACAGAACTTGTGTCTATAATACAAAAGTATCCCAAGTTGTATCTTTTAGCTGTAGAAAAAAGTATCTTAAGCTTCCCACAAGCCTAAAAAACCCTTGTATTTTTGTTCAGTGTAGTCCATGCCCAGTTCTTGCTACTCAAATCTCCATTTTCAGTTCCACAAACCTCGATTCTCCGATTCCCCAAAGTCCGTCTGCTTTTCTCTCTCTCATTTCTTTTTTTTTTTGGCTATCTTTGCGTTTGATCTGCGAACGAGACGAGAGCTTTTTGGCTCGTCGACGTTTCTGCCCCTCAAGGAATTCTTTCAATTCATTTGCTTTCTGCTTTACCTTTTCTTCTCAGCTTTCCTGCCACACCCCCTCCCGAACTCTTCTGCTTTTTATTTGGCAAAAAGATCCTTTGGGCACACAAAACGCGCTGCGCATTTCAATGCTGCACGTGCAGGCCAAAAAGGCCGTTCCCTGCCCATGCCACGCCCTCTCCTCTCGCCTCTCCCACTTTTTACCTTTTGCCTTTGAGCCGAGATTGAAATTTGTTGAACACCGGCGTGGCATCAGTTTTTTTTTTGCTGCTCTTTTCTTAGCCCTGTTCTGTATTTGTTGTCGTTTTTTGGGTTCGACTGCGCTTCCTTTTGACGATGACGACTTTTATTAATATTTGGGGATCGGCTTGGGGCCTCCACTATATAGATTGAGTGAGTGGCATGAGGGGAGCACTGAGAGGAAGTCTGCGAAGTTCCAAAGTCGTCGAGCCGTCAAACAAAGCAATGCGTTTCTTGGAATTGCCCTTTTGGCGCAGCTTAGTCAGTCTTTGCCAAATGCCCTACACTTCAGTTAATCAGTTGGTTTAGTTAATGAAGAGGAACTTAGTCGATCAGTTTTAGATTTGAACCATAATTTATTGTAGTGTTTTATTGAAAATCAGACTTTTTTAAAGAACTAAAGTACATATTTAGACCAGAATTTAAACTTTAAACTTACCTCAAATTTTTGGAGTTTTTTGGAGTTTTTATTATGAAATATTTGATTGGAAACGGAAAATTATATTGAAGAATATTAATTTATTAAATTAGTAAATTTATTTCGAACTTTAGTAAAATATGTCAGATATAAAATTTTATTTTAATGCTTAGTCAATCATTAAAAACCGTCAAAACTTAATAAATTTATCAAAATTTTATCTTAAATAATTCTAGATAAAATCAATAATATTCTACTCAGCTTTTAAACGAGACATATTTTATTTGATATGATTCTTATCATTCCTGAATTATTTGTACATATTTTATAAATATCTTTATCCTACTCAATAGCAGCTCATTCGATAAGTCGTCTAAAATCGATAAGATCGAATCAAATCTTCATTTGAGTTTGTTGAATGCTCAGAGCTTTGTGCTGAGCTGTGTGTAACTGTGTGTAACTGTGTGTGAGTGAGTTGATTTTGAAGACAAATCATGCCCCGTGGTCGATCCCTGGTTTGTGGTTGCTCTCCTGTCTCTCTTCAGTTGCCTCATTGGAACTTGCCTCACATTGTGTGGCTTCCACATCCATTTTGGAGGCATTCATCGTTGTCCGTTGTCGCTTTGGGGCATTTGCAGCAATTCAAGCGATTTTCATTTTGGTTTTCGATTTTTGAGTTTTTGGTTTTCATGTTGCTGCTCGAAAATTAAGTTATAATTTTGCAATGTCTTCTTCGACAACTGCAGATGCTTCCCTCTCCTCGCTGTCTCTCTGTCTATCTCTCGCTATGTTGCCGTCTCTTTCTAGGCCTTTGGGTGGTCGCTATTTGCATTTAAATTGCAAACAAATCATTGTGGAGTTTTGATTTATTGTGGAAAGTCCTCAAGCCGTCAATTAAATGACGTACGCAAAACAGAAGCGGCTGATCGGCCTCTCTTTCCCTCCCTCTGCCTCTCTCTGCACTCCTGCCTCTCTCTCTTCCTCTCTTTCTCTTACAGTAGCCAATACTTGGCACTGTCAATTGCTTTGATTTGAGTCTTTTTAGCCTCCATTAACGTTGACTTATCTTTTTCATAAATTTCGTTTCTTTTTCTTACTTTTTTCAGATTTTGGGTAAGTGAAGAAACATTACCGTAAGCCGGAAAATGAGGTGCGTCTACCTATCGCGACAGCCACAGATGTAGATACAGATAGCGCTGAAGACAGAGATACAGCTACAGCTACAGACAGAGACGGAGATGGAGAGACACAGATAAAGAGCTCGCTGTCATGACGACACAGCAAGAATGCCACAATTCATAAAAAAAAGAATCACAAACATTTATTTTTTTGTGACTTGCCACTTGGCAACGAACGTCACGTAGCAGCGGCATCATTAGCCACCAGCTCACTCAGAATCCGCTGCAGAATCAAAGTCGGAGCTGGAGTAGGAGTAGGAGTAGGAGTAGGAGTTGGGGGAGCAGTCGGGTACACCGCTCGTTTACCTTAACTTGTTATTACTGTAACAAAGCATACACTAACAAAAGGGCGCAATTAATGGGCAGGAAAGACAGGTAACATAGGCAGCTAAGACTCGGCAAAGTATTATAAATCGTTGGAAAACTGAATAATATATTTAATGGTCTTAAAAACAAGACTAGAAGTATCAGAATTCCTTTGAAAAAATAAATAATTCCTAAAACAAATTTTAGAGACTGGCTTCTTTTATTTTATTTAATATTTTTCATTCTATAAAATTTATTTCGAATGTAAATTCAATTATTATCTTTCTAGAAACTTTCTCGAACTTTTTGAAATGGTTTTAGGCTTATGAAATACTTAGATACATTTACAGCATATTAATAATCTATTAGAGATTAGCTGTTAAATTATGCTGACTATTCTAAAACCAGTTAAACATATTTGTAGTGTTAGAAATTAAAGCAGACTTAAAGTCCAATTATATTTGATTTATTTTAGTTCCTTAAAGCGTTTTGAATAAACAATTATTAAATGAATTTTTGTTTAATATATGCAACACTTTTGAACATATAACTGACTAATATAATAGACAACAAATTAAATCTGAAGTATGTAAATTTTCATAAAGTTCAGCTTACATTTTTGGGAAGGTTTTTCAACTGGATTAAATGATAAAGTTGAGTCCCATACAATTTTAAGCCACTGTAAACAGTTCTTAAACACTGATTTGTAATCAATCAATTTCTTAAGTCAGTTACTTTATTATTCCTCTGACTTACTGCTGTTTATTTTATGTATTTCCTGAGCTGTGATTTCGTTAGGGTATCTTTAAGTGCGACACTTGCTGCTGAGATACTTTTCCAACATGTTTGCTATTTGCTGTTTGTTTGCTCATTGAGCGGCCTTTCCATTTTCCCACTCACTTTGCTGTTCGTAGTTTGTTGTTGTTGTTGTTGTCTGCGACTGTTGCTCATTAATCCCGATTCCGACTCCGACTCCGATTCCTATACCGCCACAGTGGAAGTCGCTGCCCAGCTGCACCTACTTTTAGCGCTTTTGTTTGGCTACGTCTGCGTCCGACAAACGGGGCACACCTGAGAGGAAATGCGTAACGCTCTCACACAATGCACACCCCGTTCTCCGCTCTCCGCTCTACTCTCCCCACTCTCTTCGCCTTTCTTCTCTTTCGTTGCCTTTTCCCGTGTTTTGTGCCGCTTTGTAATTTCCACGAAATTAGCCGAGTTTGCAAACACGAAGCGAAGACACAGCTGCAGGCAGAGATTTGTCCACACCGGCGGTCATTATTAACAGTTCTCCAGAGACAAAAGGGAGAGAGGGAGAGAGCGGGAGAGAGTGTAGGAGCAGAGGCTGTTCACACATGCGGGTTAAGGGTCTTTGGGTTAGATACTCTGTGTGGCACGTTGTCCGCCTTCAAGTGCCACATTGTTCGCCCTATTGACAGCCATTCAAGTGGAATTCCCGCGCCCATTCTCAGACCCACTCTTCGTTCCAGTTCCAGTCTTCATTCCAGTACACAGTCCCTCATCCACTGGTCTTTTAATTGTGCCATAATTAATGTGGGAACTGATTGGAAATTGTGCTGCTGATTGAGCCATTACACGCACCCGGAGTTTCAGACCCAAACAAAGAGACAAAAGATGGCAGCGAAGATGGTGACGCAGAAGAAAGCAAAGGGATTCGGCCATGTTTTCAAATTGTCTGTCAGCAGTTTGGTAGTCGTTTGCTTTGAAGCGTTTTTGAGGCACTTGAAAACGTTTGACTTTGAAATAAGCGTCGAAATGGAATTCATTTGTGACAAAAATATGATAAGTATTAGATAAATATGCAGAAATGTATAAAGTAGCGTTAAAAGTCACTTGAAATAGGCTTCAAGAGGAACTGCGTAAAAGTATTTGAGTCAAAATATTGAAGACTTCAGCAATAAAGTAGAAAAGTTTTGGGATCAAAGAATTCAAAGAGGTCAAATTTTAATTTTGATGTGAGAAGAGTTTTTAAACTATTAGAAAAAATGCATTTTCAATGGCTAGAATCAAAATATTTTTAAATGAGCATTTAGACGAGTTAAAGAAAACTGGTTAAGAAAGTCTTTCTAGCTGTTTCTAAACTAAAATTTGCTATTAATAATAAATGGGAATGGTTCAAATTTATTAAAATTTCATCAGAGAATGAAATTTTTTTAACTTTTTATATTAAAATTAATTTCAAAAGTTCTCAAAGAATTCTTTAAATGACTGATTGTTATTTCTACACTTTTTTACCCCAAAGACTTAGCCAGTTGTCCATTAATTTATTAAAAAATATGATTAATTGTCAAAGTTTGTTGGCTTTTTATTACTTGTAGCTTTTGAGTGGCATTGTGAGCTTTGAAGCTTAATTGCAATCACATGATCACGATACGCGGCTTAAAGCCAACTCCTCTAGAAATCGGAATACAGTTGGTTTTAGCCGTTTTGCCGGGTTTGGCTGACTTTGGCGTGACAACTCAATTTGACGGGCGTGTCAAGTAGGCACTGAGTCGGGCTAGAACCAGATGGGGAACACAAACGGGCTTAAAACCGTTAACAGGCGATCGCTGCTTGTGGCCCGGACGCAGTCATTTGGCACATTAAATCTACGCGTCAACAGGCGACTGCAAAATGTTGTCATTGTTGTTGGTCTTGTCGCTGCGCATAGTTTAGACCAGATAAATCTCAAGCTAAATGGCCAAAAGTCAAAATAAATTAAGCCCACATGCGGCAACACACACACACACACACTCACACACTCAAAGCCAAGCCAAAATGCAATAGGCCAAAGCCAAAAAACTGTAACCAAATCGAAGCCGATGACGACAGTCACCCAAAACAAACGTCACACCCTTTTGGCCAGGCATTTGACCCACCACCAACAACAACAACAACAACACGTCTAACAAAAACCAGGCCCAAAATCAAATTCGAACAAACGGCGTCCGCAAAACGACGCCCACATGCAGATGCCATGCAGGAGGTAAGACTGTACTACAAGACAATGGGCACGGCTGCTTTTTTGCAGATTTGTCACCAGCTTGTTTTGCCCCAGTCCGCGCCTGCGCCAACGCCGGCGTCAACGCCGCCAACTGGGCCGCTGTTTTGATGGAGTTGACGAAACTGCTGTAAATTCAAATGCATAAAAGCTTGGCCCACTGTACGGTTGTCCCGCTGTCCAGCACCAACTGGGCGAACTGACACTGGAATTGTAACTGGAACAATCAGTCTTCATGTTACTTATGCCCTCGAAATGTCAACGCCCTTTTGGTTCTTATTCTTATTGGATTGCTGCACCCCAATTGGAATGCTGGCGTTTACTGCTTTCCAGCTGCGTGAGCTTACACTCTTTCTGCTGCTCTCTTTCCTTGCCTTGCGCTCTTCAGAGCTTTCTTGTGCTGTGCACTGTGCTTGCGTCTGTGTGTGACTGTTTCTGTGTGACATACTTTTACTCCTGAACGCATTTAATTATTCAGATTGAGACATTTTAATGTGACCGCTGGTCTGTTGCTGCTGCTGCCACTGCCTGTGTGTGTGTGTGTGTGTGTGTGTGCTTTTCGGTGTGTGTGTATGTAGGTGTGATATCGAAAAACTGTTTGTTTTGCATTTCGCATTGCACGCGCTGAACGATCGCCGATTTGCGAAAATTTTTTATGTTTACTGTTGGCAGCAACGCAACGCGAAGCGACGCGTCTACGTCAGCGTCTGTCGCACAATTATTTGTGCTTGCTCCTCTCCCTCTCTCTCTGTTCACCACCCAATGCAACGCCGGCGACGTTTGGCTGACATTTGAGTTCAAACACCTGCAATGCACTTACACACGTAGACACACACACTTGGCATTCACATTCGCAATCGCTTTGGTTTGCATTTTTTATGCGGCTCACGCTGCTGCTGCCGCTGCGCTAATTTGACTAAATTTTTTAATTTATAACCATTACGATTGTAGGTTATAAATTTAAGTTAATAGACTTTAATTGCCCAAGCAGCGTCACCTTCCAGGCGAAGTCTACACAAAATGCACACAAGACCAACAACAACAAAAATATTCCCACAAAAAACTAACGCAGTCGCTGTCGCTGTCGCTGCCACTGCTGCCGTCACTGTCGCTGCTGCTGACCAAGCGACCGAGCGACCCAAACGCGGGTAAAATGAAAATGACGTGAACGCGAAGTTTGATCAGGTGCGCATACAAATCTTGCAGCAACTTTCAGTTAAACAACGACGTTAAGCAAGCAAAAGTTAATGAGAAAGTCAAATAAACGAAACAAATAACATGCAAAGTGTCTGCCGTGTGTGTATGAGTGGCAGTGTGTGCGTAGACTGCGGGGGTGGCCACTAGAGCGACAGAGAAAGAGTGAGAACAAGCTGCGCAGGCGTTTCGTTTGTGTAAAGCTTTTTGCGTTTTATTTACTCCAACAACAACAACAACGAAAGCTTCGAAGTAACAGGGTCATGCGAGATGCTGTCAGCGAACGAGAAGAAGTGTGCAAAAGGGAGAGAGGGAGTGAGTGAGTGAAGTGGAAGGCAAAAGCTAACTGACCATGGGAGAAAAGTCGCGTCGCTGCAGGCGCAAACATTGCAAAGTTCAACAGCAAAATCAACTTGCAGCTGTGTCAATAATGAATCTTCAATTTGCCCATCAATAACATCAATAACGCCCAGTTGTTCACTTAAAGAGACGCAGCAGCAGCAGCTGAAACCGAAAGTGGCGCTACAAGTGCAGCGATGCTAACGGCGACTGCGACGTAAGCAGAGACTGTGACTGCAGCTGATAAGTGTAGTGAACACTAAAACAAAGGCAAGAACAACAATTGTGAGACAGACGCTGTGTTAGCAGCGGCTGCGCAGCGACTGCACTGCAGTTTTTGGGTGTTTTGTGCTCTGTCTTATTTCTTAGTGTGACTAAAGCGTCGCTTATCAGCTTATCAGTTTTTGTGGCGTGGGTTTGGTCGCCTTTTACTTCCAGCTTATCTTAATATGCAGTTTCTTTTCTTTTGTTTGCTCTTCTGCTTTCATTGATCAAACATTTGAGCTCAACTTGAGTTTAATTTAGGCTATGACTCACTAAATGTTGAAATTCTGATATTACGGAACGTGCAAAGTTAAGTAAAACTTATATGAAAATGATCTATGGCTATGACATAAGTTTCTTGAGTTAACTTCCATTATTTTTTATTGTTTAATCGCACCTCAGTTACAGGTTCATCACCATTTTTTATAAATCACCTACAATTAGCGAAACACAACAAAATTTGTCATTAGTTTAGTGTTTGCATAGCTTAGTGAATTCCCCCAGTGCCTGTAGTTTGTCAGACTTGTATATAACTCACATAATTTATAAACTTTATTAATTTAAATTTCTCGGAGCTTCATCTTTCGTTATATAATCTATAAGCAAGTTCCTTGGGTAATTTTTCAATAATTTATTGTAATAGTAAAGATTATTATTAGCAATTTTATAGAGATATCTCAATTATATAAATATGGTTTTTTTTAAAAATCTTGTTGATTCATATTTTCAGTACTTATTTCTATATATTTAAAATTTTCAAATCATTTTATATTTCCCAGAAGCGTCTCAACTTGTGGAGCTTTATCGTTGTTTGATTTTATTGGCGCCAGTCACCGACAAGGCACTATAGTCACTATATATACCCAGTGCATACTACATATATGTATTTATATATGTTTTTATAGTGGGGAACCTCGTCGTTCCCTGATATGCAACGCCTTTACACGCTGCTTGTTGGCTCCTCTCTCTTCTAATTCGATTTCGTTTAATTCTCGGCATTTCAATTACACAATTGAGACGATTCTGTGTATTTGGAGCAACTAACGCATAAAACTGTTTACTTGTATACCCTGTAAAGTTGTCCAGGGAGTGTAGGTGCTGTAAAGCAGAAAATAAAGATGGTTTTAGGATTAAGTGTGTATCAAATGAATTTTTAATGGTCAGTTCTTAAAGTTCATGCAATAAATCATAAAAGTTCAAATGTCATAAGTACAAAGAAGGTAATTTAAGTAAAGTTTTTTATTTAGTTATGTATATTTCAGTTTAATCCAAAATTCATAAAGATTTCTATAGTTTTTGACTAGGAAACACTTGATATATTTATTCATCTTTAAAATTTAATTTTAATGTTACTCATACTTTTATAAATCTTGTAAATCTTTCTTTTCATGCTTTTTCCTTCTTTTCCACGGTATCTACTAGTCTTACACTTGCTACTTTTGTCTTTACTACTGTGTGATTATGGAGTCCATAAGGTCGCGTTGCTCATCTCATTTCCAGTCTTACAATAGTTCCGCTTCTTTACATAATTGACCATTAATTGTAAGTTGTAGTTATCTCTTTCTCTCTCTGTCACTCTATCTTCCTCACTCTGTCTGTCTGTCTGACCTGTCTCGCTGCTCAAAGTTTTCATAATTTTTTAATTGCAACATGACATGACAAGGGATTTGCTTTTTGCTCGCTTCGCTAAGTTTTTCCATTGCAAAATCATTTTTCCAGCATTCAGTTATTATTATTAATGTCATGTGTGTGTGTGTGTTTGTGTGTACGTGTGTACAATGGTCATTTGTCACAGTTGTTGTTGTTGTTGTTGTTTCTAGGGGGATTTGCCTTTTGTACTTTATGGCCATTGCATTGCATTTTATATAATTTTTATTCAGTTAGAAACGATTATGGCAATAACAACAGTAAATATCGCAACGCTTTATGCCCAACGTAATTAGCGCAATTTGCATTTCCCGACTGACTTCGACTGAGCTTGATTTCTTGGTAATCGCTTCCCTCCCCATTCCCACCTAACTCCCCCCCCCACTCTCGTGTTACTCTCAATTCTCAGTTGGCGTTTTCCCATTGTTTTTCTGCTGCAATTCGTTTGAAATCGAATTGTAACTGTTTAATTTTTTTTTGCTTAGGCAACTGGAGCTTTGGCTCCACCGTCGCTCCTCCGCCGCCGTTGACGCTGCAGTTGCTTGCAATTTTAACGGGCTTTTCGTAATCGAACGCTGCTGCTCAGCTGCGCACCTGTTCTCGAAACGAAAGTGAAAAGCATAAAATTAACATTGCTTACAGTGGGACCAAAGTGCTGCATGGCGGGGTTAGTAGGTCGTTTGAAAGTAAAACTGTTTAAAGCTAGTACTTAAACGAATTTCACTTTTCATTGCTTAATACATATTAATAATTTGATTACATTGTATATTGATTGTCAATTCATACACGCTTAATTCAATTTAAATTCAAATAAACATTCTAATCAGAATGGCTTTTGTTGCCCGCAGCCAGCAGCAGCTGCAAAGCTAACCAAATTTCATATGTCACGCACACACACACATACACAACTTAGTCACTCATTCGCTCACTCACATCAGTTCAACCACTCGCACGCATACGTGCCACAAAAGAGACTGTGATTGAGAGCGCTCGAGAGCAAGCGTAAATGAGAGAGCGCCTGAGTGAGAACCAATGGCCGCTCAACTGTGCAAATATTCTAGTTCTCAGCGTCGGTCCGCTTTAGATGCGCATTTGGCAGCCCTCGAACAACAGCTCCAGTGGCGCAATTGGTTAGCGCACGGTACTTATAATCAGTACTCTGTGTATGAGCTATGCCGGGGTTGTGAGTTCGAGCCTCACCTGGAGCAGTCGTCGAGCGACATTTTTTTTTCTTTTTTTTTTTACATTTTTATATTATTAGCTAGCATTTTATGGTTTTACCAGTATTTTCTGCTATTTTTGGACGGTTATTAAAGCCAATAAAGATAGTTTTGTGCTAGCAATGTGTGTAAATTCTATTTCCGTGTGTTCTTTTGGGTACAACGAGGAATTTATTTGTATTTTATTGAGCAAATAGTTGATAAACTTTTTTATGGTAAATTGCATAAATATTTTAGGAAGATTTTAAAGCTGTTTTATAACTAAGATAAATGAAAGTCTATGTACTTTTTCTTGTTTAAGTTTTAATTTTGGTTCTGAAAATTTGCTTATAAACATTTCAAAGAACTGTCAAAAATGGTACAGCCAAAAACTCAAGTTAAACACAGCAACAAATAGGAAATCAACACACATGGCCCAGTGTTGTGCCGACAGCTATGAAACTGTAGGGAGTGGAGGGGGAGCGGAGAGTAGGGGCACCGACTGGTGGCAGCTTGAAGCAGTTGAGGTTGAGGCTGAACATGCCACCCAAACAAATCGAGTGGCGGTGGCAGAGTTTTGTTTAAATTTCAACAATATCAACAGCGTCCACTTCATGCCGCACAAACTGAGGGCAGAGCCAGAAGTGGCAACAACTAAACAACATGTTAATTAAATTCTCTAGAGAATGAAGAAGGAGAGGCAGTGGAAGATGGAGAGTGAGAAAGTTGATGTTGAACTTTGAGGTGCTGCGGGCGCTGAAACCTAAAAAGTAAAGCAATTAATCAAAAATGAAATTCAAACAAATTCGCATCCGCTCAACCACAGTGCCACAGTGGGGCAAGTCAGTTGAAAATTATGAACAGATCTGTGTAGCTGTATCTGAGTTCGGTCTGCCAACTGAAATCTAAACATAAAACAACAAATCGAAACGCCAAACAGATGCGGCCACAACAAGAAGGTGTTGAAAAAGAGATGCGCCCTACCTACCCCCTCCTGCCCTCCACTGTTTGGCACTTGGGTAGGCCATGTGGGCGTTGTGGCGACTGTGGAGTGCCGACTGTGTTTGGAGTTAACTCAAAAGTCAATAAAAATGAGGCAACAAAAGCGTAGCCAATAAAATGTTTGCAGTACTTTTTTTACGAATTGTTTACAACAACAGCCGCAGAGAAGAAGGAGGAGAAGAGGGAGAAGAGTGGGCATAAGAAGAAGAAGCAGAAGAAGACATTGACGATGACTTTCAAGACGAACTGAGCACTTGGCATATTTGCTGAGCAGCTGCAACAGCGCAGCGATCGATGATTTCGCGGTGGTCCTCAGTCTCCAAGCCCCGTTCGCATTCGCTGCCTCTCTGCCTCCCGTCTAGGGGCGTGTGGGCGCATACTTGCCCCAAGGGGCACAGATTTTCATGTGGGCAGCGGCGTGCGGAATTTTAAACAAATATTTATTCAAGCAAAAAGTCACAGGGCTGCCAAGGGGTGAAGGGGGCAGATCAGGAAACGGGGATCGTCATCATCGAGTTTCGATCAAGTTTTGGTATCGGAGCATCATCGACATTCATTATGTGTTTACAGCTGCAATATTTGGGGCAACATTTATGCAAAATAAACAACCCACGTTCCCTTTGCACCACCCCGCCCTGCTGCCTAAAGTGTTTTGGGGAAGTGGCCAAGGGATACATGTGGCAGACATGCAGCCATTTCATGCCACTTTTCTGTCTGTTATGCTTTGCTTCGATTTCGTTGAGCGAGGGCAGCAATTGATTTGGAACAGACCACCCAACATATCAGCTCACACTTGCCACATGCCACACGTACCGGAACGTGGCGCAGCAACAGCGTAGGCCTCTTGACTCCTACTGCCTCGCGGACTTCTCCTAATCCTTCTACAGTCCACTGCTCGTCTCATCTACATATCTCCCGTTTTGTCCCCGCCTTCTCTTGCCCCTTGTGCCCCCTCTTGCCCCTGTCTGCCACTCATGTTGCCAGCTTGTTCTGTTTCTTGTTCCTTATGTTGCAGCGCTGTTGTTGTTTATTTATGAGCTGTCCGTCCCGTTTGCTACCTCCGAAAAAGAAGTGAGAATTGGGCCAATTAGTGGCATTAGTTCCTGCTCTCTTCCTCACTCTCAACTTGCGGCATGTTTGTGTCTTTTAACACTAATTGCAACACGTTCAAGTGCTGGCACCACCGCGGCGCTTAAGTGGCTTTTCCAACACCAAAGAAATTGGAAAATTCTGACCTTAAACATGTGCCGAAAATTCCTCACATTTAACGCCTCAATTCATTCATAAATTTTGGTTTATTAAACGTCTCGAAAACGTTTAAAAATCTCGTTAAATTTAATAATTTTACACATTTAATCGCATTTTGTTTTTCGGATTAATTAAAGTCCCCAAGTTGTCAGATAAATTTGATGCTTTGCACCGATAACTGTTAAATTTGGCATTTAATATTAATCCTGTTTGATTTTAATCGTTTTGTACCTTAAAAGGGGCGTTCAAATTTATGAATTTCATATTTTAATCAGTGACTAGTTAATACATAATTAATAAGTTTATTATTGCAGTTTAATGACACATTTTTATGACTGATAAATCATGAGTAAATATTTCTATGGCATTCAAGAATTAACGAGAAAGATATGTAAATTTCTTACCTCTAATTTATGTAGAAAAGAAATAATTTTAAATTTATTTATGCCTTAAATATTGTTAAGTTTGAGCTCAACTGGTTTATAAAAAATTCATTAGCTATTTGTGAATGTTATGTGATGATTTCAGTGAAATTTCAGGGGTTTTTTCAGGCTTACATAACCTTAAAATGAGTTGAAACTTTGGGCTTTTGTTTGCGTTGATGACTGTACCGCAATCAACAGGTGTCACAGGCGACAGACGTGTCAGAAATGCAGCCTCGATATAGCTTAGCATATAAGTATTTAAATTTACACACACACACACACACACACACTTATAGACACACTCATGACACACAACATTAGCATTTGCTGGCGTTGACAATGCCAAAGTCACGCCCAGTTAGAGATCTTGATCTCACTTGCCGCTCGAATGGAGATCACAGTTAGCCGAACCTTGTTGCAACGCCTTTTATGGCCACGCCCCCCTTAGCTCAATCATGCACCGCAATCAATCAACGACTGACGCATGCGCTGACGTCAATTTGCTGTGCGCAGTTGTCGAATTCGAACTCGAAATCGAAACTGAACCCGTAGCCGTAGCCGATCCCGAACTAGACATGTCAATGCTGCTTAATTACATGCAACAACAACAACTGTTGATTGCGGTAGCTGCCACCGCAAAAGTTCACCAAAGTGCACGCAACACATCGACAACAACAGCAATTTTCCAATCCGTATTGAAACTGTTTTCAAGAACGAGTGTGAATACGAGTGAATACCACAAACGAATACGTGCACGGGACTACGAATATCTGCATTCGTTTGGCAACGTAGCGCAAAACGTGCCGCTGATAAAGCCGAAATACGGTAGCAACAACAGCAACTACTAACAACAACAACAACAACAACAACAGCAACAACTGTGTGCCATTGTTAATTGCATGACATAATCCACCGTTAATTCAGTAACGAAAACTCAATCGAACAACAAAACGAAAACATTGCAAAAAAAAAACGGCTAATAATAATAAAAATGCATCAAAATTTTTGGGGTAGTATTGACTACGATATGCTCTAAAGTAAGACAGAAATTGAAGAATGGGTATATTGGAATGGAATATTCGTAGAGAGTTGTTTAAAATGGTTTTAACAAAATATAAAATTTGGTAGTTAACTATTATAGAGTGGAAAGAAAATGTTGCGAAGTCTTAGGTACTGAAAAGGAGTTAATATTCTCAAAAGGAAGAAGAGTATATAACGTTGAAGAATACTAATTTATAAGCAGAAAAATTCCGAGCTAAATAAAAAATTTGTTAGTTTTTTATCTATTTTATAAACTAAATATTTTTTAATGTTAAGCTCCTTTAACAAATATTATAATGAAGCAATTTTGACTTATGTCATGTGGTGTCAGTTTTTCACGAGAACTCTAAAAGTATAGTAGAATCTGGGATTATTTAAATCAATTGTTGAAGACTGGAACTTTTTATATAATACTATATTTTATATATATTTCCTAAATCTACTTTCAGATAAGTAAACTTAATAAAACAAAAATAACAACCCTTTTAAGGTTAACAAGGTTAAAAATACCTTATAATACTTTAAGCGTCGCCAAGCCCCTACCAAAATCTACATACCCTCTACCAAAATACCCTCTACAAAAATCAGAGGCCGACAAATTGCAGCGAGTGCCAAAAATGGTTTTTATTGCCTGTCTGCGTTTACGTCTACCTCAACGTCCACAGCAACGTCCACGTACATGTCTGGTGTCTTTTAATTGCTTAACTATATGCGCCCAATGGCAATTGTTAATAACAATTAGAAAAATTTGCATTTGCAGTGCCCAAAGCGTTGCTGATCAATGCTGATCGATGCTGGCCACACAAAAAGCAGCAAAACAGCTAAAGATACAGATACAAATGCTGCTTAAGATGCAGATATAGATACAGCTAGCAAAAAACAAATACAGTTGCAGCTAGAGATACAGAGATCACAAGATCTAGATCGAGATATCGACAGTAAACTAATTTGAGTGACTGTAACTGTTGATCTCTCAGTTTGCGATCGATGCTGGTGGCCCAAAAGCGAATGGACAAGCGATGGATACACGATGGACACCCGTTTGTCAACTCTATGAGTGTGTGCCAGTGTGTGTAACTGTGTGTACTTGTATCTTTTGTGTATGGTCTCAATTTAGACACACGCCGCGTTTCAATTACTGCAGCGAAGTGAGTGTATACACTCGTTATGCGATATGAATGTATTCATATGAGTGTGTATGAGTGTGTGTGTGTGTGTGTGTGTGTGTGTGTGTGTGTGTGTGTGTGTGTGTGTGTGTGTGAGTCTGCGGCACAGCTGACAAATGCCAATGCATAAACAAATAAAAAGCGCTCGATTTCATTAGCACGCCAAAAACAGCCAGCTGTGAAAATTGGAGCACAACGGATGCTTGCCTCATGTGGCTGCCGCTTTGTTGCTGCTGATGATGCGGATGTGAGACGACGACGACGACTGCTGGGTGCCATAGGGAAGCTGGAGGGGTAGGGGGCGTGGCATATGTGCATTCCGCACGCTCACGCGCCAATTGAGCGTCCAGTTAGCTGACCATTTGTGGCATTTCATGGGGCTTTAGATCGTTTTCGGGGGCACTACGACTACCCAGTAGTTCAAGCAGATGTTTCCCAAGCGTTACGTAAATCTCTGACAACCGTCAGCGTGCACACACACACACATGCAGCTGACTGTCGCTTTTAGTGAGTGAATTTCATTGAAATTCATTAGCTTCAGTAATTGAATGGAAATTTCATTGAGTGTCGAGACGAGGTGAGAACTGATCTTTGTTTTTTTTCTTCTGCTTCTAGTTTTCATTACGTTTTCGTTTCTGTTTTTTGTTATTCTTCGCTGTGTGATCCATCTGTCTGCTGCCAGCTGCCACTAGGTGGCGCTCACAAAGCGCAGCCATTGATTGATGCACAGCTGCAAACGGCAAACGTCAACGGCAATGGCAGCGGCAACAGCAACTGCAACTGCAACTGTGGCAGCAAGTAGGTTGCCCGCACACACACACACTCCTCACTGGTCTGCCAGTCTACACTTCCCGATCGCTGCTCCTCCTGTCCTCCACTGCCACCGTCTGCCTGTTTATAATGATGTTGTTGACGTTGATGCGCCGCAGTCGCCAACTAGCAAAAACCACATCACTCCCCTACTACCTCCCACGCCGCCCACCAGCGCAGACCTCGCCCAGTTGGCTATTAACTGCAGTTGTCTGCTCACTGCCTGGCAAACATATGGAAGCTGGTCGCAGTTCACTTTGATCATATCTGCTTATGCCCTCTCTTCGCTCTTCTCTCTCTTCATCTCCACCTTTTTACTTCTGCTTCTACTCCTCCTTCGCTCGCTGCGGCTGCTTTGTTTGCTTTGGCAGCGGCCACTGGGTCACTTGACAGCCACCATGGGCAGTGTGTGTTCATTTAGTGCGCAAAAAATTAAAAGTAGGTCAGCGAAGAAAAAAGACTTTGTGGGGAAAAAGAAATGGAGAAAGGTAGTCATAAGAAGAAGTCATAAGTATAAAAGGAGATGTGAAAATACAGTGAAATGTGTAAGGCATCAAATAAGAGCATTTTGTAGAAAATTTGTTAAACAAAGTATAATTTTATGTTCAAGATAGAAGACTTGGATTATAGGAAAAGCGGTCCAGCCCAGAAAATGTTACAGTCTACAATTAAAACTCCCACATAAATATATATCGTCAGCTAAAACGCCACTTAATCCCACTGTACGCTGCTTACATTTCATTTGCTGCGCATCAAAGTCACAAACTATTTTAGTTTTCCCCGCAGTTTTCCAGTCTTTCCATGCACCTCCCCCTTGCCTGTTCCCATTCAATTTACAACAATAAATTTTTGGATATTTTGGCAAAAACTGCAATTTATTTAGTTGTGAGCCATTTGGTACGCAAAAACGGTTAAACATTATGAGCTGGCCGTTTTTGGCCATTCTAGCCATTTTGGCAGATACTCAAGAACGCGTCCGTGAATGTTTACGCTAATCGCAGACACGTACGACACATGAAGCGTTTAGTTCCCGTCCGAACCCCCTACCCACTCTATAAGTTAACCCTCTTAAGCAGCGTTTAAACTACTTCCCCCTTTGTCCGGCCGCTGTCCGCTGTTTCAGTCACTGAAGTCTCCGGTAGTAAGCGCCATTAAGGAGCGGCTTTAAAGACTGCTAAAAAAATGCGCACATGCTGCATAAAAGTTTAATAACTTTTTGCACAGTAGCACGTACCATGACTCACACACAGGCACACACACACACACTCACACACACACCCACACGTAGCTGGGCAATCATGACATGTGGCTGAGACTGCGAAATCGAAACTCAAAGACGAAGACGCAGACACAGACGCTGAGTTTGTGCCTCAAGCCGCAGCAAGACCACATGCCAAAAGCGCAGCCAAGAACTTGAGAAGCTGCCACTCCAGCAGCAGCAGCAGCAGCAGCGGCAGCCCCAGCAGCAGCAGCCATCTGTCATAATCGTCAAGCGGAGTCTGATCAAAAAATTGTAACCTAATAATTCCCCATGGTCGTGCAGATGTTGTTGCACCACCTTCTTGTCGCTGCGCTGCTTGCTGCACTGCGTCGGCAACTCAATTAGTGCAGACCTTAAATTACGCATACGCCGCGTTGTTCGTGCGACATATGGCCAGGTCTAAAAGCGTGTTAAGCAAGCTAAACTCTTAAATCCACCCTAAAGTGGATGCTGAACCGCCTAAAGTGGGTTGAACAACAGTTATGAATTATGCACCACTCAGATGGTAGACAGGAGAGAGCAGCAGGGGCATAAAGAGAGCGAGGCAGAGGGAGAAAGATTTCCCCGTGGACTTTTGAATGCTAAAACGTGTTTGCCATCAGTTAAGAGCAGTAAGAGTGGGTAGGTGAGGAGGAAGGAGACGGGGAGCGAAATGATTGTCCAATTTGGAAGCGTGTTTTCAGATAACAGCGATAAAGTTGTCAGAGTTGTCACCCCCTGTCAGTCCGCGTACCTGATTTGCACAGCCCTTTGGCAATCATTTGCTCGCACGTGCCTTAATTGTTTTGTTTATCTATTGTTTGTGAAAAATGTAAAATGTTGAAAAGCATTTTCCATATTTAACATTAGTTGCCATTTAGATTTATTGTTCTTCCACTTGTTGTTGTTGTTGTTAAGCAGTTGGAGCAAAAACAAAAACAAAAAAATTAAAAAATCCATTTGAGCAACAACAACGGCATTGCAATGTCATGTCTCACTGTAGATCTGCCTCTCTCTGCATCCCTCTCTCAGTCTATCTGTTTCTCTAGCAGTCTGTCATTGCGTCAGTTTGTCAGTTATTCTGGCACACACCTGCCGTCCTCTGCCGGTTCTAACTGTTGTTGTTGTCGCTTCTCGTTTGCCGCCCACGCCCCAAAACTGGCCGAGTCTAGTCTCAATCAGTGCTACCCTCTCACTCTCACTCTACCTCTGTCTATCTCTATCTAACTCCCATTGAATCTCATCTTCAATTTGCTAGCGCTTCTGCCACTGCCACTGCCCCTTTTACCTCCCCTTCTTTCCTCTACTTCTCAGTTCGCTTTGCATTGCGGAAAACTGCATGCACGTTCGTGTTTGTTCTCGTGTTTACGTTGTTTTGAAGGTTGCCTCAAAATCACAGCCACAAAAGATTTATACTATAATGTAAAAACATTGAGTTTCATTTGCATTTTTTTGTTTGTTTGTTTATTTGCGCAAAATTTTATGAGCGCGGCCAATTGAACAATTTGTCTTTGACAGCTGCCAACGGAAGTTTCTGTGCCTACTAAAAAGCTTAACTAAACTTGGCCCAAAACGTGGACTAAGCTAAGAATTTTAATTCAACAAAATAACGTTTTTAAAGTTAAAAACAAACTGTTTATGTTAAAATGTTTGGGAGTCTTTCCAACGTTTAAAAACTCACGAGTGGAGAACTATGAAATGAAGGTCGAGAAATTTATTAAAAATCTTTATTTAGTTTTTACTATATTTTTAAAAAAATAAAATAAGTTTGAGATATATATTTTTATGGTCCCTTTTGCTGATGATGAAACTTGTAGCATCCCCGGAAATGTTTGGTCAAATAGTTATCATTTAAAATCGATCTACTAACATAGCTAAAATATATTTGAAATTATTGAAATATTTTCTAATGATTAAATAATATTTCTTTAATTTAGTTCTGTGTTTAATTCCCTAGCTAAACTTGCCTCTGCTTACAGTTGCTTTTCTAAATTTTTCTACCAAACAAAATGTTTAAAATGATTTTAAACATATCCCAAATGTGAACTTATTGAAACCTCCCCATATATCAAATTTGAAAGTCTGTCTACAGTGTGTACTGCTTAATTGGCCACACGCCCATTGCGGATACGTTTTGATTCGTTTCGATTGGCAGTTTACAAGACACGCGTTGCAAGACCCCAAAAGACTCCAAAAAAACGCCTTCATATTTGGTCTATTGGCTATCAAATAATTTTTGGCTGCTGAACTTTGGCACTTGAGCTCATAAAAACTTCAGAAAACATTTCGCATGACAACAGCAACAAAGTTTGCCAAATTCTGCGACATTTAACGCAATGAAAAGTGCAAATTATCATTGGTAGTGGAGGGAAATGTAGGAGTAAAGAGGTAGGGGCACAATCGGGCAGAGTGGAGTTACCGTCGTTAATGTAGAAAATTTAACGAATCTGTCAACCTGCCGACTGGGCCAAGATTTATGAGAAGCTGCTGCACTAGCGACTAGGTGCAGTTAACAAATTGTTTAAATAACAACGCAAAGCGTGGTAAACACTGCAAGAAATTAAGGAGTAACTAAGGCTGATTGGGGGAGGGGCATAATTGGGAATAGTTTAAAAGAGTTTCGCTTAAAATATTTGTATTTTAAAAGCTCATCCTTTAGACTTTAGTAGTCGTCTTAACATAACGAAGCTGCTTTCTACGATTACTATTAAAAGATTCTACCTAAATGCTAAGCTTATAAACCATTGTTTTTCTCAGTGTTTATTTACTTAGCGTCTATGCTTTTATGCTATGCGAGCGGGTGGAAAAACTACAATAAAAATCGAACAAAAATCATTTGAAATTTATGCGACGGGTTAAAATTAAATCGCTGGCCGTGCTTAAATGTCGGTTAATGCAAAGCGGCAAATAGCAAACAAATATCAATACCGGAGCCGCCTGCCAACAACAGCGATAATTGCCAGCGTGTAGTAGTTGCGGTTGTTGTTGTTTGTTGTTGTTGTTGTTAGTTGAGGTTGAGTCACCTCGTTGGTTGGAGCTTGTAAGCCACCTGTGCGCCTAGCATCGACGTCAGCTTAGCGCCAGTCTCCAACGTATTTTTGTTGCCTGCCTGCCTGCCTGCACCTGCGCCAATCGCTGGCCAGCTGCTGTCTCAGTCTCTGCTGCTGCCTCTGCCCACTCGCTGCCTCTGCTCTCTGCCTTTTTGCTCTCTTTTGATCTGTGAACTCATTCGCTCGCTCGCTTGCGCTCGTTGCCTAAGCTCGTTTTATTGCTGCGCTCGTTTTTGACGCCGCTCTCTTTCTCGCACGCTCAGCTTCGATTTTAGCTGTTTTTTTTTTTCAAGCCAAAGCTTTTGTTTTTAGCAATTAGCCGCCGTCGTCGCCGTGGTCGTTTTCAAATTAGTCCACGAGTTGGCAGCAGCTTCGGCTCTGCCAACCTTTTCAATTGTTTTTGTTATGTTTTCGGCTGTTGCCTCCTCCCTTCCTCTCTCCACTCCTCTTTCCTCTGCCTTCCTCTGCTCACTGACTTTGCGCAATTTCAATTTTAATTTTCAATTACAATTTCTTGTCGCCTGCGTGTCAGTTCCGTTGGCATTTCAATTGAGTTATTTACTCGATACCCAAACTGAGTACCCCTCTCACCCCACCCCACACTCCACTCACCACTTACTGATCTCCACTTGGTTTACGGCCAACAATTGCTCCAGTTTTTTGCGCTTTTAGCCTTTTTTTATGGCCCGCAATTGTTGTAGCTCGCTAAATGAGCGTCTAATTTAGGTTTTATCTTTATGCAGTCGTTACTAATTATTTATATTTAAGTCTCGGACACGTATAGCTTTTTAAATGCACTGCGAGTTCTATAATTGAAAGATTTGTTAGGCGACTTATCAACACTGGTCTTTAGACACAATGGCAAACCATTAAGATAGGTGTATAAATGTGTTAATAAATCTTAACTGTAAAGTTTACAGACTCTTTTCCTTAAATAGATTTCACAATCGGAAATTTATTTAAATGCTAGTTAAGGTATCATAAAATCGGTAGTTAAACAAGCGATAATTATAGCTTGGATTTCTTAACTTCCTCTGGTTATTTATTAGCTGGGGAAATGCTTTCAATGCTCTGACACGAAATTTAAATTAAACAATTATTATTAAATTTTTTCAGGTATGATTCAATTACAGATCGCTTTCCAACTCAATTAATTAGTGTTGTAAAACACACAAATTGCATAAATACAGCGCGTTGACAGGCAACAAGCGACAGGAGACACACAACATGCCACAAGGCAGCCTGCGCTGCTTTTGATCAACAAATCAGCAAAATTCAGAAGTAAATTACAAATTCAACATGATATACAGGTAAACAAAATAAAACAAGTTAAATGCTTTCGCTTTAGGCGCGATGTCCGTTGTCGGAAATTCAATTGGAATTGAACATTTCTCATTGATAAGTTCCGTTGGGTGGGAGGAGTCGCGAGGAAGTTGGGGGAACGCAGGGCAGGGCAGAAAAACACACAAAATCCGCACCTCAATAACAATTAAAAACGCGTATAAATTGCAAGTACGTTGTTCTCACTTTATCAATTTGGACAGTGTCAAGACAACGCTGAGAATTCCATCCGCTACAGATACGAATGCGAAGAGCTGCAAAAAATAAACCCAAGCGCAATTAATTATAAATAAAAGATCAATAAAAAAATCAATAAAATAAAATATAAAACAAGTAAATGAAGCGAAAAGGGGCAGTTCAAACCAACAGATAAATGATTGATAAAGCGTTTTGAGATCGGAAGGAACTGAACTATCGTTTGGCTTTAAGATTTTAAATTATTAAATTTTTGACATTTTTTTTATTTTTTTATTAAATTTTGACATTTTTTGTATTTTTGTTTTGAAATATTTTAGGAACGAAAAGTCCAATCATTGACTGGAATGCCTTTCTGAGCTTGGGAGGTCTAGGACTATTAGAAAACATTGAATGACATCAGAATATTGATTAAAATTTTTTTTGTCAATTTTTGACAAATTTGTAAAGGGGTAACATCATAAAATTCTGACAAAATGGGGTCGATTTAAAAAATTGCAAATTTTGATGACGATCGATGGGCCTAGTTGTGCAGTGTCTAAAAAGGTATGTCTTCGACTGATATCAGTTTATTTGGCTGAGTTATGCACATAGTAAACTTGATCATAACTGAGTCTATTTCTGCGTTTTATTAACTTATTATTTGCTAATAATAAATTTGGACAAATTTCTGGATCATAAATTAAGCTTTTTATACTTCTGCCCATTTAAGAAAATGTGGCACACTGCAGAGCGTCTTAACCAACCTAAAAAGTGGCTAAAACATGTGCACACATGCATGTTAACTGCACTCTGTATTAGCTGTTTTATCTATGCCAATTGTAGCACACGTTACAGGGTATAAAAAGCAAAACCAAAGCAGAAATTAAGCGCACGGCACTTGAACTGCTGTCTTATCAGTGTCGTAAAAAGAGAGGCATGACAGCGGAGATGAAGCAAGAGAGAGAGGTAGGAAGGAGCAGGGAGAGAGCTGTTGGGTTTTGCAATAAATTCATCACCTTAATTACAAGCGCAAACAAACAAAAAAAAAACAGCAAACCGAAAGCGAAAACAAAACAAAAACACTGATAGAGATAGGGATTGAGTAAGAGAGAGAGAGAGAGAGAGAAAGGAAGGGAGTGTAGAAAGAGGGAGAAGCAAAACAACATAATGCTCGAAGCGTGCGTCTGATAAGAAACTACTACGATCACTAATGGCAAAAAAAATAAACCTTGGGGCACTCCACCACAGCACAACAGCGCAGCAAAGGGGGAGTGGGTAGAGTGGAGCAGACGACGACGACGACGACTCGGTGCAACCACCTGTTCGGCATGGGTAGTAAATGGGAGCAGAGCGAACGAGCGAGTGAGTGGGGTAGACTCGTCAGCATACAACATTGAAAACACGTAACACAACCAACGACTTCACTGATAACACGGAATGTCGACGTCGTGGACTTGGGTACATGCCACTTAGAGTTGCCTTAGCTTTGGTCTACAACACGGTCTGGTAAGCTTCGGCCATCTGGCCTAGCTTATCAGCTGGTGCGGGCGTAATGCGTGTGGACTGATAACAGGTGGGTAACTCAAGGTGGGTGAGGGCTGTGTGCTGTGAGTGCTCTGGCACCAACTTTGCACTCAAAATGGGAAGAAGGAACTACGATGAATCAATTCAAGTGTGTGTCGCAGTGCAAACTGATAAAACGAACTCAAAATTAAGTATTTAATATTGTTTCGTCGTCATTTCTTTATCGAAATATTTGAAAGAAAAATATTTTGGAATTGCTTTGCACTCAGAGTTTGTGAGTGAGCGGGGGGTAGGTGGTTTGAGGTGCCACAGTGCAAGATGTGTGTGCTGCTTTATTGTCGCCCATAAGGCGACCAAGTGGGCACAGGTGTGTGCGATCCATACTCATCGAGTATTACCCACACTATGGCTATATATAAATTACCGCTATCACAGTGGGAACGGGTGCACAACAACACCAACAACAACAACAACACCACAGCAGCAGCAACCACAGCAAACTTGTGTTTTCAGCATTTGAATTTCTAATCTGTTTTTTATCAACAGATTTTTTATTTGTATTTTTTGTATTTTATTTATAATTTTTGGGTTCATTTTTGTCTGCGTCTTCGAAACTGGCTTTTTTGATTGGGGCCGGTTTTGTCAACAGGTGTTTTGCACTAATCGAAATGATTTTTGCTTTATTTTTGTTATTCGCATTTGTTTGATAGTCGCTCCAATTAATTTATTGCCTTTTTTACCACTCATTCAATTGGTTTGTGTGGGAGAACCGGAAGTACGGTACTTTTCTTGTGCGTATTTGTGGCATTTTATGCTTTAATTAGCTTAAGCAAAGGTTTTCTGGAGTGCTTGCTTTGAGTGGACTTGTTAGGGGCTGTTTTATGGTGCACTTGGAAGACTTGAATGGGGTTTAGTTGGGGTGGGGAATAAGTGAATTTAAATGTTTACTTACTTTTGATAATTTTTAAAGCTTTAAATGAAGAAAAATTGTCTTAAAATAAGTCAATTTAAATGTCAGACTTTTTAAAAATTTAATGGGTTATAAAATAGTTAGCTTAAATATAATATTAGTTAAAGTTCTACCACTTTATGTGTATCGGTTTAATAAAGCTCATTTTAGAGCCAACGAAAAAAAATTTTATTTAATTTATAAATTTTTTAAAATTTGCATAACAATTTCTTAATGAAAATATTTATTGTAAGCTGCATTTATTAAAGAAATTTAGTATTATACACATCAAGTATTTAATAGTTCACTTATAGCCAAATTTTAGACACTTAGCTTCTCACCCAAGTTTAATTTAGAGCGCCAAATTTTATTAAACAATTCTATACAACTTTGATTTAAATATAATACACAAATAAAGACTATTATGTTTATTTAAAACGCAACTTAAACACTTAATTAAATGATATTTTTACGGCTGCCTTGAGTGGAATTCGTTTTGTGAGTTCCATCGACTGAATTGACGTTGACTGACAACAGCGACTCAATGGACATTGTTGTTGTTGTTAACAACAAGTTGTTAACAGTTGTTGTTATTGTTATGACTTGGTTTTTTTGTATTACAAAGTTGCCGCTAACCGTTTGTTGTGTCTGCGTGTGTGTGTGAGTGTGCATATACTTATAGTAGTTACAGTTGTTGTGTTCGCAGTTACATATTCATTTGTTGGCAACGTTTTTTTGAGCTTGGCAGCTGGCAAATGCACAAAAAAGCTGAAAAGAAGAGAGAAAAAAATACGAATATGAAATAAAAATGGTTATAAATATAAAACTTAGTTTTAAGGTTTGCTAACGTTAATGTGTTAAACACGTCTTGGCCATTAAGCGACACTCACACACAATCACACACACATACAGTGAGAGAGCGACTAAGACTAGACTCTTGGGCACACATGACGTATGCGTTATGACAATGCCAATGGCCAAAATGAATATTATTTGTTCTCTGTGTGTGTCTCTCGTTTTTTATTGTTTAGTTTGGTGTTGTTTTATTTTGGCATCGTCGTCTTGGAATCTTGGCCCATTCAAAATGACTCGCACACCTGTTGGGCACTCTTGTGCTGTTGGCCATGGCCAAAACGCTGTTTATACGATTTTTACAGTTTCTATGCCATTAAAATTGGCACATGTGTTGTGTGTATGTGTGTGTGTTGTTTGGTTTTGTGGCCCTCTCAAAGCTGTTTACAAGCAGCTGACAGCATTTTTTACCACAGCATAGGAAAGACACTGAGAGAGAGAGAGGGAGACAGCGCTGTGAGTGTGAGAAAGAGATGGGCAGAACTCGCTGATGATGACATAAAATGGAACAAATGGCCTATGAACGGCACAAATTAAGGCAATGCAAACAGAAATCCAATTGGAAAACAAAAGACTCAAATACAACATTTGTCGGCTCACCACCCCCTGCACCCTTCCACCCCACTACCCGCTGCCCTAACCCCTTTTGAAGAGCCTGTCATCTGCTTTATAACTCGTGTTAAATTTATTCAAAACCTCTTGACTCTCAGTCTAACACAAAGACCAGACCAAAAACACCCCTCGATGCCATTTGGCTAAGGGGTGTGTGCTGCTAAGTGCTCGACTGTGTGTGTGTGTGTAGTACACGCTGCCCCTGCCTTACTCTTTTGACAATTTTGATCCCTTTTGTGAAGTGTTTTTGGCCGTCTGATATTATTATTACATTTGTTTTGTGTTGCCCATTTGTCGCCTCCCCCCGATTGGGTGAACAAATTGCCAGCTATAAGTTCATAAATCCGCACACACACTCTCTATGAGCACAATTAGTTGTGCCACGCCCTCAGCCACCTGGCCGAGAGGCACACAAAAAAAAAAACCCAATTACTCTGCACACCTGTGTTAAATCAATGATCGATTACAGTCGCTTTTGATCGAATTTTTATGGCACATTTGAATAGTTTTTCAATCTAGGAGCAGATGTTAATCTCTGACAAGTTTTGGGTAGCCCAAAATACGTAGTAAAATAAGCCAAAAACTAGTAATTAAATGTGCAGTAAATATCGACATTTTTTATTTAGTCGATAAACTAAACAGCAGTTAAGTTTAACTAAGTTTTGTTAGACTATTTCTATAAAATTTAAATGGCTTAGCAGCTGATCTATTAAGTTTTGCCAAAATCAGTTGAAATTCAGCTGTAAACGAGTACTCTTTATTTATTTTAGACTTGAGCATTGAAAGTTTGTTTTGTTCTTCGATGAAAGGCACAAATTTTATTCGACCTAACCTCACTTTTGTTATATCTAAAAGTGAGGTTAGGTCGAATGAAAGGCCAAAGAATTTAAGCACTGCTCTGATGGACTTTTAACAAGCATCCTGTTAGTGTTTGTGTTTAATATTGTTATCACTGGTGTTATCGAAATATCTGCTACGATTTAGCCTTGAATTTCATTCTTATCAAGTTTTTAAAAAAATGTGAAATATTTTTTATCTTGACACTTCCGATTCGCCTGACAAAATTACCATTTCCGCCAGATAATAACTAATAACTTAAATTCCAAGTTCCCACATTTCTTTAGTTCTTATCTGAGTTTAAGTTCTAGGAAATAATAATATTTGTATTGTCCAGGGTTTTCCCAATGCAGAATTTGTTTGGGTATCGGTGACGGCCTTTGTCACTGTTTCATTGTGTCTTGAACAACTTTAAAGAGATGCTGTAGACAGTGAAATGTTACGCCATTTTGTACCAGGTAAAGCTATACCCCATTTTTACTGCTCCCCACTCTCCGCTCCTCCCACTTACACTGCAATAAGCCCTGATAATTGAAGCGCAAATAGAGCTATCTACAGTCAACACATTTGAATTGAGTAATTAGTTCGCTCTCCCTTAAGCTCTTGCTATCTCACTCCAACAGCGAGTACATTGTATGGCACCCCATCTGGCCTAGAGTTACTATATCTATCTGGCATACTATATAGTATATAATGTGTGTGTATATAGATATATATTGTCAACGGGCAACGGCCGTTGGTTGATAGCGTGATCGAATCAAGTGCATAACACCTGAGCAAATGAAATGCCTAATGCCGCGTCATTGGCATGCGGGAACAGGTGGCATTGCCACGCCTCCCAGTACTGTACACTCAGTTATCATTCAGTTCAGTTCAGGCAAAAGTCGGCCAACGCCTCTGGTTGCACTCGGCTTTTGGCCAGCCGTTATCAGCAATGCTTCCGCCGTCGCTTCGGTACATTTCTGGTCCCAACTGGTTGTTGTTGTTGTTGCTGGTTCCGCTGTCGCCATCGTCTGATAAAAGCCCAGCAGAAGTTTCATTTGTTTGCACTTGAATTCGGCTATTTATAGTATGGGTCTGAGTATGAGTACTCTTACTCGTATTCATGAGTACTCGTTGCTTGCTGTTATCATTGCTGCTGCTCAGCTGCGCTCAGTTCGATGACGCAGTCGTTTCGCCCGTATCGCTTGAAATTCTCTGGGGTCTAAGATTTCTAAAGTCGCCCACATCAACCAGCGTCACTACAACAGCAATCACGCACTCCACTTGCAGTCAAAGCTTTCAAAATTATGTGTGTATTTTGCAATGTTGCACATAAAGTGCACAAATTATGCAGCTGCTGCGATCGAACATGAAAAACAATTTAGAAATGCCACAAATCAGTGGCTCAATGACCGCGAATTGGCAGCAGCAGCAGCACTGCGGCAGGGGCATGCTAATGCAATTGCAGCAGCAAAAGATACAGATACGAGCAAAAAAAAGATACAGCTACAGCTACGGCTACAAAATGCAATCAATAAAGCGCAATGCCTTTAAACAGGTGCAACAGCGGCGCATGCGGCAAGCAGCAACTAAATGACAGGGCCTTGCAACGCGCGAGTGAAGGGAATCTGTGGCTGCCACCTCCTGATGACACCGTTACGAGTGCCTGCAGCAGTGGGTGGCAACTCTGGCCAATGCTGGCTGTCAATGATGTGTTGCAGCTGTGCGCCACATGTTGCTGCCGTTGGGCGGGGTTTGTTGGGCGCCCATTAGCGTTGCTGTTGTTGCTGCTGCCGCTAATGGCAGCCGCCGTGAAATGAGCACAGCAGGTGCAAGGTGCGCCTTCGATCAGCAGACGCCGAAAGTTGACAAATTTACAGCAAGCGCTCGCTCAAAATGGCCGCCAGCAATTCATTTGCCTGCCTGCCTGAGACTGCCACACCCCCACCGCCCCTGCTGGCCCACTAAACAGCCCCCCCTACCACCGGCCACCGATGACTAACCGGACGAATTGATGGACGCTAAATGGCCAACAGATTTATGGCATACGCCGGCTGCCTGCAAACACAGCCGCGATACACACACAGCTATCTACATATATCTATCTACATCTACATATATATAGCTGCGTATCTGTAGCATCTGGTGATACATATTTCAACTAGTTTTTGCTTGGCCGCCTTTCAATGTTACTCATACGCACCTGTGACATTCATTTGCAATATTTTCACGCTTTTTGAGTTGTCACAACAATTGACACTTAAAGTTTTTGAAATACATGCCTCAATTGTGGTTGCTGTTAGCTGCTTAGCTGCCTGCCGCTTGCCTCCTGCAATTGGCAACGCTTGCTGCCGCACTGCCGCTGCTGCTGCTGTGGCAACCAATGAAAGACACATCGACAGCAGCTGCGCGCCAAATTAACAAAAATTTGAAATGCCTCGCAGTTCAACAAAAAAATATTATTTTTTTTAAATACACAAAGTAAAATTATGTTTTTTTCTGCTTTTAATTTGTGTAGAAAAATTTCACAAAATATTTGTGGCAATAATTTATGAGCTATCATCAAAATTATAAAAAAAAAAAAAAACATAAAATAAAAACACAGCAACCCAAGGTAGATAAAGTCATAAAACTATATAAATAAAACCGCAAACAGATAAAATTAATTGAATTTGACTTGGACTTAAATCTTTAAATTAACTACAAACAGGCGGCTAAATAAAAATGTATAAGCAAAAAACTAATAGAATAATTAAATGGCTAGTTAGTTAAGTGAACTGCAATTTCTTAATTAGATGGAGTGCTATTTAAATTGAAAAGATTTTAGATTAGCGCAATATGTTTTATGATTTGGCATAGAATAATATTTATTTTTAGTTTAAGTGTGTAAATGGAGAATGTTTCTTAAGTAGTTTAGAATTTAAAAGGATTTTTATTACCTTAGGAAAGGTTTGAATTAATTTTAACGAGAGGTATATAATTTAAAATGCATTAAATTAAATAAATATTAAAAGAATTCACAATTCAAAAATATTATTTCATATGCAGTTTAATAAAAAAGTTCTTTAAACACTTTTCAACAACTTAATGCAAAAACAGTTGACATAAAAATATTTTTTATTACTAAACTAAACTTAAACTAAACGACACTTAATTGAATGCAATTATTTGTTATCTGCACAAGTGAATTAATTAAACATTTAATTATTGTTAAACTCCAGTCAGACATTTGTTAATAATTTAGCTTAGTTTATGAACAAAGCACTTGCTGCCAAACATTTATCTATGATTTCTTTCCTACCTTTTTATACATTTCTAATTGCAGCTGCTTTGGCTGCTGCCCAATTTCCTGGCTGTTTTCCAGCTGCAGCCTTTTTCCAGTAGCAGCTGCCAACAAAAAGCGAAAAGCTAAGAGCAAAAAGCTAAAAACAGCCACAAACAACAAACATTTTGCCACTTTAACGTTTGAATTAAACGACAACATTAATTAACTTGCAATTTAGCATAAATACATCATCGCTCACTCTACAAAAAGGGGATAGAGACTGTGACTGTGGGCCTGAAACTGGGACTGCAGTTAAGTTGGTAGTTGGTAAGCTGGCAGTTACTAGTTGGCCAAGAGAGCTGCACATTTCACCTGGAAAAACTAGTTGCACGCGTAGTTCGTTTTCTGTTGCCAATTGGCAATTGGAAAACTGCTCCAGTTTAAGCCGGTGCACGTTTTGGACAGCCAACAGCCAACAGCAGACGGCAGGTAGCAAACTGCAAGCAACGAGCACCAAGTGGCCACCTGTTGCCAGCTTGCTGAGCTGCACTTTTTGGTAGTGGCTTTCAAATACACTAGCAGAGGGTAGTTTAGTAGTTTGATGGAATAGGTAACAAATGAGTTAAAAGGAGGAGTCCTTAGCGAGTGCTCAAAATGAGGATTATCTAATGGAAAGATGTAGCTTGTTAAAATACTTATATAGTAAAGTAAAGATATTGAAGCTATGGAGAAGATATACTGAAAGTCATCGCAAAATTGTAGTATCATATAGAAATTTAAATTAGGCAAGAAGTCTATTGTTTGTTCTAAAGATACTTTAAGTGAAATTAAAGATTAATTGATAAAATCTTCTCTAAACTGCCTAGCAAAGAAATGAACTCCTAAAAATCCATCTGAAATACAGAAAATTTAGTTACTTCTTCAGTTAGTTTAGTTTCTGCAGACACATAAGCTTCTGCAGATACTTTAAGTAGCTACTTCAGATACTTTAGTTACTTCTGATACTTTAGATACTTTAGTTAAAGCTGTTAACTAGTGTATCAAACTGTCGTCTTAACACAGCTTAAACTAACTTTGCTGCATTATATGTTGTTTTTTGGTTAGTCAGCCGCTGGGAAATACCAGTTGAAGTGCCCCCGAACGTTGCACGTTGAAGTGTTGCGCAGACGCCGTGGGCCGACGCGTCGCCAGTTTGTTACAGTTACAAGGCGGCCAGTGGCCTGATGCTTTATGCCTCGTGCTGCCTGCGGCAGTTGCATGCAGATTGGCTGCGATAAGCGTGCAGCTTGCCACAGTCTATGCAGACTATTGGCAGCTTCGCATCTGCATCTGCAACTGCACATCTAATGGCCTTTCCTTTTGACGTCGTCGTCTAATTGCGGGGCGTTGTTGTATGCAACATTTTTGCTTGGTCGACTGTAATTCATTTTTAGTGTTGCTGTTTTCGCTGCAACTTGACTGCAATTTGTCTAAATGACACTAACTAATTGCAAGACTAACGCCCCATAAATGTCTGGCTAAGAGCAGGAGACAATGCCACCATCAACACCACCACTTTCACCACTGTGCCGCACTGCAGCTGAAGACAGGTGACCAGCGGGTCACTGACAAGTTCGTGGCCCTCGGAGAAAGGCGCATCTTTGGCTTGTGCTCAATGCCAGCGTTACAATGTTGACATAGGAATGTGTGAGAAGCCCTTGAGGGCATAGTTTATGATCTAGACTCAAGAGTCTACGGAGGGGATAGAAGCGCTAGAGGTGTAGTCAGTCTGCATTCGTTGGAGAAAGTAAACAGTTCATTATAAGGTTTCAAAAGTATCTGAAGCTTAGCTCAGTGAAAAATATGCATCTCTTTCAAACCCTGTAAGCAATTTATCTTTAATAAATTTTCTTGGCTTACTTTTAATATTTTCCTGTGCAAAAACTTTCTCGAGAATGTGGCTAATCTTTTGTATACTCATTTCTAATGCCTATCGATTACCGCTTATAAACTCTGTGGTCTTCTGGGAACTCCACCTTCCTTCGTAGCCAGCACTGATTACGCTAAATGACTGCCGAGATAACCGCCTGCCTGTCTTTGCCATTCCTGGCAGCTTTTCCCTCTCTCGATAGGATCCCCTTGTAAGACAAAAGGCAGCAGAGTTGGCCTAGTGGAAACTGGCAGTGGCTGCGCAGACGCGTGTTTGGAAAGAGTTCAAGTCGCAGCTGGAGACTGCACTGCTTTTGAGGCAGAACTGGACAGACAGCGACTGCGATTTGGACTTGGACTGAGACGGAGACGGAGACTGGCCGTGTTGGATAACAGGCAGCTGAGACTCATGGCTCTAGGCTCTGGACTGGCCTAAACTGGACAGTTTTTGTTGTTGTTGTTGGCCAGGCCATAAAAATGGGAAAATGTTGCGTTAATGCGACGTTTGTTCGAACACAGTTTTCAAACAGATCGACGCAGGCAATTGTTTGGACAGGCTCCACTCTCTGGTCTCCAGTCTACAATTGAAACTGCAGCTGATCGCAATGGGAGTGGGTTGGAGAAGGGGCAAGTGCAGGGGCCACTGCTCAACACGATTTACTTTCGTGTAGACATTTTTCAGGGCGTTTGACTCCATGAACTCTGCGCAGATTGTAATGCGCAGATTTCTGCACGTGTCCACGGAAACTTCTGCAACGGGAGCGGCTCTCACTTGCAACCAAAAAACGAGAATTTCACTGCGCAGCAATGGCGACCACTCGAGGCGCCTCCCATTGTCACATTGTCGGTGGTTGTGAGAGGGGCGTGGGAGTGCGACTGGCAGTGAAAACATAAAATCGATTTTCCCAATGTGATAAGGTTTCAGTGCTGCGGCTGTTTTATGGTCTTCCTGTCGTGCCTCGAATCCTTTCAAGCCACACGTGCAGCACAGGCAGCACTAACGGTAAACGAAGGGTAGCTCCTCAGTCCCAGCAACAACAACAACACGTGTCACGCGGCATCAACTAAAAGCCGCGACTGCTGCACATCCATCACCGCACGTCGGAAATCGGAAGTGCAAGAACGTCGTCTGCTCCCCTTCCTCCTGCTATTCCTTATGCCACTCCCACTGCTTGTCGTCTTGCAACGTCTTTGAGGGTGGCTACAACGATGTTGATGATGTCAGCATGCGGGCAACTAAAAGGACAATCGATTGTTGTGACATGGCATTGTGTGAAGGCAAACTTCCCATTCCCCTCCCCCTTTCCTTCTTATATCTCAGCCATTGAGCAATTTATCCAATTTCATGCCGTTCCCGTTGCCAAGCCTCAATTAAGACTGTCCACTTGCGAGTCTTTGCTAGAGGCATCTCATGCTCTCACGAGTCTACCCGGGTCCAGGCCAGTCGAGTCGACTCAACGATGTCTTGCTGCGTGCACGTGCAGCGCAGGACATTTATTGGATTCTGGCCATGTTTTCATTACATTTGTTTCTCTATGAGCTCAAAATTCCAATTAAACGGCGATGCCTATGCGACTGGGAAGCTTTGGCTTAAGGAAAGGCAGGGAGAGGAGTGAGGAGAGTGAGAGAGTAGAAAGAGGAGGAACGGCTTGCGGCACACGCTGAGGATTAGACGTGTAATCAGCATAAAATGTGCCCCACACATAAAAAAGGATCGCATAACTTTAATGGCTCTAATCGATCAAAATGTAGTGATTAGCAGCTTACGAGGTCTTTTACAGTCGACCCTTAACGGCTAGACGTAAGCTAAACGTTTTCAAGTGCCAAAGGAAGTCTTTAAAACGCTTCCCCACATCAAATTTATGTAGCAAATAAAAACAGCTCTTTAAAAGTGGCAAGTGAATGAAAATAGTTTGTGAATTTTTGTCTGCATTTGTTTATCTGGCAAAAACAATGAGCGGAGAGTGGCGCCAAAAGATGCTCAATGCGCTTAGTGGCTTAAATAATGTTATTAACTGATTTTGTTTATTTAGGCAGATTGGTATTATTATCATTATTGTTATTGTTATTGTGGTGTCGGATAGTTGCAGTTGCTGCTGCACTGCCAGGTGTACTATGGCGAATTTTATAACATTTTGCTAATTGAATTTGTTTGCATTGCCGTTATGCACAGTAGCCCATCCGATTGCAACTCCCCCTACACCCCCCCCACACACATTTGTTTATAAACAAGGCAGCGAATTGTGCAATAAAAATGGAATGAAATTTATGATCAAGCTGAGATAGCAAATGGATCGCTTCAGTGCCAGAGAAAAGCGATAAAAGCGCCGACTGCAAATAATTAGAACAAGTAAGAAAGGCTACAGTCGATCGAGCCGACTGTAAAAGACCCCGTACTCCCATAGTAGTGCCCATTTTCTTAAAATTAAAATTTTAAAATGAAATTAAAAATTAAAATGAAATATTTACATTTTGAATTAAAATTAAAAAGTAAATAAATTAACAATCGTCATTGTCAGCATTCGAACCCGCGATCTATACGAAGGTTCCATATTGCGCCGCAACTCTACCAGTTGCACCACGACCCTTTTCTATCATTCTTCCGATTATTTGCAAATATGTATGTGTGCTCATACATATGTGTGTATGCATAGCATTGTTCGGCGCGGCCAGCGGCTCCGGGCAGCGCTGCCGCCAAAGCAGGTAGAGAAAACGTTCGAATATATGTTTGTATGTTTCTGTGTTTGTTTGTATGTGTTGCGCGCATGCAGTGATTTTGCTTTAAAATAACTTCGACTTTGAACCGTAATTTCTCTGTTGTTTGACATAGGATTTTGATGCCACTTTCAGGAAAGTTAGAAATTGTAATTCTCTAAGCGTATGTTAAATTACAACACTGTACTATTTGATTTAATGCCTGCAGAAAGGCATTGAATCTGGAGAGTCTTTTAGTTCCTATGAGAAAAGGGGGCGTGGCAGCTCAAAATTTTGAATGACATTATACTAAGGCTGTCTCTAAGAACCTGTATACCAAAATTTGTGCTCCTAAGTGCTACAGTTACTGAGATATTCGCCTAAAACACAAATTTTTTCGAGGTGTGTCTGGTTTTTTGCTCATTGCGGGGGCGGTAAGGGGCGTGGCAACAATTTGAAATAAACTTGATCTGCGTACATCATAAACGGACTTTCATTGTGAATTTGGTGTCTCTAGCTTTTGTAGTTTAAAAGATCCAGGTGTTCATACAGACGGACGGACAGACAGACAGACAGACAGACGGACAGACGGACATTGCTATATCGACTCGGCTGTTGATGCTGATCAAGAATATATATACTTTATGGGGTCGGCCACGCCTCCTTCTGCCTGTTACGCACATCTCGCTTCTGACAAACTTAATAGACCCCCTTTACTCTTTTTTAAAGAGTACGGGGTCTAAAAATGGCAAGAAATTGCACCTGTTTTTTCAGATATACACACATATATATACTTGAGTATATATGCGATGAGGCGCTGATTGAATATGCGAGTGAATACCCCACTCCCCTACAGGGTATTCCAGCATACGAGCAACTGAATGAAATATGCACATGGATGTGTAAATACAGTGGGGTGCATAATACACCGGATGACTGTGGGATGCAGTTAAGTAGTAGTAAGGGGGGTGGCAGAGCGGGTTGAATTCATTATGCAGTCACAGACGAGCTAAGCGAACGAGCAACACCTGCCAGTCCAGCGGCAACATGGCCCACAGCAACAGCCACAATTGCCCAGCAGCAATAGCAACTGAAGCAGCAACATATTGCAGCTGCAGCATGCAAACAGCATTGTTGTTGTTGTTGCTGCTGCTGCACTTGTAATTCATTTGAGCAACGAATGGCTAAATAAGTTGCCACACAGTTGGCCAAGCAGCGGGCAAGCGGTGGGCCCAAACTAGCCGACCAAGTTAGCAAACTGAAGATGTTCCTTGTACTTTTGTTGTAGTTGTAACTGCTTTGGCCTAGCTCTTGTTACCAAGCGTTTTGTCAGAAATTATGTTTATTTATTGGCAAGGGCTTTGCCGTTGCTGTTGCCATTGTTGTTTACCTTTTTGGCCAGATAACAGCAGTTGCCGTTGTTACCGCTGTTGCAATTGTTTGTCTATTCGCATTTGCCTAGCAAAGCGACTGCCAAAGTGAAAGATTAACAATAAACTGTGCAAATGTTTTTTAACTGCAGCGCAAACATGTGCAGCTTGAAACCTTTTTCCTTACACCGAAATAGACCTCGAGAGTTGGATGCCAAAAATAAACTTTTTATCTTACGAAAGCAAACAGCTGATAAGACAATCTTTTGAAATCTTTGGGGCTCGAGTAGACTAAGAAAATAGCTTTTCTGGGGGAGTATTTTAGGTAGAATGGAAGTCTAGAAATGGCCAGAAAATTTAACTTTAAGGTAGTTTATAAAGTAAATATAATACATATATTTCAGAGCTTAAATTTAAGCTCAAAGAATTCAACCAAAAGCATTTTTAATGACATTCTTTCAGTAAATAACTTTAACTGCAAAAATATTGTCTTTTTAAATATTTTCCTACATTTTCGTACTCTTGTTAGCTTTTCACATACCCAAAGCTCAGTCAAACAAACAATTTTGTTCATACCTCTATTGATCTTCAGCTGCAGTCTAGAGGTCAAACGACAAGCCAAGCGATTTGTACGGCTCCTACTACTACTTAGGGGAAAAAGCATCTATAAGAAATGTACACAAGTCCACAAAGTCGGAGACAAACAGTCAAACATAATAAACTGTCAGCGCGTAAGACAAACAATTTTTGACAATCAAAATAAAGACACGCGACGATTGCAATTTGGAGTCTAAAAAAATTTAAACAGCTTCGAATGACAAATGAGCATTTTAAGTGGCAAGAAGACGACGTCAAATTCCGATTGGAAATTAACTTAAAAGATGCATGCTCGTCTATTTTGGGCTTGAAAGTTTTCCGCGCAACATTTGTTGCAATAAATCATCGGTTGCAAGTGGCTGCTGTCGATGCTGTTTGCCTGCCAGCTGTGGCAACTAGAGAAATGTTTCCAATGCCAAAAAGAAAAAAAAAACTGAAAATCAATTAAGTTGACTTTTGGGCACAACAACAAAAAAGTCACTCACACACACTCCACACACACGCACACAGTTGCAATTGAGTTGTCAATCAGACGCTGATTTTTGTCGCCATTTGCCGTCAGCAACAACAACTGTTGCTGCTGTTACTGCTGCTGCAACAGCAACAATTGCAAGCGACCATCAATTATTTGTATGAATGTTTTTATTTATTTTGTGTTTTTTGAAATTTTTGTTATTTGTTTTCTTGTTTTTTCTTGTTTTTTTGGTTTTTTGCTGCACGTGCGTTGCTGCAACTGCCACATTGCATGTTGCCGGCTCATTAGTTTGGCTTTTATTTTTGGAAAAGCCAACGCGACGCATTGCCGAGCTGTCTGGCTCTACAGAAATCAGTTGTTGTTGCTGCTGTTGCTGTTGCAGTTGTCGATCGTTAGTTGCCGGCGCTGTCGTCTGTTGCTGCCACCGCGCGACAATCGTCGATCGTCGCCGTCGTGTGTTGCACCAAAAATTATTAATAGACCTTTGTCTGCTGCTGCTGCTTCTGCTAATACTGTTGTTGTTGTTGTTGCTGCTGCTGTTGGCAAATGCCAAACGCTGCAATTGTTGCTGTCATTGTTCTGTTACACTTGCAATCGCTTCATTTATTATTGTCGCGTCTCCCCACTGCTCGCCCCTTCAAGCACAGAGTCCATCAGTCAGTCAGTTTGTCAGTCTGTTAGTCTCGAAGTCAGTCAGTTGTCGCGGTCGTTGGCTCAGAGAGTCACAGTGTCTCCCAATCGTAGACGCCAGCGACAGACACCTAAATTTAATGCGACAACCGTCAGCCAGCTGCATTCAATTATTTAGTCGCAAATCGTCATCATCATCATCAACATCATCACATTGCATAGCAAAGAAGTGTATATTACACACACCAACACACACACACACACACACACCTACAGTGCTGTGCTGTGTATTTGTCTCGTCGTCGAAGCAGACAATAAAACATCATTAAAAGTCTGAGGCGTTGCAAGTTGCAACACGCTCTGCAAATATTTTAATTGTTTTGCAAATTTATTTATGCTTTTTTCAATTTTGCATTATTATTTATGCCGCTGCTTTGCTCTGCTTAATTTATTATAATTACAAATTTCAACTGATTAAATTTAGGCAAATTAATTGACAGATTGCGACGAAAATTTGTGCTAGAAATATTAGGAAATTAATTTATTTTAGCTCTAAATATATGTTAATAAATCTGTTCAATAATTTAAGGTTTCATTTGCTGTCTTTAGGCCTTAAATTTAAAGGTTTCTCAGTTGTTTTTTGTAGCTAAGCTTAGCCAACTCATAGATCAACTACTTTGCTCAGTTTCCTGCCCAAGTAAGCCCTTTGACAATCGAAAAACTCATTAAAAACAAACAGAATACCTGTTTAATACCCCTGGGCTGCAACCAAAATTACTATTTTATTGAAACCTTACACGCAAATCAATCAAAATTCCAACAAAAGTCAACAGAAATCATTCATTAACACGGCAAGTTGCGCTCCCTCATGTAAAGGTTTTAATGGTAGGTAGGAAAGAGACAGAGAGGGAGAGGGTTGAACCCTAGCACACCTGCAACACATTTGAGTAATTTTTAATTAAATACATTTACATAGAACAAGTCAGCCATCAATCAATGAAAAAATTGGAAAACATCTGACGTAACCAAAGTGCCAAAGCCGCAAAGGAAAAAGGAAAGTGGAAAGCGAAAAGCGTAAAGAAAACTAATCCATCAGTCGACGCAAGGCAATGCAAATGTATTTCAAGCGTGGGGTGAGAAGGTGACCAGCAAAATAATGAAACCTTATGTTTCATTTGTTAGCAGCAAAGGAACTAATAGAACATATGGATGCCATGTCCTGCACTAATGTTAATGATGAAAGGCATACAGTTATTTGGGGAGCTAGAAGGGGGAGTGGCAGAGTGGCAGTCCTTAAGCCATAGAAGTGCATTTTGTGGCATGTGTCGTTTAATTATGCTAAAAGCTAACAGCAACAACAGCAAGTCAAACAAATGGAAACAACAGCAACAACAACTGTCTATATTGGGATGGTCATTGATACCGCTGATGGCCGTGAAGAGGGTGCAAATGCAGCAACCCCTTTTTAGAGCAAGCAGCGTAAGTAGAGCGAGCAGGACAAGCCCTTTGGGAAATTTGTACCAACTGACAGAAGGACTAACTGACTGACTGACTGACAACTGTTCTAATGTTTCCCCCCCCCCCCACCTGCGTTTATCAGCTCGTTTCTTAGTGCAAACAAACAGCTCAACTAACTAAAAATTACATACACTAAATACCTAGTTGATTATGCCCAAACTGACCACAGTGCCTCATGTGGCTCATGTGTGATGCGATCTTTATCAACACGTCATGCTTAAGTCTTCATTAGCGACGTCTTCAAGTGGCCCGACAGTGTTGCACTCGTACCCAGTTAAAGCCAGGTTAAAGCCAGCACTTTGGCAACAATAGTTAATGATCATCAACATGCGGCCAAAGCGAAAATTGCTTAAACGCGCGCTAACGTGTCTAACTGCCAAACAACACGCGGACTTCCACCTCAACTCGCTGTCTTAGTCGCACTCTTAGTTAGAGTCATAGTCATAGTCATAGCTGCAGTCTTTCACAGTGCCACAATGACAGCAGACACCTTGAAGGCACTGTGGTCAGCGCCTATTGAACTGCTTTCGAGGCTAAGCTAGTGAGTCAGTCCATGCAGCTTAAATTGGTAATGATTTTAGGCACTAAAGTGGCTGCTAGCGGGGATTTTGGTATTCATTACCATTAGAAAAGATTCTGACTATTGAAATTAATTAAATTTGTATGTTTATAGTTTAGTTATTGGTACTAAATAATAGTATAAAGACCTTGAAACTTTCAATGTTAGTTCCGCTCAGATTTAAACTAGCTTTAACTATCATCTTTTGCTTAACTCAAATAAATTATTTACCCCTTAAATTCCCTACTTTTTAATAACTCCTTGGACACTGTGCATAATTGGCAATAGCCAAGGCTTTTACTCTTCGCGCTGTCTGCCCGACTACCGGTATTAGTTAGCTGCTTTGCAGCTAGCGACATAGTCGGGCTCTCCCAGCTTTTAGCCAGGCCAACGATTTTGGATTTTTTGTTGTCTTTGCACGCGAAAATTCAGGCACATTTCCCGCTGTGTGGCGTGGTCAGCTCGCTGTCGACTTAGCTTGGCACTGAGGCTAAAACTGTGGCTGAAACTGAGACTGAGTCTAAGTCTGCAACTGAGGCTGTGGCTGTGGCTGCAGTTGCTTTCATGTTTTTCACGCTGTTGTTGCATATTTCACACACAGCTTGCGGCAACACCTTGTGAGTGGACCACAGCAGCAGCTCGTCTCACTTCCCCTCTCCTACTCCCTCTATTTCTTCCTCTAACTCCTTGCGCTGCGCGTTTCCGTCTCATCGAATTGCTTAGAAAATTAGTGCAAAATAGGCAACGTTTGAATGGTTGTGTGTGTGTGAGTGTGTGTGTGTTGGTTGTGCATAAATTTGTGTGCATGATCGGCAGCAATAATTTTATTTGTTTACGATTATGTTCGCTGCCCAAACAGCCAACAAGCGATCGTCGTTTGGCTCAGTCGCCGTCTCCGTCTCAATCGCGTCACTCATACGCCCCGACGACAGCAGCAAATGTTGCAGCCACAGCCGTAGACTTTGTGGCCACCGTGTCCAGCTGGTCAATGGATTTTGCAGCCCAGTTGAAGCTAGACTTTGTTGTTGTAGTTGTTGGTGTTGTTGTCTTGTGTTGTCGGCAGGCGCCTCAAACTCGCTTCGCTCCTTCAATTCATGTGAAAATTGCTATAAATTTACACAATTCACGGTTCGAGGCAGTTTTCAATACATATATATATATATTTTGGGGCTTGTTTTGTACACTTTATAGCAGCAGAGGGGGAAGGGAGGTGTAACTACATGTAGTAGGGATTTATTGTTTATTGAAATTGCCACAAAACGGTGCAAAATAATGAGAAAATCGCTGCAGTTGGACATTTTTATGTTTTCATTTCAAAAGTTGTTTGCATTTCCAGCAATTGTTGTGAAAAAACCACTTGAGTCATGTAACCGTAGACGTCATTAAGTTCCCCCTTCCTTCCCTGCCACTCCCCCCCCATCCTACAGCTAGAGCATCTTCTAGCCATTGTTTGTGGCACGTGGCACGTCCAAGTTGAGTGCTTGCTGCCTCTCACACTCTCCACATTTAATTTGATGTCTAAAAAGCAGAAATCACAGAATCAAGTCTAATCAAGATTGATAGCGCGTAACGCATTTATGTCTGACTTTCGACACCGACAGAGTTTTCCTATTACAATCGCCCCTTGAATGATCCAAGTTGCAAGCCACCCCCAATGGGTGTGTGTTTTTGCTTTTGTTGGTCAAATGTTTATGCCACAAAGGGCGGTGACAAAACCAAAATCCAATGCCCACATGTGCCATTAGCCAACGACTGCGTTGATTAAGTTATAAAAACTGATTTCTCAAACTTGCAAACTCTATTAAAGTTAAGTAAAGTCTTCACTCTTAAGGCTTTAAGAAGACTCTCTACTCTCCATAGATTGTAATTAGTTAAACACTTGAGCACAGCTGCCATTGTTGACCATCTGCAACTGAATTTGGTTTGTAATCTGCACAGATTTCTCATTTGAATGGCAAATATTTGGCCATAGACAAAATGCATTGCGAATCATCGCGCAAATTACAAAACAAATGTCCGAAAAATTCATTTCTGATTTCCTTTTTCGCAATTTCGAAAAATTTGTGATTTTGTTTTTGTATTTTTTCAGCACATTTGCCAATAATTCGCAGGCAAGTCTGTGCACATTTTTGCCAAGAGGGTTGAAAAAACAACAGCAGCAACAAATGAGCAGGCTAAATGGACTAAAACATACCCTGTAATACCTTTTTGGGGTGAGTATAATAAGAAAACATCAACATGACTATAAAAAGCAACAAATAAATTTTAAGATAGTTTGACTTTGGTATACCCTGTAAATATTTTATAAACTAGCTTTAAACAATATTAAATGTGATTTCCATACAAAAAACTATTTTCTTTAGCTTTTATCCTACTTACTGTCCTTCTTCTGCATACTCGCTTTCTACCTTTCTTTACAGGGTATCAAAAACAATAGTACTTGAACTGAGTGCGTGACTGAGTGCGTCGCTATGAGTGGGCATTAGAGGTGCCATCAATCGATTACGTTTGGCCCATGGCAACCCTGTCGTTAGACCCAATGACATGAAATCAGCGCAATTAACTTAATTAAAATGAAATAACAAGTGTTCAGCAAACCCAAAATGTGGACTTAGTATATGACTAGTAGCACACACTACTCCCCCTGCCATCCCTTACCCTTTTCGCCTCCCTTCATTTCCTTCGCTGTTTGCCTTTGTGCTTGAACAAATGTCAACTTTTCTTTTGGGTACTCGTTTGTTAGCCCAGTTTTATTTGCTTCGCATACATAAAGTACAAATGATAATGTATAATTTTAATTTGTAGCCCTGTACTAAACTCCAATTGTTTGACAAATATGCGTTACTTTTATTTACACTGCTTGATTCGCTTGTTAATTACAATTGGCAGCAGTTTGTGCCTAAGGGAATAGAGTATATGGTAGTTTTAATCTATATATTTATATACAGGGTATAGCCACAGGTTGTGTGTGTTGCTTGGCTAGACAATTAAGTTATGTCCACTTAGCATAACTTACAAATTGGTTGCATTTTTTTATTGCTTTGTTCTTAGATATGAATGCAGTTGAGCACAGATAATAAATACTTAAATACTTTACTTGATTGGCATTTCGAATTTGTCTTTAAAAGAATTCTATAAGTATTTTCTATAAGATAACTTGTCATAGTATACTCTTAGTTCAAGCTTATGTACTAAGGTATTAACTTTTATATTATTGATTTTTTAGCATATATTTAAAGAGTTTTTTCACTCAGGGCTCTTTAAACTACTGCGTTTAGCAGAAATCATTTTCCTTCTATGAAATTAAAACTTTAAGCGCTTTGCACACAAAACTTTAACCTGGAAATACCTATACACACCGTGCCCGGTCTGCTCATCCTCTGTGCTCCCTTGACAACTTGTTCCCCCACAAACCCTGTACACATTTTGTGTGGCAGCTCTCGTATTCATGCAGCTGCAAAAGTCAATGTGCGTGGCATGTTGCCAGCTCTGATTTCAATGACTAACAAATAGCTTTAAGGCTTGCAAATCAGCCACAGTGAGCCAGAGTGAACCACAGTGAACCCCCAACAAACCAACTTTAATGGAACTGAGAATCAACAAACCGAAACGAAGCGTCTTTCTTACCCATGACAGCAAAACGGCAGCTACGTCGAAAGTTTTATGTGCGGCGTTTCCTGTGGCAGGCAAAAAAAAAAAAGCTTTCAACTGAAATTTATTACACGCTTGCAGCCACACCCCAACGCCCAAAACCACCACCCCCAAAAGGGGGGGTAGTCAGCCAAGAATTCTAATAAATGTCAGACGCTCCCCAGCGCAAACAAAAGCAAATTCCTTTTGATGAACTCGAAATTTTGTGCACGTGCAAAGCCGAAGCGAAAAACGAAAGCAGCTCGGCAGCAAAGGACACGCCGCACACAACAACCCCCAAAGCCACTGTGTGTGTGGGTGTGTGTCGGCAGTTAACGAGTTCAAATGTATTCATGAGCCTGGCTCTTACCAGCTGCCAGTGGAGTGGGCTGGAAGGGCAAGGCAGACAGCTTGGGGATGGTGTCCCGTGGGGTTGGCTCTACTACGAACGGCGGACTTCCTGTCAGCTGTTTTTTTAGCTTGCGGCTAAAAGGGGGTTCTTTTTGGGTGGTTTAGACTGGTCTGACTTATTGCCTTGCATTTCATTAAGTCTGCGTTTTGGCTCCGTGACGAATCTCATTTTATGTTGTGCAATTTGCAGGTGTTTCAATATTTTTCAGCCTGCAAATTTCGCAAGTACGCGCTCCCACTCCCCTCCCTCTCCCTCTCTCTGTCTGTCTGTTTGTTGTGTGAAAAGTGCGTAAGCATTGTAGCTAAAACAAACATTTCACTGCCAATGGGGTGATAAAAGAAGCCGACAGTCCGACAAGTGTTAAGTAGCCGTGATGTTGTGCAGAACCGTTTCAAAACTATATAAAATCAAATATTTCCACATGGATTTTCAAATAAAGCGAAGACGCCTTGGTGTATATCAAACGCAGCTCATTAAATGCTAAACAAAGTTGCCGCTGAACTGAAGTTGTTATACGCCAAACGCAAAATGTATCTGCTAGATACATTCTGTTAAATTTAGTAGGCACTTTTAGCTGGCGTTATAAATGAATTTTCATTAGACGCACAAATCGCCGCACTTATTGGCCATTTCAAATGCATTCATTAGCCAACTAAATGGGCTGTTGGGGGAAGCAAAAAAAAGACGTTAGTGCCCCATTCAGTACAGTGGTTAAACGCTATGACCAACATATTAGTACGTGGCTACCCGCTGTGACTACCCAAACGATCGTTCATGCCACTGAATATAGTCGTTATACTCGTACTCATACTCATACTCGTACTCGTAACTGCATTATAAGGCATTAACTGTGCGGTGAGTGTGCTGCACACACACCTCTAGATTCGCTCTGCTCAGTCAGTTAGTCAGTTAGCACATCTGGAGGCGTTGCAGGCACTTAAATCAATTTAGACTGCGATCACTTGACTTTAAGGAGCCATATTTTTAGGGCCATTTGGGTGGGAAATACGCCAAAAGCTACAGTTAGCTGGAAATCACTTGTAGAGGAAATAAACTGAGCTGTAGTAAGTGTAAGTTATATAGACTATTCCATCTTTCAATTTGTACATTAATCTCTTTTTTTTTAGTGCTAGGAAGCTATCGATCTTTTTAGAACATGTTTACAATTTTTCAGACTAATCAACTGCAGCTTTTCATTGATTTGAACACCACGTATCTGTTTTGTGTCTATAATTTATCAATTAAATTAGCTATAACCGTCTATGTCTTTGTCTTTAAAATATCCAATTTACTTCTTTACTAACGTTAGGAAATTTAGCTTAAAACCGCTGTAAATTTATTGAAAACCTCTAAAAATGGTAGCAGTTTCTAGTGTTGCTCACTTCTACATAAATATTTATTATGAAAACCATCTACAAGTTCAACTCTGTTAATTTATAGAGTTGGTAGTTCCGCTTTCACAGACAGCCTCACCTGTGGCATCTGCTCTTCATCCACTTGAGAGCAATTGATTCCACAGATACTACATGTGTACTGTGCTGCCAATCAAGTTTTTTGCCCCATAGGGCAATTCCGCTTGAATGCTATTTTTTTAAAGGTATTTAACTTTATTTATCTAGCGCATAAATAAAATATTTTTGTAAATTTTGGTCAGCTGTTTCACATCAACGGCGCCTGCTACACCAGAAACAGAAACAGAACCAGTACCCAAATCTTTAATAGAGAGAAACTGTCGGTGGTCTATGGGGTGGGGCTGCTGCCATGGGCGGTGGGCTGGTCGGCGGTGAGCCGTCTGCAGATTGTATCACCTCAGTTTTGTGGCAGTGGCATAAAAAACACGCTAATGTTGCATTAAATTCAAATGAAATCAACTGTTAAGTGGCTTTCAGTGAGCTATTTAATTTCCCAAAAGAGCTAGAAAATCGCAACAAAAATAATTACACAAATTTTCATAAATATATTCACATAAATATTTGGCTTTTGGATTCTGTTTTCACTTCTTCACAAATCAACTGAACACTGAACTGTCTGTCTGTCGAACTGTCTGCAGCTGTCTGACCAGCTCCGTCTTCCTTTCTCTTAGCCAATATTTATTTGTGCATATTTTATTTACTCAAATTTTCAATTTGAGTTTCAAGAAATATATATGTATGTATATGTTCGACTGTAAATAATTGCCACGCATTGAAAAGTGTTCATAAAACGCAATTGATGAGCGTCTTGAATGTTTGAATATCGTGAATATCATTCATGTTTATGCAGCTGTCAAAAGAATTTCCAGAATCAAATTTGTAAATAAACGTAAGCAAATATAGTTTGAAATATCATTAAATAATGTTGAAAGGAATTAAGTAAGCATTAGTTAATGTGTTAGTACTAAACATGCAGATTTAGAGGTGTAGATGGACAGAGTGGCTGATAAACTCAAGTGTTTCCAAAGGGTTAAGAAGATGTACTAAAAATAATCTCCTGAAAATTTATACACAGCTCAAACTGGTATCAAATCTTTCAGAAACGATCTATTTTATATATAAACCCTCTATAGTAAACCCAAATCAATCAATAGCTCAGCAAATCAAACCTCAAACACCTGAAACTTTAACGCTTTGCCGATTTCTAAATTTTTCAAAAACTTTTCAAACCAAGACCTACAAAGTCACGTATTGCTATGCCTTAAACCTCTAGGCACTTCTAAAAAGTAAGTGGTGTAGGGTAAAAGGTTATAGGCTCATGGGAATTACATAAAGAGGTCACCATTTGAGGTTAGGATGCATCAGTCAAAGCCAACTCCGTCTCGCCGTGATTTGTGTGTTGTGGATTGTGTATTTCCGTTCATTTTGGACTTGTCAACACGAAAATCTTTGACGAATGCCACATAAATGTAAGACTAAGACAGCGCGGGGCCAACAAACACATGTTGCGGCCATGTTGCAAGACACAAAATTCTAACAAGCAAATAATTTTCCATTCTCTTATTTGATGTCGGTACATAGAATATTTATTGCAGTCATGCCACGGCGACGAAAGGCTTCTTAGAAAAATCTACATGTTGTGTGGGGAAGGCGGGAGAGTTGTAGGCGGTGGCTGCAACGTGGGCTGCAGCTGGTGGGTCCCCTTACCCCTACCTATCACTCCGCTATGTGTGTGTGTCTGTAACCAAATGTACACGAGCGATTGACTGTCGTGAAGCTTCGTTTAAATGCATTTTTAATTAATTATGCGACGCGCGTGCCACATGCAACAGCCGCAGTAGCAGCAACAGCAGCAGCAGTGGCAGTGGCAGCATTATAAAAATGCGACCAGCGACAGTCGTAAAAATGCAGCAAGAAATTTTCAAATTTGTTAAACGCACAGCATTCCCAATGAATGCCACAACGATCGTCACGATCTGCAGCGTTGTCATATCCCTTCTTGATGCCCATCGCACTACCAAATCCCCTCCTTGCCCCATTACGTGTCCATGCCACGCATGTGTTAATCTGCGTGGAGCACAATTAATTTTCTGCAAATACTTTGAGACGCATTTTTGGACTAACAATGAGACAAGGGAGCAGAAGGGTCTTGCCCCCCCTCCAACTCGCTCTCTGTTTTTATTAATTGCGCTCAACTGCTGCATGTGGCATGAAACTGGAGGCACAACAGCAACAGGAGGGCACTCTGCCCGCAGTCTGGCTAATTACTAAAAAATTGGCAGTTGTCGTTGATTTTATGCTAAATTATTTGTCAGTGAAGACGACTGGCGTCTGCCTTAGTCTCAACCTCAGTTGCATGCCCCAACTGTCGGCTCCCTACCCAGTCCCTAGTCAGTCCCCAATAGATTTATGGCTGCCATTTGAATTTTTATGAATATCTGCATGCAGATTTGCTTTGACATTTACATTGGGGCTCTGAATCATTAGTTGAATCAACTCAAGTCGACTCTACTCACTGAAATATATAATGCCAGCTTAAATGTTCGTTTAAGCCAATGTGTTTACCGTTACAACTAACGGTTAGTGTCTAACAATTTGTATGGCATTACATAAACTACTGCCTCGCACTTTTATTACCCAATAAACATTATTTGCGCATTACAAAGAAAGTTTATGTTCACATATTTTAATGAAAAAGTCAGCTGATAAAATAAATTGAAATACCTTTTAATTAATTATAATTTTATGCGATTTTTATGATTTATCTAATGATAAATTATGTAATTTATGGGATTATGTGTCGGAGATTAACATATTCTCTTAGTAAGACATTTAAAACTGATTGAAGATTAAGAAAAAATTATATTAAATACTGTTTTGATTGACAGAAAGCCTTAGAGCAAAAGATACACTTAAAATGTATCTTACAGATATGCGTTCTGCATTAAATTCTTAAAAGATTGCTGGAAAAATCAGGCGACTTCTTAATTAGTTAGTAATGCTTAAAGGTGGCTAGGAACAGCCCACCTACCCGACCACAAATTCCAGAGTCGAATGCAATTTTGAGCCAATTTATAGATATGTTCGACAAGTCTGAACTGCGGGGCCAACGAGAGGCGCCCCCTGACAATGGGAACACACACAGCGAGGAACAGAGAGACACGGCTGGAAAGAGACAGACAGACAGCGACAGATACAGAGAGAGAGCCACAGAGACACTGAAAAGTTGTGGTAATTAAGAAACGTGAGGCATGTTGTTTTTACGATGCAGCTGGTTAAGATTACAACTAATCAAAGTTCTGAAACCGCTGCTTTATAGACGCCACATGCTTAGCATAGCACAGTATTAGTAGTGCTCGAAAAACTTGGAATACCAGTTCCATTTTTAAGTTCCTTTTCGATTTTTAATGTACTTTTCGTCGATTTGAGGTTTTCGTATTTCGTTAACCAAATACAAATGAAAATAGCTCGTAAATTTTCAGCTGATTAGTGCAACAATTTCAGTGCCACGACAAACTAATAAAAAAGGAGGAAAAACCGAAAACATGAAGCAGAAGCAGTAGAAGAGGAAGGCAAACTAATTGCAGTTGGATTCGTAGCAGGATGCAAGTGTGGTTGGATCGCTTAAATTGTATCTCATAGATACACGGCTCGTGTACATGGCGCTACAATTTACAACTCGCAATAAAAATCAAATTGCAACGACTAAACGACTAAAACGACTAATTTTGCACAAGTTAATAAATTTTTTAGCAAATGTTTGGCGGGGGAAAAACGCAGACAGACACGATTTGGATCGAGGAACTGAGAAAACTGTGAACTGGGCACTGGGGGAACTGGGAACTGGTTGGCTGATCTTCATATTTAGTAAGGCCACAAATTATGGCAGCAATTTCCAGTCGCAATTTGCCGAAAACAGTAAAAAAAAAAAAAAGCCAACGCAAACGCACTGGAAAAACATATGGAAAATTATAGTAATAAATATATTTTTGCATTGCAGCCACAGAGAGCACAAGAATGAAGCCAAAGGAACACAGGACTCACTGTGGGCAGTTGGAGGGGAGCTGTGAGGGGTGAGCGACTAAATCTGAAGAAAAACGATAATGGCAGCACTAATAAATTGCAGCCAACATGTTGCATGTTGCACGCGGCCAGGTCGGCACCTGAAGAGCGCTGCGCGCGTGAGTCAAACTTGCCGCAAAATGGGGCGTGCAATTAGAGTACGAGTAACAACACAAGGAGAGCTATGGAGAGCGGGGTGAGGAGCAGGGGTTACTTTTTTGGGGTTTGGCTGTTACTCCCCTTAAGACTTTGCCCCGTTGCATGCAAATTACGTGCCACATACTTGCAACGCATGGCCGCAAGGGACACTTATTAAAAACAGTTATTAAATGCGACAGGCAACGCGCATTTGCTGAGTTCTGTTTTTATTTTGTGCTTTCTGGGTGCGTGGCCCAACCCAGCTTCCCCGAGTGTCCAGATACAGATACAGCGTCCAGATTCAGTTGCAGATCCCAGCTCTAACTTCCAAACTGCAAACGCCAACTCCAACTCCGAACTGAAACTCCGTTTCGGTCTCGTCACTAAAGTCGTGCAAGTCCCCCGCGGCTTTGCACGTGTTCCACGCTCCATTCGTTACTCGCACTCGCACTCCCATTTGTATCTTTGTATCTTTAGCTGTAGTTGTAGCTGTAGCTGTAGCTGCAGCCGTGTTTGTATAGGGACATGCGTACGAGCGTCGTCGTCATCATCATCGACATGGCCGCTGGCCGCTATTACAATTTCATGTTGCTGTTGTTGCTGCCACATATTGGATTTCATGTTTGCCACTTTTTGCGACGGCAACATTTTATGCTGATTACACGTCTAATCCTCAGCGTGTGCCGCAAACCGTTCTTCTTCTTTCTCCCCTCTCATTCACTCCCTCCTTTTCCTTCCTTTCATAGAGCTGAGGCCTCCCGGTCGCTTCATTCAATTGCCATTTTGCGCTATTGGCGTTTAACATGAAATGGGAGAACTTTAATTGAATACAGGGTGTCTACTTAGGTCAACAAAGGAAGCCATATAAAGGGTGTGTCGGCAGTTAGAAGAATTTTGCTAGGTCTTCAGCGAATAAGGCACTTCTAGTTGACTACAGGGTGTGGGCTTAGCAGCCTTTTTGTGGTTTCTTTTCTTACAAATACACCCAGCTTTAATATAAGACTACATTTCACACATAACACACCCTGTATACCGCACATTCAGCAAATGCAAACCTAATCCCAATACCAATACCAATACCAATCCCAATTCAAATCCCATTCCCAGTGCCAGACATTTGGCATTGGCGTTTAATTGGAATTTTGAGCAAATATAGAAACAAATAAAATAAAAAACATGGCCAGAATCCAATAAATGTCCTGCGCTGCACGTGCACGCAGCAAGACATCGTTGAGTCGACTCGACTTGCCTTGACCCGGGTTGATTCGTGGGAGCAGCTATTACATTGATCACGAGACGCCTCCAGCAAAGACTCTCGCTGTGCGTGGACGCTCTTAATTGCGGCACGGAATTGAATAAATGCTGAAGAGATGAGGCATGTGAAGCAAATGCTGCAGGAGGTAGGAAGAATGCTGCCACATAATGCTTGTCAAAACAATCGATAGTCTCTTTGACACTTTTTTATAAGGCGAAATTTCACCAATAGTTCAAAGTTGGGCGAACTGATCTCAGTTTAGTTTTTAAAACTATTCTGGAGGAGTGGGAAGAAACGATTTCCGATTTCCGACGTGCGCTGATGGATGTGCAGCAGTCGCGGCTTTCAGTTGATGCCGCGTGACACGTGTTGTTGTTGTTGGAACTGAGAAGCTACCCTTCGTTTACCTCTAGTGTGCTGCCTGTGCTGCACGTGTGGCTTGAAAGGATTCGAGGCACGACAGGAAGACCATAAAACAGCCGCAGCTCTGAAACCTTATCACATTGGGAAAATCGATTTTATGTTTACGCTGCCAGCCGCACTCCCACGCCCCTCTCACAACCACCGACAATGTGACAATGGGAGGCGCCTCGAGTGGTCGCCATTGCTGCGCAGTGAAATTCTCGTTTTTTGGTTGCAAGTGAGAGCCGCTCCCGTTGCAGAAGTTTCCGTGGACACGTGCAGAAATCTGCGCATTACAATCTGCGCAGAGTTCATGGAGTCAAACGCCCTGAAAAATGTCTACACGAAAGTAAATCGTGTTGAGCAGTGGCCCCAGTCCCTGCCCCTTCTCCAACCCACTCCCATTGCGATCAGCTGCAGTTTCAATTGTAGACTGGAGACCAGAGAGTGGAGCCTGTCCAAACAATTGCCTGCGTCGATCTGTTTGAAAACTGTGTTCGAACAAACGTCGCATTAACGCAACATTTTCCCATTTTTATGGCCTGGCCAACAACAACAACCGCAACTGTCCAGTTTAGGCCAGTCCAGAGCCTAGAGCCATGAGTCTCAGCTGCCTGTTATCCAACACGGCCAGTCTCCGTCTCCGTCTCAGTCCAAGTCCAAATCGCAGTCGCTGTCTGTCCAGTTCTGCCTCAAAAGCAGTGCAGTCTCCAGCTGCGACTTGAACTCTTTCCAAACACGCGTCTGCGCAGCCACTGCCAGTTTCCACTAGGCCAACTCTGCTGCCTTTTGTCTTTGAAGGGGATCCTATCGAGAGGTGGAAAAGCTGCCAGGAATGCCAAAGACAGGCAGGCGGTTATCTTGGCAGTCATTTAGCGTAATCAGTGCTGGCTACGAAGGAAGGTGGAGTTCCCAGAAGACCACAGAGTTTACAAGCGGTAATCGATAGGGGAAATGGCATTAGAAACTAGCATTTTTTCCTGTACTTGATTGTTACTGAGACCAACTCCCAATGCCTTAAAGAAATTCTATTAAAAACAGGACGAGTTGTTTTATTTCTGTGTCAGGGAGTACGTCATGAGTCCTATGATAGCAGCCTTGCTCATTTTATCGACATGTGGTCCAAACTCCGGTATAAAATTGCTGACTAGAGAAGAGCCATATCGGGCTATGGCAGCAGCTACACCGATGCCAACATGAAAGTAGTTCTCCTCACGCGTTCCCAGATATGTGGCCGATGCAATGTTGCCAAGGAGGGACAAGTCCTTGACCGTGTCTGTAGCCGGATCATAATCATCACCCAAATTGCCCATCGTATCATAGACCAAGAGTATGAGGGATAGGGCATGAATTAAAGCCATATTTGACTGGGAGGATGCCAGATAGAACTCAATGTTGGCCAAGGGCAGCGGTACCAAATCCACAACACTCGTGGACACAAAGAAGGAACGAGAACACTCCTCCTCCCCCTCGGGATCCATAGAGCGCACCAGCAAGAGCAACCCGTGGACTAAACAAAAGGCAGCTGCTATATATCCGTACGGATTATCAGCCGGAGTCAGTGCGTAGAGTCCATAGCAACTGCTGCCGACGAGCACCAGATTGAAGAACACATCAAGTATATGCATCTTCTCTAACTCTCTGTGACTAGAATACAAAACAGGTACAAATTAAGATACAAAAGAAAAATTGGATTAAAAAACCGAAAAAGAATTTTGATTTTTGAGGCCGAAACGTAAATTTTGTTCTGTATTCTGTGACTGAGAGCTACAAAATGAAATTTGGGGCTATGAAAAATAAGATAACTTCTATAAAGTTAACTAAGTAGGTGCTGTAAAAGGTGCCATAACTTTAGGGATTCATTTACATAGATTATAAACGCGTTAAAATCTTTATCTTGTACTTGAAAGTGCCATAAAGGATACCAATTTCCATCTAGTTCATAACAACCTTTGGCAGCTCTTTGCTCACAAGACTTCCTCCGTTAGTTTAACACAATTTGCCTAAACTATCTTTGTCTAAACAAGTATTTATTATAGAAAGTTAATACATATCTTAAGCGAAATTAGAGCAGCTTTTTCACCGCTACCTTGCCAAATTTTGGCTAAGCTTTCCCACTGCTTATGATATGATCGCATTCCAGGATATAAATATATCTATACTACACTTATATACTTTTTTCCCTGATTGACCCTCATGAAGTCAACTGTTGGACACGATCCAAATCGGCAACTGTATGGAGCGCCAACATATTTATAAAGCAAACTAACATAACTAAATGCAGGAAACGCTTTCCAGGAAACAACAACCACAACCACAACAACAACGATAACAGCGACAGCCACAGAAGGAGAGCTGCTGGCTGATTGTGTTGTGTCCAAGATATTTTTATTTTTGTATTGTTTTTTGCTGTATTTTTTTGGGCAGCCAACAGCAGCAAATGGCCAAGAGATTTATTTGCCAAGGCAGCAACAGCCACAGCAACAATTGCAGGAGTAACAACAGCAACAACAATAACTACAACAACAACAATCAGCAGGCAACATGACTTGGTAGTTTTTCGTGTGCATGTTGCCAGTGTTGCGCTGTTGTTTTGGCAGTTGCAAGTAGTCCTCGAAGATGAGATACTTGCCGGCTGATTAGCTGACACAGCAACAACAACTGCAGCAACAACTGCAACAACAACAACATGCTGAGTGGGCAGCACTGTCAGGCGGCTGCCAAGTCAAATCGTGTACACAATTGGCGCGACATGCAACATTATTCCCTGCCTCAAAAATCCCCAGAGTCAGAGCCTGGTCGAGACCCAGACATGGCACGTCCCTAACCTTATGGCCATTTTGGCAGAGCCCTATGAACGATTCCCGATGCTCGTTGCCCGTTTCCCGTTTCCAATGCAGCTGCATCGTGCCACCAATTGAAAGTGGCGCGGGTGTTTTGAGGCTGCAACAACAAAAACAACAACCACATCCCGATCAGCGCTCGATTGGACGGCGATTGGTAAAACATAAAAAAACTGAAGGAAAAACGTTTGCAGCCGCAGTTTGACTTAATTTTCACCAGCAATCCTGTCTTGGCTCTCAACTGCCTCCCTGCGTCCGTCTGTCTCCCTGTCCCTCTTCGTTCCTGTTGCAGTCTATTGTCTGCGCTGGCTTTCGCTTTGGTTTTTGTCCGCAAACTTCGTGATTTGCGATTTTATCGCATTCAAATGAAATAATTTGAGTTCAAAATGATGAAGTTAATTGTGTTTATTAGGCTGCCAGTCACAAGAGCTGCAACTCCAGCTCCAACTTCAGTTGCAGTTGCATTACCAGCTTTTGGATCCGACTCCAACTTTGGCCACTCGTGTTTCAGCTGCCACTGCGCTGACTCACTCCAAAGCCTTTTGCTGTGGCATGATGTGCCCCGGAGGCGCTTCCCTCACTTTTTGTTGCAATCTTAACCAAAATAGTCGTCAGTCGCTGCTTTATGCAAATTCGTGAATTTATGAGCTGTTCGCCATTAAGTCATTTTAAACGAATCTCTTTTTCTTTTACCCCTGCAGCAGCAGCAACAGTACAACAATGGACAGCATCATGTGAAATCTAAGCCACAGCAAATGGAAATACTCAGAGTGGGTGAGCTGCACCACCGCTGCATTTGGCGGTGTTTGTAGCTGCTGCCCCAAACGTGCCTCGTGTGCGATATTAATCGCTTTTGCTGAAAATGTGTTGTCAGTTTTGTGTCGCAACATGATTACGTGGGTCCGCAACAAGTACCCTACATGCCACAAGCAGCCAACACATGCCAAATGCAGTGAAATGCACATAAGAAAGTCAACACGTAAGAGTTGTACACTTAAATTAAGTGAATTCGAAAAGAGTAGCATTTTTAGAACCTATGAAACATAAATAACTATGAAGAGTTTATTATAGATTGTATAATTTAATAGAAGTTAATAAAGTTGAGGGTTCAAAATTGATACACATTCTTTAAGAATCATTCTAGTCTCATTATAAATATACGACTCTAAATCTGTGTGTGCGTGTGTGTGATCTTCGTATACGTACATTCGTAGGTAAAAATTTCTGGTACTATCGACCGCTAACAATGGTACAATCGATAGCATAAACAGAAAACATTTCCAGGAAATTAAAAATGTTTTTGTTTTTTTGGGTAGTGAAATTTTAGCTTTGAAACTTGAAAAATCCTTCAGATACTTTCTTTTTGCAAGCATATATTATTACCCTATATAGAAATAAATCTAGTTTGTATAGTTTTCAAATCTTTCTAGACCTAATATTTTTAACTACCTTAAATACATTTCTTTACAGGCTTTACAAGACTTTTGATGTAATTTTGAAACAAAAGCAAAGCAGTGCAATGAGCTGTAAGCTGAGGCAGCTGTAAATTGGTCGCGTGGCATGCCACCGGCGTGACTTTCCCACTGTGCAACAAGAGCTTAGTGGACAGTAATCCTGCGAGGGTAGCTGCACACATTTGGCACTTTTCAATGCTGATCGTATCGCGCTGTAGCAAAAGTCTTGTCAGGATGCGCTTAATGAGCGGAACTTCGTCTCGTGGCGTTACATGAGTCACGTGCACTGGTTGCAGCAAAGCGTATGTGAGTGTGTGTATTTGGGTGTGTGTGTGTGTGTGTGCCAACAAAGCCCAGCTGTCAAGTGGCTTTAGATAGCGCTTTGTAAGGTGGTTAAACTGGGCTCAACAAAAGATTTATATATGCCCCGATATGATATGGTCGTGTGGACCCAATCAGACCATTCCAAAATAGTTGGACCAACGAAATGCTTTGCATCTGGTGTCCACATCAATCGATTCCCAGGCTATTTTTTGTTTGGTGTGGCAACCCTGTGGGCACTAAGCAACCCTCTTTGGTTGCCTGGCAAACACTTGGGCGACGCTGCCTCTCTTGCTGCCCCAATCGCTTTCATTCACTCTCTTCCGCTCTCTGCGCATGTGGCACTCACACGTCTCTTGAAGGCAGCCATTTTGAATACATTTGTAGAGTTTTGTGGGGCATGGGGCATGCGGCACATGCAACGCAGACGCTTTGTAGACTTTTCCTTATGCCATGAATTTTATCGCATTGCTCTCGTATTGATTTTCTTCCTAGGGAGAGAGAAGCCACATTTTCTTGGGACGCCCACACAAATTGCGGCAAGTCGAAGCTGCTTGCCACATAAATCTAAGCACAGCTGACATATTTCCATGGGCCTCCATTTCCAGCTGCTTGCAAACTTTGATTTCTATGCAAATCGCAGTCAAATCATGGGAAAAAGTCAACACAAAAGCGACACAAATTGCATTTGTGGCAATGTTGCAAAGAGTCGCTAGAGTCGCTACAGTCGCCAGTTATGGCAGCCGTTTTGCATATGTCAGGAGCAACGTCTGTGGCGCCACCGGCGGGCCACGTGCAACAAGCAGTCTCTCAGTTTCCTAGTCTCTGGACTAAACTGGAGTTCAAGTCAATAGGAGCGCCTGTAGAAACAAAAAACTCCACTCACGATCGACGATCGTCGATGCAACGTGCAACATGCCACAAAGCGAGGGCTGCACGAGTTACAACAAAGCTGCAGCTCCCGAAATTATCATGACCCCAGCAAAGTGGCAATTGGGTCAACATTTGTTTGCTGACACAACACGACAGACCCTTGCCCCCTGGTCCCTCCCTACCCCTACCATACCCCACCCCCAGTCTTGGCGACACGTGGCCTGCCCAGTTCGAGCCTTTGCTCTTACCTGTTTCCATGCTAATGAGACGCGTTGCCAACTCCCCAGAGTTGTCTATTGACTCAGTGCATAATGCGGCATGCCACGTGGCCAGTGCTGCATTTGTAGGCGTGTGGCACGCCTAATTGACGCACGTCTCGTTCAGTTGGTCGTGTGTCGCCTCTAGTTCGCTCACATTTAATTGCCACATTTGTTTGATGAGCATTTGAGCAGTTTTGGGGGTTGGTCTTAACAATTCAGGCTAAATGAATTTGGGCCTTTTGAATGGCGCACAAATTGGCAATAAAATGAAATAAGTTAAGGCAAACAGACAGAGTGAGAAAAGAGCAAGTTGCAAGTGGAAGAGGCAGAATTGGGGACTGAGTTCAAGCTGTGGCAAGTATCAAATCCCTATTGACAGCCGCTGTGGCATGCAACGCAGCTAAACGCTGATTAAAGTCATCATAAGTTGTGGCAGACAGCTTGCAACACAAATACACTCAAGACGGCAACGAAATGTGGCAGGCAACAGTGGCAGTCACTGTTTAGCACTGTTGCCACTTGAGTTCTAAGCCATGTGGCAGCAGCAAATGATTAAGCGAACATTTAACGGCTGCTAATGAATGTGGTGCAGCAGTGGCATATGCAGATGTTGCACTGCAGCAGCAATGTCACACGCGATGAGGCAGCCACTGGAGGTCGCGACCGCGCTGACAAAACGGAGCCAATCAAGAGTGCAACAGCAGTCAGCAATTGAGACTGCTTGCCACACACGCACACACGCAAACACACACAGAGACACACAGAACTGGCGTTGCAAGCGTTAAGTGGCATCCCACATGGATGTCTGCGTCTCTTGTTGTTGACTCCTCTGGAATGCAGATGTGGATGCAACCAGTTGCCAGTTGGACAGCGGCCCACTTGCAGCTCATATTTTCATATCATCAACAGCAATAGGTTGCAGCTTGCAACGAGCAACAACTTGCCACATGCACATCCCACTTCCTTGGGCTCTTTCCTGCTTTGCAGCTGCAAAATTTACCAGATTGTACAAATATTACTTCTTCACTTGAAGACTAATTAAATTTGAATTTTTTTATTAAACGAGCTGCCTCATGTGGCAAGCACACACACACACACATGGGTAGACGGACGTGCAACACAACACTGTAACTCAGACAACTCCTGCTGTTACTCCCCAGTTGCCAGTCTACCCCACTCTGCCCTCCCCCCTCTTGATCACTATCTTGCCACACGTTGCTGGTGGTCCACACCGGCTAAATTTATGGCTTAATTTGGCGCTCTTGTTAATGCGTGTGTGGGCGTGGCATGCCACTTCAACTAGCAACAACATAGCAAAGACCATAGAGCAATGAGTGGGCGGCATCTGTCAAAAGTTCTGACATTTTAAGTGTCTTTTGCTCAACTTTTGACTAAGCAAATATTTTCCATCACTGCTTCACTCCAAAGGGCTGTCAAGCAGCCAAGAAGTCTCAGCAGAAGAAGCCTAATTGCCAAAAGTGCACGTTGTTGAGGAAAATTGTGGAAATTATTTTGATGTTTGCGCTAAAAAGCAGTCAATTGCTGTAGACAGTTGGACTAGAAATGTGGAAGAATTAAAATTATAATGGGAATGAAAATGGAATGTTATGCAGAAAATTATACACAGAAAACTATTTAACATTAAAGACTTTAGCTAAGTTTACTTTTAATAGCATAGTAACAGAGAGTTAACATAAGAATATGTTATTTATAGTACAGAGGAAAGAGCCTATACTGAGTTAAGTATAGTTATCAAGAAGCAAACAGAATGTTTAAGTAACTCGTAAATCACAATTACTAGCATGTAATCCTATGTTAAGAATATGCTATCATAATGCTTATCAGATTAACATAGCACATTAACATATTTTGAAGTCTGCTAACAGATAAACGTCTCTGTAAAAGTCATTCCATACAATACCTTAGCAGACTGTTAAGCTGCTAACATAGCAGATACCCATAACAGTCTTTAAACACCGTTCTCAATGTTTACATACTTAAACCCTACTTTAGAAGAAATTTTTGCCCATTTTAAGCACACACTTCCCACAGAACTAAATCCACCTAAAATTTCTATCGTTCTCTTGATTTCTAGTAGAAATTTTCAACCAAAATTCAAGTGTTATTTCTACCAAGTTCTGCACAGAACACGCTTCAATGCCAAACTGATCAGTAAGCAAAGCAAACAGCTTTTGAATGAACTCAGAGTGAGTTCATTGATAAACACACTAAATAGCAAAATGCGAAAAAATAGCAAAAGTCTTGGCTTATTTAATGAGCTGGTTTATAAATAGAAGCCACGTCTAGTGGCGGCAAAGAAAGTACAAGACTTGGCTTAAAGTCTAGTCTGTAGTTAGACACTAAATGGGTGTGTGTGTGCGATGTGTGTGTGAGTTTTCTAATTGTCATGCAAGTGGCAGCTCCGGATGTCAACGTCGTCGTGGCTGTGCGTGCCTTGTAGCCACAAACCGAATGTGGTATTTGGTCGAAACACTGATCGGTGGCTTGTTAGCTTGTTTGCTGCGCTAGAGAGTCTCACCGAAAGGGGACTGCGACTTGGTCTAGCACTGGGTCTGGTACTTTAGCGGGTTATGGGAAGGGGAAGAGGGCTTTACGAGTGATTTGAATGCGCATTTGGTTTGTCGCACCATTTTGGCTCATGTTATTTTTATGTACTCGTATTTTTGTGGTCATAAGCTTGTTGTCCATTTGATTTGGAGGCCCATAAACAAATCGTCGCGCAATTATCACCAAACAACTGCGACGACAACTTATCCACTCCACACTCCGCCCCTCTCTGTCCCGTCTAATGGGCTATAATTAGCATCAGGAAATTGTCCAGCCATTCTCGGGTATAGACCCGCATAATTGAAATTTAATTTGCTTTCAGCTGTAAGTGGGTTGTGCGGGAGTTCTGCGATGGGTGTGGCAACTGGGCTAAGTACTGTGTGCTGTGGGTGTGCCGTGCTCAAAATTTGGCACGTTGTTGCCATGACATGACCCTTAGCAACGTGTTGCTGCCGTGTTATTGTTGTCGTGAAGGAAGGTGCAAAATTATGATTTACTCGATGCCAAAATGAAGATAACAAACAGCAGGCAACATGGCAACAAGTCGTGTCTGGCCCAGGTGACAAATCTTGGTTAGCCAATGCAAAAACAAAAACAACAAAAAATGGCAAACACCTGCAATCACAGTTGCAACACCAGCACCACCAACACCAACACCAGCAGCAGCAGCTGTTGCTGTGACTGCCAGCAACCACAGCAGCAACCGCAGTTTCCAAGCAACATCGAACTGCGAAAGATTTATTTCTATCACATATTTATAACTTATAGCAGTATAGCTTGCTTTTATGTAATACTTTCTTCTGGGGAACTACAAAAGCGATAAAATTGTAGCTAAGATTAGGATTGTGTTTAAAATAAAGTGTTTAAAAATACTAAGCTATGATTCATAACAGTTTTTGTAACTTAAATTAAATAGGAATTGTACATCTATTCCTAAAATAAATGTAAAATAATATTTAAGTGTTTCCTTTAGCAGTTTTTGTCTACTTTTCTAGCTTTAATAGCTAAATTTACTTTCCCAAATAGTTGTAAAAATTTCTATTGGAATTTATGTACAGCCTAAATATGAAAAGGTGTGTGAAAGGTGCCTGCAAATGGCAACAAAAGGAGTTATGAACTGGCAACGTTTGGTGGCAAGACAACAGCTGCCACATTGTGGTGCGGCAAGGCCCAAAATAAGCGTGAGGTGATCGCTAAAAAATGTCAAATATCGGTCGAATGGCCTTTTAAAGCCAACACAACGCAAAGCGCACACATATGGCCAGATCGAGTGGCCAGAATGCTGAACTGGCTAACTGGCAACTGCCAATTGGCAACTGTTCACCCAAAAGTGCTGACCATATTTAAGTGTTTGTCGCATCGAATTGACGCACTTGTTGTTGTTTTCGATGTTGCCAACTGTCAGCTGGGCGTGTTTTTATATGCACTTGTCTTAAGCCTTCTTGTTGTTGTTGTTGTTGTAGTAGTTCTTAACATGGCTGACAAGTTTGTTAAATGTCAGTTTTATGTCAAAATGCATTTGACTGCTAGAAAATTGGCCAAGACTCGACGTCGACGTCGATGTTTATGCCGTTGTCGTTTTCGATTTCATTTGTTGGCATTGAGTTGCTGCCATCTTTAACAGTCCAAAGTGCTCAAAAAACTATCAAAATATTTTCATAGTTTTAGTTCTTAAAATTTAAAGCGCCCAACGGAGCAGCTAACCCCTTACCGCCCCCCACTTTTTCCCTTGCTTCGCTTCATTCTCTCGGCTGGCCATAAAATATGACACGTGGGTAATATCAAAAACCCATAAACAAAACTAAATTATTGAGCGACACTTGGAAAACTATATAAAAACTAGTAGTGAAAGAGGCAGGTGAGTTGGAACGACTACAGTAGACCCTGTGCAGTCATATCGGTAAGCAGAAATATCTAAAAGATTGGGAATGATAAGATCTTCAAGTTAGTAAAGTAATAATCGATTCGCTTATTGTTTTAATTAAGAAACTTATGTATTTAGAGGTAGGCTGCTGACAAACTCAGTGTACCCCTTGTGTTCTTCTACTCCAGGTTCTAAAAATGGAAAATATATTGAGAAAAAGAACAAAACTCGAAATAGATCGCAGCGCATTTAACCCGTTGGCATCATTAGCAGCTCATCTGCCCCGCCCCCGCCTCCACCTCCTCCCACTCGCCCACTCCAAGTAGACAACAGCTGAAGCTGACATGTGGGAACTACAATATAGTAATGCTAGCCCTAGCCCCTACCCGCCCCTTCTAACCCCTTCAGGGGTTGACAGAAATAGCGTGATAATCGTGGCACGCTCTTCTGGAGCAGTAAAGGGAGTGAAGGGGGCTGTTGGGGAGCCTCTTGCTACGTCGTGATTTCCACTTCCGATTTAACTGGAAATGCGTAAAAATGTTCCCCTTTTTTTTGTTGGTTTGTAGTGAACTCTTCCTGCCGCTGTTAGCCCCTTCTACTGTGTGTGTGGTTTTGTTGCCTTACCTCAGCTGCCGCCCCCTTTGTTTGGTTGGTTTGGGGGGCGGAGGTTGGGGGCCTGAAAAAGTTTGTGAAGCATGCGGCTGTCATGTGTGCCAAATGTGCAACAGACGATCGACTGGCGTACCTTATGTTTGATTTCATAAATACAAAATACTCGAGAGTATTCCCAGCGATCACACAAATTTCTTTTCTATACAGAAACATCTGAGCTGGATATAGTATTTGTATCTTGTATAGCTTCTTCGAATATGTGAATATTTCGCCTTGGTGCGCATTAACATGTAACAGATGCGCTCCACATTGCGCCTCCGCAGCTTCCGAGACAGCAGCAGCACCACCGCCACCACCACCAGCAACAACAGCCGGCAATGTCTATAGGCAAATCATTGTTTATGAACTGCATCCGCAGTCAATAAAACTTATACTTTTTTGATACACTGCCCAGATCACGCGTCCCACAAAAGAAGCGTCCACTACACTATACCATATAATGCTCGGTCTATACTATAATCTATCGCATATAAACACTGCTCGGTTTCCAGACCTTTGATCAATTTATTTTCCAGAGGTGGTTTAATTAGCGGCTGGCAAATGTGCTAGTTGTGGTTAGTTTCATTTAGATTGCCTACAAATAAAGTTTTTTTCCTCTAGAGATTTTTATGTTAGATAAAAGATGACGTTTACAGTTGAACTATGAATGAGTGACGTTAACATTTACAGTGTGAATCAGACTTTATGACGTTAACAGCGTGACGCTAACAGTTCCACTGTTATTACATGACGTTAAACGTGTGACGACTTTTTATCAGTTTGAAAAACTATGATATTTGGATTTTTAATATTTTGTAACTCTCCATAAGTTTTTTCGTATAACTTTCAAAGGTCCTCTTGAGAATCCCCTAATTGAGTGCTTCATGCATCAGAGTTATGCCACAATCACAATCATATGAGCAGACTATCCGAAACTAACCGCATTTAAGGCACCAAAAACCGTGAGCCCCCCAGAGGCCATACGACTCTGACACTACGTACGGCCCAAACTGAACTCTAGTCATGTTGCACTCATTCGCTTAATGGATGCAAATCCAAGCATGTCAAATCGCTTATTGCCCCAGCGCCAAAAAAAACTAAAGGCAATCAAAGGCCACGGACCCCGACCGGGCCAAATGAATGAATCAATGAATGAACGAATGAATGATGCAGAGCAGAACGAGCCCAAAACAGATGCCAGACCCAGAGCACGACCAAGACCAAGATCGAGGGCCAACAACAGGTAATGTAAAGTAAAGTTGAGTAAAGTAAATATATAAGCCCAAAAAGCATTCCATTTTCGATTGCCTCAAAACCTTTCGAACTTTTTGAAAGCGGATTCAAGCTTCAAAATGAAATACAACAACAACAAAAATTGCGTGAAGCGTCGCATTATGGTTATTGCTGGGATGTCGAATGCTTGGCTGAATCCAAGGGGTCGATGGGGCCAGAGGAGTCAGGGGCCAACCTCAAGACGATCAGCGCTTTGTTTGCTCATCGCAGACCTTTGAAGGCAGCCGAAACCCAAACTCAAGCCCAATCCATATCCCAAGCCCAAGCCCAAGTGCTGACCTTGTTTAAAAAAAGACCATATTATTGCCAAGCCGACGCCTTGTGTCTTTAAGTTTTTCAGTTTTCCTTTTTTTCTGTATTTTGTTGGGTTGAAAAATTGCAAAAGTTAAAAACCATTTCATTGCATTTACAGGGTTTCACTTGGCTCTTTTTTCTGAATTCGATTTGTTGGCTTTGGCTTTAGTTTTAGCCATAGCTGTAGCTCTTGCTTTGAGTCTCGTTTACAGCCGACGCGTCGCGTTGCATTGTGTAATTTATATGCCGCACTTTGCTGCACAACAGTGCAGTGTTGCAGGCGTTGGCTGCTTGGTTGTTGCCTGCACCCCCCCCTTGCTGCTTGCCTCTTTACTTCTTTGCTTGTTTGCTTGTATGGTGATCGGACAACTACGTGACCTCCAATTTTAGCTCAGTTTCAGTTGCACATGTTGCGGCTGTTTTGCGGCACTTGGTGTGGTCGACTTTGATGCATGCCGCCGCCTTCAACTGCCATCGGAGACGCACAAACCACACGCACCACTCGCACACACACACCCATAAACACACACATCAGCTGAATGTAACACCCAAAACTTATTCATATGCTAATTTCGCTTAACGTTAAGAAAAATATATGACCAATCGCACTTGTTGTTCGTCTGTCCCACTGTGCGTCCCTCTGTCTCTCCATCGGTTAGCCCCGCTGAGTTGTGGCTTTTGTGGCAATTTGGAGTGGAGCCTATAACAAATATCCAATTAAAATTGTTCAACGTTGCGACAATATTGACTTAACTGCCCGAAGTAGGCAGAGGAGGGGGCACATTTCGGGTGAAAAATCAACTGATTGGACTCATATGGCAATTGGGTTGTATGGGAATAATTTACTCAAATTTGGGCGAGTCGAAATGTGTCAAAAATATTATCTCATTTTAATAGAGAATAGATTGCGACAAACAAATTGGATCGTCAAACAGTTTCTTAAAGTTTTATTTTGGATTAATATACTTACAAAATCAAAACTAGATGAATTGCTTATTGGGTGATGGTAAAAAAAAAGCATGTAACGAAGGCTAAAGACGATTAAGATAAATAAAATGGTATTTCGATTCCAGATTGGTTGAGTTTTAACATAGATTATCAAGATCAACAATTTGGAATAACCGTAAAGGTTTTTGTATGGAAAAAATATGGACGGACGGACAGACGAACAATCTGCCTTCGCTTTATCTACTCGGCTGTGATGCTGATCAAGAATATATATACTTTATAGTTTCGGAGGCGTCTGCTTCTACCTGTAAGGCACTTTTCTTTATTAACACACCTAATAGATACCTGTTCTCTTTTAAAGATCATTACAATATGACCCAAATATAATTTAATTAATAAACAATGTTCTTCTAAAAAAAAAACAGAATATATTTTTTAAGTCAAGCGATTCAAAATGTATATTAAATTCTAAGTGAATACTTTTTTTGTTTATCGAATTACTTGGAACAAATTGTAGCTTTTTTACCCCCCTTTAATTATTCAGAAATAAAATGAAATATTTCACAAGATCTCACACCATTATAATTAATGATAAACCAATTAAAAATTTCTGATTATCTGGCAATCCAAACGTTTCTAAAATTCCCTTAAATTTCGTTAGGAACAATAAGTCAAGATCAATAAGCCAATTATTAAACTTAATAATGCCCAATTAACGATTCATAATTCCTTTGATCAAAATGGCTAGAAATATCGAAAAAAGTGTGGAATTTTAAAGCAAAGCGAGTGTAGCTAGACAAAAGCTGATTAACTCTGGCACCCCCACCTCTAGCAGCAGCACCGCATTAGCATGGCGGTGGTCTGTCCAGAAATGGTCATACAATCATCGAACTATGCGTTGTTCATGTTGAAGCTATCAACGCGCGGGTTTTTAGTGGACTTGGGAATCAACCGCAAACTGCGTGGCCCCCAATCTGCCACGAGCCGACTGAGACGTCGACTGTGGCAGAGGCAGCGACTGCGACTGCGTCCAGCGTGATTATCGTAGTCATTGTTACAGCCGCTTTAATGGGATCTCATGTTGATTGATTGTGCACACCTGTGAGCTGAGCTCAAATTCAACTTCAACTTTAGCTTCAGATTCAACTGAACTGAACTGATGTCGATTTGGGTTTCTGTTTTGTTTTGGGATTGTTTTTTGGGGCTTTTGTGTTTTTTGTTGTTTTCTTTTTGTGCTGCTTCTTTTGTTTTATTGTCGGTGATCCGCAGCTGCTGATGGATCACACTGGCACTTCAGTTTTTGGCTTTAGCTTTTGAGGCTTTGAACCCAAGGCCCCAACGCCCCACCTCTCCCAACGACTCGCCTTGGGTGAAAGCTGAGCTAAGCTTTCGTTTTGGCCTTTTCTGGCTAAGTGTTGCTTTTTTGTGTTTGCTTTGTGTTATGCAATGTGAGACAATTATTTTGGCATTTGCCAGCTTATAATAAAATTGTTAACAACAGCAGCAAAAACTGTTTTTATTTGGGGGCTTTCAATTTTCTACAATTGTTGCGCTTCGTTGCCTTTTTGATGGACAACTGGTTGTTGTTGGGACTGTTGTTGTTTGGGTTGTTGCCGGACATGTTGGCGCTGCTTGGGTGGCTTCAAAGCCCAAGCTGCCCCCGCATGTGGCTATTGTTGTTGCTGCTGTTGTTGTTGTTACGATGCCCCGCTTGCAATTTGTATGAATTTCAAATTGTGTTGCTTCTTTCTTTTCCATTTTGATTACGTTTTTTATTGTTGTTTGTTGCTGTTGTTCCATCAGCAGAAAACTCACACACAGAAGCAGCCAAGCAGAGGCAGCGGCAGCAGCAGCAGCGCTTCAATGAATAATTTCCGCAGTTGAACGTCGTCAGCGTTGTCTTCTGTCTTCAGTCTTCTGGCTGCGTCTACGTCCACGTCTCCGCCAGCGTCTACAAAGATTCTGTTTTGCAGTAGTTGTTGCTGTTGTTTTTGTTGTTGCTGCTGCGACTGTTTATCGTTTGGGTTCTCTCTGCGCCAAATGAAAATGAACACGTGCGTCCGGTTGCTGCCTCAGCTGCCTCGGCTTGTCGTCTATATGTACTCACAGTTCCACATTCATAAATATGTCTGTATGTGTAGCATATGCCCCATGCATGTGTCCATCAAAGCACAACAACAACAACAAGAACACACACAAGGCTACTCGTCGCCCCACAGCCGCCAAATTCAACACAAATTTCACTTTATTGATGAGCATTGCACTTGAATTGTTGCTGTGTGGGTGAGACTGACTGATCACACACTTGGTCTCTCTCTCTCTCTCACTCTCTTGCACACACACAATAAACTATTTGCAACGCTTCGTCGCACAACGAGGCGTATGAGCGATTTGCTATAAACAACAGCTGCCTGCCCAGTTGCCCCACGCTTCCCCTCCTCCCCTCGTCTGTATTGTGCCCCAGGCCATGCCCACACACACAGCGCCGCCTCTTGTTTGCCTTGTGCGTCTGACAGTGAAACGCTTGCTTCAGGGTTGGAGCCAGCTCCAAAGTGAACCAGTTGAAAGCTCCGAGAACAACTAATCTGTGCTTGAAGCGGAACCAGTAACTCGACCTGAACTGATGTCAGCTGTGCATAGAAATAGAATACGTTGTGGGAAATATTCATGTTTTTGAACCGAATACTATTAATCTTCAGCTTAAATGAACCAATACCTATGATCAAATTGATTGTAGCGTACTGAAAAGAATTTTTAAATTGAACTAGAAGGATAGCAAAGCAGTTATTAGTTATCTATCCTATAAAATAACTTTTTAAAAGGGTAAACACATTCCAACTAAGGTCTCTAAGCCTTCAGCTGCAGTTCCCAAAGCGAACCAGTGGTTTCCAAAGTGGGAGCAAAAAGTTACTGAACCGATCCCCATCTACAACATTGGGTGCCTTTTTTTATTGCGTTTTCTGGTTGTTTGTTGTGGCAGCAGTCAACCAACTGTGCAATTTCAACTTGATAAACTCCAACAACAACGCAATTCATTCATTGTTTTGCACAACAACAACAACAACTGCAATAACTGCAACAACAGCAACTACAACAACAACAACTCAACGCACTTGGTTCGCTGCTCAGCAGAGTTTCAACAGCTGTAGGAAGTTGCCTTATATCGTATCGCATATTGTCTGATTTTCGTTGGGTGTGCTTGTGTCTGCCTGTGTCTGTCTGTACATCTGTTCATATCTTACAGATATTTAAACATATATGCACAAACGAAGCTTGACTTGAGCGAAATGACCCCTTGGGAGTCAACCTTCACATTCGTTGGTCACAAGATTTCGCCCCTGACTCAGCTGCAAGACATCGAGTGCAATGAATCATTTGAGCATTTGGTGGGCATAACAGACTTAGAAATATACCCTACTTGTACTCTACAGATTTGATAATCAATGTTACATTTTTAAATTTTAACTTTTGCCTTTTCAGCAGTTTAATAATATTATGCCGATCACGGCATTTTTAACCCCTTTCACCTCAGATTGCCCCCATCTCCCCTATCTTTATCCATCGCAATCTTATTGAATTTTGTGTATCGACCAAATATCGAAATAAAATTGCCACACATGTGTCTCAGCTGTTTGCAATTACATTCGGCGTCAGTTGAGTGGCAAAAGATACAAAAAGAGACGAAAAAAGATACAAATTAAAGGCATTGCACAATTGCATAACAATCGAAGGGGCGAACGAGAGGGAGGAAGGAGGGGTAGAAACAGAAGCTGCTGCGGCTGCTGTTCTGCCGCATGTGGCACATCAAATGCGTTTCAGGTGCAGATGAGCAGAATGAACAGTTGATCAATGGCAGCCGGAACTAAGCGACTTCCTGCTGTTTGGTCTTACCCCTTCAACGCCCTCCCGTCCCCTTTGTGTTATGGCAATGGTAAGAGCAGCTGAAGAAGCGCCAACTTCATTGACAAACAACACGTGTGGCATGTGTGTGTGCGAGTGTGTGTGTGTGTGTGTTTGTGGGGCAGGCAGTGGCAATCAATGTAATGTTTATGCTGACGCTCGTCTTGCCGCTTCCCGTGGCAGCACTGATGAGGCAGTCCCTCCAGCTACCCCCTGACTCCTCCCTACTCCTCTCTCCTCACCTTGGACACAGTCAGTCAGCCGCAAATTGCTTTCAATTATGCTGCATGCTGCTCCCGTTTTTATGGCCCGTTTGCTGACGTGTCTTGGCTGCCTCGTTGCCAGTTCCCAGTTGTTTTTGTTGTGGCATGTTCGTGTTGATGATCTGTGCGACTGATCAACGTATTTATCTTGCAACTTGCAACTGCAATTGCGACTGCGTTCTCGACATCTCAACGTGGTGGCATCTACACCCCTTGCACCCCATTCAACCACCCCAACCCAGCACCTCTACACACCTCTTTCCACTGCTACCTCCTTCGTTTTTATGGCATTGATTTTAATCATCGGTTTCAGCATTAAAATGTTCCATTATGCCCGCTGCCGCCCAAGAACCGCCGCAAATTGCTTGCGGAAGTGTGCCACGCCCACTAAAGTGATCACAGATTGGAGACCGAAGATTGTCCGTAGATTTGGATTGAGTTACTCTCTCAACAACAGCAGAAACATCCTCATCACCATCATCATCCACATCTGCGTGCAAATTTGTGCCTTTCAAAAACAAACTAAAGTGAAAATTATGTCAAACCTGTTGACTGAGTGAGAGTGAGATAGACAATGAGTCGAAGACAGTGAGTGGAAGAGAGAGGGAGTGAGAGATTGTTGGCAATTTTCAGAGTTTGTTATCCATCTGCGAAATTGAGTAATTTGTTGCAAACACAATTAGATGCAACAGATTGTTGACTAAGTGACTGAAGCGTTTATCTCTCCGATTTGAGTTCGAGTTTTGTCGTTTGTGCAACACACACACACACACACAGATACACACATGTAGACATAGCCGCGGGGCAAGAAGGTTGAGCTGTGCAAACACGGCAACAGATGGACACGAACAAGTTGCTGACAACCTGAGCAGTTCAAATGGGTTCAGTGGGCGATCTTGCCACAATCACTTGCCCCTCGTCACATTTCATAATTTCCATTTCCAGCCAATTATGCGCAAATTGCAAAATCTTTCTCCTCCCTCTCGCTCTCTCCCTCTCTCTAGCTGTTAAAAACAAACAGACCCACAGACCTTGGGCCAAGTTAATGACATTGAATGGGGTCAGATTCCAGCCAAAAGCCAACCAAAGTAACATCAAGCATGCGAGCAGTCTACACTGTTAAAGAAAAGGTAGTCAAAAGAGCTGCAGACGAAGGAACAGGCTTTATAGGACTTAATAGATATTTAAGACTCGATTTATAAATCTCAATAAATACTATAAAACAGTTTTCTATACTAATCACTGATTTCACAATGTGTCAGCTATGTTTTTCTCAGTGTATATATAGTTTCTTATATGTGTAAGGTAGATAAGTACATTTAACTGGCCACAAAAGATTGCTGACAGCAATCTTCACTTGAGAATTGTATGCGAACGTTTTGCTCTTTTTTTCTCTGTCCCCTTCTCCGTCTCGCGCTGTCTCCCTCTCGCTCTGTCCACTGATTGTGTGTCATTCTTCTCCGCTGGCAGTCTGCAATTATGCGTATGTTGTTGTTGTTGTTGTTGTCTTGGGCAGACCCTAAAGTCGCCGTCTGTAGTCTAGTGTGAATCAAGCAAAGCGAATTGATATCTTCATGTCTGGCTCTTTATTCAGTTTATAATTATAGTTATATTTAACTTGGGGAGAAGAACTCTTAACTTTCCTTTATAATAATCATAACCTGTTTGTTTCTGTACTTTTACCCCTTTTTTTTAGTGTAATTAACGTGAATATTATTTTTGCTTTTGATATATTTTGTAAGCCTCTTTAAAATTGAAGCCTTTTCTGGCATGCTACCGGTAGTTTTACTGTGATTTCCATTAATTAAATCTTCAGTAATTTAGTTTCTCTCCTTAGAATAAAACTTTTTAATATTTTAAGAAGTTTTCAGTCCTTAATACTTTTTTCTTATGTCAGTAAATTAATTAAATCAAACTGAATTTAAGTTCAACTCAAAGCAAAGCGATCCAAAGTGACAACAGGCTGAAATTTTTAGATCAGCTTATAAGCTTAATACGATAGAACAGCTGCGGTGTGTTCTCAATGCGGATCTCTCCGGGTGCCTCACACCGTTTCCCTCATTCAAGAGCCGACAGTGTTAACTGACTATTCCCAACACGTGCACATCAGAATCCAGGCTTTATAATTGGTTTGTCAGTCGCTTCGTAACCGGCTCACAGCTGTGGCCAATAGCCTAAAAACCAACTTACAAAGCTGCTAAGTGAATTAAAATAATGATGCTTGCTGTGGACGATGGCGAAGATGATGATGATAATGTTGATGATGATGGTAATGTTGGTAATGATGGTGATGATGGTAGTAAGACACAGTCAAGACCGAGACCGTGGCTTTAGCTGTCTGGTCAGTTGGCTGATGATTCTATTTATTACATGTCTTGCAATTTGCAATTCCTCGTTTCGTTTCGTTTCTTTTCTTTTCTTCTCGTTTTTTTACTGTCTTTTGTGCGCTGCGTTTTAATTATTTGGCATGCCGTTAGTTTTAATAAAGTTGCTAACTGTGAAACGACGTGACTGGAAAATGCACCACGGCCGCCAGGAAAATGAGCATTTAATTCACAGGCGAAAGTGTCGGCCCCTAGGCAGACTCTCTTAGAGCTGTGGCTGAGCCTCTGCAGGACCACGTCCAGACACATCTATCTGATTAAAATCACAGCAAGAATTCACAGAAAAATTCCTACACGCAAGTTGAGTCGCTAAGAGTGCTAAGAGCCACGGACAGCTGAAAAGTTGCTGCGTTAACACCCATTTCCAGGTCCAGATCCAGCTCCAGGTCCATTTCCAAGTCGTTACTCCAAGTGTGGAGTGCGCGTTTCATGCGAAATTTTATCACGCGAGGCATTTACGATAAGCATCTAGTGGAGTCGAGTGTTGGGATTTTGATTCCGATGCTCAGAGATCGATGATCGTGGCCAACTGATAATGCAGCAACAACGCCCCAACAACAAAGCCAAACAAAGGTTTCAAATCTTATCTGCAGCTGGGCATCAACAGGAGTCTGCAGAGACGAGAGAAGGCGGGAGGCAGGAAGAGCGGCGTTTGCCTTCTTGAACGCATTCCAATGCGCAGTGGAAAAAGCTCGCAGGCGCTGGCGCACAGCCCATCAAAGTGGGCGTGTTGCCTTGCGTTGTAGGGTACTGGGACTGGGTGCTGCATGCAACAAGTGGCAAGTGTTTGCGCCAAGCGTTGATTGTTCTTATCGGCAACGCAATCGACGAGACGCAACGCAGCCCAACGCAGACACCGCTGCAGCTGCAACTGGCGTGAATTGCATGCGTAGCGATGCAACCTAGAGATAGCAACATGTTGTCGTTGTTTTTGTACCCGTAGCAGCAGCAGCACCGAGCACTTGCGTGTTGCTCGCAATCTTGAAATGTGCGCAGCAACAAAATAAAAGTAAGTGATGAATGTCCGTGTTATGCGATCTAATGATCTAGAAATGAAGTTAATAAATCGTTTAGCCAGCTGCCACAGCACCAGCCAACAAGAGTCGCCCTCCTCGTCTCATTCCTGCCACAGCCACAGTCACAGTCACAAGCGGATGCCTCGTTTCTAGCCTGTTTTGCAAAGCGACCACCATCAGTTGGAATCACTGTAGCCGCATGGGGAAGGGGACAGGAGACAGGGAGCAATGATCGTAATTTGCATAACTACTGTGCTTATAACTCTGTACATAACAAATTACAACAATTTGGTTTGCGCACATACCAAAGTCTTCATCTCCTCTCTAACTCTGTGTCTGGAGAAAACGAGATGCTTAGGCAAATATTCTGGTTGCCATAACGGTAACAAGATCAGCGGCTAAACAAGGCCAATAACATGCCATAACTATTTACACACACACTTGCATAAACTAATTTCTTCTTTACTATATTTTTTTTATTTAAAAATGTGGCTTAAACTATACGATGAGAAGAGGTGGAGTCAAGGGGCTACTCCTCCTCAGTGTATCATTAAATTAAGAGATGCGCAACACAAAATGTTGTTAATAAATCGTGTGCAGCAATTAATTCTAGTATAAATAGGCAGTCATTTTAGTGGTTGTGTTGTTTGTTGTGTATTAATTAAGTGTTTAAACTGCAAAGAGAAAGAAAGAATGCGGTTAATAAATGTCTATCAATTATTTAAGAGTTTTATAATATTTACCTAGTATTATATAAAAACCCAAAAGGACATACCCAAATGGAGCAACTGTAAATAAAAGAAAGGAGACTTTTTAGAAATATGCCATTATTTTAAATAAATAGTGTTTTATATTATTTAAAACTCAGTCGTTAAGTTACAATCAAATTCTTTCATTAGTCTAACATATGTAAACACATCATAGTAAAATTTAGTTATATTATTTCTCTTTAATTATATTAAAATTCTTACCTTTTGTGCTTCTTACAGACAACGTCCAGTTGAGGCATCCGCAATTCCTCCCATCGTTATGAGCTGCAATTAACAGAGATGAAAATAAGTTAGTTAATTGTATACTTTATACAGCACATAAGTAGTTTAGAGTTTAGATTCATTTCAGCAACTATAAATTTACACTAATCAAGGCATTTCATAGGTGTCCCAAGGTAAAAACGTAGTTCATCATAGAATACATTTAACTTATCAAAGATTTTAACTATTAAGCTTTAGCTCACCTTTTAAACTGAAATACAATTGTTGTAAGCGACGTCTCCAAATCCCAAATGTAACTGTAAGAAAAGAATAAATAAAAATTATTAAAAATTCTATGATGGAAAAACAAATTGATCTATTAACATGTCAGTTTTGTAAAGTTTACACTAATCAAGGCATTTCATAGGTGTCCCAAGGTAATTGCTATCTCATCATATAATACAGTTATCCCTCACCATAAGGTTTCCAATACACACCTCTTTAGAACGCATAGCGAGTACGTATGTCTTCAAGTTTCTTGCAGATTTGATTTGGTGTCCGGAACATGTCGCCGGCAATGCTCTTCTGCTTTACTGCATCAATAGATAAATACTGTTCACACAAGTCACCGTCGAGCACATTCTTTACTGGATAATAGGAGCTGCGGTAGCTTAGATGATCTCGACCACACAGTGGTGGATTCTCATTGCGCATGTGCATCTCCAGGTGCTGGAAGAAGTCATAATCTTCCCGACTAGTAAACGGTACAAAAGCGCCAACAGTGCCACTCAATGTTGAGTAGATGAGAGCCTCCGATCCGCCAGGAATAAGCGTAGCCTTCTGCAGCGACATGATGATCTCGCCCACATGGAAGGAGCAAATGTTCTCCGACTTCTGTGAGGCACCCGACAGCAGACCACGATCCCATAAAGACTTGGTGCCCGTTGGATCTTCGTCGACGTCATCGGTCACTGAATGCGGCAGACGTTGAATGCTCAGATTGCCAAACTTATCCGCAATGGCTATGGTATCGTAATCCAGCAGAGTAGTCGCTGTCACCCAACGAGGATGCGTATCGTCGGCAAATATGATGAGTTGATTCTCGGCACGACGATAGCGTATGAAGAACACAGACTCTTGGACATCTGAGACATAGACACGATGACCCATGGCCTGAATGTTGACAATCTGGTAGGGAATGTGTTTGTTCTCGCACTTGCGCAGCATCTTCTTCTTGCCCAGATCATAGATACGCAGCATGCGTCCACAGCCGGCCAGCAAGCGACCCTGGAATCCACACAGCGCACCAGGTATCTCATCGATCTCTGTGCGATGCAGAAACTCCAGACTTGTGCAGGTTGGATCAATTTTATAGATATCAATGCAGCCACCTTGTGATATGCGTGGATTCAATTGCAAGTCCTTGGCAATGCCCACTGCCAGATAGTATCGTCCATCTGCAGCAATCGAGAACTTCAGCAACGCCATGGACATGATGGCTTCGTTCTGGGTCAACGGCACACTGAACATTGTCTGTCCCTGCATGGCATCCAAACAGCGTATCTGTGATGCCCAGAGGCCAAGTCCAGCCTTGGGTGCCGAGAACACATCCTCTGGCAGCACCTCATTGATAAATGCATTCGCCATTTCGCGTGCCAACTCACGTTCCTCGTCGCCAGCAGCGCTTCGCATCTCCTCAGCCATTTGTTCCTTCCGTGCACTCTTCGTGTCCTCGGTGTAAGCATTGTGATCCGTCTCGGCAATCAGCATACGTCCCGTATCCGGATGTATGACAAAAGCTCTTGGCGTGTACTGCAGCGGAAAAGCCACCTGATTGAAGACAGCTCCAAGTTTCTCGAGTGCCAAAATACGCAGCGTGTTGGTTGAAATAGCCACAATGCCTTCACTACACTGCTCGCTGGAGAAGCCCGAAGCGTACTCCAATGTCTCATAAGACAACGGCGTTAAATGGAAACGGTTCTGATGGTAATACGATAACCAAGTGCGACTGGACATGGCCAGCACGGCCTCAGAGCCCTGCATCTTGATGCGGAACAGCTTTACTGGACGGGAACCCAAATAACGTGTTCGTGTGTCTGCCAAATCACCGGAAACGGGATCCAACACAGTACGCAACAAGACACCATTGCTTAATCCAATGTTTAGATAAATGGTGCCCTTATTACTGCCACCGCTTCGCTGAGCGGGCACATCGTCATCCACTCCACCAGCAGCTGTGGTGCTCTCCGTGTGGCCCATTTCGACCAAACACAAGGATTCGGCTGGTGATGGCAGCGCTTGCATTGAGCAAGGCGACAGGCAGTTGTTTGGATCCAATGACAGAATACGCACTGTGTTGTCAGCGAGACCCACGGCCAAGAACCAGGAACGCTGTTCTCCTTCGGGCACTGTTCCCAGAGCCATGCACATAATCTCGGCTGGCATTTCTGATCGCTCCGTATACTCGTTTAACTCGCCAGTCTGCAAAAGAAGAAATTATACATTAATTTGTCGTTCATAAAAGTTATAAAAGCAAATTATGTATTGATGGTGAGCTCAGCACTGCAGGACACAAAGTGTCTCAACATGATTGTTCTTTTTCGTGTTTTTGTCATCAGAGCAAAGTTCTCCCAAGTTGATTATATATTATTTATGCTTACCGGATCCATTTCAAAGTAGACCAATTCTCGTCCAGAGAGCGTTATGACCACCTGACGTTGATTGACGGCGCATTTGGTGATGGACTTCTTGCCCGGAGCCTTCCATTCATTCACACGTTTGTCAGAACGTATATGACGAATACCATCTGGATAGACCTGGACCAAAGCATCATCGCCCAAAGCGGCACAACACAGTGTGGGTGTTGTGCCCAGGAAACCACTGTCCGTAACTTCCTCAACGGTTTCACCAATGCTCAAAACCAGCGTGGCGTTCACGAAGGATACGATGATATAGGCATCAAACTCATCTAAAAGTAGGAACACAACAAAATCAACAATTAGTAAAGATTGCTTCTAGTTTAACTAAATTCATAATAACATTGGTGTGACATTGAATAATCAGTTTATCAAATTGTAATCAATGTAAAATTCAGCTGAAACACGGTTGATAAGTATCGCATCATGTTCAATGTCAATAATAATCTTAAAAGTTCATAAATATTTGTTGTAGTATTTTGTAGTAGTAGTTTGTTGTAGTATCTGTTGACTTAAGAGCTGCAGTAATGTTGCCTTACCTATCGCTTCACAAATGACAAATATAAATTATAAGAATTATACGAGAGAGTCAATTGGATATAACTCTCTATTTTATATCTGTTCGATCTGTTCACACTCAACAAACAGTTGATACGTCTGTGTTTAAGCGCCTGAAATAAGAGAGAACTGGTGGTTGATAACTTGTGGCTTTTGGATCGTGTTTATATATAGAGCTATATGAACTAGGATTGTTGATATTTCTGGCATAAACGTGTAATGCTTTTAAATCTTTCATTGGAATGCACATATCAACAATTCAATCCATATATCATTCAATTGTTTAGCTTGGGATTTGTGTTCTGTGTATCATCAATGCACCAGTTGAGTTATTAGAAACATTTCATGGCTAGGCAAACTTATAATTCTAAACTTATAATAAAATAAAAGCATTCTTTGTTTTGCACTCACCATCGACACGTTTCTTAACTGTCCACACGGCATTTGGATTACCGGGTAGCTCAGAGACAGCCATCTCAGATACCTCCAGACCATGACGCAGTACGCGAAGTGTAGAGCGTGGACCACGACCACAGAGCACGTAAAGCTGTGGAGTGTCTTCATTGGCTAAATCAGCAACCTGAGAGGTGATAATTGGTGCAAACGAGGGCAGCTCATCGACCAAGACGAGATTCTTTAATGCACGTGGAGCAAAGAAGAATGTTTCACCCTCCTCCAAAGGCATGGCAGAGCTGAATTCAGGCTCATCATCGTCATCGCCAAGATGGGCAATTTGATACAGATAACTGCAAGCAAAATATAGATTAGGAAAAGCCAAATATTTGGTTACAAATAGCTTTCAAACTTACTGGTTGCCAAATTCGCTGGCCACAAAGAGAAAGCCAGTTTTCAATACACACATCGCTGTTGCTGGTGGCACAGTATCAAAATATTTGAGCTTAATCTCAGACACGACATCATCATCGGTCTCCAGAGTGATCTTGAAGATATCACCCTGTTCCGTTTGCAGCAAGAAGAAGTACATGCTCTTGGTGCGATGAGTAGCAGAGCAAATAAAGATCATGCCCCGCTCAGGATCGTCGAGATCGTTTCGCCTGCGTGGTATGGGACAGCGTATGTCGTGCTGATCACCCAGATTCTTATATGTCAGATAATTCTCTGAGCAAATGAGCACACCCGAAGGTCCATCGTTGCCACCAGGTACAGAAACTAAAAAGTTAGCATGTTCCTCCAAAGGTTCAGAGTATTTCCGAACCACGTGATTCAAGCCAAGGTCCAACTCGTAAAACGTTAGGGTTTGTTGTGTACGCTGAGCTGCATCGCCTGTAAAATAAACATGTATCAATTATTATTAAATTCAATTAAGCATTAAACTGCATAAATATGCATTTAAAATGAATGTGGGCCACAAATCAGTGAAGTGTTGCTAGGTAATTACAGCAACACCAATGGTTCAGTGGTCACATTAATCTAGCGCCTATTTGCCAACAGTAGTCCTGCTGTATTATCGCAGTCACTGGTCTAAAGACGCCAAAATGTATAGTTTGGTATATAAAAGTCTTACCTGAGGGATCTAAGTCAGCCTCCTCATAGTCAATTTCAAGACACGCAAACATTGGATTGTCAAATCCAACATCCACACCAACCATGTGGTAAGTTAGTGTGTTTGACTTGTGTGCTTCCAGAGGTGACGAGATGGTAAGTCTGGCCTGGGTATCGCGATTCATAATGTAAGCCAGCTTTTGTTTTTCAACGGCTCCAATCATTACAGCACGACCCTTGGGATCAATGGCAAAGTATTGACCTGGCACAATGCGGCGACAGCCAGATTTGCCAAAGGTCTCTTGGTGCACCTTCTCCAGAGCATTCTTGCTGGGAATGTACTCTAGAATAACGATGCGACCAGAGTCTGAGCCAACAACGATGTAATCTAGAAATAATATAAAGGCAGTCGAATTAGTTGTGAGCAATTTGAGCGGTAAACATTTTATTTTGAGGTTAGAATCGATTGTAACTCGAAGTTTCAGTTCGCCATACCATGTGGTTGTGGGTCATGGCAAATGCGACGTCAAGTTAAATTTATATCGCACTTAGACACATTCAATAAGGTCAAACTGGGTACAACCACACATTGAGTTGCCTCAGCTAGGTTTCGTGCGTATTAACTTCAAACTTGGTACAGAAAAGTGTATTAAAATAGAAAAGAAAACTAACCTTTTGTGCCACCCGTCAGACGAAACGCCATTAAAGCACGTATGCATCCAAAGATTTCTGTTGACATCAGCGTGTGGACTTTGCCAGTGTTTGGATCAGGGCGCAGCAGTTCAAGCGACTTGCCACGTGACAGCAGCACTTCCTGCTGCTTGCCCCCCGAAAAGTTTCCATGCACCGCGTGGGTCACGCCGGTGCCCTTTTGCAGCGTAAGATTATACAAGTACATGTTGAAGATGCTGCGTTAATTTAACTCAACACAATTGCACTGCAGGTAAATAATATCAAAGTGTTGAGGTTAGATACGATCCGGATCATTGTGCAAAAAGAAAAATTAAACTTAATTTTAATGGATATGTACTACTTTGGAAAACCAAGGCCACAGTAATGATAGTCGTGTCGCCTAACGATGCTTAGTAAGCAGCATTCAGTTGTTAATTTAGCACGCTCTAATTGCGACCAAACAGCAGACATTTCTGCTTACCTGGAGATACTTCGTGCAAAACAACATAAATCTCTAAAATAGCACTTAATTGTACTAGCTAATCACTTTCTTAATTACCTTTCAATGTTTTATTCAATGAATTGACACATTTTTATAATGATGCGCTTGGATTTAACTTTTTTCACATCACAAGATGCGGCGCCATTTTCAGAGCAGCCGCTTGGCTTGACCGGTGAAGAAAAAGTGGATGGAATAAAATGCCGGATGCGTTTGACAGAAGTCGCTGCAGCGTTGCTATGAATTCGATATCGATAACAATGTTTTTTTTTGTAGTAGCCCTGAACTGGAATCAGAGCAACTTATTATTTATACGGTCACCCATATTTATTTTCCCAATAATATCACAACAATCCTTTGTTAAGGGGGAAAAGGAACAAAAACATATGAAATACTATTCCCCTGGGACATTACCATAAACGATTGACGTGGAGCAAGAGTGAGTTGTTGTTTGTTTGTGTCTGTTATTTCTAGTTGAATTGGAATTGTGCTCACGTTCAGCAGGTGGAAATGGAAGAATCAAAGAAAAGTCTATACGACGAAGCCAATGATAAATTAAGACTCGGAGATGAATTAAAGAAAGCTTTAGTTGAATTCGAGGACATAACTGGGGTTGCAAAAGTGCAGAGGAAAATTCAACAGGAGATCAAATTCTTGGAAAAGGTGTGTTTTGGCCTTCATATTGTGAAATGACTAAACCCTCTTGCTCTACAGGTTATTCGCACTAAGACATTGAAAGAGAATCACATTACAAGCAGTAATTTTGTCAATTATGAATTTCTTATTAAAACATTGCGATTGCAACAAGGCGTCGTGGATATAAATGCAGTTTTCCCTCTGGAATCCCGTGACAATCCACTGCGCGTCGACATTGTGGCTAATAACGGTCTAAAGTGGATCAAGGTCATAGCCCGCAATTCCAGATCAATCGAAGACGCAGCCAAAGGATGCGTGAGCTTTGGAGCACGCAGTGTGCTCGATCAGGCTGAGGATTATCTAGAGGCCAGTGAGCTGCACTTCTGCATGTTTCAACGCCCAAAGGTAATAATACACATACAAATGTATGTATATAACTAAAAATATTTCCATTTCACTGGCAGATTGTCTTCTATTTCTCCAACAAAATTGAGAGCTCATTGCACGAAGAACTGAAGGAAATGGGCGTGCAAACTGCTTCGCTGGATGAACCCGATCTGGATATAGATCAATATGCCACTATATCAGATGAACTGAATTTGGATGTAACCACTATGCTGGCCTATTGTAGCGCCCTAACAAACGGTCGCTGCAATTGGATCTTCAAGGAACCAATTCTAACTGAACAGGCTGAAAAAGAGCGCGAAAGTCCAGTTAAGCCAATGATTGAGAAAATCCTTCAAGGAAAACGGCTCGTCTGTTGCCAACTAGCTTACGATGCATTTCAGAAAATTCTAGCGGTCTTGGGTGGACCCCATGAGCTGGAAATTGCCGCAGAGTTTTTGAAACGCGTTACGGTTTATCCCAATGTTGATACGATTCCAGAAGAGTTCTCGAATATACGATTTACGGCTAATGTCAATGAGCGTAGCTTAAAGATATTCAGTTTTGGCATGCAACGCAAAATATTCACAGTTACTTCAAATAAGGCGTTTGTGCGATCAGCAAAGATGCAGGTGAGAACTTGAAAAGTTCAATGAACTCTACATTTTATTTATGAATTTAATTCAACTTTATTTTACAGGGTATTAACGTACCTGTATTCATACACGCTTCAAGAGCACTCACCGAAAATAAAGAAGCAACTGCCAAGCCGCTGTAAACATAGTTTTAAGTGAACTTTTCTGCGCACTTGTTGATATTTATCAAATATATGTGATTTAATTTCTCTTTGAAATCTATCGGCTGTCGAAAGTTATCGATAATCAGCTGGGTTACAGGGTTGCCAAGCAGCTTGCTTACTGCGCAGGTAAACAAAAACATCAAAAGAAAAAAACATGGACTGCGCTCCGCTAAATTTGGTAAATTAAAAATAAAATATAAATAAATGGTTTTATTGTAAAGTAAATAATTTGTTTCTAATTCAGGCACATTTCCACGAGCGCCGCTCAGAGCGTTTTATGCGTCACCATCGCTACGAGGAGGCAATTAAGGCACTGGAGACTTCGCTGCTTTACCTGCAGGACGCGTACAAGAATGTTCAGCTGTCCAAATCAAAGGAGGTGCTGGACACACTTACTCTTGACTTTCAACGTAAGCTTCGTCAGATCGAAATGAGAAAAACCCAACATGGTCTCACCAAGATGAAGGACTTTGTGCAACTGAAGGAGACCAGTCCCATGCTGCCACTCCGACCGGAACACGGCGTGGGATCAGCTCAGTCAGTTGCCAAGGCTATTGATAAGACCGTACAAGATTTCGATGCCAAGTTTGTTTCCACCACTACGATTGAGCGGAAACCATCACATGCAGCTTTAGTTGAGCTAAAAGTTGAGGCAATGATCAAGAGTGATCCGCAAGCAGAGAGTCAGGAGCACAAAGGACACTTAATGCTGGAGCGAAGCTCTGAAAACGACATGCCTTCCTTGACACCATTGGAACTACCCTCGTTCGACTATACTATGTTCAACAGTTCGTCAGCTCCAACGCTGACGAGCTATATTGGATTGGCCGAGAGTTTCCAAAAATGATACTAAGATAAATTTGTAGTGTATTATTTATGTATTGTATGTAATAGATTTATTTAGCTAATAAACCCTTCAACAGATCATCCATGTCTGTCTCAGTTTCCACATTCTTCAGCAGCAATAAAACCTGTGCCTCCATCTCGCACATGATCTGTGGTTTCTGGTATGTTATGATAAGCGTGTTGAATTGATGATGTACGCTTATATTAGCCTGGATCGGTGGCATTCCACAGCGATCCAAATCAGGTACAGGAATAACCTTGTAGTATTTCTTATTGGTTGTGCTCACGATAATCGCATGCTTCTCCGCATCGGCTTTGACATTATAGACCTCAAGCGAATACGGCAGATTACGTATGCGCCATTCAATGTTCTTCTTGGTCACCCGTTTGGTCAGCAGTGGAGCAGTGTTGCTCTCGCGTACTGTAAACTCCGATGCCGACATGTTATCTGCGTCGCCACCGCCAGCAGTGGCGTTTCCTTTGTTTGCGGCACCCCAGTTTAGTTGGCGTGGCTCCTCGCCCAGCTCTATCTCCCATTCCGGCTCTCCCATAAGCTGCTTGCATTTGCGCCAGGCACGTCTTTGCACAATGCCCGTCTCCATGTTGTACTCCTCAGCCATTTGTCGGCCATCGGGAAACTTGTATAGCACTTTTCGTGCTTTGCCGCTTATTATTGAATTCTTCTCAGCGGATTGTAAACAGTTTAACCAATTTTGATAGGACATTTTTATTGTTAGTAACTGGTAACTTGAAACTTAAAAGTGTTTTAATAACAACTCCGACAACTGAATTTGATCAATGGCGCAAAAGCACATTTCGTTTGCCTTGGCAACCAGGGTTGTGTGCAGTCAGCTGCTTGTTTTTGTTTACAAGCTTATTTTGGGTGCTGCCAACTCGTTGCGATTAGTGTCAAAAAAGTTGGCAAAGTTGACGTGGCCGCGCGAGTGACCGCATAAAATATACGCATATTTCATCACTTGCAGCTGTATATTAATTGGTGTTGCTATTTAAAGTAAGCCCAATCACGGTACTAGTTTATAAATAGCCACACAGCCTTACTATACGTGTATATTCCTAATACTTATTGCTACGAATCCAAAATTCTTTGCAGCACATAAAAACGAAAACTGCATACGTGAGAAACGAGAAAAATCGAACAAAAAGACCTTTAAGTTTGAGTTAAAAGAGTCGCAAATATGAGTCTGGTGTGGACTTTGATCGCCACTTTTCTGTACGCAGAAATATTTGTGGTTTTATTGCTGGTACTCCCTCTGGCAAGCCCGTACAAATGGAGCCGCTTCTTCAGGTCCAAATTTCTGGCCATGTTGGCCAAACAGGCACATCTATACTTCTTCCTCATCATGGGAGTGTTGGTGCTGTTTCTGCTGGAGGCTATTCGTGAAATGCGCAAGTATTCCAGCCATGAGAATACTGGTGAAGTGCACCTGAACGTGGAGATGCAGCATAGCATGCGGCTCTTCCGTGCTCAGCGCAACTTTTACATTTCCGGTTTTGCCATTTTCCTTGTGCTGGTCATTCGCCGTCTGGTCACACTGATTTCGGCACAGGCAAGTCTGTTGGCCCAGAGCGAGGCTTCCATGAAGCAAGCCCAGAGTGCTACCAATACGGCACGTTCCCTTCTGGCCGTACAGAAGACCGATCCATCCAAGGAGGCCACCGAGGATGAAACATTGAATGAGGTAAGTCCGTGTCTAGAGTTGGCGTTAAAGAGTTATTGCACACCACGTCCCCTCAGTCCTGGCATGTTTAAAGAGCTTCCCACCTAACAATTAGATCGTTAGCTACTACCAGCTGTACAAACAAGGCAATGCGTATGAGTTCTTCTTCTTTTACTACCCACATGATATTTGTGCTGGGCCCAAAAAAACGAAAATACCTTTCAAGTAAAAAACCATATCGTAAACTCTTTAAACAGTTGTCAAGCCTGCGGAAACGTGTGCAGGGACTCACCGCCAGAATATCCTAAAGCGAATACATTCCCAAAAACAAACACACACATCTAAAGACACACAAACACACACATAATATACAAATCCCGTGTCCAAAATTGAAAACAAGCTGACCAATCGTTTTACAGCTCAACAAGCTGAAGGAGCGCGTACAGGAGCTAACCGCCGACTTGAACCGCGAGAAGAAGGACAAGGAAGCAGTCAAGTCGCAGGCAGAGAGCCTTAACCGTGAATACGATCGCCTAACCGAAGAGTACAGCAAACTGCAGAAACAAATCACCATTGGAGCAGAAGGCACAAAGAAGGATTAAGTGATGATTAAGCGAGTCCCTCTCAATGGGAGAAAAATACTAAAATATTAAAAATATTTATAAAATGATAAGACTTGAAAAAGAAACTTGGCGGTGGGGGCAAAGGCAGCAAATGCTAATCTATATACGATTATAAATGATCAATTGATAAAAAACAACACTTAATTCTCATAGATAATGTTTTACGGTTAACTCTCTTTCACGTCCCATATTGTTTAATTTTGTTTGTCGCAGTATAACTTGTTGGCAACACAATAAATAACTCCATTACACATTAACAAACGAAATTCTCGAATGATTCATACTTAGTCCACATCATTATTGAAATGCTTATCAAACATGGATGACGTCATTTATGACAAACCGGCTACTCAAACCAGAAACTAACCGAGAAACTTGGTGTATTGGATCGCACATAATGCCACCACTTTGGTGGTAAATATAAACAATCGCCGGGCTGTAACCGCAACTCAAGGAACTGAACTTTGCTTAGCAAGGGAAAGAGCTCAAGGTCCGGATTAGCCGCATCAATCTGTGATGTGTTTCCTAAAAACTCGCTGTCGTGCGCATAAAGATTCTCTGTATCTTTGGGTGAGGCCAGAATAATCTGTTTACTGCCAAATACTTGGCACAACAAATTGTGCTTGGGATCTGTGTGCATGGGTGATACAGTGTGCTTCGGACCCAGCCATGCTTTGATGTCTACAGCGGAAGAATTCTCAGGGGATACACTGCAGTAGTCGGGAACGCAGATGTCGGCCTTTAGTGCTGGTATCTGTGCAAAGAGTTCGTGTTGTGCCAGATACTCTACTTCGTGATCTCCACTTTTACCAAATTGCCTGTAGAGGAAGTCACGTATTTTTACAAGTTGCTGGGACCACTCGTCGCTGGCATAATTGGAGCCAATCTCGATGGGAACTGTGCGATTTCCTGCCACTTTGAGCAGATAATTTAAATCGCGCCATTTGCTGATTGCGGGCCAGTGATTGATTGTGTTAAGCAGCAGCGTTGGCTGTTGTGCCTCATAACAGTTAGTACGAAACTCTGTTATGCTTGGAGCATTCAATTGGGGTATATCACAACGAGCTAAACAGCGCTCCACTGCATCCAAAATAGGCAGTGGTTGAAGATTACTCTTTGCGGCATCTACATCCAAATAATGCAGCAGTGCAGCATGTAACGCACTACAGTTTTCATACAGATTTTCTGTGCAGCCCAGTAGCTGTGCATCGTCCAAAATGGCACCACATTGCTCCCGTTGCTCCAAGCTGGAGTCTTCCAGGAGCCGAAAGATTATCTACTGAAAGTTGTTAAGTTTGTTATACTAGCTTTACATATAATGATTTATTTACCTTGAAGTAGCAGCCAAGCGCGTATATTTTACGTACTGTCAACGGCACGCTGCTAAAATGTCCGCTGTGGATGCGCTCCCAGTTTTTGTCCACCAAAGCCTGCACCAGGTAGGAGACTTCGTCCTCATCCTCTGATGCTGTATCAAAGTACTGCGCTGCTTTTTTGAGTATATAGCGAGCCTCGACTTCATTCTCTAAAAGATCTTTAATGTCTACAAAACGAGGCAGTAACTTTATAAGCTCCAATAGGTTCGACTGCTCCGCTGTAGCCATTCCCGGCTTTTATTTTGTTTATAAAATGGCTAGTGATCAGCTGTTGAGTGCTGTGAAAGACGAACATGTGAGTCAATTTGCAGCACTGAAAGAACAAGCATGTTGGTAGAATTTGACATTGTTGCAGCTTGTATATTTGGTCACACTGTTTGCCGGTTAAAAAATAAATCCTACTTGCTGTCAATTTGTTTTAATGGAACCAAATCCCAAAAAAGCGAAAATGGTTAACAACAAATTTAAGAACAACAAGAAGAAGTACTTTCAGCAAAGGAAGAAGGAGGTGTTGCAGGCGGGCCAACGCGGCTTCCTTGTCACATGCAACATGAACGAGAAAGCATGTGTCCGTGAATGTTACAATTTACTAAATCACTACGCTGATCAATTGTATGGACCGGAATCTAACGAGCCTGTCAAGGAACAGTCAAATAAAAACGCCATTGATACCGATAGCGACAGTGACGTGGATGCCGCCATTGCCAAATGCAAGGAGTCGTTTAGCCATCGCAAAGTGCGCTTTCAAAACGTGGACACCGGCACCACAAATTGTTTATTTATACGCACCCAACTCGCCGAACCCATTGAACTTGGCAAGCATATAGTCAATGACATCTTCACCACCGGCAAGGCTATGTCGCGCTTCATTCTCCGTCTGGTGCCCATCGAAGCCGTCTGTCGCGCCAACATGCCGGATATCATCAACGCCGCTGGAGCGCTGTTTGACAAGCACTTCCTAAAGGAAGCCACCACATTTGGCATCATATTTAATCATCGCTATAATCAACAAATCAAACGAGACCACATCATTAAGGAACTAGCTGAGCTGGTCGCCTCCAAGAATATGCACAATAAGGTGGATCTGCAGCACGCCAAGAAGTCGATCATTGTGGAGGTGCTCAGAGGTTGGTGTCTGCTCAGTGTCATTGAGAATTATTTGGACTACAGGAAGTACAACTTGTCAGAGCTGACCAATCCTGGCGGGCAAAAAACTGATGCTGAAAAGGGGGATAAGTCTGGAGAGGAGAAAGCTGACAAGGGGGATAAGTCTGGAGAGGAGAAAGCTGACAAGGAGGATAAGTCTGGAGAGGAGAAAGCTGACAAGGGGGAAGTTGTGGAGCAAGACGTGGATAAATCTGCAGAGCAGATCGATGAGAAGAAATCAGTAGATGCTGCCGAGGTAGCTACGACAGTTGCTGTAGCTGCTGAGAACTAAATAAAATCTACTATAAATTTTGTTTAATTTGCTTTGTTTTTTTCTTATTCCGTAAACATTTACGCTTAAATGGCTAACTTTGGAGTGTGTTTGTGTGTGATGTACCATACATATATAAACTAATCCATATCCTTTGCCATGTCTTGTCCTCCTCCGATTTCGCTTTACAACTAAATTTCTATGTAGACTAGAGCCTCTCAAGCATTGCGCTTCAGCAGCAACTTTACAGTTCCAGCTATCTTCTCGTAGGCCATAAACATCAGGGCCGCTGTCAGCATGGTCTGCAGAATTTTAGCCTCTAGGCCTCTGAAGAGACCAGCAATGCCCTGGTGCTGCAGTATGCTGACCATCAGCTCCAACATGCTTGGTGTCTTGTTTTGGCCCGCTGCTTGCTGTGAGGTGGATGGTCCACTTGATTTATCGTTGGTACGATGACGTTGCTTAGTCTGCACCAGCTGCAGCGGATAGGTCAACACGGTCGCAAATGCCTTGGCAATGGCACCAATCACAAAGTAACCCAAACTGCCGATTTCATTGCCAGTGAAGATCATGATGTTACGCTTAAGCAGCTCGTACATCATGAACTGTAGCGCTGGATTTGAGACCAACATGAGCGAGGGAATCGTGCCAGCCCATAGTCCGACCAATCCCTCCGTTTTAGCCACATACTTGAGTCCCTGCAGAAGACTCTTGTAGTGCTTGTTCACATCATCGGAAGTGCCGGCCACGTTGCGCATCCGCAGACGTGTATTGACCACCCAGAATGGTGTTGTTGTGAACACATTGATGATGCCAGCAATGCTGCCAAGTAACAGATCCTTTAGAGCGCTCTGCTGTCCCCGCGCACCATTGGAGGCGACCAGCTTGAGCGCATGGAATGTGTAAAAGTAGACGAAATTCGAGATGCACAAGCTTTGCAAGACGGGGCCAAGACCACGGTACAGCGATTGGAATCCCTCGCCCAACACAATCTCTTTGATAACCTGCTTTGTGCTGCGCACCTCGCCGCTCTCCTCCACTGGAAAATGCCAAAAATAAACGGATTAGCGTACGCTATCAAATTATCGAATCATATTAATTTATTAGGTGATTGGAATTTGAACTCAGACAGCCATTTATCTATGCCTCTTATCGTAGTTGCCACTTAAGATTGGCACTGAATGGTTTGTCTCTTGAGGATTACTTACACTGCAAGCGTGATCGTACTGTGTCCAGTGGATAGAAGGTGCTCATGGCAATGCAGCCACCCTGTATGTTGTTGTTCCAAAAACAATGCAATTCAATTGGATTCAATTAGCAAATTTGGAATTTGAACTTTTAAACTTAGAGTACTTACGGCTGCGCCAGAGACGGCATGCACCCAATTCTGATAGCTAAACACTTGGCCAAGTTTCGATTGTGCTACCATTGTTGTTGTTTTTGGCTTCCTTATTTATTTATATGGTCAACGGTACACGTCCAGCGGCGTAAAGCGGCAGCTTTTGACTGACTCGACAGACTGACCAAATACACACACCGGTTAACTGAGAAATTCTAGACGCCAGAGTGATTAGATTAACGCAGCTTAAGAGCGCACTTCTCTACTCTCCCTCTCTCTCTCTAGCCCTTTGCTTTCTAAGTTTACACTCTTTTCTCTCAATGTCACTTAATATTTATGCAGTTAATAATTTAAGCGCTCCTAACAATGATTTGTTGTTTCTTTTAATTGGTTTTTTTTTTTTGGGAGAGTGGCTCAGTGTTGTTAAACGACTATAAATAAAGTTGACACTCAAGCGTAGTGTTGTAAACGGCTTTAAAGGCGCCAAAATTTAATTTTAAAACTTAAACAGGTATTTATGTTGTATTTTACTATATAATAGTTAACTACAACTAAATAAAATTAAAGCAACTGATCGATAAGGCACTTCTCCCGTCGCGGCTCCAGGCGTGGTTTCTTCATAAAATTTATACCCGTTTCGCTGCTGCTGTTTAACAAGTCAGCTGCTTTGCGTTTTTGATTCTGCAATAAAAATTTGTTTAGATACAGTTTACATATATATAAGTTATAACTTTATTTACCTCATGCTCCTCCTCGGTGAGCGTGGCAAAGACAAAGTTCTTGCCTTTGGTCGACTTTACGGATACAGTGCCCGCTGTTCCGTCCACATCGCCGGCAGCAGAACCTTTAGTCATACCAGCTAATTTGGTCAGCGTTTCCTTGTCGCGCACTAGGAAGGAACCACGCACTGACTGCTGTTGCGTCTGGTTTACACTCTTTGAGATCAAAAACGGTGAACTCTTCTTAAGCTCCACGGTTGTCTTCTTAGCCGTTATAATGGTTATTTTGCGCCCAGCTGCATTGGTGTTTACTACTGCTGGTGAGAGGGGAGAAGCGCCACCAGTTGCCTCCTGTAAAACATAACTTATAAGCATTCAACTCCTGTTGAGCACAAACATTTAACTTACCCCCTTTAGCCCCTTTTCCAAGAGTAACTGCTCTCTTTCGTAGCGTATTTTACGCCACAGATGCTCGTTCTCTTCGTCTCCGCTACCATCGTTAGGATCACCCTCAGCGTTCTCATTGCGAGTATCATCCAGGCTGAAGCCAGCTCCATTCTCTGCGTTCTTCCAACGAAACTGACGCTGACGAACGGCGCCCTCGTCGTCTTCAAAGAGCATTTCTTGAATCTTGCGCACCTCTCGTATGTCTTGGTCCAACATTTTGCGGCTATACAAATAAATTAAGATTAGTTTGCAATTGGATTGAATTTAATATTTGAATCTACATACGCATGAATCTGTCCCAGTTCGTGGCGCAGTTTCTCTTTATCGAATTCATCCTCGTCACCCAACTCGATGTCATATTTGTCCATATTCTTCTCATCCTCATCTGCTGATCCCCATTCCGACTCCGACAACTCAGCTTCCTTTTCCACAAAGTTGGCTGCACGTATTTTGCGATCCTTTTTGGTCATTTGGACAACAACTTCATTCTCCTCCGAGTCGTAGTCAACAAAGGTTTCTGGTACCTCCTCAACTGGCTCATCTATTTCACTTCCCATCTGCTCTTCTTCCTCTGAATCCTCATCGCTTTCTTCGTCGTCGGAGAAACCCAATTTGGCCTTCTTCTTTTGCCTTTTTTTGGTCAGCTTCTTTTGTCGTGGTTTCTCCTCCTCGAGCTGTTCTGCCGGCTCCTCTTCGCTGGAAACGATTTTATTCGTAGCAGCTGGTGGATCCTGCTGTGTTTCAAAGCTGCCAGAGCACAAGGCCTCCAGTTCATCGGGTGCTTGAGTACCAGGTGCTGCTTGTGTTATGGGTATTTGACTAATGAGAGCGGAGGGGACGGTCGGTGCCGCTGTTGACTCTGACTGGGTGAATCTTCCGGAGCACAGACCGAGCAACTCGTTCTCTTCATCGCTAGCGGTGCGCTCAATCTCCGTATCGAATAGCTTGTGTGCGGACAATTGTAGTTGGGTAGCCGTAATGGGCACTGTATGGTTAACCTTCGGTGTCTGCAGCAGATCAACGTCTTCCTCGTCGGAGTTGTCATCTTGGAATGCACGTATGATACGATTCTTACGCTTGCCAGTCTGCGTACTCTCTTCCACCTTTTTGTCCTCATCGCTATCGCTGCTGCTGGATGCCTCTTCATCCTTAACTTCAGGTTCTGCCTCACCGTTGACATCGCCATCTTCTTCCTGCTCTGCTTCGTCAGCCGATTCTACTTCCACGTTCGTATCCTCATCATCATCAGCTACTTCATCAACAATTTCCTCATCATCATTGATCATTACTTGGCTCTTGACTGGCTTCTCATCTGGTTCATACTCTTCATCAATGTCCATTTCCTCGTCTTCAGCGAGCTGTTCCATTTCTTCCGCTTGCTTCTTGCGCATGTCCTCCATACGTTTCTTGGTTATCAAGGACTTAAGATTCTCCTGCATTTTCATGTAGGCAGCTCCGGGCTTTTGCTCCTTGTTAACCGGCTCCTCTTCGTGCAGATGTATGCTAACCTTGGAGAGCTCCAACTTGCCATGCGATGTGGATAAAATACTGCAAAAGAGTTGAATATTTAACAGGAAGTTAATGGTAAATTTATACTCTGATCTCACTTGACTGTTTCTGTGGTCTTTTGCTTCTTGGCTTCCCGCGTTTTCATTAGTCGCTGCAGCAAATCATCTACGCCCGTTGGTTTCTTTGTGAACATGTCACCAGTTTCCAAATCAATGACCATGTTGGGATCTCCCTTCAAAGCTGGACTCACATCGCAGCTCTTTTCATCCCTCAAACGTCGTATGGCATCGGTGATCCTTGGTGTTGTGGGTTTGGAGGGTGGCGTAATGTTTAGTGTGCTTAGATCCAGTTTGGGCAGTTCCACAACATCGGTTACCAGCATCACCTTGGTGGGGGAGACGGCTTCTTCTGGTAGTTCCGTTTCTGGCACGATCTCTGCTTCGGTTTCAATGGGTATCGCTTCATGTTCAGACTCTGGAACGACCGAAGAGTCCTCAACTTCAGTTGTGATCGCCTCAGTTTGCTCATTGCTTTCAGCTACAACATCCAGCACACCTGGATTGTCTTTCATTTCCATGGGCTCATCATCTTCATCAGCTTCCTGATCTTCTTCGTGCTCTGATTCAGATTTAAAGAACTCCGTGGCCTCCTTAGCACGTTCCTCCATCAGTTTGCTGCAAATGTGGATAAAATTGATATTATGCTACCTTGAGCAGTCAATTGGCGGAAACTTACGCATATGCCTGCAACTCCTCGCTGTTCATACGCAAAGCCATCGATCTCCTTGGCTCTTTCTTGGCGGGCATGGGACTGCCGCCAGCCATAGCCACTGCCAGTGGTTTGTTGATGGTGCGTCGGCTTAGAAACTCTTTCAGTGTGCGCGGTTTGGGCTGATGATAAGGCACACTTATGTGTGCCTCTCGCTGCAGACGCTGTTGCTCACTCTGTATGGCCTGCATGGCATCCAGTGCCTTCTTTGCTGTGGCCTGCAGAGAAACCAAGATTTAATTATGTGCTAAGCTTTGTTTTATGTTTACTCACCCGCATGGGCTTGGATTTGCTGGGTTTTGCCTCCGTTTCATTATTGCTCTCCTGTTGATCCATAGGCTCCTCTTCCTGGCTGCGCTCGGATTCGGATTCAGAGTCCACAATGCCTTTCAGTCTGCTGCTCGACTCTTCTGCGCTGGATGAAGCACTCTTCTCACCATCACTGTCTATTTTTCTTTGCTTCTTCTTGGAATGTTTCTTCTTCTGCTTCATGACAGCTTTGGACTGTTCGGAGTTCTGGCTCTCCTCGCTGTCCGAGTCTATGATTGCCGAGATCTTTTTCTTGGACTTGGTTTTAGGAACATCTTCCTGGCTTTTCACTTGTTCCTCTTCGCTTTCAGAGTCAATGATTGCGGATACCTTCTTCTTGGACTTGGGCTTCTGCTCTTCCTCGCTTTCAGAGTCTATAATTGCCGAGATCTTTTTCCTAGACTTGGTCTTGGAGTTAACCTGTTCATCAGGCTCTTTGGTTTGCTCCAATGGTGTCTCCATCGTTGAATCTTTTTGAGCTTCCGCTTGCTCTTCCTCGCTTTCGGAATCAATTACCGCCGATTTCCTTTTCTTAGACTTTGGGGCTTTGTTTTCCATCTGCTCCTCTGCCTGATCCTCATCACTTTCTGCTATACGTAGAGCACTGCTCTGTGTTGCTTCTTGTTTACCTTTGGGCGCAGGCGTCTCATCGTCTTCGCTCTCGGACATAATCAATGTATTGCCGCCCAAAATATCTTCGACCGACACGTTCTTTTCGTCTTCTTCGTCGATTTGAAGCTTTTCCATTGAGTCGTTTTCTGGTTCTTCATTTTCCGCTGCTGTTGCAGTATCTGCTGCAACTGATTCACTCATTTTATGTGGGTCAGCAATAATAATTCTGTTAAAATAAAACAATTCTGCGATTGAACACGCACACAAACATTCGTTGCACTGCTGAATTTGGCGCGAAACGAAACAGCTGATGATTTGAAACTCAGTTGGCAGCACCAATAAAGGGTTTATGTATTTGCTAAGTGTGGAGCTCACACTTGATAAGCCTGCTCCACACATGAGTGATCTTGGCTATTGCTTAATTTTAAAATAAGGTTAGTAACCGTTTTTAATCATACGTGTTCAGTATTGTAGAAAATTTCCATTAAGGTCTTACAAAGGTAAACTCATTAAATCTGCATACCATGAACAATTTCGAATTGTTGAACCTCTGTCAGTTGGCAGCATGCGCTTAATTCCGACTATTAACAACACAATCGAAAATAATCAGCCGAAAAAGCATTTGCATATGTGGTAGGTATGCAGCAGAGGGATAGAGACGGAGAGGGAGAGAGCGAGATAGATGGATACACAAGCGCAGTTAGTAAATATTTCACCTGTTCTGCTTGTTCACGTTGCTGTTGTTGTTGTTGTGTTAGCGAATTGTTGCAGTTGGTTTGATTTAAGTCTCGAGTCTTGAGTTTGAGTCTTGTGATGCTTTCTCCGCATCTCTTTTCATTTCTCTTTCACAGTTTACAGCTAAAAGTGTTTTTTTTTCGTTGTTGTTCATTTTTGGCTTAGGGTCATTAAGTAACCTGGTGCCGTACCCTAATGGCAACGAGGGCCAAAACCCTTAACAATATTTATACATTTTAAGTTTTAAGCACAAAATCTAATTAATGTATCTAAACACCGTTTAACAACTAATATTTCATTAACGTTAATATTTTTCAGACCTGCGGTCACGCAATGAAAGCAAAAGCTAAAAACCAAAACCTCAAAAAAAATCAAAAAACGAAGCCGAAAAGCCCAAATCGAAAAATCATTTTAATAGGTGTCAAAATTTCACTTTAGTTCGCATTCTCAGATCACATAATCGCTGTGCCTAAAATTAAAGCAGCTGCCAATAAGTTGCGCAACATTTGCCAAAAATCCTACAAAGAAATCAAGAGGGCAAAAATGAACTCAATAGAAAGCGACAGTTTTGACCATTTATGCATATTATTATTGCCATTTAAATTTGTAAGTCATTTCAACAAATATTTATTAGCAATAGGAAGAAGCGATAAAATAGTGCGGGAATTGTGGGCGAACTTATGATACCCACTATAATTGATGAGTAAACAAGTGAGTGGCATGGAAAGTTAGTAAATAATTTTATAAATCATTTACGTATAGCTAAAATAAGTTGAAGATTAACTAAGTTAAAGCTGACACTAAGAAAAGAAAGTGTTAAGTTAAGACGTTAAGAAATTGAGACTTGTATTGAGCTGTGCTTATTGAAGCTAAACGGATTAATTAATTGAAATTGGGTTTAAACTGAAGCTGGAATACACTATTCATATTTGAATAATAGTTCTATAAACCATAATAATTTTAAAAAATACCTTACCTTATATTAAATATATATATGCACTAATGCACATAGATAAATATCTATTGCTGCTATTTTTGTAGCTGTAATCTCAACTATTTCATTAAGCTAATTAAAAGCTTAACGATTTGAGCTGCCGTTAGACCAGTATATCTATATCTAAGCATAGTTTCAGCACAACTCCCCCAACTGATTCATTACAGGCAGACAACTGGAGGCAGACAGCACATCATTATTTTCTTTAAGCTTTAAGACGCTTCTGCTTCTGCTTCTGCTTCAGCTTGCGCACCAATTAGCATATAAGATTTTAGTCGGCCGAACGCACAATTTCTCTTTCATTTGCCAAAAACAACGAAAACTGCTAAGAAAAAAAGTTGTCGAAAAAAAATTGAAGAAAATAAAACTGTTAACTGTTTGGCGGTTTTGCGTATGCAGGTAGTTGATATTATAGGTATACTTACACTGAAAGAAATTGGGCATGATAAAAGGTCGAGTTTAGTTTTTTTTTTGTTGAACACATAATATGTATGATACAAAGCTATAATAAATTTAAATTCTCGACTTAAAAATAGTTTAAAAGTTGTGAGTAATTAAATACTACAAGTTTTCTTCCAGTGTGTATGTCAAAAACGCTTTGAAACTCTTGTATAGGCTTCAAAACTATTTAATTATTTAATAAAATAAAATTTTATAGTAGCTTACTAAAGCTTAGCCTCCTCTTAGCCTCCAACTACTTGACTTTTTCTGTCAGTGTATCTGGTAGTTAATTCATCTTTGCTCAAATATCTGTAGCAGAGATTTTGCTTTTGGCCACTTACGGTATTTCTGCGCCTTGTTGTCGCTGACTGTTGTTGCTGTTGTTAAGCTAATTTGCATACGCATGGATCTGACACACACACACACACACACACTAGCACACTCGCACACCCATACCCACAGTAGGTGTGTTGAGTATTTGGTCAGCGAACGAAAGTGAAAATCTTTCTTTTGGCTTTCGAGTCTAAACCAACAGAAAGATACACAATCATTTCCAAAACTCTTTCAAAATGAGTTAAATAAATACGTTACGAGTAAATATAAATACATATATATAAATACGAATAGTTTTTGATTGTTATTTGCTTTTTTTTTTGAGGGGAAGCTATTTATCTTAGCTTCGACTGCGGATTTGGAAATTTGATTTCAATCGAAGCACAAATAACTTGGACTTTAGAAAAGCTTTTGTGATCACGGGTTTATTTTTGGCAACAGTTGCGCAACTAAAAGGCCAAGAAAAGGCTTTAAAGCTTAACTGCAAACTGCTGAACAACTTTTGTGTCTGACAGCAACAACAACAACTGGCGACAACAACAACTTGCGACAACAACAACTGGCAACAACTGCAGTTAACGTTGTTCCAACTTTTGTTGTAGCAACAACATTAAGTGGATTTTGTGTTGAGTTTATCTTTCACAATTAAATGCAAATTGCCCAGACTGAGTGCCACAAAAGGCTGCATGCTGCATGTTGCACGTTGCTGTTCCTTTGGCCAACGTCACGCCCATTCCTGTCTGCCACATTTGGCGCCTGATTGAGATTTTTGGCCCGGTTGTCGTTGTCGTTGTAGTCGCTTGGCTCTGTGGCAAATTCGGCGAGTGAAAGTGATATATGTCTCATGACTCAGGCCAAGGCAACAACCACACACACACACACACACACACTCTGTTATTCGCACACCCCTTCATCATATGCATAAAACAGTAATTAAGCCGCATTTTTATGCACTAGACAAATACGGCCAAAAAGGGCACAGCTGCCAAAAAATTTAACATCTCTAAAGTCTGAGTAATCAATTACGAATACAATTACACTGTGCGAAAATAGGGGTGAACTGTATTGGATTTTGGGAAGTAAACACTTTTCTTAACCGAAATTTTAGAGGCAGATATTTGTTAAGTAGTTATTGGTTTGATAAAGGGAAGTGTTTCAAAGTTGAGTTTGTTTTTCATGGCTTTATTATTGAGGGGTCAGAATTTCCAACTGTTTGGACTTTGGTATGAAAAAAAAATCAACTTTTCGAGTACTAAAACACACTTTAAATTAATGTCATAAAAAAAATAATAATTAATAATATAATGTATATTATTTCTTATATTTTTTGGACTCTATACTTTTATTACAATATATTAATAATTAACTTATAATTCTACTTTAATTTTAACTGACTGATTATTTATTTAAACGCCACTGCTTTTTGTCTGCATTTAATAAATTAATAAATAAATAAATTACTTTTTATAAATAATGCATAGCTCTTTTTATAAAGATATCGAAGTTTTTTATGCGTTTAACCCACTCAATAAAAGTAAAAACTTGAGATATCTGCACAGATCTCACTCACATTGCAGCTCTTAAAAACCGTTGCAACTTCGACTGACTTCATTTAAATGCTTATAAAGTAATCATAGACTCTGCGATCACTGATCAAGGTTCATTGTCTATAAAGCATATATATCTGTATATATAAATGAATGTGTATTTATAGCTACTCTTATTGTAATTAAGGGCCGACAACAGTAACGGAAAAACAGACAAAAGAAATGGAAAGTGAACTGAGCTGAACAGCAGCGGAGTTGGAGGAAAAGGCAGGCGAAGAGAGGGAGGGGTAGAGAGAGAGGGGGGAGGAGGTCGCTGGAGTTGGTAGCACACCCAATGAAACCATTGAGCGCGTTGACCGAACTTTGAGATTCGACTTGCATAATGATTGACATGCGGCTACGTCTCAGGGGGCGGGGCTGAAAGAGGAGGGGCCAAGGGGGCAGGTCGACGGTTTGTAGTAACAATAAGTCACATTATTATTACTTTTTGTTCATAAACAAAAAACGCGCTGAAGCACCGTTATAATCGTAACTGCATTTGCCATAAACAAAAATTGTGCAAAACTTTGTCACATAACTGGTTTATTGTTCAAAACAAAACAAAACACAGCAAAACGGTATAAAGTCAAATAAAATAAAATCAAATGAAATGAAGTAAAGCAAAAGAAAAGTAAATGAATAAAAACGCAATTTGAATGCTTTTCACCCATTTCCAGTGACGGCTACTGATATAAAATGATGTGTGAAAAGTAAGTTAATTTCTAAGTAATCTGTATGCATTATCTATCTATATGTATCTTTTATTAAGAAGTTAATTTTTTTTGGAAGGCATGAAGTTGATAGTGAATGCTAAGCAGGCAGTTTTAATTGTTTAGTTAAGTTTAAGAATTCAAATTTGATTTATAGAAACACAAATAATATCATATACAGTAGAATCCGGTTATAACGACACTCAAGGGACCGACGTATTCACGTCGTTATACCCGGTAGACGCTTTAACCAAAAGAAGATTAAGGAGAAGGAGAGCAACCAAGTCATCGAATTTTCGTCGCAATGACCGGACGGACGCTTTAAGCGGAGTCGGTATAACCGGATTCTACTGTATCTTTTAAGTTATCTTTCTAACTATTTTTCCATCATATTTATAAAACTTACAACTTATTAAATTCATTTAATTACAAGAAATTTCCCCCACAATCCCAAGTATTTATCTTAAGGGTTACCCAAAATATGTCTACACCAGACCTACGCTAAGTGTAACCTTCAAGAACGCTTGCAACGCTGTGGAAACCCAGCCCGTATCTGTTTACCCTCAGTCGCATCTTGTGCGTCATAGAAAAATGTAAACATTATTTGATTAGCAAGCCGAGCACGTCCCTGACCCAATTCGAGCAGCGATTCCGAATTTGAATCCGTTTTAAATTTGAGACTAGCACAATGAATACGAAGAGCAGTAAGCAGGTAGGCAGGTATGCACAGTCTGTCTGGGACTGTGGACGAACGTCAGCAAAAACGCGACACTCACTGTAACTATGAGTGCGTAGCGTAGCGAGTGTGTGTGTGTGAGTGTGACTGATTCACACCGGATCCGGCGTGCGACAACAACAACAACAGCAGCTAAAAGTTGTAATAATAACATGTGCCCAACGAATTTAATGAAATTGAAACCAAAAGCCGCTTGCGAAGACGGAACTTTCGATTTCTTTCGATTGTCGAGGTGTGGTCGCAGTGGCAGTGGCAGTCTCCTCCATGGTCACCGCTTTGTAGCAAAAGTAAGAGAGAGAGAGAGAAAGAGAGTGGGGAGAGGCAGCTGGCGATATGCTGTCATCGCTTGGGCAGCCAAGGCGCTGGGCAAATCCGCCAGCTCACGCACAAATGAAAGTTCATTGGATCGACTTGTGGTTTTGCTCTGCACAACACACACACACACACAGATAGACACCCCGCACACCCAACTACTTGTGTGTACTTTTTTCTTAACATTTCTTTTACATTTTTCGGTTTTTTTCTTGCGCATTTCAAATTTGGCTTGCAAATTTGCAGCATTTTTCATTTCATTTCACTCTCAGCTCTTTTTTTTGGCCTTTTTTTTGGCGTCAAATATTTGTGCCATTTCATCATCGAAAATTGCGCTTATTGACGAAATGTTGGTACTTATCAAGCTGCGGAATTGGCCAAATTGAAGAGCGAATTAATGTTGGCAAGAAATGGAAACTGAAACTGGCACAAAGTTGTTTATCTAATTGGTTGAATTTGTTGCTCTTAGTGTCATTTATCGGCAGCTTAGGACACACAAAATTGGATTGAATTGCTAGTGGAATGGTGGTTAAGTAAGCAAGTAGAGGGGGGCAGGGGATTGGTAAAAGTGTGGCTAGAAATGAGGCTAAAAATGTATAAGGAAAATGGGGAAAGGGGGATAAAAATATTTATAAATTTTATAAAATTGTAGATATATTAAAACACGTTATAATACTTTACAATTAATCAACTATATTGATTTTTATAGCCAAACATTCTGAAATATAATATATTATAGTTTGAATTTATAGCTAAAAATCTTTAAATATTTCTGGGAAATTTTCTAATTTTATTATAATTAATTTTTGCATCACACTAAACGCTTCTACTTGAAATAAATTCATTTAATTCACTTTTCTTTGCGCCTACACTCAAAAAATCAAAAGACTTAGGCAACGAACTTGTTCATAAATCAAACTAAAACAATGCACGGTAAAATACTTAAATGAGCTCTAAATTTATGACTTTACGACTGTTTACAATTAAAACAATTAGAAATCTATAGACATAGACAAAAGAAAAGACTTGGGCGACAAAAGCCAACAATTAAAATAAAAACAAGCTATTAATTTATGAATATTTTTGTGACAAAAGTTAACAATAAGAAAAAGGTTTTAAGTAAACAAATTTCTTTAGAAACTGAAACTTAAAGCAAGCTATTAATTTATTTCCGCTAGATGTCAACAAAGGTCAAACGATTAAAGACTTCACTTCAAGTGTCTGCACAACGGTTAATTTTCGTTGATTGTAAACAATTTAAATACGCTTATTATATCATTAATGATTGCATAACATTGCGTTGGGGCCATAATTTAATTTTCCAATGCATTGGCCAGAATAATAAGCGTGTCGTCGATTGCCGTTAGGAGTGTGTGTATGAATCAGCCGGATCCCTTAGTGAATAACAAACGAAATTAGGCAATCGGCGACGCACTCGACGTCATCAGTTACCTTGACACGACCAAGCGGGTTGCCAAAAAAACAACAACAACAACAAAGCCCGCAGAAAGCGGCCTGAAATGAAAAGTTGAAAACGAGTTCGGAATTTGACTCGGATTCGGCTTCGGGTGCGAGTCGTTTTTGGCCACAAAGAATAGCCGAAAATAGCATGTTTTGCATTCAACAGTGAATGCTCTCAGTATTCAACCAGACACACACACTCTCTCTCTGTCTTTCTCTTACTCACACTCACACTCGCTCTTCTGCTCTCAGCTCTCTTGGCTGCTTGCAACGGAGCGAAGCCAGCGACCAACAAACAGAAAGGGGTCAAAACTTTCACGCGATATAAAATCTTGGTTACCGATACGGCCCAGCCGCATTTTCATTTCAAACTTTGTGTGCGACGAGTCGACGCTGCTGTTGATTCCGTTTTCGAATTCGAGTTTCGAATCTGAATCTGAATCTGAATCCGTATACGCATACGTTATTCGAGAGTCCGAATTTCGAATTTGTTTTGAACTCGTCCTGAACATTTCATCGCGTACTTCGAGCATCGCGTGTGTTTTCTACGGAGTCTGAGTGTGAATTTAACTAAAAATTTAGTAAAGTGTGATTAAAGCAAACAGCATAAAAATACAAATAAACACACACGATTTTGTGCTCTAAGTTCTACACTAGCCTCTGTGCCATTCTCTTCCTGTTTCTATCACTTTAAGGAATTATTTTACACTAGGGATTATCACTAATTGCAGGTAAGATCATGAGCAAAAGCAGGTGAAAAGATACAATTGGTGAAAAAAGCATTTTAATAAGCGAAATGGAATGAAGTGTGTGTGTGTTGGCTTAAAGTGACATTTCTGGTGGCATTTTGATACTATTAAATTTTCAAAAATTATAAAATATAATCTATAAAACATCAGAAGCTTTGCTATAACTAATAAACAAGTTGTTGCTTATGTGTACATTAAAAAAAAAATATTTAAATGTATTAAATATTTATCAAAAGATTCAGATTAAATTTTCTATGTTAACAATGAATAATACATTAAATTTTTATGTAAAACATTCAAGGACATATTGCAGCTATCTTTGCAGTTAGAAAAATTAAAAAAAAATTATTTTAAATATTACAAAATTATTTTTTTTATGAATTAGAAGTCACTTTAAATATATCACATATTATTAACATTGTTGTTTATTGCTTTTAAGTATTTGTTTTGATTTTATGTGTAAATTAATACTTGTTTGATTAAATATTAGTTACAAAGACCAGCTTCTTATATTACAAAATGTTTAGTTAAAAGCTGATAGCTTTTATTTATTTTTTATAAAATATTTCACACTTTTTCACACACATATTTCCAACACTTTTCTTAAACAAATATGTTAATTAAAATAATGGTTGTAATCAATGCCAATAAACGGTTGTTAACGTCCAACCAAATTGAACATTGAAAGCCGTTTTGTCAGCTCGGTAGACAGTTATAAACTGGATCTGTTCTACGAACACCCCACTTACACACACCACGCACACACACACCGCACAGCCCATTTACACTAACCGCAAACTGGTCATAAAATAGAAAAAGTTAAAAATGAGAACTAAACTGAAATGAGCTGAAATGAAGCTCCAATTGCGCACAAAAGCGTTGCAACATTTTGGAAAGAAAAGCAAAGTGTTTTTTTGTTGTAACTACTAGAAACATCACGTGTGTAGTGGTGGCACTGGGTACTGGTATCATATTAACGTGTGTTTGAAGATTTGCCTATTATTGAAAGAAAGAAGAAAAAAGAAAGAAAGAAAGCAGACGTTTGACTTTCAACGAGTCTTTTGCTGCCTTGGCGTGCACTACGCGGAAATTATTAATAACAAAAGAGCACTGTACTTGCCACACAACACAACACAACACACACTCAGACACACAGCTGCTGAGCCGTGAAGCAGCGGTGCTTGCAAGACTTTTTGTTCATTAGTTTAATTTGCATAAATCTTGGCAATTTTTGGCTTACACCCGCTGAAGATCAGCAATTGGAATTGAAACTGTAACTCGAACTGGAACTGGTAGTGTTGGTGGTGATGGTAGTGGAACTGCTGCTGGAACTGGTACGAGTACGGCTCTGGCTTGCTGGCTGCTACTCAAACTGGCTGCAGTTTGGAGCCGGCGCAGAGTTCTCGTCCAATGTTTGGTGAAATTTCATCGCGTTTCGCGCGAATGAAAGTCTGAAATTGACTTGTGCCGCTTCTCATTTGTTGTTGTTGTTGTTGCTGTTGCTGCAGTTGCTGTTGCTGATGTTGTCGATGTTGCTGATGTTGCTGGCGTGGTTTATGCGCTGGCCAAATAGCAAACAGAGCTAAAGATACAGCCGCAACTTCTGCTATATAAATACAGATATATCTGTGCAGTTTTTCATATGTGTGTGTGTGTGTGTGTGATGTGTGTGTTTGATTAATCTTGCGAATTGCTTTGTTCAAAAACTGCTCCACTTTGGCGCACATGAAAACAATTTCGCTTTGCACACAGCCAGCGAGAGAGAGAGAGAGAGAGAAAGAGAGGGCTATACACATGTATCTATTAGATACACAATTCGTAGATACTTTCGTGGCAGTGGCAGTGGCTGCGGCTTGGCTGCCAAGTGGGTTGCGCATACGCAGTGTTGCACCAGACAATGTTGTTGCTGTTGTTGTTGCTGGCACTTGTCATCTGCCCAAACATAGTGCTGGCAATACTTTTAATTGATTCCATAGACACACACACACACTCATACACTCGCACACTCAGCTTGCTGGTGAAAGAAGCTGCGCCAGTTACAACAATATAATTACTGGTTTACTCACTGCGCGTTGCCTTGAAAACTTGGCTAACTCAGCGCCTTGGCGACAATTTTTGTATTAACGGCAATTGTTGTCTTGTCTTTGCCGCCTGCTGCCAATTTTCACGCAGTTTTTCCAATGCGTCTAAAGTAAAATAAACTTTCATTGCAGCGGCAATATGTTGCTGTTGTTGTTGTTGCACAGCAGCAACATCTTCAGTTTAAGTTTCAAATCAAATGTTTAGAATGCTTGGAAATTCCTTTCCAATTCCAGAGAGCAATTACGCAGCTATTTCGATAAATACTGTCAAGCAGGGAGGCACAGGGAGAAAGAGAGTAAGAGAACGAGAGGGATAGAAAGAGAGAGAGAGAGGAAATGATAGAGAAAGATAGGGAGACAGAGGTACAGAGAGAATGAAGAAAAGAGTCAGAAAAGAACTTTTTAAATGCCACAACAGACAGTTTATGATTATTATGTAGCTACACAGTGAGAAAAAAGTGTTTACTTAAAATACTATGTATATTTTTCGTATCAAAAGTATACATTTTTTGCTCACTGTGTGTTTAATTAATATATTTTACCTTTTCGTAAAAATTTACATCTTTTTCCTAAACAAATTAAGTTCCAAAGTCTTAGCTCATTTCCACCCCAATATTTCTAGCAGTGTAACAACAGAAAGCCAGTGAAATGTGTGTTATACAACGCTTAACTGCCGCTGGCAGCTTAAAACATAATTAACTTAATTATACCAAATTAATTAGAAAATTTCCAACGAGTTGTGAAGTTTGAATTTCTTTTCGATTTCAAGCTTTGACTTTTTCTAGTAACAAAAAAATCAAAGAAATTTAATTGACACCACAAAAACTCATTTGCCACACCCCCAACTACCAACGCTGGGCAATCAATTTATGATTTTGATTTAAGTATAGAAAATAGAACTGAAAAGTCATGCAAATCAATTGCATTTGATTGCAACTGATTGTGGCCAGGCGAGAGTCGAGTGTGAGCAGGAGAGTGAGTGTGTGTGACTTGTACCCATGTGTAAGTGCAGCCACTTGCAACTGTGGCAAGTGAGGCAGCCGCTGACAGCAATTGTAAAGAAATGAAAACCACTTTCTTTGCATGCATGCCACAAAATACGCCAACACCAGCAACAACAACAGTTGCTGCAGCTCGACAACTGCTGCGCTGCAATACAAGTCAAGCCAAGCAAATTGCATGCGTCTTTGTGGCAAGGCAAGCGGAACACGCGGCGTCGGCGTCGACGTCGACGTCGGCTGTGGCTGCGGCAAGAAATTGGGTCACTAATTATTTCAGAGCAAACTGCAAGCGGCCCCTTAGTTGCAAGCTGCAACTTGCCACAGCCACAACTGCAGCTAACGATGCGTTGCGAGGCGACATCGAGGATATCGCAGCCAGTTGTCTCTTTTTTTTTCAGACTTTCTTCGTCTCTTTCTCCCACTCTTTCTCTTTCTCTTTCTCTTGGCCACATCCGCTGTGCAGCTTGGGCAGAAAGTGCAAGCCCTTGAGTTTTTACTTTCATTCGCAGGGGAGTGGAGAGCGCTGTGTGTGTGTGTGTGTGTGTGGAGGGCAGCGAGTGTGCAACTTGAACCGGTTTGTGCAGCCATGCAACATGGCCATGGTCATGTCCATGTTTGTGGCAAGTTCCTACTGAGCTGCCCAGTTCCAAGTGACCGGCGTTGAAATGTCTGAATTTCGCTACGTTTCGTTTACCGTTAAAAGAAATGGAAAGTAATCGAGTGGGGGGGGGGCAGGTAGGTAGGGGGAGTGGCACTTAACGGGGGTTGTAAATTATGTTAATCGACTCGTTGCAGCTTTTTGGGGTGTGCAATTGTTGCCTGTTGTAGTTGTTATTGTTGGCCAACATTAGCGGTTGTTTAACTCTTTTTTCTGTAGTTTTTTTTGTCTATCTGCCATCCTGACAACTAACGGCATCTTTAGCGAAACGAGTTTTGCCTTTTGTTTGTCTGCCATTGTCAAAGTTGACAGGAGTTTTCGCCCCTCTCCAGTTTCCCGCCTTAGACTCCAACTCCGACTGCAATCAGCCAAACGAGGAGAAATCTAATGGGCCAAACAAAAGTGATTAGCTCTTGAATTATGCTTCTAACACGTTTAACAATTAAATCTATCTTTTAGCTGCAATTCATGCTTTACAGCTATTATTTGAGGTTAGGTCTGTCAGACAAACTACTCTGCTGTCCAAAGATTTATGTTTCAAATGGATTGTTGTTAAATTAATTAATTTAATATAGTATTCAACACGTTATAGTAGTTGCCATACTTTTACTCGCTCAATAAACTCAGTAAGTGAGGTTAGGCATGCAATCGACGCTTATTTGAGGTTAAGGTTGAACACGAAAGTCTACTTAGGCTTAAGATTTATGGTTTTAGTTGAGTAAACTTCATTAGTCAGTTTATTTTAAGCATTTAATCATAGCAGAAAAGTATAAATACTTTTACTCTCGGTTTGAGAGCGAAATGTGAGGTTAGGTCAGACGGCTGAAGCTATTTTAAGACAGTCTTGTAGTTTCGGTATAAGAGCACTGTTAAAAATTAGTAAATCATTTGTTTTTTTGAAGTTACTTTCGCTTTAAGTTTCAAAAGTGAGGTTAGGTTGGCATTAAAAACCTTTAAATGGATTAAAAGTGTTGAAAATATAACATTCTTGGCATTCAGAGACCACTTCTCACTGCAGAAACTGTAGATAAAGCCATAAAGCGCTTTCCTATTAGCCTCTACAAATTTGCATTTGAGGTTAAGTAGAAAAACCATTACACTCCCTTACCAAAACGCGAGTTAAGCAACCGCCCATTAGCCCGCCCAATTTAATGCTCCATTTAACACACTCACACTCATGTCTGCAGCACAGCGAGTGTATGTGGCATATCTGAGAGACGTTGCAACGTCAATTTTCACTTTCCCTATGTTTTGCGATAAATGCGTTATCATGTCGTTCGCAGTACGCACATATGCGAAAACTAAAGACTTTTCACGAAAAGTGCTGGCAAAAAAGCGCAGCAAGCGGCGAGTGAATGGTGTGGAATGCCGCCAGGCGCCGTGGCATGCAACAATTTACTTTCATTTAGCAGACACTGTAAGCCTGCGGGCGTCTTATCACTTTTTTAATTGACGCCAACTGTCGCGACAGCGACAGGGGCAGCGACAGCGACAGTAGCTGTAAAAAACTGGAGCATAGAAAACTAATTGTTTGCTCTATTTTACATAATTCCCTCGCCAACTGCAGCTGCGGGCGCCCAGTTTGTTGCCTAAGTCTTTTGTTTAAAGTATATAAAATGAGTAAAAACTTTAGTTTATTTAAAACCCTTTATGCCATAAAAATTAGCAACACTTTCCAGTTTTATTGCATAAATAATTTCATTTTTCAAGCCATAAAAATTGTCGAAAAACTTAACGATTTAAATGCCTGCACTTAAGTGTATAAAAAAATAGTTAATCTGCCTGTTGTTAGCCGGGCTAAGAGGCACATAAAATGAAATCGAAACTGGCCCAGTTAAGAAGAGTTAAAAAAGCGAATACCTTTGACGCATTGAAAGACGTTTAAAGCGCTTTACAACAAATTGTCTGTCAGTTTGGACAAACAAAAACGTTACTTAATAACTATAAAGATAACAGAAGAAAACAGCAGAAGAAGCAGCAGCAGAAGAAGAAGTGGAGGAAGTTGAAAAAGCGGAGGCTGAAAGAGAGTAAGAAGCAGCGGCACTGAACTAAAGCACATACCACAAAATGAAATGAAACGTAAATTGCCCCTTCACTGTCAACCACAGCAACAGCAACAGCAACAACCACAGCAGGTACAACAACCACAGTTACTACAACAACCACTGTTACTACAACAACAAGCAGAATACCTTGTGATGTTTAACATTTTTTGCGCGACTTTTTTTCATTTTGCTGTTGTTTGCTTTTCTTTGGCGTTAACAATTTCACTTTCACAGCATCTTGTGACTCGCAGATCGATATAGATATATATCTACCTACAGCTATAAAGAGTCAGGTGTGTGTGTGTTTGTGTTTGTTGCAGTTAATTACGCACGGAGACTTCAATTTCTATGCCACAATGGCAAATAATAATATCGATCATTTACAGCAGCAGCAACTGCTGCGAGGCCTTGTTGTTGCAGCACCGTTACATTTTCAAGGCGTTTTTAAAAGCACAGCACACACAGCGCTACGCACACACACACACTCTTGGCGAGTGAGACGCATCTGCAAGTTAGTGAAACTTTTACCCGCCAATCGACAGCAGCAACAGCAATCGATGTGGCAAACAAAAACATTCCAAACGCATAAAACTGACAAAGACCCAAAACTCAGTTTCAAGTTCTGTTTTTTTTCTGACATTTTTCTCCTCACTTATGTTAAACAAAAAGCCGTGCGTGCCCATTGTTTGCTCAGCTTTTGGGTTTGAATCTGAATCGGGGTTTGGTTTTGGGTTTGTTTTTGGTACGCAAAAATTTGTCAGTTTCAACGTGCGTCTTGTTGGCCTGCTCAATTAAGCAAAATGTGTACACGCCCCCCGCTAGCTGTTAGCCGCCCCCTTTCTTGTCGCCCCATGGCGCTGGCCAAAAGTGTTTTTTACTGTTTTGCTGCTTTTTTTTTGTGAAAGCGTTCAATTAAATTAATGAAACTAAGCAACGCAGCAGCATCCATCAAAAAATGCCACAAAGAAATTAACTTGAAGCATAAAAATTGAATTTTGGACATTTTTAATTGGCAGTCAAAGCAGAAGATTTGGAACTTAAGACGCTCTTAATATAGTCATAGCGTACTGTGCACTGCAATTGAGATTTCTGAGCTGCACTCTGTCATTTGGCATTGATTGTGGGGCTATTGTCACTAGAGTAGTTGTAGTAGTTGCTGCTGCGTCAATAGAAACGCAATCAGTATCCGGCTCGACTCATCTGGAGCCAAATTGTTGGTCATCAAGCACGTAAATTATCAAGAACTAGAACAAATCAAGTGCTGGCAGTGCTGTGGTGCTGGCAGTGCTGCTGTGGCACAGTGGTTCACCTAGTTTCCGACGAGGAGACAGCAACTGCATCGATTGTCATTTCAATCAATCGACAGCGACGTGAGCTGCCGTTTCAAAAAGCAAACAAACAACCCACAAACAAACAACAACAAACACTAATAATAACAACAACAGCAGCAACTTTTCATTGCATTTTCACTTGCTGGCACTTTTCACATTATTTAATGTTTGCTTGCAGCAGATTTCAAGCTGAGAATAAAGAAAAAAAGACGCTAAAACAAAAGCGCTGACTTTGTGGCAGGTGTAGTTAGCAGCGAGCATTAGTTACCTGTCGGAAGCCCCCGCTCCACCCACACTCCTTGGCTCTACACATCCACTACTTCTAAGCTAATTAGCCAGGAAGCTCTTGGCTGAAAACAAAAGTTGCAAGTTCGCACCTTAAGTCTTTTGTTTGCCAGCTCAAATTTTCTACTTTTTGTTCGTTATTTCTATCTACACATATGTATATTTTTTTAGCGATAGCGATAACGATAACGATATGTAGAAATGTCAGTAAACAGTAATTTGATTGTGTTAATTAAAAAAGAAAACAAAAGGCAGCAACAGCAGCAGCAATGCCCTTATATGAGAAAGAGATGCCAGACGAAAGCTCGCTGGGAGTGCGCGTTTTTCAAGCGGCAACTTTCACTTGCCTTATGCCAAACAGCCACAGCAACAACAGTAACAACCACAACAATAACAATAACAAGACAGTCATCATCAGCAGTTACACATAACTGCAAACAGCAACAACAACAACAGCACAGCAACAACAACAGCAGCAACAATAACAAGCAGATCTCATCAGCAGCTGAAAGCCAAAACTCCAGCGGCTTTTAGCTGCTTAAAATGGCTTTAATATGCTGCTCATACTGGTCAAAATCCCTCAAACACCCTCTGTAGACAGTGTTGCCAGGATTTTATATAGCTAGACTGCGCTACCTCCACGAAATACAGACAAATTTCAAGCTAACAGCCTTGTACTAAAAAACTGTTGACTATTGCTGCTGTAAAGAAGCCAAAGACTAGCTAAAAATCAGCTAAGTTGTAGCTTGTTTAAACTGTAGAGTTATGACAAGCTACTGCTTTTTTTAAGCTGCTCAAAAGCCAGGCCAAAATTACCACTAAAATAGCCGAAATACCGCCAAGCGTAGAGTATATGGAGTACGCTGTGCTGAATAGCAGTTTAATGTGCAGATTAGCGACAAAGACTTGATAAGCAATCACTTGTTAGGTTGCCAGCTGCTTGTCCAGCAATTAGCCAAAAAAAAAAGTAGAAACAGCCAAATTTCGCTACCTGCTAATTGCCAAGTTTTTTGGCTTTAAGTCTTTTGTGTATGCAAATGGGAGACAATTTTAGTTTTTGGTGTTGGACTCGAGTGAAAATACTTGAATAGGAAGAAAGTGAAGCAAATTACCGTTAAATGAGCAGCCCACAACACCAATACACGCACAGCCAAGCACACACACACTCTGTAGTAGCCCCATTCATTGAGGTTCTTTTTGGGAGCATTGCGTAACGAGCGAGTTAGTGGTTGTGGTTAGGGTCAAGCAGCGTCTGGCGACGTCAGCGTTGGCGTCGGCGTCAGCAGCGACGTCAGCGTCAGCGTCAGCAGTGTTCGTTACTGTTTCAGTGGGTTAATGGTACACTTGCTCAACGCTCTCAAGCTCAAAAGCGCAGCTCAATGCTTTAAGCCGGTTTCCAGCTGGCGCGTCGATTTATGGCCAAGTCTTGTTAAAAACCCATTTACATTGGGGTGTACTCGACACCGCTCAGCTCTGCTCTGTCTGCCGTTCAGCCTTTTAGCCGTTTAGCCGGTGCAATATGCTGCCCCATCTGTAAAAGTAAAAACTGCCACAGCTCGTTGTAGTACAACATTCACCACAAGGCAGCCAAAAAAATAACTTAAAAAAAAACAAGAAGAAGAAGAAGCAGCAGAAGAAAACCACTCAACAGTCAGTCAAGTGAAATGCGACGCAGACGCCGTTTACTTTTTGTTTTTTTCTTCTGCTGCTGCTGCGCGCTCTCGCTCTCCCTGTCTCCCACTCTCTTCGCCCATGAAGCAGCAGCCGGCGCAGCTTCTGCTTGGCGCTATGTGAAAGCTGCGTCGCCGTCTCAGTTGGCGTCGCAGTTACCGTTGGAGTTGCTGCTGGAGTCGCTGTCTCGGGCTCAGTCTCACTCGGTTGTTAGGCGAAGACGCAGGCATGCAAATAAGCGAGCGCGTCACGTGAAATGTTTAACGCATGTTAACTCTATGTTAATGCTATGTTAGACACAGGCTGTTAAGTAAGCTCCAGCGACAACAAGCACTAGAAATACAAACACAAACATAAATTAATGGGGGCCATAAAGTGCTGGCAGACACTGTAAAGAAAACTTGCAACTGCGTTGGCGTTGAGCTTATTGTTATTGCCGCTGCTGTTGTTGTTGTTGCTGTTGTTGCAGCTCCTCGTTGTACTGTTATAGTGAAAATAGAAAGTGGTTCCTGTTTGCTGCGCGCGAGTTTTCATTTACTTTACATAAAATGCAGTTTCGGTGTCTTGTTTTGATACGAGTGTGTATGTGTGACTGTGTGTGTAATGTCATTTGAGAGCTAATCAAGCTATGGACATTAAAACGTTAACAGACAACCATTAATTTAAGCTTAATGTGATTTTAGCTGTGAAAAGTAATTAATTACTTTCAGCAAATATTAAATTATATGCAAATAAATTTAAAAATGGATTAATCTAAAGACTCGTGACAAACAGTTTCTCTAACAACACCACATTATTTCATTTAACTCTGACCTTACCAGCTGCTGTTATGTCACAGCTGTTAATGGCACTGTTAATGCTAATGCCAACTATAACTAAAAGCCTATAAGATTTTTATGCAAAACTCACAGTGAATTGTTGCATTGTTTACCCTTGTTCCCCTTTCTTTTCTGCTGCTTACAGATAGAAAGACCAAAAGATCAACAAACCTGAGCAGAAGAAAGCTGAAGACGCGCGGGAAGCGAAGAGCAGCGACGGCAGCAAACCAAAAATTATTAACTATTTTTGGTATCTTGGATAACAACAAACAATAAACACACACACAGAAAGAGACGCGGCTATATAAACTAGCAGATTTATATAGCAGCTGTAAAATGGGACATTTTACGCGACACACTTCCCTCTTGGCCCTAATATTGTGCCTGGTCTTCAACACACAGGTAAGTCAACAAATTCATGTTAAAGGGGCGTGTAGGGGCGAACAGAAAGAAAGTGTTAAGGGTAAGCTGCTGTCCGATAGACAATCAATATGATTTCATTTCAATTAGGAAACCAGCAAACGTTATACAGTTAGAGAGAAGCCACGAATTGTGGCCCACTTTGGTGTAGACAGAAACGACAGTTACGACAGATACGACAGATGAACAGACAGCGGTTCATTTCTAATGCAAAACCAACTTATAGCGGATCTATCTGTCGATCGGTTCACTTTCGACGCGACATACTACCGTTTATCAATATCAATTCGAATGCAAATCAGTGCGAGTGTCCATTGTCTCTCTTGTCTGTTGTCTCTGTGGCATATTGATGGCTTGATCTAAGCTAAAGCAGCTGTAATGCTAGCGGTATTTACTGAGATCGAACTACGCACTCCACTGAGAGATGCGGATGCAGCAATAAAGCAGAAGCAGAAACAGAAGCAGCAGAGGCTGCAAAAAAAATAAGTGCAATAAGCAATAAGCTTAAGATCAGTTGCAGTCCGCAGCGCAGTTGGCAGCGCAGCAGCAGCATTAAACGGCATTTTGCTAATCAATGTAATTAGCAGCAGCAGAGCAACAGTGCGAAAGCATTGAGAGAGAAGCAGAAAGAGTGCGCTCTCACTGTGGGCTCTTAGAAGCCTGGCGCTGTAAAGTTTGCAGTGGCGCTTAACAGTGTCATTTAAAAGAACTGCTGTTAAGCACTGAGCAGTGTGTCTGACACGCTAGGGTATTTAACAGCGTAGCTGTTTGGCACTTAACAGTCACGCTGTTAGCTAAATGGAAAGGTCGTCAATCAAAATTAAAAATGCCCATAAATAATATTTACGTTTGTTTTAATTTTTTTTTAGTAGTTTCTTTGGCTGCGCTTTCGTTTGCAATGCATGTCCAAAATGAAAACGTATCTCTTTTGCTACGTATATGCTGTGCTGCTCATGTAAATCAATACAAGTTGCTTATTTATGCAGCCATTTAAAGCGGCATCAATCACACAGCACAGCAAATACAAGATGTTCGTATCTAAGAGATGCAATCGCAGCATAGAAAACTGGCAGCTAGCTAACTGACCAATAGCAGCAGCAAGTAGCTAGAGTCGTGCAACACAAAGAGTGGCAGTGGCCGTGGCAGTGGCAGTGACTGTGGCAGCTGCGTGTCTGCCTGTCTGTCTTCTATGCGCTCGTATTGGGGCAGCGAAATTGCAGTTATGCTCTGATTTGTACCAGTTTTGACTTTCTTGTTTATAGCGCATTAATACAGCATTGAAATTGCTATATTATTCATTTATCAGCGCTTCTCTTTAGCGCCAAGTGAAATGCCTGAAAAGTGGAAAAACTGCAGTCCACAGCAAATTCAATCAGCAGCGACTTTAATCAACTCAGAATCATTTAACGCTACACAAAAAAGTATTTAACACTTGGTTTTAGTATCTCTTTGACTTTTGGTCATTTCACTTTCAAAATCAACTCACGACATTTTTTCTTCTCGGACCACAAAAGGTGCCCAAAAAAAAATCCACAGCGTCATCGTCATGAGCTTTAACTTTCGATTTTCGTTGGGTTTTTTTGTTTTTCTTTTTATTTTCGGTTGTCGAGAATCACATGGAGAGAGACAGCGTTACATCCGCTTCCCGTGCACAGCCAAAAAGCCATAAAATTATGAACCAAATGTAAAACGGGAATGAAAAGAGACAAGTCGAAAAGAAAGCGAATTAACTGAGTTAGTTATGGGAGCAGGGGAGCAGGGGGAGTGGAGGCGTGGCGCGGATTGAAAGATTGCCTTATGCAATAGGCCCTGTCTTTCGACATCGTGTAAACGTGCTCTGTCTTGGGTCTACCTGCCTTTTCGCTTCGTCAGCCATTTAATTTCAAAATAAATAAGACAATTTTCAACGCTTCGACACGCTTCTTTCGACAATCCCTAAAATAAAAACACATTTGGTACTCATGTGTATCTTGGTCTCCAATTGCATAACTCAACTCGCGACGCGTCTCCACTTTAATGACAAAATAAGCAGCCAAGCAGCATTTTCTGCAAAGTTTTCCGCAATGCAATAAGTGGAGCTCTTACTTCTTAGGAAACAACTCTAATTGGATTTAGGCAACAATTTTGGCATAAAGTTGGCTCAAACTTTTACTAACGAGTTTTCCGCAATACTACAAAATGTGATAACAAACAGAGATTACTAAAATAAATTTTAAATAAATACAAAGAAAAGTTCATATAAACTTAAAGCTCGTAGCCCTTCACACTTAGCTTGCACGATGATCAGTGAGTTAGACAGACAAACAAAAAGTTGTATTCAATTTTATTGGCAACACTAACCAACACAATTTTAAAGTTACTTCAGGCACTTAAACTCTTAAGCCATCTTTACATTTACCAACACTGCAAGCCCTTAACCTTCTCCTCTTTATGCTTACAGCATCTTGCGGTGCACGGCGATGCCTCACACATTGAATCGGCCGCACTGCCACTGGAACACAGAGCCGGCTATGGTCCACCAGTGCCAGCGCCCATCTATGGCGCACCACCAGGTCCACTGAGCACGGGTGCCACCAACGATCTGTCAGAGGAGGCCTGGCCACTGGCCAGCACCAATGACAGTCCACAGATCAAGCACCTGCAGGTGCAGTGCGAGAAGACACACATGCGAGTGAACATTGAGTTCGATCGTCCCTTCTATGGCATGATCTTCTCCAAGGGCTTCTACAGCGAGTCCCACTGTGTGCACATGCAGCCGGGTACGGGTCATCTGAGTGCCACCTTTGAGATCTTCCTGAACAGCTGCGGCATGAGCAGCTCGGCTAATCACAATGCCGCTGGCTATGGAGCACCAACGCCATCGGGTAGCTACGTGGAGAACACCATCATCATACAGTACGATCCCTATGTGCAGGAGGTCTGGGATCAGGCACGCAAACTCCGTTGCACCTGGTATGACTTCTACGAGAAGGCTGTGACCTTCCGACCCTTCCAGGTGGACATGCTGCATGCGGTGACCGCTAACTTCTTGGGTGACAATCTCCAGTGCTGGATGCAGATCCAAGTGGGCAAGGGACCCTGGGCATCAGAGGTGTCCGGCATTGTGAAGATCGGACAGACCATGACCATGGTGTTGGCCATTAAGGATGATGAGAACAAATTCGACATGTTGGTACGCAATTGTGTTGCCCACGACGGTAAACGTGCTCCCATCCAGCTGGTGGATCAGAACGGTTGTGTTGTTCGGCCAAAGATCATGAGCAAATTCCAGAAGATCAAGAACTTTGGACCCTCTGCCTCCGTGGTCAGTTTCGCGTACTTCCAGGCCTTCAAGTTCCCCGACTCGATGAACGTGCACTTCCAGTGTGTGATCCAGGTCTGTCGCTACAACTGCCCCGAGCCCAAGTGCGGTCCAGGTCTGCCTGGCGGTGAGTACGGTCTGCCCCAGATCGGTGGAAATGCCCTGTCCGAGGAATACGGTCCACCAGAGGCCTATGAACGCAACGACTTCCCCTTGGGTGCTTTGCCACCAGCAGCGTATCCCGATCCACGTCATCCTGCCGATGCCAGCGGTGCCTACTCCGAGAACCAACCTGATGTGGTGCCCTCACCACAGGCACAGACCTCAGCAGTGACCACAGCCGAGTCGGCAGTGAATCCCGGCAGTGGACCCGCCAGCTCACAGGCACCACAGCCACAGCAGGGCAATGGCAACAGCAATGAGTTGGGTCTGCCTCCACCACCGCTGCCTGGTCAGCCTGGTCAGTACAGCACCGTGAAGCGTAAGGATGATCTGAGTGCTGGAGGTGGTAATCTGGTGTCCTTGGGTGGACGACCACGTTCCGTGGAGGGATTGGATGATCTGCGTGGCGTGCGTCGGCGTCGCGATACCATGGAGATTGTGGTGAAGCCAAGAATCTATAAGCGTAATGCCCAGGAGATGACCGATGTGAACACGAGTCGCATCATTCAGGTGGTGGCACCTGGCGATGTCAACTTTGCGCTGAACAGCAATGCCAGCAATGAGACCGTTGTGATCCAATCGGCGCGTTCTGCCGATGCCGAAACCATTTGCATGTCTGTGCCCAGTTTTGTGGGTGGGTTAGTGATGCTTCTGCTGGTCCTGGCTGTGGCCTCTCTAGTCGCCGCCTTCCTGTTTGTGCGTGTGCGCCATTTTGATCGCAAGGGCGCGGGCATGGCCTATGTGAACTAAGCTGAGGAGATCACAATCATCCCATGGAGATCACCATCATCATTGGCACGGCGTGAACAGAAAACCAAATCAGTTTTATGTGCACCTAACTCCCATCACTTACCTAACTTCATCGACTATCTTCAGAGCTAACATTTCCCTTAAACTATTTATTTATTCTTTTGGTTATTTATTGAATTCTATCTTATGATTTCTTCGCCTTATCTACATAATTCTCTAGGTTTTAGTTAAAAATCGGTCAAAAGAAACAAAAACGAAATAAAACGAAAGAAACTGTGACGTCATTTCTCTCATTGTCAGATTTGTTAAGTTTCAGTTATGCATAAATATTTAAAATTAAATTTAAATGCTATCTAAAAATAAAAATAATAAAGCAAAATGTTATCGTAAAACAAAAGGCACAGCGGCATAATGGAAAAGCTGAAAATCGTTTAAAATAAGTTAATATAGCAGATGTATATATTAAATTATTTATTTATTACTTTATCGAATAGCTGCGAAATAATAAAAAGTTTACTTTTATTACAAATCTGCGAGTGTTTACGATATTCGACTACAATTGGGTTGGGGTATTCGCTAAGTCTAACTGCAGCTCGTTTACGATAAAGGCTTGTGTATGTAAACATTTTTGATACTCGCCTGGTTACGTGGACAATGCATTGACGACAATGGTCTTCGCTGTAGTTCAATTTTTGATAAGCGATTTACTGTCCGCTGAGCATTTGTGATATAAGCCTTTGGTACATAATTGTTGAAACATTTACGGTATTCACTGGGCGTTGGTGGCAAAACATTTACGATAAAAGCTGCTCGCATATTTTATAAGTGAGGTGCTTACGATATTAGCTTCATGTCCCGGCTAACTATTTACGATCTTCGCTCCCTCACTTAACTTTCTATACGATATGCAAACATCTGCTCAGTTTATGCAATAAATGAATAAAATCAATTGTTTATTCTATGAAAATATATTTGTACGGTATGTTATTTATTTATTTACGAACACATATTTACATTTATCTGTTTTCCTTTGCGCTTGGAATACAATTAAAATTCATTTATGCAAGAATCTAATAATAGCCTGAGCCTGAGCTGGTTACTGACCATGTCCGCGCTATCTCTTGGACCATGGAGTACAAAATACAGAAGATTTGCCTCATTCACTGACTACAAGTTAAACTAAAAAGAAAATTAGCACTCGACAGATAACTAACAAGATTTGTAACAACTTTTTGTGTGGATTACTGGGCTTTGTTTATACAACTAAGCGGCACGTGCATCATTTATGGTGGCCGGCACATGCACCTCCAGGCCGTCCATGTCCTTGGTCAGATTGATTTGACAGCCCAGACGGGATGTGTCTGTCAGATCGTAGGCCAGATCCAACATGTCCAGCTCCTCATCGCCGGGCTTGTCGGGCAGCTTCTCGTAGTCGTTTGTTTTGAAGATCAGATGGCACGTGGAGCAGGTCAAGGTGCCCTCACAGGCGCCAAAGCCGTCAAGGTCCACATTATTGTTGACCACCACATCCAGCAGCGAGTCTCCAACTTTGCCGGACGTTTTGATCTTCTCGCCATTAGCGCGTACAAATGTTACGTTAACACTGCGGCCAAAGTCGGAAGATGATGAAAATAATTGTTTAAATTACGTTAATCGATCATGTTTAGATATTACTTACACATCTTGCTGCCGCAGTGCGCTGCCCAGCGAGAAAGTGCGCGAGATGTTTGTTAGTTTGCTGCTGGCGCTGCTGCTGCTGATCAAACTATTTCTCAGACAGATATTACGCAGCGTAAATCTTGCTGAATTTCGGATTGTATTGATGACTAGCATAATTTTGAAAAAACTTTTGTTGTGTCTATCTAATCAGCACGCTTAACACAAACGCGTATACACTCTGACACTGCCCCCCCTCAACGTTGAGCGAAATTATAAAATAAATGTAGGAACGCGTGAACGTATGTACTACACGCAACAGCTCGCGATATTTAATAATTGAGAAACTAAAAAAAAGCTGACAGGTGGAGTCAAAGTCATATGGACGTGGCAGCGTTGCCAGACCATTGCGACGGTCCAGTGCTGCCCAGCGGCATAGCGGCGAAAGCGCCAAAGAAAAGAGCTTTCGAAAATATTTGATAAGGAACTAGTATAAAAATGCGTTTTGCATGTGCTTTAAACTAAAATCTTGCAAAGATGTTGTTCAAATCATTATTGTTAGTCTCCTGCCTGGTCCTTATTCAAGGAGCCGTTGTACCGGAAGCAGATGATACACCAATTGTGCAAGTTCTTAACGATGAGCAAATGGAAAAGTTTTTACTGGAAAACCCGGATGCAATCAAACTAACTCCCGAAGTCAGCGTTGAGAAAGCCTCCGCTAGGCAGGATTACGATGTGTATACCCTTTCCTGGTTTCTGGGCGCCCGAAAGTCTGGTAGTTATAAACTATAATTCAAATATGTACCTTAAAAACACACACAAGATTATTATCTTACAGGTGATACCGATGTTTATACCATTGCTTCACCCATTCAATGGTTCGAAGTTTCCTCCAATCCCACGTTGTTCGTTCAATACCCCAAGTCCGGCAATGGCAAGATAGTTACACATGTCTCGATTTACGTACAGCAGTCGAGTGTTTTGGGCACCGCCTACGTCACCGCTGGTGGCATCAATCAAAGAAATATCCAATTCTACGTTCATGGCTTTGATACAATGTTCTATAGCTGGATGATTACTGTCTACGGAAAGGATTAAATTTCTTGGCAAATTTTGAAATAAATGGAATGGTTTAACAAATGCAAACGCTTTTTGACTATCAGTGAATACGTAAATAGTCGTTGTTATCTAGTAGGTAAACTAGGAAACTTTTCAATTATGCTTAAAATATAGATAAGCCGTAATTAATATTGTGAAATGCAATATTAATAGATTATTGGAGTACTTGTTTTGTCCAGCAATTTAATAGTAGTAGTTATATAGTATCGTAAACATAAGCACCAATTTCACTTAAAGACATTGTTTATCAGCATTGCTGCAAACAATTTTGTAGTTAGAGTCATAAACTAATTAAACGAAGTTTAAAAATAGAAGTAGTGGCTCGATTGGCGCGTACTTTTGGACCCCTCTGGCAACGCCAATCAATTACAATAACAAGCAATCGGAGTGCATTGCTATCGATAACTCTATTGTTATTATTTTGCACCGAGCATGGCGAGTTTGTGTTTTTGGAACGAATTTGAATTAAAAAAGCCGCCGTTAATCACTATACAAGTGGAAGATACGGGTTTTGGTATGTTAAATAAATTATATAACTTGTAGACTAATAAACTGAACACTGTCTTATAGCCAAACATGTGTTTGTGGACGTCAACCGGTACCTACAACAGTTGGACTCACCAGCTGCCAGTGAATTCAACCAAACAGCCGCATTGATTGGACGTATAATGGCACGACGAAAGAGCTCTTTTCGCGTTATGCCCGGATTCACCTCGGTGTGTAAGCTAAACGGAGCCCTTTGCCGTCTGCTTCGCCTCGATCTGCAGCGTGAGCTGGAACACTTCCGTGGTGCCTTGCCCGATGTCAGCGATGATGAGCTGTCTGGAGAAATGCCGACCCGCAGCAGCTTTGAATTCATCTTGGTGCGCCTGCTCAGCTTTTATTATTTGCAAGAACGTATAAGAGAGTGCTGTCTGAAGACAGCCAACTACTTTGGCCAAATGCTTAGGAACAATTTCTTCATGGAGACGCTCACAGTGCTTCTGGCAGCCATAGCAAAGATAAACAATTTAAGCAAATTACAGACTAACCAATGTGCCAAGTTGTACAACAAACTGTTAAGACAACGCAACAACTTTCCAGTGGTGGGAAAACACAAATTCCTACCAGAAACTGTCGTTCTGCCCACTCAACTTAATCTGATCAAATCGCCGCAAATAACAACGGAAGACAAAGATACAAATCCTGCAGCAGTTACCTTGAATCTACAACAACCTACAGTAGTCACCAAGCTGGACAGAGCCAAGAACAAGGCCAAAGCTGATGTGGGTACTGTGGTGGCACGACAGAAACCCAAAGAAGCACCAGAGACTGCGTTCCAGTTGGACTCGCTGGCCACAGTGGACGACGTAAAGCATTTCATTGTACGCGAGTCAAAGGCACGTCAGGAAACACCGGAAAATTGCGTCACGAAGGCCATAAAAAACCACGAGTGGCTGTCAGCTAAGACAATCTTTGAGAGCAAGCTGAAAGCTAAAGAGCCCAAGAAGGCTTTGAGTATATATCGTAAATTTATTGGTAGTAAAATATAACAATGACACAAAACCTACAATACTTTAACCCTTCCCTCAGCTATTTGCATACGCTTCATGGGCAGTACACGCTGGTGTGGATGAAGAATACGATTCTGTGGAGGAGTGGAAATAGTAATTAGTTTAAATAGTTAAAATACTTGTTAGTTATTCCCTTACTTTGACGAACTTCTTGAAGTTCTTGCGGCCATGGTCATGGTTCTGCTCCACTGGCTCCACTTCGTTTGCTTCGTCGTGGGAACGCACTGTAATGTCCAGATTACACATTCGTACCTGTATGCATTCCCGCATACTTTCTATATACTTTGAGCGTGCAACTTCCTCATCGCCATCGTCCAACTCCCTTTTAATGCTTGTTTGAGTTTGCTCTGCATCCATTTTTATCACATCGGCTTCAGCTTTGGGCTTGACTTCCTCCTTGACACGACTTACCGATAGCCATCCACTGATGTCCACCTTGATTGGCTGCATTCTTGGCTCCGGCACTACGTACCTTGAGTTGGATCCGTTGTGTGGTACGAATGGTTCAGTGCTTACAGAATCCTGATCGTCATCCCTGTCATTGTTGTTCTGCTCTTTACGAATTCCTGATTCAATGATTATGCTTTCATTTCTGTCTACTCCAAAGGAACTTTTAGGCTTCTTGCTGCCGGCAAACATGAATAAATTGTCGTTGTCATCGCTGTCGCTTTCGTTGAGCTTTTCCAGACGTAGACGCTTACGAGGCTGTGAGGCAACAGCAGCAACACTTTCATTGGCCTCAGCTTGGGATTGAAGCTGCGACTTGCCAAGAAAATTGCGAACACTTATTTTGGCCGTTTGATTGGATTTGGAGCCGCCGAGAGTTTTGTTTATAGATTTGCTAAGAGCACTTTCCTCGGTTGCTGCTGTCTTTTTGTTGGGGAAGAATGTTGCTGGGGATTTGCTGGGTGCTGGTTCCTTAGTTGCCGCCGACTTCTTGTTGAATTGGAAGGGTGCTTCTTCATCCTCACTATCTTCATCAATGAGTGGCACTGTTAGCTTAGTTTTCTTTGGTTCATTCTGTTCCTTGGCTGCTGGCGTCTTTGCTTTCAACTGGAGGACTTCCTGTTCCTCCTCACTGGTTTCATCGATTTGTGGTTCACTTACTTTATCCATTTCCTTCTCTGGCACTTGTTTGCCACGCAGTGAGCGCCTGGGCGAGCTCTGTGCTGGTTTCTCCACTTCCTGCTGCTGCACAGGATTAGAACGCGTTGAACGCCTTGGTGATATAGATTTATTAGCCTCCTCCTGCTCTGCTGCTTTAGCTACACAACTACTACTGGGATTTTGCTTCGATTTGTCACCAGGCAGCGTTTTAGTGATCTTTCGTTGCTGCATTGACTTCTCTTCGTCTTCATCCGAAGAGTCCACAATTATGGCAAGTTTACGCTTTTGTTTTGCTTTAGGTGCCGCTGAGGCAACTGGTTTCTTGCTGACGGCTGGCTGCTCCGTCTCCATATCCTCTTCCGAGGAGTCCATGAACATGACATTGCTCCGTTGTCGCGATGCTTGCATCGATTTGGATTTCCCTACAGGTGACGCCTGGGATAGGGTTTCCGGAACTTCACTTGGCTCGTTGATTGGGAACGTCTCCGATTCCGCGACAGTGAGCTCCGTTCCTTTATTGGTGTTGGAACCAGTTTCATTGGGAACTGTGTTAAGCACCAAAACTGAAGAATCCATTGATTCAGTGGTGGGCAACGAGCTCTCCACCATCTTATACGAAGGATTACAAAACTTATCCGTGGAGCAGTGCAGTACAGCCAATCCTATCTCGTAATCGGGTACGAGACGTCGTTCAGCTTGCTCCAAAATCTCTAAAAATAAATTGTTAGCTTAGGAAATAAACGAAGTAAATGTCAATAGCTCACCTTGTACACTATGTATTGTTTCGGTTGCCTGAGATTGAGTAGAGGGTACATATTGTATAACTACTACGTCGGGCTTGGTCAGGAACTGACGGCGTACTCCAGAGTTGAGATCTTTGCAGGCACCTCCGGCCTTCTGGACAACCGGAGCGTACGTTTCGAAGTGCCTGCGATTACAAAACACGAAAGTTTTGCCGGCAAACAGTTTGGTGCGCTTGGGATTCCACTTAATACTGGGCATATCCAGCGTTTGAGCAGGTGCAAAGTCAGCCGGCTTAGGCCAGTCATCTGTGAGATGTATGCGGTGAGCTGCCTTTGACAGTTCCCGCCAAAAGGCAATGTTCACTATGGGTTTGTTGTCGAGCAGTGCGTGCAGTAGCTTCACTGTCACCGTAACGTTGTCCATGGTCAAGTGGGAGCACTCCTTGGTCCAGTTTGGCAGCAGTTCACCGCCCAGCGGTTTAAGTAGCTGTTGCAGCTCTGCCAACTCGGTCCGACCCAGTGCTGACGGAGTTGTCACCAGCGATAACTGCGACACCTGCCACACATTCATCAGAGCACCCAAACGAATCTTGTCACCGATTTGCAGTGGAATTGGCGTCTTGGCCTGCATCTTTTTGTTGGATTGAATGTCATTGTTGATGAATGTGCCGTACTTGGAGCCCAAATCCATCATGGTGAGCGATTCGTTTGAACCGGCGCTGGGTAGGCTAAGGCGCACATGAGTACGGCTTATACTGAGGTCCTCCGACAAAATTAAATCCGTAGACAAGCGGCCGATTGTGTACACCGCCTTGTTGGGCACCAAAACAAACTTTTCCTTCTCTAGAAGAGTTTAAAGGCTAATTAAAGAACAAAGCTAATGCCAAATAACTTACCATTATCAATTTTAGTGAGCACAAACATTGTTATTTACCAATATCAACAAAATGAATTTCACAAATACTTAACAGTGTCAACTATTCGAATTCTGTTAATTGGCAACTCTGATAAAATTTGGCGCCTCTGTTAACTGAAGTTTGCAGTGCAGTAAATCAGCTGTTCGTGTTTTAATAACGTTAACAGGTGAATGGCAGCCGGTTGTGTGCATTAGTTTTTCTGGATTGTTTACTGCGGTTTGTTTTCATTTTAAAAGTTAATGTTATTAATAAAATTGTGAAAAACATGGCACATTTAACGGGGACACGCGTCAGCATGTTCAATGAGTCGTTTCTCAACGACAATGAGCACGACTCGAATGCTGTGCTCATGGAGCTCGACAAGGGACTCCGCAGTGCCAAACAAGGAATCCAATGTGAGGCCATAGTGCGATTTCCACGACTATTTGAAAAGTATCCATTTCCCATACTGATTAACTCGTCGTTCATTAAACTGGCTGAGTTCTTTGTGAGCGGCTCCAATCTGCTGCGTTTCTGGGTGCTTCGTGTGTGCCAACAGAGCGAGAATCATCTGGACAAGATTCTCAATATTGACAACTTTGTGCGTCGTATTTTTATGGTTATGCATTCCAATGATCCCGTGGCGCGTGCTCTGCTGCTGCGCACACTGGGCGCTGTTTCACGTGTAATCCCCGAGAAGCCACAGGTGCACCATGCAATACGTCGCGCCCTCGACAGCCATGATACCGTCGAGGTGGAGGCTGCTATCTATGCCAGCAGCTGCTTTGCCGCCCAGTCGAGCTCCTTTGCCATCAGCATGTGCGCAAAGATCTCCGACATGATTGAATCACTGCAGGTACCGGTGCCAATGAAGCTGCTGCTCATCCCGGTGCTGCGTCACATGCATCACGATGCCAATACGGCGGCTCTGGTCAGCAAACTGTGCCTGGAGCTGCTGCCTAAGTACCCAGCGCAGAGTTTTGTGGTGGCCATCATAAACACCCTAACCCAGTTGTCTTCACGCACTCTTGTCGGTGTTCCCGGACAACTAAACGTATTGCTGGATTTCATGGAGGATCTACGCACTCCGGTGCGTATCCAAGTGCTGCGCTCCTTCAACGAACTAGCCGGAAAGCAGAGCGTTAATGCCTGGCCCAAACCAGCCATCGGAGCACTGATATCCAAGTTTAATCTCTGCACCAATGGAGCCGAACAATTTCTGTTTCTGTCCATTCTCCTCAAGCTCAGCGAGTGTCCGCTGACTTGTCAGCATCTGCTGCTCGAGCATCGCGAGGCTCTGTTGCGTCTCTGTGTACAGTGCATCAGCAAATTGGATGACTACACCACGGCTACCCAGGCAATGGCGGTGCTCTCTGCTCTGGCGGCGTTTGGCCTCAAGAAGCAAGTGACACCAGTGGATGACATACTCGACATAGTAAATCTTCACATGGAGGGCGTGCTCCTCTGCACTGCACGTCGCCCGGAGTGCACCCGTGATCTGCGCCGTGTGCTAACCTATGGCATACGCATCATCCATGCCAATGCCGAGTTCGGAGCTGACTTTATCGAGATGGTAGCCAATACACTGGGGGACAATGTCGTCTATCCAGCAGCCAATGCTCAGCTTATATGTGAGGCACTCGTGGGCCTGTGTGAGCACTTTCAGCTGCGCAAATATGCATTCTCCACCACCGAAGGACTGGAGGAAGATACAGCCATGGAAACGGAGGAACCGACGCCACCAAAAGTAAGCACGACACGATCAAAGTGGCATTAATAACAAATCTTACTTTATTTATAGGTGAATCCATTGCTGGCCCAGCTGCCTCTTATCCTCTACAAGCTAAACAAAGTGGCGGAAAGTGACGATGAGCCAGAGCAGCAGCTGCGCACCGTGGAAATTCTCAGCGCCCTGGTCTGCCAGACCACAATGGGTTGCTACCTACCACAACAGGTGGTTCAATGCTTCGAGGTTTGCATCGAGCGTGTCAACTGCTGGACACTCTATCGCATTGCACGTACGGCTAGTCGTTATGGTCATCATTATGTGGCTGCCCACATCTACACGAAGGTTTCCCAAATTGTGATCAGTGATCACATGCACTACTTTCTGGTGGCACTTGCTCAGATCTCCCAAGCGGAGTGCATACTTAACTATGGCTTGGAGTATGCCTACATGCGGGATAACTATGCACCCTTAGAGGCACCGGAGCCACTACTCCCGCTAATGAAACGCCTGGAGATGGCCAGCAATCTGTATCAACAGGCCTTGGCCAGCATGCGCGCTTGTTCCTCACCACAGCACCCATGCAGCTTCCAGCTGGAATATCTGAAGATTCGTGCACAATTTCTGCAGACTCTACATTTGGCCGTGACAGTGAAGAATGCCCAGGTGATTGTGCCACCTCCAGCTATTGCCGGTAGTCTGGCCCAGAACTCTCGCGACTATTTGCAAAAGTTTGGCCACGTGACGAATCAGTTGCGCAAGTTGGTTAAGGCACTGAAGGCCTGTGAGGAGACCTATGCACGGCTCTACAAGTCCTCCTTTGATGCAGATAATGTAACGCTGGAGTTTCTGGAGGTGGCCGAGTTTCAGTGTGCACTCTTTGCCCACATCATCGAATCCATTTGCTATGCTACGCCGCCTGAGCCTCCAGTCTTTCTCACTACTGGGAATCATCCGGAGACACGTTACTTTGCTGCCAGCTGCCAGCGCATGGAGCAAATGCAAAAGAATCTGCCACAGGAGCCAGCCAACGCCAAGACCATCAGCAACAGGCATCTGGATGTAATCATTGCACTCATAGAGATCATTACCAAGACGCCGCATTGTCTGCCGCGTTACTTCTTCCAGATACTGCAATCCACACAGATTAAGCTATCGGTTAGTCCACAACCACGTAGTGCCACGGAGCCCGTGATTGTGCAGTCTGGCAGCAATTTGGTCATCAAGGTGGAGGGTGTGCTGCAGCACTTCAGTAAGCAGCAGAAGCATTTCCGGCGTGTCGATTCCGTGCAGCTGAGTCTGACTTCACAGCTTATGACGCCGCGTCCGGTAAACGAACTGGTGAAGATGCCAAACAATGATACCGTTACACTGAATCAAATCGTTAAGCCACAGCGTGATTTCCTTTCTGGTAGCTTCTTGCTGCCAATCTCAAGTGGCGGCCAGTTTCAGGTGACGCTGGAGACGTTTGTCATTGATGAGCACGGCATTACCTGGTGCACGGGACCCAAAAGCTCAATGGTGGTTCGAGTACTGGACGATCCCACAAAGCCAACGGCAGCTCCAGTAGCCACTACATCGCAGGCAGTAAGCCAAGCTAGACGTTTCTAAAAACTCTTGAAATAAATGTGGATTTAAAATACGCGGTTTGTTTGTTACTGGGTAGCCCTGGGTGGCGCTGCGACTATGTGGCAACTTTGCGACATTCTGTGTGATTGGCAAAAAAACAGCTGTTTTAAACTTGCAATCGTCTTAGCCAGTGAATGTTTTCACATTCGTCGTTGTAATAAACAATGTAAAGAGAGATATTTCGGAGAATTTGATCAAATTAGCAAGCAATGCGGGCGTGTTTAATCTTAGGACACCAAACTCGCACTAAATGGAGTATTATAACAGTAGTAGCAGCAATAAATGTTTGATATGTGTGCAGCATTAAAAACAGCAGCAAGCAGCTAGCAAGTGGGTTTTTATATGTTGCGATTGTGAATTTTAATTGAAATCAATTAGGCGCACACAGTAGTTGTAAATATACGCACGCAGAAACTAAACGGCAGAGAGCCACCGAACCAGCGAGCGTGTGAGCGAGAGAACGAGAGATAGAAAGAGAGCATACAAATTTAGAATTTGTTTGATATCTGAGTAAAACGTTGGAGCCTATTCGGCGCTTAACCTGTGGTGCACAACCACAATCCATGGACATAATTGCTCTAATTGGAAACAACAGCAGCAGAGCAGCAGCTTCGGTAGCATGGCACAATTTACGCTGTGAGTACAAACCATTGGGGGAAGTTGTGTGGGGTTAGGGAGGGGCTTAGATCTAAGGCCCCCTTAGGCCTTTAGAGAGCGGGAGCTTTAAAGAATCCCCATCCGAGTAGGCGACGATGTCGCGTTAATAAAAGACCTTTGTTTATCTATTGTGGACGCCTCGTATTATTATGCAAGTGAAATGAACACCGTCGCCTACTACCACCAATACTACTACTAGTACTTACTACACTTGTACATAGGTTGAATCATACATTTAAATTAATCATTACATACTATTTTGGTGATTATATTATGTTGGCTAACATTTGTCTTTGGCCACTCTGTCAGCTACAATAAACACAGTGCTCCGCCCAACAACGACGTACTCACACGAGTCGACTGCGATTGCGATCATGTTCCCCTGTGCTCGATTAACGATGTGCAGTTAAGGTTTTTGGTGCCCGACGATCTGACGGAGGTAAGTATGCCCAAATCAATGGAGTTCCCTATTGATCGTTTGATTTTGCAGGTGCGTACACTGTGCCAAGAATGGTTTCCAATTGATTATCCACTGTCATGGTACGAGGATATTACCTCAAGCACACGATTCTTTGCTTTAGCCGCTGTATATAATCTGGCCATAATTGGTTTAATTGTTGCCGAAATTAAGCCGTATCGTAATGTAAATAAGGAGGTAATAGCCAATATCAGTGATAGTGATGAATTTTACACGAGGCTCAGCGGTTTTCCCATGCAGGACAAAGGCATATTGCCGGACTCGATGGGACGCAATGCAGATGTTGGCTACATATTATCACTGGGCGTCCATAGATCGCATCGTCGGAATGGCATTGGGTCCCTGCTACTGGACGCTTTGATGAATCATTTAACGACAATTGAAAGACATGCGGTTAAAGCAATCTTCCTCCACACGCTGACCACAAATCAACCTGCCATATTTTTCTACGAGAAAAGAAGGTAACACACCTCCAAAGCTTTTAAATATAGTACAAAGTGTACCCACAATAGTCCACTCTTTGCGTGACTTTGGCTAATTTATGTGCTATCTTATTCTCTTTTAGATTTACGCTACATTCGTTTCTGCCTTATTACTACAATATACGGGGCAAGGGCAAGGACGGTTTCACGTACGTGACCTACATAAATGGCGGTCATCCACCTTGGACACTATTATATCCTTTTACCATATGTCTATACTCTTTTGCCTTTTGCTTGTTTTTATTTATTGTCTATGTATGCTTTTGGTTGCCTTAACTCTTTGCCACACAGATCACTTCAAGCACTACGCATCCAAGCTGCGTCACACGGGCACTCTATGTGTATGGATAACATCTCGGGTACAGCAGGTGGTGCGTTGGTTCTACCACAAGCTATTGACCCGCTTCAATGTCATTGAATGAGCCAACGGACTGCTACATCATCGTTCATCATTGAAACATCCAGAAATTGTATGATATACTTTATAATGTGTTTGTGTGTTCATTATATTCCATCTTGAATCATTATCCCAGTTGTGAACACGGATAGACAGAACCACCTGCTTCATTTTAAATGTTTGAATGTTAGTTGAGGCAAAATCATTTTGTTTTGTATACACAAAATTTGAAAACAAACAAATTAACAATGTTGAAAAATTGTAAAATAGTCTTATATACATGTATTATTACGTTTTCCAGTATGTTTGTCCACTGCTGTATATAGTGTTTTATTTAATACCAGTAACTATAGCGCGCAAGTGATTTTTTTTACTTTCATCTATAATATTTTTGTATTCTTAAAACATCTGCTTTCCATTCAATGTTCTATTTAGATCCCAATTATCTTTTACGCACAAGACAGTCATTTTAGTTAGTTTAGCGAAAATGAAAAAACAAAGATGCTCACGCTTTTTTTAATTTTAATTTGTGAAAACTACAAGAAATAGCTTTGAGAACTGATCAAAAAGGAATCGAAAAACATATTAACAAAATGCATAAACGAAAGGAACACAAAATCCTACAATTATTATTTCGATATATATATGTTCGCTGTCTTTATACTATTTTGTATCAGCATTTTAATGCAAAATGTTTCACAGTCGATTCATATTATTTTAGACACAATTTACTTAGCGAATTGTAATATTTTTTAAAATAAAAACTTGTAAAGTTATCAATATAAGAACACAATAACAATTTATGATTCATTGATTGGGTGATGGAGCAAATAAGGTAACAATTATTAAAGCATGCCTTATCCACTTTATTTATCCAAAGCTAACCAATTTGTTATTTTATTTAATTAACATTTAAATTGCGCGCCAAAATAAGCCACACAAGCAGTGCTGCCAGAGAAAGCAATCTGCTGTCAGATACTCGTTTTGAATATGTGGCAACGCTATGCGTCTATTGTGAACTCGAATACTGACAGTTCTATTGTGAATTACATAGTAGGTGAGGGGCCCATACGTCGACTTTAGTAGCATAAATTCGTCGATACATTATTACAAAAATGTTCTCAAGAGCCGCACTGCTTACAGGTAAAACTAAAAATAACAATAATACAATAGAAAATTGCATATTTAAGTGTTTTCGACAACCACGCGCGTTAAAGTGACGCCGTAAGGCGACCGTGAAAATTGTTACGGCACCGCAAAATCGGCCATCGTGGTTTATGTAATCACAGCGAAGATTCGCAACATAAGCGACAAATATTAAATTTGGCATCAAATTTGTGAACAAAAAGCGGAATATAGAAAAAAACTAATTGAATTACGTTTTAATTACAGCCCAACGCCCATTAAGCGTAGTAGCCAGCCGCTCGGCTGCTGCTGCCGCTGCCCAGCCAGCTGGAGGTGCCGTTGAGCGCCGTCAGCGCCCAGAACATCCCGGCAAGGTGCGTATGGGATTCATTCCAGATGAATGGTTCCAGTTCTTCTACAACAAGACTGGTGTCACCGGTCCCTACACATTCGGCGTGGGTCTGATCACCTACCTGTGCTCCAAGGAAATCTACGTCATGGAGCATGAATACTACTCCGGTCTCTCCCTTGGTATCATGGCTGTTATTGCAGTCAAGAAACTTGGTCCAGCTATCGCTAAATGGGCTGATGGTGAAATCGATGTAAGTTTCAATAAGAAAGCTATCAGAATATGGAAATTCTCATATATATTAAATTATCTGACGTTTAGAAAATTGAAGGCGAGTGGAAGCAGGGTCGTGAGGCCGAGCTGAAGGTGCTTTCGGATGCCATTGAGAACGAGAAGAAGGAACAGTGGCGCGCCGATGGTGCTCTGATGCTGATGGAGGCCAAGAAGGAGAACATTGCATTGCAATTGGAAGCTGCATTCCGTGAGCGTGCCATGAATGTCTACTCAGAAGTCAAGCGTCGCTTGGACTACCAGGTGGAGTGCCGTCACGTTGAGCGTCGTCTTAGCCAGAAGCATATGGCCAACTGGATTGTGGCCAATGTGCTGTCCAGCATCTCGCCCCAACAGGAGAAGGACACGCTGAACAAGTGCATTGGCGATTTGAGCGCTTTGGCTCTCCGTGTCAAGAGCGCCTAAATCGACTCGAGTTTTAGTTGTTAATTTGTAAACAAAACAAAATTGCGAGACGCAGACAAACACGATTGGATAAAACACCCACAAAATGTTTAACCAAAAATATATAAACACAATCTGTCTTGGAAGAAAACTATCAATGAAGATGGAGATCATCATAAAATATTTATTTACTAAAATTCATCATAATCATAAATCACATGCTTATCAGTCCGATTCATCTAAATCCTGGTTTCCGTTAAGATGCTCCTCAAATTCATCCAATGTATCCTGATGTCTTTCGTCTCGAACGTTCTTGACACAATCGTCGACTGCTGTGACCACACACAAAGGCTTTTCTCCACTGTAGAAGCCTGTGCCCTCGCGCAGATAGATGATCTGCCTAGAGATTAGCCAGTGTTCCAGCTGAGCGAGGCAAGCACACTGCCAGGGATTGCCTTCGATGGCAACACGCTTCAGTTTCGACAGCGTGCCATTCAGATTGGGCAGAAATGTCAACTTATTGTTGTCAATTAGAAGCTCTGTGACGTTGTTCAGGCTTTGCAGTACCTCGCGCTCGATCTCCATCAGCAGATTGTTACCCACATGTAGCTTTTGCAGACGACGCAATCGTGCAAACATGCGTACATCCAAGTCCTGCAACTCATTGTTACTCAGCGAAAGGTATTCCAAAAATGGCGTCGAGGAAAAGGCCAAGACATGCAGATGCTTCAAGTTATTCGTGTTGAGATTGAGCTTGCGCATATGTGGAAGTATCTTACTGCCAAAGATATGTTTGCCTAGATACGTGAGGCTGTTTTGCGATAAATCCAGGGTATCCAGATCTTCCAGACCGGCAAAGGTATTGTCCTTAATCTGAACAATATCGTTTGACTGTAAGTACAATTTTCGCAGCGATTTTAGACCTGCAAAGTGTGCACTACTTAGGCTAGAGATGCTGTTGTGGGACAAGTCCAGCACTTGCAGCCAATTCAACAGCTTGAATTGGTTGTCGTAGAGTAATCGGATGTTATTGGATGATAAATCCATGTGCTGTAGAGTGAATTGATGTATTGTCGATGCACCAAACACTTCTGGACGCAGTTCAATCAGCGCGTTCTTTGACAAATTCAACACTCTCAGCTCCGTTAGTGGCTGGAAAGTATCCATGCCAATCTTGGTCAAGCCATTTCCACTCAGTTGCAATTCTCGCAGTTCAGGCAGTCCACGAAAAGAGGTGGCATCAAGCTGTGGAGGGGATAGATCAATTCTGATTAGTATCAGTTATCTGTTGTTTAACTGCATTTAATAATGGGTATTACGTAGCTGACTTATCGGTTAGACAGAAAACTTGTTTTAAAACCCGGTATTTTGGGTAAACTGCTTTAAAAGTATACCTGATTACCATACGATTAATATTTTAGCGACATAAATATTAATTCCTGGTATTGAAACACTCCGTCATCCAACTTCTATATATTATGAATTATATTTTTATGCATTTCCATAATATGTAGAGACTGAAGATTTCATTTACTGATATCTTAACCAAAACAACTGCAGGAAAATCCCGATAAATGATGATTAATATGGAAAGAACATTTTACTCACCTGAGTTATCTGATTGTCGTTGAGAACGAGCTGCCGCAGTTGTGGACACTCGCTTAGACTGAGATTGGTCAAATCATTGTAGCCAAGATGGAGTTCCTGCAGCATCAGCATGTACGGCAACTCCAGATGATTCAGAGCATTGTGTGTGAAATTAGCATAACGCAATTCGGTCAGTTTGTCAAAGAAATCCCTTGTCAGCGTGGTGAGTTCATTGTAACTTGCATCGAGTAGCTGCAGTGGCGAGTTCCAGTTAAAGTGATCGCTTGTGAGTTGCTCCAGGGAACAGAAACTGATATTGAGATGCAGTAAACTGGGTAACAGGGAGAAGCCGCGTTGCTGCAGCTGCAGGTGTGGCACATGCGACAGCTCCAGCTGCCACAAGTTGATCAAACTGGGAATGTAGCTTTTAAAGTCTAAAGTGAACTCAGCTTGTGAATTCCTGATGAACAAACGCTGCCAATTGTCGGTAGAGGAGTTCTTTAACTGCCGGATTTCCTCAAGGCTTTTCAGCTCCCGGCACTCAAGGCTACGCGTGTTTAGCGGCTGACAGCTGTGTGCGCTGCAGAGCGGAATTATTAAACAAAGAATTGGCCAAATTATGAATGACATTTCAGCGCGACAACTCATACCATACTGAGAATTGGCATGATAAGAACGCGGCTTAAATCCAGTTTTCTCAAACTGCGTCCGGTTTTTATGCCAAAAAGTTGATTGCTTGAGTGGCAGATCAACTGCAGCAAATGGAAACTAAAGACACATTTCTTTATGTAGTTTATAAATAGCATTTAGCTAGAACTCTTTAATCAGCTTAGCATTGCTTAGAATAATACATGTAAGTATATCATATAATATAATGTAATATATAATTAATGTGTATATAATTAATTGCACATTGATTACAATTTATTGTGCTTTTGCGCAGAGACAAAAAAAGTTCTAATTGAATTTATATGATTATTTTTTAAACTATTTTGTAGCATTTTTGTTGTGTTGTGAATAGAAACTATGGATAAATCTACGTTTATAATACATGTAAGTAACTAAAGTGAAAATACTAAAACTTAGGCTACAAATTAAATAACATAATTAACAATAATTAGTTTAAGTAAGCTTAGTAAGTAGAACTATGCTCGGTCTATAATAAGTTTGCATATTTCTAGAGCCAAAAAGTATCGCTTAGCTCTTAAGTATTCCTCTTTATGGTAGACTATAGATTCTAACCCGTTTATTTATATATATAGCTTAAATTTCACACTGGTTTAAGTAAGACTGCTAAGAAATTGAGAGTACATCCAAGAGTTTCGACACCTCAGATGATATGGGATATTAGATTAAATAAGATAAAACTTTCTGTGCTATATCTTACAACAGATTTGTAGGATATCTTGTCATACTATAGCCTAAACTCTGCACTTATCTGATCTATAACTTTAGTATTTATTTGAAGTACTTTTTAGCTTCATTTCTTTAGCGCTTTAGCCGAGAGAGAAACTTGTGCGCATTTGTTGTCTCTGTTGTTTGTAGGAATCTTCTGAAGAATGCGGTTCTTGGGAGGGTTTAATCTATATATCAGACTATAGTTACGGTTGGGTTTGTCATCTTGTTGCTGTTGTATAACGGCTGATAATGATGTGTGCCTTGACCGTTGCTCTGGCAGCTGCCGTTCAGGAATCGCGTTTTCACACTTTGTGGCTGCTGTTGTTGCTGCAACTTCTTGTGGCAAGTGCCATTTGGCAATGGCAGTGGCTCACCTATGAGTGTTATGCGCACTGGCTTGTGGGTGGCCACAGCGGGTAGAGGCGTGGCTGCCTCTTCGGCATCCCAACCGATGGAAGCGCGACGCGGATATGTGGCAGCTGCCAGTTGTTGGTTGTAGTTGGTCAAAGTGGTCGAAATGATCGTGTGTCGACGTGTCTGACTCAAAGCACGACAACTGTTGTTGTTATTGCTGTTACTGTTAAAATTGCTGTGATTGCTGCTGTGTCCATTGCTTGATTGCTGCTGCTGTGGCTGCGGTTGCTGCTGCTGATGACGTATGATTGTTGTGGCAGCCACCGTGGAGTCATTGCAGTGCAAATGCAGCGCCGGAAAGTGCGTGGTATAACTGGTGTACTCGGGCTTACTTCTGCGGACAGAGATAGAACTAAAGATTAGCTGGGAATCTTGACTTGGGCAGTAGAATTGGTGCACATGCTCTGAGCTCTTCATTTTTTTTTCGCTTTGCAACTACTTTAGAGCAAACATTTCTCATGTGCAGATCAAAGGTTGAAAATTTCTTTGCTTTAAGTGAAGTTTGGCAACATTGCAAACACTAAAATGTCAGATAAATGCATGAAAGTTAAAAAATCGATTTTTAATGGCAGTTTACACATTAATGGAGGTTTTAAAATGCATTAAAGTTTAAGTAGTTTAAATTTTCTTTAAGAAAAGTTGAATACAAAGTTATAGCTGAATTAAGTGCTTATCTGCAATGAAAAGTATGGCAACTCCATGCTAACAAGTGGACAGTAACTGCTTAATGAGTGGACAGTGCTGCCAACTAGTAAACTAGTAAGCAGTGCATGTTAAGTACTGTTAAGTACTGCTAAACTGTCTGTTAACTTTTTATTGTGCACATGAGACAATGCTGACTCTAATTTGGATTGATTAGTTTTGGAACTGCTTTACCTGGGGACTCTATTTAATTGCCGCATGCAATCAAATAAGTTCACAAACAGTGTTAAGTGTCAGGCAACAAATTGAATGCTTAAAACTACAACTTATAACTAATCAATGTATTAGTAATTAGTGTAAAGTACTTTAGACTTAAAACTAAACTAATTTAGTAGGTATGCTTGCAGTATTAAATACGGTTAAAGCTGTTATATAGTACGGAACGTTTTTGAATGAAACACGCTTCAGGTGCAATGATTACAGTTATCCAAACAGTTATAACTTAGATGTAGTATACATAAGAGATTGATCGCACACAGCACAATAATGGCTAATATGAAATCGCAAAATAGTACCTGTTGCTCCCCAAACTGAAGTCTAGATAATTGTTAAAATAGATAGATTTGTGGCAGCATGTAGTGGTAGTAGTTGTTGTTGTTGGTAGTGGAGTGGAGTGTGTGTGGGTGAAGTGGCAAAGTGGTTAATCAAAGTGGTTAAAGATACGAACAGTTAGGCAATGAGCACACAATGGAAATAAGGTAAAACAAAAATGCAACTAGAGGGGAAACAAGGCTTGTGGCAGCTACTTGCTGTTGTTGCCCCAATTAGGCCGACTGCTGCATTACAATTTGCAACCATTAACGTCAAGTGGCCAACTGATTTGCATGCCACACAATCGCCGACTTGCAACTGGCAACTAAGCCAAAAAGCCAACGGCGCATGAAGCCAGCTGTCAGCTGAGTTTCAATTCAATTCAACGCTTGCCACAAGCGCCGTTTTGTACCACAATTTGTTGCAAACGAAATAAGGCAAAGATACATATAAATATATATAAAATAAATAAATAATAATAATAATAATAGAAATAAGTATATGTGGTATGGAATTGATTGTTTGCCTACCTGGACAAACCCTCCGCACCAATGGCAAGTGGTCGTGTCTGTGAAAGTGGAATTGGAATTGTTGATAGCTTTCGGTTAGTCAATCAATGTGCACACACACACACTTAAGAGTATATATATGTATTGGTAGTGAAGCTGGTCACACTTACCCGCTCTGTCTGTGTGGCCATGCTGATGCGCTCCTTGTTTGCCTGTTCACCGCTGCCCTGTCGCTTCTCCGCCTCCAACTGCTCGATGAGATCTCGCTGCAGGCGTATGGTGCGATCACGATCATCCACTTGACCCTGGTTCGATAGTGCAGACATATAGACACAGTTAGTTATTATGCTCTCTATTCCACTGTTTCTAGCTAACTTTGACACAGCTAAGCTAAATTAAACTATGTTCAGTTATAACGAACTAAGCCAGAGAGTGTTCAGATTTTAGACGATTAAGACGATATATAGTAGGTATATATAGAAGAGATAAAAACTTGCAGTAATACACTTAAGAAAATGTTTTATGCTATGCATCAATCAACAACAACCATAAGCATGCTCTGAATTGCAGGAGTAGCCAAAGTATTCTATATATCCATAGATCCCCATTACTTGAGGTACTATCTGGTATATAGAACTCTATCCTGCAGAACTTAGAGCATGTTTAACAAACAATAAGCTAAAATTTTGTTGTGTGTATTTGTTTTAAAAGTGACTTTGTTGTAGTTATAGTTCAGGTGCTTATAACTCAGTTCAAAAAACAAACTAAAGCTAGATACACAATATAGTAGTGATATTTGGAGTATATAAAAAGCAAAGAGTAAATAGTTTTTGGTTGTTGTATGTTTGTTTGTCTGCCTTTGTTTATTGTGACATGCAACAACAGCAAATAGTTAAAGTTATAGTTATATATATTTATAGTTAAAGTTAAAGAAATATATAGACTCTAAAAGTATTGTATAAAAAACTGTTGCCTGTTTCAATGTGACTGCTTCGTATTTGATAAGAGATAAGCAAAAGTGAGTACTCTCAGACTGAGTTTTTGGTGTGAACGAGCAAAACGCAACAAAATGCAAATAAACGTGCAAATACCTGAAGGTAAACCACCTGTCTACGTAGATCCGTTAGCTCCTGCAATGGGTCCTCCGTGGTCGAAGAGGTTAAGCTGGCCAAATCGATGTCTGTCAACTGCTTGCTGTCCAGGCCACAAGCGGCAAAGAGCTGCACGTTGTCATTCTCGAAGGGATTGAGGGTTTCCGTCTGCAAAAGGCATAGAAAATGTTAGAGAAAAGCTTTGCTTTTGTAGGAAAATGGTAGAGGAAAACGTGCTTTAAATGGAAAAACAAGGAAAATGAAAACCTACCCGCTTCAAATCAAAATCAGCTTCCTGAGTGTGTGTGATAAATATGAGAGTGAGTGTCGTTTTGTGGCAAGTGACATGTGAGTGCATAAGAAATGTAAGTAAATGCAGGAAAAACTAAAAGAAAATTCAGCTCACCTCCTGCAGAATGCGACGCAGACGCAGCAACTGCTTCTTGAACTGCAGCACATCCTGAATCATGGCATTCCTGAAGGACTTGTCATACAGCATCAGATCGTCCGATGAGCTGTGCAGCTCGGCCGCTCCAGTGGCACGTGAGTGCTGCTGCTGCTGCTGTTGTTGCTGCTGGCGACGCTGCAGACTGGAGGTGGAGGAGGCGGTGGAGGCGCGTGAGGCAGCCGTGCTGCGCTTACGTCCAGAGGCGCCGCTGCGTGTGGAACGCAAACTGTTGTCCGAGTCGTTGCCCGTCTGCTGCGGTTGCAGCTGATGCTGGTCCTGCAGTCTGGAACGATTAAGCAGCCGTGTGGCACGTGCGGGCAACTTGGCGCTGCAAAGAGTGTGGAGACAGAGAGACCATGTAAATTACTATAGTCACTGGTAGTTGAATTGCAACCTTAGATATGTGGCATTTGCTGGTGGTGCGCTGCTTGCCGCAAAATGCGGCACACAGTGGCAGTGACACTGTTGTGTTGCTTGTTTGATATTGACGGGCGTGGAGCTGTTGCGCTGCGGCAGCTGCCCCGCCAGAAAGCGGTTCTCCGAGGTCTTCAGATCGGTGCGTACACGTCGCACGCCCCGTGGAGACGACGAGGCAGCAGCCGCAGGAGCAGCATTTGTGGACATGTTGTGGCCACTTCAAATCGCATCAAAACTAAGTTTTCTTTTTTTTTAGAATGCAGGACGATGACGATGACACAATCGGCACATGCGCAGTGCAAAAACAGCTGAGTGGAGACTTGAGTGAGTAAGGAAGAGGGGCAAGGGGACAAAGGGGGTAACAGGCAGAGTGGGTGGGGCAGTGGGGAGTCTGTAGAGTTTGTAGAGCGCTTTTGTGCTTTATTTTTCAATTATTTAGCGCTTTAATTAACTCGAACGCAATGAAAGTGAAATGATTAGAGGGGACTGAGGGGCCGGAGGGGCTAGCGCCTGTCAATGGGCAATTAATTGCGCCGCCAGCATGCTGGGAAGCTGCTGGTGCCTTAAGTCGGTTACGTGGTGGAAATAAATCCGCACAACACGCTGGAAATATGTTGACTACATTTGCTGTTGTTACTGTTGTTGTTGCTGGTGAAAGTCAACTGTTGCGTGTTGCAGTTAGAGCGCGGGAGGGGCAGAAGGAGGCGTAGAGGGAGGCGCCTAAGCAGACAGCGGGGTAAGATTACACATGCGCACATAATTTATACAAAACTATTGAAAATGCCCAACAAATATTGAATAAACACTCAAGTTACCCAAACAAAAAACAGCAGCAACAATAAAAACTACAACAACAACAGCAACAAATACCCCCAACAACTTGAACCACATTCCAAAAGGTTAAAGCTGTATTTTAATGGCTTGCTGTGGTTCCAGGTCGCATCCCAAGTAAATAACTTGACGTCTTATGGCCAATTGGCACGCCAAAAAATTAAACCCAAAGCAGCAGAAATATATACCAAGTAGTGTACATAAGAAATAAAAGCAAATTGTTTGCATTATATTTGACTTTCACACAACTGAAGCTAACTGAAACTTAATTAGTTTTGCTTCAGAAACAAAACAAAACGCTGTAATAATAATTTAGAGTAAAAAGCAAAAGTGCCGCGTAATTGCCCAAGAGAATTTGGAGCAACTTGAAGTTTTGCAGCTTGGCGAAAAAGATTTGCCAGGTGAATTATGGCTTGGGATTCAACAAGAAAGTTAAGTGATTGCTGGAGGAGCTTTCTTCGAAAGGAAGGGAAGAAACTGTTATGCTTTGGGGAAGATTTAGAAAGATTGATGTTTTAAGTAGGGAAGAGCTTAAAGCTGTTCTTTAAACTTAAAATTATAAAGGCAATTTATTTTAAACCTTACGGCGAAAATATCATAACGTTTGTAGAGTTATAGATATCGTTTGGGATTTAGATTCTAGACTTTATCATACAGGAAGATATGGGATCCATTTTTGTTGTAAATCTATTTATATATCTATGTCTATCTATGTATATCTACATTTCTATCTATATGTATCTGCCTTTCTATCTTCTATCTATCTATCTTCTATCTTTCTGTATATATACCCATCTCTCTAACTACCCATCCAACCATCCACAGTTTCCTTAATTAAACCTATAAGATTTCAGCACTTCAATTGTTTCAAGTTACTTTTAACCAAATAATACCTGTCTTACTATTTCTGCCTCTCTCCTACCACCTCTAATGATATGATATGATATTTGCCGCTAGCCTGAAGTGTATATTTAACATATTTAAGCCCGAAACACTTTCAGTTTACACAGCATTGCGGTTTTTCTTATGCAAATTTGGCAAACCAAACATAATTCAAAATTTCCCAGAGAGTTGATGGATCGTACACGTATTGTTTGGCCATAGTACTATAGTTATATATGTACTAAATATGCAGATATGTGTGTGTAAGTGTGTGTGTGCTGCTTGAAGTATGCAGAAATCAACTGTGAAAGAGTTGAACGAAGCCAAAACAATGCCGAGCACTTTGCACAACTGCACCGGAAATTTCAGAGTATATAAGAGTTAAGATGTGTGTGAGTGTGTGTAGTTGTGTGTGGACGACAAAACGTTCGTCATTGCAACAGTTGCAAGCTAATGGAGTTGAAATTGCTACAAGTTGGACGCAGTTACTGTAAATATATACAACAGACATATACATATATAGACCTGTATACTATTATAGAGAAAAGATATGGGAATTTAACTACAGACGAGGCAGTGCCAAAGGCATGTGTCGCTGCAGTTGGTAGTAGTAAATGGCTAGTGGCAACTACCAACTGTCAGCGATGACAGGCAATCAGTGGAGACACAATCAGTCGCGGTTACGTTGTTGCAACATCTACAAAAAACTAACGGTAGTTATCAATTTGTATGGTGAAATGTCATTTGTCATAGCCACGGAAGTGCAGTGCTCCCCCCCCCAACGCAGCCCCTGCCCTTTGCCTGACTCAGCAAAGGGCGCTTCATTTAAGAGCTGACAGAGCGTCGTCATGTTAATAACCATAAGAAAAGTACACACAGCAAATGTGGAGTTGGTTAGAGAGAAAGGGGAGAGCGGGGAGCTGGGGGACTAAGATAAATCTGCTGAGAATCCGAATCCGGTGTGTATCTAGCAGCAGCAGTAACTTGTGGCAAGTTTTTGTTGAAGCTGCCGTTGATGATGATCAACGATCGTTGCCAGGCACAGACAGAGGAAGAGGCGGAAGAAAGACGTACAAAAAGAGACAGACAAACGAACAGCAGACAGACAGACAGACAGGTAGAATGTTAAGGTAGGTAGATAGATTGGTAGCTCCACACACACACACACACACACATATCTGTAGCTGAAGCTGTTGTATCTGTATTTGCACTCGCTGGTATGCTGTGGTCACCGCTCGCACATTCTGCTGAATTATGCATGTCTACAACGAACACGGAGCAGACTTGAGACTGCAGACTGCAATCTGCGCGTTGTTAGACAACCCACTGCAGTGGCACATCAACGTGCCACAAAAGGCATTTGCAACTGAACTTGAAGCGTCAACACTCGCAGCCACACACTCAGAAGAAATAAGTAGAATATGAAAAAAGAAACCTAAATGGGAATGGAGCTCAGTTTTCTTGGGGTCAGCACTTGCAGCTGATTGTTCGTTTTTGATTTATGTGCATTCCCTAGCTGAGATGCATATACTTTTGTGAGACAGTGTGTAGGGAAAGGGTATGGAGTGTGTACTTTGAAGAGCTAGAATTGAATACTTTGTGAAGTAGACAACAACTGAAGTTAAGGTTAAGTAAAAGATAAACTGTAGGGTATTTAAACTTCGTCTTCGTTCAAGTTCCTCTACTGCTTCTAAAACTACTTTTTTTGACCGTAATTGTTACGTTTATGGGCATCAAATTCCAGCGAGCTCCACCAAAATGCAATTTGCATGTGACACACTTTTCCGTTTCGGATTTCCAGTTTAGTTTTTCAGTCTATTGTTTTTCCGGCTTGAAGCGATCAAATGACGCAAGTGACCAAAAGGGTTTTTATGCGGTGGCTACGGAAATCAGCACCCACTTTGGCAGTGATACGTTCACTGATTACCCGTTTACCTCTTGGAGCCCTATTTGTGGTTAGTCTCTCTCTCTCCCTCTTTCTCTTTCTTTCCCCTCTCTACTTTGCTCTCTTTCTGTGCATCATTATCATTTTTTGTGTGTGTTTTTCGGTGTTTGTTTCAACACAGTTTTTTTTGCTACTCACTTTGGTACAAACCAGTTGGCAGTTTGTTATTAAATTTATTTATTTATATTTCTATTATTATTATTTTTATATGTTTTCGACTTTTTTGCACAAAATTCACACAAAAAGCATTGACACTTCTGCCCGCGGCGCGTCTTTAGTGTTGTTGGTGTTACTGGTGGTGTTGTTGTTGTTGTTGCTGTGGCATGAATAAGGCAACAGTGCGTATCGACGGGTGGCAGACGTGTTGGCTCTATTCGGTCACTGGCTTTTGGCTTGTTTATTATTATTACTTCTGAGTTTTTTGTCTATTAACCGCAAGAGCAATTAACTTGGCTACCCTCTGGATTTGGTAACTCCCACGCAGCTTAAACACTTGCACAATCCCAAACCACAACAATGGCATTAACATTAACTCTGTGTTTTTCTGATTACAATATTCTTTTGATCTGCTGCTTCACTGTGTTAGCATTTTGTTTATGAAGTTACCCACGCAACCGACGCAATTCAAAACTTCCAACTCGCAACTCGAATCGTATCGAACCGCAGCCAAACGAAGCGAACGCTTTGAGATCTTGTTTAATACTGAAGTTGGAAGTTGGTAGCGGCTCTCAAGGCTGCTACGAACTGGCAGTGGAACGGCACAGTGGGAATAATGGGACTATTATAGTAAAGTGCAAACATATAGACCTCCTACATTCTAGTTTAGTTTAGATTTGAAGTCTTTTCATATCGAATCAATTTATGTATTATAGTATTTTATACAAATTATTATCTAATATATACATATATTTATTTACTCGGCTATGTGGTAGAATCCGGTTATACCGACTCCGCTTAAAGCGTCCGACCGGTCATTGCGACGAAAATTCGATGACTAAATTGGTCTCTGTTGGTCTCCTTAGGTTAAAACGTCTATCGGGTACAACGACGTTAAATCGTCGGTCCCTTGAGTGTCGTTATAACCGAATTCTACTGTATATGAGTTTCGACTTCTCGAAATATTTTGTGTTGAAAAAATTTATTTAAAATGAAGTTCTCATATATAAATTTCATTAAAAAGCTCATTAGAAAGTTTTACTTTGAAATTTCTTTAAGAAAACTAACTCTACTCATAGAAGTTCATACATTTATAGTTTCTTTATAATATATAAACAGTATAAACAGTTTGCCAAAGAGAAATCCTCTACATTAGATTATTCTGCTAGTAATTTTATAAAACCCTACTTGACCTCTCTTATATTAATTTATTAAATAAATAATAGTTTTATCTGCAATACTATCACCCTTGTTCCACTGTGCGCATACCAGCAACAGCGCTAACAACGTTTCAATTCCAAAACGTTTCACGCAGACTACAACAAAAAGCGTCAAGAATGTTTTGTAGTGTTTGTTGTTCTTGCTCTTGTTGTTGTAAGTGTAGTTCTGGTTGTTGTTAGAGCTTTGTGTGTGGCATTGCCGTTAGAAAAGAAAGCTTTCAGCCCAACAGAGGAAGCAAAAGAGACAGCGAGACAGCGAAAGATAAGCAATGAGAATGTAAAAGGGAAATAGTTATAGCCAAGGCATTAGAGCCAAAATGAACGACGATCGTTGCAGTTGAGAATTGTCTTGTCGATTGTCGCTTGTCGATTGCCAACAACTTACTCAGCACTTTTTGTTTAGCCGGCTCTTTCGATGACTCATGACAGTCGCATGGAATGAATGGCTTAAATGGCTGTACCCCAAGGTTAAATCACTTGTGTGGGTCGCATGTGGTTTTGCATATGAATTATGCTTTTCCAAACGATTAAAAGATTTAAGACCTGAAGATTTTATATGCCATTTGACCGTGGGACGTTGGACCGTTTAAGCCATTTGTGTGTATGTGTGTGTGTGTCTTGTGGTCGCTTGTGTGCACTTGGGTTTTCTTGGCCAACAGCAATTTATGGGGACATTCACCAATACCAATAATGAAAGGCAATCCCAAGGCGCATGCGTATCCACGATTTTTCAGCTAAAGTCGCAGTCGTAGCCAGTCGTAGCTGTAGCTTTTCCAGGCAACAACAAGTCGAAACAGGTTCACATGCTGCCAGACAATTGATTTTTCCTTTGGCTAAGGCAATAAAAAAATGCGACAAGCCAAAAGCCACAACAAAACTTTGGCTGCAGCAAGAAACGGCTTTTTTTTTCTACTGCCAACTTTGTTGTTGTTGTTGTTGTTGTTGGCGCTGTCGTGCCGGTTGTTGTTGTTGCGGTTGTTGTTGTTACCATGACAAAAGAATGCGGCACTCGCCATCAAGTCTCAGTGCAAAGTCAAAATGTTATCTTAACTACGGCCACGATTTGGCCACGTTAGACCTCGTCCCGGACCAGCCAAATGCCAAGTGCCGTTGCCTTTGTCTGTGTCTTGGCCTCTTCCCCTGCTACCCCCCCCTTCTTCCTACTCTTTCTACACGTTCCTTTTTTAGCAACAATTCGTGGTAGCAGGCGCTTAAACATTGCAATTGAGACCGGCAATTGGCAACGGCAACGGGAATGGGAATTGGAAATGGCAATGGGAATTTTTTGGTTTCTTACCAACAGCCAAATGTAACGACCTTTTGGCCAAATTCAGCTTAAGCTGCTTGGATTGCCTTTACAAGCCAATTGAAATTTCAACCTGTCCCAATGTTGTCTGTCTAATTTCAAGCTAATTTCAATTTTCAATCCAGTTTTCAAGCTGAGTGCTGGCTTAACCGAGTTGAATTGCACAAGCTTTAACACTAGAAATGTCAAAGCTATTAAGGTAGGTATTTCAAGGTTTTAATTGGGATTAAAGAGGGCTTAATGTAGGTGAGAGCTTTGGAATTTGATTAATAATAATCAGAAGAGCACAACTAAATAGTCTATAAGGTACCGATATGATGAGAAGCTTAGCGGAAGAGAGGTTAACCTGCAGAGGAAATAGACGGCACTACTTAAGTTCTAAAATACTTCCCAACTACCTAAGCTTCTAACTACTACTGGATAGAACTTAAACTACTTAGAAAAACTTTCATAATGCACTTGAGTCTCTCAGAAAAGTTCTAAAAATATTTCAACTTGAGATTTGGCATAAATTTCTTTGGCTTTCTAGTGTTAAATTGAAGTCAACGCAACGCGGCAAGCAAGCGGGTGTTAGAAAGGGAGGCAAACAGGGAAAGGGAGGTCCACGTCTGATTGATTAGTCAGAAATTGTATTACTTTCAAGTGGTGCTGAGAGTGGAACCGAAAATGAGGCTGCAACTGGATGAGAGATGGCCACTGCAATAGTTGGCACAGTGCCAGACGGGTTAATAAAATCAAGTCAAAGGAAATGAAAGGAAAAAGAGGAAGGAGTTGGCAGTAGGGAGGAAAACGGAAGGGAAATGTATGGAGAATGGCAGGGAAAGGCATAGAAAAAGACGACGGTGTTTTGGCAAAGTGCCCGCTGGCCAATTCAATTAGTTTTGGTAATAGAAACAGGCAGGGAAATGGCAATGGGTGTGGCAAATCGACAACGATAGGAGAGCGTATGGTCAAGGGTGTGGCAGAGACTCACCTGATGCGCTCCCTGGGACTGGGTGTGGGTCGTTGCATGCGCACGCGAAGTAAACTATTGAGCTCCTTCATCACATCGCTGCCCTTGCACTCCAGTTGGGAGAGTAGCTCCGCTTCGGTCTCAGCTTGCTCCGCATCCAGTTCAGTGCCCAGTTTGTGTAGATCAGAGCCACTGCGACTACGCATCGAGATAGTGCGATCTATGGAGTCCACGCTGCTGTTCATATCAAAGTCCATCATCAGATCATCGGAGCAGATGGACTCGCAGGGCGATAGGGTATCCAGAGACTCGGCACTCTCCAGCACAGCACGTCTGACCGCAGCTGGTGTTCTCAGGCTCAGCTCTATGGCCTGTTGGAGTGCGGTGCGTGCCTTGGACTGACTCTTGAGGGATCTCAGTGAACCTGTCTGGGTGTGCGTGTGTGTCTCCATTAGAGTGGGCGTATCGGTGGCCATTTCCTGTGCCTCCGAGTTGCATAGCAATCCTGGCTGATCGGCTATCTCATCATCGATGAGGTTGCCACAATCTGAGCCCAATGATAGCGACTGGGAGGCGTGTGTGGGCGTGCCAGGTGAGTTGGGACTGCGACTGCCTGGATCTAGTTCCAGTTCCAACACTGGCGATATATCATCAATCTCCACATCGATTTCCTTCTGCTGCAACTCCGCATTGAGCTTGTGCTTCTTGAGCTTGCCTCCCGCCCCCTCGGACTCCTCGGTGCTGCTGACCAGACTGTCCGTCGGAGAGGTCTCATCATCCAGCAACAGGCAGGTGCTGTTGGCTAGCGCCAGTTCTGCGAACTTGGATTCATTGAGCGCATTGTTGAAGCTACGTGGACGCTCGAGGGGCAGACGCACGGTGGCAGCCTCACGATTATCCACAATGTGCATGTTGAGCAAGTGATCCTGGCCAGCTGCGAAGCTGGGCTTGGGTGCTGCCTCTGTTAGAGAAGCTGTGGGTGGAGAAAGAGAGCAGATTAAGATGAGAAGCTTGAGAAGTTTCCTGCTTTACTTACAAATGGTGCTAAATGGCACGTCCATGTCCTTGTTGACCAGACTCAGATCATCCAGGGCCAAGGACATGTCCTCCTCCTCCTTCTCATTGCCATTGGCTTTGGCTGGTGCTTGAGTGTCGGTGCTGGTGATGCTCATGCTGCTGCCATCTCTGGCGGCCAGCGACTCACCTGCCTGGCAGCGCCAGGACATGGATGAGGATAGACTGTTGCTCTGTTGTTTGGCACTCTTCTCGGATGTGGAGGAGTCTAGGTATAGTTTCTCCTCGTCCACGCTTTCGCTGTCATCGGAGCCACTGGCCTTGGGTTGTGTCTGAGTAACCACAGCTGCTGCCTGATCCCCTCCAGCCGCTGTCTGTCGACGCTCGTAGGTCTCCCGACTGAGCACCGTGTTAGAGCGTACCAAACCCACAAGTGGCAAGGTTTGAGTGCTGTCCGTGGGTAGTTTGGGCAGCGCCAAGGTCTCTACGAAGGAGCTGGACTCGCTGGACGGTGGATCATCCATGTCCTTCACCTCAAACGTGTGCCTACCACTCATGACCATCTGTAGATTCCTAGGACGACTGCGGCTACGCTTGGAGCGATCACTGCCGCCCGAGCTGCTGCCCGAGTCCACGGCCATGTCCATGCTGGCAATGCCAGAGTCAGCGCTAATCTCCCGACTGCCCGAGAAGCCACGACGTGTGGAGCTGTTCGTCAGCTGCTTGACGCTCTTCTGGTCCAGCTGACGACTCGGCTGCACATGTATGGAGGTCAGTGGATGTTGTCGTGCGTTGCTGGAAATATCCTTGGCTCGTGCGCCAGTGGCATGCGAAGGCAGCGGTGACTGCACGCTGCTGCTGGGCGTTGTGGGCGTGGTAGCGGTCAGACTAATGGCCACCGGATACTCCGGACGTGGCAGACTGACGGTCTGCAGCGTGAACTTGGCAAAGCTGGCAGCTGCAGCACGCGGCGTGGGACGTACACTGCAAGCAGGTGAAGATTTGGTTTAGTAGGAGTTAAGTTAATTAATTTGGCTATTACTTACATGACATTTGCATGCATGTTGGCCAGATTGGTGTAGTTGCAACGCTGCTGTTGCTGTTGCTGCCGTTGCTGTGTGGCACTTGCCTCATCCGCAATTTCATCAAAGAACTGACGTCGCTGATACTCAATGGTTGTGTTCTGGTTCAAATTGAACGTCAGCGTCTTGGGCTGTGCTATTTTGGGCTCCCCATCCACAGTGCGACCTGTGTGTGCGCTCTTCGAGCGACGCTTCACTGTAGCGAGTGGGAGAGGGAGAGTGAGAGAGTGAGAGAAGTTGGAGCATTAAGAGCTATCGAAACAGTTGATGCTTTTTTTAATGCTACTTACGATTGCTCACTAAAACATTCCCATTCCCATTGCCATTGTTGTTGTTGTTGCCGCTGTTGCTGTTGTTGCTGCCACTGTTGCTGTTGTTGTTGTTCTGCGCATTTGCTGCCGTTTCCACAGCGTCTTCGCTTGTTGTGCTTAGTCCCGCGGATGCGGGGCGTGGCACATTGCCGCGATAACCGAAACGCTTGTTAGCCGCACCTGTGCGATTCGCTGTCTTTTGGGCGCCAGCCACGCCCACTTTCTCAAAGTGCACAGGAGGCGCTGGGGGAAGATAAGAAACAGGCAATGTTAGGGGTAGGAGAGTCATGTTTACTCGTTATTAAATAGCACGACAAATTGGCACAAATTAAAAGAAGTAAGGAAGAATAAAGCAGAGTACAGGTGGCTATAAACTACCCTGCACATGATTACTATTTGTGGGCTAAGGAGATTATAGAGATAGTTTAGTTTTAAGTAAGCCCAGCGACTTTTTGCTGAGCTTAGCACACCCTTGCCTGTCTACAGGGTCTTAATCGCAGCTCATTGCTCACCTGCTGCTGTAGTCGCATTTGTAGTTGTTGTTGTAGAGTTGCCATTGTCGTCCTTTGTTGACTGCGTGGTGCTGTGGTGCGAGTTGCCTTCCAGCAATTTCCTAAACTTCTTGGGTGTTCCATTGAGCTTCTTGCGGAAGCCAAAGGACATGGCGGTGCCTTTGGTGTGCAGTTGTTGTTGTTGGTGCTCCTGCGATGCAAGTTGCTCTGCGTTGAGGTTGCCATTGTTGCGACGATGGGATTTGCCGCCGTGCTTCTTGCTCTCCGTTTGTCCCTAGAGAGAAACGAGTAGAAAGCAGGTTAGATAAACGATTAACTTGGTAAGCGGGTCAACAAAAGATACAAAGACAATAACAAAAGTGGAATAAGTGCAGAGGGGTGTAGAGTGGTGTAGGTGGTGTGTGGGTGGGTGCATGTGTGTGTTTGAAACTAACTACGCAACGGCATGACTCATAACTACTAAAAACATTAAGTAACTCGCAGATACATTTGTATCTTTTATAGAAAATCTGTACCATAATGACTGCCTCGACTTCCGCGTCAACTGCTGCGTCCTCGTCGACTGTTGCTGATGTGTCGCTTTGTTGTTCTTCTACTTGTTCCTGTTCTCGCTCTACTGTCGCCGCGTTGTCATCGATCTCGGCGCTTCCTTTGTGCTGCAATTGTATCTGTATCTCTGGCTGTGCTTCCTGTACGTGCTCGTGCTCGTGCTCCTGTTCGCTTTCGTGCTCCTGCTCGTGTTCGTTATCCTCGTGTGCGCTTAATGTGACGACAATGAGGTTGTCGCATTCATCCATGTTGCACGTCGTTGGCTGCTGTGGCACTCGCTGCTCCGGCGAGTTGCCTCCTCCTTATCTCTTATCACTGCTACACTTGCCACGTTTGCAATTCTGTCAATTGGTTGTGCCTCCAATTGCGTTTTCATTCCTGCCGCCGCACACTGAATTACGCCATTTATAATTGCACTTGAGGCAGGTGCACACATACAGTTATACACTTAAGTACACACACACTAACACACACCCACACACGTACACTCAAGTATCTTTTACTTTTGAAGGTCCTTGAAAAGTTTTTCCATGCTGCGTTTTCCTCAACTGATGCAATTTTCTTGCTCTTAACTTTGTTGCAGCGCCTCAAAGTATGCAATGTCTTTTCACTTGCTTTTTATGCAATTTTCTGGCTAATTTTCTTTAGTTTTTCTCAGTTAATTTGAGGAGTTTTTCACTTGCGAAACGTCAGCACACGGAAAACTGAATGCGAGTGCTGAAAATTCTTCTCGATTCTTGCTCGGCCAACCGGACCGTGGTGCGGTCATGCGCAGAGCCACAAAAACAAGTGTCTGTCGCACACGACACGAGGGTGGTTCGTCAGTGGCGCCATCTGGCGTAAAGAATGGTAGAGCCAAGCGGTTTGGGGGTGGAATTGGATAATACCGTGAGTGCAAGTGTCTGCTATCGAAACTATCGATAGGTTTTGAGTTAAGGAATGTGGTTAGCACAGGCAAGTGAGGAGTATCTATGAGCAGTGTGAGAAAGGGTAGAGAGAGAGGGTGGGATTGACTAAAGATACCCTACAATCATTTATTTAGACTATTAAGTACACTAGAACTTATTTAAAGGTAGATAATTTCTACTAAATAGCTGTGACTCAAAATCATTAAAGTTTGACTGCTAAATACCCTGTAATATGAGGTAATGTGTTACTGCAAACTCAATAGACATCGAATTCAAGTAGGTAAATTGAAACATTTTACTCGAACAGTAATACTGGTAGCTTTCAGAGTGTACCCAACTATAAGATACCCTGTATCTATATGTAAAGTAGCGATATAATTCGCTAAGATAGATCTTATGCTTAACAGACTGACAAAAGGAGTAAATTAGCTTCATACCAACATATGTCTGACTATTAGATACCCTGTAAAAGTTGTAAATTTGATTGTAGGGTATATAAATAACAGATTTAGTTTAACAGCGCACTTTAACACACTAGTGTTGAAAGCAGACCTCCAAAACCCACATAAGTTGTTAATAAAGATCTTAGTAACTTCTACTGGCTGTGCTGGCGTATACGTAATATTTGGCTTAAGTTTTAGAGCACTTACCTCGAGTTCGCTGCTGCTTTCACTGCTGTCATCGCTGTAGTTGTCATTATCGTTATCGCTCAGCCAGCAGTCGGCGGTTGTTGTTGTTGTTTCTCTGATCTCATGCCCTGGGCCACTGTTGTTATCCAGCAGTATTGGGTTTATGTATCTTACTTGGCACTCGGCGAGTGTCTGCGCCAGTTCGCGCAACAAAAACTCCTGGCAAGTGGCAAAGACCTCATCCTCCTGCTGCTGATGATGCTTCAGCTGCTCCTCCACTCCCTCCTCCTCCTCCTCTTCCCCTTTGTTGCAACCTGTCAGCGTGCTGCCAATAACATTCTCAACATTCACTTGGGCATCCAAATGATTATAGACAGACTCGATGTGCAGCACAGCTCGTTCCCGCTGCTCCCTTTGTTCCCCCACTCTCAACTCCAGCTCCTTTTTCTGCAGCTTTGCTGTATCCTTTTCCGCAGCTGTTTCTATTTCCGTCTCTGTGTCTCCTTCAGTCTCCGACTGTGCCTCGTTGCGGCTTATGTGGTAATAAAATGTCGGCTCATCTGCACTGCTTGTTGTTGCTGTTGTTGTTGTTGTTTTTGTGGCTATATATTCATTACTCGCTGTCAACTGTTGCCATATTTTGTGGGCGTGGCGCAAATCTTGCTGCGACAAGGCAATTGTCAGCACAGATTGATGATGTGCGGGACTCGGGCACGTCGTCTGCCGCGAGACACACTTGCCCATCGATCCGACTCTTGTACTGTCACTTGCTCTTCCTCTTCCAGTTCCTCTGTCTGCCACTTCCGTCACTTCCTCCTCTGGCAAATAATTCCTCAATTCACTGCGTTTCTCTCAGTGTTGTGGTGTTTGCCTGCTGATTTTCGATTGCAACTCGCTCACGTCTCGTCACTCTCGTCTAATGTGGTGACTGAGTGCTGTCTTCCTCTAGCTCTAGCTCTCTCCCCTTCTCTCCCCAGTGTGCATTGCCTGTCGGAATTAGTCGTAAACGCATGAGTGAGTGGGTTATCGTGTTAGCCACTTGACAGACAACGCTGTCATATTGATATGCTGGGAACTTGGCTCAAACTGCAGCTAGTGCTGATATGGCTGTGGTGCTGCGGTTAGCAGCTAGGTGTGCACTACACTGAGAGCATTTTGTAGGGCAGTTGTAGTACTTGTATTTATTGGGAAGAACTTTAAGCAGTAAGTGAAGAATACTGATAAAATCGAAGTAGTTTTTGATTTGTTTGATACTTTAAGCTGCCTGTAATACACTTAGCGAAATTACTACATAAGTCTTGTTTTTAAATAGTTAATAATTTATTAGCATTTGAGCTAAGTTTATTCTACTTGTCAACCATTCAATTCTACAGATGTACACTGAGAAAAAAAATACTTTGTGTCATACACTGTGAGAAATATTCTATCTAAAAACAACTCAAAACCGAACAAAGCTTTTTTATAGCATTTTATCAGCATACACTGAGGGAAAACGCATATACACTGAGCGAATTTAGGTAGTTTAAAGTGCATCCTTTAATTTTATTAGACAATTAGCTTAATTACTACTTGATATTGAACAACACTCAATTTTATCACTCTCCACTTCACTACCAACAACTCTAAAACTCTTTCCACCTTTCAACCAAGTCCACACTGTGAGAAAATTACCACTATAAAGCTGCGCTTGTTGTACCGCTTAAATCAAGTGAGCTACTTATGTGGTAGTGGGTGTCTGTGTGTTTAAATATTAATAAAATGTGTAATCAATTTAGAGCTAAACTAAATTTTGTAGTCACATATTTTTATTTTTTGTTCGCTTTGTGCAAGGAAATGTGAAAAGCGAGGGCGGATTTTCCCACTACCCCCGCAACAGAGGGGCTGTGGCACTGCCACTCCCACTAGCTCTACCCTCTGTTATCCCGCTGCTGCTTTTTGTCGATGCATTATGCGAAAGCAACACGTTTTTTATTAAATTTTATTAGAGTGGTGCATGCACACAGAGGCAGCAGCAGCAGCAGCAGCTCCCTAAAGCGCACCACAACGCACTGACAGAGACAGCAAGAGAGAGGGGCAGAGGGGAGGATTGGTGCTAGCTGAGATGCCTTTGGGGAAGGCGCATCCTGATCCTGACTGCCAGCTTTATGGCGCATTTGGTGTATAACAAAATTTACACCCACTGTGGCAAGTGGCTACAGATAGGAGTGGGGAGGGGGTGCAGTGGTGCCCCATTGAAGTGAAGTTCTAGTGCTCCACGTGTGTGTGTGTGTGTGTGTGTGTGTGTGTGTGTGTTTGTGTTGCACTGTTTATGCCTGCTTATGTCGTTTGGCTTACTCACATTTGCCACGCGGCTTTGTGCTGCATAAATTTTCAGTTCACCCCCCTACACAGCCCCTTGCACCCTCCCCCCTGGCCACCCCTTTTGTTGATACGTGTGCCCTTTGTGTTTAGTGCCCAGTTTTTTCTTTATGCACTCGCATTTACTGCAATTCCAACCCACATAATGAGGCAAATTAAAGGTGGCAAGCTTTAAAGCCACGTCGAGTTCTTAAGCTGCAACTTGGTCTTGGTATGTAAATCAAGCAACATCGTAATTATGCACATAAATAAGCACAAAGTGTAAGCTCAACATTTTGGAGGTAGGTTAGGAGGGAAATTGGAAACTCGGGAAACTTGAGGAAACTGGGGAAACTCGGTAACCGGAAATTCAACTACGAATCGGGCTTAATCGACGTGTGTACGTGGCAAGGATATGTGGCACGTTGGCTCATGCATAAGCATAACAATAACTGTAACCATTACAGCACGTTGGCCACGCCCCCCTGCCCAATGCTGCGGGCTTGCCAAATCGATGTGGCATGCAACAGCTGCTGGCTAACAACTCGACTGTATGCATTTCAATTTGTGGCCTAAATGAATGCGGATTCTGGCCAACTGCAATAAATGCCAAATGCGAAACGAAGCGACTTAGCCAACAGCAGCAGCAGCAGCAGCAGCAGCAGCAGCAGAGAAACTTCACCTGGCCATAATTAAAATAATAACTTGGCCAAAAACTTTTCTCTCGACACTTTTAATACAAGGCGTCAAATAAAAGTTATGATGCCTACCACAAGTTGCAACATGCAAAAAAGGCCAAGAAGAGCGGGGAGTTAAGGAGGAGGAGGTAGCAGGAAAGTAGACAAGACTTACACTGAAAAAAACTAAGCTGGAAGAGGCTGAGACTACAAAGAAACTTGGGTAAGCAAAGGCAGCTAGAAAAAGCTAGAAAGAGCTGTTAAAACGCAAAGTCTTACACTGCAAGAAACAATCTTAAGTGCTGAAATCTTTAAGACTTAGGTAAACTTCTTTGTTTACAGTGTAGCTGCAGCAATTGTGGATGAGTTAAAGCCACAAACTGCAAACAGTTAATACACATTGCAGCATTAATGCGCCCAAAAGGTAGACAAAAGCAGCAACAACAACAACAACCAACTTTTGGGCCAGAAAATGCTGGCCAAAAAGCCAAAGAATTCGTTGCGTGGTTAAAAGCAATTGCATTTTGGTAATTGAACAAGTCAACGCTTAATTATTGTACAACACTGCAAAAAGCCAGGCCCATAACTGTCTGTCAAGGAGGAGAAGGGGGTTAAAAGGGGGTAAGAGGGGCGACAGTCGAACGAATTTTCATTTATTCATGAGCAGGAGGGAAAAACATTTCCATTCTGCTGCAGAAAATGTGCAAAAATGAGCAATTGCTTTTGTAAACGTTTGTTGTTCTTTTTCTGTTCTGTTTGTATTCTGAATGTTGAGGTTGTTGTGGCTCTCATTGTTGCTGTTGTTGTTGCTGTTGTTGTTGCTGTTTTTGCTGTTGTTGAGCCGCGCATGTTGTGGTCTTTGCTGCTGCCATTATACCCACTGCGGTTGCCATAAAGGGGGTATTAACTGTCAGACCGGGTGATAAATAAATGAAATCGCATACCACAAAGAGACGCAGTCGTTAGAGCGGTAATTCAAGTGACCATGGAGGACAAATTGCTCAAGTGCAGTTTTTAGTGCTCGTGCTGAAAGCATCAAATCACTGCAATTACAATTAATGCAGTTAAGCAGGGAGAACATGTGGGGTGACTGTGAGGAAAGTGACCATGGAGGATTATATCTTAAACATAATTGCAGTGGGTGGGCAATAGAGTGCTAAAAGTACATAATACGTAGTAACTATGTTGGGGAAATGAAACATTTCTTGTGAAAAGTGAACATGGAGGACGACTTAAGTAAGGAAAACTGACAATTGGCATGGGAGTATTATGATATGTTTAAAACTATCAGTTTTAATATTAGTTTTAAAGGAAAGAATAAGAAAATTTTAGTTAAAGTGACCATGGAGGTGAGCAAATAGGCTATAAAAGCAGCATGGAGGACACAAAAGGTGAAGGCATTCCAATTTTGTTAGATAAATTAACATTAGGGTTCGTTTTCATGGCCCAGTAGCAAGATTTAGACAAGGCAAATAAAGTTAACATGGAGGACGGAGGGCAAAAGTAATATCTTTTACCTAAAACTTAAAAATGAGTACTAAACTATAATTTAAAAGCTAACCGGTGGCTGATACTAAGTCTAAATAAGCTGTCCTCCATAGTCACTTAAGTAGAAAATTCAGATAGAAATAAATTACAGGATATCCTTAAGTCTACCACACTGTAAAGCTGTTTGAACTGTGAGTGCGCTTGATACGTTTTAATTGACGGCTCATTTTGCGCCAGACACACACAAACACAAACACATACACACACACACACACACGCTGTTCACACACTTCTGGCCAACACATTCACACACACTCACACACGTTGGCACAACAATTGAGTAAATGTGTTGCTTAAAGCGATACAACAGAAAATGAAAATTTTTGCTTTAAGTTTCGCTCTTTTTTGGCAACTAGTTAAAAACTGATCTATTTCCGTTATTTTGCAACTTTGGCTATAAATGTAGAATAGCCTGCCTGAAAAGTCAGGCTGACACACACACACACACACACACCCACTCAAACACACACTCACACAGCATAAACAACAACAAAGTCGGACAGTTGATAGGTTTTTTGTGCCGACGCTTGGGGACTTCACAGTGTGGACCGCTGGCTGCCCCACTGCTGGCACGCCCTGTTGCACCCCCGCTAAACAATGGCACGCCCCCATGTCCATGCGTTCTCGCACTATTGGCCATAAATCAATTTTTCAAAAATGACACTGGGAAATGGAAAAAGTAAGCTCAAAGCTGTGCGAATATTGAAAGCTGCCGAAGCAACGCTCTCTCATCAACAACACAGCAACAGCAACAACAACAGCAACACAAGTAATCACAACAACAACTGCAATAGCAAACACACATGTGTGTGTGTGTGTGTGTGTGTGCACAGAACTCGGCGACAAACTCATCGCATAAAAAATGTATATTTTTACTTGAATTTTGTATTTCTTTTTAGTTGTATTTTTATTCCCTTTTTTACACTTTTTTTCTACATTTTTTTTGGGGTTTTTGGCTGGCAAAGATTTGCAGCTGGCGTTGAAAGTTTTGTCGACGGGTTTTGTCATCATAAATTTTAATATATATATGTTTTTTTTTATATATTTCTTTTGGTTGTCTGTTTGGTCGCTTGCCGTGAGCTTTCTCCGCTTTTTCCCGCTCCTCTTATGCTCAAGACAAACAACAAAAAATTGATGAAAATGAGCACGTTAATAGTGGAAAAGAGCCAACACTTCTACCCGCCAGCAAAAAAAGGCTAGCTTAAGGCGTTTTGTGCGTCACACGCGGCGTATGCGCAATGCAACAACTGGCCAAAAATTGCAATCGAGTTGTGTTGAGATGAGTGGAAATTTTGCAAACTGAAACGAACTTGAATGCATGCTGATGAGTGAGCATTCGATTGGAATATGAATGAGTAGCATAACCCAAGCCAAGCCAAGCTATTGAATGCTATTGATAGATGCAATGAATCATCCTAATGTCTGCCACTTCTTCGTCTTCTTTTTGTCGTCTTCTGCAAATGCAAATTTCACTTGAAGTTTTGTAAAATCGCACTCAAAGATACTAAGTGGAGTGGAAAAGGTATTTGCTTTATAACAGCGTGTTTAATGCTTTATTAAGTTGACAGTTAATAACATTAAAATTAAATAAGAAAGGGGGGGAGATATGTAGTTACACAGCTTAGTTGAATTCATAAAAAGAAATCATTTATTTATATTAAAAACTAGTTTTTTTTATTACTTTTTATGTTAAGCTTTTGTAAAACACAGTTTTAGTGCTCGCTCATAAATTGATAGACTCGTAACACATAGTAAGAGGGTAGGAGCTAAAAGCCTATCCTTTTGTGCCTTAAAAACAAGTTTTTACTACACTAAATTTATTATAAAAAAATGTTATTGCTCTTGACAATTACAGCAATAAAATGGAGCTTACAAAAAATATTTATTTTATTAAATAAAATAATTTAAAATCAATTTATGGCTATAAAAGTTCAACGCATAGAAAGTTTAGTTTGTTATACTTTTTGTATATTTTTTAGTAATTAAACCAAGTAAAATATTTATTATTTTTTCCAACATTTCTTTTTAAAAAACTGCCACTTTTTTCTTTAATTGATTACTGTCTACTCCACTTAAGCTCAAGTGTTTCACTTCAAAGCAATTTAAAACAGACAACCCCCTTACTAATAGTTCAACTCTCAAATAGAATTCTTTACTTTAACTCAACATTTAAATTATAAAATTCAAAGTGTTGAACTGCCAAATTGGCATAATTACAGAGAGAGAACATTTGCCGAGCGTATATTTTGGCCAAAAGATAAATACAGTTGATGATTGCGTAGTGATGATGATGATGTCAGAGCAATTACTCAAAATATCACAAATAATAAGCTGTTGAAAAGCTATCTCAATTTTTGTGGCACAAGTGACTGAGCTGCAGCTGTTGCTGCAGTTTAGTTTAGTTGAATAAACTTAATAATATTATTTAGTTATTTGGGCATTCGTGTGTCAACTTAACTTCCTGTGAAATTGGCAGCTCTGCTTGCAGTTGGATTAATTTGCATGTTGTGAATAACTGAGTAGTTGCAAAAGGGTCAAAAGGGAAGGGAAATTGGGATGTAAGATGTGCAATGGGCGTGTGTTGCAGCTGTGGCTGCTTCAAGGCATTGCTTTTTGGCATTACAATTACGTATACTTAATTATTACCTGAGCTGTAGCTGCCGGACTGTGGCTATGCTCAAGGCATTTTTGTTTACGACTCGGGCCAACAGAGCGTGCAAACTACACGCAATTGACAGACTCATAATCAAGCCGCATAATTGCAAATTGTTGTTGTTATTATTGTTATTATTTCTATGTCTCTTGAAGCCCAAGACGTCTCGACTTGTTTGCCAATTTGCGTACTTTGAAAATTCTTTATATAAACAAAAGCGTTGAGCGTTAAGTCGGCGTCGAGCCATACAAGTATTGGCTGTGTACATAATAATTACGAAATTGACAGACTTTTATGCCCTCCTACCCCCACTTCCAGTCACTTCCGCTTTAAGCCAACAACAACAACACAAAGTTGTAAACACTTATTAGTTATATGTTTTAAAACAGTTCCCAAAGCCTTTAACACTGACTGCTAGCTGTATGTGCACTAAATTACATATATATAAATTTTAACATGATTTAAATACTTGCTGGTTTTGTGACTGTGCCACGCTGCGTATGCTTAATATGCGCAGTACTCAAATCTAATTTGTATGGCCGGCTGTCTTTTGTTTGGGCCACGTTTCTACTTTTTTGGTAAGCCGCTTAGACACTTTAGCGCCTTTGGAATGCAAATTCCATTTCCAGCGCTGGCAAAAAACGAACCAGACTGAACGATATTTAATATGCATAACTGTGCGGCCATGTTGCATGCCGCAACTGAAGCGCAAAACTCGAAATCCAAAACGACAATAGAAGAAATCGACACTATATATAGAAAAACATATATATATATATCACATTCGTAGCTGTGATCTAGATTAGAGCCATGATAACTTGTCGTCGTTTTGTTGCGTGGAATTTGCTTTTCATTTGGTGGAACATGCAAATCTGCAGCAGACTGAAAACTCACCTTTGCCACCTTATCTTATCAGCGGAATTCTTGCGTTATTTGCTTAGTTGTTTTGTACACGGTAATTAATTAAAACTTTGATACACTGCACGTCACTTCACTTGCTACTCGTGCGCACTGTTGACCTTGATTGTAAGCCAAGTCTGTAGTTTTATTTTTGCAGCACTGTCGTCATATTTGTTATTATTATTAACCATAAGCGTTAACGCCAACTGACTTTGGTTACGCACAAAGCAAGCACCTTAGAATCGAAACACACACGACATATGATCAAAGCTTTTAAGTGAGCGCAGAGCGCAGAAAAGCTCGCTCTCCCTTGCGCTCTCAGCTGAAGCTTTGCTGGAAGTAGCGCTGATCGTGTCTGGGTTCACAATGAAAAGTTCGCTCGCGCTGCCTACACTGCCACTCTTTCTTCGCCTGCCCTCTCTGCTCTCTCCTCTCTCCTTTCCACTCCCACTCTCTCCCAAGTGCTCTCAATGACTTGAGCCATTAATGCAACTACTTATGACAGTCGGCATAAAAAGTTTGCACACATTTGCGATTCCTCAATGACTTGAGCTTTTCATTAAGCAAACGCAGACACACACACACACAGTGGGTATGAAAAGTTAACGTACACCACACAGCACATTCATCAATATGCATAACTGTTGGCAGCTATTAAAAAACACTTTCTTATCACAGCGCTGGCGTACCGAAATGAAACAGAACACGATGAACTGGCAAAGGTGCTAAACCCCAAACGAAACCTCGAAACCAAAACCAAAAGCAGTGGCAACCCTGCTGCCCATACCAGTGCCAATGCTGTGAAACGTTGGCAACCAAACGATGCCCCTGCTCCTGCCACGCCCCTCTTCGCGTCAAGTGCCATAAAAAGCAACACTTGCAACCCAAAAAAAAGAAAAATAGGGAAAAGGAGCAGGGAAAATAGAAAAAGGAAAGAAAAAACTAAAGTGCAGGTCTCTTTGCCATGTGGGGCCATCTCAGCGTTACCGTTACCACGCCAAAGACTCAGTCCCCCACCCCCTCGTCTATCCACTGTTTGTAGCTACCCCCACCTATTTTTGTTCGTGCGCTCATCTTTCAAAGGCATCGTATTGCGTAAGTGTTAGTGTTTGCTGTTATTGCTCGAGACAAACACACACACACACACCCACACACGTAGAACTAGAGAAAGAAACACAAAAGAAAAACATTTACAAAACTTCCATTTCCGTTTTATATGGGCTGCCTCTTCCCCCACCCACCTACCGCTACCACTACTCCATGCCTTATGACAGTGCCAGGGTTGCCATCAAACCAAACCCTTTGCAGCATCAGCCATGCGGGGAAATTGAAAAAAGATAGTTGCACATAGTTAGATGAACCAAATGGCGATCCCATAGTACCCGCACCCCCTCTTCACACCCCCTCACCACTAAGCAGTCACCTTAGCGGCTAAAAGGGCAACAAAAGGTAAGAAAAAATGTTGTTTAGGCGACGGAAGTGCGCATTGTAGTACAAGTTTTGCAGGTAAATCAAATGATAAAATGAAGTTGTAGTCCTTTAGTGGCCCAAAGCAGCAACAATAACAACGGCAATGAACAACTATGGCCAACAGCCAAGAGCCATGGCCAACAATATGGCCAAGTGTTGGCAGCAACAGGAGCTGCCGCCAATTTAAAGCTTTTGGGACAACTGCTAAGCTTTTCACCACAGCGGCAGCTTTCACTCCAAATTGCACTCAGTTTATAAGGCGAGTGCATTTCTTTGTGTTTGCACTTTGGATTTCAGCATAATTGCACGCGTGTATGTGTGTGTGTGTGGAGGTGGTGTCTGTGTTGGTGTGCGCTGATAACACAAACCGTCGATTTTTGTGCAAGTTTAATATTTTCAGCACACATACTTTTAGGCTGCATCCGCAATGAAAAAACCATTGCATACTCTTGAGCGCGCCTCTAATTAACCCTTATGGCTGTGTAACTGTAATTAGCCCTTGGGCGTATCTTTCGCTTCGCCTTTGCCTTCGTTTCATTTTTTTTTGTGCTCCCCATGACTAATTGACTTTTTGCTTATCAATTAATAGAATTTTAATTGGCATGTTTCAGCGCGTATATAACCAAATCTTTTCACCCGTCTTCAGCACTTATGTACTTAAGCAATCAGCTTTTGTTGCGCTGCCACGAAATTTTCCGCCACTAAATCGCTAAATCGCAGTTATCACACACAAATTAGCGTTCGATCAAAATAGATGTCAAATCAAATTCCTTTTTTTTGCCAATTTAAATTGCAGATCAAGCAGACAATTAACGTGTCGTTACCAATTGCTATGGTCAATAGCCAATGAATGGGCTGGAATTTGACCTGATATATCATTAATGAAGCTTTGACGTCATCAAATCAATTCAGATAATCGGAAAATGTATACTTGGGTTAAATTTCAGCCGATTTCTGGAATTTTTCGGTGCGATATCAGTGATACCAGTGTGAGTAGTAATTGCGTAATCTTCATTAACCCCCCAGACACTCCCTCAAATTGAGCGATTTTGCGGTCTTATTGTTATAAGAAATAAATTGTTAAATATTGTTTGGGAATAGAATGGCACTCGAAATAACAGCACATTTATACGGCGGCAAAATGATGGTCTGCAACACAACTTCACACCTTTTTTCATATGCTAGCGAATCAATCAATCAATTAGAGCTTCGAAATCAGCCAATTTACATCGCGTCAATTGATACACAAACAGTCTCCCCAACTCCTTTTCACAGGTCTCCCTCCCTCCCCTTTCTATCACGCTGACCAATTAATTGAAGCATATATTTTGATAGTTAAACGTGACTTTTAATTTTATTAATAGTTTTGCATGGAAGTGATAGCATAAAGCTTTTTAGCAGAACTTTTACACCTGCAACTATCGCACAACAACAACTACAGTAAAAACAACAAAAGTGCACAGAGCCTGAGCAGACGTCCCTGAGAGAGCGCGTCGTCGAAAGCAGCAAGGAAAAAGAAAGAGAGAGATAGAGAGAGAGAGCGGCAGAGGCAGACTACTTGAGAGCGCAAGAGCCGATCACTAACGAGGGTGGCTCTCACAAGCAATGAGCAGTCATCAATGTTCACGTGCTCTCCACAATAGCCGCTGCTTATTTGAACACACCCTTTATTTACAGTACACCACAAGGTTATGCTGTGCAGTCAGTCAGTATAACTTAATATAACTATTTAGTAAGTTGTATATAATTATGCTGCGTTACTTATAGCACTTTATACATAAATTGACTGTAAACACTTAAACAAACATGGATTTGTTATAAATAAGTGGGCATAGCACACACACTTACAAGCTGCAGGGTAGTTTCGTGTCGACTACGGCGGCCTGGCAAACATATATTTATGTATTTCGCTCTCGCACTGTTCCAAAACGTGTTGTTGTTGTTGTTGCTGTTTCAGTGGTTTTTGTTGCTGTTCTTGTCTGCTGCTTGCCATTTGCTGCTGCTGCTGCTACTGCTCTGCTCTCTTGCGTTTAAAAACGTGCTGCGGCAGGAATAGTAAATCATTACGCTCAGAAACGTGCAGCCGCTAACACTAAAATCGAGCGCGATCGACAGTGAGACAGAAGACCAAACGAATATCGTTCAAGAAGCGTCCGTCAAGTTCAAGTTTGTTTAACGACGACGCGCGCGTCTTTTTGCTATCACAGCGTTCCAAAAAAAAAGTATAAAAAAATCATTAAAATAAAAATTAAATTTTTTTATAAGAAAAAAGATACTTTTAAACACACACACATACACATACGTACACGCAGTGTTTGTTATTTCTATGGTTGTTGTTGTCAAATTTACCATTTTGGCTGAGTGTGTGTGAAATTTCGTCATAGCCGTGACCGTTCACGTTCCCGTTCCGTTCTTGTTCCCAGTGCCGACATCTCCGATCGCCGTTTATTTTGTTTTGTCGCCGGTTTTTATCGTCGCGTTTCAATTTTTGTACGCGCTGTGACGCAGCTGCCACCGATATCGATACCAACGAAGTCACCGCCAACGTCTTCGCCCCCCAAATAGCGCCACCGCAGTTTATACTAAAAACAATACAATTTGTTTATTTTGTTAATTCCAAATTTGGTGTCGTTCTGTTCTGTGCTCCGTTCAACCCTTACAAACTGTTGCACGCTCTAATCGCTGGAGTTGTGCCACACACACGCACACACAGATACGCACTAACACACGCGCACAGTGGAAAATTTTCAAGTCCGAAGTCAAATCTTTGTGGCCAGAGAAAGGAAAAGAGCGAGAGATCTTCTTAAAGTACGTGTCAATTATCATTATATTCATTTACGATTCTGTCTGTGTGAAAATGTCTTTTAATTTTCATTTGTTTTTGTTGCTGTTGTGTCTGCTATTTTTGTGGTATTTTTTTTTCTTTTTGAAACAAAAAATTTGAATATATTCAACTTATCTGACTTTGTTGGCCCCGGTTCGAAATACGAATATTGCTGGTGCTATGACGACGCTGATCTTTCCCCTTCCGCTACTAGTTGTTTTTTCTGTGCGAAATTCAGAAACTCGTGCAAGTGATCTCTTAAAAAAACAAAGAAAATAAAGAATATAATAAAAAAGTGTCACATAATTAGACAAACGATTTCTGCGTACCCGAAATAGTGAAAACTTGCGCACATAAAAGTGAACCAGAATGAATGATCTGTGGGACTTAGTTTTATTTATGGCCCATATGATATACCCTTTCTAATACTGAACTGCCTACAGGGTATGCCAGCTGGAGAGAGTTTTGTGTGTAAGAAACTCGATCATCAGTCACCAAATGCAGTTTACAGTAATTAAAACCTTGATCGATTTGACGAAACTGAATAATTAGGTTGAACATAAACCACAAATCAAATCAAAACACATGTGAACAAGAAAAAGGAAGGTGATAGAAAGAGAGAGAGATAGAGAGGGGAGAACAAATCAAGATCGCGAGTGCAGCATGTGACTGACTAACTGAGTCACTTACTCACTCACTCACTAACTCATTGGCCAATTTATCTCGTTCTCTCAGTGGGGAGTTTAAAGTCCGGATTCTGGAACTCTTTTGGCCGAGTCTCTTTTGGCCAAACTGGTTCCACATAGTTTTGGGCCGGCTTTTCTGGCCATTCACCATTCACCATTCTTTTCTTTTTTTTGTTTTGCAGTTTTTATTACATTTTGTTTGTTTCAAAGTAAACATAGTTTACGTTATTCTCTTTCTTCCCCAAACGCTTTGTGCGCTCTTTCGCTAGTCTGTCTCGCTTGCACTACAGCACGGCATGCTAAGCTTTGTCTGCCTTTATGCAAACTACAGTTACAACAACTATAAAAACTCTCTTTTGTGCCGCACGCGTCGGCAGCGCAGTCGAAGTCTGCTTGGGGCTTTGTTATCAGGCGCCGTTAAGTTTTGCAGCGCTTTAAGCTTTCGGTACACGTGAAACTCGCGGCTTGCAATTGTTTCTCCCCCTCTTCTTTCTCTTCCTCTTCTGCTCGTTGTAGTTGCATTACATTGCGCTCTCCCCCAAAACGACATGTTTGCCCGCTCTCTCCCGCTCTTGCGGTCGCAGTCTGCGTGAGTAATGGCTCAATAATTTGACTGCCTTCTTCGACGCCGCTGTCGCCGTCGCAGTCGACTCCCCTCTCTCGCACTCTTCCAATTTTGCGACTATCAGGTTCCTTCAGTCTGTCCCCCTCGCACCCACTTGTGTGACCCTTCGACGATAAACGGTACAAAACAACAATGGTAACTAGAATTTGTTTATCTTGACTTGTGTGTAGTTTTTTGTTCTTTCCTGATATTTAACCAAAATGTATCGTGAAGCTTAAAGTTGATTGTTGTTTTGTACTTGTTCTTGTTGTTGTTTCTCCATGTTGTTGTTGTTTTTTTCACTTTTGTTTACACAAGTTGTGGCGAGCTCATGTTTTGTTTTTCTGACTAGTAGTATTTATTGTTCCTGTGCACGGTTCACGGAATTTGCAACGGCTGCAATTTAAAGTATGTGAGAGTATGTAATAACAAATGGGAGTGGATCCCAGACGGGCTCAGGGGTGGGTGGCAGGAAGTGGGTGTGGGTTGGGATTTAGTCTGCGAATTAACTTTTTTACCCCTTATTAAAGTGACAAAAATGATGTGTAATTATTGCAAGCAATGAATTAGCTATAATCAATAATTAAAATGCAATTAAAATAATTAATCATCATATGTTTTATTTATAGAGTTCCAAAATAATTATATTAATCAGAGGTATACAGTGTGTGCTAAAGAAAATTGTACGCCTTTAATTAAACTTAAATTTATTTCTAATTTCTTTTTATAGCATGTCAATAGATCATTTATTTTATATTAAGAATATCATCATATTTCGTGGAATAAAAAAACAACAGTTCTTTAAATTTAACAATACTACACTCAAATTACATGATATACTATATCATTTAAGACTTCCTTTTATTTAATTGTCTTTTTATTATTGTTCCCCCACTTTTTCTTACAATTTTACACCAATTGCGACGTATTAAATTTCTTACGGTTTACCTGATATGATATATCATTTACCTTCCACTCGTTTATTTACCCAACTTTGCAATTATTTTGATTCCGTTCGTTTCTAGTAACGGAAGTTTATCATATTGTTTTTCGCTTAGTAAAAAGTTCATTGCTTTTCTTTGTAATCATCAATATAATTTTCTATATTTTCTCAGTACTTATCACAAAGACACTTAGTCACTGGTTCAGTGGACTATATATTTATTATCATGCCTGCTCTTCAATATTTTCCAATTTAGTTTGGGAATTTACCAAAACTCAAATTCTAAAAAAACTTTTATGATAGAATTTTAGTTTATTGTTTGATTCAGTCGGAAATTTACTTATCTTAACTAAAGAAGCCTGAGAATACCCAACAAACTTGGCTAGAATAGTATTGATAACGATTACAGTTTATTGTGAGTGGGAGAAACAGTGAAAAAGGGAATAGAGAGAGAGAGAGAGAGAAAGATCGAGAACGATAAAAAGTGTCTGTTATTTGGTTCGACAGTAGTTCAATTAGAGTTATGTGTTCCGATATTTGTTGTTTCTATAGTTTCTGCTGTTGTTGTTGTTGTTGCTATGAGTTGTATTGTTTACAGTTGGGAAGTTTTTGTTTTATTGCAATCGGGTTTACATTTCATTTCATGTGCGGCGGTGAATCAGTGATGCATTGAAGCGTTTCTAAATATTTGATGATTTTCTTTGTTTGATTTTAGTTGTGGTTCTTGTTGCTGGTTTTGTTGTTGTTGTATTTATGATTATTATATTGAAGTGCTGCGAACCTTTAGCCGCTCAACTGGCCATAAATCCTTCATTGATTTGGCCAGAACAACGCGGTTGTTAACACTCGAGTGGAAGTGGAAACTGCTTTCAATACGGCTAGGTCAACGGCAACAAAATACATTCATTTCAATTGCATAATTTATGGAACTAGAACTGTGGAAGTGAGAGGGGTGCCAGAAAAGTTTGTTAAACTGCACGTAGGCATATTTAATGGCTTACTCTACTTACTTCTCAAACTCCTCTCGCTTCATTATGACTCTCTGTCTGACGGGACAGACCTGAAGTGATATGAACTTTTTTCTAATCGCAAGATTTAGTGCTCTACTTAAGCAATAGCTTTCAAATTATTGAATATTATGTCAACGCCCCTCATATATTATCGTAATAGGTAAAAATTATTTGTATATATTATATGGTCACACTTGACTATCCACTTTTAGCGAGTGTATGACGGTTGTATATTTTAGAAAAGTCGAGAGGGTTGAGGTCTTTTCGTTCGGTTTCGGTACAGGAAATACGCTCGATTGAAGTGCAACCCTCTCCCGCTCTCTCTCTTTCTCTGCCCCTCTCTCTTTTAAGAGCACTCTCCAGTAGTTTCTCAAGTTCAATGTCAGTTGGTGTTGCAGTTGCAGTTGCAGCTGTCTGAAAACTGTTGCAATTTGTAAAACCGGTTCTTGAACTCCAGCTGCGAGTTTGGGTCATGATGATCATTCTGCTGATCTTCTGCAATCAATTGGAGTGGCAGCTGTTTGAGTTCGAGTTGGAAATACTAAACATATAGAACCGGCTCAATCTGGAGTTGTTTATCAGTTATTAAATAATAAAAGATAAGAAGATCACGTGATTTAAAGATTCCATTGTAATCGCTATAATGACGTATGGGCCTATAGTTTAAAAATCAGTATTTCATAGACGACACATTATAGACAATTATGTGTGTCGATAATTTACGATCGGTTGCCCATACATTACTGTCAATTGTTGAAATATACTCGGCTCCTAGGCCGCACGATAACGATAACTGCTGCTGGCTCTAATGGATGTTTTGTGGTACCAGGGTTTCAGATAAGACCAAGTTGGACAGTTGGCAAACTCATATACAAACAATATTTTAAATCAAAATTAAGTCCAACACTCGAAACGAAACGAAACAATCGAACGATCGATCGTTCTGCTAATGAACCCATAAAATTGATCACCACGTTAATTTGGCTCCTTTTGTTTTTGTTTGTTTGTGGCTTTTTGGCGAATTTATTTGCTTATGCTTTAAGATATATAACACCTTGCTTTTCACACTTGATAACTCCATAAAAACGTGTAAATTTGTATCATTCTTCTAGCGCTACGCTCCAACAAAGAGTCACGCGATCGCTTTGATCGCCTCAATTCATCCGATTGCGAAAGTTTATAAATAAACCAATTTAAATTGGGTGTGCGTGAGTGTGTGTGTGTGTGATTGTGTGTGTTGAGATTGATTGGGTATATTTAGACGAATCGTTCACTATATTTTTTGATTCATAAGTGGTCTATGATGAACGGTTGCTTAAATAGACTGAGGTTGAGTTCATCAGCTCGATTGATTCTCTGACGTATATGAAAGTCTAATCTTTTGTTTTTCCCTATATATATATTACTATATCTTATTCGTGATTCCCATGCACCCAGTGTGGCAAGAAAAAGAACAAATAACTCTAGATAACATAATTTAATAAGTAGATAAAATATATTTGCTTAATGATTCAGTCAATGACTAAATTTAGTCAGAATGACTGACAGCAGAGTGACGAGTAATAAGACATATATTGACTAAGTAGCCAAATAAACAATTAATAATTTTTAATAATAGAATTAGTACATTATTCTCTATGATTTATCAGTTTTCCGAGGCTTAAAAGTTTTTAAACTTTCTTAACAATGACTAGCAAAATGTTAATTGAGTGGAATGACTTGGTGTATTTAAACTTTTGCGCTGCTGTATCAGTTATTTATATAATATAGTTCAGTATCTTATTTATGAGCTGAGAATTGTGTAATTTATTATATAATTTATAAACAAATTCAGTAAGAGTAGCCATAGAGTTTATTTTTTATGCTTCTGATTGATAGATTGATTTCTACATGTTCTTAAACTTAAATACCTTTCTTAAATACTTGGACAATATTTATTTTAACTTATAAAAATTAGCATACACTCGTGTTTTCCAGTGAGTAGAGCCCAAAAGTGAAGCTTTAAGACTTCCTGACTGATAAGACCGTTAAGTTCATAAATTTCTCTATTTGTCCAATCTATCAAGTTAGCTTATTACTTAATAACTGGCTGCCAAATCATAAGTAATGCAGTTCACACATTGTCAAGGTAAAATTACACACTATGTGTGGGTGTGTGTGTGTGCACAACAGCTCAAGTTTAATCCAGGGCCAAACTATAGACAAACAAAATGTTGATATACACTCATCAATTTTATCGCACTGCGAATCGAATTTAAAGGCGTTCTCTGGTCACATTGCTCTTGCATAATCAAAACTTGGCCAAAATGAAAACAAAACAATAAAGTAGAGTGGAGCAGAGCATGTCGACTGCAAAAGACCCTGTAGAAATGCTTTTTAAGCTACACAGAAAGTTTAAGTCCAAAAATTGGTTTTAACTGACTGTTTTTATATGTTATAGTTGATCGATATTAGAAAAATTTTGTCAGTTAATAGATAGCAGTATTAAGTACAGATTGTACTGGAAATTTTCTAAAAACTACTTATTTTTTAATTGATTAATCATAAACGAAAACATTTCTGCGTTCAGTATGATCTCATATTTATGTCAAAGTTGTGTCCAACAGCTCATATAGTATTTAAAATTTAATAGCTCATATAATTCAACGAACAAATTTTATTATTTGCTAACTACAGGGTCTAAAAGTGTCTATATCGTCTATAGCGCACTCGCTTAGACTATGAAAATAGTCTGGTATCTAAGCACGAGACTCATGTTGGATTGTCTGTCGATACTCGATATTTGATACCCGATACACTCGCGACTCATCCATTAACACCACCACAAACACACACACACACACACCACCCCCTTTGGAGTGTGGTGCCATTCGGAATCGTTCACTGTGGCTCGGCCCGAAAACACAACAACAACTACAGAAAAAAGAGCATTCGGGTGGCAAAATGTTCTGGGAACCACACATAAATCAGCGTTCACACAACCGCAACAGGTTCACACGGCTTTCGTTTGTCATTGAGCGCGTTTCTAGTCAGGCGTACAACTCGTATCCTACAGATACAACTGCGTATCCTATAGATACGCGCGTTCGCATTCGTGTAGTTAATTCAATTTGTGCAAAAGCCAAGTAAGAAGTGAAGAACATTAAGTTGGTCATTAAATAATTTATTTACTAGTTTTGAAGACACGCAAAAGTCCTTTGACTTTATGAATACCCCAAAAATATATTTTTGTCAGTCTGAATTGTGTTTTCAATGGCTGCGAAACGCAACGCAATTGTGTTTATTTGTTTGTTTTGGAAACTATTAATAATACAATACTATTTGCTAAAAAAAAAAGAATTCTTTAATGTGTACATTAAGTGAACGATCAGTAGAAATAAAGAAAAAGCCGCCGTCTCATCAGCGTCTTAATCATTATGATTATTATTATCATCGTTGTCTGGCATCCGCGCAGCTACTACGCCCTGTACAATGTACAACAAGTTTCCAGTGCTCGGCAAATTGATCAAGTGACAAAATAAAAAAAAAAAGAACTGAAAGTCGCGTGCTCATTGAAAGTTGTGCGTGTTTTTCTGGCATTCGACTTTAATTGAGTCGCATCGCACAATTTTATTGCTCAATTGAGTCCGCCTCTTTAGCGCTACCAACACTTTTATTAATGAAATTGCGTTCTAAGTGGAAACCCCTCTTAACCCGTCTTTCTCCACTCGTTACAGTTGAATACTGGTTGATCTCCAGTGGAAGAGTGTTGCACCGAATGCCGAGATTCTTGCAGCTGTGGACACAGTGGACACCTCGATTCACACACATCGATTCAATGCCCATGCACTGGTGCAGACGCCTGCAGATCATCAAATAAACAGTTTGCCTATTTAAGCGATCCTTAAGCAGGATCGATCGTTATTGAAAACTTTCCCTTGAAACTGTAAGGAAACGCGAACATCATGAGTTTCAGTTCGGCCAGCGGCCGAGAGAACAATGTTCGCAAATTGTCCTTTCTGGGCTTCAACACCAAAAAAAAGGTGAGTACTGCAATTAAATATTATGTAATTAAGTTGAAAAAATTATTAGAAAGAGTGTCACTGTGGAAAAGAGGAGGAAAGATAGAAAAACTCACTTAGTTGAGTTATGTAATTAGAGGCATTTGATTGATTGAAAAGATAAGAAACGAATTATGGTTTTGATAGGGAAGAGTAGTGGGGAAAGAAGCTACTAAAAAGCAGTAAGAGACTAGAAACTCTAAAGGTCTAAAATCAACAAACTTTAATGCGCTAATTACTAGTTAAAAATTGATCTTATGCAATATTTTTTTGTAGAGAATTTTAAAAAGAAATGAAGTATGAGAAATAAAAAACTGACGGCTCTAAAAAGCAGTTCAAAAAGTAATTAAATTATTGAGACTGCCTCAGAATTCTATCAAAGAACAAATATACATATTTTATGTATAAATTATATATAAAAAACAATAACCCAATTACTTAAATAATATTTATTTTAGTGATCTTTATTTGAAGATTTTTCTATACATTAAATTAAAATATTATACCCCAGAAAAATTAATCATAAGTCGACTACTCTGCTACTCAAATTACAGGGTATTAAATTGCATTTTAAAAACTTTAGTAATTAGACAAATGGCACATAAAAAACCAAACAAAATGAGTACTAGAATTCTATCTATTTAAGTCGCTTAAAATTCATTTGTCATAAGTTGTCATCGTAGTTGAACACAACTAAATTTCGAATGCTTCCTAATGCATAAGTTCCATTGGATATATCAACAAATTTTGTATTAATTCAGCGTAGCTCTTAATTTACAGTTACTCAGTAATTTTCCATAAAAAAAGCGTTTACAAAATGCGTTGACTTTCGAGTTTTATATGCAATTTTATGATTATTAATTCGTCTCGGTGTTTTTTATTTATTTTGTTGTTTTTCGTTAGCTGTTTTTTCGTTCATTTCGCGCTTCGAGTAATGTCAAGTAATTGTTATTGATTTTTTTGTTGTGTTGCTCTCGTTACTGTTGTTTTTGCTATCGCAATTTGTGCTTTTCTATACATTTCCGCACTTGTTGTTGTTGTTGTTATTGGCTTAATGCCCGCTAGGCAGTCAGTGACACAATTTGGAAACCAGTTTCGATTTCAGTTTCAGTTTTGATTTCGTTTTCGGTTCAAATTCAATTTCGCTTTCGCGTGCCAATACCCTAGAGACGGCGGTGTTGGGGACAGCGAGTGGACAAGGTCTAAGGGGGTGTAGGAGGGTGGCATTCAATCATTCATTCATTCATAGACAACATTAATAGCCAGCAAATCGACTGAGAGCAGACAACAAACGAGCATATTACGTATACGTCGTCGAGTAAACCGGGCTAGCGGGCTAAACCGTTAAAAGCAGAGCAACGAGGCCAGTAGAGTAATGAAAAAAGGCTTATTGGCAATGCAAAAACGAGAGCAAAAACAAAAACGCACTTTTAATTGTGCGTACAAACGGAGAAGCGAGAGAGGAGAGCAGTGAGAAGGGGGGGAGAGGAAGAGAAACAGTTAACGGGGCACAGGAAACTCGTTAGACATTCAAAGTGGGCGGACAGACAGACAGTTAGACAAGCTGGCACACAAACACACTCACACAGACAGAGACGGAATGACACTAACACAGCGACAAAACAGTCAACAGTCGAGTGTCGACAGTCAACAACAGGAAATCAATATTCGTGGTCAAGGTTGCAACAACTGCAACTGCAACAGTAGTAACAATAAAAAACAAAAACAAAAACAAAGGCGACAACAACAAAAGCAACAAACTGTTGGCATTGGCATTGGCCTGAAAAATGCTCGTAATCAAATCGTTGACACCTGAGTTAAAAGCCACTCGCTTCCACACCAGCAGAGTAACAACAACATTTACTCAGACGATTAACTTAATTGACTGGGTAGGGAGGAAAGTCAAAGAGTGAAGAAGGCGAAGGGAAAGGGCAGCGCGTAAGCCCTGTAAGAGCGCGAGTGAAAGAGAGAAAGTGTCGCCTCGCAGCTGGAAAGTAGACTATGATTTAGGCGCGCAACATTTCAATTACTTGTTAGTTTATATCTGCGAGTCACTTAACTGGGTGTGTGTGTGTGTATGCGGGTGTGTATTGAGCACTTAGTGTACCTGTTATCAGTCGTAATTGTCGACAGCGGCGTTAGCACGCACATGCGCCTTCTAATGAAGCACATTGGTTAAACAATCATTTGGAAATTAATTAAAGACATGTAGGAAATTGCAATAATAATAATTATAATATTCCCAAATGTTTTGTAATTAAAACTAAACAAAATAATTATGAAAGCAATGCTTAATTTATTTACAAAAATGATAAAAAATACAATGCGTTAAGTTGATGTTTTTATTTAATTTTCTTTCCTTATTCTCTTTGCAAATTTATGAAAATTTTTAATACAAGAATACAAAAAATATTCGCTTTAAATAGCCTGAAATTCTTATAAATTTCTTTAAATTAGTCTAATTTTAAAATTCCCCAATTTTATATTACATATTTTGGCATTAACTTCAATTTGCGGAAGTGCTTCGAGTTTTGCTGCTTATTTTCATAGGCAGCTTTTTTGGCAAAGCTTTGCACACGCCCACTTTGCCCATCGCTTGGCACTCCTCCTGCCACACTCACTGAGGGCACACGCAAATGTGTTGACCTTGACCGTGTGCAAGGCTTGCTTTCGCTCTCGCTCTCTATGCTCCCCTCTCTTTGCTTACTCTCTTCCTTTTTTGCCTCTCGCTCTGCCTGCCTCTCTTTTGAGCGTCTGTTCTTGTTTAGCATGTGCAGCAGTGCGTAAAAGTGCAGGCATTGTCCGAAATGACAGAGAGCTTTTGGTTGAGTGCGAGCTTTTTGGGTCGCACGTAAAGTGCAGTTGATTTACGTCAGCAGTTGTAAAAGCATCGGCTCAGTCGGCAGCGACGTAGGCGTCGCCGTCGTAGTCAGTGTCAGCGCCAGCGGCTTCCATGGCCTCGGCTGAACAGCTGTTGGCGCTGCCGCGACGTCGACAGCGCTATGGGCAGCTGTGAGCTATGCTACAGTTATACGAGCGCGCGCCTTTATCGTGCGCCTGCGCAGGCTGAACACATGTGTGTGCCGCAGCAGAGCTACCAGCAGCAGCAGCAGCAGCAGGACAGGCCGCAGCAGCGACATTTGCTGGGAAACCTTCCCAGACGCCACAACAATTTTTGACTTGAGAGCGCGCGTCTTTCGCGCTTGGCATCTGCTAAGGTGTGAGTGTATGCGCGTGTGTGTGTGTGTGTGAATTTAACGTGCTTGTTGCCGCTGCTGCTGCTGCTTGTGCAACGCTCTGTGAACTGTTAAGCAGCTCGCGGGTCAAAGTGCAACAGGCAGCAAGAAGCAACTGTTACGAAAGTTCCCCCAAAAAAACACAACTAACTGTTATCAATATTTAATAACTGTAAATCTAACGGTGATGCTAGCTGTAAATAAGTGAAAGTTGTGCTTTAGAAAACTGACTTATGAAAACGAAAACGGAAACTGTGAAAACTTTATAAGCACTCGATGCCTTCAAGGTAAATTCCACTCAATGTTTGATCCATAAAACTTGCATTACTTTTACCGTTATACACACACACAGACACACACACAGACACACTCAGTTACTTATGTACTTGAGCGTTCTGTTAGGGCAAATTTATAATTTACATGCAGACAACAACACCTGCCAACTTTTCAAGAGCAAATAACCTTGAAAAGTGTAAAAAACACACGAACATACACACACAGCTACCACAAGGAATACACACAGTTACTCACACACACACACACAAACACACACACTCGGGGACTTATAGTGAAGCTGAATATTTGTTAAAATTATGGACACAACAAGTGAGTGGTCAGGTTTCACACACACCCAGGGAGTGATAACACCTACACAAAAAGACACTCGCACACACCCACACAAACACACCCACACAGAAACTCATGTACAGTGCTACTTTCACTTAAATGTTGCATACTTTTTCGGGCAAACGTAATGTGATAAAATGGCACATGGGCGCAAAAAGCGGCAAGAGCGAGGCGTGGCCATTGCTCTAAATGGCTGCGTGTGCGTGCGTTTGTGTGTGTGTGAATATGAACATTCAGATTTCGAGCCTAATTCACACAATACAGCAGAAACTGAGGCTGAAGAAGCCAAGTGCAAAGCAATCTCAATTTCGGTATCATTTGCTCATATCGCATGCTTTGCATGACACTTACCCACACACACGTACACAGCAAATCACACCCAATAACAGCCATACACACCCCATAACACAAGGAAGGCAGTCAATACATTGACCTTGAATATGCAACACTTTTGCGCCTCTTTAAGCGCTGAGCCTGAATCTGAATATCAAACAGATAATGAGGTGGGGCGGAGATGGAGACGAAGACGCAGACAGGAACTGAGGCAGTGTCAGCACAATTACGATATGTTTTAACGCCTTTAAGAGCACAATGAACGTTTTAACCTTTGGCACGTGGCAGCTGTTTAACCCCCTCCTACATACACGACACTTTCCGCCACGCCCCACACTTGTCTCACGCCCTTTCTGTCCTTCAGTCGAGCATTTCCGCTGCGGAATTCCCATTAAATTAACACACACAAAGGCATACACAGCGTGACAGAAAGAGACAGCGGAAGTAAGAGAGTGAGAGAGGAAGCAGGACAGCGTGAGACAGACAACTAAAAGGTCTGACAGACGGGAATATAAGCGAACCTCGAAGCATCGTTAATTTGTGCAAACAAATACACAAAATGCGTTGCCAAAAAAGGAGCTGAAAGCAGCCCAAAAGAAACGTCGCTACATTCGGGAATATTTCACTCGGTTCGGACACACCAACCACACCCCCAAACCGCCCACCTACCCACCCCAGACAGTTACTACCTTTTGTCTACTCCCCCACGCCCACAAAAGTGCGGCATAAAAATTTGTATCTGTCTCAAAGTCAAAAGTGAAATGTAAAATTCAAGAAAATTGGTTCATGTGCCGGAAATTTTTCTCTTCACTTTCATTTTTGACATAATAAAACATAAGATCTGAAAGTACTTAAATCAATTTATAGTTATGCATTTTTTATGCTAATCGAGTTCATTGGAAGTTCGAATTTTTAATGCTTAAAGTTTGTTTGTATTGGAGCAAAAGTTTTGATAAGCAGAGGAGCAAAAGTAGTTTAATAGGTATAACAAATGTTTTTATTTAAATTAAACTATAGCAAGTCGATTTATTTGTGTTTATTAAGCTCAAGCAGACTTAATATTTATGCAGAAATTTTATGGAAATTTACTTGCTTATAAAAATTTTAAAACTCACTAAAGGGACCCTTAAAAACCCCAAAATTCGCCATAAATATTTATGAGTTGGTAATTAATACAGTTGACTCTGTTTACAGGGTATTTTGCAGTCACTGCACTTACAATTCGTCAACGTTGAGTTCAGAACAAAACGTTTTAGGCGGAAATTTCGTGCACGAGTAATGTGCATGAAGAAAGCACGACTAAACGAAAGGGAAAGGTGGCGACGATGATTGATAGAGGGAGGAATAGAGGAGCAGAGTGTGTAGCAGGTCTAAGAGTTGTAGAGGGGACTGACTTGGACACGGACATGTCGTGGAAAGTGCCACAAAACTTGAGACTTTGGCGGTTTTAATGGCTGCCAGCTGAAGAAGCAGCAGCAGCAGAAGAGGTGATGAAAAGTTAAGCACGAACGAATGGCTGAGCTTGACTTGGAAAACTTATTGGCTCCAGCTGCTTATATAAACTTGTGGCAACAACAACAGCAATCCGAAATGTCAGTGCAAACACTCAAATCTGTTCAAGTTGTTTGCCACAATTTGATTCAATTTGGCAGACATGCAACATGGCAACAAAAAGTTGTTTAGGCCACGAACACATAACTTGCTTATGACTTATAAGTCACGTGCCGTTAACAGTATCCTCTAAGCAGCTTCTCCTACACCCCCTGCTTTGCCAGCTCCACACCTCAGTGGCTGAGTTGTCAAACCACATCAGAAACATTGAAACAAACTGAACTGCCACAAACATGACTAACTTTTTAAAGCAGACGAGTAGCTAAAGCTGCGAGTGTGTGAGTGGGTGTGTGTATGTGCTTATGAGTGTTCGTTGAATTCACACACTGCTGCACACTTGAGTAGGGACAGCGACTCAGAATTTAATAATTCAATTAAGTTTCCATGTTCAACAGAATTTTAAGCATTGGCAAATATTTAATTTACTTGAACAAAAATAGCAACAAAAATTGTTAACTGTATATAAATAAATGCAATTTGTTATAAATACACTAGCAGCAAATAAAAGCTGTTTAAAAATGTTTAAATTTCACTTTTATCAAAGCGTATACGTAATATTTTTGTGTACTGCTTTAAGAGTCAACTATTTTTAACAGTCCGACAAATTATTGAAATTTTCTGTTAATTGTTTTTAAGCAAATGTTTTTCTCTTATTTAGTTGAACATAAATTTTGTTAGCTTTGATGAATTGTCAAGTTTGTTTTTGCAACGAGCTGAAAAATTCATTCTTTTAAATACGTAATTTGAAATGTTCTTAAAATATTATTATTTGCGTACTTTGGTTGCGTCGCTTGCAGTTGCCAGTTGCCAGTTGTTGTTAGCCAAAGTGCTTGTTGTTGTGGCTGTCGTCATTGTGGTTGGCAGTGTCTACAAGATCATCGGCATTTTCATATTAATTTAGTAAAACGCAAAACAAACGAAAATTGACAGCTCAGACAGTTTGTGGGCGTTGGGCAGGTAAGCTGCAGGTGTGGCTAGAGGGAGAGGGGAGTACTGAGCAGCTATGCCATCGATTATATTGATAAGCAACATACAAACAGTGCCTACAAATGCCTGCGCATCAGTGTTATCAGTGGCTGTTAAGTTGAGTGCTTTTTTTGGGTGCTTGTGGGTGGCAGTTTGGTTGATTGCACCTGCAAGCATTTAATGTTGACCTTGGCTAAGGTTCGGCGAGGCAAAATACTTACAGTGACTGACTGTCTGCTAATCAGAAAATGGCAACAACATCAACATCATTATAATTATCATATATCTCTAGTTCGTTGTCTCTATCCTACCCTCCTCCCTCTTCACCCTCTTGCTGTTTGTTTCTCCCTGCGCTTATCGATTAATTAACGTAACATGCCGCGTTACGCTTTGACTTATCACAGGCAGTGCGAAAGAGAGCAGGCAGTGTGAGAGAGCGAGAGAGAGAGAGAGAGAGAGAGGCAGCGCGTTAGACAGGACAGTTTAGCGTTGAGTTGTGCGGACACATTTGATATTCCCACGTGCAGGCTCTCAGCGTTATTAAATTGCTATTTATAAACTCGGAACCGAACCTAATACAAATACTGCTAACACACACACACACACACACACACACATAGGTATAATTATACATGTATCTACAGCTAGCTATCTCTGTGTCTGTGCTCTCATTTTTTTTGTGTAATTTTCTATTGTGTTTTGGCTCATTTTTTAGCTGGCTTTTATTGTCCTGGCCACTATGCGATATCATAAAGTTATTAGAAATTTAGCATAAAATGTCAAACAATGTAAAACAGTGGTAGGCGTAGGGGGGCGTGGCGGACAGGTATTATTATTGTGCTGCGTACAATGTAAAAACTTTTACAAAGTTAATTGTGTGCTTTGTATAAGATGGATTTCATGTCGAGCGAAAAAATGTAAAAAATATAAAAAAATATAATAAACTGCGAACAAACAGTTTGAAGGTGGCATTAAAGCCAAACAAACAAACAGTTTGCTAATGTGCCACATTATTATTAATACCCAGCGAGGTGTTTGTGTGCTGCGGGGGGGTGGTGAGAGGGGGTTTGGGGTGGTTTGGGGGCCTGTGGTTTCAGGTCCTTAGTTGCGAGGCTTAATGCCTTGACGAATGATTTTCATTGAGCACAGCGGCGCAGCTTTAAGCAGCCGGAAAATGTACTTAAGTCGTGCAGCTTAAACACGGGGATTTTCATTTTTATTTATTTTATTTTAAAGTGCAAGTTGAGCAGTGATTAAATATTTAGTTGGGGGCTTAACTAAACTAGCCAAGTAGATTAAAGTATTACAAAATTAGCGAGTTGCTGGTAGAAGTTAAGCAGATTAAATTTTGTAGGAAAGTACAGAATTTTTATATATTTTTAATGGTGTCTAGTGACTAAAGCGTAAATTAAATTCCCAAAAATATAGCAAATCTTTTGCTTATCCAACAAACTACGGTTTAGTTTTAATATTTACAACTAGCTACTTTCGTCACCAGCGTTGACTGTCAGTCACTGTGATATCAGTACTAAATTCTGTGTAATTGTCACTTCAAGAAGAACAAACAAACAAACACAAAATAACTGTTGGAATGTCGCAATCACAGCCTTCGTCACTATGCAAATCAATTGATTTCGATTAAAAACAATCAGCAATAACGCCATTAAATATAGTACTTACTTACTTACTTACAAAGCAGCAATTCTATGGTGTGTAGTGTGTGTGTTTGAGTGTGTGTTGTGTGTGTATATGGCAGTAGGCACCCTATTTGTAATGTGTGATCATCTGAGAGGGGAGCTGAGGGGGTGAAACTATCAATTTTAAGTCTGCAGAGTCGTGTTTGAAGCGAAACGCACGCTACACAGCGAGAAATAGTCGAGATTTTTATGCCTAAATGGGAAATTAGTGAAATGTTTACAACTTTTATGATATAGCAAATATTTCTTCAAGTATTTCATTCAGAGTTTAAGTATAAATTCTTAGTAAAGTTTATGTGTATGCGAGTTTTTCGCTCGGTGTATGTTAGAGTAAATATTTACAGACTTCCATTCACACATGACAAACTCAGCGACGTCACGCGCCAAATACAACACAAAAACAACAACAACAACTTACAGAACAGCCACAACAACAACAACTACAACAACAACAACTACAACAACAACTTACAGTCACAATGAGCAGCGTGATGCTGCCAGAAGTCACATGACTGACGTTTTTCTTATAGATTTTTAATTGAAAAGTATTTTGTTGTTTTGACTCAGATAACGTGACCAGCGTAGCAGGAGAAACAATTAATAAACACAATAAACAATAAATAAATACATGTACTCATCATCTTCTTTCTCTTTCCCTCCCAATAGTCCGGCAATGAGGATCCCGATGAAGTGTTGTTGGACTCGGAAATGGAAAAAGTCTTTGCCGGCTCTAATGCGCGCAAGGACAAATTCGATGTAAGCACTTTCCAGGACAACACCCAATTGCCCATAGGTTCCCGCAAGAAGAGCGGTGGTAAGCACTACACATACCCTGTAAAAACAACACAGTTTTAAACACACTTATTTGCAGTACGCCTAAATGACCTAAACATCGAGGAGGACTCGGAGTACGAGAGTCAAACGGAGCCCTTGAATAATGCACAAAACTATGATGATATACCCGAGGATTTCCCCTTAGTTTCCGAGCGAGCTGGACACGGTGATCACTCGGACAACTCGGCGGATGAGAAACACGTGCAGTTCGGTGATGCCAAAAAGAAAATTGTCATCACACCGCCAAGCTTGAGTTATGATGAACAACCCACGGATCAATCGCACGAACGTAAACGCAGAAAAAGGTGGGAAAAGTTAGGAAAACCTTAAAGAATTTCCCTAAAATTCTTTTCTGTCTCTCCTTAGCCGCCATCAGTATTATCGACAAAGGAAATTTTCACATCAGGACAGCGTGGAACCCAAAAAGCCAATCGAGGAGAACGGTGATGCAGGTGCGCGTAGGATCTCTGTGCAGCCTGAGGACACGGCATTGGAGGTAGGCCAGCCGTAACTCTAGCTAACCCCTCACCTCTCAATATCGATAATACCATAATGCCCTTCATTCACTCTAACTTAAAACTTGCTCGAAATATAGCGTTACCATTTCCATTGCTTTTATCTTTTCGCTTACTATCAAAATACTGCTCGGACTTCGTCTTGCACCTGTAGACAAATGGCCAAATGCCGGCTAAACAGGTTGACCAAAAAATCCCTTAATAAGCCCCACTAAGTTCCCCCCAACCCTCCTACCCTTTAATGGCTTTACTAACTTGCATTTCTTTGTGCCAAACAGGAAGCTGATCTCAATGAGCTGAGATCACATCGTTCGGATGATCCTCGTGCGCTGCGACGTCACAAGATACATCACTCATCGATCAAGTTACGCGAATTGCCACAGATCACAATTTCGCCGTTTCTCAACAAGAAGCCAGAAGTGGATCACAGTCCACATGAGGTTAGTTAAACCCTCCAGACTGCCTAAAGATCGGTTTAAAGTTCTCTCTTCATTTAGATCTTTGTGCAACTGGATGAGCTTACGGGCGTGGGTGAGGATCGTGAGTGGAAGGAGACAGCGCGTTGGATCAAATATGAGGAGGATGTGGAAGAAGGTTCCGATCGTTGGGGCAAACCGCATGTTGCCTCGCTCTCATTCCACTCGCTGCTCAATTTGCGTCGCTGCCTGGAAACGGGCGTTGTGCTGCTCGATCTTAACGAGAAGGATCTACCTGCCGTCGCCTATCGCGTTGTGGAGCAGGTAAAGTTGGCTACACTCTTAAATAGAAGAGTCTTTTATATAATTCTCTACCTTCCTCAGATGGTTGTCGATGATCTCATCGATATCAATGACAAACCTTCGGTTATGCGTTCGCTGCTTTTGCGCCATCGTCACGTGAACGAGCATCAAGGTGTGTTGCCCTTCACCAAGCGCAAATACAACAGCTACACTAGCCTACAGGTAGGAGGAAATCCTTGTAGTTCCTACACTAAACTGTCATTCATTGTCTTCATTATGTCTTTACTTACTTGCGTGTACATAAATTGGCTTTAATAATTTATACTATTCGAAATTTGTTAATCACGATCATTGTCGTGTCTCATCTTGTCTATTTGCTGCATTAATGCGCCCATAACTGTGCTACATTTTCAACATACATTCGATAACAACTCTAACAACAACAACACTCGTTTATCGTACACCTACAACAACTACAACAACAGCATCTTATACCCAAATCGGTAATGATACGACTAATTGTATATAGACCAAACTTAGTGGCTGAAAACAGTTACAGTTATAGCTTACACTACAGATACAGTTACATATTGAAAGCAGACTGCAAACTGGATACAATTGGAGTTAAAGTTAAGATATAATATAAGGAAACTTTTGACTCAAATTATACTTATGAAAACTAGTCGAAAAGGTAGCTAGAAGAGTCTCAAAAAAAAGTATCTTAAAGAATATATTTTTACTTCAATATATCTAATTTTAAAGCTATCTAAAGCTTATCATAAAAGCAAATACTATTTTAAAACACACATTTTTTGGTTACTCCAAAAGTTTATCAGTTTCCAGTTTGCAGTCTTGAGCATTTCTACACTGCTGTACAAAAAACTCTTGTCAGTTTCTGTTGTGTGTTTCTTTTCACAATTGTTTTCTTTCATTTCTTTTGCGATACTTCTTCTGTTTTTGTACAAAATACATATATATATATGTCTATATATACACATAAATTATATGTATATATATTTGTGTATCTTTACACTAAACACTTTGTCTCAAATGATTGCGCACCACACCAAAAAAATAAAACACAAAAAATACGCAACATAAAAAAAGCTACTTTGGATGGGCGCTGAGGCGTCACAGCAACAGCAGCAACAACAACTTCAACAACAACAACAACAACTACAACAACAACGAAATCTGGCTAAGGCAAGACGCAGCATCTGTGTCACCTCCAGTGCACCGCCAGCAGCGCTGCTCAATATGGGGGCCATTGATCATCGCAGACACTCGACAACCTCGTATCTGGGTGTAATATGTTTATTGCCCTACAATCCCCACTTATTTGACAATTCTTCCCGCCTTTCCCTACCCAACCCCCTTGTGACCTCAGCCACTTGTTTGCAGTGGAGCACAGGGAATGAAATTGAAAGCTGTAGCAGTGTTTATGTTCCACATTAGTTTATTGACTTTGGAAAGTGTAGATACTTATTCTTTGGTTTATTAGAGCAAATTTTGAGCAGTTTATTGAGTAAAGATTATAGAAAATCAACGCTTTTCCGATCGGTTTGTATCTTTAGTTGCTTTAAATACATTTTCCATACCTATTTCTAGTTCAAGATACTTTTGTATCTTTGATTAAATGTCTTGAAATTTCTTTCCCTTTATACTTCTCAGCTTGCAGCAATTTCATTCCCTGTCTTTATCAATGGTTTTAGCCTTTGTGGCTAGTTTCTTTTTAGCCAACATAGACATGTGTACTAGCCACGTTACGTAGACTCCCCTCTTAGAACCACAAACAAATTTTAAATGCTCTCCAACATTCCATTCGATTGGCAAGTTCTCAATTGTGTGTGTTTTGTTTGTGTTAAAACCTTTAACCCTTAAGTGCACCTACAAAGCGCCTTTTAACCCTACTCTGCACGCCTGTTTTACTGTTAAACTCTTTTGTGTTCCATGCATGTCTTTGCTTGTTTAAACGTGTTTTGTTAGCCATTGAAATGCTCCTGTTATTAACCGTTTTGCTGTGCTTTCTACAGAATCTTTCGGGCACCACCGATGACAAGAAGATTAGGATTATGCCAGCCAATGAGATTGGCGGCAGCAAGCGCAGCAATGAGCTCAAGATCGACATGAAGGATGACATGTACTCCTCCTCGCAGGAGGACTTGAAGAAGCTGCAGAATGATACCATACTCAGGCGCATACCTGCCGGAGCCGAAGCCACCACTGTGTTGGTAAGTCCCTCGGGAGCAGGAGTGGGTTACCCTGGAGAAACCACTAACGAAATTTTGTTTAACTTCAGGTGGGTGCCGTGGAGTTTCTGGAGCAACCGACCATTGCTTTTGTGCGCCTCTCGGAGGGTGTCTTGATGCCCACACTGACGGAGGTGCCAGTGCCCGTGCGCTTCATGTTTGTGCTGCTGGGACCACGTAACTTTGATCTGGACTACCATGAGGTTGGTCGTTCCATTTCCACGCTGATGGCCAACGAGCATTTCCATGCCATTGCCTACAAGGCCGATGATCGTCGCGATCTGCTCTCGGCCATCAATGAGTTCCTCGATGATTCCATTGTGCTGCCACCTGGCAACTGGGATCGTCATGATCTGCTGCCCTTCGAGGAGTTGAAGGCCAAGAAGGACTGGATTCGCATGCGCAAGAACAAGGCATTGCAGGTGAAGCGGGACAGTGAAATGATCAAGATTGGCAGGGATGAGGAGAAGGCGCTGCTGGACAAGCAGGCCATGGGTGCCATAGCAGGTGCACCTGGTGGACCAGGTGGCGATGGCGATGATGATGACAGTGGGGATGGCAAGAAGAAGAAACCCAACCCAATGGATAAAACACATCGTCTGTGGGGTGGTCTTGTTAACGATCTGAAGCGACGCATGCCCATGTACAAGAGCGACATACTCGATGGTCTCAACACGGAGACACTGGCAGCCACGATCTTCATGTACTTTGCCTGCCTCTCGACGGCCATTACCTTTGGTGGCTTGGCCTCGGCCAAGACGGACAGCTGGATAGGCATCTCGGAGACGTTGATCTCCTGCTCGCTGGTGGGTGTTATCTTCCATTGTCTATCCTGTCAGCCGCTGGTGATCATTGGCACCACTGGTCCCCTACTGCTCTTCGATGAGGCGCTGATGGTCTTCTGTACGGAGAACAAGTTTGATTTCCTTTCGTTGCGTGTCTATGTGGGTATTTGGCTGATCATCATAGCGCTCTGTGTGTCCGCCTTTGAGGGCAGTGTCTATGTGCGTCTGCTCACACGCTTCACACAGGAAATCTTCTCGGCCTTGATCACATTGATCTACATTGTGGAGACCATGATGAAACTGGTGTCCATCTACAAACAGAATCCGCTGCTGGCTAATTATAATCTGCCAGCGCCAATGGCCTTGGATGGATCGCATTTAAATGGCAGTTTAAGTTCAACTACAGCGAGTCCGCTACTCAATGTCACCTTGGACCTGTTGAGTGTCACCACGACAGCGCTGCCTGACTTGAATGTAAGTTTAAGTCTCTTGAATGCCACAACCACCGCCAAACCTGCAGTTGCTGCCGCCTCCAAGCTGCTCACCAATCAGCCCAACACCGCGCTCTTCTGCACCATACTCACCTTGGCCACCTTTGTGGTCGCCTATTACCTCAAACTGTTTCGCAATTCGCACTTCTTGGGCCGCAATGCGCGGCGTGCACTCGGTGACTTTGGTGTGCCCATCTCCATTGCCATCTTTGTGCTTGTGGACTTCCTGGTGCCCTCAGTCTACACCGAGAAACTGGTCGTACCCGAGGGTCTGTCGCCCAGCGATCCCACGAAACGCGGCTGGTTCATTGGTTTCAACAGCAACTTTGAAACTTGGGTGCCATTTGCTTGTGTTGTGCCTGCGCTCCTGGTCTACATACTCATCTTCATGGAGTCACAGATCTCGGAGCTGATTGTGGATAAGCCGGAGCGTGGTTTGAAGAAGGGCTCCGGCCTGCACTGGGACATTGTGCTGCTCTGCCTGCTGAACATGTTCTGTGGCCTCTTTGGCATGCCCTGGCATTGTGCGGCCACTGTCAGATCGGTGACTCATGTGTCCTCAGTTACTATCATGTCACGGTGAGTAGTCGCTGTTTGTTTGCTTGTTTGCTCAACTAACTTTGCTCTTTTATAGCACACATGCGCCTGGTGAATCCCCGCGCATCATAGATGTGAAGGAGCAGCGTCTTTCCGGCTTCTTTGTCTGTGTTATGATCGGTTTCTCGGTGCTTATGTCCTCACTGCTGCGACTTATACCCATGGCCGTGCTCTTTGGCGTGTTTCTGTACATGGGCGTGGCTTCCATGAGCGGCGTGCAGCTCTTTGAACGGTTTGTTATAGAGTTTAAGCCACTTTTGACCTATTTTAAGCCATATTTTCCCTTGCAGCATAAGACTGTACTTCATGCCCGTGAAGCATTATCCACCCACGAACTATGTGAAGCGTCTGCGTCCCTGGAAACTGCATCTGTTCACCACCATTCAAGTGCTCTGCCTCGTAGTGCTCTGGACAGTGAAATCATCCAAGTTCTCGCTGGCTTTTCCCTTCTTCCTTATACTCATGGTGCCCATCAGACAGCAGCTGAATGCGCTCTACAGACCCGAGGAACTGCAGGCGGTAAGTGCTTAAACTAAGCTTAGTTACAGACTAAATTAAACTGTTTCCACTACTTTACAGCTGGATGGCAGTGAGGTGCGCAACGATGAGGATGAGCCCGATTTCTATGAGCAGACCACCATACCAGCCTAGAGACTGGAGCTGTTAACCCAATCTGGTCCACTGGCGAGCACAGATTTTAGGCCAAATGCATTAAAAATTAACAACTAACTAAATTAGTCGTAGCATAATTGTAGTTAATCAAAGTATTAAAGCCCAAAATCAACACACAAAAAGAGAAAGAGAAAAACAAACAAGTAACAAAAAGCTACAAGACAACAAAACAAAAGTTCTGGTGATCGTAAAAACGAACTACCTGCATTAGTATTTAATTAACAGTTAGTGAAAGATACTTACACACCTGAAGCAAAGTAACCTATAGATTATATACAACTAAAATGGTTGAGAGCTGCAAAACATTGTACCTAAAGTGAAACATGACATGGTAGGGCAAAACTTAAAACTTATAATGTATTTTTCAAGATCAACAAAACTTAAACAGTGTACACAAACTATACCTAAAAGAATAATCTAAATGATCAAGCAAAAAAGGACCTTCATTTCTGCCTTATGACAAAATGTTTGCTTAGCGAAAATATTTATAAAAAAAAGTAGGAAAAGAAAAAGAAAATTATATATTATATATACGAGTATTTATTTGGTTCTCTAGTTAATTAATTTTCTCGTTTATTGTTGCTCGTTTCGTGCGTATTATTAGCAATAAATCAATTTGCATATATATATAAATATAAATTATATAAATAATACTTAACTAACGGTTTAGACTCACCGGAAGAGCAATGAACATGTTGAAGAGAGATGGAAATTTTAGCTGAAGCAACTACTAAACTAATCGTTAATCGTTAACTATAGCATCAAACTGGCGTAGTGATAATTAGTGTCAAACACACACAAACTAAACCAACCCTCCAAGAAAGACCCCTTCCCAAAATATGTAAAGAAAATACTATTATTATGTTTATGATTATAGTTATTATTATTAGAATGAAAAGTGAAAAATGAAAATTGAAAATTTGTTTGCGCACTTCGCACACTTCTAAAGTGAATGCTCCGTTGTGACGACTACTTGCTGTAAGTTTTGCCTTTTTTTTATTTGAAAGAAACTTAGCTATTTGTATTAACACAATTTGTTTGTATTATACAAATATGGTACACATATATATACTACTTACACCTGTACGTTTGAGGGCGATCCGATAACTATTTTTATGTAATTTGCATGTACTTACTGGTACCTGTACTGGTACTTGTATTTGTACTCGTACTTGTACGTTACTTACTCTTAAGTAGTTGTTGTCTAGTTTGTTTTATTCAAATTCAAATAAAATACGAAATTATATCAAATAACTTAAGTTTTATTTATTGGGGTGCCTCCTGAACTGGCTTACACTAAAAACAGTCTAAGCTTTTGTGTGCTTATTTGACTTTTGTTTTACTGTACTAACTGTTTGCTTGGGGATTGAGCTGCCTAAAATTTAGAAAATATTCTGTAATGTTTCTTTGTTCTAGGGACTTTTTATTAGAATTAAAATCTTAATTGGAATTGAACTAATTTCTTATAAATTATAAAAAGTAACTCTAAATTGCTCTATTAAAGTTTCTTTTATTTAACCAACACTTGACTAAAATTTGTAACTAATTACAATTCAAAATGAACAGTTTACTGTCTAGTAAACTATCTAAGATTAAATTTAACGTTAAAATTTATTTAAACCCCGAAAATGACTTTTCTATTTAATTATTTGCTAACTAAATGATTCAGATTCTTAATTGTGCTGCTTAATTTCATTAAAAATATTAAAAAAATGGTTTTTAATGATTCCATTAGCTGAATTTTCATACTAACCTATCATTACATTAAAATAAATTTATTTATTTGATTATTTAATTAATTAATTCATTTTTTTCTCAATACAAAAACTAACAAAATTTATAAATTTTCATTCATTTTATTTCGTCTTTTCATAGCATTAAAGTCCTTACAAATATTTAAGCCTGCAGCCAAGTTGCCTGCTCCAGAGCCGCTGCGCGACTGAGCCGCATCATGTGGCAGTTTTGAAGCTCGTCGAATATTTTAGCTCAAGTTTGCGCAAAAGCTCTTACCGAAGGAGTCTAGTAGTTCGTTGTAGCTGTATTGGTGTGCCAAAAAGCTGTCCCAAGCCTGTGAGAAACTCAACTCAACTCGAGTGAAATGGGGACTATGCCAACACGAACAGCATAGCCGAAAAAGTGTGGGGGGAAAAGCGGGAAAAGGCAGTGATAATGGGAAGTCAACATGCCAACATATTGTGACAGTGACAGTTCAGGACGAGTCGCCATCAACGTCGGTTCAACTCGAGAACGCGTTGCGGGAAAAACTTGTGAAAACTCGTGAAAACTACGAGCGCAAACTGATAAGCAGCAAAGTGCCGCAAGCGTAACAGGAAAATAAAAGAAAACTCAGGCAGCAAACGTAAAAGTTGGCGCGTTTTTTATGACGACTTTTAAGTTGGATCAAAATGGCTAATAATTTCGTATCCGCAATCGCAGTTATACCCGTAGCCGTAGACAAAGCCGTAGTGAAAGCCGTAACTGTAGCCGCTGCCATAGACGTAGACATAGCCGTATCCGTTGATTCAGCCGTGTTCCATATTGTGCTGGTGTCCGAGGGCAAGTGAATTGTGCGCATCCTGTGAACCTGCGACCCTGCGACCCTATGACCCGGCATTAACGTGACAACCATTCACAATACGATTTTGATCTGTTTAAGAACGAGTGCGAGTACGGGTGTCCTTAGGAGTGTGTGTGTGCGAGTGTGTGCGTGTGTGTCTGAGTATGTGTCGTAACTAAATACGAGTTTATTGTGCTGTTGGCTGTCATTTTGCAATTTGGTTTCATTTCGTTTACAAGCCAATTCATTTAGTTAAACATATGCAAATTCCAAGAGCTTGTCATTTCACACACACACACACACACACACACACACACACAGTCGTGTGTGCTTCTGCAGAAAAGAAGAAAATTGCAGCAACAACAGCAAACAGAAAGCGCCCTGCGGCTAGAAAATGCACGAAGTCGCAAATACCGCAATACTTGACGCTTGTCGTTTGACACTTGGCATATTACATATTACGCATACGCCATGTTGTGCATACCCACAAAGCGCAGACACACACACACACAGGCACACACAAATTATGTAATGTACAAGTAACAGCACATTAGGAGCTGTAGTAGCACAAGGAGTAATGGGGTAGTGGGCGGTGCAGCTGCTTGCTACTGCTGCTACAGCAGTTCCTGTTGCATTGCATTGATAATGATGTTGAGCTTTGACAGTAATTTGACACAGTTTGACATACGTGTAGTTGCCCCCCCCTCCCACTTAAGTTATTTGCACACACACAATATTTGTCAATGTTTAGCTCGTTGCTTGCTTATTTTTATTGAATAATTGTTAGAGTTTTCTAGAGTTGAAGTCGGGGATTTAAGTTGACGTCTGCAAGGACTGACGTATGTCCGACTCGGCGGCCACCAGCGGAGCACGCACCTCAATGCCATGCAGGGGCGCCCTATCCAAATGATGCACAACTTTGTATACCTCGCTGCGATTGTAGTCGACTCTACGCTCAGGTTTCTGGTACTTCAAGAAATTGACCCTAAGTTAGAGAGAGAAATGTGGAGTGTGAGCAGACTGAAGTGCAGAGACATGCACGAGTGTAGTTACATGTAGCAAAGTTCTTAAAAGCATGCTACACTCAGAAAAATTAACAACTGCTAGCACTAACTGCTTACTGTATTAAAAATATGTAGGCTACCTTTTTAGCTACATTTCTCTAGTCGTAATTATGCTCCACTTATTTTTGAACAGTGTACTTACCTGCCACACTCAGGCGCTGCAGCAGCCTGTCGTAAGTTGCACTCCAAAAAAATGGCATAAAATCAAAAAATCGAAATTCAAAGTGGTTAAGAACAAGACAAGGGCGGAGTCAAAAGGCTAAAAAGGGGATCGAAAAAAGCTAACAAGTAACAGTTGTTAGTTGGCAAGCAGTTACCTGAAAAGCGCTGTCGAATAAACGATTCCAAAATGCAATCAACGAAAGCAACAAAATCAAGTATACGTAATGTAGTCAGGCAGCATGCAAAGAGTGGAAAATAAAAAAAAGGCAATAGATATATAAATGAGTGGCAGAGAAATACCAACACACACGTAGCATGCAACGTGCAACGTGTAACCAAAAGTAGAAACTTCAAATGAGCAAGTCAAAAGCAGCAGAGAAATCAGAGAAGGCAATGGAAAGAGTAGGGGGTAAAGGGGTAGAGGGTGGTAGGGTGGTAGAGGAAAAGCGACAGGTCGTTCAATATGATAATGTTAATGAAAACGCATCCTTTGTGCCTTGTGCGACTTGAGCTTTATTCCGGCCATAATAGACGTAATACCTGGCATCGTAGCCCAGCAACGGACTCTCGTAGGTGCAGCTGCTAATGCGCAAAATTATGATAGGTTGTTTGGGCCACAATTCAGTTCATGTTGTTGTTGTCGTGCCATGGAAAATGAGAAAATGAGAATGAGTTTATGAACAGCATGAGATGTGACTATGACTGTGACAGGGAATATGACTCTGACTGTGACTGTGACTGTGACCATGGCAATATGGCTCACACGCACACACAGACAGACACACAGAGAATATGGCTTTAGTAATGTCAATTGCAATTGAGTGCTGTAAGCTTAGTAAGGAGCAGTGGAGTAGGAGACTAGAAGGTTAAGAGGGGAAGAGCAGGAAATACTAGTCAAAAGTGTCTGGTAAGATTTGCGTACGCACCCCAGCGTGCTGCCAGTTATAAGCTCCGCCTGGGCACTGAGTGTCTCGGCAATGAATTCATCATTGTAGGCATCCTTGGGTCGGTACCAGCGCCTGCCGCCGGGCAGCACCAGTGGACGCTCCGATGATGGCACCAGGGGACCAAAGGAGCGCTTCGAACGTTTCGGATTGTTTTTGCGCACCAAATGCTCCTCGAGTTCCTCAATGACATTGTGTTTCTGGCATGTCATCACATCCCAATGCACACACAAAGCGAACACACACACACACAGGCACACAAGTTCCGCAGGGAAATAAACGCAAAGAAAGAGAGTATAAAGATTGAGTGATACAGATAGAAAGAGATGGCTAGAGAGATAGTGTGTGTGTGTGTGTGTGTGTGTGTGAAAGAGACAGTTGTTGCTGCTGCACTGGTTTCAGGTTGTTTGGCTTTTTTCGGCTGCCACGGCTGCCTACTAATTGTCTTTTGGTTTCTGCCTTTTTACGGTCACGCCCACTCTGCCCCCCCCAGCACTGAGATGGCGTTTATTTAAATTTTAAAGTTTTAAGCATGTATTTAAAAAAACTGGCAGTTTTTTGCAGAGCTATTTATCAAAAATTCAACTTGATTTAAGCTTTTTAAGCTAAACTAAGCTAACTACTCCAAGAAGCGCACATTATGCTGCAAGTAGACAAACAAAGAGAGAGAAAGAGAGAGAGAGAAAGAGTGAGAGAGAGTGGTTGAAAAAAAAGACAAAAACCAAATGGCATTTTAGTTAATTTGATTTGTGGCAACAAACTGGGGGCAAGTGTCCAAAAAAAGGCACCACAAACAGGAACAGAAACCGAAACAGGGACAGTGTCAGTGACAGCAACAGCCAAAAAGACAGAGACAGCGACAGAGACAAGCACAAAAACAAAGACAACGAAAGTTCCCAAATATACAAGACATAAAAAAGCTAGTAAGGGGAACGCGGGGGCAAAGGGGGGACTCAGTTTAGCTGCAGCTGCACAAAGTCAAAAACAAAAAAAAACTGATCGAGTCTGAAGCCACCTGAGGCTGAAGTGGCAGATACTTATCGGCAGCACTGTTTGAGTTTTAAATTTAACCAGCGCAGACATTTATCTTCGACAAGCCGAAGTTTTAGCTATGAAGAGTTTGGTAGATTTTATCTAGGTCAGTTTTAAATTATCAGGGATTAGAACTAGTTGGTAAATGGGATTTGTTGTGGCAGCTGATTTGAATTGAGTTTTATCAAAATTAATGGCAATTTTATGAAAGAAAGTAAGGAATTATTATATATTCTATATAGCAGAAAGTCAATAAAATATTACTGCCTAAAATAATAGCTAAAGTCTGCCTTAAAGTGCGTAAAGTTAATTTCTGTTTAAATATTTTTGCCTTCCAATTAATTGAAATTAATTTCAACAAAACCAAGCCACTCTACTGGTTAAATATTTACCATAACACCCCCTTTAAATGCCTTGACGTTAAGGACTCGAATGACAACGAATCCAGCAAGTTAAATGAAAACCAACATTTGTAATTAAAGGCTGAGTGTAAACTTATTGGCAGCAGTGTTGAAATTTACCAAAATTAACTGCTGCTGTGTAAGCTCAGGTGTGCGTGTATGTGTGTGTGTGTGTGTGTCAGAGACCTGCAACGAGTATACTCGAGTATGTTCGAACTTTTCATCAAACGATCGAGTAACGAGTATACCAACGGGCTGTCCGAAAAATGTTCGAATCACAACGATCAGTTGCCCGTTTTCTGCTTGACTCGAAAATGATCGTTTGATATCAAACAATTTGGTTGCGAGCACAACGATCAGCCCCATAGATCGTTTGCTGATCGTTCGATTGGACGAACGAGTATTCCAACGAGTATTCGAACGCAACCTGCCTGCCCGTAATTTCAGTACAAAAGTACAAACAAACGTTCGAGTATCAAGCAAGTTCGTTGGTTCGCTTAAGTTGCGTGACGTTCGCTTGCGTTGCCTGACGGTCGCAGTGTTGCCATTTATTGGGAGGAAAATATGCTAGTTCTAGCGGAAAAGGCTAGATTGCAATAAAAAATAATAAGAAAATTGTATAAGTATATATTTTTCTTCTTCTTTTATTATTAAAAATTTTATAAACCATAATGGGTAATATAAAAAATAAAATATCTGTAATATATGTGCATTGATTTTTCCATGTACACATAAGTAAAGGCTAGATCAAGCGGAAAACAATTTAGAGAGCAACACTGATGGCACGCGCAACACGATGAGGGTTGTTTTTGTTTTGTGTGGATTTGTGCGAGCAAGTATTGTTATGTTTGACATACCACGCATTTCGCTAATATTTTTTTTACGACAGAAAAACCCAAATGGAAGAGTATCTACCTGCTGCACATATTGCGCTAAATGCAAAATGCCCCTTTTACAAAACTCATAGAATCATACTCTTGCCAAACAAAGGAATTTCCAAAAGGTCAGCCCATCTACGTTTAACTGTTGAGCGCTAGAAAAGGCTTCAGCACATTTTAATTCTGTAAACAGAGTATTTAAAACAAAATTGCATTTATTATTAAATGTCAATTTATTTAAAAAACATTCTTTAACGCCGTCAAATCATTTTGTGTAGTACCACCGCTGAGAATATTTCATGCAACATTTCTAAATTTCTATTTGGCTTGCTTGCAACATGTTCCATATAACGGCATTATACTCGAGTATATACTCGAGTAAAACGAGTATAAGCAGGCCCGCGGCACGCACACAAACGATCGAGTATCAAATTTGTTCGAACAAAAACGATCACGAGTAGCGTTCGAGTATACTCGAAATTTTTATACTCGTTGCAGGTCTCTGGTGTGTGTGCGAAAGTTTTAGTTAATTGCAGCAAACAGATTTTATTACCAGAGGCAACAATTTTAATTTGCCATGTAACCGAAGTAGACTTGCGGACAGCCAGAGACGGGGGAGAGGGGCAGAGTAAGAGACAGCAGATGAAACGGAAAGACAGTCATAAATGCCTATAAGGAGTCAGTTTCTCGACAAGCGAATTTCTATGTGCCGTGTACCACCCGAGGGCGTTTCTTTTTCTGCTGTGTGTGTGCCTCTCTCTCTAATTTTTCTTCCTTTTTTTTTGGAGCATTTTGTGGCACTTACCTTTTGCTTCTTGAGAGTCTGGGGCATGTTGAGCTGCTCGTCCAGTTCACGATTGTCACCGTTGGAGTGCGAAAATTCCGCCACTTCCAGGTCATTGGCGTCACATTTATCCTCATTATTTTCACATGCTGCTGACCCTGCCACAGCTGTAGCAAGGTAGGTGGGGTAGTAGTTGGAGTGGTGGCCAGCACAGGGAGTATGCAAAGTACGCCATTAGAAAAATTTAATTACTGTAACCTCGGCCATAATTTTTCAGCCTGCACCTTCATACCTTCATACTCGCCTGTGGCAAGTTGCTCCATTGCATGCCCCTCCAGTTGCTGTTGTTGTTCCTCCTCATCGATTTGCGGCAACTGCACCTGCTCCTGCTGTACCTGTACCTGCTGCTGCAGCTTAAATGTGGGCAACAGTTCGGCCAGCTGCTTGGTCACCGCATCGAGGGTTGACTGTATGGTCGAGGGCAGCGTTGAAAGTGCCGCGAGCTGTTTTTGCACATCGGACAGTTGTTTCTCCAAAGCGAGCTCCTCATCGGTTTTGGGTGGCGTTGCCACCCCGTTAGGCTCGGCTGCGGCCTCGTCATTTGCCTGGGGCGAAACCTCTGCCTCCTTCACCTCAGCCTCTTCGTTCGCCTCTTGTTGCTCCTCCCCAGGCTCCTCCTTTGAAGCATCCGCTTTCTCCAACTGCTCGCCTTCCATGTCCTCGGGCTGTTGCTGGCTGCCATTGCCATTGTCTGGTAATTGTACCAAATTCGGCACTTCACTATCCGTGGGCAGCGGTTCCTCCTCCTTCTCCACCTCCACCTCCTGCTCTACCTCCGCCTGCTTTTCCTCCTCCTGCTTCTCCTCCTCCTGCTTGGACTCGCTGGCTTCCTCTGTCGCTGGCTTCGTTTCCGGCTGTCACGGGCTTAAGTTGATGCCTGTTCAGTGTCTCTTTTTTATATGCCACACTACTCACCATGGGCGACTTGTCGCGCGGCACCGACTTCACAATCTTCACCTTGTAGGCATTGGCCGCCCTACGTTCCGCCTCCAGTTGCTGTTTGCTCTTTGGCACAGGGCGGTCGGGACGCTGCAGGAATGTCGACCATTTGCGATTTTCCTTCTCCTTGTCCAGTTTGGTCTTGGTCACCTCCTCGTTGAGGGAGCGCAGCACATCGCTGGTCATGCAGACGCCCGGCTTGGGAAAGATTCTATAGAAATTAACGCTATGATATAGAAGCGAGGTTAAAAATCACTTGTGGGCGCTGCAGCTGGCGACATACCCAAGCACATTGTGCTCCTTGAGCACCTCCGATTCGCCGGACAGCACGGCGGCAATTTCCTCTTCCACCAGCTTAATTTCCGACTGCTCTGACATGGCCGAGCACGGACGATCGGGCAAATCTGGTAAATAAAGGTTGTCCAGTGGCAGGAGCGACTGCTGCTCCGGTTCTTGCTGCACCTCCACAGCTTGCATTTCCTGCTCCGCTTGCAGCAGCACCGCGGCTTGTTCCTGTGCCAGGTCACCTTCCAGTTCCAGTTCCTGTTCCGGAACGAGCGCTTTTGTGGCTTCCGTCAGCGACGGCAGCGACATTGCGGAAGCGCTGAGAGGCGACTGACCAGGCGACTTGGACAATGAACCCGAGCTGACTGGGAATCTTCGCGGTGCGCCCAGAATTTCCTCCTCCTCCTCGTACTCACTGCTCTCCCCAAGGGCAATAGGAGCTTAGTTAATGGCTAAGTAATTGGGAATTACTTACCGATGCACGCCAAAGTAAAAGACACTTCCGCTGCCCAAGATTAAACGATGGGCCTCATCATGCGTTAGGGGCGTGGCAGCCGTATCATTGATGCGCACAATAACATCCTCAACGCGCAGTCCCGCCTCCTCGGCAATGCTGCCCTCAGTCACCTAAGGGAGAGGGGGAAGCGTGCGTGAGATATGTAGATACAAAGTGGGCACCACAAAGATACACAATGTAGCTGACGGATACAAAATCAATTGTCTCGAGCGTCGCGTGCAAAGTGCATATAAATAAAATGCGCGCAAAATGTCAACAAAAAAAACGCAGCTGGGACAAGCCCAAAGTGGACAAAGAGGGACTGTGGGCAGGGGGGCTTGTCAGCCAAGACAATGCCACTGAATGTGGCACGCTGCCTGAGGGCAGCTACATAAATTATTCCGCACAAGTTTACAAAAAATAATCATAATAATAACAAAAATAAAAGTTTTGCCCAAAATCAATTTGAATGGCAAAACTTGTGAGGGAGTTTATGCCTCAGTTAATTACACGAAGTTGCCTCATTTTTCAATTACGTGAATTAACTCAAGCAAAAGGATGCTTTCAGCTGGGAGTAGCAGCTTCCAATCCCACCCCAACTCCAACTCCATCCCCTTCTGCTTTCTATACAAATTGTTGTGCAATGCTACTCATAACTTTATCATCAAATTCGGCATTTTAAAGCCTAAAGTTGAACAGGAAAAAGTTTTGTGTCTCGCTTTTGTTTCAACGAAATGTTTTGAGTCATCATAAATACTTAAAAATATTTGACAATCAACTTTTTGCTCTGAGTGGTGAGTGGTGAGTGGAGAGGAGTTAATTGAATTTGTTGCCTGTTAAATGGAAGGTTACAATAAAGTTGTAGCCACTCAAAAGAAGTAACAAATAGCTAAACTTTCTGGGATTAAAAGCGACTTAGTAATCGATTGTTTGATATATTAAATTCAAGGCAGTGAGTAGCTGAAATTTTATTAAACAAGTAAGAAAGGCTACAGTCGATCGAGCCGACTGTAAAAGACCCCGTACTCCCATAGTATTGCATTTTATTTAAATTAAAATTTTCAAATGAAATTTAAAAAATTAAAATAAATATTTACATTTTGAATTAAAATTAAAAAATAAATAAATTAACAACTGTCATCGTCAGCACTCGAACCCGCGATCCATGCGAAGGTTCCACATTGCGCCGCAACTCTACCAGTTGCACCACACTCCTCTTCTATCATTTTTCCGATTATTTGCAAATATGTATGTGTGCTCATACATATGTGTGTATGCATAGCATTGTTCGGCGCGGCCAGCGGCTCCGGGCAGCGCTGCCGCCAGAGCAGGTAGACAAAACGTTCGAACATATGTTTGTATGTTTCTGTGTTTGTTTGTATGTGTTGCGCGCATGCAGTGATTTTGCTTTAAAATAACTTCGACTTTGAACGGTAATTTCTCTGTTGTTTGACATAGGATTTTGATGCCACTTTCAGGAAAGTTAGAAATAGTAATTCTCTAAGCGTATGTTAAATTACAACACTGTACTATTTGATTTAATGCCTGAAACAAGGCATTGAAGCTGGAGAGTCTTTTATTTCTGATGAGCAAAGGGGGCGTGGCAGCTCAAAATTTTGAATGGCGCTATATTAAGGCTGTCTCTAAGAACCTGTATACCAAAATTTGTGCTCCTAAGTGCTATAGTTACTGAGATATTCACCTAAAACACAAATTTTTTCGAGGTGTGTCTGGTTATTTGCTCATTGCGGGGGCGGTAAGGGGCGTGGCAGAAATTTGAAATAAACTTGATCTGCGTACATCATAAACGGACTTTCATTCCAAATTTGGTGTCCCTAGCTTTTGTAGTTTAAAAGATCCAGGTGTTCATACAGACGGACGGACAGACAGACAGACAGACAGACAGACGGACAGACGGACATTGCTATATCGACTCGGCTGTTGATGCTGATCAAGAATATATATACTTTATGGGGTCGGCCACGCCTCCTTCTGCCTGTTACGCACATCTCGCTTCTGACAAACTTAATAGACCCCCTTTACTCTTTTTTAAAGAGTACGGGGTCTAAAAATCATAAATTTCTCACTACCCAACTTTTTAAAACCCGCTAAATTTAAGCACTGCAATTACGCGCAATAAACGAATTTTTAAAAAATTTTAGTTACTACACAATACACTTTTTGTGGGCTTCAAACTTTGTGCCCCACTTGGCACAACTTTTAGAGCAGCCCTCGCAGAAAGTTGGCGTGCGTGCGTGTGCTCCCGCTGTTGTGTGTGTGTGTGTTTGAGTGTGTGGCGCACAGTTTGCCAATTAAAAGTTGCAATTTGTTGCTATTTTGGCCAATACTTAATTTATTGTTTTTGCTCTCAGCGCATTTAGTCAGTTGACTGGCAGTTTGCATTTTATAGGCAGCCCCTCTCTGTGTGGAGCGGGAAGCGGAGAGGGTAGGGTAGCCATGCAGCCAGCGGAAGGAATTAAAATTTGAATAAAATTATAGCATTTCAGATTATGCGACTCATTAGCAGTGAAATGCAATTGGCTTTTGCTTCCAAAAACAGCAAATGGAATTTGGGGGCTAATTTCGGTTAGCCGAGTTTACTTTAATTAACAAAATTCGCAAATAATCAAACAAACACACAACAAAATCAAACAAACACACACACACGTCTACACACACACAAACACCGGGTTACATAATTAGTCTCGGACAATGAAATATTTGCAATTAATTAGCCAAACAATGCAGAAAGTTGGTGCAACAGGAGAGTAAACAATAATGCAGACAGGCAGTTGAGCAGGTGGGCGGTTGGATGGTGTTTGTTTAGCCGCCTTTGTTGTGGTCAGGTGTGCTGTGGGCGTGGCAGGTGTCGCACACGCTAAGTTCTTTCTGGGGGGGTTCGTTCGTGCCTAACCTTAACCACAGTTAGGGGATATTCGTAGTCGGCACCACCGACCAGTCGAAATCCCCACGGCACATTATCAAAGCGACACATTTTAATATCGATAACCATTTTATACACTCGTTTAATAACTCGAGAATTTTATACGGAATTTGTCAGCGACAAAAGTTTGCGAAACTTGCGACTGATTGCGGCTACGTCGGCGACCAACTGTTGCATCGATTACACAAAATAATCGAAGCGTTTATCTTTAGCACACACGCGCTCTCCCTCTCACTCCTCACTCTATTGCCGTCTCGCTTGCTTTGCGGCAACTTGGCACACTGTCGCCAGTTGGCTACGAGTGGCTGCCACCAAATGAAGCATACTTTTCACCTTGCCACACACATGCTAATGAGCCGAGCTGACTGCCAGCTCAAATTTAATGCCCATCGACAGCAGTCAGAGCAGTTTAGTCACAGTTACTTGCCTACTGCTTAAGTTAGGGGAAGCTGAGTGGGCCACAAGCCAACCCCAACTCCATTTTGTTGCCCAATGTGCCTTTTTTCACCACTGTATGCAACCAAAAAGTGCATTGAACTGCCTGCCATGGCTATGCTGCCAATGCTGCATGTTGCAGCGTATAAATAGCGCCTGCCGTCAGTGGCAGGCAACAAACGCTCTCACAGGATGCCCTCGAAAATTTCGAATAGTTCGAGCAGGATTCGTGTACAGCAACAGCGACAGCAGCTGATGTTGCAGCTGCAGTGGCAACTGTTGCTGCTGTTGCTGTTGCTGCTGCTGGGCTGGTGCAGTGTCTCCGGCAACTCCAATGTCATACGCAGTGCACACCAGCTGCGCTTTGGCAGACACAAGCTGTGTGGCCATGCACTCAACTTGGCCATGGATCAGGTGTGCGAGAATGGCTTCAATACCATACAGAAGCGACGCAGTGAACAGCTGCAGTTGGAAAAGGACAAAGACTTGGAGCAAGACAAGAGCGCTGCGTATCAGTTGAGTCCGCTCCTCTCCAGCATTTATGGCAATGATGTGCTGATCAAGACACGTCGCTTAGGACGACAACTGTCCGTTGGCATACACGACGAGTGCTGCGTTCATTCCTGCACCTACGCCGAGCTGCTGGCCTATTGTCGTCCCCTGGAAGAAGTCATCAGCACACACACATAAACACACACCCACACACACTGACACACACACTCCATATTGTGCTCACAATTAGACACCGACTAGTATTCGCATTCGTATTCGCACTCGTAAAAGTAATCATAATCGTAATCACTTATTTATGCAGCACCAAATTTAGCTAATGAATAAAAGTAAAACTGTGCAAAAAGTTTTCGGCTCAGCAAACGTTAAAGCAAAAGTTACTCAGGGATAAAGTTGTTACCCCTTGGATCCCTTAGAGCCCCTCTTGCCTCAGCAAACCCTTAAGCAGCACAAAGGGCACCCCTACTACCCTCTACGCCCACTCTTTATCCCCCACGCCCTCGGTGGCCCACGCAGCAGCCAAATGACTAACTTCAACTTTAGCTGGTTGTTAACCGCGCTCCTTGTGCTTCTGTGGATGCCAGATGTTGCCAACGCCCGCATCGGTAAGTAAAAGAAAAGACAAGCCAAGCATGCTCTAATCTAGACACAGCTGAACGACTGGGGAATACCCTGTAGTGTCGTTCCTGACTAAGGCATGCGCCTAAATGAACTTTAAACTTTTTGTTATGGAATATGATTTTTTAATACAAACTACAAGTTGTTGGCCTAAATATACTTGTGTTGTTTTTATTTTTATGCCTAAATAAATTATTAAAGAGTACGGGGTCTAAAAATTACATAATACATTTATTTTTAATTTATGGTGTGAAAAATTAAGTTTATGTTTAGCCATTAATATTTTAACTGCATTTTAAGAGCACATGTTTACTAATGTGCCACTTGCATTACTAAATTATGCATAGAAATCAATTCAAAATTTGTTAGTTAATAATTCATGTGCAAACAAAATGATTAATAGAAAAACTTAGCTATTTAAGTAGAGAATAAATGTTAAACTAAATAAACTTAAACTTTATTTAAACAAAAGATTTGCTTTTAAATTAAAGCCACTTAATTTATATATTTAGTTTTGATTTAAAAACTTAAGCGTCTTAGAAACATTAAATGCCATTAATCTGGCAGAAATTTCAATTACTTAGAACTAAAGCGTCATAAGCAGCGGTTTATATATAAATATTATATGTTTGGTGGTTTATAAATGATATATACCGTTGCGCGCCCTGAAGTATGCAGCATGTTTGTGCTCAGCTCAGCATTTACTTGTGGCATAATCTGTTTTTGGCCTACAGGGTATACACGCTAAAAGGGAACTCATTTGGTATTCATAAATGCAGGCCAGGACTTAGTTCGCACACGTCAGAAGCTAACGTTGTCCTTTTACACCCAAATTGTTTAATTGGCTGACAAAGACGCATAGCAAAACGGCTGCCAGTTCCCTTCCCTCCTCCCACCCTTTTCCCCTTCGGCATAAGACGACCACAATAATGTGGGCGTTGAGAAATTTGCATAAGTCAACGAAAACTGAGCGTTGACATTGAACGAATTTAGCAAGGACTCGTTGCTCTACTCGAAAATGCACTCAACTTGTCGCAATCACCTCTAATACAATTTGACACCAATATACTTGGAATAGTTTCGGAGTTACCACAATGATATCGAGAGCGAGTATATAAACGTGTGGCAGCCACTGTAGCAGCATCAGTTCCATCGCACTGCCTAATACCAGTAGAACCACAGCTACAGTCACCACTACAACTACAACTACACCTCTTCTAACTACAGTTGTTAACCAAAAAGTACAAGTACAAAATGTGCAAGACAATTTCCTTCTCGTTGGCATTCATTTTGGCCCTGTGCGTTGTGGCAACTGTTCAGTCCGTGAACGTTAAGCTCTGCAGCGAACAACTGAACGACATGCTCGCCCGGCTCTGTGTACGAGGCTTCAATTCCATCATTGATTACCGCAAACGTAGCAGTCGTAAGTACTCCACTTCGGTGTGAAACTGAACACTCAACTAACTAACTGTGGCCTACCCCATTTAGCCCAATTGGATGCAGATCCTTTGGATCCCATTCAGTACATTGAACAGATGGAGGCTCCTAAAGCCGATGATTTGCTACCTTATCCCTTGTCCAATGGCCGCTTGAGGAAAATCTTTCAGCAAGAAGCTTTCAGCTCCTTGACTGCCACACGACGACGCACACGTGGACAGATCGTGCAGGAGTGCTGTGAAAGGCCATGCAAACTGGAAGAACTGATGGCCTACTGTGCCGCCTAAGTCCAATGATTCCCGATACAGATACCTTCCCCCTGTACCCCTTTAAGCACCGCGATCAGAGTACACTTTTGGAACATATAGATCCTTGAATTGAGCCTTTTAGAGCCCCCATGTTGCACATATACTATTATCTATTTATATTAAAAAACGCTTGAAATAAAAGTCAACTGCATTAACAAAAGTTTATGTATAAAACTAGCTGATTTATTAACTTATTTTAAACGGTATTCGGTTAAATATTGTGGTTGGATTTTAAGTAATCAACTTATTACAACGTTAACTTAGTTATTGAAGTTATTATTCCATCGATACCTGAACTATTTAAAATGAAGTTCATTATCTATTTTATAAAAATATTGTAGACTTATATGAGTTATCTGATTCTTCCACTTTTCAAATATATCCAATAAAATTTTCTAGTGTTTCCCCCTTGGTTTCTATACCATAAAGGGTTTTCACATACTTCAACGTTAAGATACAAAATATATCTCAGTTTAAACCTTTGCTCATAAAGGGATACAATTTTATTACCTTAGTTTTACAAAAAACTCCATAGAAACTAGTCACTTCAAACGGTAGCTCCTTCATGAAAGTGTGTGTCTTTAAGTAGACCTTAAACCCCCTGCTACAGAGTATCTAAAAAACCAACAGTCTTGCTTAAATAACTAACTAAATTTTGACTTTCGTTTAGAGTTTTTAATATATTATTTTCATGTCAGTTTATAGTATTACAGCGTATTAAATAGATGATTATAATTATAATACAAATAGACTATAATAATTATGCTTAACTAAGTACTTTTGTTTTTCCTGCTTTTTGTGTAATTTTCATAAATTTTCCAATGAGCTCGCTATGAGCTAAGACACATGAGTGCTTAAGTGGGCCGAGAATCGAGTTGTCGGTGGGTTTTTCAGGGGTTTCTAATCATCCTTGGGATTATAGCAGTACAAACTGAGCTCTGCCCAGGTACACGAATTGTAGCAGCATTGCTCGGTGATACCCAGTCGACGCCTACGGTTTTTCATTAGGTGATTGGCACTCTCGCCGAGTAGGGCGCGTAGCAGAGGCTGCTGCTCGAATTGTAGATCCGAGTAGGCGCCAAAGTTGCCTTCAACGGCATTGAGACTGTTGTCTTCACTAAGCCCTGCAAAAAAGGATTACACGAGTTAAACAGAGACAGGGGATAGGGACACCTGGTGCTTACCTGTGCGCTTCATCTTGGTGTTGTAGCCATATTGGCAAATTCTGTCCAAGGCCTCGGGTAGATCAGAGCCACAGAGGCGCAGCGATTGCACCTGGTTAGCTGGTAATGCCAGGCAGCAGATCAGTAGCAACAGTTTCAAGTTCTCAAAGTACATGATGGGTGTTTAGCGGTAATCCAATGTTTTACAGTGACTGCTAAGCGTATCGTGACGCGTACAAAAACCAAACCACAACTGTGGCCAGACTTGCAAATGGGCCAACGTTTTATAAGTTGGGCAAAACACCAGGCAGCTCCACTGCCCCACTGGGTACTGTCAGCCAGTATTAGGAGATGTGTCAGTTTGGTTATTCGCCAGATACCATGGAGCTTGGCACAACAACCTATCACTGCCTGGCAAGACCTTGGTCTACGTGTGCGTGAGTGGGTGGGATATTCACTCATATCGACAACAGACGTTATCTTCATTCTGCTCTGCCGTCTGCTCTTTGTTTATGTTTTTCACACCAAAGCATTACGCATAGATCGCAATTGTTAAAAAACAAAAGCACCCGCGCAACCCTGACCTCTGACCCCTTTTCCTACTCGTCTATCTATTGTTGTTTATGCATACTCTTACCGTGGGCTTCGAGAATTTCTCTAATGGAATTGGCACAGCGTGAAATGAGGCCAAAAAACTTGCTGAAACTATTTGCAGGGTCCATAAATTAGACAAAGTTTTTACTAAACTCTGTTAAATCAGCGTAACATTAACAGAGTGTTCTGTTAACTTAACAGGCACTAAAGCACTTGACATAGAAGTAAAGTAACTTAACAGTCTGTTAGTTGAATGTTAGTAAATGAATTTAACATAGCAGCAATGTAATTTAACATCTTCTTATCAAACATTAAATGTTTGTTTAACATTCTACTTCCAATTCATACAGAAAAGTCACCCAACTGTTATTGTTTCCTACACCTGAGAGTATTTCTAATTCGTTTTGACTTTTCTTTGTTGTTTTGCTGAAAAACACGGCGTCATCTAATTAAAAATTCAATATTTTCATTATTGTTCCGAGAATGCAAGGGCAAAACATTTGCATTGACGTGAAAGCCGATGGCGAAAAGCGTCGAAATGGGGGAAAAACACGGGGATCCACAGCTGGTGGCCTCATTTGGCAAGTGGGAGAAGTAGACGCCACAGAACCTTTGGGGTGGCAACAGCAGCAGGAGAAGTAGTAGACAGAGAACCTTTTGTTTTGCCATTGTTATCGAGTAACTTTATTGTTTCCATGAAATATTACAATAAGACATTGGGAAATATTATTAAGATTATTATTAAATGTAAATTTTGGGGGGGTTAAATGTTAAGTGAATGAATTGCAAAACGCAAATTCCGTTTGGGTATCGCTTTAGGGGGTATTTTTTTGTCGTTTGTTCCTTTGGTCCATTTGGTGCTTGTGGTCCTCGTCAAGTGCAAGTGCTTTCTAGGCGCAATACTCCAGAATGTCATCGTAGGTGCAGCCCTCCGTGCAGCACTGCTCGGTAATCCTGCGACGTGGGCGACGTAGTTCACGATTATCTGATGCCTCGTTGATAATGTCCATGGGATTGGGTTCGTCCGGTTGATCCAATTGTTGCCTGAACTCCAGAAGACGCCACTTGCGCAGCAATAACTGCTCAGGGCTCAGTGGGGTTCTATCCGCTTGAATATTAAGTGAGTTTGGTGAGCGGATAAAAACGGATAAAACGGTTTTGTGGACTTACTGTCACGTCGAAATCTGCGTGAGAATCCATGAACACAAATCAGGTCAAGGGCCTCGATAAGTGCATCTCCGCAAAGTTTCCTCCTACACTCGACCTGCTGCACCGCCTGCGACAAGGCGAACATCAGCAGCAAGGCCAGACCGTATCGGAAGCTCATGTTGCTGACATGCAAAGTATTTCACACTAGCCTTCGATACTCTATACTCGCCTGTCCGAGTAACCGATTAACCGTCTAACCGGATGATTACTTATCCTGTCTGTCTCTCGACTCAGCTCTCAACACTCTGCTCTCAACTAACACACTCCTGATCAGTGCGCATACCAACGCTTACTGATTTTTAAACTCATCTGAAGATCAACTCAATACCTCGTTTGACTTATCACTCAGGTAGCTGGTAGTCAGTGTCGGTCAGTGGCAGGTCAGTCAACTAATCAAGGGTCAGGCAAACGTTTTTCAGAGTTTCCGGGGTTTTCACAGCCATACAGCCGGCACGCAAATGCCCTGAATTTTTCCCACTTCGGAATTGCCCAACTTTAATCCCGTTTTCCAGTACCTAAGTCAAAACTCTTTCTCCATTTTGCTCTTTTCTCACTCAGGCTACTTCTGGCACATCAGCGATTTGCATCTGGACACGTTTTATTCCACGCAAGGCGACATTTACAGAAGCTGCTGGGAACTCACGCGTCCCGGCGCCTCAAATCCACCGCAGGCACTGGAGAGTCCTGGTCCCTTTGGCAACTACAACTGTGACAGTCCCTGGAGTCTCGTGGAGTCTGCGGTAAAGACCATGAAGGCCAAACAGGGCGACAACGTCGAGTTTGTTTTGTGGACTGGCGATGCCCTTTCACACTCCGCTCAACCGCTCTCGGAGCAGAAACAACACGAAATTCTACGCAATATTACCGAACTGCTGGGACGCAGCTTCTCGGCACCTTTTATTTTCCCTGTGCTGGGACATGAGGACGGCAGCAACACTGGCCTGCAGAAGTACAGACAAATGGGCGAATTGTGGCGACACTGGCTGCCCACTGAGGCACTAAACACCTTCGAACAGGGTGGCTACTATTCCATTGAACAAACTAAGAGTCGTCTACGCATCGTTGCGCTTAACACGAACTTCATGCGCCACGACCACGAACCAGAGCCCAGGGTATCTCACAGTCTGCGGTGGCCAGCGGAATACTATACAGAACCCAAGGCATCTAGCAGCACAATGTCTGCACAGGATCAGCAGCAGGCGGAGCAGCAGTGGCTCTGGCTAGAGGAGGTGCTAAGCAAGGCGAAGGAGAAACAGGAAACGGTAGGTGAAAAGACTGAGGAGATCTGGGAGTAGAATAAGACATGAGAAAGGAAGGAAGAAGAGAATTATTAGTAGGGTAAAACAATCTGTTTAAAAGAAGACCAACTGTCAGGGACTTCAGGGAAGGAAATGTCCTATTCTGTGGGGTATTGGAATCAAAGATTTCGAGGTAAGAAAAGTAAGCAATTTTAAAGTTGGGTAAGTTCTTTGGTTAAGCGATAGGGAAAGAGTATAATGAGTACCTAAGACCGAAAGGAAAGATTATTTCCTAAAGATAAAGAGATTTGAGAAGTAGTAAGCTAATGAACCCTGCTCCGCTCAGCCAACTTAACCTCCAAAACAACTCCCCTAATCCCATTCCCATTTGCACCTCATCAACAGGTCTACATAGTAGGTCACATGCCACCCGGCGTCGATGAGCGTCAGCTGGGACCACAGCACAGTGGTCAGCTAATTTTCACAGAGCGCAACAACAAACGCTATTTGGACACTGTGCGCAAGTATGCGTCGGTCATACAGGGACAGTTCTTTGGACATCTGCACTCGGACACCTTTCGTTTGTTCTACGACGGGCAAGGTAAGCAAATTCAGCATGTGTCTGAACTATTTAACACGCCCTACTGCCACAGGTACGCCCATTTCCTGGCTGATGGTATCACCCTCGGTGGTGCCACGAAAGGAGGGCATTGGTGGCTCCAATAATCCAGCACTGCGTCTCTACAAATTCGACACGGGCAGTGGTCAAGTGTTGGATTACACTCAGTACTGGTTGGATCTGCCGTTGGCCAATAAAGCTCACGAGCCACTTTGGGTGGCCGAATACAATCTGACCCACTACTATGCGCTGTCGGAGATTTCGGCGACTGCACTACACAACTTTGCAGAGCGTTTTACAGGCAAAGATGGTTCCTGGTTCAGCAGGTGAGTAACTGATCAAGGTAGTAGTCTTAGAAACATACGGGAAACAACACTTCCCTTCTCGCTCTCTTCCGTCGCCTCTTCCCTTGCAGATATCAACGTGCCAATGCTGTGAGATTTCAATCGAGCTCCGCTTGCCAAGGTCTCTGCATGCTGAATCATTACTGTGCCATCACACGTCTAGACTACGACGAGTTCCGGTTGTGTCTGGAGTCGGAGCAGTTGCCGCTGCAGGGACATGCCACTCAAGCGGTGCTGAGCAGCAGCTGTGCAGTCGCCTCGCTGCTTGTGGCATTGAGCTTTATGAGCTACTGGCAGCAGACTCAGCACTGGCTGTTCAAGTGTCCAGTGCAACAAATTAACCCAGCGAATTTATAAGGTATTCCCGGACAAATTCCGGATATGAATTCCCATCTCAAGCTCCATGCAGGCGCACTACTACTAAAACCAAAGCCCAGCTAAACAAATTAACTAAACTAAACTAAAGTAAAGTATAAAAGTAACTCAAAAAAACATAAATAATTAAAGCATAAATCGCGCTATTTTAATCTCCAATTATGCTGTATGTGTGCGTGTCTGTGTTCTTGTATGTGTATGTGTAACTGTGCAAGTGTGTGCGTCTGCGTGCGCCTGTGTGTGAGCCATATCATATGTGTGTGTGATAAAGTTCGTCTATTATTATAAATATTATTATAATTATTATTATTATTATTATTACTATTATTATTACGATTATAAATGTATATGAATATGAAACAAATAAACGACAAATTTTTAATGTTAATGTGTGTGTTTGTGTGTGCGTGTTCGATAAATATTTATGCAACAAATTGTGGCACTAATAAATGTGTTAATTTGCACCCAAAGTCAGAAACAAGTGTTGGGGAAAACTGCCTCGCATTTTGCCCATTTGCCACTCCGTCTGCTTTTTTATGGTCAACTCCATTAAACTGCAAACGCCGCAGCGTCCATAATAAAACAGTGTGGCAAGTAGCAAGTGGCAAATGGGAAATGGGAAAGCGACAAGCAGCAAAGACAATTCGGAGGCGACAAACCTAAGCTGTGTAGACCAGAGTTTTGCTACTGTTGCTGCTGCTGCTGCTGCTACTGACATGAACACATCATGAGTAATGCATGACTTGCCACCGAAATGAAAGCCGAAAGCTTGTTGCATGCCACAAAATTTGGAACCCAAAAAAGAAGACTGCCGCTGCCGCTGCCGTTGCATGCGTGACACTCCTGCTACGTGCTGTCCGGCTAAATTATTGGTGAAATCTACGTTAGCATTTGATATTTTCCTACCAAATTGCTTAGCCTTAGTCTTTTACAGTTCCAAGCAGTTCCCTCAACCCCCTGCCACCCACTAGTCCACCCACATCCCACATATCCCAAATCCCCAACACATTCTCTAGCCTGCATAGAATTTCTAAAGTAAAAACAGTTGGGCTGAGCAGCAAGAACTTGCGGGAAATTGCTTAAAGTCAACTAAAAGTAGCTTTTTTATTTATTACCAATTTTTCAATATTTTCAACTTTGACTGTTCATAACTCAGTCAAATGGGGTGATATCTTGAAAAGTTATACCTTTTTAGACTCTGTGCGAGTAGTAGAATCGATTGCAATCAAAATTTGCAATTCTCAAAATCGAACCAATTTTGACCAAATTTTATGATGTTACCCCTTTGCATTTTTTCAAAAAATCAATAGAAAATTTGTTGATAAATTTTTTAAATTTTTTGATGCCAATCGTTAGTTCTGGATCTACCGAGTCTATGACGGTATAACAAACGAAAATTGGACACCAGAGCCTCAAAATATATCCATTTTACATAAAAAGAATTTTTTCAAATTTAAAATTTTGGCTCCGATTGACACTCCTAGTCGTCTAAACTCCGAGCAACTTTGCGCTTTTAAAATATATATTTTAATGCCCATCGATAGTTCTGCACCTCCCGAGTCTAAGAAGGTATAACAATCAAATATTGGACAACAAAGTTACAAAATATACCAATTTGACATAATAAGAATTTTCTCAAAATTTAAATTTTTACTGTAATTGATTCTCCTCATCGTCTAGACTACGAGCCACGCAGCGCTTTTAAAATATATTTTCATCTAACCGAGCTATGAACATACAACACTTCACAAGTTATAAATTATTGCATTAAGCAGCAAACACTGTCTTGTCTAGTCCGCATAATTGTTATAATTCATTTAAAACCAACGCATATTTAATTAAAAATAGATAAATTGCTTTAAAATAGCTAGAACGGCAGCACTGAGCCAGCAACATTTTGCTTGGGTTATTGTGGCACGCTCTGTGGCATTGCATACTTTCGGGGGCTGTTTTGCTTGATGGGTTGGTTAGGAAAAGCGAGCGAGTAGGGCAGGGGCTGTGCAGGTTATCGGGTCTATCAAAGTTGCAACCGAAAGTGGAAGAAGCAAAGTGTGCAGCTGACACTTGCAACGCCCGCAGTCATTAAAGTTTATTAAGAAAATGTGGTCGGGAAAACTCCGAGTCAATCTAACATTGGAAAATTGGCAAACAGCAAATGGAAAAATTAGAACGTTTTTGGTGGCACCCCTAGACAATTCGTGCCAAACACACACACGCACACACCTACTGGAGTCACAACACAGTTTTCTTCGGTTCTATGATTTTCTTCGCTTTTCCCCAGTTTCCAGCTCTTTTGCGGTTTCTGCAATTTGGCAAACTTCCGAGCAAGAATTTGATTTGAATTTGAGTTTGATTTTGATTTCGAATTTGAATTTCAACTCGATTTTGAGCACCCGCAGAAAAGGAGTTGAAAAAAAACTAAAATGCAGTCCAAATAGCTTGACACAAAGCAAACTTTTGCCAATCGCAAAAAGAACAAGTAAATATATAGCTAAGGTGTATATGGTAGACAGGTGTGTGTGCATAGATATAGACTATAGTCAAGCGATAAGTGGGTTTGTATTTTCTCTAGATTTTTCTCAGCTTCCACACACTTTGGCATGCATATTATAAACACTCACCTGTTTGGTTGCCAGCAGGTAAATGCCTGCTGCCAGCTGCTGCTCAGTAGATGCGCATAGAAGGCCACATTGGGAGTGGTTGTAGGGGTCGCTAAAGGGGTTTGGCGGGGTTGGGCAACAGGGTTAAAAAGATTGCGACTGGGCGAGCAAAAAACGGCATATAAATATTTGTACATTATGGCAATGTATATTCTGTTGCCTTATTTGATGCTGCCGTTGCTGCTGCTGTTGCACCTGCCTCAACCACAACAGCAGCAGCAGCAGTGGCAGTGGCTGTAGCAGCAGCAGCAACAGCATTAGCCTCGGCGCTGCCACATGAGCAAAACAATTTCAATTCTAATGTGCCATTAATCATTCACAAACATTAAACATATATGTATTTATATATATACCCAACATATACTATATATACATATTTAGATATATTTATATACATGTTTATACACTTGTTTCATATGTTCGGCTTTGAAGCGTGAAATACTAAAATGAAATTTCAAGCAGCTTAGTTGGCTGTCAGTTGCTCTCTGAATTCGCTTTTTTGGTTCTTTTCTATTGGATTGATCACCTGACGACCTGCATGACGTGGGCAGAGGCGGTAGAAGAAAGTGGGCGGAGCAGCAGAGGCAGCACTCAGAATAATGCACTAATTGATGTGCTTGACCGCACGACATACCCTCCAATTTGACTGTGTTGAAGTGCGCTTTATTAAACCACAAAAACAACATTCAAATAACTGCAAATACAACAAACTACAGCTAAAAACAACAACAATTACAAGTTGTTTTGCTTGACGGCAACCAAAAATACAATTCCAAATATATAAACACATAAAACTAAAATATACGAGGCCGAAAATAAAAACTTGGCCAAAGTATTTATTAAACGATTTAGGCAACAACGAATGGCAAATACAGTTTTTAATAGAGGAATATTTAAACAGCTATAAAATGGCTAGAAAGGTAAACTTTTGCTAAAAGTCTTATAGGTTCGGGTAGACAGTTCTACAAATATTTATAAAATAAAAAAAAACTGAGCTCTTAAATTAGTGAATCGGTTAAAGAAACTTTAAGTCTACTGTTGGCTGTGTTTTTATTCAGTTAAACACACTAGTGATTAAAGTAGTCCACTAAATTTCGCATGAGTTTTTGTATCTTTATATACTCCTTTTATATATTTGCTGCATAATTCAGCAATAAATAATAGTGAGGCATTTAAACTTAGTTGCACTAGCTAATTAATTAAACAAAACTACTATAGTAGCTAGAAAGGAAGAGAAGTGAGTAAACTAGACTAGAAAATACACAGCAGTCAGCCCAGAGCTAATCTAACCTACCAACTTGATCAGAACTTTGATCTTTCATACCGAACTACTCAAAGATACACTGTCTAATAAAATAAATAAGCATTGCGATAAACTGCCCAATAAAGCCAAATTGATTAATCACAAGCCGACACCTGCAAATAAACAAATGCTTCGACACAGCTCATGTACACTCAATTAGACAGCGTATGCAAATCAGCTTTAAAATGGCTTTCCAAAAGTCCAAAAATAAATATTGAATATTCGAAAAAGAGCGAATATACTCATGAATACAAACATAACATGGCATAACGTATAAATGAACACGAATGAGGTACATAAGTATATCTATCTAAATATCTATCTATCTATAGTTGCTTTATTTTGTGCTTAATTAGCTGAGTGTAGTCGTTGCTAAATGTGTTAGTGTGTGAATGTGCGAATGTGTGTGTGTTTGGAGTGTGCTTGAGTGTGTGTGAATGTTGAATATTTATTGCTTTTGTGCAGGCTCTTTTACTTGTAGGTTGTATCAAAATACGTGATTAGCCCAAAACCAACAGACTAATTTATAAACACATACATGAATAAGTGTGCGTGCGTGTGTGTGTGTGTATCTTTAGCTTGTTTTTGTATTTCTTAGATGTTTCTTAATGTTTGTGTGTCATCGGTTTTCCATGAAACAAGAAGGCAAACCACAAGCAACAGCAGCGGCAACAACTTTTGCGAACTTGTGGCAAGTGTTTGAATGTGAGTGTGTTTGAGAGCAACTGTGTGTGTGTGTGTGTGTGAGGTGTGTATGAGTGAGCACGGTGAACTGGCAAACAGCAAACTGCGAACTGCGAGTAACAATAATAATTCGCATCGCGAACGTGGTCACCTTCACCAAGAGCCTGTCAGAATCCCGTAGTCGTATCCGTAGTCGCTGACAGTGCAGAGGCGCCACAGTTTCCAGGTGTGTGTGTGTGTGGTAACTGAGTGTGTGTGTGTGTTGTGTTTGCTGCATCACAGATACCAACTGTCAAAGTGTGCGTGTGACTGCATTTTTGACTGCATTGTGCATTGTGCACTTTTATACTATTTTTGTGAATTTTGTGATTTTCTGTGTGAAACGTGAACTCGCCACAATATTCAGATGAATACCATAAACTATATGTGATATATATATATATATAATACATACAGATATGTGTATGAGTCCCCGCTGCTCTGACATATCAAAAAGATGCGCGTGCGTGCAATCAAAATTTAATTAAATTAATTGAAAAACCAAAATGATAAAAATGATTTAAAATGAACCACACACAATGCTGTCAGTCATCATCAAAGTGGCAATCGCTAATTAGCATTTAAAGCATAATTAGCAGCCAAGAAAACTAAAGAAAAATCCAATGGAAATGCTCACAATAATAATATTCGAAATACAAAAAAATAAAACTTAAGAAGAAATTTAAAGAAAAGATATGAAATGAATAGAAAAGAAAGGAAAACTGCAACAATTAAATGTCATTTTACGTTTCCAATTTGAATGCCGTCGCGCTATTTATGTTAAAAACAAAAAAAATGACAGAAAGAAAAAAGCTAAAGCAAAAAAACAAGAATAAATAAATTGGAAAATTGTGCTGGTTTCTTTTTCTATTTTGCCTTTTTCCACTTTTTGCTTTTGTCGTACACGTAGACGCGTTAGAAAACGCCGCACTGACATCGACGTTGGAACAGAACTCAGAAATAGAAAATAGAATATTATTAGAGACGTGTTTTTCAGCGTTTTCAGTGTTTTCAGTGCTTTTTTCTTTCATTCGTGGAGCTGTCGAGGCGCAGCAGTAAAAATTCTGTAATAGTCCACGAGGCCACACAGCTACAGATACACCTACAGCTAGAGAGATACAGCTACAGCTATACATTTGTATCTTTCGTTGAGTGACTCTGAATGCAGTGTGGCATCTCTCTATGTGTGTGGACTGAGGTCCATCTTCATTCTATGCTGCTTTTTTTTTATATTCTTCATATTTCACTTTGTGCGTTCTTATTCTTATTTTTATTATTTATTTGTGAAATATTCACAAAAACTACTTGGGGCGCTGCGAAAGCGATTATTGTTGTTGTTGTTTTCAGTCTTCTTGTTGTTATTGTAGTTTGGACATATATCTACTGTGTGTTTGCGTGTATGGTTGTGTGTGATTTGTGGCCAAGTTACAGTAGCGTCACACACACACGTTGCCAGCGTTTACACAGTTCAATTAACTGGCGACTCATCGACTGAATCAGCAGTCACTTAAGCCGTTAAGTCGTTTTCATCCATCAATGCGCGAATATCTTAGTCAGAAATTAGCTAATCTACTTGGTATTCGTCTGGTCAATTTCTCACTTGACACACTGCCAAGAACATTATTTTATCGCAGCAAATTAATTTGGCGCTGTATAGTTTATGAAGCTATAAACAAAATCGAAAGCTTAAGATAAATATTCATAAATATTCGAACGAACGAAGCAAAAAGTTCAAATGAAAAGAATTTATCAAATTTATTGCGTAATATTATAAATGAGTTTTTTATCAATGGTTTTGGCGCAGAGTAAAGTCCATAAATTTTAGGGTTACCATTTGCAAAATACGCGCAGCTATTAAAAAATTAAATTTTATTTGTATTTCAAATTGCTTGAGTTTTAAGTGGAATTTAAATGAATTTTTGTTTTAGGGTGACCATCAAAAGTTAAGTGCTTAGAAACTGTTGCATATTTTAAGGCGCAGGTCAGTCAGCGAGGCCAGTTTTCAAATTAAATTTTTTTGTTTTCTCCACTTCACTGTAAATTGGCCATATCAATTGCATGCACTTTATTGCTGGACGCCACTGTGCGCTTTTCATTACGCTACGCACTGATACACAAACTTACACACAACAGATATAGAGGCAGGCTAGCAGACACACAGATACAGCTACAAATACAGATACAGTTATTTATTCAGCTGCTTAGGATGTGAAACCGTAGAATGATGAAAAACGAAAAGCGAAACGCGTGATCATTGCGTAAAGTGTTTCATTTTTGGTTTTTCCTTTTGGCTAACGCCAGTGGCTGTTGCTGCCGCTATAGCCGCTGCTGTGGCAAGCAGCGGAGACCAGTGGCAAGCAGCAAACATCACATCACAACACATCAGCCATCATCGCATCAACCATCATCGCATCAGGCTGTTGGTTGATGCGACGATTCGAGTGCTGTTCCTCAGTTCAGTTCAGTGCAGTTCAGGTCGGTTCAGTTCAGTTCTGTTCAGTTCGTTTATGGTGCGCTTACAAAACGCCGGTTGGCCGTAACGGCCGCGCAAGAAAACGTGGCCGGATGCGGGTCTGTGCCCGGAATCAAATGAAAATGAAAAAAATTATAAGAAATGCAGAGGAAACGAAACGAAAAGGAAGAGAAAAAGCTAAAGAAAAGCCGCACAATGTGTCCGGGTCATAACTGCAGCTGCGTGTTCATATTTGCCACAATAAATGCAATTGCCAGTGCTGTTATAGCCAACAGGCGAAAGGTGTAAGGTCGTGACATGAACAAGACCAGACACGAGACAACAGGCAGCGACACGACGAACTTTTGGCAATTTGGCGGCATTATAAATGGATTAAGCAGCGCCAAATTGCAACAGACGGTGAGTACAAAAAAACACACACCCTACACACACACACACACCCTCACACACTCATACATGTAAAGTTAAGAATTTTAATAGCCTCGGCGGGAGCGTGAAAAAGCAAACTATAAACAAATTATATGTGCCATGAAATATTTAAGCAATTCAACTAAAAACAAAGCAGCTAGAACCAACAGCTGCCAGCTACTAATTAAATTAAACAGAGCTTTTCCTCATACGCATACAGATACGTTTACAGATACAGATACGTTTGATAGATACACAGATAAACGAGAACACAAACAGAGAACTCTGCGGAAATTGTTGCGCCTCAATGAAAATGCAAATGCAAACGCAATGCAAATGTGCATGCAACAATATTTGCAGCTGATTTCGTTTCGTTCACGTTTACATACACGCACAGATACAGATACAGATACATATCTATATATATATTTGTATCTGGAATTGTGTGCATTCATATATTGTTTCTATGGAATCAATGCACTGCAAAAATAGTCTTTTCAAACACACACACACACAGTCAGTCACTCACATTGTCTTTGTGTGTGCGCCACGCCCACTTCGCTGCGTGTTTTTTGAAACATCAATTTTTTTTATACATTTTTTTGATGCCTGCATTTTTTATGCGAATTCTCGCACAATTCATGCGAGCTTTAATACCGTGCTAAGTACACCTGCCGAGCGAGTTTCTGTGTGTGTGCGTGTGTGTGTTTTTTGAGTGTGTAAAACTTTAATTGGAACATCAAGTGGCAGGCAAACACTTTCACACAGCAACACACACACACACTAGCACACTCGTACAAGCTGCTTCATAATATTTTATTAAATTCTGATTAATTTTCGCAGCCATCGGGCACAAGTAGCAACAGAGTAGGAGTAAATCAGAGGGTGGGAGGGATATATTGTTGCCTGCTTTTGGGCGCAAACCAAATAAATGCAAATACCTCATTAGTTGGTCATTTGAACAGCTGCAGGCCACAGCTGCGTTCAGCTCAATTAAAACGCACAAATTGCGAATCAACGAACACAAACACACAATCAATACACCCACACACCCACACCCAACACACACTCGCACACTTCCACTCAAGTACATTCAAGTCCTCAAGTCAGGGCTGAATATTTTATTGCATTTTCTTGTTTCTGTTGCTGTTTCTGTTTCTGTTGCTACTGTTATTGTAATTTGTGCCCGCAATGGGAGCATTCAGTGGAAATGTGCAATTTTTACTACATAAATTGTATTTCTTTTAATGAAAACGAAGCACAAAGATAATAAATATGTCTACTAATAATAAAAACTATGTTTCAATGAAGATAAATGCATATATAAAATTATATTTATGCTGCTGCACTAGAACAATATATATTATGCTCTCTTAACAGTTGCTGCTGCTGTTAAGGGGCACTTAACATAGCTGGAGAAACGCTTAACAGTAGACAAGCAAGACCTGTTAACATGCAGCGTATAATTTGAATAATTTAGGACTCTGACGTCTGAATGACGAATGTGATACCTTTTTAAACTCAGCAGGATGAGAACTATCGATTGGCATCAAAATAAATTTCGATCACTTATTGGAAAAAATTAAATGGGGTAACATCATACAATTTTGTCAAAATGGGATCGATTGGAAGAATTGTAAATTTTGATGGCAATGGATTCTACTACTCGCACAGAGTCTAAAAAGACATAACTTTTAAAGATATCAGCTCATTTGGCTGAGCTATGATTATACAAAGTTTAGCCATTTCTAGCTATTTTCCTATGAGTGAGAAATTTTGGCAACATTGATGCTGTTATTTGCCAACAGATCTGTAGTCAACATTTAGAGCACTGTTAACTGACTGCTAGTTTATGTTAGCTATCAAAAAATGGAACAAGTTTATAGAAAAGCAGAAAAAAAAGGGGATAAGAGTTGTAAAAGCGTTTAAGAGTCTTTTAATTTCCCAGAAAATTAAGCTGTCTATTTTGAGTAGCATCAGGTTGTATTTTCTGTATGATTTTCTTTTGAGCTGCATGAAAATTGTGTATTATTTTTTTGTGCTGCATCTCGACGTGCAGAAGAATATTAGAAGTGGAATTACTTGTGTTTGTTAACAGTCTGCGGACCCACACACACACACACAGACAAAAGGGCAAGCAAATAGAAGGAGAGCAGAAAAACAGTGAGACAGAGAGACAGTCAGTCAGACAGTGAGACAGACTGTGAGACAGACTGTCAGAAGAAGAGCAGAAATGACGCAAATCTGTATAATACCATTTGCTCAAAGTTGCTAATTTTATTTGAGGTGACACAGAAGGCGGGAATTTTGCTTTGGCATCAAAAACGCAGAGAAAAACTGAAACGATAGAAGTGAGAAATGAGAATTTGAAGATGTGTGTCTAGTTGTCTCAGTTTTTTTTTTGTGTGTGTGGAAAAATATTAGAATTATTGCAAAACTGAGCATATTTTTGCTGCTATTTTTAACAAAAATAAATTGTTGTTGAAGGAAAAACCAAAAAAAAAATATAGAAAGGAGAAAAAAAAACATTAACAAATACAAAAATTGAACATATAAAAATAATAATAATATTTCGTCTGGCCAAAAAGTGCTGCTCAACATTAGTTTAAGATACATTTTTAAATGTGACAGTAGTGAGTGTCTCTCCGGTCGTTGGAAAAACACGACTGAATCAAAATTACAAAATTATAAAATATCTCGAGTATTTTGTAATTTGTTTGCAACAGCTGTAAAGGCAACAAAAACAGCAGCAGCAATAAATCTAATGAAAATTATACATTTTATATTATTGTGATGTGCATTATTAATAAGAAAAACAAGAGAAAAGATTTGTGTCAAGACAAAGAAATGCATATAAATATATATGAATATATATAAAATGTATCTGCAGAGCAAGTAGCTTGTAGATACATAGCTGAGAGAGTGCCAGTGCTTCCAGCAGTAGCTATAATTATTTGGAAATATTCTTTTAAAAATTATACATATCTAAAGTATATGTATGACATTGAATATATATTTAAAAAGATTTCTTTGTCTTGTTATCGTTTGATGGTTTAGTTGGGGTATTTAGCTTGTTGTGTGCGTGTGTGTTACATGTTGATAATCCAATTATTATAGGCGAATTAGCATAAAAAATACACATAAAAAAAAACAGACATAGATAAAAGAAGAAGCAGCTGGTAAAAGGCTTAACAAATGAAAGAATAATGAATAACAAATGAGTAAACTTCAATGCGAATTAATTGGTTTATAAGCCTAAAGACGCTTACACACACTCCAATACACTCCAACAGACACACTCACACACACTCACATACTCGTTATGCATGTGAAATCATAAAAAAACAATCAACTCTTGAGGGCATTACGATATGAATTGCTGACTGAAAAACAATAAGTAGGCGTAATAAGGGATTAAGTTGTCAACGGGGATTCAAACGTTGTTTAACTTCTGCATGTTGCAGATGACATGAATATTTCAATTTTAAATTTTAATTTTTAAACACACACACACACACTGGCACACACACATACGGGTACACACGCACAGACAGTAAACGGAAGCTGATGGGCCGGAAATGAACCTTTTCGTTAACTGCAGACAGATTCGCCATTTTATAAATGACAATCAAACAAATAAGCTTTATATATAATAAGTAATACATCATTATCATCCACATACATACAAGTGTACAAGTAAATATTTAAAGCATATAAATTTAACTAAAGGATTTTCGTTTTCATTGATTTTAATTGCAGAACGAACAACGAACTACGATTAACGACTTAAATTAAGCCATTTACTTAGTAGCTAGCACATTTAGCAAAACTGTATGAAGCTGGGTGAATTGTATACAATTTTAAGAATTATTTACCACAACAACAACAATAACTAGAAGAAGAAGAAGAAGAACAGCAACAAGTTGAAAGAAAAACAACAACAAAAAGCCGCTTGTTAAGTCGATAAGCAGCCTAGACTCTATAGACAAAGACAAAGCTAGGAAGTGGCAGAGAAACAGAGAGAAAGAGAGGGAGGCAAACAGACACGAAATTTTAAAAATATTTTTTATCAACAATAATTTAAAAGTTTTCGAAGTCAAGCAGAGCGAGAGAGCAATTGCGAGAGTGAAAGAGCGCACAAATCAAGTGGGCAAAAGAAGCAGCAAACGCAACGAAGTTTAAGGCTCAAACAGTAGACAACAACATCAACTAGAACAACAACAACAGCAACAACAACATAATGGCTGGAGTACAACGCAAACTTGTGCACAAGCAATTCAATTCACCGATGGGCCTATACTCCCAGGAGAACGTTAAGGCCACGTTAAATCGGGAGCTGAAGGCCTTTGGGGCCGACGGGTGAGTCAAATGAAATGATTATACATTTAAATGCATAATTTTATAGAACTGCGTGAAACTGAAAGTGGCAAGTGGGGAAAGTGGCAAGTCAAAAGCGAAAAGCGAAAAGATGAAAGAGCACAGGTACACCCACACACACACAAACACACACAGCTCTCCCACCGCTATAAAAAACGCGTTTCAAAAGGCACAAAAGGCAGCTTTAGTTAGCCTACAATTTCCCCTTTCTAACAGCATTAAAGCCAAAAGAACTGAATCAACATCTAGCTAGATATTATATCTTGTATCTGGTATCTGGCATCTACTGACTGCTGGCAACCTGGTGGCTGGTGACTGCTGGCTGCCTGCACAGGTGCAGCTGAAAAGACATTAATGTACCTGGTATATAAGCACATTAATATATATGCAGTTATATGTACTATACTGTACTATATATATTTTATGCAGTGCATGATGTAGCGCAAAACTGTGAAGCGCTTTTTGTGCAGTGCAGCGCAACGGCAGCAGCAACAGCAGCAGCGACGTCAGCAGTGACGCCAGCAGCGACAACTGTTGGCGATTTGTAGTTGCAGTTGCCTTCAATTTGTGTGTCTCTCACACACACACACACGAACACTAATGCACACACACAAAGAGCACAATTAAAATCGCTTGACTTTTAATTGTAATTACCAAATGCTACACATAAGTAGAAGCTGCCTCGCGGCAGCAGCAGCAACAGCAGCAACAACAACGGCAACAGGCAGCGCGTATCTTTAAGATGCTGTTGGACTTGAAAATTTATTTGTAGCTGCTGCTGTTGCCGTTGCTGCTGCTGCTGTTGTCGCCGTCGACAACAACAACACTTTTATCTCTATCATTGTTGTTAGCAATTGTTGTTTGAATAAACCGGCCTAAACTGCGCCACACGCTCACACATACCCAAATCACACTCACACACTCTCACACACACACAGCTGGCTGCTCGCGGCAGATAGACAAAAGTTGAAGTAGCTTTTTTCAGTTATTCGGTGTCTATGCGTGCGACAAAACGTGTGCAACAGCCAAACAAGCACTTCGGCAAAAGTATCTAACAATTTAATTGCAAAAACGCTGCCAGACATTGCCAGCGAGCAGAAACTCTCCTCGAACGCGTTCACGTTCGCGTGTGCACACACACAGTTTAAGCCATACAAAGTTGGCTAAAAAAAAAATAAAGAGAAGGAACAAAGGGAGACCTACAGCAAAACCAAAACCAAGAAGTTGCCAACAATCTCCAGCGGTCTGCACACAATGTACGTTAATAATGTGCTTGCGCATCTGTGAGATACTTTTGCATAGTTTCGCTTATATAAGTGCTAAACAATTCTTGAAGCGATCGATGAGTCACACGCACTTGCCACACTGTTTACCTGGGGGTGGAGGGCGTTGGTAGCACATAGGGGGACGTGGGGGGACTTACAACAACAGCAACAACATGTCAACAAACAAATTGCAGGCGCCTAGCCAAAAGTTGTGATGCATCTTTTGACTGGCTGCCATTGCAGGCAGTGACTCATAGCTGATGCTGCCGCTAGCTAGCTACAGTGAAGCACCGCTAAAGCGCACTCCAATCAAACGCTTGCATGTTTTGAGGAATTTCATTAAGCTAAACTAAACAAGCTTATCGCCACTTTCAATCAGAACTATGTTAGTAGAGTCGTTCTCCCCTCCCCGCCTCCCCTCACCTCTTCACTGTCACTCCCTCAATGAAAGCAGCTTTATCTCGGCGTAGTAGAACACACTGTGAGATGCTTTTTATTTCATCCATTGCAACAACAAGTTGTATTTAATGCGAGTAAATAGTTTATAGAACAGATTATCGTTCATTTGCTTTAATTGTAGTGACTAAAGTATTCGCATGTACTACTGCTAATACACAGATTAATATGTATTCATGTATGCATGTGTATGTGTGTAATTAGGGTAAAAGTATTTGAGTCTATTCAAATTTTCAGTCGGAGCAATAGGCCTCGATTTCGGACATTTTACATGGCTTGTGGCAGCATTCCTCGACAACGCCGCGATTGAAGCGTCTGGTTGCCAAAATGGAATTCAACTCATGTCTCCATGGGATGACAGCGGACTCGACCACATTGTCCAGTCCGTTCTGCTGTTCCACATAGTCAAAGAGATCCACTGCAATGCGGAAATAAAGGGGAATTTTTCAATTTTCTTATCCGCAGTCCCAAAAAAAAAAATTGAAACAACAAAGAAAACACACACGACACACGCAAAAATTTGTTTTGCCGTACACACAGCTATTGGATACACCTAGATTCAGATAGAGAGCTCGTACTCACGTGAGGCACGTTTGTTGGGTATAACTGCAGCAAATTTTCCCTTGCAGATTGCGTAGAGTGCATCATTGAGGCCGGCACCGCACGCCTGCAAAGTCGGTACGGCCTTTACGCTGTTGGCTGCCACCAGCAGCAGGAGCAGCGACAACACCAAAGTCCGTGGCGACACCAGTAGCTCTGTTTGTTTTGGTTTTGCCATTCTCGGGGCTTTTTTCTGGAGGCTGCTGCAGCGGGCACTAGCACTGGGGTACTGAATGAATGGGGTAGTGGATACTGAGAGGCACAGCGGGTTTCAGGTGTGCACGGTTAGCTGGCGCACAGGATGTGTTTTAATGGCACACGATAGCATTGGCTTTTATATCATTTTAAGCTTGTCACTACCGATTAATTTCGCTAGCTCACGGACTCTTCGATCAGTGTGGGTCGCTTTCGGCAAACAATCCTGGGCAGACGACATAATAGATACGACATAGATATTGTTCCAGTTTCGCATTATTCATTTATTCACAAGGCCACACGCAGACTAAATATGTGCGTATTAAGTATATTTAGACAATACACGTGTCATTTTAATAATATTCCAGTACGTAAACAAATTTCACATGCAAACAAAAAAAAGTTAAAAATAATCAAAAATATTAATAAAAATAAATACAAAAAAGTTATTTGTCTTCGACCGTGACAGGACTCGAACCTGCAATCTTCGGATCCGAAGTCCGACGCCTTATCCATTAGGCCACACGGTCTTGTTGAAGTGACTCGTCCAGTTGTGCACTTGAGCTGTTGTCGCCGCACATATGGCAGCTATTTATAGACACAGCGGGTAATGACAGTGAGCAAGCAGTGCAAACATCGAGAAAGCAGTGTATATGTTTGGCAAAGCAGTTACACTATGACACTCAAACTGTAAAGCAGTGACTCCACAACTATTATGACAGCAGCACTCAAATTCTATTTTTAAGCTTTGACATAAATATTTGTAGTTTTATTGGAAAATACTTATAGACGCTACTTTTAGAGGAGATAGGTACTTGACGTTGCCGGCACCAGCTGGAGGCTGTTTACGTTAAAATTAAAGAGAATTTTGGTAGTTTTGACATACTTTTTGGCAATTATCAGCTTTTTTTAGCGGACAGGTTGTTTATGGGGTTAAGGGGTCCACGGGGATTATCTTATCTATAAGATTGTTTGTATAATTATGTGTGACGCATGTGTGAGCTGAAGTGTTGTGTGCCCTAAGTAGTTATAAAATATTCCAGCCTTTTACACGGAAAGAAATTGGGGAGAATTAAAAAATTAATTATTTGTGTCCCTTTTTTAAATTTTCTGTTAGTAAAAAAATCGTTTTTTATATGTTTTAGGATCGAAATCGACGACCAAATAACAAAGCCCTTGAACCTGGCCAATTCGGCGGTTCTGCGCGCTGTCGAGGAGGAGGAACAACAAGTGAAATGTGGTAAGTGCCAGTTCCCCATTTGTTTAGTTTATACCCTTTAAAGTCTTTATGTGCCGCCAAGACAACGACAAAGAGAAACCGTGTAAAGCATTGAACCCAACAAAAACAAGCCACGCCCACTTATCAGCACTACGCCTCCTACTTGTGATCGAACAGTTAAGTGTCCGTTTAGTGTCCACTGAGACGGAATTTTAATCAGGTTCTGACCGATTCGATAGGTGATTTCTTGCCACTTCCCCGCCAGAGTCGCAGTCGACAAAGGGAGGGTGATGCGGGTGGTGCAGCCAACGGTGAGGTGGTACCCCATCATGCGCTGCACCAGCAGCTGCTGGCTCAGATCAAGACACAGTACCTGAGCCACCAGCACGACGTGTGCATCGATCGGGACACAGTGCTTCGTATTAATCGCTTGTCCACCCGTCGCAATCTGCTGAAGCGGGATCACAGCTGGCCACCAGTAGAACCGCAAGCGAAAGTGACTGCCGTGCCTGCCACGCCCCTTACAGTGCCCGCACAGTCGCACAGCATTGAGGCGTTGTGCGAGATATTCAACAACAACAAGGATAAGAGCACGAAGCCAAAGCGACCACAGCCACAGCCACTAAAACCACCGCAAGAAAAACCAAAATCACCTCAATCATTTGCTCCAACTCCTACGAAAGCAGCAGATACCTTAAACACTTTCCAGGAAGCGGAGCAACATGTGCTAACACCGCAGATTAGAGGCTTCTCGGCGCCGGAGACCAAAGCAGCCGATGCAGATCTTGGCTTAGTGGCGCCCAGATGTGAGTACTATGAGCAGCTGACCCAGCAGCGGCCAGCCACGCCCACTCTTAAGAGCACACCCTACCGGCCACGCCTAAAGCGTCAGTCGTACTCCTTAGAGCGAGGACGAGCGCGGAAACGAGCGGTGGCAGCTACGGAACTGCCACCACCTAAGCCACGAGGGAATGGGAATGGAGGTGGAAATGGTAGTGCTCCGAGTACTCCCACTGCTGGCACACCCAGAGTGCAGCGACGCAGCATTAAAGTGGCCACCGAGCTGAAAATCTGCTGTGACACAGACACCGCAAACGATGGTGACAACGAAGATGAGCCCAAGGTCAGTACGTGTGCTGACATCGATTTGGAGACAGTACCGCTGCCAGCTCCACCTGCACCACAGCGTGGAGGAGCAGCCACAGCTGCCAGCAAGACAGCGGGTAGCTTGCCAAAAAGAGTGTCCAATGTAATTGACAGTGTGGCACTTAAGCAGCAGCAGCAGATGGCGCTGGCCCTGGCCACGGCGAGTGGTGCACGCTTACCACTCGAAGATGGTGGACGGATCATACCTGTGGCAGTCAGTGTTGAGCCAGCGACTGCAGCTGATCCTGGCCAGCTAGAGACGCGAGTGCAGCAAATCTACGACGAAGCCTGCAACTATTTGGAGCAGGATCAAGCACAGGGCTTGACCAACATGTCACCGCCAGCGAATACAGACGAGGGCACGCCCCCTGCCACCTATGTGAGTGCCACGAGTGGCATTAAACTGCAGCGCCAGGAGAGCACAAGCAAATACAAGCGGCAGAGCAGTAGCACCAGCGCTACCACCGGCGGCAGCTGCATACCCACACCACCACCATTGCCACCACCGCCACCACCTCCATTCCGACTACGTGGCAAGTCCAGGGATGCTAGGGACACCAAGGAGTCGGCAGAGGAGAAAGCTTTAGCGACACAACACGAGGCGCATCTGGAGATTGCCCAACTGGAGGCCAAGTATGCGCTCATACAGCAATCCATCACGGAGCATCTGCGTCAGATCGATGCCTACATGGAGAACGCCAAGACCGCACTGCAACGCAGCGTAAAAGCCACGCCCACACCACCGCCTGAGCCGCCAAAGCCACCAAAACCCGTGGAACCAACAGCGAATCCTGTCGAGCTGTGGGATATGTTTGCCTCCCGACAATCCCCAATTCTAGCTGTGGAGAGTCCACTGCAGGCGATACTCAGACAAATTTACTGCCGTGCAGCTGGCATCCAATTGCAGCCAAAGGAGCAGGACCTAACCGAGGCACTGTTAGAGCCACAGTTGCCATCCGAGAACGTGCCGATTGTAGAGCGTGCGCTGGAGGATCTGCACAAGATAGCGGTAGCACTGGACAGCGATGAACACGCGCTTTTGCTGCACGTGGAGCACAAGACGACACCAATAGCTGTTAAGGCAGAGCACGTAGTCATCGAGGAGGAGGCGGAGGAGCTGCAGCAGGAGAATACGGAGGAAGAGCAGCACGAAGAGCTAGAGCAAGAGCAGGATTTCAATTTAGACTATAAGCATGTCTCGGACGTTATTGCCAACTATGAGCAGCTGTCGTCAGTCAAGGAAGCTACGGCCACGAAAAGTCATGAGTTGCAGCTGTCCACACCCAAGGAAAGATTAGTAAAATCGGAGGAAAAAATTGAGCTAGGAAAAAACGACGAATACGAGCAGATAAGGGAGGCGAAGAAGGAACAACAGCAAAAGTTTCAGCTGCTACAGCTGGAGAAATTAAAGGAGCTGCAGGAGCAGGTGAAGCAGCAGGAAAAACAGCACAAAACCGAAGAGGAGACAGTGGAAACATCAAGCTGCACCCATGAAGCTGCCGAGGAGCATTCTGGCAGTTGGTGTGCCGTCTGTGGTGAGTGTCGGGATTCGCCGCACGGTTGGGGCAAACTCACCAAGGCGGATCAGTGGCGCTTTGATAATCTGCAGAACGAACCCTTGGCCAACTACAAGTCCACCTATGAAATTCGCAGTCCCTACATATCCCGACAGATCTCCTGGGAGGAGACACAGCAGCCTCAACAGCAGCAGTTACAGCAGTCACAGCAGCCACCACAGCAGTTGCAGCGTCAACGCAGCGAGATTGAGATACTAACCACACCAGTTCCTACCACAACTACTCCCGCTCCCACCTCTTCTTTACTACTACCCAGCGCAGATGCCTCTAAGGATAGGCAGCCCAGTCGTTCTCCGAGTCCTTTGCCCCTGCGCAAGTATCCTGCACCTCTGATTGACACCGCACAACGTTGCAGTTCTCCTTTTGGCCTGAATGCAGTGCAGACCAGAGCCTCGCCCACTCCTACGCCTAACCCAGTGGAAGCCAGGTACTCGCATGTACCCCAATTGGAGGGTCACAACATTGGGCTGCTTGTGCGCACTGCCACCGAACCGTTGCAACTGAGCATGTCCGCCTCTTCCTCCATGCTGGCAGCTACACCACCTACCACGCCCCGCTGCAACTCCCAGCCACCGCCCTTTGATTTCCTGCTGCAACACGGTCGTGATTCCCACTCCGGTTTCCAATCCATCGTAGCTAACGAGGAACTGCCTCAATCAACTCGCGAGTTCAGCTTTAATCGCTCCTTCGATAATGTATCGCCACGCCCCTATATAGGCATTGAAGGTGCGTGCAAATCTATGTGCTGTGTCTGTGACTGTGACTGTGACTGTACCCGTGACTGTAACTGTGATTTTGGTGCAGACTGTGACTTTGTGTGGCATGTTCTTAGTGCAGTTTGTATTTTCTGTAATATTGTTCCCTCTTGTTCCTTCCTGATTAATCGGGTGTATTCAACTACTTGGTTTATTTGTGATTTAATTAAGTGATACCAGGAGATAATAGAATCCAAATTGACTGAGATATGGAGTAAAGGTTGAAAATACTATCAAAAGTGCATAAGAAAATTTAAACTTGATTTAATTAGACATATTCTGATCATGTCTCAATTAGTTCTGTAATTAACATTTAATGATTTCTAATTTGTTGTACTTTTTTCATAATTTTTCTTGACAACTTTTCTAAAATTTTTAACTATTAAAATTTAGACAGATTTCGCTGCCAAATACCAGACTAATCATGAGTTGACCATCAAATTCATTGTGAATCCCTATGAAACTGTCATAATTTGGTCTGCTCCCTATTTTCTACTTATTGACAAATGTGAAAAATAGACGCTAAACAGAATAAATAGACAGTCGTTAGAGGTATCGCCAGGTGGTTTCAAGGAAAGAAACACAAGATCAGCGAAGAAGGAGAAAGCACAAGGCAAAACTAAGTGCGTCAAGGTTTGCGGTTAAATCCAATTGAGCTTGAATGATTGAAAATAATTGAGAGCACTACGTAGACCCAATAAACTTAAGTGTTTTCATATGTACGAGATATAGTTTTATCTGTAATCCTTGGCAGACGGCAAGAACATATTTGTTGTGTGTTTAACAAGCGTTAAGTTTGCAATTTGTTGATATTATTATATATTTAATTGTGGCCACATATATAGTATAGTTTTGATATTTTTACAAGATTGCTAATAATTTTAATGAGCCAACGTTGTGTCGTGTCGTACACCTGTGCGAATACGTTTAAAAACAGATTTGTTTTGCTTATTTGCATATTGTTGCCCGAGGAAATGTGACAGTTGTTTAAATTTAGCCACTGTTTAGTCAGTTTGGCACCCCCGAGCCCACCACTAGCCCCACCGTCCATACGCCCCGCCCAAAATACAACCAAACGATGATAGATGGGCACAACGCCCACTAGATTTGCCTATCTGCCCAGGCAACAAGAAATATTAACCATTAAGCCAAGTGCGATACAATCTATAGATCTGCAGATCTACAATCTATAATGTGGCTCGTATTGCTAAGCGATTTATATAATAAAAACAGAGAGCAAATTATACTATATATCAGATATTGTATATATGCGTAGCCATAGTTGTAGTTGTAGCTGTATCTTTAGCTATTTGTATCTATATTTATATATATATAAAAGATATATGTTTGTTCGACACACCCTTGGACCGTGCAGTATTTCAAGGTGCGGCACAAATCAAAAATCGAAGGTGTAAACAATGCAGAAACACCGTTGACGCTGACGTCGACAGCGACGCTAGCAGCGATGGTGACTGCGACAGCGAGTGCTCTCAAATTGAGCATCATTAACAGCAATTTAAGTTTTTTTCACATATTCACCACAAGTAATTTTCTTTTTGCGAAAGCAAATAAAAACAACACACCAAAAGATACAATCCGTGATAGATATCTAGATAGATATCTATCTAGATACACACACACACTTACACACTTGTACACCTACCCGTATACACACACACACACACACACACATGTAGCACTTACCCACACCAGTGCGGATTAGCTTTTCGTATCGGTCGAATTTCCTCGACTTTTCGCTGGCTTTTCACTTAGTAGCATACATCGAAGGCAAAAACATATCGCGCGGCCAACGCGAACGAAGAACGAGAACGAAATTCGAATTTAGAAATAGAAATAAAAATATATAAATTTAATTGCAAAATTGTAGAAATTGATTAAACAAAAAATTATTTGCCACAATCAATATTCAAAAATTTAGCAACACAAAAAAAAATTCAAAAACTCATTCGGAAAATTAAAAAAAAAATATATTATTAAAAACCGTAACGAAACGCGCGCCAGCAGCGAAATTGGTTGCCAAAAATTAATTATCATATAAATTTTGTACCGAAATTCAATTTGTGGTGTTCCAAAACACATAATTTCTGATCAAACTTTCATAATTGAGCGTATCAATTAATTAATTTTGCATTACATAACGAACCGAATATCATCATCAACGTATCATCATTGGAATTGTGTGTGAAAACTCACACACACACACACACCCACGCACAGGCAACACACACACAGTCACATTCGCGGATCTTGTGATTTTTATGCGCAAAGAAAGAAAAAACAAAATAATAAAAACAAATTAAGAAAGAGAAATATCATTTTTATTTTTACGCGGCGCTTGATCATAAATAAACGTTGCCAGCAGCAGAACGCGGCGTGAGATATAAAGGCGAATTTATAGCCAAAAAAAATCAGCAACAACAACAACAACTACAGAAAGATGGGTGCACAGTGGAGAGTCATTAACGCGAACTACAAGAATCTGGAGGGTAAACATCAACATCATCAAATAGCATTTCATTCGCATTTCGCATCTCAAGGCCAATTGCAACTGTTGCAGCTGCAATTTCATTCATCATCGTGCAACACGTTGCATGAACAGCACCCACAACAAATATTTTCCATTTTCCACAGCATTTCTTTTCACTTCTGTGCTGTACGTATGAGCAATGCCTGAATGCTGTCATCACAGCAGCAGTTGTTGCTGTTGCTGCAAATTCTTGGTGTTTGTGAATCGTCTAGTTATATTTAGACACAATGACAGCAACTTAGGATATGATTTGCAACACGTAAGCAGCGAGAACAGCAAAAAGCGAACAAAACTGGCAGCAATTGTTGCTGTTGTTCTTGTTCTTGATTCGATTGTAGAATTGTGCACATTTAATTGGTTTAAATCATTTTCAAATTGTTTGTCTTGCACTCTGAGTCTCTTCCTACCTCTCTTTATCTGCCTAACCCCCTACCAACGCCCCCTCTCTTTCTTTGTCTGTCGTGCATCAAGGCTAAAAAGACGCCCACGTCTGTGCGCGTGTTGGCCGCATTTTGGTTGAATGTCTTTATATGCTGACACCCACACAAACAGTTATTAATGCATTCTCCTCCTCTCTCTCTTTCTTTCTTCTCTTTCTCCCACACATTCTGTGTCTCTTGTAGGCTACAAGCGCGTTGCCTGGCCACCAGCCTCCGAGGAGCGCATCGTGCGTGAGTTCACACCGCAACCACAGCAGAGTCCTGCTCCAGGCAGCGGTGGCTACTACCCACAGGCCACAGCGGCCGCTGGCAGTGCTGCTGCACCACCTCAGGTAATTGTGACAAGCAACAACACCACCACAACCATCAACACCAGTGCCACTTTTATTGTATATATTATTCAAATCTTTTATCGAATTTTAATTGACTCACTTTGTAAATATATGTGTGTGATTTGTAAATATAATTTTAATTTTAACTGCAAACTGTCATTGGGTTAACTGGTGAGGCACACACACCCCCACACACACACACCTACACTTTCAAATACATACACCTGTATATACACACACTGACACACCTAACAAACCACATGCTGGCAACTTACAGGGTCCCATTTATAACAACGTTCAACCACGAACCCAACAACAAGCACCACAACAACAACCACCACAACCTCAACAGCAACACTACCAGCAACAACCTGCTCAAAATGTTTATGGTCCCAGCACTAACTATGCATCAAATGGTTATGCGCCAGCAGCAACTGTTGCTGCTCCACCAGCAACACAAGACCCAGCTAATAACTATAACTATCCACAACAACCCATCCAATACACACAGGCACAGTTCAATAGACAACCCTCGAGGGAGCCAGTCAGAGCGCCATCCGCTGACCAATATGGGCAGTACCCACAGCAACTGCCCCCACAGCAGCAACCCCAGCAACAGCAGCAGCAGCAGCAACAACATTATCAGCCAACTTATCAACAACCACAGCAACAGCAGCAGCAGCAGCAACCACAGCATACTCCTGCTGTAGACAGTGTTGGAGGTGGTTGGAAGCACATTGGTGCGCCACAAGCTAAAACACACCACGATTTCACAGCTGCTGGTGTAGCGCCCTCGTCGGCTTATCCGTCCTACCAGCAACAACAATATCCACAACAGGTACCGTTTGGCTAAAATGGATTTATAGCCTGGCTTTTTGGCACTGGCCCGATGCAAAAACTATTTGCTGCTGCTGTCTATCTACACAACTATGCGAAAACCCCCTTTCTAGGCATTTAGTTACTAACATATATGTTTACACGAGCTGAGAATACGTGAATTAGCAAAGCTAATTATTAGTTTATCTTGATAACTTTAATCAGTTCATAATCAGATTTGATTTGAAATCTTTTAAGTTTCCTTTGCCAATTCACGTAAACTGCACAGCGTGTAAACTTAACCCTTAGTTAAGCTGGTGTACCTGTTTGTACCCCATTCGTAGTACTTCCTAATTCATGCTACATATACAAGCTTATATCGCTCTAAAGTCTTTTAATTACATACATAGTAGTTACTAAATTTAGTCGCCATTAACCAAAGCTCTCTTTCTCTTTCACTCTGCTTTTTCTATGCAAATTTCAGCTGTAAACTGCGAAACGCTTATGCGAAACAATTGATTAATTTATTAAACCACAGCACCTTATGCACCCCTTCTCTTCTCCTACCCACCTTCTCTTTTCCTGATTAATCTCTGTATCTGCAATTGTGACTGTAACTGTACTATTGTCTTCTTCTTCTCTCTTTACTCGTCTGTATTTCTGTTTATATCTTGCACCACCCAACCACCACATGCATAACCTGAAACTGAATGTCCATGACACGCATGTATTGCACTTGCACCAACACCAACACTATGTAAAACAGCAGCAACAATATCAAGCGCCACCTAGCGGTGCTTATCAGCAACCGCAACAGCAGCCAGCACCACAGCACTGGCAGCAACAACAACAGCCACCCCGGGCTCAGGTGCAACAGCAATATCAGGCTCCTTACCAGACGTCGCCTTATCAGCAGCAGCAACAACCACAGCAGCAGCCACAACAACAAAACTATCCACAACAAAATGGTGGTGCTAACTATGCTCAACCACAATACAATTCTTATTCGCAGCCTCAGCAACTGCAACCACAACAGCAGCAGCAACAACAACACCAATTGCCATACTCGCAGGATCAGACCGATCAGCAGCAAAGCTATCGTGGCGCCAGCCCTGGCATAATTACGCTTCGCAAGGAGGCGCCCGTCTCGCAGTCACCTGCGCCAGTCTACACTTCGCAGCCAGCCGCCGTCAGCTATCAGGGTATGTAACCATATCAGGCATTAGCTTACCAGTATAACATCACTGTCTCTGTCGCTTAACTTTCTTGCAGGAGGCAGCAAACTGCGCGGAGATTTGAAATGGCCACCACCAGAGTACAAGGAGGCTGCTGTGCGTGAGAACGAGGAACGTCGCCTGTTGGCGTTGGGCCCCGTCTGCCGTCCCCGTAGAGTCAATCGTGTAAGTAAACAGAACACAAAAGATAAACTCCGGTCACTTTTCCCGCACGATCTTTTTCGCGGTTGTGTCGTTCACACTACAAGCAACACTGAATTATCGATTATTTATGTTTTGCTGCACATGGTCACTCTTTTGCAGCAGAAATTTGAATTTTCAAATGCAGCTCGATCTATTTTGCCATTTTGACATTCACACTATTTGCACTACAGTATAAGCGATTATATTCTTTGCGTGAACATGGTCACTCTGTTGCAGTTTTGCTTTGTTGTGCAGTGAATTTGTAATTTGTATTTTGTTATTTTGTATTTTGGTTTTATTTAGGACTACACTACCTTCTTTGCCAAAAACCAATTGAACTGCACCTATCCCAGCTACAAGGTGCCACCAGGCACTCAGCACATGTTTGCCTAAGTTCAGGATCACAAGAAGGAAGAAATCAACGTAAATCAAAACAATCAACTAGAAAATATTTAAAACAATGGAACCCACTTCATATAATACTAAAAAACGATCATGTAAATGTTACTAAAACGAAAACTAACGAATGAAACTATATACTATACCAAAACAAAAAAGGAAGAAAAAAAACTATATATGTATATTGTTATACTAATTTTAAAAGCTACTAACCAAGCAACTATTTATATATACGTATCTATTTCTCTATCTATCTATCATTATATTTATATAAATATGCCAAAAACGAAACGAATTTCAGGGTACGAAGTAGTATACCCCAATACTTCAGACATCGGATTGAAGTTCCTTATATCTTTATTATAATGATAATTATGTATGGACAACATGATGATGTCAATAATGATGATAAAGTTAAAAGATTCTATTTTTGTATGCTGCATAGATATTGGAGCATATGCATAAATTTAAACAGAGAAATACTCACTTGGAGTATGCCTTATGTTTTGCCAAATATATAATTCTAATAATGATTAAGTTGATAATTAATACCGATACTAGAAACGAAACCTAGCTAATGAAAATGGAAATGATATGGAAAATGAAAAGAAAACTTTGTTATGCTTATACTTTACTATTACACATATTTGATATATTTGTAAAAACGAACTAACATATCTATCTATCTATTACTATTATTATATTATTAACGACCGCACGGATAGTACGCCTAGTGCCACGCCTACTTAGCGCCGATTCTGAACTACACGTGGGATCTATTTAGCTGTAAATTGAAACGATAATACCCAGCATAGTTCAGAATCTGAGCTATATATAGGCAGGTTGCTAGACGCTGTCTGTGAACGCGTCTCTTTGTTAAAATAGTTTGAGTTTACTTGCTTCTGTCATTATTTTGTTGAATATTATACATTATATATGTATATTTACGAATTTATTGTTAACGAGCATATTATAAAAAATGTCAATCAACCGCAAAGTTAGTTACCAAGGATGAGAGAGATCGTATTGTCAAATGTACCCAACAACAACATAAATTGTAACCATCTCGCAGCGATCTTCCTGAGGATCGCATATCAACGTCCTTCTCACCGGTAGGTAATAATATGAGGATGCCTTTACCTGCTGTATGCGGAGTTGGTCACAGTTCTGTGCGCATCCTTGGGAATCGCTGCGATGAGCCCAAATTACTCTCAGACTTACCCAAAACTAAACTAAACCAAACACTACACAACAAAATAAATGACCAGCAATGTCAAAACTATGCAAATGGATTTAACTTAAGTATACATAATCTGTTGTATAACTATGATAAACAATGAACTATGAACTAAAAAATAAATGGCAAGTTTATGAAACACTCACGACTAGAGAAGATCAACAGAGTTTTTACTTGGGTCTTGGGTTTTTACAAAGGTTTTTCAGATTGCTCTTTATTGAAACTTTCGTTTTGCATTGCTAGTAAAGAACTAAAACGAACTTTAATATTCACAATAAAATTGGTTATTGTAATTCACATAGTTGGTTTAATAAATAATTAAAATTAAGGCCAAATCAAGTTCAATTTTCAATTCAATTCGATTACAAGTTTAATTGATGCTTAACTTTAGCTCCATCAACTTTAACTTTGATTTATGCAATTATTTTTACTATTATTAATTTTTTTGTGGCACTTTTGTGTGTTTCGCGTGTTGAGAAATCAAAGTTCAAACTTGTTGAAAATGAAAACTAAATGCGGACAAAACTTGAGTTAAAGTTTGTGTTTAAGTTAAGAAACTGATGATAAAAACATTAACTACAAATAACGCTACTAGTTTAATATATATATTATTTAGTACATGAGTTATTTTCTTGCAAAATAATTTGAATTTTAATTTTACAATCGAAGTTTTGTTTCTTTTTTATTTTCATTGATGGAAAGCACATTTTGCCATTTGAATTAGTCTAATCTCGGCTGATGTGCCAGGTTAGTACACAAATTATATATATAGAAAAATCAATTCATCACGTAGCTTTCAATAGAAATAACTGAAGGTTTCTCTTGGATGAATCGCATTCCGCGCACAACATTTGAACATCAACAAACAACGTCGGTTTAGAGCCCTGTATGCCTATATAGTAGTATATATCGGGTTTGCATATTGCTTCTAGTTTTGAGATGGCTCCAGATCCATATTGCTGCTGCCGCTGCTGCTGCGGACAGTGGAGGACGCGGATGTTGTTGTGGTAGTTGTTTTCGTGGTTTTCAGACTCGACTTTTGTGTCGAACCGCTGGCAAAGCTGCTGCTGGAACTGGAGGCACCGCCTTGTGCTGACCCAGATGCAGCACCATTATCATTATCATCCACATCATCGTCTTCCTCTTGTATAAGCTTGCGTGCCAGTTTAACAGCCTCAAACTCACGATAATGCGCTTTGCGACGCCGCTCAAATTCCCGACGTCGTTCTACAAAAGTGAAACATAGTTAATATAATATTAAAGAGGTGCCTAAGCGTAGCTTACGTCGCTCCTCTTCGCTTATGGGCTGATCATCGCCGGAAGAACCTTCGTCGTCAATGCTTTGGGAAGACTGTTGTGAACTGGCCGCAATGCGTAGTCTATAAATAGTAAAAGCAATTAGTATGTCTAGGCACAGCGGTACTTGTGGTTTCTAGTTACTTCTCTACTAGCAACTCGGTGTCCAGCTCATCTTTGTTTTCATTGAACGGCTCTGTGTAGTTGTATGGCGTTTTAGGCTCATCGATTTTCATATGTCCATAATCCTTGTCGGCTGGATGAAAGGTTTGCAGCACATTCAGCTCATCGAACTTGGCACTTTTACGGAAACTACAAAGCAGATTAAATCGGTTGTAAGTTTTGTTTTTTGTCTGTTGTTTTAAAACGCTCGGGAAAGTTCAAAGTTTATTGCTCACTCACCTGGCACCCGATTTGTCGAAGCTGCGAGATGTTTTCAAAATGCCCTTGCAGGGTAACTGTGGACTGGGATTGTTTTGCATCTTGATCGTTCGATCTGTCACACTGAACTTAGCTGGAATTACACAAAATCAAATAAATAAACAAACACACGCACATAAATTATAATTTGAATACTTTTACTTTGAGCATTACGTCAATGTATCAATGACAGACTCTCTCACAATGATGAATCACTGTGGAATGCAAATAATTCGTAGGGTCTTAAAAATCGCTAGATTGTTAAACAACCAACAAAAGCCGAAAAACGCAGGCACACACAATGCGAGCACTTACGCCACCTGGCTGCGGTGTTAGTGTTATCGTGCCCTTGAGGGGGTCGCATGACCCAACCACCCACTGGGCGCCTGCCACCCACCGGGCTGCTGCTACTGCCGCTGACTTGGCATGTGGCATTAACAACGCCCTTTTTGTTGGCCTTTATTTAACTGCAGCTGCCACCCCCTCTCTCTTCTCCACACACTTTGCCTCTCTTGCGCCCACTGCAGCCAACTTACTTTGATTTTAGCCTTTTATTAATCCGAAATGCCGCAATTCTGTGCAAATTGCACTGCAATTTACGCCGCAAGTGAATGCAAGTTGCTTAGTAGCGTATACAAATCTATTGTTATCACGCGCTTTGTTTCAACAATGTTTGTTTTATAAAACGCGCACTGGCATTACAATCAAACTAGCACTTTTAATTTTGATATTTTATTTATTATTTGTATTGAGAGTGCGTCTGCTAAATGGCGCTGTTAACACTCACACTGTTCTGCTGTTATCTAACAGTGTTGTTGCTGCTTGCTATGTTAGAGATGCGCGATAAGTTTACGTGCAACTGTTAGCGCTGGCAGTTACGTTAAGTAACGAGTCAGCGTAAAGTAAATAATTAATGAATATATGGTTAAATTCTAGTGTGAGCTGAAATTGTTTCAAAATATATTTTAATATGCTTTATTATAATGTTTTGCAGCTTACATAGTCACGTGCACGTTAACACATGTTAACGCAATTTTCTGCTCCTGTTATTTAACATAACCAAGCAAGTCGGGGTTAACCCTTGTGTGTTACATGAGGTTGAATGCAGTATTCAGTTGGCTTATTTTGAATGTATTACTTATTTTCTTGATTTCTTGTTTTAGGTGAAGTCATGATTTTAAATTCTTATAATCCCTAATATACTTAAATTCTGATATTTTCCCTTAGTTCTAAGTAAATTTTTCCATTTGTAACTCTAATCACTAATTGTGATTAGCTTAATCACTTTTAGAAAGTTCCTTATCGCCTTTTTTTGATTACCTGCTTAAATTGCATATTAAACAATTTATGAGCAGTGGATTTTTCAGTCTGCACCGGAACACCAAGCGCAATGAGTATAGTAGGCTTAACTTCCGATGTTCGTCCTTTGCCTGAGGGACTCCAGCGTATCGCCATCCAGGAGCTGAATGAGGTGCCATCCCGGGTGTCGTCCGACATCCAAGCTCTGAGGGATTGGCTGCAGAAGCAACCACATCTTTGTTCTTGTTTGACGGATCAGTTCCTCTTGGGATTCCTACGGGGCACAAAGTTCAGTCTGGAGAAGGCTAAGCACAAGATCGATCGATACTACACACTGCAGGCAGTGATTCCTGAGGTGTTCAATGAGCGGCGTCTAGCCGATGATCCTGTGGTGCTGGAGATCATACGCTTGGGGTAGGAAACCAGTTAAGGATTAAAAAAATTTCCACCTAACTTAGGATTCTTTTAGAGTGATCCTACGTATTCCCCTGGACGAAAAAGATACAGGTCCGGCGGTGACCATAATACGAGCCGGTTCCTATGACACAGCCAAATATAAGTTCCAGGATATCATACGGGTTGGATCCATGTTCGGCGAGATAATGATGCTGGAGGACGACAACGCGAATGTCAGTGGATACATTGAGTTTCTGGATATGACTGGGATTACGGCTGCCAATCTGTTTGCTCTTCAGCCCAGTTTGCTGAGCAAGTTCTCGGCCTTTGCGGATGAGGCCATGCCTACCAGGCAGAAGGGTATCCACTTCATAAATGTGCCCACAGCTGTCGAAAGCGGCTTCAATTCCATTTGCTCTTTTTTCCCCGACAAAATCAGAAACCGCGTAAGTTTAATGAGGTGATTGGTAGATCAGTTGAATGATCTGTTTGCCTACAGGTGTCAGTGAGCTCCGATCCCGAAGCGATCTTTGAGCGGGTTCCTCGCGAGTACCTGCCCAAGGAGTTCGGCGGTACTAAGGGATCTATAAAGGACATTGTCGATCGGATGGAGGCCAAGATGTTGAGTTACCGCGATTACTTCGAGCAATCGCGTTACTTTGGTGCCAACGAGAAGCTACGGGAAACCAATTCCACTAGTCAAAACTTTCCGAGTCACTTCAGTCTGGACGGCTCATTCCGCAAGCTAGATATCGACTGAAGAGTGAACGATCCTAACTGTATAAATAGCAATAAACTTGATTACTCCCATACACTCTCTTATTTTTTATCTGTCTTGCTCTCTTACTGCTTCGCCCACATTAATCTAATCAGTTTATTATTCGACTGTGTTCACTACCCTAACCGATTGAAAGACTTTTAGTATGTAACTGACCACCACCGGACCTAGTCAACATGCCGCATATAAGACCACTTTCTCCCGAGCTTCAGAAGACAGCTATCGTGGAGCTAAACGAGCTACCCGATAGGATTGACGAGGATTTAGCGTCGCTTCGCCTGTGGATCAGTCAGCAACCGCATTTAAAGGCTCGCACCGATGATCAGTTCCTGGTGAACTTCCTGCGAGGCTGCAAGTACAGCCTGGAGAAGACCAAGCTCAAGGTAGATCGTTTCTACACACTGCGCACCAAGTATCCCGACTACTTTCTAGGTCAAAATGTGGACGTGGATAAGCTAATCAAACTATTCCATACAGGGTGAGTTGCTTCATCCTTCAGGTCGGAGCTCTTTTTCATGTCCCTTTTCTAGTGTTGGCGTGTTTCTGCCACGTCCACTGCATGATACTGGACCGGGTATAGTACTATTTCGCCTGGGAGCCTACAATCCAAAGGAGTACAATTTTATTGACATTAATCTGGCCATGGGCATGATGCTCCAAATAGTGCTCAATGAAGAGGATTATGTCATTGTCAATGGGATTATTATTATCATAGACCTGAGCAATGTAACCATGGGCCATTTTGTACAACTAACACCAACATTTGCCAAAAAGATGACCGTGTTTCAGGAGGAAGCGTCTCCTGGACGCATAAAGGGCACCCATTTCATACACACCCCATTGGGATTCCACAAGGCCTTCAACCTGCTCAAAAGCATGACGTCTAAGAAGCAGCAAGGACGCGTAAGTAGCTACTTAAAATAGTTCATCCACTTAAATTCAACCCCATTTACCTGTAGCTCCATGTGCACGGCAGTGGATTCGAGTCGCTGTACGCACAAATACCTCAGAGGTATTTACCCGTGGATTACGGCGGTGAGAATGGATCGCTCACGGAACTAATTGGGGAATGGGAGCAGCGCATTTTGGCCTATCGCAACTACTGGGTAGAGGAGCAGAGCTACGGCACGAACGAGAGCTTGCGACCCGGTAAACCCATAGATTTTGAGGGTATATTCGGTTTACAGGGCTCGTTCAGGCAACTCAACGTGGACTGAGCGCAAAGGTTGCTCCATAAAATAGCATATCTATCTAGCTTCCTAAGAACCCGATATGCGATAAATACTTTATGGCGACTATTAACTAATCAGACTCTGATAAAACATAATTAAAACTTAATATACATAACCTATTACAAAACTTTTCGGTTAGAGGAGAAAAAATTACAATTGAAAGAGTCGGAGAAAATGAGGCGAGTTTCCAATGGATCTCTTTAGTTTCGGGAGAACAAGTGATGTGTGAAAAAGTAAACAAAAAGTATTCCAAAATCTGCAGTATTGAAAAAACAAAAATAAAACACGCGACCGTTTTGGCCCAAACCAAGAGAACTTTTCGAAAACTGTTTTAGTAATATTTGAAGAGTCGTCGGGATCGGTTCAGATCGTATCGTATGAGGTCGGACTGGATGCCTCGTTGCCAGCACTGAAAGTGAAAAACAGCATGAATTGAAGAAGACTGAAAATTGAGAATTGAAAATTCTGAAACCGTTTGTACTACAGTGCGTAAAGGGTAGGGGCGAAGGAGTACAGGGCGCTTCGGAAACATAAATGTAAATGATGCCATCAATGTGCAATCAGTTCATAAATTGCTCACAGTTAATTGGTCATAAAGGAATCGTATGAAATCAAAGACACTAATTACTTTAGCATGTTCTGTAGCAGCTCCCCAAACTAACCAAATACATTTATATATACACCTACATATAGCTATATATGTACCGATCTCAGCCATTCTGGAAAGTATTTAGACTGTAGCTACATGAAAAGTAAAAATTTTGGGAATTGTGTAAGTGTGTGTGCCTCTGTGTGTTGTGTCTGCCTGCTGTCGACGCTGCCGAGATTGATGATGTTCCCCCGAAAATAGTTTCCATAAAGCACCGCGTCATGCTGCCCCTCTCAGCCTCATATACCCGACCTTGTCGAGTGAGGCAACTAAATAAATATTTAGACACATCTTAATGCACATTGCTGCGGTTTATTTTGAAGAGGGCGGAGTTTGGGGTTTCCCACCTGTATTTATACCCTGTGAGAGTAGGTCAAAGGGTATGCTAGACTGCAGATATACCCTAGGAAAGTGAGTAAAAAGTTTGAGCACACAGGTGCGACCATAAACAGTGAAAATAAACGAAAAGTGTGCTAAGAAATCGGAGCAGAGGTTAATCCCAGCTTAAAATACCCTGCATTTTCAAGACTTCCTTTAGTTAACACTGCTTGTAGGGTATTTGAGCGTCTACTTTCCCCGCTCATCTCTGTCTTTTCATAATTTATGTTTAGCGAGCCGTGAAATTGGCCACGTTAAGACGCCGCGTCAGTAGAGTGGGCGGCCATGTCGAGTAAACGAGCACAATCTCTGCCGCCTCACATGCTGGAGCCAGCGAAGCCGCAACGAGGACGCTGTGTGGCCGCCATCTGCTTCTCCTGGAAGGTGCTAACCTGCGTCGTATCTCATGTGCTGCTCGTGCTGCTGGTGGTGTCCTACTGTGTGGGCGGTGCCTACCTGTTTCAGCACCTGGAAAAACCACACGAGATTGAGGTGAAGAAGGATGTTCAGAAACTGAGACACAATCTCACCGAGCGCATTTGGCTGCTTTCGGATGATGCGCTGGTGCTGCGCGAGAGCGACTGGATGGCAAATGTGAGCAAACACTTGGCCCAGTTCGAGAAGCAAATACTCACGGCCATCAAGACCGACGGTTGGGATGGCAACGAGGACGTCAATCTTTCCCAGTGGACCTTCGGGGGTTCGCTCTTCTACTCCATCATAGTGATAACCACAATTGGTAAGCATCAACAAGAACTATTTATTTTTAAACTAGACTAACTTAGACTATGCCTAACTAAACTAAACCAGGTTAACTGGTCACTGAGCTGAGGGATTAGGAAGGTTTTCCTTGGGAAACTAAGCTTTCTTGCTGAGTTTATCATCCACTGGCTGAATGGACACACTCTTGGCATTCTTGCCCTGCACCACATTCGGTGACTTCTCGTCGTAGCCAAAGCCTCCAAAGCCAAAGTTACCGCCATAGCCCGTAGGTGCCAGTCCAGGCTGAGCCTGTCCATAACCTGTCAGTCCATAGCCCTCGGGGTACTGTGCTCCGCCGTACTGATTGCTGGGATACTGCCCCAGTCCAGGGTATTGTGCGCCCGGCGCAGTAAACTGATTGTTGTAGTTTGTGCCGGCTCCCTGATACGGTCCTTGGTATGGCCCGAATTGATATGGATTGCCGGCGCCTGGGAATTGACTCTGGCCTAGACCAGCACCCTGCTGACCACCTGTGTAGCCTCCATAGCTGCCACCCAGTCCAGGGTAGGCTGATCCCGCTCCTCCCAGTCCTGCACCACCTAGTCCCACTCCTCCTAGTCCAGCTCCTCCGAGTCCTGCTCCTCCCAGTCCATTTCCACCAAGTCCCACTCCTCCTAGTCCATTGCCAACTAGTCCACCAGCTCCTAGTCCCGCTCCTCCAGCTCCAACGCCGCCAAAGTAGCCCGGATAACCAGCTCCCAGTCCGTTGAAACCTCCGAAGTTCGGCTGGTACACATTGGGATAGTTGTAGAAGGGTCTGCCGGCTGGACCTCCAAGCACGCCTGGATTGCCACCCGCATAGCCGCCTTGTCCGGGAAACTGGCCGCCAATGCCAGGCAAGGGATTAGGATAGGGATTAAACTGACGCGTATCCACACTGGGAGGAGTAGTGACCGTAGTATCTGTGTCCACATAATCCTCGATCTCATCGTTCTCGGGCTCACCGGGTAGCGGTCGCCTTGTGGTTGGCTCCCTTTTTATATTGTTGCTGTAGGAGTTCTGTATGGCTCCATTGCGATCCAGCTCATGTTCCCGAAAGCCACGCTCTCTGCGGCTATAGGAGCGCCAGGCCCAACGATCTTCCCCCGATTTGGCGGTCACAAAAGTCAGTTCGCAAAGCAGCGTCAACGACACAATAATGAGGCAATCTTTTCGCATGATTCACAATTGGGGATTGGGCACTGGGAACTGTCTTTTGTTTGGACTGTTTAATTTGAAACTCGCTCACACACTGACCCGTATTTCGCGCTTGGACGCACGACGCACTCGACTCGCGACAACTGAATAATTCGGTGCTGCGATCGGCACACGCTACTTATATAACAGAGGCCAGGCAGCAAAATCAGTCGACTGTGTACTGTCTGGCACTGGCAACAATTTGTGCTCTTTGCACCACTGTGCAGGCCATGAATCAACCGAAAACAAGATCGTGGCAAAGTCACTCAACGATGCCAAACCCAAACGTAGGAGGAATCGCTTGATTCACTTAGTTTTATTGGCCAAGAACTACCAGTGATCACTGATCAGCGATCGATGCCGCCCAGGAACTGCTGCAATCACGTACGAAACGCATAAATATGAAACGTTTAACGTTTTCGTGTAATTGATCGTTAGACATGGGCTTAAAAGGCTTTTCTGGGAACCACAATGACACAATTAATGCTCATTAAACTGACTCAAATCAACTATAAATCTGACTTATCATACAAATCGTGCAGCACATTAAAATATATATTAGTTGGCTATAAAGTTGAGGTTTATTTTCGGCTACAGTTTGTTGCACACAGGTTGATTGCCCCAGTGAGCGTGCGGCACGTGAATGACCTCTAAAATGGGTTCGAAGTGGAGCTCAGATCGGGGTCTGTAGGGGCACAGGAAATTCAAATATTTGTATTATTATTAATGCGTTCAAAACAATCGCAAGGTCGGCACCAAAGATGACTTGTTGGTTTTTTAGATTGATGAGAACTTTTTTATTATTTGTTATTGTTTTTTTTTTTTGCACAATTTCCCAATATGGATTTGTGTCTGACTTGGCTAAGTCGATTTGGCTTACTTCAGCGTCTTAACCGGAGTTTAATGACCGAAATTTGTGCGACTTGGCACTAACACACCCATTAATTACCGGAGTCTATGCCAACACTTCCGTATTTTAGCGGCAAAACTTGAAACGCCTTTTTCGTACTTGTTCATTGCGTGTGGGAGACGTTGTTAGTTTTTCTGCTTGTGTGTACTTGGGTTTCTAGCCGATTAGACACGTAATGCCCATTTGCATTTTTGGCAATTGCCAAAACTAATCTTATCTAGAGGTCAAGGCTGTGAAAAGTACCACGAGGGGAATATGAAAACTGTATGAGTGGAATTCTAAGCTATTTATAGCTTGAAGGGTTACACGTCAAGTTAACATGGAGGTTAACTTGTTTCTTCTAGATAACAGATTTGTTTTCTTAAAGTAAGTGATATATTTTGAGGTATTTCTAGTTTTGTATGAAATATTCTAAGCGAAGTAGAAAGAAAGTCTAAGGAAATATACATATTTTGAGCTAAAGGAACGGATTTCCCAGATGGAACCTCAAAGCTCGTTAGTTCCAATTATTTAAAAATATATACTCAAACTCCTTCCCTCAAATCTCAAACTCTATTCTGAAATACATTAGTTTCCCATCAGCCTTTAGTAATACCCATTAAACCATGACCACTCACCAGTTGTACCCTCTTTACTCATTCACATGTGACACACTCCAACTTCCAACTCCCTACCTGGACAGGCTATGGCCACATAGCGCCACGCACAGACTGGGGCAAGGTGACAACGATCTTCTATGCAATCGTTGGAATTCCACTGATGTTGCTCTGCCTGTCCAACATTGGAGATGTGATGGCCACATCGTTTCGGTAATTACACCAATTAAATCATAGAAAACTTGTGCTCATTGTTCACTTGTCGAGCAGTTTCCTCTACTGGCGTATCTGCTGTTATGTGTGCACCCGATCCGCAAGGCGTTCCAAGAAGCGTCGATCCAGGCAGAGATCGGTGCGAATGCGACAACAGCGTGTAACCTCCAGAAGTCAACCGCCGCCCTCATTCAGACGCTCCATGAAGATGACACAGCGCTCCAATAATGACTCCGGTTTGGGGCCTTCAATGGGACACGCCTACTCCGATCCAGAGCTGCGTTATGGTCGTGGATACGATGATCGGGATCGACATAGAGATCGTGACTTTAGTGGTGGTCATCGTGGTAGCGGAGATCGCCAGAAGAGGCATCCAAATGGCACCTACACACAGCCACTGCAGCATGAGCCTCGCCAGCGTCACACCATTTATGGCGGTGAATACGAGCCGCAGACCTTGAATCGTTCCAATCGCTACAGCAGCCGCCAAAGGCAGCGGGACAGAATGCGCGATCGTCACACAGTTGAGCGAGAACGTTACCTAGGCCACTCGAGAAGTCACATACATGGATCTATCGATGACTTTAGTGACATGCAGCCGCCGGCAAAACGGGCAGCCAGTGTGAGATCTGTGCGCTCACCACAGCGACAAGAGACGCGTGCCTCGCGAGAATTGCATCGACTACACTCGGCGCCAGGTCGTGCCAAGTCTGTTGATCCACGACATGGACACATCTCTTCCCATTACGAGGATGTCGATGAAGATGTAGTGCGCAAGACGCCAATTATACCCAATCGCTATGCGCTGGACGACGAGGAGCTGGCCCACAGCGGACAACAGGCTCGTAACGCGCCTCGTAGCCAGTCCATGCCTAGATCTGCACATCGTCGACGTCAGAGGGAGGCGGAGAGAGAGCTTTCCCCACAGCCGCCACATTCACATCATCATTCGCGTTCAAATGGACGGCGTGCAGGCAGCCTGGGTCGTCAATCGTCACGCTATGGTAACCGTTTGGAGCCACCGGACTATGATGCAGCACCTCCACATCGGCATCGACGTGGCCGCTCTCCACGTTACGACGACTACGTGGAGGAGAGCTTTGATGAGATATCGATGTGCGATGACAATGGCATCTACGAGGATTATCCAGTGCGTCACAGTTCTCGCAGTCGAGAGCGGCGCGAACGACGTCGAGATCGGGAGCGTGAACGAGAGCGGCGTCTGCCGCCATCACCGCGCATCATGTCTCCAATGGGCTTTCCAGTGCAGCGCCAAATCAGGCGACGTCCTAGCTATGACTACGATGATGACGATTCCATGTATGGTGATGATTACGCCGATCTGATACCCAAGAACAGACCCGTGCCCATCTGGCTGTGTGTCTTTCTGGTGGTGGGCTACATACTCGTTGGAGCTGCGCTCTTTGCCAGCTGGGAGGGTTGGTACTTCCTGGACTCGGCCTACTTCTGTTTCATTACACTGACCACAATAGGTGAGCACCAGAGCATTGCAATTGGTTACTTAAGATTACACACTTTATGTTTTAGGATTTGGCGACTTTGTGCCCGCCAAAGGAGTCAAAGATGAGTCACAGAAGTCCATAGCCTACTGCTCGCTGTACCTGCTGTTTGGCATTGCCTTGTTGGCGATGAGCTTCAACCTGGTGCAGGAGGAGTTCATAGCGAACGTGAAGGAAGTGGCCAGACGACTCGGTATACTCAAAGACGACGAGGACGATCAACAAGATGCCGACTAAGTAGTTTAGAATCTTTGATTTACTTTCGTTTTGACTGTAATATAGATATAATGTTTATTGAAAGAAATGTGCAAATTGAAATAAGAATCTCAAGAATTACGATTGGTGCATAAAAATAGATAGAAACGGTGCAAAAATACAGTAAAGAAATGTTTCAATTAACGCCTTAAATATTATAACTGGGATGATCAATGTGAGCCTCAGGCCATGTTTTCCTTGTTGTGCTGCAGGAGGAGTAAGAGAAATGGTCCAAGATTATTTATTTGATTAAAATTTATCACTCTTTGTGGACTTACCCTATTAAAGGCTGGCGAGCTGAGTGGCGAGTTACGCGGTGAGTTGCGTGGTGAGTACTTGTTGGGCGTGAGCGAGCGGGAGAGCGAACTGTTGCGCTGTCCGGACAGTGGTTTCAATGTGTTGGAGGAGCTGCGTACGTTGCCGTCTTTGGAGCCACGTTTGACAATGACACCACGTTCACCCGGCTCAATGGGCGTGGAATTCATAATGGTTTCCGTTTCAGACAATTCCTGCACAGACTGCAGAGACTCCTCCTGTTCACCCTCGCTGCACTGTAAGTTTAAGCGGCATTAGTTGTAGAAATGTTTGGTATTTGGTATGCCCACTTACCTCATCAATGGTGGCCGTGGTGTCGAGATCGGACCAGTCCTGCTCCTGGCGATAGCGACGCACAATGTCCTGATGTGGCGATGTGGCCACCAGTGTGCGAGGATAAACAAAGTCGCGCTTTGAAGGCGTGGCTCCTGTGGACGCATATGTCTTGAGCTCGCTCTGATGGAAACGAGAAACGGTCTCGTGGCAACCCTGCAACTGTTGATGCTGCAAGCTGGAATGTTGTTTCATCTGCTCGGATAACTTTTCAATTAGTTCGCCTGCTAGTGCTCCATGTGCAATGCCCAGTTCTGCGTCCGTTCTCATGATTTGATGTATCTGTTCGCTGGTCAGACTCATCTGCTTCTGCTGCTCCAAACGAACTCCCTGAGCACGCTCATCGCTGTCCTTGCACAGCTGTATCAATTGCTGCTGCTGTGTGCGTACTGTTTGCATGCTGGCCTCTGCTTGTTTGCTGTTCTCCTTGCACAGATTTTCCAGCTGGACATGCAGTGTTGAGCACTTGGAGACGCCATGATCCACACACAGCACAGACGCCTGCAGTTGACTGCAGAGCTCATCGCGTGCCGCTTGGGCAGCCACAGTTCCCTCCGTGGCATAGGCCTTCAAGCTATTGCCAGTTAACTGTGCCTGCTCATTGACCGCGACATGACTGCGCTTCAGTTGCCCGACTCTGGTGCTCATGCTAATTGTGTTCTTTGCTCGCTGCTGCTGCAGCTGCTCCAGTTGGTGCATCAATTCTGCTTCCTGGCGTGCCAGCTCCTCTTCGTGGGCCAACTCGGACTGCAGCTGTTGCAGTTGCTCAGAATCTGGAGCACTTAATGCTGTCAGTTGATTTAACTGCTGTGTCACGTGATCCACGTGCTGCTGCACCGCCTTTGCATTCCGTTCAATGATTGGTCCAAAGCCATCGCGCATATTATCCAAGGCTTCGCGATGTCGCTCGTTATTTGCCTCTAGTTCCTGCAGATTAACCAGAATGTCCTGGCTTAACTGAGCTCCACGCTGTTCCATGTGCTCCAAGAGCTGTGCCAACAGCGCCTGACAATTAGCATCTCCAGTGCTAGTCAATACTGAGGCAAACTGTGTCTGCATCTGACCGTGAGCAGTCAAAGATTCCATACAAATTTCACGCAAATTGTCGATGCTTTTTGTGGCATTAGCCACCAAACGATTATGCACTTTGGTGCAGTTCACTGAGCAGAAAAAGATGTGTTATTGATGAGGAAATCAAGGAGATGCAAAGACTTACCCAACTCGTCGTGCAGTTGTTGTGTGGAGCCCGTATGCTGCTCCTGGTATTGATTTAAACTGGCATCGAGTGACTCAAGATTGTCTCGCATACGTTCCGCGAACTGTGCGCATGCGTTACGTATCATTTCATCCACATGACGTCGTCTCTCAATGGTACCATGGAGCTGGTGGGTATCATCGGCAGCCAGGTCGGCTGCTTCAAGGATTTGAGTTGCCTGCGTTGTTAGCTGTTCTTCGGTCTTCACATGGGACTCTACAAGCTGTTTCTTTTCCTTGTAGCGTCGCTTGGTCTTGTTGAGCACTTTCTTGGTGAGCAGCAGAGATCCCTTGGTCTCCGTTAGATGCTGTTCGGTGCGGTCGAGCTTCTGTGTCTTCTTGACCAGTTTCATGCTTACTTCATTGAAGATCTTCTCCTTGTTTTGCAGCTCATCTTTGAGCGCCTTGAGCAGCAACATCTTTTCATTAAGCTCGCGTGTCTGCGAGTCCATTTTCAGCATCATCTCACCGTAGGTATCCTCGGCCAGGTAGATGCCATTCTTATCACGTGATGCCATCAAATCCCGTGTCAGTTTATCGATCTTATCGGTATACTCCTTGAGAACCGTCTTTGTGGTCAGCTTTTGATTAACCTCTGGTTTGTTTTGTATATTCTTAGCACGATGCGCATACTCCAAGGTGCTCAGCGTCTCTTCAATGTCCTTGTGACCCGGCGAGATCGTGGCTATAATAGATGTCTTGGTCCTTCCGCCCAGGGACTCCTGCAGCAAACGCGTCAGCTTCGACTCACGATATGGAACGTGAGGAGCACGATCCACCAGAGCGGTAATCACGCGACCCAGAGTCAATAGGCTCTGATTAATGTTGACAGTTTCACGCACACGTATGCCCTTTTCATTGCCCGCCTTGGAAACGTTTTCACTGCCCGCCAAATCCACCAAATTTAGTTTACCGATCTTGAGCATGGACTCGCCATCAAGTCCGTTCTCCCGTATGTTAACCACAATAGAAAACACGGTGTGAGATCGTGAAGATTGGGCATTCATCAGAGTTTGTGCCGTCTTGCGTCTCTCCTTGCCCTTCTCCAGCAGCTTATATACATCATCTTTGCTATGTACGCGTATTTCTTCCAAGCCCTGAATAATAACCGATCCTTTCTTCGTGCTGTCATCAAAGATGCGTATCTTAGTGTTGTCATCAGTGGATAGTAGATCGCACAGTTCCTCGTTATACAATTCCAGGTAGGAGATGCGCATCGTGTACTCTAGTCCCATTATGCGTAGCTCGTCGAACAAATGGCTTAGAGCTCGCGGTATAATACCAATGTCCGAGTCCTAAAATCGAAAATAGCAATTATAAAATTCCTGGAATTTCTATCATTTTCGCGAGGTCAACAAAGAAGCAAAACTGGTTTTCTAAGCTGTCGTCACAGGTCACAGAACATTTCTAATTACACACAACTGTACAGCAAAGGATCAGTTTGTACTCACATCTTCCCAGGAGGACTTTAGTTCGGCACATTCGTTGCCCACCATTGTGTGGGTTTTGCCCGTGCCCGTCTGACCGTAGGCAAACACCGTACAGTTGTAGCCCGAGAGCACCTCCTCGATGAGGGGCGCGACGACGGTAGAGTAAACATCACACTGTTTTGAGTCTGGCCCAAAGGTGCGATCAAATGTAAACTTCTTTGTTAGCTTCGAGTCGATGGTGTGGCGAGTAACAATCTCGCGAGGAGGCATCACATCAACAACCTCCGCGGAGCGTATGCATCGCTCGCGAGAGTTAAGCGGTCTGCAAAGGAAATTGACATAATTTACTACTACAAGTGTCTTAATATTTAACATTAATTTATTCTCACCTGACGCGCACATAGACCTGAATGTTTTGATTCGATTTGCGGTTGGCCTGCTGCTGTTGGCGCGAGCCATTCGCACCCGATGTTGTATCCATGTCCCTAAATGACGCCAGCTGGTTAAGGCACTTTTAAAGTAACTGTGCTTTGGCGGTTCACTTTCTTGCGAGTGCGTGCTCCTGCGTAACACTAAACACTTTTATGCGCTGAGTCACGATTAAGCTTATTTAACTTATTAAACAGTGAAGGTATCTATGCGCCGTTTTTAATTAAAGATTTTAAATGTTTCACAAGACGCTGGCTGTCGCGATATCCGTTCGATTTTGAAATGACGCGAAAAATGTTCTTGTACTTAAAATGTATACACTGAATCGGGCTATTTATTTTGGTGTGTAAACACTAGCAGAGCTGATGTTAAAAATATCGGTAGAGCATTAGTAAATTCCCTTTATAATCCCAGTGTTTTGGGAATTTTTATCCCGCCAAATACGAATTCCCGCGGTAAATAATTTTTATAGCCAAAAAATTAATCTCGATTTACAGTGACATATACGAAGAAATAAACTAGTTATAATGATGTCCATTTCTATTCATACTTTCAGATATAAATATATTTCAGATCGAATAAACCAGTACATTGGTACATTTGTACCTGCAACAATTTAAATCGATGTATCGGTACTATGATATAGCATCGATGCATCGATTCAATAATCGATTTTAGTCCCAGCTCTATGTGTAGATGTGTGAGTGTTTGTGCCTTCGTCACCCCGTTTGGATTTCATTTACTCAAAATTGTTGTTATTTGTTGTTAGTTGAGTTATAGGCATTAAAAAATTAAAATAAGCTGTTACGATTGACCGCCACAACACCGCACGTAACTCTGACTGGGGCGTTAGGGCTTCTAAACACATACACTGCAGTTAACATCGTTCTTGTTGTCGCTACTGCTGCTAGCGCTACCGGTGCTTAAGTGTGCGTGCGTGTGTGTTGCGTGTACGTGCGAGCGCCGTCATCAGTGGGAACTATTGATAAAAAGTATGTAGTAACAAAAAAGCACCCAATTCACCACCCAGAAAATACAGCTGCAATAATAATTAGATTTGTGTACGCTCTAGGTGCAACCTCGGACCACTTGACTGTCACGATGGATTCAGAAAACGATGTCTACGATGACATGAATCTATACATAACGCAGGAGAACTTCATTGTCGAACCAAATGGCCAAAACGAACTATTGATTATTGGCCGACTCGACAAGGTGACACGGGTGCAGGCCAAGACTACACAATTGACAAATCTACGTCCGACCCGCCGCATCTGTGGCATCCTTGGCTCCATACACCTCCTAAGCTGTGACTATCTGCTGGTTGCCACCCACCGTATCTTTGTGGGCGTCATTAACAATGCCATCGTGTGGCGTCTGGCGGGCTATGATATTATACCCTACATTCCCAATGCCATACAACGCTCTGAGAACGAGGAATACTTGAGCATGTTGCGCAAAACCTTGGATACCAAATTCTACTACTTCTCCTACCGCTATGACTTAACGCAAACGATGCAGCGCCAGCGGGACCTCCACTCAAAGTCTCAAGGCGCTGGACTGCTGCAGCGGGCGGACAGACGATTTGTTTGGAATGGTTATGTGTTGGAGCAGTTTAAATGCGACAAAATGGAACGGTTTCAACTGCCGATGGTGCTCGGTTTCGTTTCGGTCAATCAAGTCCAAATCAATGGACAAACCTTCTTCTGGAGCATCATAACCCGTCGGTCGGTGGAGCGTGCGGGCACGCGGCTCTTCTGTCGTGGCAGCAACGATCAAGGTCATGTGGCAAACTTTGTGGAAACGGAGCAGATTGTTGAGTTCAATGGACAGCACACAAGCTTTGTGCAAACCCGTGGCAGCATGCCCTTCCAGTGGCTGCAGCTACCCAACTTGCGCTATAAGCCACGACCAACTGTTGTGCCCGGCAAGGATCATTTGGCTGCGTGTGCGGCACATTTCAATGCTCAGATAGCCATCTATGGTCCGCAGGTGGCAATCAACTTGGTGGACCAGAAAGGCGCAGAGGGTGAACTGGAGGCAACATTCGCTCGTCTGGTTCGCGAACTGGGCAACACTGCGGTGCGCTACGAGGCCTTCGATTTCCATCACGAGTGCCGAAAGATGCGCTGGGATCGCCTTAACATTTTAATCGACAGATTGGCCTATGAACAAGAAAATTTCGGTTTCTATCATGCCTTCGACAGTGGCAAAGTTGTGTGCACACAGACGGGCGTCTTTCGAACCAACTGCATTGATTGCCTGGACAGAACCAATGTGGTGCAGAGCATGCTGGCACGTCGTTCTCTAACCGCAGTGCTGCAAAAACTTGGCGTCTTGCATGTGGGTCAACGGGTGGAGCAGGCATCCAGTAGCTTTGAGGCCATATTCAAAGGCGTTTGGGCGGACAATGCGGATCTGGTGTCACTTCAATATTCCGGCACAGGTGCCCTCAAAACGGACTTCACTCGCACCGGTAAACGCACCAAGATGGGTGCTATGAACGATGGCAAGAACTCGTTGATGCGTTACTATTTGAACAACTTTGCGGATGGTGTACGTCAGGATGGCATTGATCTGTTTCTGGGCAACTATGTAATCAACGAAAACGAGGGCAGCATTCTGCCATCACCACTGATGTCACAGCGAGGCTGGCGTTACTTTGCTTTCCCCTCGGTGCTGCTCATCGCCGTGGCCATGTTCATTATCACCATGACATATCCGGCCGAGTTTAATACGGAAAATCTGCTATTTATGCTCTTCTGGGGCGCCATGATTGCGGTCAGTGCCACCGGTATCTTGCACTACGGCGTGGAGTTTGTCCAATGGCCACGGCTTTTTCCGCCCATATCATTTCAGCCTGCCTGACGTTAATATCGTTTAGGAGAGACACGTTAATTGCAATCCCGGCCAGCTACATATCCGGCTCCAAACACATTGAAAACTGCTTCCAAACAAATCGAAAAGACAATGCACGAAGAAGTATCTAAATTGAACAAAAATTCCTGTATACAATTGCTACTCGCTAAAAATTAAGGCGTTTTATCTAGTTTTGTGTTCAACACATTTATTCAGCATTTTGTCCATTTTATAATCGGGCTGTAAATTCCCCTCTTAGCTATTTATATATACTATATACACATAGATATCGTATTTCTTATGCATAAGTACAAAACGACTTGCGCGAGCTTCTTTGCTGGGGTATTGACCGAAGTGGATGAGCTGAGCTGAGATGCGGTGATCATTTTGCAAAACGCCACTTACAAAACAATTACACATAAAGGTAGCTCAAAAATAAAAACATTTTTGTAGAACAATTTCAAATGTAAAACTAAATTATAATAAAGGATTTTATGCATTGCTAGAAAATAAACCCTATTGGAAAAGCGAGAGGTGTTCTTACTGAACAAGAGGGCTACACATTAGTGCCAGTTATCGTTAATCGGTCAATAATCGTTGCATAAAAAAATATTTCGATTAAGTATCGATTTATAAATGTGACTTGAAAACCCTAGAAACAACTTCAATTGACGTTAATTTCTTGGTACTGCCTGGCAGCCTGTGATGAAATACTTTTGATGAAAAAAGCAACATGGTCACCCTATAAAAAGCTGTCAAACAAAATAAGGTAGCTCCAAAACGAGCAGTCGCCCGTTTAATTATACGCCAACTTTAGAATGTTCAGGTCAGCCTATCAGCAGAAGCAGCAATCCCAGCCGGAAACACCGGTGGATGGTAGTACCAAGGAGGATCCAAATTGTCGTACCTGTAACGACTTCAAGTCCTGGTCGAAGCAACAGCAAAAGCACATGTTCGGCGAGAAGCTGGTGAATGTGGCTGGTGGAACAACGGCAGCAGCAGCGGCAGCAACTGGCGTGGCTTATGGAGCACCCCGCAAGGATTGCCCACTGGACAAGGCACGTCTGGGCCTATACACCTGGAGTGTACTGCACACCATGGCGGCCTTCTATTCGTGCAATCCAACAGATAATGAAAAGCGGGACATGCGCACGTTTTTCGAGGTACTCTCGCGTCTATATCCCTGCGAGTACTGCGCCCGTGAGTTTCGCCAGGACATGGCCAACTGTCCCATCAATGTGAACTCGCAAAAAGAGCTGTCCCTGTGGCTATGCAACATCCACAATCGTGTGAATGCGAAGCTCGGCAAACCCATATTCGATTGCAGCCGGGTGAACGAGCGTTGGCGTGATGGCTGGCTGGATGGTTCCTGTGATTAGTGTGATCCAAGTATCCATATTTTATAAATGTATGCAAATTTGTGTGGGAAAAATTCATGTCATAAATTTGGCGACTCTTTTGTCTTTCAGTTTTTAAAAAAAAAAACCAATACAGTAAATACCCGTAAAAGGTAACAAATAAACAAAATTCAGAAATATATACAAAAAGTATACAAAGTAGGCCTGGAATTATTGGATAAGGTCATCGATTTGGGTAGCACTGTGGCGTTCACAGTTCACTTTCTTGCCTCGGCCAAAATTACAACCTAAAATATTTAGTTCCAAAATTTAGGATTTTAATTCTCTCTGCTACACCGCACAAAATCGAAATCGCAAAAAAATACAAAAAACACGGAAACGGAAACACACAACAAATAGTAGTAGAAAAAATAAAAATCAAAAATAAAAAAAATATAAATAAGCTAGGAAAAAACACAGAATGGCGGAACGAAGTTTAATTTACATGTTTGAGTTCGTAGTCGACGATCTGCTGATAACGAAGCAGAATCTCTGCGCACCGGAGGAGTATCCGACCTGCGTGGAGATCACCTTTCGCTCCAGCGTCTTTGTCAGCGTCTGTGATCGCGAGTACGGCTCATGTGTGAATCCCAATCAGCCCAAGTGCGGCAAGTGCTGCATCTTTGCACTGGAGTCTCCGGTCACCGACAAGGATCGTCTGCTCATCCATGTCTATAAGAAGCGCACGAATCGTTGCAAGTTCCTCATTGGTTTGTCCGAACTGCCATTGAAACCCATCTTTGATCGGGTGAAGGAATCGTTTGACATTGAGAATCCCAATTGGGAGAAGATCTGGAAGGAGCAGCTGCAGAATTTGCCACGCATGAAGGGCCAGAACAAGGATGTTATGGACAATTGCGCCTGCTATGATCCGGGCAACGAGAGACGCGAACAATTGTGCTCCACTTCAGATACCACAAAGCGTCTGCTGCCGCTCTTCAATCTCTGCAAGCAGCAGACTGGCAATATGGTGATCATCATGCGTTTGCTCTGCAATGGACCGGCGATTGTCTCCACATTTTCGCTCAATCGACCGATTTGCTCACGCAATCCCAAGTGCCCGGATCCCTGTCCACCGTGCGGTGCCTGCTGTGATCCTTGCCCCGAGGATCCACCCTGCGGTGGTGGTGGTGGCGGTAATAGTAACAGCGCCACCGGTGGTCCCATGGACACAGGCAAAAAGTGTGGCGGCAAGTGTCCGCCACCACCACTGCCACAGTGCACCATGGTCGATCCCTGCGCCAAAGAGGACAAGAATACTAAGAAATGTATACGCTACTTTTCCTGCAATCTGGACAAGCTGTGTCCTTGTGAGTACTGTGAGGACGAGTTCGATCGCGGTAAGTTGTCTGCCCCCTTCAGTCTGTCTTATAGCTTAATCCATAATCCTTTACACAGAGTGCCCCACTGTGCCCTCCAAGCGCTGCAAGTCGGTCATTGAGCAGCGTCTGGAGCCCTGCGGACCCTGCGGCGGTGTACCAGCTTATCCGCGTTGGGTGCAGGATAAGAAGGCCAAGGAGCAGGCCGATGCCAAGGCCGAGAAGAAGCAACAAGACAAGGAGAAAAGGAAGAAAGAGGGCAAAGGCAAGGGACGTCAGGCGGGTGGCAGCTGTTACTGCGATGAGGTAGAACCAATTTCGGAGCCAACCACATTCGGCGATCCCTGTGCCCACTGCTGTCCCGACTACGCCAACTGCTGTGACTTGGGTAAGTTTTCCTCATCCTTAAATACCCTGTAAACCCTTCTACTCCTCTGTCCCTACAGCGCGCAGTCGAGCCATGCGAAAACTACGCCACCTGTTGGTCAAGTACAATATTCAAGTCGACTAAATCGCATTCATATTTTGAGGCATAAACACGCATATATCCCCAACCGGCCAAGCAGTAGAGGACAGTGAGCTAGAACGGATCAAGATCGTAGCTTTAAATATGCAAAGCTATCCGAAATTGGTTGAAACATTCGAACGCCGAGTGAAAAAAAAACCCAAAAACAAAACTGAAACGACTTTATGCAAACCAAAATTTTTAGTGATCGACGATTGTGACGAGTGTGAAGAGTGTTGTGGTTACCGAAATGCCAACGCGGTTGCGTCTGCAGTCCCGTGTTTTGATTAATCTCAACGTGTTCGGATCCCAATCCGGGACCAAAACAAAAATCTTAATAGTCGGCAGTATCCTAACGGTTTGTTGGGATCCGATCTACGTGCGTGAATATTGTCAGCCTGGAGGATTGCAATTACAATAAATACCTTAACAATATGCTGCAGCGCAGCGTCTTGGCCAACTCATTTTTGCACTTGTTTTTGGTTCACTTTTTCTGCTTAATTCACATTTCGATCATACTACGATCTGTTTCCGTTTCTGAAAGCTAGACACGTTTTCCGACAGGAAAAGAATGAATCGGACGTTTCAAATTATATTGTAGATCTCAAATTATAACAGACGAAATTCTTAAATTTGTTAATAAATAAATGACCGTTTTCTGCATAAGTTTGGTGACTTATTTTCTTATGATTTGTTGGGATTCATTATCATTTCTGCTACCCCAAAGAAGCTAAAAAAATTGCGATCAGTTCTTTTTTTTGAAGGACATTATAGCGAAAGGTTTTCAAAGTAAATATTTAAAATCACATAGCATCTTTTGTTCCTTGTTTCAGCTGCAAAATTACACATATTTCAATTTCAAAAGTTAACAGATAAAATTTGTTGTTATATTGTTCAATTGTTCGAAATTATTTTGGTTTGATCTTGACTTGAGCGGATAATAAATTGAATACACACAATGCCAGCGGTGCCGAACTTAATATATATGTTTGAATTTCTGATTGACGATCTGGTCATAACCCAGAAGAATTACTGTGCACCGGAAGAGTATCCAGTTTATGTGGAGATTGTGTTTCGTAATAGCGTTTATGTGAATATTTGCGATCGTGAATATGGTGAAAAAATTGATCCATATCGCAATCAAACCGGAAAACGCTGCATATTCGCACTGGAGTCGCCAGTCAAAAAGAATGACAAGTTATTGATCTATGTGTATAAGAAACGAAACAATTGCTGCAAATTTTTGATCGGCTTAATGGAAATGAAAATCAAATTTCTGTTTGATCGTGTTAAGAAAGCCTTCGATGAGGGTAACCCCAACTGGAGCGAGAATAGGCAAAATCAACTGTCGGATATGCCCAAAATGAAGGATCCAAAGAGCAATGTAATGGATCGTTGTGATTGCTTTAAACCCGCCTTTGATTCCGGTTACGAGCGACGCGAACAATTGACACCCTATTCGGAGCTATCCAAACAAATGTTACCCATCTTTAATCTCTGCAAACGGCAAACTGGCAATATTGTGTTACTCATGCGCCTCTCATGCCATGGACCAACTATTGTGTCTGCCTTCTGGCAGCAGGGCAAGTGTTTTGTACCACAGCCACCCTCGAAGCAGCCCCAGAACTCACCGTCCTATCAGGAGATTGAGGAATTCGCTGGCAAACCGTTGACAAAATGTTTTCGCTTCTTTGCATGCAACAGGGACAAACTGTGTCCCTGTGACGAATGTGAGGATGACATTGATCGCAGTAAGTTTCACTTTTACCCCTACTTATACCCTGTACTAATTACTTGGTTACAGAAGCTGCACTGCGAAAACGTAAATCGAAAAAGAAACAAAACAAAGCCAAGAAATCCTGCAATTGCCAACCGGCAAGTCCTAGTAATGTGCCCAAATTTGATGGTGTGGAGATACGGGAAGTTGAGGACAAGGGTGATTGTGATCAGATTGATCTCAAATGTGAACCACTTCATCGGAGATGGTCAAGTCCGTTATATTTGAATTAGAAGTTTATGTAAATGCCTAAATATTTGGTATAATTGAATACAGGGCGAACATAGTTGTTCCATAACAAAGCAATCTATATTTAATGTAAATTAAAAATAAATGAATTGTTTATTTTTGATTGGAGTTTTGTGCATTTTATTTTTAAACTCGTACTTAAGAAGAGTAGAGGGATCAATGGAAAACGATTAGTAGGTCAGAAGTCAGAAGGAAGCATTTCCGACCACATAAAGTATATATATTCTTGATCAGCATCAACGCTTAAAGCGCTATTCCAATGTCCGTTCATATGAACACCTGGATCTCAGAGACTATAACAGCTAGAGACACTAAATTTGGAATAAAAGTCCGTCTACATGTCAGGCAGGTCAGACTTATTTAAAGCTATCGCCACGCCTCCTACCGCCCCCGCAAATGATGAAAAACATTTGCATAATACCATAACTTGAAAACGACTAGAGCTATCGAGATTAAATTTACATACTATGTGTATGGTACCATTATAACTATGCTCACCATGTTTGATAGAGATCGGACAACTATAGTCTCAACTATAGCCCTCAACGGTCATAAATTTCTAATCCCTAGTCATTTAAATCATTGTTTCATAACATAATTGGCTTTGCATTGAATTTTTGTTGTTAACTTAGTTTTGTTGTTGCTGCTTTGTTTATTAAAACACAATTTCATGTTGTTAACCTAATAATAATTAGAGTAGTTTTGCTATGATAAGAATAAATTTTAAATGACAAACTTCGAAAGATTATAAAGCTATAACAAAGCAATCCATGAAAATACTATACATATAGAAATCAAAATTTTTAGTTATTTAAACGCTTCAACAGTCAGAACAAAATTATCCAGGGTAACAAATTTTTTTTTTATTCTATTCTTCATATTCATATTCATTTAGTATATTTCCGAGTTTGAAGAGGAAAATAAGAAAATTCTTTTGTTAATTTCATAGACAATTCAGCGTTAACTGAAATTGTTCTTAGATTTCATTTGTTACTGGTAAAACAATTAGTTGCTTTCGCTAGATAGCCACAGAAATAATAATTTACTCCAAAGTTTAATTAATGTAATTACTTATTTTTAGCAAACAACACAAGCTAAACGGAAATTGCGCCATTTGGTGGCCAAGTGCAATATCCAAATTGACTATCGATTCACACTTCCAAATCCAAATTAAATTTTGAGCTAAGAAACGACCGCATAAAAAACACATTCAATTAACATGGCCAAGAAGAAGAAGGGTAAGACAGGCAAGAAGGATCCTTGCGGTATCAATGTCACAGATCAAATGTTGCGTCCGATGATGCCCAAAGGTAAGTGATTGATGGCTGATTGATTTAAATACTAATTGATTCATCTAGTGGCTGATCCATGCAACGAGTGTTGTCAGTGCCAATGCGATTGCGATTGTAGTCCGGAGATACAGCCGTGCTTTATACAGCCAACACGCCCGGATCCGGGCCCAGAGGCCTATGATGAATTCGAGGCCTGTCTCAATGGCAGCGGCTTAACCATACGCGTCTTGAAGAATACCCATAAGGTGGAGAGTGTTAATGACGGTGCTGGCAGCAATTTGGGTGCCGAAGACGATCCCGTCTATAGTCAGAGTCTGGACGATTGCCCCTCCAGCAATTGTCTGAACGAAATGCTGCAGCGCAGCGACTTTGCCCGTAAGCATATACAGCGTCGCACCCGTGGCAGTATTGTCAATCATCCCAAGATACCGAAAGTCCGTGCCAATATTAAGTACTCGGGTAACGATACCTGCGAGACGAATGATTTCTATGTGCCATTCTCGAAAATCAAGGAGGCCTGCGAGAATGCCGAGGCCAAAGTCGATTGTTATCGATCGCAACTCTGTGATCGCAATGAGGCCAAAGCCGATTGCTATCGACGGCGTCTTTGCGGTGGCGGTGCGCCCGTTATTCCAGCGGTGCCACCATCAAAGAATCAACGCAATTGCTGCATGCAGGTGGAGGCCAAGGACATTAAGGATACCATGAAGGGCGTCAACTTGGACACACGCCAAAAGGGCATCGAGGTAAGCTAACCAAACTTCCCACTCCACTCCTCTGCCCTCTGGTGGTAATTTGCTGCATTTGTGGCACGTTTTGGAATGCGGAATTCGGTTAACAGTCTACAGTCTTTATGCACCACAATGTGGTGCTTTGTGGTTGCTTTCAACTGCAAATCTCTTGCATTACATAAGCACACACATGCACCAATTGCGGCAACAAATGTGTGGCAACCACAATTCGGATTTGTATTCGCATTTGCAGCTTTCCATAAAGCCATTTTCTGCACCCTGTACTCAAAGAAGCACAAAGGTCTGCTGGGTCAGTCTTAAAAGAGATAGTCATCATATTAGGCATAATGGTAGGTTATAGGTCCAAAACATTTGTTTCAAAAACTGCATAACTCAAGAAATACTTCAGTTATCTCAACAGAATTCGCACAGTGTGCATTTAGCAGCATTTTAAGTATAGAAACTAAATTTCATTAGAATCGGTTAATTATAAGTCACAGCTTCCAAGCAACGAATGTCTCATAAGCTTAATATACCTCCACCAGTCTAACTACAGGGTCTTACACAGCTACCCTTTACCTAAACACTGCAAAATACCTCCATTAACCCTACTCTCCCATCTTCAGGTTTGTTACAAAACATGCGACGAGACAGACAGCGATGTGTTCCTGGTCAAACTGGGCAGCAAATCGAAGTCGCAGCACAAGAAGAACACCATTGAGATCGAGCTGCGTACACCAAAGCAACCGGTGACATTGCCGATGAGTAAGGTGACCACTGAGACCTATGTCACTGAGGCGCTGCTCGATGCCGCCGGGGCCAAGGGCAAGAAGGGCAAAAAAGGTAAAAAGGGCAAGGGCAAGGGCAAAGGTAAAGGCAAAAAGAAAAAGTAATTTGTGATAATGAAAATTCCGAAAATCCACAAGAAAGCCAGGAGAGAGAGAGGGAATCTCATGCTTGATTAAATTTTACCCTGCTATACATAAACTATATGCTTATAATATGTACATTAATTATATATAGTAACTCTTGACGTATTATCATCAATAGTACAAGTACTTCACATATGGATTCGAAATTGTTAATGGTTTTTGGTCATTGTCATTTCAATCACTTTCATCGAAATGAACTAAATTTTAAAGCCATCAAATAAAAGTTTAAATTTGGATTACAAAGGTGCGGGAGATTTATAAAAGTTGGGAGTTAATTTAAAAGGGATTTAAGAAGCCGCATCTTTTTAAAAGTTGGTTATAAAATCGTAAGAATCGATCGCTTAAGAAGGAATGTGGTTTTCCATATTTATAGCAGTGATACGCACATAAATTGTTATTAACATGTACAAGCTAATCTTCAGCTTATGGCATAGTTAGTTGTAGTTATTTATAGTTATTTACTGAACTGCATTGAGCCTGGCAAAAGGGCAAAATATCATGCGATATCAGGTTCCTCAGTGGTTACACATAACACCACAAGGGGGCGAGAGCCACGCCTTAAAACACACACCTGTTGGTCATGCCGTTTATAGGCGTAATTAAAGACGCTGCGCAGATGCCTGAAGATGATTTCTCGATGCAAAGGCCGTTTGGACGCTAAGCCGCTGCAGGAGAGCAAACCAGTAGCCAGTTGAGGCTTGGTCAATGCAAACAAGTTATGTGAGAGCCACAAGCCGGCTAAGAGAGCCAGTGAGAAAGAGAGAGAGAGAGGAGACACAGCAGCTGACCGCGGCATCAAATCGAACGGCTCCAGAGAGGAAGCGAGTTCGCAACGTGTTTTAGTTGCGTTCAAACGCTTTAGTCTGTAAGTAACCAAGCCGAAAGCTAACGCAACAGCTCAGACAACGAACAAAACACGCTAAAATATCATTTACCTCACGCTAACGGAGCTAAGATCGTGGCTCTGGACGGCACGAAAGCTGAATGCCGACTGCGAGCAACTTTTTGTGGTCTGGCGTCAACCCAAATCGCAACTGACCGCGCAGCTACAGTCAGAAAATGTATGGGTTTGAAAAGTGAGAGTGAGTTGCGCTCCCAACAACGACAAGATCACTGCAAGAGCAGCAAGCAATACGGAAAGAAAGTAAACGTAACGAAACCGAGACAAGATCGCTCGATTACCTAATCCGGATTCCCAGATTAATGGCCTGCACTGGGCAGGCGCTGGAGAAAACCGAAACAGAAGCATTGAATAGACCACAAAAGAAAAGAAACAAAAACAAAAAGACAGAAAACAAGAAAAATATAAACAAAAAACAAAAGTTAGCATAAAATTTATTAAATCGTTCGTGATCGACCCACTGTGATCTGAAGTTTAAAGATCTCGCGCTGACAACTAAATAGACGCATTGATAATTTAGAAAGCGACAAAGTGTGAACAGGCCAGAGATCGAACTTGACCAGCTCCAATTCCCTTTGGCTTTCTCTAACGAGGTGTCAGTCGTGTCTGTAACGTCGTCGCGCCCGCGATCTTCAGCTGGAGCAGCGCATATCAAGTGCATCTTACACATCATCACATCATCATGCTACGCATCACACTCTCTATAGTACTACTATCACTGGCCAGTGTGGACTCTGGCAATAATGCGCAGAGTTCACCACAAGCGGTGCACGTGCGGAATGTGCCACACGGTTTCCATGCCACACGCAACAGCAGCAGCTACAGTAAACGTGCAAATGTGCCCATTGTGCCGCCACTCACAGACATGCCGCAGGTTGTGCAGGCGGTGAAGCTGGGCCAAGTGAGCCAGTTGGAGCAGGCACAAACAACAGCCAGCCGCGACAAAAGAGGTAAGTAGTAGTGCTACAAGTACTTTCCACTCCCCCTTGCGCCCACCTACTCCTCCCACGCTAACAAGTGTCTTAATCCAAGCCAAGGTCGTCGTTTTTAATGTTTAGCAAATATTTAAGATTACACTTAGAGACATTGTTATAAAAATCTGCTCAGGCGTTTCAGCAGAAGACCTTAATCAAATTGACCTTCAGTTTTAGTTTTAAACATTTTTTGGTGTTTGGAATGAAAGTCTAGTGGGACGACAGGTGCTCCAAACTAGCTGGCCTTGATAGCTGGAGACGGTAAACTGGAAAGTTAGGAAAGTAATTAAGTTATCAAATCTAGCTAGACATAGGTTCTAATTAGCTAGCAAGAGATTGTGCAATCTTTCTCAAACTGACCTTCAAGAGAAACTAAGAACGTCACTAATTTAGAAAACTCGTGCATTGCGACCTTGTGTTGACAATAAAATGTTGGTAGCTAGAATTAGTAGCTATGAAGTACCGTTAGCCGCTCTTCTACTAAACTAAAATTTAATTAATGCTAATGAGCGCATAAAATAAAATAAAAACATTTCTAACTTTCCATATAGAAACTAAGCTTTAAGAACTGGCTCTGGTTTTAAATGTTTTGCCGCTCAAATTATGAATGTCATTGGCATTTTTATATCAATTCTGTTTTTATATTTAGTAATTTATGCAACAATAGTGCGCAAATAACAAATCTATAAGCTCATTTCAATAAAGTTTTTATCAACGTTTTGATACGTATCATATTAAATGCTATTCTTAATTTAAAAACACATTTTCATGTCACCGATTTGTGAATTATGTTTAACTCGGTTGCATTTGGAATGCTGGTAACGATGACCTCATAAGAATGCGACTATAAAACTAATTTTGAGTTGACTTAAAAGAGTTATGGAACTAGTATTACTTATAAGTATTAATACCTATAAATATATTAGCTCTTCCTTTAACTGGTGACATTTCGCATGACCAAAAGAAGTGAAACAAAAGGCACTGCGTGTGCTCAGCATTTCCATACTGGCTGATGGGCAAATTAATCTTCTATCTCTAATAATACGTTCATTGACTCGCCTTTAGTTAGTTGTGTAAATTTTTATGTGACTGAATTGATTCTGCTGTTCTCAACTCCTTTCTTTTCCTAGTCTTTCCTGTGCTGGGTTCAAGCACCTGATTAGCTAATAAATTTGATAAGCATAGTTAGCATTAGCATAACTGGTTGTTTGCTGAGTTCTTAAGCCGAAAGTTTACAACAGTTATGCTAATGTATCGTTTATAATTTATCGACAGCAACGAAACGCTTTAAGTGGCCAGCAATTAAGCCATAAAATGTGCCTAGTCAGTCAGTCAGAACATAATACATACTTGAGGCCATTAATTAGCTGTCAGCTTGTACAAATCTTGTTTAACATTGAGAATCAATTACATACGCACGGTATATATATGTATATTTTGCAGTGTATCGAATGGCTGTAACCGCAACACAACGCGGCCAACGGGGCGTATGCGCTTCGGTATTGCGTTACGCATACGCCGCATCGCACAGACAAAAACTATAACGTTTTTAGATAATTGCGAACGGCAATCGATTGCGTAATTGACATTATCTGCCAAACGAGATAAAAATACAAAAATGCTTCTTTTTTCATTATGGAATGAAGTTTGAGCGAGTTTGTTGCATTTTTGGCATAGTTATTGTAGTTTTATGCATTTGTTTTTTTTTAGTTTTTGCCGTTTCCTTTGCACGCCAAATGACGCAACATCAAAGTAAAACTCTTTGTTGTTTTAGCTGGCTGTTTGGAGTAGTTGTAGATGAGGCTGCAGTGGCTGCTAATTGACCTCTTTTCAGCCAAGCGGCAATTACACGGCCCTCGATTCTTTGTACAGACCAAGTTACAGATACATTATCTGCTGCTGGTATAGCTGCTAGTTATTTGCAACAGATGCAAGTCAAAATGATTTACTGTTTGATTTGCTGTTGCATTTTCAAGGCAGTTCAACATCCTCCGCGAGTCTCCAATGATTTATATGCCAGGCAAAACGACAATTAGCCAATGTGCTTATGCCGTGTTACTGCTGGTTACAGATACACATCAATTCAGACAGAACTGGGTTACTAGCTGCCTTTTTGTTGCCATTTTGTTGCATGGCTGCACGGCTGCTCGGTTGCACGTTTGCTGGCAGCTCGTGAAATTAATAAACTGCAATCGAAAATGACAAATAAAAATGTTAGGCGATTTTTTCGCTCACTGCGTGCCAAAATTCGTTTAGAGATCGGGAATTCGTTGGAGCATTTGGGCCATCACGTTTTATGGCTAAGAGACTTTCAGTTTGGTCAATTGGTCAAACAATGGCATGTAAATTGCCCAACAAAAATAACAATAACAACAACTGCTACTCGACAGAATAACTCAAGGATTATTCAGCTTGATTTGTTGGCTCGTTGAGAACAATTATAAGCCACGTTAACAATGGGCCTACTTACCATTGTTGCAGCTCAATTCAGTCGATTTGTCGTAGCTGCGTGACCTCAGCAGACCAGCGCACAATTACCACACCACACTGAAGGATGGATCCGGTAAATGGATTTGGAATAGATAATTAAACAATCAATGACTTGGCTTAAAATTCAACTCAAGTGCAGCACTCTGAAATTGGAAATTAAAATTCAATTCCAAATTGTGCTGAGCATCTGTTAGTAAAATCAATTTCCTTTTCGTTTCACTTTCTAAATTGAGACTTGAGTGCATTTTTACTACACTTTAGCTTTAAGAAGCACTTAAATATTAGTTAATTTCTTCGTAGAGAAACAATAAAAAATGTTACACAAAATAATTGTCTATAATTTTACATTATTTATGTGCTTTCTGCCGCCGTAATCAATTATGTATCTGTTAACCGACAAGATTTATCACGTACTCACAGCAAAACACTCCCAGTTTCGGCGTCTTTTTCTCCTGCCACTCAAAAGCCACTTCATCACAGGCTCTACAAGCCATTAAATGATGGCCAGGTCGAGTGTGAAATAAAGTATAAAAAAATATTTGTGTTCACGACAATAAATTGCATAATATATTTTATTTCACTTAACGGTTTATGCAGAGTTTAATGATGGCCAAAAAGTACCAAAAAATATAATTAAAATAAAAACATATTTGTTTAAGGCGTTGCGACAGGCATAAACTGAAGCAGTTGGTAATTAAATTTCATTGGCAACACGACAATTTTTTGGGCTGGGTTTTTGGGGGTTTCTGTGCGTTGTCTTTTGGGGCTAATGCATCAAGCTAAATACGAGAGCATTTATGGCCTTAATGTTGCTTTGAGTGCGCTGTTTACGGCCGCATTTATATCAATTATTTGGCAATTTAAACACATTAACTGATGGGAGATGGCCAACAGGAAACTGCGCGCAATCCGCTTAAATTGCAGCACAGCTGTATAAACTCTTTTGACCTTGACACAGTTATGCAATAAATCGACATAAAGTAGTAGAAAGTGAATGATCAATCTGTCATTAAAGTGGAGAAAAGAGTTCATATGGAGGCCTGATATTTTATAAAGACTTTTAGTATCTAGAGCGTTGGTTAATACTTACTGATCTGCCTCTTGTTTACAGCTCTCGTCACTAGCATAAATTAAGCGACCCTGATGACTGCCAACTCGCTTTTGTTTGATAGACACGTGTCAACGTAGCTGGCAGTCATAAATTAAATTATAAATAACCAAAATTATTGGTGCTTCCCCTCCAATTCTCAGAACTGCGCTTATTTTTAGCTACACAGCAACCTTTAAGCTCAAATTAAGTTTGATGTAAGAGTATCTATGATTCGTTTGCTCAGCTACCTGCTGAGGCAGTCCATAATCACAATAATAAGTATACGACCCTGAGGCCGCAGCATCTGCAAATCCCCTTTGACGTCACTGTTTTGAATGTCTATAATTCGACTAGCCAACAGCACAGGTACTTCCCCCGAGTTCCAAGAACTGCTGTGACCTTTAAACCTGAACAAAGCTTATTGTTAGAGCATCAGAGTTTCGTCTGTTAGTGGCTACCTTTTCGCTTGTACTCTGATTTTTTAATTACTTCATTTACTGCACGTGGGCCGCCCAAAGTTTATGTAATTGCTGTAGTGAAGACTTAAGAGCTAAGAGTCATAAGCTGAGGGTATTGCACAATTGTCTCTTCCCACATGTGTGATTATCGTGATTAATCAATTTGTTACTTTGATTCAATTGCAGCCAGCAGCAGCGGCAGCAGAGTCAGCAGAGCGAGTACACCATCGCCAGCTGGTGACTTTCAGTTGGATCAAAGTGAGTTGGCACGACAGAATCAGATAACGCAACAGATATTTGCCAATTATCTGGAGCGTCGTCTGTTTCCCAATCGCAGTGGCAGTCAGAAAATCCCCACCATAGCCGATATACTGCCCAAACCGAAGCCCACGGGACGACCACGTCCACGTGGCTTCTCCGCCAATAGCGATGGGTACAAGAAGAGTGCCGGGGGTTCCATTAGAAATCGTCTGGCGAGTGCAGCAGCCAAGCGACAGACGAGTAAAGGGCAGCGAGATCAGCTGGAAGAAGAGCAGGATGAGAATTTGGATGTGGCTGAGGATCAGCAAACGCAGACAAATGATGAGTTCGATGACGATGCTCAAGAGTCGCTGCAGAGCGTAGAATCCGAGCAGCATGATCAATATTATGGTGAAATATTCCATCGAGATCCCAGCGAGAATGAGATCGATAGTGGTAAGTCATCAATCAAGCTAGAAACGTCTGCATAGAGACGTCAAGTGGAGCTAAGCTAGTTTACAATGCTCACAATCAATCAAATTACAACTCTATAAGTGGTACGCTGCGTATGCGTGATATCATCAATATTACGTTTAATAACCTTGCCGTTGCAGCGTGCCACTTGAAGCCACTTGATGCCACACACACACACACACACAGCTGTCTCTTCATCTGTCTTAATGGCATTTTTCATTTCATTTGGTTTTTCGGTAATTTTTTTTTTACACGCCGTTTCGCTTCATGGCCCACGGGGCGTATGATGAATGCCAGTTGTTTATATCATTTGCAGACGCTCATTTAATTTATGCTTTATTTTGTCAGTCTATTTGCGCAATTAATGCCAATTTTTGCCACTTTGTGTGCTGGCCATGGCCAAAAGCCTGATAACTGAACTCAATAAATTCAATATTGAAACTTTAATTTATGGCCAAACAATGTTTGACTTAAGATCGAAACTCGTTCCTTCAGCAGTGACTTGAATTGATTTCACACCTTTGCGGAAATCTTTTTTTTACTTTTTTAACGATCGTTTTTTTTAGCGGGTGAACTTGTTAGCATGCAACTCATTGTCTTTAAGCCAAGTGGCTTTTTAACTCATTGAAACGCATATAAAATTATATGAAAAGTGACAAACAACATAAATCTCCTCGATCTATTGTATTGTCTGCATCGCTTGACATTTGGCTAAGAAAGTCAATCAACTTGATTAGCATTTCACTGTAAATTAAACAAGTACCGCAGATCGCAGACAACAGATAGTTCTTTCTTAAAGTTAAAGTTATAAACACTTTCGTTGGCCTGACAACAGCGGAGACTGATGAATGGCTTGCCAAAATGTGCGTCTCTAATTTGCATTTCTATTTTATTTATAGTCACTTTGTGTGATCCATTAGCTGTCCATCTTTCGGCAACTAAAGTATCAATCAAATTGGCAAATTTATTGTGTAGAAATGAAAAAAAATCGAAGGTTTGCCAGCCAATCGATTGTCGCGTGTTCAAACACGTTTTTAGGAATGTTTCTAAATGATTTCCGTTAGACAAAAAGAAGCTGTAATTAGTTACACACACTGTTGTTTTATATACCAATAAGTTTGTAACAAAACTTAATTTTGGTCATCAATTTCAACGGTTGACAACTTCCTACTTCTGTGAGAAGACACGAGTTCAATTTTATTACAGACCCTGAATAGCAAATTGGCTAGCAGAGAAGACACTGTGATCCACTTTTAGTGTTTTAATAAATCGATCTACAAAATGTACGAGAGTTGAACAAATTTCGACATGTGCTAACTTGTTTCAACTTGTTCGATTCTCGTTTTATTGTACGCTCTAAGCTCTGGCAGAGGAACCAGATAAACAGATGCCATTTTACACAAATGCCAATAACAAAGTTGCCAAAAGTGCATAGTTGGCTCGACTAGCTGATACCCTATCAACTGATATAGTTGAAAAATACACCGACTATGCCGCAAACTAAGATGACAACGGCCAGAATCTCGATTAGAGGTGTCCATTTTCGCACTTCTTGTATGGTTTCGATTTCGGTGTCCAAGTACGAAAAAGTTCCACGTCTTGTCTCCATTTGGCTGCGTTTCTGGCTACTGAAATCTGTTGGCTAATTTTGTTAGCACTAATTTTGAGGTTAATTTAAAATTTTGTTTGCTGTAGGCGAATGACTGACACTAAATTCATAAAACAAATGTTTAAACAGTTACGACTGTGACTATACTACAAGTCATACCACTAATAGACTTTTTTTGCACTCCCAGGCGAGACTGCGAATCCATTCTTAAATTACCTGCTGAATTTATCTGTTAGTCGCACAGAGAGTCAATTTACGAGATGCTCTACCTTATTATAAACTCTAATTCCACTCAATGTAAAATGATTACGTTCACATTACGTATACGCAATGTACTTAGAGCGCATTCCCAGCTAACTGACTCAATTATTTGGTATTACTCCAATTTCGAGTCTTGGGCTTCTTTGTAGATATTATCCATAACACGCATACGCAGCGTACTCCATGTTACTCCTCTGACAGCTCCTCTGACAATGTCGATTACGTATACTTATTATTAACTCTGGCCAAGGTCAGTCAAGCAACGCGGCTGGCAACAGCAACAAAAACATCAGGAAATCGAAAGCATCGTCAAGCCACAAAAATGGTATTGAGGTTGACGCTGACTCGGTTTGGTATCAAGTGAAATTGCAAAATCTTAGAACGTTGTCAGAGAATTTGCAATGCGATAACCGCAGAATAACCAGAATTTCGAAATGTTGACTGAGTTGCTTTGGGTTTTTGCTGCTTTATGTGTGTGTGTGTGTGTGAGAGGGTGTTGAGGGGGTGTTTTATTCACGCTCGAGCACAGCTTGGTGGGCATGTCCAAATCAACGCTCTACTGATGTTACCTTGGTCAGCCTCAAGTTATGTCGGCGTCTCAACATCAAGTGTTTGACAAGTTGCAAGCACCCCAAGGCACACTGTAAATACCCTGCCCCTACCCCTGCTACGCCATGTTCATACGGCAGCATCGTTGGTCGCTGGTAATCTTTCAGAGCGTTTCACACACGTATATGAAGATCACAAAAAAGAAGCCCCGCCAAACGAGTTCGAAGCGATTGCGTCTCTCAGTCGAACCAGTTCGACTAGCTCTCGCTCTCTGGCTCTCCTTCTCTCGCTCTCCTTCTCTCACTCTCTGCGCTCTCGGCTGTGTCTCTCGCTGGAGATTCTGCGTTAGTCGGCGCCAATGAGGTCCAAAATTGTTAGTTCTTCGACAGTCGACGGTCAGTTTGGGCGCGCATGCGCACGAGGTCTTCGTTTTGGTCAACAGCATTTAAAAAACAACAAAACTTTTCAACTCCAAATTTATTCAACTTCTTTTTAACTGTGCGTTTAATAAACTGTATTTTTTTGGCAACTTTCGATTCCGTTTCACGATCTACAGATCACGATAAAAAGACAAACGACGATTACAATACGAAGCGGAACGCGCATATTATTTATAAATTATAAATTCATATGTAAATCTATGCAACTGTGCAGCATTCCATAATTTTTCGAACGAAAATGCGTTGAATGTGTAAAAAAGACAAGCGAAATTTTTGGTGTGTTTTGCTGCTATCTTTACGGAAGTGCAAATTTGCATAACTGGATAAATAAATTATAAAAATATCAAAAAAAAACCTAAAGCAAAACGAAATAAAAAATAATAAAATCATATTCAACATAAACATAAACATAATAAATAAACACGTATTCAAAGACACGTTAAAAACATGCAGAAATATCTGATCTTGTCTGTGATAATCACTGTGCAGCTGCTCTGCACAGTGGACAGGACACTGGCAACGCCAAGCAAAGCAGCCGCAGGTCCTGTCGCTGGTATGTTCACAATTCCAACCAAAAAAAAATATACATTATTCATTGCATAATCCCAACAAACTCAGAGCGTACATCCTTCCGGCATGCTGTTGTTGTAGCTGACAAAAGCTGAAATTCACTTTCACTTTTCAAATTTGGCATTTAGTTCGCTTCGCTTGTTGTTGCTGTGTCTGCTGCTGCTGCTGCTGCTTTTTTCGTTGGCTTTTCATTAAGGAGATGTGTTCACGTATTTGCCTCCAGCTACCGTGTTAACGTTTTCATTGATTAATGTCTGTTTGCTCCAATTTATTTATTTATTTCATGACTGTCTTTTTTTGGGTTTTTTTTCTTGTCTTTTGATTCGAAATTAGTCGAGTGTTTGCTGTTGTTGTTGCACCTGTTTGTTGTCTTTGGCAGCTGTTGAAATCTCTGATGAAATGCAGAGCAAAAAAAAAAAACGAGCGATAAAACTGTTGGCACTAAATCACATAAAAGGAATCGCATTAATTTGTCATAAATTGCGAAATTCGTTAAAAGGCTACTCAAGGCCAGGGTCAGCTTAATATGTAAGCAAAAAATATACAAAAATCAATTAAAAATTAATAGCTGAGCAGCCAGTCGTATGCGTTATATATAGATGTATAAAAATTGATATTACTTTTATCATTAAAACGAAAAGTTTGCTATAAAAAACAATGGTTGTTCTAAACAAGTTTTGGGCCAAATTTAAACTGGTTACGTTTATAACAAAAAAAGCATAATTTAATTTTTAGTTCAAGAAATTCTTTTGTCCAATATAAACATACAAAAAATCCCCAGCTAAACAGGAAGTTTGTCAATGTTTGATATTTAGTTTCGTATTTATTTTTGGCTGGATTTAAACTGCTGTGTGACGTCTGTTGTCGCTGTCAGTTTGCCTTAAAATAAGTATTAAAATTGTAAATGAAAAGTGACATCTTTCCTCGCCTCTGTCTGAGATTTCTGAGCACTTCTGAACGGCTTGCTGAAGGTCACTGCTTGTAAGCAAAATGTTGCCTTGTTTAATATTATTTTAATTGCAATCGGTTATCAGAGGTAGGTGGAGTTGGCGGGGATAATGACAAGTATTGGCATTGACTTTGATCCGCCTGCAGGCATTTTAATCCATAGCTGAAAACTGGTTTGACAGCCGAAATAAATTGCGTGCAAAATTTCAACTATAAACATTGTACCATAAAATGTTTACTTAATTTGTTCATAATTAATTAATCCACAGTTATATGGCTAACTATTTAATTGACGGCCAGCCAGCGAGAAATTGTTCAAAGGTTTTTTTTTCTCACTTGAAACTTAATCAATTTGACACCTTTTAATTTGTAGTCTCGTCCCGTTCCGTTCCGTTTCGTTCCGCTTCTTTAACATTCGTTCCGATTCAGGCGTTGGCTGTTGGCGGTCTGATTTCTTCCGGTCGTTGATCAGTTTTCGTTGGCGTCCCTCCATGTGGTAATTAACTAAAAGCGAGTTAAATGCGATGATGCAACTGGTTGCGAAGCGTTTTTGTAGGAGAGGAGTAGAAAGTGCATTTTTTGAGCACTTTTTCAGCTACTTTTTGGCTTAAATTAAGCTAGTTAATGTACTGATGCTTAAAAAATGATTTGTTAAGAGAAAGATTACAAATTTCTTTATTAATTAAATTTTCAAAATTATTAAAAAAAAATATATTTTAGTTATTAAACATCACAACCAACTGATTCACATTGAAATTTCGGTTTTTTTCCTTAGAAAACTTCTTTTTAAAACTGCCCTAAATATGCGCCATAAAACAAGCGCCTTGAACTCCTTTAGAATTATGCAAAAATTGTTAATAAACCGTATGGCAAATGTGGTTGCTTTATGTGTCTGCCACGACAAATAAGCGTGTCATAAAAAAGTGTCATAAACTTCTTAAATCATTCAAAATCGTTCTTAATATTCCCTTAACACCACATCTATTATGCAAATAGAAATTCCCCTAGCTCCAGTCTTGTGTAACAGCATTTTTAAGACAACTGAACACAATGCAAATTGCAACATTTGGCTTAATGATAATATATATTTTTTATTGCATCTATTTAAAATTAAATTACATTTTGATGTTTCTTTATTTTCCCTAAGTCATTGTAAGTTGTTGTAAATGCGGTGTATGCCCTTTTTTGAGCCGGCAAAAACACGCATTCAACACCATTATAATTAGCATTAAAGCCGCCTTCTGCTTTTGGCCTTGGCTCTCGTAATGGCATCCATTTGGGATGATTAATTAACAAAATTCGCGAAAATGAAATTTTTGCTCAGCTGTCAGTTGATTTTTGGTTTTTTTCGGGTGTCGTTTTATTGTCTTTTGTTGTATTGTATTTTGACTGTTAGCCGAAAAACGCACAGACAAAAGAAACGCCGTTAACTTGGCCAACATGCTGTTGGCATGTTCAACAGAATGTTGCCCTATACGTAAATCTACACATACACATATTTATATTACTACTTTACGAATATATGTATGTATATTTCCCCATATCAGCGTAATGACCTTCACATACTAAGAACTGAAACACACACAATGGTGGTTTTAACCTTGATTCAGTTTCGTTTCGTTTGTAGATCTGTTATCTCCCCCCACTACAACTATTGAAGCCATTGACGAACATTCTGGCCAAGACGTCAACACGAAGTTGTTTGTAGGCTTAGCAAAAAGAACCAGTTACTTTGTTTTCAAATCTATTTTCAGCGAATCGTTCAATCAACATTTTAATGTTACAACAAAGTTTAAATTAAATTAAATTAAACAAGTTAACAAAAATTGTTGACTTTTCTGAGCCAAATTCTTTAAGCAATTAAAATAAAAATCAGCTCAGTAATTTTTATAGTCCCTTGTTCCTTCACTTTACGAATTTTAAGATCAAGTCTCTTAATAACTGTTATTATTTTTGGTTATGCAAATTTCTAAAGACCTTGAGCTTACGTTGCCATTGTCTTCGATTATTTCTTATTGTTTCTTACAGATATTTGTATTCTTTTTCTTACCTTTTGATTATTTCTTTTAACTGATATCACTTGTCTTCCCTGTGCTTCCTTGATCTCTATTTTTAGACTGCCCCAACTGCGTGGACGAGTCACAGTATATGCCGAATAAATGGACAATGCCGCTGCTGAAGCTTGGAGAGAAGCGCTATTATCTCGGCATCTTCTTCAAGGTAAGCTGCATTCCGTTAACCATTAACATTTAACGTCCAACGGTTCAATGGTCTCCTTCGGTCTGGTCCAAGCCGGTCTGGTTCGACTGCCTCATAAACTTATTGCACATATTGCAGACGAGTATATGCAGTTTTTTAAAACATTAAAAAAAATACGTTTAAGGCGATTACTACAATGTGATATTATGACAGAGTTTGGTTAATTTATTCTTAAGTTGCTCTGTGGTGAGCAGAAAATAAAATTACTAAAAATAAGTAAGTGGGGAAGAGAAGCATAAAGGGACCTCTGAGTAGGTATAAGACAGGCACGCCTCTATTGCCCTTTTGACAAGAAAGAGTAACCATAGCATCCAGCTTGTAGTTAGCGCAAAGCAGCCAGCTATAGCAAGCACTATTCTTTTACATATTCAAGCATTACTCTCGCAGATTAATAGAGATTAGATGCAATTTCTGGGAAAAAACATTACACTACAGGGTATTTTAAAGTCACTTAGCATTCACCCTGTAGTTACCTCAAAGCAGCTAGCTATAACACACACTAACTCACAGGTAAAGCAGAAAGGAGTGTAGTTAAACTATCATAGAATCGATTTCTGGGATTAAATCTGCCCACCACAGGGTCTTTTACAGTCCCTTAGACTCACCTATACTCTACCTTTTTGTTTTGGCCAAATTTCATTATAATCTTGCGCAGTTGTAAGCGACCACACCTCGGCTTAAGCAACCTTCTCGGCGTATCATTGACTAACTGATATCGTTAGCCTTAGAACTGATATCAATGCCATATTGAGTCATTAAAATACCTAAGCGATTGATCGACCATGATGATGGGGTTCGTGCTGCGACACGCATCGGCAATTTGGTAGTTGAGATGACGTCTTTTAATTTATGCAGCCATTCATATTAAAAACGTATTAGTCAAAAACTTAATAACGCACGAAAAGTCATTCAAAACGCGCTCGAAACGCGTGCAACTACGACGCGACTGAGACGCGACTTGGGCGCGTTTTTGGCCAATGGCCGAAACAAAAAACGGACAAGTTGGAACAAGTATGCAAATCGATCACGTTGAAAACTATGAATTTACCCCTTCATCAACGGCTTCTTCGGCTGCTGCCGTATAAAGAGTTCTCCTTGAACTTTAAATCTGCGCCATAAATAAAATTTAATAAATGAATTTAACGGCAGCCACTGAAATCGTCATTGTAAATTGGAATAATTAAACAATACACTTAATATGCATATGTAAAACTGATTGGATTAGACAGTTATGAGTCAAAACTGATTGCGGTACTTGAAAGAGGCAGAACTGAGGAAGTTGTTTATTTAAACGACTGCAAAAGGTCAACTAAAGATCAATGGTTGTTGGTTTCTCATGTGAACTCTAAGGAATGCCAAGTCAAACAGTTCATTGAGTAGATAAATTTGGCCAACAGGTGTTTAAATAAACAGAACTAATTATTTTAATTGTTTAATGATCTATGCTAGGCAACAGAGTTAAATAAAATAAAGAATAAAAAGCATTTTAAAACAATGAGGTAATCAATGCCATAAACATGTCAAGCCAACTAATGGGAAGTGTTTAGAAATTTTTTTGGAGTTGCAATTTCAAACAAGTTATTTATGCAAAATTTGGTATTTAAAGTTAACTACTATTATTAGGGTAGATAAAGCAGATAAGCTGTATAAAGACAATTAGAATTAGATTAGGAATGAGCTAATCAATAGATGTATTATAATATATTGTGTCATATATCAGTTTAATGTGCGACCAGTTTAAAATGCTAATTTTATTTAGCACACAGAAATTATTAAACACGACATGATTTATAAAATAAAAAGTAACTTTTAAATAATTTTTATTAATTTTTGGGTTGTTCATTAAATCAATTGAAGTATGTGCAAAAGACAGGATAGCTATAAAGATTAGAGTGCAGAATGAGGTCATCAAATACCAAACTGAATCAATCAAGTTTTAAATGCAAATTTTTGGAATTAAATTTGTACTGCTATTTTATGATCAAATCTAGTCAGCACAAACAATTTGATTGCAGGTTAAAGAACTTACCAAAAGGCAATTAATTATTGTTTATCAGTTGTTCTGTGGGTAAGAGGGGGAGTGAGACAGGGGATTCGGTGTTAATAGTCGTAAAAAACAATTGTTTTTGTGGATTTCGCCGACAGTTTGATTGCGTATTGAATTCATTACTATTTAGCGGATTAATTAAGTGCAAGTTCCACAACTGATTAGCTGCGGTGTTAGCCCAAAAAACATCGTGTTACCACAAATTAGCTCGCCCACTCTCATTACCCATCTCACTCACACTCTCTCCCTCACTCTTTGACATTTTAATTCATGAATAAAGCGACTTGCAAACTGGATTATTAGAAATGTATAAATTTGGTGTTATTTTAGTGCTCGACTTCATTAGAAATGTTCAATTAATTTATTGGTAGCAGCAATTAAGAATCGCGTTGTAATCAGCTCATGAATATTTCATTTTCAGTTTTTCTTTTCTCTTTTCACACATTACGCAATGCGAATCGTGTGTAAATATGCAAATTTCGCAAAAAAAACACAAAAATGAAAATGGCAATATTAATTTAACCATCAACACACGCAGCGAGCCAACTGCAGTAGGCAGCTGGCCAAGTTAACAGCTGGTTTTTGATGTTTTATGTTTATTTGCTGTATTTTTTTCTTCTTTTTCTTTATAAATGCGACACTAATTGCAGTTGATTATGGGCTAAAACTGAAATTTAGTCTCTGTCTAAGACTCGAACTACAACTCCAACTCAGACTGGCTATCGATTGAGCAATCCAGTCGATATTTCCAGTAAACTGTCGAACGTGTTAATGACATTAACAGAATTGTTAAACATTTTGTTGGCTTTTAATTGACTTGCTGCCAAATTTCAATTTGTTGACATTTGTGGCGCAAGAAGCTGTAAATTGTAATGATATGCAGCGTTTGATCTTAAACTGCAACTACGTGTATTTAACATAATTATAAAACTGGTTCCATATAAATTAAAATTATACATTGAATGTATGGGTTCATTTTTAGCTTTTCTGAACGGAAATTATTATTGTTTGCTTAAAGTGAGCTGACAATTAAGAGTTTAATTTATAGCAATAATTTTATTCTAGTAAAAAATAAATTTCTAATAAAAATCCTAGATTTTTCAACTCAAAGCAGCTTTGAAAATCTTACAGGGTATTTAATAGCAAACTCAAATTTTTCAATATTTTCTTCTTAATTTTCATTGAACAATCGTTAAATATCCAAATAAATCTTCACCTTTTATTTTAATTTATTGACTAATTGGACACTTAAATAACTTACAGGGTATCCCAAGATTAGCTTTAGCTCTCTATTAATTTTCCCAGCTATAAATTTTCCTAAATTCTTCCCAGCTTAGCCATTAACTCCAGTTAAGTTAGAACACACCTAACTCCTTTTACAGGGCATTCGGCCGCCAATTATCCAAATCTATGCCCATTTTATTTACTCAACTTTAATTAGTTTGCAATTAACTACAAAATCTACTCCTACGCGCTACAATTCACAGACTACACGCACTTTACACTCACTTACAGGGTATCAAGTGGTTTTTCACTGCTTGTTTGCCTATCTCTTCATCGATTTGTTGACTTTTCCTCGCATTCGTTTGCCTCGTTGCACATGAATACAATGTTGTCGTTAGCTGGAGCAGAGTTTTTATATATTTTTTACACGCTCTTGGACTCTCACTTTTTGCATTTGTTGGCTTTTGCCTGAGATTTCATTATGTAATATCTGAAAAAAATCAGTAACTGAAACCGACAATCATCCTGGCATTCAATCCTTTCATCAACTGCTGGCCATATCAGCTATTCCATGTCACGAACTCGGCACACACATGGACAGACACACACACAGTTTCAGTTTGAGTACCCAACAATTCACATTCAATTGCATGACTCTGATCCAGATCGTAAACGGGCATTTGAAGTTGCCACATTCAGACGTGTCCGCCGCTGGCTTCCTCGGCTTGCCACTCCTCCTACCTTCTCGAACTGAAATCTCCGTTTCAAGCTGACGAATGTCAATAAAAGTCGACAGCATTTTATGTTTTTACTTTGAATTATTTAACAAACGTATCACATGTGGAGCAGTAGGAGTCAGTGGGCGTGTAGAGTAGGTGCAAAGGGGGGCATGGTGCTCACCCACGCATTGGAAAGTCAAGCAGCGAGTTGCGCTGCCAATTAGAGTCCTCCGTTGATTTGGCCAATACATCAAAGTATTCGCTGTTTTAGTTGGCAACACTTTCGCAATATTCGCTCAGTCTATCAATACAGCAGTTGTGTGTAGTATCAATAAATGCAATTTGATATTCAATTAACACTAATGGCTCTGCTGCTCGCCTCTTAATTAGCCAACCCTTTAGACAGCCACGCCCTCTACCCATGCTTGTTGCGTTGCCTTTTGACCTTTTCAGACAAATAAATTTTAGTTTACTTTTTAGTTGCCACAATTTGGTGGCTGTTCAGCTGAGAGCGCTGCTTTTTGCCAGGTGATGTGTGCAACTAAATCGATTACGTAACTAGCTACGCTACCCTGTCCCCCACCCCCTACCCCTGCTGGCTGACACGCTGCGGTCTACCGCCAATGTCGACGACGTCATTAACTTGGCTTTAATTGTATTAGCCGTAATTGTGCGCGTATAAAGCAGCATCCCGAATCTGTTGCCTTTCCCCGACATGACATGCTGAAAGTGTTTAATGCGAATTTTCCTCTGTTTTCTTTGTTGTTTTTGTTGTTATTAGGAAACTCCGCTCACTGAAAGTGTTTATTGGGCTGTAAAAGGACGCTCCAGTGAAGCCAAGAAGTCAATTAGTTTGCCATATGGGCATGTAGAAAGAACTTTCATTGCCACCCTCTGTAGGGAGAGTGGGGGTTAGGGGAGACAGGCAGCCTTAATGGCAGGCGACATGGGCTCTGTTTACCTGTCGTGCACTTTATGCGAGTCAAGGGATCTACCAAAAATTCTTTTCAAATGCCAACAACAAAAACAGAAAACAGAACTCAACTTTCTCAGAGTTGAGTATACTCTATGAAAGCAAAAATATGTTTTGTTTCTTAAGACGTTGAATGGGCGAGTAGAAATATGATTTATACTTTAAGGGAAAGTAGACTTGAAGGAGCAGACTTTAAAGTTATTTAGTAGATTTAAATGCTATACTTTGGGGCAACACTTAGATATTTTGAAGCTAAGCTGCTTTATTTTAAAATATATGATATAGAACAATCAACTCTTTGGGTCTTATCTATATCTTTCATAACAGAAAGCTGTAATTTATTTAAACTGTAATTTATAGCAAAGCTTTAATAACTAGACAGTTATTAATGTCAAGTTGAAAGATATATATCAAACAGAGACATAAATAACTATAAGAATTTAAAAAGAACAGTAAAAAAGTGAGCTGTATAATTAGTTTTTTTATTTATAATTTATCGCTTATTTATAGGGAACTTTATTATTATTTATTGTTCCGTTTTTAACTAATTTTTAAACAAATTATTAATTACATTCCAAGTTAGAGTATTAAAGCTGTGTCTGCTTGATTTACCGCTCGCATTTTGGCTTAGAACTTGGCACTAACTTTTTCATCATCTACTTTTTCCCACACTTATTCTTTCTCTGTTTCGTTAACCATTTTCTTTGCAGGCAAATTGGTTCAAAGCCACGCAATACTGTCGCTACCATGGCATGCACTTGGCGAGCATTTCATCACAGGAAGAGAACGATAGACTGGAGAAACACATACGCGACTTTGGTGAGTGAAACGAACGCTAAGCAGCTGTTGGAAAGTGGGTGGGTCGCGGGCAGCAGGGGAACTGCAAAGGGAGGGGCAATGACCATGGGCATGAGACGGAGACTGTTTGACTTTCTAGCGTGCATAATACGCGGAAGTTGGTAACCCAAAACTCTGAGCCGATGACAAAAGGGAAACGGCGATAAAAAAAAAGAGCTAACAGCGGTAGGAGGTGGGGCAGACGTGGCTAGTTGTATTGTTAGTCAATGCATACAATTTCCATGCACTTTTCAACAACAACAGTTTATTGAAAAGTGAATGTGCGAGGGCGATTTAAGCAGTTTAAACTTTAAGTTCAGACACGCCCACTGACGCCTTGAGCCACTTTAAAGAGAGTTATTAACGAAAAGGCATTTACAATTCACAGGTTTGGGCCACGAGCATTTCTGGATTTCCGGCACAGATCTGGCCGATGAGGGCAACTACTTTTGGATGGCCACTGGCAGACCGATAACCTTCACCAACTGGAATGCTGGAGAGCCAAACAATTTCCGCTATGAGAACGGCGAGGAGGAGAACTGCCTGGAGCTGTGGAATCGCGATGGCAAAGGACTCAAATGGAATGATTCACCCTGCAGTTTCGAGACCTATTTCGTCTGCGAGGTGCAGCCCGTCTGAGCAGCAGCAGCAACTCCCACAAAAGATATACGAATCAGACACATGCATACATATATACCCATATATATATATGTCTTCTTAGTTAATAAGCATACGAACTGCGGCACAGAAAGCAAAGAATATATATATATAAATGCATAACGAGTAGTTATTATGTTTAAGTTTGTTAGCTGTTAAGTTTTGTCAGTTTTTTGCTGTGCTGTGTCGTTCTGTGTTAAGCAAAACATTTTCATGCGATTCCAAAATTCAATTCAGAAAACAAACAAACACAAAACATCAAATAAAATTATCTATTTTATGGTTATGTAGAATTTAATTTAAAATTGCTTAAGTCTTTTTGATGATGATTAGCTAGTAAAAAATTTATTTAAATTATGCGCTTGTGTAAACCGTGAATAAAAATTTAAAAAAAAATAATACAGACGTGTACGTGTAGTGGAAAATTTTTCGGTGGCCATTGTTGGTTTTTCAGTGTGGTGCAACGGTGCGTATGAGCAATGTTCAATAATCATATTGGCCATAAAGCGTGGCAAATAAAATTGAAAGTGCCTCGACTTTTGCTCTTTATCTTTCATGCTTGCGCTCTGCCTCTCCTCTCTCACTATCTGCCCCTCTCTCTCTCTCTCTACCGCTTTCAAGCCTGCTGTCTCGCTCGCGCTGTGACCCGTTAAGCCTGCAGCCACCTGTCGTATACTTCATAGCCAAAAACACAACTAATGCTGATATAAGTAATATAATCATCTGAAACTGCTTCGCCCTGTGACACAACTTACACTGTGTCAAGCTGCAGAGCAACAAAAACGCAGTCGGTAAGAGAGAGAGGGAGAGAGAGTGAAAGAGAGGGAGTGATAACGAGGCAGAGCGATAGAGAACGAGTTAAGAGAGCCTTATGCAGGGCAACTGTCTGTTTATCTCTACTCAATTGTCCAGCTGTTGAGCTGTTATCCTGTCTTAGCGTCCACCTGTCCTTCTCACCCACTCCTGCTCTCACCGTCTCCTCCTGAGCTTTTGCCTACCGGCAAGGGCTTGCCTCAGCCCCTGGGGACAGACAATGCGAACAACGTGCGACGAGTTGCCTCCAGTACCTTACACTGTTTACTGTTTATGCGACAGCGAGAAAGAGAGAGAGTGTGAGAGAGAAAGAGCGAGAGAGCTGACGCATGCGCTTGTGTAACTTAAGAGACACGCGAAGAGAAATTGCCTGGGAAAGCCGAAACACGTACTAAAGCAGCTATTAAGCATTCATAAAAGTAAATATAATAAATTTAACAGTCAACCCTCAATTTATTAAACTCTAGGCAAATAAATCATCAGTGCCTGATCCTGAAAAAGTCTTACACTTCTGAAAGCACTGAAATATAAACACGCTGTCCTTAGCAGTCCTTATCTGTAATAAAGTTAACCTTACTGAGGTTTACCTGTAATCAACGTAAGTCATTAATAATTATTTTTTGTAGCAGTTGTCACTCTGTAAAAAACCAGCTCAAAATTGACTTAAAAATAGTTCAGGAAGTCTTACTGGTTTCCAAAATGGCAATGAAATTATAAGTAGCAGCCGAAAACAATTTTAATTGATTTCTAAAAGAAGTTGAGACAAAATTGTAACTGGTTTCGAAATCGCTGATAATTGTACAAGCCAATTAAAATTATCTTATAATTTGCAGCTGCTGGAATAAACAATTTTGAGCAGAAGTAGTATCTAAAGAAACATGAAATGATTATTTCCGGTAGGTAAAATACACAGGGGGAAAACTCTTATATTATCTTATATTTCTTTAACTAAGTATGAGACAAATGTTACAGTTCAGCTTTTAGTTCCAAAGTAAACACAGTACCATAAATATTTTGCTGCAAATGCTGCTCTCCAGCCCACTGTAACCAAGTTAAGAGAGTCCAAACCACTCTCTTTGCTGCACTGCGCTCTCTTGCGGCTATTTTGCCGAGCACAAACACTAAATAATTTAGTGAAGGCAGCGACCTAACCAAAACACAGAGGAACGCACCGAAATTACCGAGAACGACGACGCATTCCGTGCTCCGTTTACCGTATTCCGTATGTCGTGCTCCCGGCTGCGGTGTCCGGCGCAACGCAGACGTACGTACGCCGTAGTCAGCTTAGTGCTCGTCGTTTGCTGTCATCAGTTCATTGTAGACATTTTCCCGGCACGGACGGCGCGCTCCCAAAAAAAATTGATTGAATCGTAACGAAAAGTCGTCGGTGTAAACGCAGCTCGGATTTCTCAGTTTTGTTGTCCGTGTTGTTATCGTTGTTGTTGTTGCTGTTGCTGTTGTTGCTGGTTGGTTGATTCGTCGGTTGCTTGCCACCAATTTCGGTTGAGGTTTTCCACTTTAATTTCATTAGGCGACCACAAACAGGACGCGCAACGAGGACCAACACACAAAAATGTTAACCATGCAGTGCGACTAAACGACAAACAAATGAAAAAGTGCGTAAATTATGACATTCTCTCACTTTATTTGCGGGGCAGGCAGAGGCGTCCTGAAACAGGAGATTGGAACAATTGTGGGCGGGCGCAATTTAAAATGAAAAAAAAGGAAATCGCTTCGTTGCTCGTGTTTCTCTGTGTGTGTGTGTGTGTTTGTGTTTTGTGTGTTGGTGTTCTGTCTCCAAGCATTAGTGTGTGTGCGTCCTGATAACATCGCAGAAAGTAAAATTAGGGCAAAATGCTTCTGCTTCAGTGAGGAGCGAGCAGGAGCTAGAGGACGCACAGTAGCACGAGCCAGCTGTGTGTCGTTGAGTGTGTGTGTGTGTGCCCCAGTGTGTGAATGTGTGTTAGCTTCTATTAGGGGCACCCACAAGCTGGCACACTCGCGCTTAAAGTGTCGTCCTCATCGCAGCCTAATTAATTCAATGGTTCTCGAGTACTTCTAACCCGTTCAACGCTGCTCTCTCTCTCTCTCTAGCATACACTTGCCCTCTCGCTCTCTTCTCACTCCTTCTCATTCAATTCAAATCAAATTTATCAACGGCACATAAATAAATCATTTGCAATTTGCTTTGTGAAACGTCTTCAATTATTTTTAAATTTTCAAAATTTTTATATTAAATTTAAATACGCAACTAGCAGAGGGGGGAAAATAGGTGAAGTGGAAGACGAAGCAATGGCAGCACAAGGCGGCATAAAGGCAGATAATCCGTAGTCGTAATGTAGTTGTTGTTGTGGCCTTTTTAAAAATACATTTTCCACATTTTCATTGCCAAAGCAAAACTGTCACAGCACAGAGTGTGTGTTTGTGTGTGCAGGGCAAAAAAACCCCTCAAAACAAGAGCAAAAAGCAAAGTGAATAGTGAATGAAATGACAAATATAAAATGCTAAATGAAAAATGTGAAATGGAAAACAAAAAGCAATGCAAAAAGTACAAAAAATGTGTGGAAAGTGTGTGAAAAGTGTGGAAAGTGCGTTCCAAATAATCGTCGGACTCAAAGCGACATTTAATTAAAATTTTGAGCCGCATTTAATGAACAAACACAAGCAGCACATTAAAGGTCACCCAACTGACCGTCATTTTGTACACTGTGCAGCAGGTCAAAGACAACGCCCACCGCCCAGCGTTCAACGCCCCCACGCCCCAAAAAAAAACACAGCACAGCAAAAAGTTGGGGCTCTAAATAAGCTGCAAATTTGCCAAACTACTTAAAATTTCAAATATTTATAATTTATGGCTAAGCAGATAGTTTCTAACAAGCTAAACTGTTTTTTAGGGGTTTAGTCTACACTAAACAACATAAATTTATGGACAGTAAGTAAACTCATATGCAGCTAAACTCAAACAGCATCAAGTTTGAGTTAATTAAAGCTGTTGGCAGAAGACAGGCTTATTTTTATAGCTAACATAAATCACAGCGTTAAGAATCTTTTTTTATAAAAAATTGGCGGTTCAATTTATTTATTGAAAAGTAAAATTTGTTTTAAAAAGTTTAAGTGACCTCTTGTGCTGTTAATAATTTATAACTATCTGTTATAAGTCTTGTAGCTTTTAGTTTACCGTCTGCCTAACCTAGCCTAACCTCACTCTGAGCGCCACTTAACCTCACTTTGGTCAAACTTCACCCTAGCCAAAAATGTCAAAAGCTTTGTAACGTAGTGTAATTTGCCAATGTGTTGACAGAGACGCCTACAACTCCCGCTCTCTCTCTCTCTCCCTCTCTTTCGTTGTCTCTGCTTCACTGCAGACTAAGCCTACTATGCTGCTCTTAACATGAGTCACATGTCGCAGTCAGCGTCGCTGTCGCTGTCGACGTCGTCGTCGCTTCGTTGTCCACTCAACGTCATGTTCGGCCCACAACAAACATGACATTCTACGGTTCTTTTATGCTTGCCACATGTCACGGCAAAGTTAACTGCCACACAGCAACCACAAGCAGAGCCCACTACTCCGGCGATCCTACCCCACCAACCACCCTTGACCAGCAGCACGCAGGGGTTAAGCATATTATATTATGTTGAATTTTTATGCGCATCCATTCAAATCCATGACAGACGTTGAAATATTGCGACAACGTTGACGACATTGCAATTATGCAAAAAGGCTTGGGAGGTAGGGCGGCAGGGAGTCATTCAGTGGGCGTGTTCGTAGGTTAAAGGTCATAGCAGCAACGGTCTGCAATTTGAGTGTATTTCAATCAATGGAAATTGACATTGCTGCTCTGACGACGACATTCATGACTAATTTAATGTTAAATTGTGCGCACCTCGCATAAAGGAGCTTGCTCTGTCCTTGTGCAGCCAAAGAATTCCCCAGAGATGATACCCAACGTAGTCAAATAGAGGGGACTGTGGGGGTGGAGTAGAAGGAAGTGGAAAGCACATTGTCATAATAGAAACTCAAGCACAGCCAAAGAGTCAGGAGTAGCGACGCTTTTATTGCCGCCACTTGGGCCAATATTTGCACATTTCAACAATGTTGCCTTGCTTGCTTTTCTATGCGAACCCCTGAAAACCCTACCCAGTCAGTCAGCACTCATGCATGCACAAATGTAATGAAATATCCTGTTTCCATTATGAGCGCCTTCCTCTAAGCGTGTGTGTGCGTCTGAGTGTGTGGGTGTGAGTAGGTAGACATGTCAGGTAGCATAAAAAGTCGCAATTCAATTTTATGCTTTTCTACCCTACCTTACTCCTACCCCATTTAAAGCCACACTACCCCTGCTACGGTCTGCTGCCAATTCAAGTTGCAGTTGCCAGTTTCCAGTTGGCCCAAACACAATGCCAACTTCTCGTGCTTTGTTTCACTGCAAATGCCGAGTGCTTGACATGAATGGTTAAGTAAGTGCTTGCAGCCGCCCTTTAAAATAACTCATGCAACTAATTAAGTCTTTGCTAGTCAACAACTAAATATACATTAAGCTACAATCTAGGGATCTATTTGTAACGCCCTAGCGGAAGTTAAACTGTACTAAGCTGACTTTAAAAGTTTCCGCTAAGAATAAAACTTATTTTTAGTCTCAGGAAGTTGGGAAGGAAGCGCTGTAAAATCACTTAAGACTTGATTATTCCAGGAGGCAAGCGCTAAAAGGACTTAACTTCTCCATATGTTCCATATTTACCATATAGACTTCGAAATCCTTTTAAGCCTTCTTATCTGATATTTAAACCTCTAAATAACTTAGAATCTGCAGCTCAATTCACTGCAATTGCTGTACAACATATCACAGTGGTTGGCAGTCCACGCTCGTGACGAAAGCAGTGCCCTTACAATATATTCTAGCCATTCATTTGTTAAATAAGTTACAAATTTTGCTCACACATGAAGCTCGTAAACTTGAACCTCGACTCAAGTGCTTTGCTGTCCTGCTTTTCTCCTACTTCACCCCCATTTCCCTGGCCATCTCCAGTTGCTCAATTGACCACGTGACTAGACGCTTTCTCGCCACGTAATATGACACGGTCGTCAGCAATTGTTCCTACTCATTCCTGGGCTGCACTTGCTCTCGTTCCCATACTCAATTTCATTGACGTTGTTCTTGTGCCTTGAGCTGTTTTATTGCTCTTCATGTGGTTGTTGCCCGCTTCGGCTGTTGGCTTTGGCCTCTTTGGCCCTGACGCCTGCACGTGAGCAGCGTTGAGGCACCCTTTTAGGCATGGCCAGAAGCACGCGATGCACTTGGCCAACAACGACAGCGATGTCGACGACAACAACAACCCTTTTTGACGTCCAACAGCTGCAACTGTTGGCAATTTTTTATTATGCGCCACAAAAAGTCGAGTAGGAAAGGGAAGGGGGTTAAAGGAAATTATTTTCTTGCTCACGAACGGGCGGCACTCGAGGGCATTCTTTATGACATGCCTGGGAAAATGTCTGCAACAGCAGCAACTTCACAAGGCAGCGGGGGCAGCAGCTAAAGCTAAAGGAGCAGGGAACAAACAGGAGAAACTACAGAGCAGGAGAGATAGGAGCTAAGGAGCTACAGGAACAGCTGTAAGAGCTAAGAGAACAGAAGAATCTGATAGAGATGTAGGAGCAGAAACTAAAGGAGGAGATGGGGAAAGGAGTAAAGCAGAAAATCAGGAGGTTTTAAAGGAGCAGGAACAGCTGTGGAAGCCAGTAGAGCAGGAGAAGCGGGTGAAATTAAAGTGGAGAACAAGCTGGAGGACCTAAAGAAGCCAGAGAGGAAAAACTGAAGAAGATGTAGCAGCTTAAGGAGGAAAATGAGGAAAAACAGCAGAAGCTCCTAGTACCGATGTAGGAGCTAAGGGGACAGATGAAACGGGAACAGCTTTACGAGTTAAAAGCAGTGGGTAAAAGAGGCAAACGCTAGAAACTACAACACAAGGACAAGCTGAATCCATCCAAAGTAGTAGGAGAAATCCTCTGCTGTAGAAGCAGCAAGTGAAGCGTAACGAATGCAAGTACATGACTTTGGATAAGTTTGCGAGTAATTTTTAAATAATTTAAAGGGACTTACATTTGATCTCGCAATGCGATTGCCTTTTGGACAGTTTCAAATGTTGCAAATGTTGTCTCGCCGCAGCTTTGATACAAAATTGTCAATTTCCTGTTCTGTCTGGCTGCTCGCAATGTTGTCATGACAAAAGGGGCGTAGGCAAGAGGCGTGGCCAACTAACAGTGGGCTGCTTGGGTAGTCAACAAAAAATAACAAATAAAGTTCTCAAAATGTGCTTCAAATTTCATCAAAAGTCGAAGGCAGGCAGAGAAGAGGAGTGACTTAAAGATATCCTGTACAAAGTACAGTATGAGTAGTTAGAAGAACAAGAAAAGCTATAGAGAAACAAAGATTGACTAGGAGACTTTACACAAACACTTTACAGCCTTTAATTTATAGCTTAAAGCTGGACAAATCAATCGCATATACCCACTATCACTACATTGTTTACTACAGGGTAGCTTAAGAGCATTACAGCGTAGTAAAGCTCACTTTGGACTGACTTACTTATCCGTAAATCAAGAAAGTCCTTGAATTCCGAGAATAAAGAAACCATCAGTAATTGAATACACAAAATTTGAATCCCTTTTGGGAAACTTTCTAAATTTGTTCATGCTTTTGATCTTGAGTTTTGATTATCGCGAATACAGCAACATTTTCACCATAACAATGTCGCAAACAAATTTTCCATTTCCGCAATTTCGCTGATTGAATTTGCGACAGAATTATTAGTTTTTGAGGCATTTGAAGCCACTTAAAGTAACATAAACAATTTAATTAAAATATTACAATAGAAAAGAAATAAACAGTATAATAAATAAGTTGAATTTTAATTGAATTTACTGCCTTGAGCGGCAAATTAAAAGAAAACTGAAAGGAAATGCTCTCAAGCAGCATATTAAATTGAAATATGAACATGAAAGCTTTTCATTTATCAAGTGGCCATCGAGAGAGCGAAGACGCAAACGAAGACGACGATGACCTTAAACATTAACACATTCACACACTGTATCTCTAGAGCAGAGTGGGAGTGGCTGGCGTGGGCGGCTGTAAGAAAAGCTTGTCTTCATGACACTATTTATCAAAGAAAAGTTTCGAGAGAATAAAGAAAATAAACGTGCCACAAAACGAGGCAAACGTAGCGGGTCACAACTTATCAGCATCTAGGGGCCACATTCACAAGGGTCTGCCATTGACGGGCCTTGCGTAGACATGCCACGCCCCCGCCCAAAGTACCACCCACAACACACGACGCTTTGAAAGCAGACGGCAAAAAAAAAAAGCGATAATTTGGGGCGCACGAAACGTAAAACGCCAGGAAAAACAAGCGAGAAAAGAGAAAGGGGGAAAAGGGAGAGGGGAAAAAGGAGGGCAGCAGCCTGCTGATGGCCATGACCATTTTGGTGCTCAAATTCCGTGGCAGCCGGAGAGACATTAGGTATAATCATTATGATGATAAGCACGAACGGTTTGATTTCTCCTTTTATTGGGTCGTTGTCATCGACAGGACATTAGCAAAAGGCTCGCGAGTAGCGACTTCCTGTTGAGCACACACATCTTTATCTCCTCCAACAACATTATCTGCTCAATCTTCATTATCATTATCATTATCATCGTTATTTGGGTTCATCGCCATCAAGTGCAGACGCTTTTGTTCTAATGCCAATGGCTGCTTAGCCCAAGATCGGAAATTGTTGCTTTTGTTCCTGTGTTTCTTTTTTGGTATCTTTATTGCAAGTGTTTTGCCTTATTTGCCCATTGTTGTGTAGTGGCAAGTTTTAGCGTTAAAACTGAGTGACTCTTGAGTTTAATTGGCGCCACTTGATGTTCGCTTTAAAGTCAACACACAATTTGCGTTAGTTCCACATTGTGAACATTGTGATTTGTAAGCCATCAAAGCCATTGTCCAATTAAAAAGTTTGTATAAATCACTTGAAACTATCAACATTATGGCATCTTTGTGGTCGACTTTGCTTGCGGTCTCGACAAATCCGCTCCGTTCGCTGTTAATCCGCTCCAAAGTATTCAATTGTTGGCAAAATGCTTTTTGCCTAAATCCCAAAAAACTCCGCCCTTTCTACCCCGTCTAAAACGAACCAGTGTAAAGTGCTGGACCAACTGTTTATAAAGTTTTGCACAGCGACTGCTCCTTTTAGCATGTATTTTGTTATTCTTTGATTAAGCTAAAATATCCTGTACATAAAAGGCTAACAAAGTTTGATTGCCGTTTGCATAAGCAATAGGGTAACTACATATGTATCAAGCCTAAATACCCTACAAACTTAATGAAAACAGTCGCAAACTGGCATACTTTTATAATACTTTTTTACTTTTATAGCCCCTACAGGGTGTCTTTCAGTCGTGCAGACTTCTAGCGTCCCTTTGCCAGTCGCATGTTATTTTTTTTCGCTTCGGGAAGCTTGTAACTTTAGCTGACCCAGTTGCAAAGTTTATGCACATTTCAAATCCAAACAGACAACGCTGCGTATGTGTAATGTTTGTTTTGAGCTCAGCGAACAGCGAGCAACGAGTGAAAAGTTAAAAGTGTCATTATTATTTGAGAGCGAAAAACACACGCGTTGCACAAAGTTAGTCAACAAATTTGCTTTTCATTTAGCCCAAAATCGAAATTTACACAAATTTGTCAAAGTCCTGTCGAAATTTGCATGCATAAATTTATGACAAAGGAGGGAAGAGGGTGGGGAAGGAGGCGTAGAAACTGCTGAGAACTAATGGCATACTAAACCAAAGATGTGGCAAACTATAAAGCCAAACTGTGTCTAAGGATGTGCTAACGAATGCTGTCATCACTCAAACCACAGCAGGTGTCTGAAATAGAGAAGCAGAAAGAGACAGAGAGGGAGAACGGGCAGATGAAGGAGTTCATTTTGAAAATGGCGCAGTCTGGTTAACCCACATTGACAATGACTAACATAAAGCCACACACTGTGTGAATGTATCCCGTTGCTGCTTTGCTTTTCTTTTCTTTTCTTGTCGTTACCATTGTGTCAACAAGCGAGGGCAGCCTGTGACCCACTGTACAGACAGAGGGGGAGAGAGAGAGAGAGAGGAGGGGAGGGCAGTGAGAGCGACTGACTGCGGCATTAACTGCAGCACATTAATGTTATTGTAGGCGTTGTTGCGTGGGTTTAAGCGTTTGACTGACAACAGCAAGGAACAACAACAAGCAGCTAAGGCAGAGTAAAGCCCACCAGACTGTTACCTACCCTACAGTAGCAGCAACTCCTTAAATTTCCACTTGATAACTGCTAACCTGCGGGCGGTTTAGCGCGCACCAAAGCTGACTGCTATGCGCTCAAAGGCTAGCTGCCTGCTATGCTGGTTAGCAGCTACTCGCTCGCTCTGTCTAGCCATAACTATTTTATTAACTAATCGATCTTTATGAAACTTACAGCATAGCTTAATAACACTATTAGCTAGTTAATTGCTAAATTTAATGCATTTAGTTTTAAGTAAAAATGCTTTAAATAGCTTATAAACATTTACTATGTGCTTAGGATGTTTTAGCAAGCAGTTAAAGCCTTTAAATTAAAGTTGTAGCTACTAGTTTTTAGCATCTCTATGATTTATTTGTTTCCATAGCAGCACTAGGGCTATTATGCCCACAGTTCCCGCGTTTCCTGTTACAAACTTTAAACAAAACCATTATACCCTTGGTGCTTAGCTTAAAAACGCTTTTGTTGTTTGTGCGATTAAAAGTTTTATCCGTCGTTGTCGTCGAGAGCTTTTCTGTTGTCTTCTTCCTTTTTGCTTTTGGCCTCATTCCGCTGACATAGTCGCGGGTTTCCCCTTTCAGCTTGTTTGTTGTTCTCCTCATTGCTGTGTTGTTGTTGTTCCTCGTTGTGGCTGACCTGCTAACCTCAGCTGCAGGCAACGAGCAATGAGCAACGAGCAATTCGCCCTCATCATCCTTCTTCTAAGTCTCCTAACTAAGTCCCACTTGGCACAGTTTCTGCACAATTACGAGCCAATCAATTGCTCAAGCTGCCAATAGTGTGCAATAAATATTGAGAGCGCGGTTCTGTCTGTCCTAATCGAACTTGGCATGTAACTGGCTCGCACGAGTACCACGCCCCACGCCCACCTTCCACCGCCCAGCACTTCGCCCTGCTTAGCAGCAACTTATGAGTTGCTACACTTGCAACACTTTGCTACTTGCCACATTCAACAACATTCATCGAATTTCACTCTTATTTCTTTCTCCTTTTCTTCTACTTTTCACTTTATAGCCAAACACTCACACACATACACAAGCACACCCACACACCTACACACAACTGCAGCAAGTGAAGGCCCAAAGCACTGAATGACAACTTAAACAGCAAATCGCTGTCCAGCAAACTGTCACTGGGCTGAACAGTTGCAGCAGCAGGACCACAGCAATTGCCGTGATTGTGGAAAGGAAACAGTCATGGGTGACCTACAAGCCACCATTGAATTCTCAGTGGAACTGCACAAGTTCTTCAATGTGGATCTCTTTCAACGCGGGTGAGTAAATCAATAAGTTTCAGTTATAAACTACAGTTTTTAAAGAGCTACAACTTTAATTGATATTACAGTCTGTCACTTAAGAAAAATTCTAGTTAAGTGCACAATAAAACTATGTTCTTTTCCCAATCAACTTGCAATCAACTCAAAATTCATGGCACAAAGCAACCACAGACATGTGTTTATTTGATTTGAGAAAATTGCAGTTTTGTAGGTGGAAAACTTATTGGCTCAGGGCGGCAATAGAAAGTCGAATGAATGTCGAAATGAGAATTTCAACAATCATTTATCTATTCTAAGCGTTTAAACAATTTTGTGTATAATAAAAGAAACAGTTTCGAGTAGCTGAAATAATTGGTAATTAAAAATGAAAGTGCATACATGAGTTTTTCAAATGATGCAATGAGAATAAGTGCTCATTATTTAAGCTGTTTGGCTAGGAAACTGGGTCAATCACTTAGCTGCTCAAGAGTTCAGCTCTTAGTAAATTCAATAAATTCAAAATACACCTGTAAACTGACAGAGAAAAAACTAGTATTTGTTATTTAAATTACTTTTAGAATTGATTACTTTTTGAATTGAGGCTGGAGTAGAGACGGGGCAATGAAATGCTGTAAAACAAATATAAATAAGAGTATGTAACGAAAAAATGCAAACAGAGTTTGCAAAGGCAATCAGCAGTGTCACCCGTAGGCGTTCGTGCATGGCATTTGCAGTGACCATAGCACTCACTAATTGTCAGCCAAGTGTTTATGGGAATTTTCAATTTTTCATGCAGTCGTTGCCATCGTTTTGCTGTTGTTTGCGTTGCTTTATTTGCTGCCGCTGCTGCTGTTGCTGCTGCTGCTGACGGCGACCCTTGAGTTGGCAACGCAATACGCAGCCAGAGGGGGCATAGGGAAGGGCAGAGAGTGGGCGGAGCTGGCAGAGATACAGCCGGACAGCTCGTGTGTTAAAAATACCTGAACAACAAAACGAAACTCGACTGAAATTTGCGTAAAAATATAAACAATTCACAGCAAGAGAAACGCTGAAAGAGAGGACAATAGAGACAGAGAGAGGGAAGTGAGAGGGACAGACAGTTGCGGTAAGAACAATACAATAAAAAAATACAATTATTTGCTACGTTTTGCAATTCATGTGCTGCGACATGCGACAAATATTTGAATATTTTGCAAGCTTAAATGAGAAATAAAATTGCAAATAAAAAATAAATCAATAAAAATGCAAATAAAAGACATTAAATGAAAACATATTAACAGGCAAATATTTGGCTATATATTTTGTAGATAAAATATGTCATTTTATACGCAATTTAAAAAAACAAACACAAAACCCATTAATAATCTATATAAAACGCAATACTTAATTGTTTGCATAGGCACACGTGGCGTATACGTTACAATAATGTGCATGTAGTAGCCTCAAACGAGGCGTATGCGTAATTTAAGTGCTTTCAAGTCGTTCACAATGGATGATTAATTGACATTTGCTTGACAACACCTTCTACCAGACTCTACCAGGTGCGCTGCGGCTTGCGGGTGTCGCCACGCCTACCCGTCCAGGTGGAGACAAGCATACCAGATGCTACTGGCAAGCCGAATGCAAACGGACATGGCATCGATCCATCGGCCAGCGATAGCGAACGCGAGCACGAGCAACCGTCGCCGGAGGATGCAGGCAACGCAATGCCATCAGGCGGGAGCAACGGCAGCTGCACATCCGCCAGCATAATCAATGGCAGCGGAGCATCGCGCATATTTCAGATACTCTATCGGAACGAGGAAGTGCCGCTACGCGATGTCATACACTTTCGCAGTCATCTCTTGGGTGAGTACACTGACGAAAATAGTCCACTTAATACTAACAAAAATCAAGATTTCAATTTAAAGTAACCCCTGGTCTAAAAATAAATTGGGAAAGTCCCAGGAAACCCCAGAAATTCCAAACAGTTTAAAATCTTGTAAATTTAATCATTTCGAACAGTGTAGTAATTTGCCCCATTGGCCGCTGGGGAATGCCAAAAACTATATTGCCGCATTGCTGGCAACACTGTTGTCAATCCGAGTCGCTTCACAGTGGGCGACAAAGTTTGTCGGACCGTAAGATAAAGTTTATTTCTCAATTGGATATATAAATCAAATGCGAACTTTTTGGCTCGCTCGAGTGTCACCAGGCAAAAAGTTTTGAGCGCCAGGGGAGTGTCAGTTGTTTGACCACCGCAAGTATAACAGTTTGGAAGTATAACAGTAGCACACTTTCGCAGTATAACAGTTGAACAGTCGCTGGAGTTGACAAACGCTGCTCAAATGTCATTTAGTGCATTCCAAAGCGGAGCGTGCGTTTGCGGCGCCCACTGTTAAGAACCAACCAAGACGCACACATACAGTGGCAATTAGTTGGCCAAGTTTGTGAGAGTTTTTGTTATAAATTTCGTTACTTTTGTCGCTCGCCAAATTCAATTTGTGGCCAGAAGACGAAAAGGGACAGGAACTTGGACAATGCATTGACCCCATTTGCAGGCGAGTGCACGTCGCACCCACCCACAAAAACATCAAAGGAAAATATAACAGTTCAGGGTAGGAACATATATATATATGGCGTATATATATGTATGTGTACATAAAGAAGTGCAAAAAACGCCAACAGACAATATGAAATTGGCATAAAAAGTTAACCAGGCGCAAAAATGGAAAACAAATTGAAAGTCAATTTCATGGGCTCGCATTGTAAAGGGCAGAGGTCGGAGGGCGCCAAAGGGCCACAGGGATAAGGGAGGGGTAGTGACAGACGGAAGGCCGCAGGCAGCAGCGCTCATAAATGGGGGCATGGCAATAATAAAAATATAAAAAAAAATTGTATATATATAAAGTAAAGCAAAATGCTAGCAAAAATGTTTTGTTCGCAATCGACAAGAATAAAAACCAACAAAAAAACCAACAAAAAAACAAGTAAGATAAGTACGGTCGAGCACGCCCTACCGTATAATACTCTCTGCATTTTCCACCGATTATATTATTAAAATCGGTATCGAGTTATTACAATGTGTAGTACTTGCATTAAAACACGTTGAAACAAAAACAATCTAAGCATAATCAAACATACAGCTGTTTGTCTGTATGCGAATACATATACGAAAGACAATATATTATGCATATACATGTATGTATGTATGTGTGCATTCAGCGCGGCCAGCGACTGCGGGCAGCGCTGCCGCTACACAAGCAACGAAAACATTCGAACATGTGCTTGTATGTTTCTGTCTCGCTTGCACTCATACATTGAGCGCTGCCGCTCAAGTGCTTGTATGTTACTATCTCGCTTGCACTCATACACGATATTGCATTCAGTTATCAATATTGTAACGCTTCTAGTTTTCTTGTTTATAGTCCGATTTTAATGCACCTTTCAGGATAGTTTGATATAGTTAGTCTCCACACGAATTATAAATTAGAATACTCTACGATAAGAAGAAATGCCTTAAAAACGTATTAAAGTTTTTTAGTTCCTACCGGAAAAGGGGGCGTGGCAGCCCAAAATTTTTGATGGCATGACATTTACTCAGTCTCTAGGAACCTCCATACCAAAATTTGTGATCCTAGGTGCCATAGTTACTGAGATATTCGCCGAAAACACCGATTTTTTCCGAGGTGTGCCTGGTTTTTTGCTGATGGTGGGCGAATGGGGCGTGGCATCAAAAAAAAAAAAGATTCTTGTATTGACTGACTAAATATGTGATCGATTGAGACCAAGCTCGACCTTGTAGCTCTTACCATCTCTGAAATCTGTTTGTTCATACGGACAGACAGACGGACAGACGGACAGACGGACAGACGGACAGACAGACGGACAGACGGACAGACGGACATGGCTATATCGACTCGGCTTGTGATGCTGATCAAGAAATATATACTTTATGGGGTCTGCCACGCCTCCTTCTGCCTGTTACATACATTTTCACAAACCCAATATACTCTTGCAGAGAGTATAACAACAAACAAACAAGCGTATAAAAATAAAAATAAATACGCGGCAAATAGAAGATAAAGGGAAAGAAATATCTATTTATTTTTAAATAAATTCACTTTTTTATGTTTATGTGAATTGTGCAATAAAATAGCAAGCGAAATAAAAGCAGCGAAATGAAGACACTTTGAGCAAAAGCTGTTAATTGCAAGAATTATATCGATATCTGTTGGTTTTAAAAGCTGTTAACAAACTAGTGACTAAAGCAACATATAAGTAATTGATAAATAAGTGTAATAAATATTTAGTTCGATTTTTAAGGGTCTTTAGATTTAGAGGAAAATGTATCTTGCTTTCCTCAAATTCAGTTGCCTTCTGCTCATCTTTAAGCTCCTTACCATGTCCACTTTCAACACTAGCGTTAGTTTAAGTGTAACACAAAAGTTCACTCAACTTTTGAAAACAATACTCGAAAGCATTATGCAAGGATTACGCTTAAACCGAGCAGAGAGAAGGATAGGTCGAGGGAGACAGAGAGATAAAACAGCAAGAGATGGAGGTAGGACCGTATATCTTATTTGATTGCTCCATATTTCAATCTTATTGTCTGCCACAATCTCCACCTCCTGCTGCCACATGCGCTGTTGTCCTGCTGTGGCACGCTGATGGAACGCTGATGAGCACTTGCCAGACTTCATCAGATACCCGAGACTGAGACGGAGACTGAGCTGCCTTTCGATTTGTTTAGCTCATGTATGCCGACACCTTGTTGTCCCTACTGTTGTTGTTGTTACCATCCTTTGGCTAAACAACAACAACAAGTGAACAACAGCAACAACAAATTCCACTCGTTGCCTGTTGGGTAAAGTGATTAATTCATTTGGACAAGTTTTGCTCGCATGTAAGCCGAGAGTGTGCATGTAGTGTATGGCGTGTGTGTGTGTGTGTCTGTGTGTGGCGTGTGTATACAAAACGAGTGGCAAGTAAAGTGGCACCAACAAAACCGCAACAAAACAAAAAAGTTACTTTTACTTTGACAGCTTTGTTGCTGCTCTTGATGTTTCAAGGAGTCCCTAACTGAGCCGCTTCCCTAGCCTATCTCCTACTGTCCCCTCCACCCTTTGAGTAGCTTTTGCAATTTATCTCTTTCACACGTGCCTTAGCGTTCGCTGCAACTGCAACGTGTTGCAAATTGCCCTAGACAAGTATAATAAACTATGCCACCAGCTTTCTTGACTCAAAAGTGCCACGGCATTTAAAACATATTCCACTCAAACAACTGTCACACGAGGCGTATGAGTAATGCCCAAGAAACTGCACCCCTCTATCAGTGGGGAAACAAAAGGAGACTTCCATTTTTATTGTCAATGAACGCGACTTTGGCTTTAGTCGTGCAAATCCCTATTTTATGAAAACAAATGAATTTTATGTGCCACAGAAGAAAGGGGGAAAAATGTGGGAGTATAGAGAGAGTGTAGGGAGATAGTAGGGCGAGAAAATCACACGTTTGTGCCTGTCTGCTCATAAATGCTCAACGAGGTGTGAATTGAATTGAATTTGATTAAATGACAGCACTGGGCACAACATAAACTAAAGATGTTGCTGTATGTGTAATAAGATTTACTCTTAATTTGATGATAAATTTATAAGCAATAAGCTCACTACAGTTTTCTACCCATGGGGATGCTTATTAGTCACATATACCTACTAGTAATTGATTAACTTCATGTGCATAGCTGCAAGAATTGACCTTTATATCGATCGAACATCAATTAATCTTGCCCAGATACTACTGTTTATTAACTATAGCTATACAATTTCATGAAAATGAAATGGGCAATAAATATAGCAGTTAACTTAAAAAAAACTATATCAATCAGGTAGTCAATCACTTAATCGATCATTTCGTTAATCAATTTTCCTTAGATTAGTCGATGAAACTATCACTCAGCCCGTCAATCTGATTGCTATTCAATCATTTGTTATTTTAATCATAAATGGTATATACATGTAATTCAGTCAGTCAGTCTTCAATCAAATAGTCAATCAGGAATTGCTCTAATTGTATTAGCTTTACCTACGAACATAGCTACGAAACAGTTCATCAGTGAAACCTTCAATCAACAGACTTGCTGAGGTCAATCAGCTTTGTATAAGCTATTCACTCGGTCAGTCAAACAATACTTTCCTCAATCATGAAACGTTTCAGCATTCAATCAGCCGTTCGTTTAATTATCTCAGAAGCCATTCAGTCGCTTATGTTATACATTCTTCTGTTAGTCATGCAAGCCATCAATCAATCATTCAATCATCAGATAAAATTGTACAACTGTTAAGAAATATGTAGGCAATAACTTGTGCAAAGCTTAGCCAACCTTTCACAATATTAACTGGGTTAACCAAGTCGCATTTTCAGCCATCGCGTTAGTCTAAGCGAAAACCGATAATCAATGTGTGTGGGTGGGTCTTGTAGGTGGGGGAAACTAGGGAGCTATGGGAACCACGACAAACAGAACGCAGCAATAAAGTGAAATATGTTTGCACGCAAGATTTGCAAGAAGGTGGGAGGAAGGTCTTGGGCAGGGAAAGGAAGTTAAGCACTTCTATTTGTGCTGGGGATTTGCGACTCAAGTTGGAACATATGACAAGCTCAGAATGTTATGTATTCCCTGTATTTGCATCTCTTTTTGCACATCGCTTACTCAACTTCTCACTCTGTTTGATTGCAGTCGACAGCCGTCACCTGAAGGAGTCCATCGAACGAGCGGAGTTCTCATTGCAATTGGAATTGTGGTTTGGGGAACAGAATGGCAGCACCAATCTGACGTTGGCCTCCACACGGAATCTACAGTTGAACTTTCATCCTGGACGCGGTCTTCATTATCATCTTCCGGTGCTATTCGACTACTTCCACTTGGCGGCCATCAGTGTGGGCATTCATGCCAGTCTTGTGGCCCTGCATCAGCCATACATCAAGTGAGTCCTCGTAGGAATGCCAAGGGAGGGGCAGGCATGATAGAGAGGGAACAGTAGAATGTGTCTGGCAAGTCATGCAAAGTGAAGTTGACAACATGATCTCTAATGTCAACGTTGATAGTCATATTTTTTACAGTAAATTGAGTCCAAGAGGGGTAAAGGGCGGTGAGCAAGGACGCCAGAAAGGGTCGCTGCGTGTCCTGCTGCAGTTGATTGGAGCTTTAACTCATGCTCATCATACTGTACCTCCATTTCCACCTACTCTCCAACTACGTCTGACTTTAGTTGTGCTCCTACAGTTTCGCCTACATCTCATGCTGCCCTGTCTCTCTGTGGGCTGCCAGTTACCCCCCGCATGCACACACCACACCCACAAATCATTTCCAACTCATTAAAATTGCAACCGAAGTAGACAAAGCCACGCCCACATTCACAGACTACTCCTTAACACAGCCACCCCTTGTAGACCACGTACTTTAAAAAAATATACACAAGTTTTTGAGGTTTGTCAGGCAGAAGAAGAGGCGTAGGCGTCAACTTAAAGTATATTCCTGCACAGAACTAACAATCAACTCGACGTAGTCAAAGTTTGAAGGTCTTTCTATGTCTACCTAATCTAAGAGACTGTAAGAACTAGAGTTTAAATCAGTAACTACTACCTACCTAATTTCTTTTTGCTTAAGTTACATGAGTTTATAATGATATAGTTTATATACAGTGTTTAACTGATTACTCTAGACTGATAACAGAGTAGTACAACTGCACTCCTTTGCTATTCAGTGCTTACATTTTAATGACTCTCTCTCACTCTGCTTTCTCTTCAATTTCGATTGTCTTTCTCCATTTTTTTTGTGTGTGTTCTAACAAAACTTGGCGACAACTGCAACAAAACACAGACTGCAGCATGTGGGCGGCACTCGTAGTAGGGGCGTGGCCTCCTTACTACTGCTGCCACGACACAACTTGCTTCAGCCCTGGCGCAGTCAATTTTTACGCCGTTTGATTCAGCAAAAGTTTGTATAAACTCCACAGACCACAGCAACACAGTCCCTGTCACCGCACCGCAGTTTTTGCCACAAAAGTTGTGAAGCAAAAGTTCTTGAAATAATTTCTTTAATCGGTTTTGTATCGCTAAAACTTGTCGTAGAGCGCCAAACACACCTTAACTAAATACACAAAACTTAACCATGTGCTGCTAAAATTATGATTTCCAATCCAATATACTGAATCTTCAAACCTGACGTTGTGTCCCGTCTGGTCTCGTTTGTTGCTTGAAGCAAAATGAATAATAGATTAGCCCATTGGAATTGAAATTCCTTGTTGACCTTGGCCCCTTGTCTGATGTGCATTTTTGATCTTGATTACATGCCAGTACCCTTAACTCCCCAACCTGCCCACCATACAGCTGGGAACTGTAAATTGTCTGATTATCTCTTTGTATTTGCTCAAGGAGTGGAAAAAAAAGGAGTACACTCGAAGTAAACCTTCTGAAAGTATGCGCTTGATTTTGATTTTGTATGCTTGAATGCTCTGAGCATCCATCAATAATTTAAAACACTTTTTCTCATCTAACTGGCTTAAATTGGCATTTTTCGCATTTGATTTGTAGTTTAAATATTTTAAAAATTTCAACAAAATTAAACGATTTTAAACCATTATTACTCTGGATTTTCTAGAGCTATCCCTTTTCAACCCTTAAGTTATTTCCTATACCATATAGAAGAGAAATTGTGTGCTTACTAAATTAGTTGCTTTCAGTCCTTAGTACTTTTCGCTTTTAAGTAGTTTACTTTCATTACTTTAGCCCAGTGCTAATGGGTTTTGTTTTCTAAACTTTAATTCATATTTATCTCATTTTAATCCCGACATATATAACAATTAATCCCATTCAAAAAAACTTAACCAAACCAAACCAAATGGAACTTTCACACATGATTATCTTCTACTACCAATAACGACCGGGTTCCAGGAAAAGCATGTTCTCATATATCAAGTTATGGTAAGATTCAAATCCGTTTACGGAATTCTAAGTATCTTTCATCCACTTGTAGTTGGTGTAGTTGCCAGAATTTTTCGAGCGCTTTATTTATCTGTGTGTGTATCTCTGTGTGTGTGTTTGATGTATCTCTGATGGTGCACTGGGCATACTTTCTTACCCACTGCAACTCTAATCCTTAACTGGCACTTTCTTGCAGTGCACCTCGCAGCTCGAAGACTTGGAGCACTGGTAAACTGAGTTGTCGTGGCAATACCTCGCCGGGTCCACTGGAGGCTGTCTTTTTTGGTCCACAAATCGGTGGCACCACCAAGTGCAGTGGTGGTCCCACCGGACGTCTGCTGCAATCCCGTCAGATACATCGGGATATCTGTGGTCTGCTACTCGGCGCAATTGAGCAGCTGAAGGCCACTCTCAATGAGTTTAGCACAGTGCTGCCGCCTAGCATCAACTCACAGATCGGTTCACCGCCTCTGAGGGAGAACGACACCGGCGAGCGACTGCAGCAGCTGATGGAGCAGGCCAAGGTGAGTTATGGTGTACAAAAATATCGATAGATACTGCAAATCGATCTTTGCGATTATTACACAAATTTTACTCGATTTTTTGGCCATTTATCGATAGATTAAAAGATAAAATTATATACAAACCGTTATTTAGTCAATTATTCTGTTCATTTGTCGGTAAGGACACCTAGATCTCAGTGACTATAAGTGGCAGGGTCATTAAATTTGGTATTTTGGTTTGTGAAGCCCATATCGACTACCTACCTATTGTGTGTAACCTGATCTAATTTAGTCATACAAACTGTAAAATATAGCTCTTATAGGGACAATCAGTACTTACCTCGATTAACAAGATTTTATATAAAAGACAGCTTATAAGCACCGAAATCTATTCAATAGTAATCATACCGCAGTTTTTTCTTTACGAAATCCTAAATCAATTCCTTACTTCTCAGCTCCTTGAGGCCGAGGACGACTTTGCCACGTTGGCCAACTCGGACATTGCACAACTGTGCGCTGAGAGCATTTTCTGGTGGCGTCGTGTGCTGCTCGCATCCCGTTCCTCGACTGCGGTGCACACACTGCTCGCACGGAAGCATCACATACTGCGAGTGCGTCGCTTTGCCGAGGGTTTCTTTGTGATGGAGCAGCCTAGACATGCAGCTGCCGGTTGCCATGAAATGAACAGCAGTCCAGGCCACTGTCAGGGCTATGCGGCTATTGCGGAACTGGCGCGTAGAAGTCGTTACCTGCAGTCGTTGCCACCGTTACCCGTACACTGCACACCAATCGATGGAGACGCCTCCTCATTGCCGCTCATCTTCGAGGATCGCTATGTGGTGCCGGGCTCAAACTATGGCAGACGTCGCTCTGGCAGCGATACTCAGTTGGATGACACTGGGTCATCGGTGGGACGTAAGAAGTCAACGGTGCCGGATAAGACGCTGTCGAGCAGCAGCCTTAACGGCACCAAAGATTGCCTCGCTTGTCATTTCGACTACGATTATCCCCAGAGTAATGGCAATGGTCCAGCTCATCCACATGCCAAGTGTGTGGTTACTCCACGCTTTGCATTGGGCGGTGAGGTGCTCCAGGCCAGCTTGACCATAGCACCTAGCATAAAGGACGCCCAGCCAGTGGCTCTGCGTCACAATCTCTCGCGGCACTCGGTAACCGGACTGCTTGAGGATCTCGACATGGAGTGCAATGAGACAACGCTGCCGACGCGGCACAGCAAATCCCTGGATCAACTAGACGGTTGTCAGACAAACACTGAGAGTACTCCTGTGCTCAATCCCGCCTGCAATCCTCGCCAGGTGAGCTACAACACGCTGCCCGCGGGCTTGGCGCGTCTTCAAGCCGATGATCTGATGCGCAACATCTGCGAGTTCCGCCAGCGTTATGGGAATCAAGGCAAATTTGATTATCTAAATGAGATCAAGCTGCTGAATCCTCCCAAGCAGCAGCCACAGCAGCCTCAACCGGCGAGTGCCTACAATTCGTTGCCAAAGAGCATGGTGCCACCACGAAACTCGTATCCACCGCCTCCGCCCAGCCAGTACACCACGATGCCCAGAAGTAGCAGCTCCCAGATACCACGTGCCGTGGAAATCGCACGTGTGCGCGTGTCCGACATCAAGGAGATGCTGCGTCAGGGCCAGAGCCAAGGACAGGGCTCTTTGCGCAAGGAGTCAAGCAGCTCGGAGAGTGACATGATGCAGAAACTGCAGTTGCTCAGCTCTAGCAGTGTACCCTTTCGACTGGACGCCACCACGACAGTGAATAGCAACAATAATACGAACAGCAGTGATCCCAACACGAGTGGATTCAGTGAATCCTTGCCGAATCTGGCTCCTCCGCCGGAGTTTGATTCAGATGCAAGGCGACAGCGCAGCAATTCCACATCTTCGCTGAGTGAGGAGAGTGGCTGGGTAAGCAGTCGTCGCAGCTCCTTGGCGCTCTCCAGTCCAGATACCATCACTAGCACCGGCCAGCATCGCAATCAGCGCCACACCCAACTCAATCTTGGCATGGGAATGGGACTGGAGACTCGACTGAACGGAGAACAGCTGCGATTGCGACTGCAGAAGCTGCTGGATCAGCAGCAGCAGCAGCCGCACAAGACAAATCGTAAACGTCAATCCGCCGGCTCCAGTCAGAGCCGCACGCCGGCGCGACAGCAGCAGCAACAGCTGGAGAAGGATAAGGAGACGGGCAAGGAGCTGCACAAGAAGATCTCATCAGTGACGGTGACCATCAAGAAGGAACGTTCACGCTATCAACTCGATCGGTTGCGTCAACTGCCCAACGGTGAGTCCACCGAGGTGGAGGACTTGGAGCGTCCACCGCCACGACGTACGCGCCACAAAGGTGCCACCGCCAGCAAGTGTGAGAAGTCCAAATCCGATTTCGATATAACCAATTTAAAGGATTTGCAGCCGCTGGAGACCGTTTGCCTGCCGCCGCCACAGCAGTTCCAGGATCAGGAGCAGGATCAAGAAGTCTCCGTGGTTGTGGCACCACCACCGCCCGATGAGTTCCGTGATCCACCGCCAGAGCCTGCACCCGCTGCGGTGCCAGCTCCACTAATCATTCCAGCCGCACCAACTGTGACCAAGTCCAAGACCAAAGCCATGCCATGTCATGTGGTGCACGCAGCACCGCCACCGCTCAAGGAACGTCAGCCCATTGGAGCCATAGACAATCCAGTGTATCACATCTACGAATCTCTGCGTCCCATGTCCACACCGGCGATCTTTAGCAACAAACCGGTGCTTAAGTCTCACAGCCTCGCGGAGCTGAAGCGTCCACCGTTGCATCAGTGCAAACTGGCCGTGCAGGAGAACGACTTGGAGGCAGAACCGGATGAGAACAAGGAAAACTCCAATGGCACAGCGCTGGTGCGGGGCAAGCAGTCCAACGGCTCCGTCACCAAGCACAAACGCTCCAAGGCTGCTCAAACAGTGAACCAGGAGGCCAGTCCGAGCATCTCGCTCTTGGAGTTTGAAAAGTGTCGCGAGGAGTTCCGCAAACAGATCAAGTATCAAGGCAACATCTACTCCGACTATGTCCAACTGGCCTCGGAGCTGCCCTATTTCTACATCAGTGATGAGTATCGCGCCTTTTCGCCCAACGGCATGCACCTGGTCATCTGTGTCCACGGACTGGATGGCAACTCGGCTGATCTGCGTCTAGTGCGCACTTACCTGGAGCTGGGACTGCCCGGCGTTAATCTCGAGTTTCTTATGTCGGAGCGGAACCAGGGCGATACCTTCTCCGACTTTGATACCATGACTGATCGGTGGGTTAAGCTGAATTTATGACGTGAACTTTCTTTGATTACTCTGTCTCCTTGCAGGCTGGTGGCCGAGATCCTTTATCATATCGACAGCTGTGGCCTGAATCCTGCTCGTATCTCGTTTGTAGCGCATTCCCTGGGCACGATCATCGTACGCAGCGCCTTGGCACGTCCGCAAATGCGTCCACTGCTGCCACGCCTGCACACGTTTCTCTCGCTCTCCGGTCCGCATCTGGGCACGCTCTACAACACCAGCGGACTGGTTAATATGGGTAAGATACCCTATCTCCATGTCTGGTGTACTCAATTCATTTCCAACCTACTCCCTTAGGCATGTGGTTTATGCAGAAGTGGAAAAAGTCCGGTTCCCTGTTGCAGCTCTGCATGCGGGACACTACGGACATGCGCAACAGTTTTCTCTACCGGCTGAGCCAACGTAGCACACTGCATCACTTTAGCAACATTCTACTCTGCGGCTCCAGCCAAGATCGCTATGTGCCCGCGCACTCGGCGCGTCTGGAGCTCTGCAAGGCGGCCATGCGAGACACCTCCTCACTGGGCACCATCTACAGGTGGGTTGGCATTAAAAGTGTAGAGCTTCCTTAGATAAAATAATTTTCAATCCCAGGGAAATGGTGCACAATGTAATTGCACCCATTTTGGCTAGACCGGAGTTGACGCTCGCACGCTACGATGTGCATCATGCGCTGCCCCACACGGCGAACACGTTGATTGGAAGAGCTGCTCATATTGCGGTGGGATGCAAAAGGATTTTCCTCTTTGGTGGTTTTCAAAACTAATCTCTCCTTTAACATTTCACAGGTGCTGGACTCGGAGTTGTTCATTGAAAAGTTCATGCTGATCGCAGGGCTGAAGTACTTCAGTTAACATGGCTGCCGTGCAGAGGACAATCGACAGGGCTGCTCTAACACTAGTACAAGAACTGCAACTTCAAGCAGCCAATAAGCGAAAGTGGCATCGATATTTTAATAGGGGCATTCCTGAAACGAATTAAGATTAGTTTTGGATTATTTGTAAGCAGATCTGGAATGGAATGGAATGGAAAGTAACTTTTCATAAACTGATTTAAGTTGGAATTGTTTACCAATTAAATGATTTAATATTAAGCTTTGAAACATAAATTATACCCAAAACTAATCCTAAAACGTTTTAGCAATGCTCTTGAACCACAGGGTACACACTACGGCATCCGAATAAGAACAAGTTTCTATGGCCAACACAGATTCGGTTGGAATAAGGAATTTATTGAAGCAAATTGTTAGACTTGAAGTTTTTTACCAAAGCAAAAAATCTTTTCTAGAGAATTGAATTTAGTCAAACCTTCAGAAACACTTAATCAAAACCAAAGAACGTTAAATCAAAAAACAAAAGAAATACTATAACCAAAGAGACATAACTGTTTAAAACGTGTTATTACATAAATTACATTTAATAAGAGTTCAAAACAAGCAAAACGAAAGCCAAAGACATCATAGGTAGCCTAGAACTTAAGTTGAGAAAAAACTTTAAACAAAATACCAAATACTACTATTCACGAGACTTTTTGAAACGGTTGAATTGGCAGATTGGAATTCTTGCATGGAAGTTAAGTATACGTAAACTAACGGTAGCTGAGCACATTTGAATACAAGGTTGCATTTCGATAACTTTAGCAGATTTAAAAATGTATTAGCAATTTGTGAGACTTATTAAAACAAAATTATAAAGAACACATGGTTTTTTCCAAATCTTTGTACTGCTAAAAAACAAACAAAAGTGACTACTGTAGTTGGATATTTATAGAGTAGCGTTACTAGATGTTCGTAATAGAGTTGAGTAGTTTAAATGCATTTGTGGATTGCGTCAATTAAGCTGGATATTATAGGTATGTACGTGAGAGCGTCTTGAGGGTTTATTGTTTTGCGTCTGCAAAAAAAAATCGAAATATGTTATTGGGAACAACAAGTTAGTAAATGAATCGACATGTAGAAAGCAGTTAGGTCAACTTGAAAATTCGTAGACTAGTCGTAGAGTTATACTACACTCAAACAAACATACATAATTATGTGTTTTCTGAGCTTTTTTCAAATTGTTGTTGTGAACTATTTAGCTTGCCAATATCAATTTCTTTGTATACCTTTTAAAACAAAAACAAAAAAACTACCCGATTTTGACTATACATACCAGAAGTTGCATTCTACGTGTATAACCGTCCTAAATCATAAATAATGTACTATAAATCTATAAACATGCAAAAATTTCTGATTTTAACAAATATGTATATGTATGTGAGCTAAATCCTAAGCCACTTCGATTTTACACAATATATTCAAATAACCCCTAAGTTGCAAATTTAAATGTTTATCATTTCAATAAAAATATGCTAAAATCAAATTTTAGTAAAATTCAACAAATGGTTTTTAAATTTAAAAATGCCGCCAATTGGCAACAGTCAAGGAATCGACTTTGGGCAAGATATCGAAATTAGCAAGTTATCGGCAGCTATCGCTGACTTCATGCGTAAGTATCGATACCTCGGCACAGCTGTTTCATTAGCAATCAAGCGCAGATTGTTGACGATGTAATTTTAGAATTCGCTTGAAATTACAAAAACATTACCTAGAATTTAATCAAAATTGTTGAAAGACCACGCCCAATGATGGCGAACCGTGCGCCAATGCTGCGAATCGGGCAGCAAGATCTGAAATGTCGTCAAGGTTGTGGCTTCTACGGCAACACACAGTTCGATGGACTCTGCTCGAAATGTTTTCGCGAACGCAACGATAAGCAGCGAAAAAAGAGTAAGCAAACAAATAGCTACTGTTGATTGGGAGGGGGATTTTTTATCTACATAATTAGTCATGCCTGGGCATCCCATAAATTCACAGAAATCGACAGCGAGGATAATGAAGCGACGACAGCTGCGCCCAGTTCCATTGCGGCACACCCAGAGCGCAAGTCGCCGCAGCATTACCTCTCACTGGGTCGCTCAAAGGCAAAGAAGCAGCCGGAGGAGAAGGAGCCGAGCGAGACACACACAATGCCAAAGAAAAAGTCTATTGTGCCAGCGGTGCTGCAGAAAACACTCAAAAAGACTAAAATTCCATCCGTTGGACAAAAAACAGAACAACAACAGCGAGTTCCAACTGCAACTGAGAATCAATTTATGCTGCAGCTGCGCCAACTGCGTCTGCCAGACGATGCCAAGCGCAAACTTAAAAGTGAAATACAACATTTGGACTATAATATACGCAAGTACATGAATAACAACAGCACCAAGAATGTGGATGAGCTATCCGATCTTGTGCAGAATGCATACACGCGATTCGCTGATGTTGTGCACAACGATCCGCGCTTTGAGATTGCCACAAACGAGGATCGAGATATTGCCATAGACTTTTTTGAGAAAGTCGTAATGACACAGAATCACAAGTGAGTCATCAACTATTCCTCTGACTCCTTATCAATTTTTACTTATCGCTCTGCTCTAGTTTCCTTTTCAGTCCATACTTCACCACGGATGAGGAGAGCGATGTGAAGGTGCAGAAGCGCATACGTCAATTGAGCTGGATAACAGCTAAGCATCTCGACTGCAGCATTGATGAGGTGAATGCTGAGGCCAGAGATCTAGTCTACAATGCCATCTCGGAGCTGGTGGGCATTGATTCTTATTACTCACCCCAGGAGAAGCTGCTTTGCACTGTTCGCTGCTGTCGTCACATCTTTGAGCTGCTCAAACGTGCTACTGGTGGTCCCGCCAGTGCTGATGACTTTCTGCCCGCGCTCATCTTTGTGGTGCTCAAGGCAAATCCAGTGCGGCTTCATAGCAATCTGAATTTTGTCAATCGTTTCACGAACGCCTCACGTGTTATGAGCGGTGAGGGTGGTTACTACTTCACCAATCTCTGCTCGGCCATTGCCTTCATTGAGAATCTCAACGGAGAAAGCTTGAACATCAGCTCGGAGGAGTTTGAGTCGTTGATGTCGGGTGAACAGGCATTCAGCACTCCCTGGGAAAGCGCACTGTTGGCCTGCGAGAGTTTACATCTAATCGCGGAGAACATGAAGTGCATGGAGTTGTTGCAGAAACGGAATTCCATGATCAGCACTGGCATCACTGACTTTGAGCGGGAACTCATTGATTTTCAACGGGATGTGACTGAAAAAGTGGATGCAGTAATAGCCAAGGCACCGCTGACACTGCTGCAGATCAAGACGCCGGCGTTTCTCATACAACAGGCGCGTGCTCATTTGGCCCAGGATGGCGTTGAAGCCGCCGTGGGTCACTATCAATCCAATCTGCTAAATGGCGCACTTGGTCAGCATACGTTGATAGCTAAAGGAAAGGAGGAGCTGGTGAACACATTGTCACTAAAGGACACCAGCATTAGCAGCTCGGTAGGACGTCTATCGCCACTGCATCAGAATCTGCCTCAGCAGGATCAGCTCTTTGCCTCGCCCATATTCAATTACACGCCCTTTGATGCCGTCTCCTTGTTGGAAGAGTCGTCTGAGAATGGAGACGTTCCGATGCTGGGCACGGAGTTTCAAGGTGGTCTGACCAACATCAATTACGACTTTGATTTGTCCGATCAGAGTGGCGAGAACAGTGTGGCAGACGAGTCTAAGTTGAATCTGGACGAGTTTGATCCACTTGTACAACGTCCGGTTAAGAGCAGCGCTGAGGAAACCTCCCTGTTGGATACCACAACGGATAGTTTAATTGATAGTGATGTGCCGGGAACTGGAGTCCTTTTGCCATCACCCCTAAAGCCGGAGGTGACCAATTATCGTGGCTTCTCCAACTTTGAGATTCCCAGCATTTCCTGCAACACTGGAGATTTCAGCTCTCTGAATGATTCAACAGTCGAAAACAACAAATAGATGTAAACACTTCACGTAACGTCTTGTAAATAATGCTTGATTTCAAATTGCACATATTTATTGATGTAAATTAGCCAATACTCGTAAGAATTTTAATAAAATAAAACATTCAATTGACGATACCAATAACAGCCATGCCTATCGACAGACATTCGATAAACGATGACACATTACAACTCTTAAAAAGTATCGCATGGTTAAAGCATCGATACTAGAATGGCTTCATGTATGAATTTCGCTCAACTAGAATTTACTTTAGTTCGAGTACTCAAACCGAGCGGACGAATCGAGTCGACATAGCAAAATGAAAACTGGAATATTTGCACTTGTTGCTGTCGCAGCGATAAGCGTTGTTGCTGCTTCCAGCATACCGGCCGGTGAACTGCCCCACGATCCCCTCGAGCACGACTCCCTGCACGGCAAGCACTTTGAAGCTGGCGAGCACAACGCACAGTATGACCACGAAGCCTTTCTGGGTGCAGATGAGGCCAAAAAGTTTGATGAACTTACGCCCGAGGAGAGCAAGAGGCGGCTGGGTTTGATTGTGGACCGCATCGATGAAGATAAGGACGGTTTTATAACATTGGCCGAGCTCAAGAATTGGATTAAATACACACAGCGACGCTACATCGACGAAGATGTAGGTCGTCTATGGCGTCAACACAATCCCGATAATAACAACACCATTAGCTGGGAGGCTTATCGCAAGAGCGTGTATGGCTTCATGGATGCTTTGGACAAGGAGGCGCTGGAGGAAGAGGAGCATGGTAAGCACTTAATGCACACCAAAGTATTTCATTGAATAATCTGTTGGACAATCCTTTGGCAGGTGTTTCTTATAAGAGCATGTTGAAGCGGGATCGCCGTCGTTGGGCTGTCGCCGATCAGGATTTGGATGACAATCTAACGCGCGAGGAATTCACCGCCTTTTTGCATCCCGAAGAGCATCCCACCATGCGTGACGTGGTGCTGAAAGAGACCACCGAAGACCTTGACAAGGATAAGGATGGCAAAATCTCAGTAGACGAGTACATTGGCGACATGTACCGTCCAGCTGAAGTGGGAGAGGAAGAACCCGAGTGGGTGCTAAGCGAACGTGAGGCGTTCAGCAATCATCGTGATCTGGACAAGGATGGTTTTCTGAATGAGGAGGAGATGCGTCAATGGATTGTGCCCAACGATTTCGATCATGCCGAGAGCGAGGCCAAGCACTTGATATTCGAGGCTGACATGGATCATGATGAACAGCTGACAAAGGATGAAGTCTTGGAGAAATACGATGTGTTTGTGGGCTCCCAAGCGACTGACTTTGGTGAGGCTCTCGCACGCCACGATGAGTTCTAAGCTGAGATTTAAACGAACAAAAGCAACTAAGAAATCTCCAATAATTCTATAGAATTAAATGCAAATTCTTCAACTCGAATGCCAAATAAATTGTAATACATATAATTAGTGATTAAGTGAACAACTACTGACAAGTGCATTAATAATAACATTAAAGAACAAACTGACTGTAGCTTAAATAAAAGCTTCAATTATGTTAAATTGATTTGATTCCAGCGTTTTCATTAATATGCTTACGGGAAAACATACACGTCATCTCGTTCGAACTCTTGATAATGATTGGTCCATTTGGGATCGTATCTCTGCGTATGGACACGTCATAGGCGGACACACATACACTTGCAGTTGCACTCAGTCAGACACACACACACACAGTGGCACTCTCTTGAGGTTTCTCTGTGTGTGTGCGTGTGTGAAACGCGTCCGCCTCTGTAACATAAACATAAAATGCTTTTTGTTGTTGCGCCGTTGTGCCCGATTAATTTCCAGCTGCGAGAACATTCCAACAACAACACTACTACTACTACAAAAACAACGGAGCTATTCCAAATCTGTGCGCGTTGGACGCTGATTTCATACATTTGTATTTCAATTCTTCTTTTTTCGTTGCTTCTTGATTTTTGGCTTTTTTTTTATTTGCTTTGAATTTATTTTGTTTTTGCTGTGATAAGCAGTTTGTTAGTGATATGCCAGTGTTGAAATTGGAAGCCAAATGAAGAGACCTGTTGAGGTCGCTGGAAAATTTGCTCAGGTTCACATACAGTGGGCATGGTAGTTGTTCGCACTGTGACTCAATAAATATTTTTAAATTTTGCCAAGAACCACAAAAATCTTAATAAAGCAGGAATAGCCAGTAAATAAAAATATTTTTCCATATGCTTCCTCAAAGCAATTACTTGACACACTGTATGCACTACATGGGGGGTACTCAAAATGCTGTTTAATTAGTTTTTTTTTATGCTTTATTTGAATTCCATTGACACATTTATGTATGTTTTATGTATTGTTATTAATTTGCTGTTTTCGTTTTCTTATTTTGGTTTTTAAATATTTAAAATACAAAGTATTCAAAGTTGCATTTTTGTGTTTTGTTTTTTTTCTCAGTGTATGTATTTTAAATCAGTACATGTACATAGTATACGAAGGACATCGTTATCTTATTATGTAGCTCCTGGATCTAGCAATTATTAAAAGTTGTTGGTTCCACAATATGGAAATTGCATTCCATTAAAGTTTTCTCAATTTGTTGTTTATGTTATTTTGTTTTTATATAGTTTGCCTTATCTTTGCCATTTCCCCGATTCTCAGCAATAGTTTCATTCAACATCTAAATACAATATGTGTGTAGTTATTAAATTGTAACTGCAATGGAACGTTTACTGACTCATACACCATTCATAATCATTATCTTTATCATCAACTACATAAAGAGGCGACTTTGGCGGCCCAAAACACTTTTCTTATTCTTTTTCATCATTTTGTTTATGCTGTTTGCGGCTATTCGGCTCCTTAGATACAAATTTCTTTCTATAAAGTTCTTTCCCTTTTTTTTGTATTTTTTCTTTTTTTTTTTGGTTTTACAACATTAATTTTTAATTAACTTTTAGTTCAAATTAATGCACATGGTTGAAATTAGTTAAAGTTTGTAATTCAGAATGAAAAACAAAAAACACACGAAACGAAACAAGTACAATCAATTAACAGAAACAGAAACTTGCAAAAAGTTAGTATAGAAAATTCGGTTTCCCAAGCAATGAATACACCTACTGGTGGCAGAGTGACCAGACTCTTGCTGAATATCGGACAGGACTTCCTCATGCTACGCTGGCCACACTGTCAACTCTCTCTCACTCTCCCTCTCTCTTCCGCTCTTGATCAGCGTTCTAGCTGCTGCTTAAGTTACATAATTTGTTATTAGTTAATAATATTACGTTATTAAATAGACTTGACGACAAATACAAATACAATGCTTCGTGGGTGTGTTTTCCTCTCTGTGTGTATACGTGTGTGTGTGTGTTGTTGTGTATGTGTACGTGTGTGTGTGCGTCTTAAAATTAGAGCAATGCGCATTTACGCTTCGATTTTGGCTGCAGAACGGGACATAGAACCGATCTGATAGCCTCATCGAAGACAGTCTTCAGACCCTTTTGCGTTAGCGCCGAGCACTCCAAATATTTAACAGCTCCAATCTCTTTGGCCATAGCCAATCCCTGGGGATATGTTATCGGCGCCAGCTTCTTATCGCGCAGCTTCTCAATCGTGTTCTTATCATCACGCAAATCCAATTTGGTTCCCACCAAAATGATTGGCGTACTTGGGCAATGATGACGTACTTCTGGATACCATTTGGCGCGCACATTTTCAAATGAGGCCGGATTTACCAGCGAAAAGCAAATTAGAAATACATCGGTCTGTGGATACGACAATGGACGCAAACGATCGTAATCCTCCTGACCGGCTGTATCCCATAAGCCCAAATTGATCGGTTTCGCATCGACCATTACATTGGCGGAATAATTATCGAATACGGTGGGTATGTATTCGCCGGGAAATGCATTTGTCGTATATGAGATGAGCAGGCAAGTCTTACCGACGGCACCGTCACCCACGACGACACACTTAATCGCCTGCATATTTGTTGCGTTTGCTTTGTGTGGTTGTGATTGTGATTGTGCGGCTGTAGTTGCTCTTGTTCTTGTTGTTGTTGCTGTGTTTGTCGTTCAGTTGTAGTTGTAGTTGTCTTTGGTTAGGGTGGTGGTGTTGGCGTTGTTGTTGCTGTTGCTGTGTTGGGCGAGGGCTGGGGCTGTTGCTGTTGTTCCTTATGCTCGTTTGTCTCTTTAAAACGTCTCCTTTAGATCCTTAATATGTAGATTTAGTAGCTTGCGACCTGTCTGACAGTCACAGGGCGGACGCGAACGTTCTTTTTGCGTTTTTAATGCGCGTTTTGTGCGTTTTTTCCAGCAAAAAATAATTTTCTGTGTACTGCCTGATATCGTATCGATATAACAACTCATCGATACCGTGTACAACAACTATCGTCGTTTACACAAAGCATATATCGATATGGTGCCACCTTACGCTATCGATATTATAAACAATGTATCGTTGCGGCGAATTGGCGCGACCACTTTCGGAACATTTAAACAAATTAAATCAGTATATATTCATGTTTATTCAACATCACTTTGTGACTAATATGTACTACTCTACTGTAATGTAGTTTAAACAATTAAATTTTAAATTGATTGTTAGTTGGTAATTGGTACACTTGTTGAGACATGCGGTACAAAATGATTGGCTAGGGTGGCAACACTGCGCTGCACTGGCTGTTCGCCGGTGCGACATTCGTATAAACGCGCCCACCCAGGCAACAACGTAGATTTATACGTGCCTTAAGTTATTATTTATTTAAAGACAATCCGTGAACAATTGTTAAATATTTGCTTGCACAGCATGTCGGACGTATTTATTGTATCAGCCGCGAGAACGCCAATTGGTAAACACAAGTTTTTCATAGAAGACTGATGCAATTATTCTACGTTCCTCGAAATTTTGTATGAAAACTTTCACTTTTCTCTTTTTGTTTATTTAATTTTTAGGCAGTTTCAATGGCACACTTTCTAAACTAAAGGCCTCCGACTTGGGCAGTGTGGTCATCAAGGAGGTGCTCCAAAGGGCAAATGTGGAAGCGACACAAGTCAATGAAGTCATCATGGGTCAGGTACGTAAATAGATAAATAAATAACAATAAAAAAACAATTATCGCCTACTTACTGTATAAATTTGCTTAAATATGTTATGTAAATACATAAACAGGCACTCGCTGCTGGTCAGGGCCAGAATCCCGCCCGTCAAGCCTCACTGAAGGCAGGTTTACCCATCGAGGTGCCCGCCTACGGAATCAACATGCTCTGCGGCTCCGGTTTGAAGTAATCACGCCAGACTTTGACCCTGTAATTACGATACTAACACTGATATCTCGTTGTTAACACAGAACCGTTGTCTTGGGCTACCAGGCGATAAGAGCAGGTGACTCACAGATTGTAGTGGCGGGTGGACAGGAGAACATGTCATTGGCGCCACATGTAATGCACCTGCGTCAGGGCGTTAAAATGGGACCAGGCACCATGGTGGACTCAATGCTCAACGATGGCCTCACCGATGCGATGGTCAACATACACATGGGAGTCACCGCAGAGAATCTCGCCGAGCAGTATCAGATCAGTCGGGAGCAGCAGGACGCTTTGGCTGTGGAGTCCCAAAGGAGAGCACTGTTTTCCCAGCAACAGGGCTACTTTGACAATGAGATTGTGCCCGTGGAGATCAAGGATCGCAAAGGTACCACACTGTTCTCCAAGGACGAGTACATTAAGGGTGACTGCTGCTTGGAGGGATTGCAGAAGCTGCGTGCCGCTTTCAAGGATAATGGCACAATTACCGCTGGTAATGCATCCGGCGTAAATGATTCCGCTGCTGCTGTGCTGCTGATGTCCGGCGAGGAGGTCAGCAAGCGTGGCGCTCAACCGCTGGCCAAGATCGTGGGCTGGACCCAGAGTGGCATAGAGCCCAAGGTGATGGGCATAGGACCCGTTACCGCTGTGGAGGCACTAGTAAGTTAATACCGCAAACTCTTCCTGAAAACTCCTTAATAATGCCTTTGCAGCTGTCGAAGATCGGCTGGACACGCGACGATGTCGATCTCTATGAGTTGAACGAGGCATTCGCTGCTCAGTCCCTCGCTGTGACGCAGTGCCTCAAGCTAGACGCCAGCAAGGTGAATGTGAATGGTGGCGCCATTGCCTTGGGTCATCCCATAGGCGCCTCTGGTGCTCGTGTGCTGGTCACGCTGCTCTATGCACTGCAGCGCACTGGCGGACGACGTGGCATTGCCTCCCTGTGCATTGGCGGCGGCATGGGCATTGCTCTGGCCGTGGAGCGCATTGTCTGAACTTTTATTTATTGTAATTTTCCACTACACAACTCAAACAGTTTTCCAGTTAGTCACAAATCTACAACTATGTATAAATATATTCATTAAATGTTGAACAGAATTTACAATTTGTTTGTACTGTACGGTTCTAAGATAAAAACTGATCATCACGTGGCCTAAACTATAAGGAGTAGGAGTCTGAATAGGTATATATATAGTATAGGTCAGAAATCTTGCCTTAGCTTGATTCTACCACCAACCCCAGCTCATAAAATTTTAGCCTGAAATCTAAGAAATAAAAATAGATATACCTCCCCAAGTATTATCCGGTGTTACCTGATTGATTCCGCACCCACAGCTCATCTCGTGTGATAAATAAACAACATAAATTGCGCATTTGAAAAATAGTTTATTGAAAAGACCTTGAAGCGTCTTTAGTTGTCCGTAAACCTGTCCGGGAAGCAGACAGTGCCTCCAATTGGCTATACACTAAAAGATTTGTACAATTTCCAGTTACTATAAGGTATACTATAAGGTATGTAATACATATCAAACACTAGTTAGGAAATACTATATAGAGACTGCGATTATAATTCATTTAAAGCTATCGAGCGGAATACTAATTGAATCTTTGGAGCTGGTTTATTGCAATGTCGAGAATTATTTCAGTTATCAAAATGGATTAGGAATTTCGAGTATTTGTTTTTTGTGGGCGTGGCGTGGCAGGGCTGTCAATTTAGACACCGCCTCCGTGCCAGGAGGTGGTTAGATTGCTGCTCATGAGTGGCTTGGGTAGCGCTGGATAGAAGCCATTCACGTTGGTGGACACGATGCGTTCCGTGGGCGGGATCTGGGCCACTTGTTCCATGGAGCTTACGCAGATCTGGGCATAGTTGGCTATGAAGCCGGACCACAGTGTGGGCGTGTCGCCAATGACAAAATAAGAATCCCAGAAGTTGGATGATAGCACCGTATTGAAGGCACAATCCCTGCAATCCTCGAATGAAAGTTCTTCACAAATGGCCACCGTGTCAAAGTCACGATGCTTCACCGGCGTATAGACATCCTGGATTAGATTGTCACCAAAGTAAAGAGCACGTGCCTCAGTTGTCTGCTTGTCCAGCAGCTGGGCCATTGATTGATGCAGCTGATGCCAGTTACCCTGGGAGTAGACTTCGCCCAGCTTCAGTTGCGACTCCAGGGCCACTTCGCTGTTGGGTATCTCACACTTGGCGTTATTGTCCACCATGAGAAAGGGACGCCTCATGGTAAAGAAACCCGGTTTCTTGGCAAACGTTATCACAAAGTCAAAGAGCTGCTGCCAATCCTGGCCAAAAGCCTGCGTGGCTGTCAGATTGGCAAAATCAATGTTGGAGCCGGTCAGCAGGAAGAGCTTCTTGCCACTGGCCCGCAGTTCCTGGAGCCAAGAGGTTAGCTTGTCGCTGCTCCGCAGCACATAGCGTTGGGGTTCTGCTCGCATGGCCTTAAAGTAGAGACTCTTGTCGTTGCTGAAGTTATCGCGGGTGTAGGAGTGCATCAGACCATCTAATAGATCCTGCCACACTTTGTACTCCTTGGGTGGTCCATTGGCACCAGCATTCTGGTCCACAATATCCACCGCCTGGGCAAAGACCAGGCCACACGGCATATCAAAGTAGTCGAGCAGTGTGCGCATCTTCAAGGCAGCTGGTCCATTCCACGTGGAGAGTGGATCATTAAAGAATGCCGTTGAGACCTCCCAACGTCGCTCAGGTCCATAGATGGCAACAATCTCCTCGTCGCTGAGCAGCCGAGTGCCATGGGAAGCACGTAGTATAGTCGCCTCGTGACTTAGCTTTAACACATTGCCACGATCGCCGTCCAGAATGAGACCCTTTTGCAGAAAGTCCATGTTTAACGTCTGCTGCAGCAGCGACTGTGGGTATCCCTTGTGCTCGACCAGATATTGCTTGAGCACACTGTAAATCAACGTAGACATTTCCTGCAGGTCATAGCGCAACAAAGTTCCATCCAAATCGAAGCCGATGATGTCATAGTTCATTAATTGCAGTTCTTTGCAATAAGAATTCATAATGGTGCTTGCCGAATATCTTGAGTAACTAACGGAATCGCGACTGATTAACAACTGGGAAGTTCCTCCGCATGTTGTTATTCTGCTCGGTATACGCTTGCTCAGCTGATTGTTGCCACCTTGGTGTGTTAAATTTTGCGCCAATTTTGCGTAGTCTTGACAGCCCTTACGTAATTGGCATTGAACATCTGTTTGGATTTGTTTGTATACTTTCTCTGCTTGGAACTTTGTTATTGCTGCAAGTGCTGTTGTTGTTGTTATAGTACGCACATTGAACGCCAGTTGGCAGACGCTCAGTCGACAGACGCCCACGCGCATTTTATTGTCAGATTGCCTAATTCATTATACTGTTTTAAAATTTGGACTATGTAATACAATTTGCTACTTAATTTAATAACTACATTATTTTATTGGTACAGTTCAGTGTTTGCATACTGTTTTTAGGAAAAATCATATGGGCACATTGAAGATTTTGTTCACAGCTGATAGTTAAACTTGAAACTGTTCCCAAAGTAATTTGAAATAATAATTATTGTAATTGATTTGCTGCTGTAAGCAAGAATCCATTCGTCTTTCGGTCACATCGTCACTGATACTAGTCCCGAAATTATTCGTCTTTATATAAGGCAGATATGATAATACTGGAAACAATAAAACTACGTCCGCGAAAATAATGGGAAAACTAACACTAGTAACCGCCAAAATAATAGGAAATTATATAAATATATCGCTAGTGTTATCGATGTTCATTGAGCAACGCTGCATATCGAATATCGGCTAGTGTGAATGTTTTTTTTATGGCAAGCGTACCGCGTTGAAAAGTAATTTGTGGTTTATTGTGCGTAAAAAAACGCGTTAAAGTGCCCAATTGCTTGGTTCCCGAGCCACGGCAGCAGCAATCATGTCGACATGCATAGAAATTCCACTCCAGGACACCGACGAGGTGAGTGTTGGCAATTTGTAGCAAAGCCTTCAATGCCACCGCATTTGCGAAAAAAAAAACTACTATTGCGAAAAATGCTTACAGGTCATCGAGGTGGATCCAGACCAACTGCCAGAATGCTCGGAGGTGTTTAGCATATTGTTGCAGGAGCGTGCTCCTTTGCACGTCTGGGTTAATGTGGCGGTAAGTGTTTGCCGGCAACAACCAAATCCAAGTGGACGCCACTTAATCCTTTTTGGCCACGATTGCAGTTGGCGTATTACAAGCAAAAGAAGACTGATGACTTCATTACGCTGCTGGAGGCAGCAAGGGAGAAGGGCACCACTGACTATCGGGACTTCAAAACGGATCAAATGCGTGCGCTGGACATGCTGGCCGCCCACTATGTGCAGGAGGCATACCGTGAGAAGTCCAAGGACAAGAAGCGCGAGTTGTTCATGAAGGCCACCAATCTATACACGAGTGCAGATAAGATTATTATGTACGATCAAAGCCATTTGCTGGGTCGTGCCTACTTCTGTCTGCTCGAGGGTGACAAAATGGATCAGGCCGATGCCCAGTTCAACTTTGTGCTGAATCAATCGCCGGCAAATATTCCCTCGCTGTTAGGTAAAGCTTGCATTGCGTTCAATCGCAAGGATTATCGTGGTGCCATGGCCTTCTACAAAAAGGCTTTGAGAACTAATCCAAATTGTCCGGCGAATGTGCGAATTGGCATGGCCCATTGCTTCCTTAAGATGGGCAACGCTGAGAAGGCCAAGTTGGCATTTGAACGCGCTCTGCAACTGGACCAGCAATGTGTGGGCGCCCTGATTGGTCTGGCCGTGCTCAAACTTAATCAACTGGAGCCGGAATCCAATAAGCTGGGCGTACAAATGTTATCCAAGGCATACACCATTGACAATGCCAATCCCATGGTCCTCAACCATTTGGCCAATCATTTCTTCTTCAAAAAGGATTACCAGAAGGTGCATCATCTGGCACTCCATGCCTTCCACAACACCGAGAACGAGGCCATGCGCGCCGAGAGCTGTTATCAGCTAGCACGCAGCTTCCATGCCCAGAGCGACTATGACCAGGCTTTCCAGTACTACTATCAGTCCACACAAATTGCGCCAGCCAACTTTGTGCTGCCCCACTACGGACTGGGACAGATGTACATTTATCGCGGGGACACAGAGAATGTAAGTCAATTCATTTATTTAAAAAGTATCATTTAATAATCCTTGAACACTTCACAGGCCGCTCAGTGCTTCGAGAAGGTGCTGAAGATTCAGCCGGGGAACTACGAAACCATGAAGATCCTAGGCTCACTCTATGCGCACTCCAATTCGCAGACCAAGCGTGACATGGCCAAGACGCATCTCAAGAAGGTCACCGAACAGTTTCCCGAGGACATTGAGGCCTGGATTGAGCTCGCACAGATCTTGGAACAAAATGATTTGCAGGCATCTCTGAATGCTTATGGCACTGCTTCCAGTATTTTGAGAGACAAGGCCAAGTATGAGATTCCAGCGGAGATACAGAATAACGTAGCCTCACTGCACTACCGTTTGGGTAATCTGAAAATGGCCAAGGACACGCTAGAGTCGGCGCTGCAGCATGCCAGCTCCGAGATGGACAAGGATGTTAAATACTACGAGTCCATACAGGTGACCATGAAGTACAATCTGGCGCGTTTGAATGAGGCCATGAGCAGCTACGATGTGGCCGATAAACTGTACAAGGAGATCCTCAAGGAGCATCCCAATTACATCGATTGCTATCTACGCTTGGGCTGCATGGCCCGTGACAAGGGTCTGATCTTTGTGGCCTCCGATTTCTTCAAGGATGCGCTCAACATCAACAATGACAATCCGGATGCCCGTTCGCTGCTGGGCAATCTGCATTTGGCCAAAATGCAATTTGCTCTGGGCCAAAAGAACTTTGAGACCATACTGAAGAATCCAGCAACTGCCTCGGATGCGTATTCACTGATTGCGCTGGGCAACTTTTCGTTGCAAACGCTGCATCAGCCAAGTCGCGACAAGGAGAAGGAACGCAAGCATCAGGAGAAGGCATTGGCCATATTCAAGCAGGTAAGAGGGAGTAATACCACGTTCCTTAGCCTCTTTAACCATACAACTGTCTACTGCAGGTTTTACGCACAGATCCACGCAACATATGGGCCACCAATGGAATTGGCGCTGTGCTTGCTCACAAGGGATGCGTGATCGAGGCACGCGACATCTTCGCACAGGTGCGTGAGGCCACCGCTGATTTCTGTGACGTCTGGCTGAACATTGCCCACGTGTACGTGGAGCAGAAGCAATATATCAGTGCCATCCAGATGTACGAGAACTGCATGAAGAAGTTCTACAAGCACAACAACGTGGAGGTGATGCAGTACCTCGCACGTGCCTATCTGCGAGCCAATAAGCTGGTGGAGGCCAAGGCTGTGCTGCTGAAGGCGCGTCGTGTGGCACCACAGGACACTGTGCTGTTGTTCAACATTGCCGTGGTGTTGTCCCGCCTGGCCATGGCCATACTCAAGGATGAGAAGTCCACGCTGGAGGTGGTCTTGCAGGCAGTGCATGAACTGGAACTGGCCCACAAGTACTTCCAATACCTGGCCGTGCATGGTGACAAAACCCGCTTCAATATCGAGGTGGCTGCCGTGGAGGCCAACACTTGTCAGGATCTGTTGTCGCAGGCGCAGTACCATGTGGGACGTGCACGTCGCATTGACGAGGAGGAGCGCACGTTGCGTCGTCGGCAGGAGGAGGAACGCGAAGCTTTCAAACTCAAGGTGGCGGAGCAGCGCAAGCAACGCGAGGAGGCAGCTAAGACATCGCGAGATCAGTTACTTGCCAAGCGACAGGAATATGTGGAGAAGACCAAGAATTTGCTCATCATTGCCGATGCACCAGTTGAAAAGGAACGCAAAAAGGGCAGCGGAAGACCGCGCAAGGATGACTACATCTCTGGCACGGACAGCGGCGATGGAGCGCCACGAGAGGGCAACGAGAGACCCACGAAGAAGAAGAGCAAGGGTGAGCGGAAGAAGGGCAGTGGACGCAAGCGTAAAACGGAGAAATACGAAAGCGACAGCGAGGAAGAATCTGCCGGCGGTGGCAGGGATAAGAAGAGCAAGAAGAAGAAGCAACAGCAGCAGAAGAGCGCCAAGGAGTCCAAGGAGAAACTATCTGGCAAGCAGCGTCTTAAGATTGTCTCTAAGGAGACCATCTCCACCAGCGAATCGGAAAGCGATGGCAAACGCAGTCGCAGCCGTAGCAGGAGCAGAAGGAGTAGCAAGTCTGGCAGTGGCAGTCGCTCGGGCAGCGCCAGTGGCAGCAATCGTAGCCGTAGTCGCAGCAGGAGTCGCAGTGCCAGTGGCAGCGGCAGTGATCGTGGACGCAAACGTAGCAGGAGTCGCAGTGGCAGCGAAAGCGATGGAGTCGCTCAGCGTAAGCGGGCCAAGAATCGCATTGAATCTGGCGGAGAATCGGATGGATCACGTTCGAAATCGCGCTCCCGTTCCCGCTCCAAATCGGGCTCCCGTTCACGTTCACGGTCCAAGTCTGGTTCGCGTTCCCGCTCCCGTTCCAAATCTGGTTCTCGTTCACGTTCTCGTTCCCGCTCCGGCAGCAGATCGAAATCCAAATCGAAGTCTGCATCTCGTTCACGTTCTCGTTCACACTCACGCTCCAAGTCCAAGTCACGTTCCCGTTCTGGTTCCGGCTCGCGTTCCCGTTCACCGTCACGCAGTCGTTCTCGATCTCGTTCCGGTTCAGCGGCCAGCAACTGAGAACAGGAAGAACAATCACTAACAATAACTATAAGGTTAATGCAAATATTAAATTTGAGCAATTGGAATTTTTACAATGCAATTAAAGTAAAAGTTATTAAAAAGATAAAACCTTTTATTAAGTTATATAATATTTAGGACATTTCGCTAACTACCAACTGAATTGGTAACACATTTTAAAACTTTTTTAGCTTATAAACTTAAGAATAGGCAACAATTGGCTAAACTGTGTAGAGTTGGTCGAGGAATTCAGTGCAGATTCTGCTGGATCATGTTGCTCACAATGGAGGCCATGGGCTTGGAATGACGCAGTACAAAGGCATGGGCAATCTTCTTGGTGTCCAGCTCGGCATCCACTTTGGGATAGTCGGACTTGAGTTGATTGTAGTAGGAAACGGGCACCCAACCATCGGTGGTGCCATAGTAAAACTTCAGCAAATGCAAATTATTCTCCACAAGCTCACGCTCCAGACCCCGCACCCGGGCCATCTCATCATCCGCCAAGAACACCACCTTCTCGGCTACAGAGGGCTTGGCATACTTCAGTGCGGTGCCAGTGAATTCTTTGGGTATGGAGAAGAACAGGAAGTAGATTTGAATGAGCAGAATGCGCAACCAAACGGGAAACGAATTGAAAATGCTGAAGAAGATGTAGCCAAAGACGGAGTACAGTGGCATGGCGATCTTTGTGAATGTCCAGCCATTGGGGGATTCCATCATGCGTTCCACAGTGGGGAACAGCATGTAACACTTCTTGATGCGATCGCGTATCTGCTGATCCTTAAGCAGCTGCAATATCATCCAGGCACCAATGGAGTGTCCAATGAGATGAATCTTCACATGGCTCGGCACATACTTCTTAATGAACTCAATCTTGTGGGTTATCTGGCCATCCAGATTGAAGAGCTCCTGGTTGCCGCTGAGCTGAGGAACCTCACGTATGCTCGCCTCGGGCGGATCATCGTGGCCAGCGTGACCTACAAAACTAAGAAATTTGTAAAATCCCGAAAACATTACTTCAAACGAACTTACCTATAACCCAGACAGGCATGTTGTGTCCATCGGAGCCCAGTTGCTGCTGTAGTGTACCACAAAATTCAGTGTAGAAACCAGGTAATCCGGGATTACCTGTTATGCAAATGGCCAACTCCTTGACATCGTTTAGGGACTCCTCTATCCACTTGCCCCAAGTTATGATGTGGGTGGGAATACCATTTATATTGACAAAAGCCTCTTGCATCTTTTGTTGGCGTGGCAACAGCTAAAAAATCAATGAACTTTTTCCACACACTTTCCACAAAATAATTTCTTTTGGGCGATTAGTTTGAAGCAACCGGTTTTTAGTTGCTTTAACCCACTTAAAAGCCGTTATCAGTTGAATTTCAATTGCGCGCTTTATCCAGTGATTGTTAGCTGTTTTCACGGTTGCCTTTTGGCTTTAATCTTTCGTTTTAAACGTTAATTGCACAAAAGGGCAGAGTTCAGTCATCAGACTGATGAGTAGCCGGCAAAAAAAAATTGCTAACGGCGATAAAGACATGTCCACTCTCCCAATTCGATTACAACATACGCCATCAGTTCACAACAGTTGCGAACTTTTTTACTGGTTCGTAAACGGCAACAATGTGAGCGGCAATCTGCTTTTATGACATAAGCAAACTGAAACAGAACCGCACTGCTTGTCAAGCAGTGGATGAGTGCAACAAACAATTAGCATATTACCCGCCGATAGCAGCCGGCAACCGAAAAAGCTAGGTGCAGTTTGTTATCGATAAGTGCAGTCGCATATAATCCCATTGGGCTTTCAAGGGAAATTTAAATCAGTTGGCAGCGCCATAATTATTTGTTGGATTCTTTTGTTGTTGTTGTTGCGGTTTTGATTTGTTATAATTTATTATTGTTTTTTTCTAGAAAAGAGATTTCTGTCGAGTTTTATGCTATATTCCGGTTAGAAGTGTACTCAATGTGCTATTAGACACAAAAACAAGAAGGGCAGCGCAAAGGCGAACAGGACGAGACCCGTTACAGCAAAATTGTTTCCATCATATGCAGCTGTGTGCGTCTGTGTGCATAGAAGAAGCATAAAGCCGAAAGCGTAAATATTTGCGCGACAGCAAAGAATGTTTCTACAATTTCTCGAATTTTCGCTGCTATCTGAGCAAACAAAAGTGACAACATAACTGAGGAAAGGGACAAAAACCGTAATTCCCCAAAAAAGAGCTAGCGAACTACGATAAATATAAGGAGTATTAGGCTAGATCGGAAGCTCAAGTATAGAGAAGTGGAAGCGGCGGCATGGAGTCCTGGTGCTGGGGTAACACATCCCGCGGTCAGTTGGGACTCGGTGGCATTGAGGAAGAACAGGTAAAGCAAACTCTAAAATATAAACAAATTCCAGATATGTTAAAACTTATGCTCCTTGCAGATATTGTCACCCACCAAGATACCCTGGAATCCAGACTCGGCGGTGGAACAGATTGCTTGCGGACACCGTCATACCCTGTTCCTTACATCCAATGGAAAGGTGTACGCTTGCGGTAGCAATGATTATGCACAGCTAGGACACGAACTGCCCACCAAAAGGCCACGTATGTCGCCGTTTAGTATGTACAAAAATCTTCCATTCTCATTTGTACACTCGTTGATCCCTTTCTCCCTTTTCACATCCCCCCTCATTATACCACAAATTTCGCATTCTGTGAAGGTCAAACGGTGGCAGTTCTCAATATTTTGATTGTTCTCAAATTGCAGTGGAAATCCCAGAGCTGCAGGCCTATGTGATTACACAAATTGCCTGCGGTAGTCGTCATTCGATGGCATTGACGGAGTGGGGACAGGTACTCAGCTGGGGTGACAACGAGTGTGGACAGTTGGGACATGCCACGGATCAGGAAGTCATTAAACTGCCAAAAATTGTGCGCTATCTAGTCTCCAAAACGGTGGTCCAAATCGCCTGTGGCAGCAATCATAGTTTGGCTCTAACCAGCTGTAAGTAAACTTCTTGAACTACTAAAGGGTTTGGGTTTATTTGAGGTGTCATTCACAGGTGGCGAGCTGTATGCCTGGGGATCAAACATCTATGGCCAGCTGGGTGTGAAGTCACCAAGTGAACTCGCGCACTGCAACTACCCCATGCGGTTGACCACATTACTAGGCATACCAGTGGCTGCCATTGCCTGCGGCGGTAATCATGCCTTTCTCATCTCCAAGTCAACCGCTGTCTTTGGTTGGGGACGCAACAATTGTGGGCAGCTGGGACTCAACGATGAGACCAATCGTGCCTATCCCACACAGCTGAAAACTCTACGGACATTAGGAGTGCGTTATGTGGCCTGCGGAGACGAGTACTCGGCATTTCTAACCAACGAGGGCGGTGTCTTTACCTGTGGTGCAGGTGCATATGGTCAATTGGGTCATGGCTTTAACTCCAACGAGATGCTGCCGCGCATGGTGGTCGAGCTGATGGGTAGCACCATTTCCCAGGTCGCCTGTGGCAATCGACACACGCTGGCATTGGTGCCATCACGTGGACGCATCTATGGATTTGGTCTCGGCAGCTCCGGGCAGCTGGGCACACGCAGCACAAATAGCCTTAATCTGCCACAATTGGTCATTGGTCCCTGGGTGTCGCCCAGTGGCTCAGCATTGCTGCAGTCCAGCGATGCAGCCGTATCGATTGTCATTCATCAGATCTTCTCGGGCGGCGATCAATCAATTGTGACCACATCGCCCTATGTGGAGAAGAAGGCACCTTACGACTGTCGCATTTATGAGTGAGCAATGGATTACCTATTAATCCTGACCTTAAACTAATTGTGTCGTCTTTTTATGCAGACCCAAGTCACAGATCTTGTCGCTCACGGCGGACGCGACCAAACAATGCGCTCTCTTCAAGGAGGGCGATCAGAGCGATCTTGATCTGCTGCACTCCATGGAACAGATCTTCAAGAGCCAAGCCTGCCTAAATGGCTCATTTCTATTGGAGCAGGACAAGCACTTTGGCTGCTCCGCTCGCAACTATGGCTTGGATCTAAAAGCGGCCCAAGCAGCATTCGATAATCTACGAAAAGTGGAGAACCAAAGCATCAAACAAGTGGTGAGTTTCTGGACTGATTAAACAAGAGCTTTTATTAACCATAGTTCTTTTAAGATCTGGGATAATCTGACGAAGGAGTTGATTGGTTCGTTGGTCGCCTCACCGGCGGATGTGGAGAGCATGCGTCTTTATCTATTACTGCCTTTATACCATGAGTTTGTTAATTCCAAGCACTACAAGACACTGCACGTACCATTTGCCCTTGCCACATTCAACCTGACTGAGAATCCCCGCAAGGTGCTGGATAAATGGTGGGGACACACACCGTCGGATTATTTTGAGCAAATGGTCAACACCTTTCTGCACGTAGTGATGCACATCATCAGCTTCAAGATGGGCATTGAGGTCATCAACTACAATGAGCCACGACAGAACAAGGTACGGGGATTGATCCCACCTGAAACTTCTTTAAATAATAGTTTATCGGTTTGATTTTAGCTTTTAGCCTACAACAAGGATTTGGAAATTGTTCTGCGTCTGCTTTCTAATCTGTGTCATGTCAACAATACGCGTGAAGATCGTCTCAACTATCAGATATTCCACTGGCCGGATCTCTCAGACTATGTGGATGTTCAGCAGGAATATTTCCGCTGGACAATGTTTGATAAGCCCATGGATTTTAACATTTGCAATTACCCATTTTTATTCGATGCAACTGCCAAAACAGCGTTGCTCCAAGCGGATCAGGTGCTCCAAATGCACTCGGCTGTCACAAACTCCAACGTAAGCTGATCTTAGTATTCCCTTATTCTTTTTTAACGATTCTTCTTGTAGATGTTTAACGATCTTCTTGGTTTTGGAATGACATCGCAGTATATTGTCCTAAATGTGACGAGAGAGAATATTGTGCAGGATTCATTGCGTGAATTGCAAATGTATAGTCAAAGTGATCTCAAGAAGCCTCTTAAAATCAAATTTCATGGCGAAGAAGCTGTCGATGCCGGTGGTGTGCGTAAGGAGTTCTTTATGCTGCTCTTAAAGGATCTCATTGATCCCAAATACGGCATGTTCAAGGAGTTTGAAGACTCACGTGTCATGTGGTTTGCTGATGTCTCGTTTGAAACGGAAAACATGTATTTCCTCATTGGTGTACTCTGTGGCCTGGCAATCTACAATTTCACCATCATTAATCTGCCTTTTCCCTTGGCTCTCTATAAGAAGCTGCTGAATAAACCAGTAGATCTTAGCGATCTTCGAGAGATGTCGCCCACAGAGGCTAAATCATTGCAGGCACTGCTTGATTATCAAGGAGATGACTTTAAGGAGACGTTTGACTTGACCTTTGAGATATCTCGCGATGTTTTCGGTGAATCAGAGACGAAGCCTCTCAAGCAAAATGGCAGTAATATTGCTGTTACACTGGAGAATCGCCAGGAATTTGTAGATCTTTATGTTGATTTCATATTCAATCGATCCGTTGAGCTACATTATCGTGCCTTTCACAAGGGCTTCATGCGAGTGTGCCTTGGTCGTGTTCTAGGGATCTTTCAGCCAGAGGAACTGATGGCCGTTGTCGTTGGCAACGAGGAGTACGATTGGCAGGCGTTGGAAGATAATTGTGATTACAAAGAAGGCTACACGTCGGGCGATGAAACGGTTTGTCCTTCAGTCAAGTATATTTTACTTTAACTAATGAAATTATTTTCCCCTCAGGTCAAGTGGTTCTGGGAAGTTTTTCACGATCTGCCCGAGAAAGAAAAGAGGAATTTTCTACTCTTCTTGACTGGAACGGATCGCATACCAATTCAGGGCATGAAAGCCATCAAGGTAGACAAAATACCAATCAAGTAAATCGAGTTTTTAATGGTTTTGCTTTGCAGATTGCTATACAACCCACAAATAACGAACGGTTCCTACCTGTAGCCCATACCTGCTTTAATTTGCTGGACTTGCCACGCTATAAGACCAAGGAGCGGCTCAAATATAAGCTACTGCAAGCGATACAGCAAACTCAGGGCTTTAGTCTGATCTAATCATTTGATTTGTTCATCTATGCGTATGTTGAGTACAGGTATTTTTTCGCGAATTTTTATACATAAATATTATTTTTGCATTTGAATTGGATAAGTAAAATGAAAGTAGAATGATCAAACACAAATCTTTTCAGAGATCAAATCAACTGAATCGTTGTGTTCTATATTTAAGCAATCGTTTTTAGTATAGTTATCACATTGTTAAACAAATATACTGGTGATTCAAGAATAAAATGATGCAAGAAGGGGGCGTTAAACGATAAAAAAAAAGAGCTGGAGTGTTTAAAAAATTGCGCGCTTAGAAGAATATATCGATAACCTGTAAGCTCGCCACACTTGAATGATCGATTACAATTTGAATTTCCCGCTGAACTGCTTGCTTATCGATAAGCGACACGATTTTGGCTCACGACGTGACTGCACATCACTATTCAATGGCCGCTGTTGTCTGGCTGTGCGAAATGTGGCGGCAATTGGACTGCGCTATTTCAGTTAGGTTTTAACTTTTGCAAGGTGCGCTTGTTGTTGCCGGGCGTTTTACTTAAATTAACTGATTTTGTTATTCAGCCAACAGACGTTATTGTGGCCGCTCAAGAACGTTTTTTGGGTGTATGTCGTTTTAAATGCTGAGCGCGTGCCAAAGCCAAATATATAAATAGCAACAAGTGAGTTACAAGTGTCGCGAGTCAAGACCGCAAAAGCAACAAGTGCCGTCTATTCGAACCGATCGTTTTGTAACTTTTTGGGACGTCGCGTCGCAGCTGTCGCCGGTATTGCTGCTGATTCTACCTCTGCTGCTGCTTCTGCTGACGGCGGCGGGTCAAGCTAACGGTACCCAATCAAAAAGAAAAGAAATTCAAACAACTGCAGACAGTGAGTGAAATTATGTACTTGCTTTCATTTATCGAACGTGCATAAATACCCACAAACACACAAACATATGTAACTGTTTTTAATGAGGTCCCCAACTTCTAATCGTGCCACTGTCGATGACAGTCACAGCTAATTGAGCATTGCGGATATAAAAGTTAGAGTCGCCAATTGATGTGAATTTAGAGATCTTCGGTAGCTCATAAAAAGCAGTAATTTTTGCATATATGTATAAATTAGTTGGAAACTTTCTGACATCCTTTTGTACGCGACATGGCAGATAACGAGTAACAAATGTGTTGCATGCTGCGAAGAAGACACCTCAAATAAAAAAATAAAGCAAAAACATAAAGAGATAAAGTTAAGGCAACAAAAAAAAGCGGTTCTGCCGGTTTGCCAGGTCGTGATCCGTCTATGTGTATATTGCTTGCCTGAGGAGAGTGAGACTTTCTTTCCTTTGCACAATTTGAACTTGGACACCAAATGACGACGAGCACAAATCTGGTTTGATGTTTATGTGCGTCTAATAAAGCGGCATTTACGGCCACAGTCGTGCCGTGCCGCCTGTGGCATGCCTCAGCTGTTGTGTAGCAAGAGCAGCACCTTAACCTCAAGCGCGCGGCGCAATCGTATCGTATATTCGCTTTTAAGCGACTCTTTCACTTCCTGTGCACTTCCTTTTGACCACACAAACGCACACACACATGCACAAACACTCACGCACGCACCCCACACACACACAATTTCAATTTGCTTATTTTCACTCACACTGTTAGTCTGCCTATCTCACTCGCACTTTGTTAATTTTGTTTGCTTAGTTTTTATAGCAGGAACAAACACAAACAAAGCGGGTCAACTTTGATATAACTCGACATCCGAGCCAACATAATGTGTAATGCACTTACATATAGTAAGTCAAGTAATTGTTTTGACAAAAAAGAAAAAATGGCATGAAGGGATCCATTTTCATATGTGAATTTTGTTCTTGTCAAAACAATTACTTAACAGTCTGTATGTAAACATGCATGTAAGTGTGTGTGTGTGAGTGCTTGCATGCAAATGTCAGTGTGTGTGTGCTTGTGTGTTGACATTGCAGTCATAACATAATATACGCTATATTGAAATTGTATCAAATATCGTTTTCAATTTCAATAGTGTCGCTCTATTGATTTGACCCATTTTCAATTGCGACAAAACGCTAAGCAGCTTAGCTGCCAGTCACAACAAAAACTGCAAGCGATCGTAGCGCAACCTTGCCACGCTCAAGAAAGAGAGCATTTACTTCCTCCCACCACCAACCCGCCTGTTGCTCTCCCTCTCTGTGTTGCTCTCCAACTCCAAGACGTTTGCCAAATTGTATGTATGTGTGTGTATGTATTTGTATTCGAAGCACAGTTGTGCACACAAAATTGAAAGCCTGCGGAGCGTTAACTTCAATGTCATTGCCTCACATAAAAGAAGCAACAGAAAGAGCGAGAGAGAAGAAGAAGAAGAAGACGAAAAGAGCGCTTCTAATGGAAATGATGTAATGCCTGCATTGAATTCGGAACAATGAAAACAAAGTCTTAATATAAATCAAAAGAATTAAGCCCTCGAAATTGCACGCATTTTAGTTTACCTAATTGCGATAATGAAAAACAGTATTATCAGCACCTTGGTCAGGTGCACCAATTATACATGTCTACACGTTGTGTGTGTGTGTATGTGTTTATTTATTTCATTCGATTTATCAGTCTATAAAATTGTTGCTTTACTACCCAAAAATATTAAACATACAGTTATCGGTGGCGTTATCTATAACTTTAGGTTTTTTGAACTAAAATATAAGCGATAACTTTGTGTCTCTTTTGTGATACACAAATACAGGGTGTTATATAGGTAGTACATAACAATTCTTTGGAAATCTAAGTCGAACACTTGAGGAACTGCATTATAACAGTGGTTTACCATTTTTATTCACACTTTGCAAACATATTTCGATAAGATAATGTCTTTGGCCTGTCCATAAAATGACTCAGACAGAAAAGAGCTGCAAACAAAGTTGGAGCAACAAATATAATACCCTGTAAGATATAAATTTTAGGGGAAACTTTAAGTAAACTTTCGGTAAGACCCTTTAAGCACTGCTACAAATAGAATAACTAAATATAACTTTGATTTTTATTTGTTTAAATTAAATTTATTGGGTCAGTATTCCCCATGTCAAGCAACCCCAGAAGACAATACAAAAAAAATCCCCGGTTATCATAAAACTCTGATAGGCCTTGATGGGTCTTTAACCAGCCGGTATAACCAGAACGTAACGTTGCTTTATGGATTGGTCGATCCATTGTGGCAACGGCCGTTGGTGGCAGCAGAACGTGTCTCGCTTGGGATTAAGATTACCCAAAAAACGGCAATCGCTGCCGAGTGTTATACCAAAGTGTCAACTCAGGGATTTACAAAGAAGCAAAAAAATATAAATATAAATTTATATAAACTGAAAGAAACTGCAAAAACTGATACACTTGCAGAATAAGGCAAAAAAAAAGTCTGGTTTCATTCAATTAAGGTAATGAGAGACTGTTCTTAAGTTCCCTAAACAGCTTTTTTTTGCAATTGAAATTACTTTAAGATCGGGTACTTTTCCCCTCCGCGCAACATTTGCTTAAAAAATCAGTTGTTCATTGTGTTTGCTTCTTTTTTTTTCTGCTCTCTGTTAATCCAACAAAAAAACTTGCTATGCGTCAGACGATCGCTGGAAGATTTGTGAGTCAGCAGCCCAGAGATTGTTCCTCGATATACTTTGATTCAAATGAAGTATTTTTTTTCAACTTTTTTTTTTATCATTCATATCTCGAGTGCCGAAAAACTCGAAGATCATTAAGAGCAAAACCGATTCAACGTTCATTCACGCGTTTGTTGCTGTTATAACTGCAGGGCATATCGGCTTCTTTGTATAATTCTCTATATACCCAGCTGAGGATCGACTTGGCCAGCTGTACTGTGTGTTGGCCGAGAGTAAATAATTCCCAATGTTTGCTGTATACACATATTTGTCTATATGGAACTCTGGAGAGATCACCGAACAGTCACACTACGATTGAGTTTCTCAAGATCTTGGATCATATATCCAACCAAGGGAACTCTATACCTTCCGAAGATCTTTGACAACATTGAAGAGTGGAACTTATTTGACAGATTTGTATATTTAAACACAAGTTCTTGAGATCGCTGAAAATCCAGTCAGACTTGTGTGCGGCGTAAACAAGTCTGATGTTTAGTTTAATGCATATTTTTTATGCATTTCTCTGTGTTTATCAACATTGAGTTGATTTGTGATTCATAAAGACGCGTTTTTTTGTTATTGAGGATCGGCTTAGTCAGTCATAAGTCTGGAGATTTTGTCAGTGTCGAGTTTTTTCTAACCAGAGCTGAGCTTAAGTTCGTGTGCTCAGAGCTTGGCTTGATTTGTTTGAACTTAGATCACTCACTTCACATTGGGATCACTTTACTAAAGAATAACACAAATCTTTCAAGTGGCAAATGATAGAGTTTATTTCTTTACGTTAAAATTGATCATAGGAAAGTCTGTTGCTAACCAACATTGAGCAGCTGGTAAAGAGGAAGAACGTTGCCATTAGACTTGCCAAAGTTGCCGGCGGAGGCGAGCACACGTGCCTGATAGCTAGCCGGTACAGAGCGTGGAGTAAGTTCACCTGGAGGCAAGACAGCTTCATCGGTTTCTTCGGTATCAGCGGCACGATAGAATGGATAGTAGGGATAGCCAGGATAGCTCGGATAGCCGGGATAACTAGGATAGCCTGGATAACCGGGATAGCTGGGATAACCTGGGTAGCTGGGATAGCGTGGGAAGCCGGGATAATGACCTCCACCACCCCAGTGATTGTGACCCCAACCATAGGGCCATTGGCTGTACGGTGGTACCCAGGGTCGTGGCGGTGGCTGCGGCTGTGGATATCCGGGCCATGGATAACGCGATGGCGACGGTGGTGGGCCATACTGACGCGGATGCTGCTTCTCCTCTGAAGGATAATAGTAATGGTGTTGATGTTGTACTGTCGGTTTCGGAGTAGTCGTCGAGCTCGGGGAGACAAAGTATTTGAAGCCCGTCTTACCGATAGTCTTCAGTAACTGATCATCGATGCCACGCTGCTGTCCCAGGGTCTCGTCCACCTGCTGTGGCTGCGGCTGCTGAGCTTGCTGTGCCTGTTGCTGCACCTGTGCCTGACCCTGGCCATCGTTGCGTCCTGGAGACTGCACCTGCACCTGCACCAGCCCAGATTGAATGGGTGTCTTCTCCTGGAAGCCCAAGGCGTTGCCCAACAGGCAGAGTACCACTGCAAGTGCAGTGATTAATCAGGGGATTAATCTAAGCTGTGCTGTGCTGCTACTCACCTAGACAGAGTACGGATGCTCTGCGTTCCATGACTGCTCGAGGAATATGTTGCATTGATCACAAGCTGCGCTTTTTATACCCCCAAGTGGAGTCCAAATTCGATCGCAGCTGCTGAGTGCATTTTGCTTATCGATCTAACGTTTTTCTCATTAGAATATGTTTTTTATTTTCCTCATTTTCCAAATCATGAGTCTAGACCCAAATTTTTGAGCTGCCCACCTATTTGGTAGGTTCGTTATCGGCTTTCTCCCGCGTCTAGTTTTAGTGCCCCTTTTGAGCGTTCTTTAGTCGTTGTGGCTAATAAGATCATGGATTAATTTGCATATAAATGTGGAAGATTGTTCTTTTTATACTGTCTGGTTTTGTGTCTGCCGGTATTAAAAGATCTCAATCGATCGAGCAGAGCATGCCAACCACGGCAAGAGAAAGAGAGAGAGAGGGAGAGGAAGAGCGAGAGAGACAAAGGGAGTTCAATAGCCCATAATCGAGTTGTGTTTGTCGTCGCTTGAGAAATTGCGTCATTTGTTGGTATTCAAAACCCTTTTCTTGTTCTCAGCGGGTTTTCTTACAAACATTTATGTAATTTTAAGCTACGTCGCTTGAGTTTTTCCTACTCCACTGCTAAGGTCAATAAAAAGAGTTATGGGACAGTTTAAAAACTCAACGACCGACAATTAAAAATGAAATGAACTTTAACTTTTAAACCTGTTCTACATATGCATATGGGAAATTTGAGAGTGCTCAAATCAGCACGACAAGATAATGTACATTTCTAGCTATAGAACATTATGCTGTGGTGTCAATGACTTTCAAATTGGGACTTAAACCAAAGCATAGTTTCAGGCGCTGCTTAAAATTCAAAGCTCCAATCTAACTGATAAATTTGAACTTCTGCCCATATATAACTCATAGGTAAACATTGTATTGATAGTGTGAGTGAGAACTGAGTAAACTGACATTGATAACGTTTGTTGAACTATTTTACAATCGGTGTACTCAACTTTTGTTGACTTAAGAATTTCTAGAGAACTCTGAAAAATTAAATGCAAAAGTTGTAAATATTTAGAAATGATCAATGAAGCAAAATATTGAAACGGCGCCAAAGGCAGTCAATTTTTCTTATCGTGTTTTAATATTGATTTTCAATTGATAAGTGGGTCATTCAGAACTAAAATTTATAATGAAATAGCACATTTGATCAGCTATCTTAAGCTGAAGCATACAAACTGGGCACTCAACAGTCGATCACCTCCACTCCAGCATTCTTATTTGCACAGCAAACCCCTAGCGTTAAGCTCAACTTTAATCTCTTGTAATCTGACAAGTCTTCTGACAACAAACTATACTCCAGGCGAAGACAGTTACTAACTATCAGCAGGTTTAGTGCAAAGAAACCACTTAAAAATTGTAATCACAAATCGAAACCTGTTTAAGGATGATGACGAGGACTTTTAGCGGTGACTGTTAATTTCCACTCCACTAAATTATAAGCTTAGAAACTTTAGCGATGCTGGTTTTGGATGAATTTCACTAAACGACGCGGATCAGTTTGAAAACTCAGCTACGTGCTCTATAGAAACTATGTGATAAAATGTTGGAACATGGACAAGGCGACATGGGGACTATAGCTATGGGTGTGCTGACAGCAAAACATTGTTAACTTGGCCAACAGCAAACATATTGTGTAATTAACTTGAACATGCTATTAAATTTGTTTGTCTTCCTCTGAGGCAACTAAATTCACGTTTCCCCTAAAAAATCTCTGCCTCTACTCGCTATTGAGCACTTTCAGTGTAAGTAAGTAGCACAATAATATGTACTCAATGAAATGTATTTAGCGCACTGATAAGCGACCGAATCTCGGGGGAAAACTGCAGTTGCCCCAAGGGCGAAATCGCAACTGAGTCATAAAAATTATGAGCAGCGATTGAGATGTGAATTTGAAGTGTCAGTAGGGTTAAAGCAGTCGAATTGTGATCATTACAGATCAACTATAAATAAATTAAGTGACGTTAACCGATAATAAACTAGTGCTTATAAACAAACAATTAAAAGATCCTTTAACGGATAGCAAAACACAGATCGATCCAGTTATATATCTACATATGTATGTAGTGTATATAGTTTGCTGTTTGCTGAGTACAGGCGTTATTTGCGTGAATTCTAACGCACTATCTAATCTTGGGCTGATTGGGCCATTGGGCCATACTGGGAGTACTCTCTGTGCAGCTAAGGCAATTGATAACGCAAACGTTTCACTATTGATGGTTAAAACGCTATTGCCAACTTTGGGATCGAGTTAGTTTGCCAGCGCCAACGTTAACGTGCGGATGATGTGCAACAATTGATTTGCGAGTCGTGTTTGCCATCAAAAGAAAGAAAATAAAACCCGTGTCCAACAAGTGCCAAACTCCAAGCAAGCTTAAGATATAGCCACACTATAAGGATAAACCCATAAACCATAAACATGGTCAGGTATAGCTATAAAGCCAGTTAACCCCGTTCAAAACTTATCTAGACCAATTATTATTGGCCATGTTTCACTGGCATGTTGCGACTGATTAAGAAAGTCAACTTAAGTGATGGTGTCAATTGTTTTGAGTGCTTACATCATGTGCTATCAATTTTAGAACTTTGTAGAGCAATTTCCTGTTTGCATTCCGTTTTGCAGCCACACCCAACTTCCCCTGGCGACTCTCCAGTTAATCCAAAAAAAAGTATTTATTAAACTTATTGCGTAATCAACGCATTTGGTTTTGATTGCAAAGAGAGAGTGGCAAGGAGAGGAAGAGGTGCTACGGCACAATAAACTCTAGACCCAATAACGCTAGTCTTTGCCTCCAGATATGAATATATATGACATTGATAAGACCAACTGCTAAATTGCACCTACACAGCCCGCAAATCTATTAATATTCAGGAATGTTTGCAGTCCCCTAAAAAAACAAATCAGCGAGTGCCTCATCTATATTTTTATACCATACCATTATGCCACCATTGATCTGCTTTAAGTAACAGAAATTAGCTTATTTTAAAAGCTATAAATTCTATTGGCTATGTCAGTTTTAGTGGAGGGCACAAAAAGCCTTCTTAATCGAATCTTATCAATACTATAATACGGCTCTTATGATTGTAATGTGCTGCGAAATCAAACCTAGCAATATTTGGTTTGGCCATAAAAAAATTATAGAAATACCTTTAAAAGATTAGGTAGCCAACTACTTAAGTGCGAGGGAAGTTCTTAAGAACTGGTATTGTCACGTGATTAAAGATCGCTTGACGACTAAATCGATGGGGTACTTAAAGATCCGAGGGGTTTTCCCTTCTTTACTCTTGGGGTAATAAGCTTAAGGTAGAAATATTTCTAGGAATTATAGGTAATATAAGGTAACTCGGACTTCGATTGAATACTACCTTTAATAGGAAAATGATCAACTTGATTTGTAGGGTTTCTCGCCTAGGTTTGAGTTGGGTATTACTTACTTACCTATGCTCCACTCTACTTAAAGTTAAGCCAGAACTAGAAGACTTCTACTCCCAGAACTATCTTTAAACTCTCATCTTCCCATCTCCTCCCTTAGCCTCTCGTTGCCCAACATGGAGACGGGTTTGCACGAACGCGATCGTGCTGGAGTGCAGGACTTTGTGCTGCTCGAGAACTACCAGAGCGAAGCTGCCTTCATTGATAACCTCAAGAAGCGCTTCCAGGAGAACCTCATCTATGTAAGCAACTAAAAACTGCCCCATCCAACATATTAAACTAATCCGCCCCCCTTTACAGACCTACATTGGACAGGTGCTCATCTCTGTGAATCCCTACAAGCAGCTGCCCATCTACTCCGATGCACACATCAAGGAGTACCGCAACAAGCACTTCTATGAAATGCCACCACATGTGTAAGTTAACTGCTTGTACATAAGAATTCCTAGTTTAATCATGCAACTCCACTCTAGCTTCGCGGTGACGGACAACGCCTTCCGTTCGCTGATCGAGGAGAATCGTGGCCAGTGCGTGCTCATCTCCGGTGAGAGTGGTTCCGGCAAGACCGAGGCCTCCAAGAAGGTGCTGCAGTACATTGCTGCCTGCTCCGAGCACCAGACGACCGTTGAGGGCGTCAAGGACAAGCTGCTGAAGAGTAATCCCGTGCTGGAGGCTTTTGGCAATGCCAAAACGAATCGCAATGACAACTCCTCCCGGTTTGGCAAATACATGGACATACAGTTCGACTACAAGGGTGCTCCAATTGGTGGCAACATACTCAACTATCTGTTGGAGAAGAGTCGGGTGGTGGCACAAACCGCCGGAGAGCGTAACTTCCACATCTTCTATCAGCTGCTGGCTGGTGCCGATGAGAAGCTGCTGCAGGAGCTGCGCCTGGAGCGTGCGCTGAACAGCTATAGCTACCTGACCGATGGTGTAAGTCCAGCTTAACTCTAGCCAATTTAGAGCCAATTAACTTCCCCTTTCAATCCACAGCTTAAGGGCAGCGTGGCGAGCATCAATGATGCCGAGAACTTCAAGCAGGTGCAACAGGCCTTGGGTGTCATTGACTTCAGTGCTGAGGAGCAGCGTGAGATCTTTGCCATTGTGGCTAGCATACTGCATCTGGGCAACATTGGCTTCAATCTGGAGGAGGGCAATGCCAAGGTCAATAATCGTGATCTGGTTGTGACCATCTCCCGTCTGCTGGGTGTCAATGCCAGCGAACTGGAGGCAGCATTGACGCATCGCACAATTGATGCACGTGGCGATGTAGTCACTTCTCCACTCAATCACGAGCTGGCCATCTATGCCAGAGATGCGCTGGGCAAGGCTGTCTACGATCGCATGTTCTCCTGGTTGGTGCAGCGTCTGAACATTTCGTTGCAGGCTAAGGAGACACGAGGAGCACGCAACAATGTTATGGGCATTCTAGACATCTACGGCTTTGAGATCTTCAAGCGCAACAACTTTGAGCAATTTTGTATTAATTTCTGCAACGAGAAGCTGCAGCAACTGTTCATTGAGCTTACGCTGAAGTCGGAGCAGGATGAGTACAGACGCGAGGGCATCGAGTGGATTCCCGTCGAGTATTTCGATAACAAAGTCATCTGTAATCTGATTGAGGAGAAGCACAAGGGTATTATTTCCATATTGGATGAGGAATGCTTGCGTCCGGGTGAACCCACCGATCGCACGTTCTTGGAGAAGCTCACCCAAAAGCTGGCCGAGCACCATCATTATGTGTGCCACGAGAAGGCACCGATTCATGTGCAAAAGATCATGGGACGCGATGAGTTCCGTTTGGTGCACTATGCCGGCGAGGTGACTTACAGTGTCAATGGTTTCCTGGACAAGAACAACGATCTGTTGTTCCGTGATCTGAAGGAGACGCTTAGCAAAGCGGGCAACAGCATTGTGCGTTCTTGCTTCCCCGAGCAGGAGCTGCGCAGCAAGAAGCGCCCGGAGACGGCCATATCACAGTTCAAGACGTCGTTGAACAATCTCATGGAGATTCTGATGTGCAAGGAGCCCAGTTATATACGCTGCATCAAACCCAATGATCTGCAGTCGCCGGGCATCTTTGATGACCAGCTGGTGCTGCATCAGGTCAAGTATCTGGGTCTCATGGAGAATCTGCGCGTGCGTCGTGCCGGTTTCGCCTACAGACGCAGCTATGAGCTCTTCCTGAAGCGCTACAAGTGCTTAAGCAAGAACACCTGGCCCAACTACAAGGGCGCTGGTGGAGCCAAGGCTGCAGTGCAGCTGCTGGTCAAGGATTTGGGCTATGACAGCGAACAGTTTAGGCTGGGCGAGACAAAACTCTTTATACGCTGGCCACGCACACTCTTCGACACGGAGGACGCGTACCAAGCGAAGAAACATGACATTGCTGCCATCATACAGGCCCACTGGAAGGGTCTGCTCCAGCGTCGCAAGTACCTCAAGCTGCGTGCTCAGGTCATCGTCCTGCAAAGCTATTGTCGCCGTCGTCTGGCTCAACAAGCCGCCCAGGAACGTCGTGTGGCTGCCGACAAGATTCGTGCCTTTATCAAGGGATTCATTACGAGAAACGATCCACCAAATGGTTTCAATGAGGAATTCATTGCAAACACCAAGCGCATGTGGTTGCTGCGACTGGCCAAGGAGTTGCCCAAGAAGGTGCTCGACAAAAGCTGGCCACCAGCACCGGCACACTGCCAGGAGGCGTCCACATATCTGCATCGCTTGCATCGCCTGCACTTGGCCAGGATTTACCGCCACAAGCTAACGCCACAGCGCAAACGACAGTTCGAGCTGAAGGTGCTGGCCGAGAAGGTATTCAAGGGCAAGAAACACAACTATACCAGCAGTGTGCCCGCTTGGTTCCAAGACGATCGTGTGCCCAAGGATCACATCCAGCGTGTCAATGACTTTGTGGCCAGCACTTTCGGCAGCGAGCAACTTAAATACCAATCAGCGTGCACGAAATTCGATAGGCATGGCTACAAGTCACGCGAACGCTTCATCCTGCTGAGCAACAAGGCTGTCTATGTGCTGGATGGTAAGAGCTACAAGCAGAAGCATCGCCTGCCGCTGGAGAAGATTGACTTTACGTTGACGAACCACAACGATGATTTGATGGTCATACGGATACCACTGGAACTTAAGAAGGACAAGGGCGATCTAATCCTCATAATTCCACACATCATCGAGTTCTGCACCTACATCATCGATACCGTAGGCACCGCCAACATCGTTTCCATAGTGGACAGAGACTCGTAAGTGCTTAAGGGCTTTAAGTATTCCCAGAATTTTCCCACTCACGTTTATTTGCTTTATAATCTCTAGGCTGGAACACAATGTGGTCAAGGGAAAGGGTGGTGTCATCGACATCCAGATGGGCGCAGAGCCGGGAATTGTACGTGATAAGAGCGGTCATCTTGTTGTTGTAAGTAGAAAAGAATTAATGAACATATGAATTTGTTTTACTTACTTGTGCTTTTATCTTATCTTTCAGATTGCTGGTCAATAAGGAATTTAACACAAATAACTAATTAATGGCTTTAAATCAAACGACAATTGTTTTGTTACTATATTCGTGTAATTTATACTGTATTTTTGTATTTTGTTAATGCATCGAGGCGTGTAATTTTGATTTTATATATATATGTTCCCATATTAAACGTATGCAGCTGTTTTATAAATCGTAAATATATGTCAAGCTATATTAGACTGCGTTTTCTTTCTGAGAGTGTCATAATAATTGTCACGGGTTTGGTTGCCAAAGCATTGAAAGATTCAAATTTGCCGCTCTGTCGATAAGTTATTTAAACCGATAACAGTAGTGTCTGAAATCTGGCAGCACTAGTCAACGTGTGTACACACGTACTTGGTTCATAAAATAGTTTGGCAGTCAGTATATTTTGGTCACACTTTTCCGTGAAATTAGTATATTTGCGTTAGAGTGCATTTGACCACACTGAACGAGATCTCTGCTGTCTTGCTCCTCCAGAAACTTTTACATAATCTTGGGCCCTGCGCTTACAAATTCAGTGTAAATATTGTTTTAAACGTATTGTCAAACGAAATTTTAACAGTTCACTTGAATTCTAGGTACACCAAGATGTCTTTCACACAAGTCGCTCGTAGCTGCGGCCGTATTGCGGCTGCCCTGAGCACAGCTCGCCTCGCCAGCGCTGTTGTTCAGACACAGTCCAGGATGATGCATCGGATTGCCGTGCCGGCCATCAGCACTATGCTAACCCAAGTAAGCGCATAATGAGCAAGTTTAATGATTTGCAATGCACACAAGTGAATTACTTATTGATTGCACACCCTAACCTCATTGTGAAAACCTTTGCGGGAGAGTGATTGCAAGAACAGAAAACATAGATAGTTAATTCAGGTAGTCGAACATACGATAATCTTGTTGATAATAGTACCAACAACTGGCAAACATATTGCATCACATTCGTTTGGTGAAAATAACATGTTTGTTTTGATTGTTCTTGTCGATAAACCTGCTGCCGGCAGTGCAGTGCTCAAAGGTTGAACCAGTTCGTCAATAACTTGTATTCTTAAATTCTTGCAGAAGTTCACAGTGCGCAATTATTCGGTGAGAAACACAATGGAAGAAATTGAGCATCGTGTTTTGAAAGTGGTTTCCGCCTACGACAAAGTGACGGCGGATAAGGTAAACGGTCTATACCGAAATCAATTAACTTGGTTTGTTTTGTTCTTCTCTTTTTGGGCACGCAATCGATCCAGGACAGCAGAGGTCGCTGGCAAACGCAATCGGTGCGCAATTACTCGGCGAAACCGCCATTGTCGCTGAAGCTTATCAACGAGCGCGTCTTGCTTGTATTGAAGCTGTACGATAAGATCGATCCCAGCAAGGTAAAAACCAAGCTAATTTGTGACCACAATTGCCTTTGCCAGTTTTACTCTTAAAGCCGTCAAAAGAAACGAACAAAACATCCGAGATAACAATTCATTCATATTTTAATCAACTATTTTTCTATTTCGTGTTTAGCTTAATGTAAACTCGCACTTTATCAATGATCTGGGCTTGGACTCCCTGGATCACGTTGAAGTCATCATGGCCATGGAGGATGAGTTTGGCTTTGAGATTCCAGATTCGGATGCAGAGAAGCTGCTCAAACCTGCCGACATCATTAAATACGTCGCCGATAAGGAGGATGTATATGAATAGATGTAATGCAAACCCATGAAAAGATTACATTAATTTTAAATGAATGAAAAACGTCAAATTTAATTTGAATAATTGAATAAAAAACAACGTTAAACCAAATGTTAATCGATAACAATTTCGTTCAATGATCACTAGTTTCGGTTCACTTGTAGCTAGCGATAACGATAACTTTGACAGCTGTTCCTACCGCAAACCAATCAGACACAAACAGCAGATTCAAAATGTCGGAATTAATTGATGATATATTGTCAAGTCTTGGTAATTAATAAATAATATTTTGTTTATTTGCTTTTAAACTATTTGAACTCTAGCAACGACGCACCAGTCAATGCAGCGACAGATGGGTAAAATTGGCGAAATAATAGAGAGGTCCAACAAAACGCTGCTGCACATTGAAACCAAAAATAATCTGCAGACCCCTTCGACGACAATAACATCTCCTCCACCGGTGGACGATCCGTCGCAAAGTGTTTACCACCTCAACGCAGAATGCGAGCAGTCAATTGTTAAGACATTGGAACAATTTCAGCAGCTAATGAAACGAACTGTGGAAGGGGACACTAATACTGTGAGCCCTAGCGCCGCGGACGCCTGCTTAAATTTACGCCAGCGCACCGAGTACTTGAGAAGTAGTGTACGTAAATTGGTTGCAGTGTGCGACACAATGAGCCAATTAAAGCAGAATATGCAGCAACAGGCGGAGGAGGAAGTAGAAGAGAGAGATGACAGTGATGAAGAGTATTAGCAGCAGTTTATATTTAAATTTATTAATTTCAGATTACATATAAAATAAAGTACTGTTGTAGCAACTTATTTGCTCTAGTGTATAGGTGAGGACATCAACCAATACTTCTAGTCGTGCCGTAGCAGTCTCGTTTGTGTTGGTCACCTTCGACAAGGTGTTCGCTTGCACGCAGTTCAGTTGTCTTAGATTCTCGGCAATTGTCGCTAGACTGGCTTCTTCCTCGGCCGTAAAAGCATCTGGTAAATCGCGCTCACAGGGCACAAGCGTCTCCAGCTGCTGAGCGAAACTTTGTAGTTGTGCGATCGTTTCCTTGTACGCCGACTGTGCTTTCTCCAGAGCAGCTGTCTGCTCGCTGACTTGTCGTAGCTTCTGTTGAAACTTCCGAAAATCACTGTACACTTCGGCGGCTCTGCGTGCGTTCTCAGGTCGCGTGTTGTTCAAGGTTAAGGAGACATTCGATGTGTTTAGCGTTGTCTGATCCTGCGTGGTTTCGTTTCCTTTGAGTATTGATGAATTGGTTCGTTGCAGTTCACGCTTCTTGGGCAAACGCTGCAAATTGCTGGGATACGTATCAAGCAATTTAAATAATTCTGCATATTCTGCCACTGTGCTTTTGGTTTTTGTTGGCGTTATTTGAGACGACTCCTCTTGCATGAGCCGATCTAGACTTTTAAGATAGTCAGCTGCCGTCATTACCGATTTGGTTATGCACAACTCCTTCAGGTTTATCGCATTTTGTTGAAAGTTTTTATTAAACTGTGATGAAAAGTCACTAAAATCAAAATCGCCTTCGCTGGCTTCCATTTTGTCTTTGTTGTTGATTTTAAATGTTGCTTTCAAGCTGTCAATTATCGTTTATCGATAGTTGAAAAGGCGCGTGTTTTGCAAATCGATTAAAATTTAAAACTATTTACATCAGTCTGTTAGCAAAGTAAGCGTGTGGCCTTAGCCGTATTCGGATTGTACAGTTAGAGAAAATTGGCCTCTGGGTATAGTATTAGCGTGGTACCAGATACGCGTGTCCACAAGAACTGCATCCCCGGGCTCTACGTAGAAGAAGAACGACTGACACTGATGATCACATTCCGGAGCAGGGGATAAAAACCAGCTCTTATTGCCACGCAGTTGTGCCTGCCACATAAGACGCGGAATGTAGTCCAGCTAAAAAGCAACAAATTGATTATCTTATTAAGGATTACTGGAAGTGTGCAGTGTTAATTACATGCATGACAGCGCCCTGCTCAAAGCCCATTAGAATAAAATCCGTGTTCGGCATCTCTGCGTCGACTGGAAGAAAATGTGGACGGGGGTATTGTTTGCGTAACTCCGCCAGAACCGTGGGATGGCAAACGCTCCAGCCCACGAACCAGGGAGCACCCTCACTGAGATTGGCGCGTTGCGATGAGATTTTAAAAACATCCCGCAAAGACTTGAGATCAGAGTTAAAGTGCTGGAACTGGCACACAGACTCCAAGGAACCCGGTACACTTTCGTAAAGTTCCTTGATGTAGCTATAATTAAGATTCTGTTGCGCTGGCCAATGCGCCACTGCATTCTTTACAATGATTGGCAGGGAGGAGTACGCATATCGGGCAAAGTCTTCGCGTGTCAGGTTTGGCAGAATAAGAGGTCCCTTGACACCTTTGCAGAACTCACAGTCGCTGATTGGACGTGTTGCCTCCCAGACTAGATGATTGTTCGGCAGAAAACAACGTACGCCTAGCAGAAATGAGATGGTTTCGTAGAACACGGGCGTTGCCACCAATATGAAGAATATGATGCCAAGCAGCCATAGAAGATTCAACTTGTTTTGATTCGTGTTCATGTCCCGAGCCTTTCGATAAGCTTCCTGCAAATCCGCTGTAGATACCAGACCAGTCCGCAACGCATTCAGATGCAGTTCGTCCAGCTTGGCAACGAAATCATCGCCCAACCGTTCGCGAATCGCACGCATCTGGTTGCCCAGCGTCCCCATGGGACGACTTATGAACTGTAGTTGTATCAAAATACATTTAATGATCTCCTTTTTGTTTGAATGGTTTTTTCTTACCAAAAACATTTTGACGCTGCAAGTTTCCTACCAATTGTTGGTTATCAGCTGTAATTTGCTGTTGTGTTGATAACATTTTAGAAAACTGTTGGGTAAATAACATGACCATATGTTTACAGAGCGAACTAAATGAACAACAGACTAGTTCTCTTTACAGAGAGCTGAATTGAACGATTCAACACAACCAATCATTTTGCTACCTGCTCTTTGCTCGGACGTAGTATCGCCCAGCAAAAAATCCAATTAATTCAATATTTTGGTTGGATTTTAAACCTAATAGTACAAACACGTAGTGACAATAATACGATAATGTGCGTTCTGTAGCCAGCGTATTTAAGTTTTCATTCATCGCTGCATATCCAAGATTCGTGGCCTCAAAATCTATCCTCGTGCTCACTTTCTCTAAACACACACACACACGCGTATTTTGTAGTGAATTGTGCAATAATAACAAAAGCTAAAGATGTCAACGCAAGAAAAGGAAAAGATTATACGGGTTGGATCCCGTAAAAGCGAGGTAGGATATGGCGTATAAAACACAGTTTATTTATGTCATGTGTAATTATATATGTGCATTCGATTTCAAGCACATATTTTATTTTTTGGTTTACTTAACTTTCATTTGAATTTCAATCACACTCCTCGTTCGTTCATTCGAACATTGGCTCTCCCTTCCCACCGCTCGTGTCTCTCTCGCTCTCATGCTACTCACATTTATGCAAGACTTATAAGACTTGTTGCTTGCCCAGCAACAACAAAATAGCTGCGTTGCTTTTGTGACGTACTCCGCGTTTTTTGGTTAATGTTATACAATCACAGCTCAGATCCGTGCTGCTCTCACACGCACAGATAACTTGGCGCTGCTGCTGCTGTTGCTCTCATTAAGTTGCCGCAATAACAATATCCAACAATGTACTTGCCCGCTCTCCCCTGCTGACCCCACTAAACCCCCAGACCCCTTGTGATTTATGAAGTTATAGCGCTGATATTTTACCGCTTTTATTACTTGAAGCCACCTTTGCACATTAGAGTCGTGCTCGGTGCGGATTGGCTTGTCGATGGACTGGCTTCATCAAGGCCATGACACGGTGTTGTTGTTGCTTGAGTAGACACACAAAATTGCCTTGCTAATTGCCATTGCGTTAATTCAAAATTCATTAAAAGCAAAAACAACAATCGTGTGACACCGTTTAGATTCCAATTGGAAACCAACTTCTTACTCTCTCTTTTCGCCATTCATCCACTTGGAGTACCTCATTCACACATACATTTATGCATTTATGCACTTAAATCCGTTTACATATTTGCCAGTTCAATTGTGTTTTGCTTAGAGATGGCACTAATGCCGATGTTTAAAGCGATGCAATGCCTTTTGTATGGGTGTGAATAGATTGGAAATATAAACAATATTTGTTTATTAGTTGCCTTTCTAATAATTTTTACTGTAACTATTTTTCAATGTTATTTTTTTATTTACTCACTCACAACCTCTTGCTTCTCTCTCTTGCAGCTGGCCTTGATTCAAACCAAACATGTCATTGGACGCCTGCAGAAACTTTATCCAAAGCAGAAGTTTGAGATACGTAAGTGAAAGTTAAATCAGCGGAGATTTATCTCTGAAGAATTCGTGCAGTTGTCACGATGATCGTGCTTTTTGCACTAATAGTTTATTATGCTTCACGATGACTCATCAGAATTTGGCATTTTGTGTATTCATCGTTATCTACATATTTCACAAATTCGAGTATTAAACTGTTTAGCAAAATGTTTGTTATCAATGATTGCATGAATTTCGATGAGATTACACTCACTTTATAGCGCTCAATACGTTAATATTTATAGGTAACAACAGATAGTACATACGTATATAATCGTACATGTTGAAACATTTAAAACGCCAACGAAATTTATAAACTTTTTTTATTTGTTATTTTTTGCTTTTGTTTTTGGGGCTCTTTCGCGTGCCTTTTGCCAAATTGTGCCCAATGTCAATGTCTATAGTCGTTTCTGCTTTTATTTTGGTCGAATTGCTCTCGTGTGTGTTTTATAGATTAAATCACACACTTTTTGCCGCTGTGTATGGCTCTATTCCAGCGTAGTAGCAACGTCATGGTAGCACAAGCTCAGAATATATTACAAAATCTTTGTTTGCCTGATAACGATTGTTGTATGCAGATACTGCACAGATAAAGGCTAACACAATTTGCGGTGCTGTAATTTTACCACAAATATTTAGCGTCTAAAAGAGGCTTGTCGGACCTTGAAAAGTAAATATATGTTGATCAACGTGACTAGCCAAGTCTAAAACGCCAAGATAGACCGGTCTGCCTGTTCTATGTCAATTAAAACCTATTTTATTTAAATATATTTGATAGAACAACTTTCTCATACGGTATCAAAAATTATATTCTATCCTGTTTCTACTTGGAATTTATTTAATTTTGTTATTATTATAAAAACTAAGCACTTTATCTAAATCTCTAGTTTTATCTCATTTTTTAGCAACTGATTGCTAATCGTTTCAAGTGGCTCATTTTCTACAGTTTTAATCATTTTGACCAGTGCATTATGATTAATACTTTAATTCTGTTGGAATACAAAAGTTTAAGAGCTCAAAAGCTTAAAAAACAAGTCACAAACCTGTTAATTTAATATTTCGTATACAAATCTGCGTTTTTTGACCGCAAATTGAGTGTCAATTACTTGAAATAATTAAAATTCCTTTAGAATAGCTTCTCTTGTTACTTTTGTAATTGAGTTTAATAAAAACATTAAGTTATTTAGCATATCTAGACTTGTATTATCTCCATCACCATCTATTTTTAGAGGCTAATTGTTAATCAATTGAAGTGCCATTTGAAGCCAACACGCAACATCCCGTTTAGATATATATATATACTATATGGTATAAGTATATAGTATGTTTATATCTCCATATTCAAATGCAAAGTACAGTACTCTCTCTCGACTGTTAAAAAGCTTAAATTCCAAGAGTATTCTCCAATGAAACACTTAGCGGTATGTAAATAAAAACATTTGACAATTTCAGTAGCTGATAAAGAATATCGAGAGCTTCCTGTTTCATTATGTAGTGCTGAAAAAGTGTAATAAACTTGATATTGTGCCATTATTTATGTTTGGGGTAGGGGAACTCGGAACTCGAGAATCGCGTGCGTGTTTTACTTGATTGCAGAGTGGAATTCTTATCATTAGATGACATAGCATTGCATAATCAAAAGAAAGTGTTGAATTGGGGTTGCCAATTTAGCCTATTTATAGCTAGAACTAGCTTAGTCATAGCTGTAGGCTTTTTTTACCTAAATTACCCAAACAAACCTTATAACTTTCCCTTTTCCCTTCCAGATACCATGTCCACCTTTGGGGATCGTGTGCTGAACATCTCACTGCCCAAGATTGGAGAGAAGAGTCTCTTCACCAGAGATCTGGAGGATGCGCTACGCAATGGTGGAGTTGATTTCGTTGTACACTCCCTAAAGGATCTGCCAACAGCGCTGCCAACGGGCATGGCTGTGGGTGCTGTGCTGGAGCGTGAAGATGCACGCGATGCGCTGGTGCTGCGCGAGAATTTCCAGGGTCACACGATAGCCACACTGCCGCAGGGTAGTGTTATAGGTAACAAACAAAAGTCCGACTTAATCATGTGTAATGTCAACTAATTGAGTTACTTTTTGCAGGCACATCCTCGTTGAGACGCACGGCACAAATCCGTCGTATGTATCCACATTTGGTGGTCTGTGACATTCGTGGCAATCTGAACACGCGTTTGGCCAAACTGGACGCCAAGGACTCCAAGTTCGCTGGCATTATTTTGGCTCAAGCGGGATTGGTGCGCATGGGCTGGATGAGCCGCATCAGCCAGGTGCTAGAACCCACCGATATACTCTATGCCGTCGGGCAAGGTGCTCTGGCCGTTGAATGTCGTGCCAATGATGCCCAGGTGCTAGCTATGCTGCAGAAGCTCATGTGCTTGAACACCACTTGTCGCATTTTGGCGGAGAGAAGTTTCCTCAAGACACTTGGGGGTGGCTGCTCCGCTCCTGTTGCTGTGTGGAGTAAACTGAAGGGCGAGCCCAACAATATCAATGGGAACAAGCAGTTCCAGCAGGAAGTGGGTCTTTCGTTGACGGGCGCCGTTTGGAGCCTGGACGGTGCCATCGAGATACGCGAGCACTTGGATTGTGCCTTAAATGAAACCGAGATTGAGGAGCAGCGACGTAAACGTGCCGCTAATGAAAGTCAACAGATTCAGCTCCAAAATGGCAACAGCTGCGACTCTCCGCCAGCAACGAAACGTGCCCGAAATGGCAACAGTGAATCGCCCACCAATGGCACTGACTCCGCTTCCGGTTCGGCCTCAGGCTCCGACTCAAGCTCAAACAGTCCACGACAACAGGGAAGTCCGACAATCATCTGTGAGGATGCCAATGTCGAGGGCTATATCATGGAGGAGCTGCTAGAGCGTCATATTGATTTGGCCCGCAAGTGTCCCGTTGTTGGTCACGACAACAACAATGGCAGCGGTGATGCTGGCGGCGGTGGCGATGCCGATACCACCAATGCCAATGTAACAGCAGATACGGTAGCTCATTGTCCGCTGCAGATGAATGTGGGCCAGGATTTCATGGGTGAATGCCCGTTTGTAAACAACGAGACCAAGATTAGCTTCGCCAGCGCAGGCAAGTGTCCAGTCACCCACATGGCCGCACTGCCGGCACCAGCAGCAGCGCCCATACGCAGCAGTGGTGATGAGCTGGACAATGCAACGGCAACGACCTCTTCCAAGTGTCCATTTGCGTCAATGCATCAGGGCAGTGGCATGGAACCTGCACCAGAGAAGGCAGGCCACGGCAAATGTCCATTCCTGCAAAAGACCGTACAGATGTTTGACTACGCCGACGAGGAGCAACCGCAGCCACAGCAACTGAAGCTGCCCGTGCTAATCGAGGACGTCGACAATTTGTTCTGTGGTCTCTATCAGCACGCCTGCTACAGCCGAGAGATTTATGTGAGGGCCAATAAGCTGGGACAAACTCTAGCCGAACATCTCATACAGAAGGGTGCACTCGATGTGATGAAGGTGGCTCAGGCCGAGATACACAGCAAGGTGGCCTGAGATTCCAACGTTACAGCATCCAACTGCCAATCATCTACAACTACAGCTGCATCCTCATCCGCATCTTCGTTCATATGAGAATACACATTATAAGTAGAAAAGTGTAACTAGAAAATTGTTTTCCATATTTGTTTTGTTACTACGCGCGGGTTCAGCGAAAATCTTTAATTGGGATTAGACCACCATGTCGTACTATATCTAATATATATACTATTTGTTATGTAGGGTATCTATAACACACAGCATGCTCTGCTAGGCAAACTGCTCTCTTATTGCATTGTTTTTTCCATAGAATTTTCATCATCGCTGTTCATTATTGTTTATATTTATGGTAAATTAAACAATATTTGTTGATTATATTGAGCAAGAACTGTTGGCTTATTTAAGTGGCTTAAGTTTTGTTTTATTTTATAGTTTTGTACTAGCGGTACAAATAATTAAAATTAATTAGAATTATTCAAATAAAACCCTCAGTCGGTGGGCATCCATCATGACCAACGTGTCCCTCGTCTTCACAACTTTTCATGTCACCTGCAAAATAAAAAGAAAAATAGAAAAGAATTATTAACTATCGTGTCTTAATTTGTATTTTAGTAACTTACTTAATTAAACTTATGTTTCTTCTTGAGATGCGAGCTCAGGAAATTGGATGCTGCGAAGATCTTGTCGCAGTTCTTGGCACCGCATTGCAATCCGTCGGATTTGTCGCAGTTGTCAAAGTGATTGATGAACTCCTCACTCCCCGGATAGCTCATTTCGCACTTGCGACAGTTAAGAGATGTTGTGTGCTTTTTTTTGATATGCGAATCCAAACGTTTACGGGAGCTGACTACCTTGGTGCACTGACTGCAGCTTATTTGGGAATTCGTCTCGGAGTTGTCTCGGGACTCGAGCAAATCACGTTTGTGTGGCAAGGGATTGGTGTTGATCTCTTCAACCAGTTCAATAATCTCACACTCTGACTTCTTGCGATTGTCTAGCTTTGATTTCTTCAGCGGACTGTGCTGCAGCTCCGTCTGCTCTTCGACTTCAAGCTCACACTCTGACTTCTTGCGATTGTCAAGCTTTGATTTCTTCAGCGGACTGTGCTGCAGCTCCATCTGCTCTTCGCCTTCAAGTTGCACTGATTGCGATTTATCGCGCTTTGATTTCTTTAGTGGACTAGACTGCATTTCTTCATCTTCCATTCCAGTTTCTGGTTGTGGTGATTTAGTTAGTTGTTCAGACTTGCGTTTTTGTGATTTATTTGGAGTTCCATTGATTATTGGGGTCATCGGTGAAGAGACAAGTGAGTCCACTCCTTTCTTGGTCTTGGCCTTTTTATTGGGTGTGTTTGTTGAGGAGTCTACCTTAGGGGTGTCAGTTAAAGCTAAGGATGCATCTAATTTAGTTTGTTTCATTCTCTTTTTAGTTGGCGTCTCGGGGGTTTGGAATACGTCATTCAGCAGACTGGAGATGACAGCATCGTCTGCTTGTTTCAATGGCTTCTTTTTGGGCGACTCGGTGGCCTTCAGCGGACTTTGATCAACTGCGTCCACTTTGTCGGTTGCCTTGCTCGGTGTCGACACCGGTTTTGACATATCTAGCTTGACCTGTGACTCCTCTGTGATTTGAGCACTTACGGTCTTACGGCGAGCCACTATCTTGGGTGGTTGCTTTTCGTTCTGAATGTGGCTCGGTTGTAGATCGATGGTGCCACGACGTGCTGGTAACTTTACGGAAGCCTTGGGCTGTTCACCATTATGCTTGGTGGCAATGTGACGCTGCAGCCCATTTTTCTGCATAAATGTAGCAATGCATTCGTCGCATTTAAAGATCCGCGGCTTCTCAATCAAATGTATAGTCTTCATGTGATCCTGCATAGCCTTTGGTGACGTTAGCTGCAATTTGCACATCTCACATACGAAGACTTGTGGCTGCTGCTTCTTCTGCCCATCGTTGGGCTTTGGTGTCGAGGAATTGCTGTTCTTAATGGCAAATGTGTACTCGGCATCATTTGTCTTTTTTGCTGCCGGTGGCTTCAAGGCAGTCAACTTTGCCAGTTGTATGGACTTATCCATTTGCGTCTCCTCACCGTCATCATCATCATCATCGGCATCTTCACCATCGGTTTCGTGTGTCTTCATATGTGTATCAAGGGTCTTCAATACCCCAAATGATTTCTGACATTTTGTGCAGTTAAAGATACGTGGACGTTTCTGACCGTGATTTTCACGCAAGTGGCGCTTAAATTGACCAGGGAACTCGGTTTTAAAATCGCATAGTTTGCACTCATAGCTGTTGTTCTTCTCATCGGGTATGTCAATGATTTCGCTACTATCGCTGGCACCATCGCCGTCCGAGACATGATTAGCACTGCTGCCGAAGAGTTGTATCATGGCCTTGCTCTTCTTGGAAACTTCCTTGGCGGGAGTCAGTTTGATCACATCCTTAAGACTATCGTCCAAGTTATCTTTAAAGCTGGCTTGCAGAGACTTCGGCTGCTTCTTGGGACTATCAGTCGTGGGCGTGCCAGTTGCCACAAGTGATTTTTGCTCTTTAGTGACCTTTGGCTGCTTCTTGGGACTATCACTTGGTGTGTTTGCAGCCACAAGCGTCTTTTGCTCTTTGGTGACCTTTGCGGGTGAAGCCTTGCTGGGACTGTCTGCCGCTACTTGACGCTCTTTAGTTATCAGCTTTTTGGGTTGAGTTGACGTGGCTTTTGCTACAGTCTTAGACGGTGGTTCCACGACCTCTACTTCGGACTCGACACTTACTATGTTTCCATTTTCCAACTTCTGATCGGTGCTAGTTCCAAGTAGACTTGAAACCATGTGTACGGTTCTTTCAATAGTTCCGGTTGCGGCATGCAGCGTTGAGATGCACACGGCGCACAAGTTGATGGACGTGCCCAGCGGTATCTGAAGTGAAACCGTCACATGTTGCCACATTGATTTTAATAATTTATTCGACTGTACTTACTTTGCGTTGTGTGACAATTTGTAGTATTTCGGCAATCTTGATGCCTGCAAATTGCATTCTTGCTGTGTACATTCCCTTGCCATCTTTTTCATGCTGGCAGTAGTCGCAGCAGACTAAGCCCTTCTTTTTATTGCCGCTCATTTTAATACTTTAATTTAGAAAACAAATTTTGAAAACGATTGCACGTTTTGTAACTCTTCTTCTTCACGCTTATATCTCTGACCGTCTGATCGCTTACGTTACGCTGCGATGCTGCTAACGCTAACAGAAAACTGACTGACGAGCTGTTATTAACAGTGGGCGCAATAATTTGACCTAAAAAGATTACAACAATTGTTCCAAATTGGTTAATTAAAAAGACTTACTACTGTTCCCTACACTTTGAAGGCGGTTATGTATGCAAACTTTGTTTCAAGAGCCAACTAGATAAAAAGATGGACGACAAACGACTACGAATTTTAAAATGGCTGCACTTGCGTAACGTTAACATTAACGTTTTGCGCAAAGAAGAGCAATGTTAACGCACGCATGGTTGCATAGGCGCACCGGTTCACGAATGGAACTAATAGCGTGTTATCGATACGATTTGAAATAAAAACCGATTAAAGCAGTCGGCTAATCAAATAGAGCAATTCCTTAATTTGCGCCTACATACTTTAAATTAACAAGTTTAATGAGTCGAATGCCTTGAGGCATTTCAATTAAAGCAGAAACGTGGCAGTAAATGCAGAAGCTTATCTTTGGGCCAAGTTGATCGACTTGGGGCTCGTTAAGTCTAATTGTCGCCACATATATGGCACTTGACGCAAGAGTCGTTGGACTTTTCGAGGCAGTTTGTCTGTTTCATGTATCTCTTGCCATTTGCATTTTTGGCATGGAATTCAGATTCCGAGTCCGATTTTGATTCCGATTCCGCTTGACAGTAATTACGTCCGAATGGCTCAAGTTCGCACAACAATTTTTGTTGTTGTTCATTTCAATGAAGGTCAAACAAACAACAATTTTCGTACCTAATGCCTGCAAATAAATTGTTGATTGATTTCTAACCAACGAAATCAATAAACAAAATAAGCACCAACACTTTACAGTAGCCGTTAACTGACAAAACACCAAAAAATCACAGCACATTTGACCAATTCAATTGCTCCGCAGTGCGGGGAGCCAACAATTTGGCACACAAAAAAAATTGGTAATAAACAAAAATAAAAATAAAAAATTTAATGATAAGCTTAGAGCAATTGGCCACATTTGAGAATTGAAATAGTGTTGTGGTTTCATCTTGAGCAATTGGTTTGCCTTCAACAAACATTTTTTTTTTGGGGGCTGTACTTGAACTCCATCGCACAAATTTCAAGTTCAAATTAGAAATGAAATCACTGGTTGGTTGGGAACAGGCTCCCAAGTCTTTGCATTATTATTTAATTATGTTTTGATTATTGTCCTTCACTACTGTAAAGAAAATAATAAGTCCACCCAAGGAAATTGTTGATAGCGGGTAAGTAAATGAAAAACAATTTTAAAAATTTTTAAAAATTAATAATTTTTTTAAACTTTGAATGTTTATAACTCAGCCAAATAAAGTGTCATAGACAAAGGTTATACCTTTTTGAACTCTGCTCAACTAGTACAATTAATGGTGATCAAAATATAACATTCTTAAAATCGATCAAATTTTATGAGGGTACCACTTTACAAATTTTTCAAAAATCGTCCAAAATTTATTCCTGAATATTAACTAATATTTTGATGCCAATTGTTGCTACTGGTCTTCTTAAGTTGAAAAAGGCGTAGCATTCCCTGATCGGATGACAGAGTCGTAAAATATTGCATCGGAAAGGTGCATTTGAATAGGTCAAAGAGGCACAGGGCAAAAAGGGTTAAGATCCCCTTTTAATTCCGAACCCACCTTTTTGTAAACCTACTAAACATTTTTGTGACCTAAGAGTCATTTCAATTCTCAAAGGAAAACAATAATTTTTAAATATATAAATTTAAAAATGTTTGGGCATTTAAAAAAAATTTTTTTTTTTTCTCTTCTTGCTTTTTTTTCTATTTTTGACTGCGTTTCATTAATCGCTACAAAATGATGTTGCCAAAATATTGTTGTGTTTTCATTATTGTCATAACTAAAGCTATTATTGTTATTGTTGTTGTTCTCTTTGTTGTTAATGATATTGTTAGAGGCATCGACTTCAAAATCGACAACGGCATCGGTATCAGGTGTATTTCAAATGAATTCTGGTTCCTCGATCTTTAGCTTTTGTTAATGAAGTGAGAAGTTTGAGAATTTTGGCTTTTGTGCAGGCTGATTTTGTTTATTATTTTTTTCTTAGCTAGGAAAATATATAATTAAATAACATTACAATGTAGTTTTGATTCATTGTTTGTATTTTGTTGACTTCCGCGTTTTTTTTTTCTACAATTAATGGCATGGAAATCGTACATAAAACAGGTCACTGGAACGCTACTTTGTAGTGTTTTACAACACTAAATGACTGGTAAGATCAGCTAAAAGGCTATAGAGTTGTTGAATAAATTGATTTCGTAATTACATTTCATAATGTTAGTTAATTAAATTTGATGCACAGATTTATTAGCAGAATAAACGTTCAATTTCATTATATATTTTCTTGATTTGTCTGATTTGTTATTGTTATTGTTCTTCTCTTTTTGCTCAGTTATTATTCATTGGCTATTTTTAAATATTCGATTACGAGTACAGGTACCAAAATAAAGCAGAGGGGAACTGCGGATCGGGGCTATAATGCTATTTTTAAAATAATTCTCCACAGAGAATTAAAAATGTTTTTAAGTTTATTTATAAATGTAAAGACATAATGGCTAACAATTAGCTAAGTTTAAGTTTAACTTGGCTACAGACTTCCGCAAATGTGGTAAGTCGTTCCCCCGAAAAAAAAGGTTGAAAATGTTCTACCAAACAGCCGTTTAAGACTTAACGTGGCCCGAACCCGCATAGCCTTTAAAAAACAAAAAAAAAAAAAAAAAAGTTTGGGTCAAGTGTGCGCACGATTTTTGCTGTTGTTTATGCTTAACGACAGTCCATTAATTGTGTAAACATTTAATTGCATTTAATTTAATTAAAATTTATCTGCTTTCAGGCAGTTCATCAAATCCGCAAATCGATTTCGATGCCAAATCTTATAAAATCTAGAAAATGACGTCAAATGTGTGAGTCGCTTCACCCACCATAAGAACAAGCCTCCCTCTCCCTCCACCCTCTTGGCCCTGTAGCCCTGTAGTCAGCACAAGTTGGCCAAGTTTACAGCTATTGTTCAGTTGACAAGTTGGTCAATGGGTTATTATGATAATGAACTCAATTACGGCATTAAGCCAAAACGGCTTTAGCCACAAAGCCGTAGACGACCGGACATTGGTAAGACCGACTGACAGACAGACGCCCGTTGTTGTAATTTACTTTGAGACCTTGAGGCCATTGCTTGGCAGATTTCACAGCTAGAGAAACTCCAGCTAAAGCTCTGCTTCTACTTCTACCTCCAATTTTATTTCTATATATACATATATCTAGCTATATATATATATCTGTTTCGTTTTCTATTGCGGTGTATTCTGCCTTTGCAGACAATGCCAACCGCAAATACAACTCAGTTGGCCAGGTTGGAGGTCAGTCGTCGTTAAGCGGGCTAAGCAAATCAAGTTTACAAGAATGAAAATCATGTAGAAAAGGCTACAGTTGGGGTAACCCGAACTTTATATACTCTGTGTAGGTCTGTAGTCTAGTTATTAGTGGGTAGTTTGGGATTCCTTATGCTCTACCAAGTTCAACTGTTCAAAGAATTAGAAATAATGAGTAGAACTCTAAGGATGTATGGATATCTCTTTTCTTTAAACAATATTTAACTTAGTTGTGATCACTCAAAGTACATTAATTAGCATATTTCTTAGCTCATTCTGGCCACTTCTACTGCCCTGGGAAATTCTAACAATAATTCGTGTGTCATTAAAACAGTTTATGCTCCAACTAAATTTTAATTGTTAGCCCTAATGAAAATGACAGCATTACGACGCACTCCGTGCCATTTGTGGTATTACTTCCGGGTCAAAAGACTACAGTTTTTTAGGGCGTTAAAATGCCTTTGGCAGCGGGTCGCGTGTTGTTGGAGTTTTGCACTTGGAACCGCTAAAAAATAGTCGAAAATTAAATATGTATTCATTAGTTAATTGTTTTGTTTTGCAGCTGTGACAAATAATTTGTTAAAACTGCCACCTCCAGAGCCCCCCAATCGACACTATCCCCCCCAGCAAAAGTGATTAATGATTGTTTGATTTTTCAAATATTTCGGCAGCAAGCCAAAAAGCTGCAAAGATCAAATGAGTACTGTCGAATTAGCCTTAATTGTTGACGGCATTTGGCTGTCAACATTTTTTGTTGCCTGCAAGAAGCTAGAACCGAGAGCTCCAAGATCGATTTCAACCGGATTGCCTGGCAGTTGTATGGGCGAGAACAAAAAGGGGCGTGTGTGTGCTGGCCCAGGGCGCAGTTAACGCGTCTCCTTTTGGCGGTAAACTCAAGTCGTAGTGGAGGAAAGCGGAGTAATCTCTGGTTCCGCATTGCTGTCAATCAATTTATCAACGTCATCAATGTTCTGCAATTAACTGTTAGTCATGCACTAGTATTAATATTAATTATAGTATAACAACAAACAAAGCATATTGAAATTCCATTCTGAAACTATTTATACAAATCTGTTACGCAAGGTGCCTGCCAAATGGAGCAACAAGCAACAAGCGACAATGACAAGTCGCTTCATGTCGCTACGGGTCGCTTCGTGTTGAGTTTTGTTCAAGTTTTGTGTTTTAGAATTTGTAATGAGCAGCGAAACCTTCGACTTGGGCTTTTCGGGCCTGCTTTTGTTTTTGTTAACATATTTTTGTGTTTCTAGAATTTTTAGTTGTTAAGCGAAACAATAATTGTCAAACATAATGATTAACTACAGCAGTAGTAACTCTAATAACTAGTAGACACAATTACCCATATTTTGTTTAATGCTTCGCTTTGTTTTTGTTTTTTTAAAGGCTACGTGCGCTAGGGAAGTTCAATGTCAACCCAGCAGCTTAAAAGCTACAGGAAGCATTAAGCTAAGCTTGAAACTATAACTTAAAGTGTGCTTAAACTGAGTCAAGTCAACCCTGGCCGCCTTATCAATGCTTGGCTTAACCCTATCAGTAGCCAATATCAAAGCCGCGGCGAGAACTGAATTTTTAACTGTCAATTAGCAAAAAACTGTTTTGCTACCGTTTTCAAGTTTTGATTTCATTTATTTATTGTTAAGTTTCGCATAAAAGCTCAATTAATTATGGGCCGCAGATCTTGAAATGTTTTGAGTTTCAGTTTCTGATCTCTGCACAATTCATTAAGATTGAAATTTATGAATGATCTTTGCTAGTTTCAATAACGTGCACTTCATTACAAATTCTGAACTCGTTTCGCATTGTTTATGCCTTATGACTTAATGGTTAACATATGGACATCAATCATTTCTGATTGAGCACGGCTTAGGCTTAACAATTTAAGGCTAACTCGACTGGATGCTCAAAACGTTTTCCACTCCCACAAATTGCCTTAAACTGCATAGACTTTTATGAGCTTGAAGTTTTATAGTTATACTTAAGTTAAAAACTCTAGATTAGTTTGATTTTTTTTTATGGCAGCTGTGTTTATTTTATGTTGTTCTAAATTTGCTCAAGTTGCACTTGATAAATACTTGAAAATTGTTTTTCAAGCTGTGACTACACTTTGATTTGGCTTTTTCCCACCATGTGTTGATTGGTTGGCTATTTCCGGTGCTGGAAACACTCATCACGCACTTCACTTTAAAAAGCCAGAACAAAAGACTTAGGCAACGAACTTGCCGCGGGTTGTGACTAATTAAACAGAATACGCTGACCTCTGTGCGTAAAAGCTGCAGCTAAATTCAGTAGCCAAAAGCTCCATGCAGCCACGCCCCCTCACCTCCCTCAACTCCCTCTGTCTTAGCCACATTGATAGCTTTGTCACGTCTGCGTAAATCGCATCAAAAATCAAATGAAATCAACTGAGAATTTCGATTGTACGTGACACTGGCACACACTTCAAAGTAACTACATATATATGCGTATATCTACATATATATGTATATAGTATTGGTGTATGTGTGTTGCTTTGCCACGTCATCAGGTGCACGTCATCGTCAGCGGAATGCAAGGCAAAAAGAATTCGTCGCGCTCTTGTCGCTGTGCCGCCTCTGGAGTCGAGAGTCTACACCGGAGCCCGGAGACCGGAGAGTTTCGGAAGCTCCGTAAGTGTTTAGTGTAAGGCAGTGCTGGCATTTTAGCTAGATTTAGCTCTTTTTTACTAAACACCTCTAACTACTTTTAAATAGCAGCTTAAAATAATTGAGTTTGGCAGTTCCAAGTATTTTAAGTACATAAAACATAATAATTTCTTGCAGTGTATTATGTATAAAATTTAATAGGTTCAAAGAATAAATGCTCAGAAGCTTTGTAGAGTTTCAGCCGATTTTTTACTGTACAAATTTAGCTACTTTAGGCCATAAAACAGCGGCCTGCACTGCTGCACGTACGTTCCGTGCTGTACATAACTAGCTAAATTTGAATTAAATGAAAAATTGATGAGCATTGAGTCTCGCGAGTCGTTGTATATCGAATTTGGAATTTCGAAGCTTTTTTTTTTGTCGCGTTTATTTGGCCATTAAACGGCTCGAGTGTCGTCCCAATGAGCGACAGTTGACTTTTGTCCGTTGCCCGACATCGGCGGCTCATCACTTTATTTCTCGCGCAAATGTTGTAAGCCAAATAACGAAACAGTTAACAAGAAATATAAAATTAAACGAAGTGTTTACAAAGTGTCTGCAAATTGCAAAAGTTCAAAAAATCACATTTCAATACAAATTTCAACAAAAGACAACTCTATAAATAAGGCAAGTATATAAACTATATATAAATGTATCTCTTTATATGTGCAAAACACCCACAAGCATAATTTGGCTATTAAAAACGAGAAGTTTTGCTTTTTAGACCCCGTACTCTTAAAAAAGAGTAAAGGGGGTCTATTAAGTTTGTCAGAAGCGAGATGTGCGTAACAGGCAGAAGGAGGCGTGGCCGACCCCATAAAGTATATATATTCTTGATCAGCATCAACAGCCGAGTCGATATAGCAATGTCCGTCTGTCCGTCTGTCCGTCCGTCCGTATGAACACCTGGATCTTTTAAACTACAAGAGCTAGAGACACCAAATTTGGAATGTAAGTCCGTTATTTTCGCGAGCAGATCAAGTTTATTTCAAATTGTTGCCACGCCCCTTACCGCCCCCGCAATGAGCAAAAAACCAGAAACACCTCGAAAAAATTTGTGTTTTAGGCGAATATCTCAGTAACTGTAGCACTTAGGAGCACAAATTTTGGTATACAGGTTCTTAGAGACAGCCTTAGTATAATGTCATTCAAAATTTTGAGCTGCCACGCCCCCTTTTCTCATAGGAACTAAAAGACTCTCCAGATTCAATGCCTTTTTGAAGGCATAAATCAAATAGTACAGTGTTGTAATTTAACATACGCTTAGAGACTTACTATTTCTAACTTTCCTGAAAGTGGCATCAAAATCCTATGTCAAACAAGAGAGAAATTTCGGTTCAAAGTGCATGTTATTTTACTGCAAAATCACTGCATGCGCGCAACACATACAAACAAACACAGAAACATACAAACATATGTTCGAACGTTTTCTCTACCTGCTGGCGGCAGCGCTGCCCGGAGCCGCTGGCCGCGCCGAACAATGCTATGCATACACACATATGTACGAGCACACATACATATTTGTAAATAATCGAAAGAATGATAGAAGAGGGTCGTGGTGCAACTGGTAGAGTTGCGGCGCAATATGGAACCTTCGTATAGATCGCGGGTTCGAATGCTGACAATGACGATTGTTAATTTATTCACTTTTTAATTTTAATTCAAAATGTAAATATTTCATTTTAATTTTTTTAATTTTTAATTTCATTTTAAAATTTTAATTTTAAGCAAATGGGCACTACTATGGGAGTACGGGGTCTTTTACAGTCGGCTCGATCGACTGTAGCCTTTCTTACTTGTTATTAGTAGCAATTTATGCGTATTTATAGCTAAAACTATTCATAATTTAATTATACTATAAACAAGCGTCAGCAGCCAAAATTTTTAGTCAGAAAAATCACAAAAAAAAACTGGAAATAATTTATAAACAATCGCGTTCATTGACCAAGCAAAAACCACAACAGCCACAGCAGAAATACACAAACACAGCACTATCAAACAACAAAGAGTTTACCAATAACATTTATACAAAAAGTCGACTAAAAACAAAGGCAAAAGAACAGCCACAAATTTGTATATAAGAATAAATAATACACTTTGATTTGGGGGGGTTTAAACAGGCAGAATAAATAATTTAAAATAGCTAATTAATTTTTTTACAACAGATAGCAGAAAACTGAACTAAAATTAATTAAGCTCTTCCACAAAAATATTATTTTTAGTGACAAATTTAAACTGCTAGCTAAACTAGCTAACTTAAAGCGTATGTCCAAAGTAGCGTTGATAAATGCTGTTTACTGTTGAGTTGTCTTTTGCTGTGCTTTTTTTTGTTTTTGTTTTTGGCTGGCGCCAGCTGCGTTTCCATTGTATCTGTAGCGAGATTTCCTAAGAATGTGCACAAGAATTCCAAATAAAAACAAACAACAAGCAACCAAAAAAGTGCCAAAAAAACCAAACAAAATTTGCATAAAACTGAATCATCGCAGGCAGCACCAAAATGTATAAAAATATTCGACGGAGTCAGCGACTTTAGCGGAGCAAAGCCGTAAAAAGATTTCACAATTCAATTGAAATTTCATTACATAATGCAAACTGAAATTGGAATTCTTGAATTAATTCTACATATCAATCATTTGTGTGTGACACGGGGTGAGTGTAGGGCAGAGAGGGGGCCGCTGTTTGTTTAGGGGGCGTCTGATAAACGCTGCCAGCTGTTTGCAGTTAAGCAATAAATATTAAATCTCATTCTCATTCTTAAACTTGGCTAATGTGCACAGCTGTGTTTAAACCCCTTGCGCCCCCGCTTAGTCATCCCCTAGTCCCTAGCCCTGTGCCCACCTGGTCGGCTTAGAAACTAACTGCAATTTAACACCAATTAGCACAAAAAAAAGGGTAACTGATGAATATCACAGCCGCTGCTCTGCCAGCTCCCTAGTCTAATGAATTCAAGCAACTGTGTAGCACTCACATAAGTTAGATATTCTATATATATGTACATATATATATATATTTGTATGTTTATATGTATGCTAAACACTCAACTTGACTTCGAGTCGTGTTTGGCTGCAATCGTGTCTAATTTGTTGCTGCTGTGGTTGTTACTGTTGTTGTTGCTGTTGCTGCTGATGCACTACATCGATAGTTAGATAGATATATATACTATATACTCAACTGTCAGAGTTTGTTGCATTTGCGCATTTGCATTCATAACTCAACAGATGCAAAAAAAACAAAAAAAAAATGTTGCGTTGGCCAAATGACACATATTTGAAATTCGAATTAGTTACAAATTGCACGGCTAAAACACAGCATAACAAAATTGGGAGCAGCTAAACATTGAGCTGAATAAAAAGGGTTATAATTTAAGCTATAAATTACTTATATTATATAATAAAGTCTAAAATGAGTTATAAATTAATTCACTAACTTTAAAACCCTCCCTAAATAAATCACTTTAAATTTTATAAGCCAAGTTCATGTGCTAGTAAACCCAAGTAATCCTAGTTCATAGCATTTAAACACTCCCCCAATGAACATACCAATTTTCCAGTCTGCCTTACTTTGTAGTCTAGTGTAAATTAGTTCAGCAGCAGTGCAAACGGCAGCTGCAGTCCAAGCCTTCACCTGTCTCGCTCTGGTTTAATCACAGCGCTTAGCTCAATTCGCCCATGCTCTGCGGAGACAATAATAATTAATACACGTAACTAACTAATTTTGCAGCTATTTCGATAGGTTGACGAGTGAGTACTTAGGCCAGGGCTTAGAGGGGGTTATTTGTAGAGATCAAGTGGCCGTGGACTGCACGTAATTGTCATGATTTGCAATATTTATTTGCATCGGCAGTCATATAACTCAGTGTTGGACCCTTTACCTTTCGTCAAGATTGGCAATCGCTGGCTTAATTGCTCTACAAGTCGAGGAAAAGGGGGCTTTTAAGCCAGGCTAGCAACAGCTGTTTGAAAATACTTTTCATTTTTGTTAGTTAGTAGAACTCAGTTGCAGCCCAACAATTACGAACTTGAACCTGTCCCATAATGTTTATTTATTGAATGATTTTGATGCGATGCTTATCAATAATGATCGTCGTGGGAATTGAATTGAAAGTCTCAAAAATCGAATTAGAAATGTAATACGTGGCGTATACTTGATGCAGATGAGTGATGTGCGCTTCGTTGCACAATTGATGTCTAATTGAATTGAGGAAGCGGAATTGTTTCACTGGAAGTGCCTAGAAGTGGAAGTGGCTTACATTTGGCGCCATTAACCAACTGAGTTTTTTGTAATTAATCAACTTGGGGTCGAGCCCCAAGCCCCAAGCCCAAGAACAAAGACACTCTGATCAAAATGAGGGCCAAGCTAAAGCGGACTCTTCCGAGTCTTGCAGTTCCGCATTAAGTGCGTGTCCAGCCGACTGAGACCCCTCCCCGCTGCCGCCTAATGCTGCGAAGGTCGCCAAGCGCAAAATGTTAAGTATACGTACATGAAGAATAGCATTAAGTGAGCACTGTAGCTCTTGTTGTTAAATGCTTAATGGTTAATAAAACTGAGCATTAGCCACAGCCAAAGTGGCTCTCTAACAAAGAGCAGGAACACAACAAGAGACCACATCACAAACAACAACAAATTGAAAACTAATAAACGTTTAAATGCTTAAAAAAAAACATTTCGACTGCGAAATTGTAACATGGCCAAAAAGAGGGGGAAAAAAACAACAAACGCTTGAAGCGTTAACACTTAATTAATCGCAAAATTAGCAAAATAACTAAGCAGAGCTAAAAGGGTGTTAAGAGGGGAGTGGGAGGCGGGTAGAGGGGGCCAATGTCGCATCGCTTATCGGTTATTGAACGTGCGAATTAAACGCCAAACTGCAAATCGATTCGACACGCAAACAGACATAAATAATTTATTAATAATAAATAATAATTTTAAATTGTTGGCATGACATGCAGTTGGCCAAAAGAAGAGCAGGAGAAGGAAGCAGTAGAAGTAGCAAGAGGAAGAGCTCTGGCATGCTTCATTTTTTCGCTCTTTTTCGGTAGCCCACACAGAGTAAAACTGAGTTATGATCGAAAGCCTCATGCTGACCACAAAACATTTAACAATTAACAATAAATAACAAGCATGCAAATTATTTACATTGATATGCATAAAATGAAATGAATTTTTTCGTTGTCTGCTAAAAACAGAAACCTTCAACTGCGGTTAACATTTACGTTTCTTAATGGCCTGCCCTTCAAAAGTGGCTTGAAATTGTGTGTGTTCTGCCTAAGGGAAATCAAATTACGTTTCTAACTGCCAATTTGTGTATGTTTGTGTGTGTGTGTAAAGACAGAAGCAATGAACCAACTGAAGGATAGGCTAATGAAGTTGTCAACAAGCTTTATGTATAACAGCTGTGGCATAAGACTTTTGGCTATAACCACTGAGGTTACACATAACTTTCGTTTTTCATTGCTAAAGTAATTTTGCCGTATGACAGTTTATTGGTATAACAGTATAACACATTTTTTTTAGTATATAACAGTTGCTAACATGCATGAATTTATTATATGGCCTGCTTTACCAAAACGTTGTGTTATAACTGTATAACAAATTTTTGTATAACACTTTATGCTTACAAGAATTGGCAGCTTAACATACAAATTCATGTGTTGTGTGAACTACTTTTCTAAAGCTTAAATTTTCTGTATAACAGTTTTTTGTATAACATTTTTTGCATATAACAGCTATTAGTACAACTTAAACTTGTTAGAAAGATTGTCCAATTAATTTCTGCTTCAGAACAACTTTTTGTATAACACTTCCATAGTATAACAGCTAACCGTTTTAATCTTTGCAATATCACACCTCGTGTTACATTTAACTTGCTTGTATAACAGCCGTTCGAATGCCTCCGCAATGCGCATTAGTCAATCAAATGACTTAGGCAACGAACTTGAACGCCTTTTGTTTATCTATGCAAATGTCAGACGAGAGGCGCGCGCGCGTCACCGTTAACCAGAATAACTGTAATTAAAGCCACCATCACTGGCGTTTAATGCTGGTAACGGCTTAAGCCAGTAAAGCCGCCAACAAGGCCGCTGGCATTTATGAAAAGCGACCACAAGCAAAGCTTAATCTTGTCCAGCTTCAGTCCAAGATTCTGCCTCAGTTTCAGTTTTAGCTACAGCTAAAGCTTAAGACCAAAGTGACATTAATGCCGTGGCTAAAAAGGAAAATATTATTTTAAATTTGCATATAGTACTTGTATTAAAATCGGTCTCATGTTGCACTCAGTGGTGACTTCAAGGTTCTGGGCCTGGTCAGCAGTGGATGGGTCACGCCTGGCATTGCTCCACTTGGCGGGGGGCAAATATTGTCCCAAGCAATTTGTAGTCGCGTGCAAAAATTAGCAAGAGTTTGCCAACTGCTTGCGCCGTTTTGAGCCACAGTAAAAACATGCAGTGGAAAATGGCACTAACTTTTGTGCTCTTTTAGCAGTTGGCAGTTGCTGCTACCAAATATTTGACATGAGCTTAAAAGCAGTTTCGCCCTGGAAAATGCGCTGTGTCATTGGGCAAACAAAAACAAAACTGACCATCAACAACAAAGCAGAGACGACAACAGGTTGAAGCAGAAGAAGACAAAGAAGCAAAAGAAGAGGAAGAAAAGAAGAAACAGACAGCGATGATAAACAAAAATTTGTTAAAAATGACAAAATAAGTGTGAGCTGTTTGTGGCATGAGTAGGAGGGAGGGAGGGAGTCAGAGAAAGAGGGAGGGTGGGAGAACTGCTGGGATTTTCCCAAGCTGCATTATCCGATTTTAGCAGCTCATTGGAAATTATGAAATTTATTTAGTGCGTTTACTTTAGTTTATAACTATTTATATTTGGCAAATAAACGATAAAGACAAGACTTCAAGTGAATTGAGTGCAAACAGAGTAGGGAAAGCAGCAGGAAATAAAAATTAAACATTTTGAGATAAACTTTTAAAATTACTCACCAGTTTGGCATAGAAAAATTGATAAGAAATTTTATTTTGTATAAACCATAGGAAAATATCTAGAAAATGGTAGAATTTAAAATAAAAACTAATCCAAGATTTTTAAAGCAAGCTTTTTCTTTATGCTTATGGTATTCATATGCATTTTAGATAATTTTATAATTTATTTTTTATTTCTATAATTTTCCATAAAAACTTTCTTAAATTTATAAGGTACATTTTTCTTATACTCTTCTTAAGTAAAGTCATTACCACTCACTTCATTTACTCGACACTTTATAAACTTTTATTATAATTTAAATTAGTCACATTTGTTAACAAGCTGCTACCGTTTTGGGCCATTTATCGATTGCACCAATTTGTGTATCGATTTCGTAGCTCAGTTCAAGTTCGTTGTCTGAGTCTTTTGTTTGTAATTACCAAATCGGCTAGCAACAATTGCTGTTTAGCTCTTTTTAGCTCTTTTCACTCCGCTGGGGTTCGTTGACTTCGCTGTGAGAAATGTGTCAAGGTCGCCTCGTTGTCTCACTGCCAACAGCGCTGTTGGCGTCGCTGTCGCAGTCTCTGTCGCATCTCACATCTCTCGTTGTACGTGCTCGCGACGACACTGCGCACAATTTCACAATGTAAGGCAAAAGTAGCTAAATAAAAAAACCTTTAAAAAAAACAGAAAAACCGACAGAATTGCTCATCTGCTGCTGCAAACTTCGCCACAGCGCTGACAATTAAAAATGCATTATGCAATTGCCGCACTCAACTCAATAAAAAAAAAATGGGTAAAAAAAATAGAAAACGGAAACTCGACGGCAAATGACCTTGCGAGCCGCTTTTGTTCTGCCTGACGACTGCGAAATGTGCAGCAGCTGCCGATCAAACACACCACCCACCAGTCAAGAAAAAAGTTAAACACTCAGCACTAGCCACCCACCTGAAAACTTCACTTCCCGCTCCCCAACACTGCAGTGCACGAAGGGAAAGTTCAGTGGGGTTTAAGCGGCTTTAAGCTACCCTTTAGGAGTACAGTAATTGGATTGGCTGCAGTACAAAACATTTCAAGGCTGCTCTTTTGTGGCTTTAAGTAAGTAATCAACTGTCTTACTAAAGCTCTGCCTTTTCCACCCTTTCGACAAGCCTATCATACCCTCCCTACAGCGCATACACTTAAGTATGTGTGTGTTTGTGTGAATTGAAGTTTGAAAATTTTGCTACGTTTGTTGTTTGCTTTTTGGCATTAACACAAAGTTCAGATCTGGCCGCTTGAGTGTGTATGAGTGTGTGCTTCTGTCGCTGTCTGTGTGTGGGTCTGTTGCTGTAGCTTTGGGCCTGCACATAGCAGCAACAACACCAAATGTGCGGTAATGTTTAATGCTTTTTAATACTTGAGCCGTCGGGCGGTTGGTGTCTCAGTTAGTCTCAGCACAGCCGCAACGGAGTGTGCACGCGGAGCAGCAGCAGCCACAGCAGTCAGTCAGTCAGTCAGTCATTCATTCAGTCAGTTATCAGCAGCAACAGACATTCGGCAGCAGAAAACTTACGCGCAAATTTATCGAGAAAAAAAATCCCAACAAGTTTTTTAGTTAATTTTTTATGATTATTTTCAATCGGTTGGGAATGCGAAAATTTGTCCAAAAAGTTGCGAGTGTTGCACATAGTTGAAGTGCATCAAAACTAACGGTAACTGTGCCAAAAAAAACAAAACTAGAACAAGTTTAAAGTTTGAAGTGGTTTCAAGAGTTACTTAAAAAATAATTAACATAAAATTAAAACGAACGAAATAAAAAATAAATAAAAATAAACATAAATTCGGCAAGTGACACACATAAGAGAAAATAAACATAACAGCGCACCGCAATCATGTTCAATCGTGTTTGCCCTTCAAAAACAAATTACAACTAAAAATTACAGAGAAAAAAAACCCAAACAAAATTGACAATAAACTTTGAGATAAATATAAAAAAAATACAACAAAATTAACACACACCCACAAAAAGTGTAAAAAGACTTTTAAGTGTTCCCCGTAAAAGTGACTGGACCTAAACTGTGCTGTTAGCCAAGTTAAAACACAACTCTCAGCAATGGAAGCGCATCCAAAACAGGTAAAAGAAATAAACAACAACAATAAGAAATATTTTAAAATGAATTTGGCAAAAAATTTCAATTTGTTGTAATTTCATTTGACAAGTTAACTAGGCTAAGTTACAACAACAACAACAACAACTAAAGTGCGTGACAAGTTGTTGAACATTATTTCGAAGTTGTTCCCTGCCACGCCCTCCTAAACGCCCCTCGCCCGTTGCCTGTTTTGGGGGCCGGCTTGCCAAACTTGTTTACAGTTTTGTTTGTTTTGGCCATGTCTTGCACTTTATGAACATCATTATCGCTATCAGCCTTAATGATCAACAACAGCATCTGCATCATCGTTATTATCAATACATGAATCTCATTGTCGCTGTTTGTTGTTGTCTCATCCATTTGTGTTTACAACATATTTGTGTGACGTACAAATGATGGCAAATTATGAATATATACCCAGTGTGGAGGGTAGCAGCAGTTGGTTAAAAGTGGTTGATGTGCATATTAGGCACTAAAATTAAAGTTAATACATTTTTCAGTCAATTTTTTAATAAATTTTATTTAAGGAAAGTGTATAGCAGCTAGCTTATTTACTAACAGTGCACAGCAACAGCTCAGTTTACTATTAAAGGTTATTTAACTGTCAGTTAATACATTTTTAGTCAACTTTTAATAAAGTTTACTTAAGAAAAGTTCATAGCAGCTAGCTTCTTTACTAGCAGTGCCATAGCAGCCAGTTCCTAAGTGGCTCCTAAGAGCTCAGTTTGCTGTTAAAGGTTATTTAAGTGTCGGTTACGCCCCTTACTTGCTCACATTTATTAAATTAAAGTAAACAATTTAATTCGAAATTGTATTAACATATTTCTTCAATAAATAATAAAAATTTTTAATAAGTTGTTTAATTAAATTTGTGAAATCCAATTAAATTTTAATGCAGTGCAAGTCAGCCACCTGTTCTAAGACTTTTATTGAGATTAACTAAATTTGGTTTAGCCTAACAGTGGGTATAACTGACTAGCCAGAAAGTATGTAACTTAGCAACTTAGTAAAGAAATTAAATAACTAAAAAATACTAATAAATTAAAGATAATCTATTTTTATATAAAACCTTTTGACATGTATTAATTTGGTAACATTTTGCCCTCTGTAATTTTGACCTATCGATTAAGCCTACCAATCTCTGCTCTTTTAGCCACTTTACTGCCTAATTATAGCCTCAAGGGTATTTTTATTTTGTTGCTATTTGCACTTGGTTTATTTTGCAGTGCAGCAAAGTGTAAAATGCATTAAATACAAAACCGAAAAATTGCAATCGATTATTAAAATTGTCGAACAAAAGGCCCCAAAAAACCGAAAAAGCCAAAAAACGACGCTGGTTTTCAATGCAAACTTTAATTGCATTCAATTTAATTTTGTTGCTGTTGTTGTTTGATAACCTTGTGCACAATTCTAAGCCAAAAAATAAAAGAAAACAAGCACAAACAACAATAAAAAATTATGCGGCAAAAGTAAATGTTAAATGTTGAGTAATTTTTGGCCAAGCATTTAAGCAGATTGTTATTGTTATCGTTATTATTGTTCGATTTGGCGGTGTATAATTAGTGAGTTCCTCTATTTGCTGTGACATTTCCATCAATTAGAAAATAATAAAAAGACTTCTCCACGTGTCGTTCCCCAATCTTGATCGCATTCCCAGACGCTTTAAACTCCCTTCACTTTGCCAACTGTAAGCAGACATAAATTTCCACTTCACATTTTGACAGACAGACAGAGTCACATACTTACATACAGAGAATTATATATGTACGTACGCCCACTGGTTCAATATTTTATTTGGCCAGAGTGGAAATGAGGCACATCAAAAAAAAAAAACGAGAATGGGGAAGTGGCAGTCGAAGCAGCATTGACAAATGCGGCACAAAAGAAATCAGAATGCGGCAGCCAACGAGACGAGAATCCAATTTAAGATGTCGACAATAACGAGATGATCGACAAAAATTAATTTAAGAAACGAAAACCGAAATTAAAACAACTGAAACTGAGATACACAAATAAAGATTTCTCAAGAGTCGGATGAGCTCCTTTTTTGTGCAGCTGACTGCTCAAATCTTCTCAAATCTGTCGCTTTTCACTTTCGAAATCCAATTAAAGAATTTATTATTGATTTGTGATAATTATTTGATTTTTTTGGATGCATATACCCGGTAAGGAGAGGGAGTTGGGGTATTTTCTACAATAAAGATATAAAATTAATTTTAGAATATTTTAAAATATATGGAACATGCTGAAAGGTTTAATAGCAATTTTAACTTTATTTGTATTTAAATTTTACTTGCATTTTTAGTGCTAAAATAATGAAAACTAACGCTTTATGTTTAGTTTCATTGCATTTTTCATTATAACTTGCATTGCCTGTTTAAAAGTAATTAGAAAGCAGTTGTAATCAAATCAGCAGGCAACAGCAATAAATTTGAGGCATTTTTATTTAATTGCTACATTTAACTACATTAATTTCTCATTAGAAGCAGATACTTGTTAACAAGTTTTGTGATTGTGACTCACTATACCTGTGCCCTAATGGCTGTGGCATTTAGAAGCTGTAAGACAATAACATTTATAAAGCGATTAATTACCCATAAACCAGAATTTATTTTTAATGCATTAGGCATTTCATTAAATACCGAAAATATATGTAAATTCATTAAAGTAATGAATGAAAGCATGTCATTTCAGCTAACATTTATTGGTTTTAATCATTTGAATTTGAATTTGATTATCATTAAGAGCTTTTCTGATTAAAAGTGGGAAGAAGCGGGAGAGGGAGGGAGAGGAGAGGAGTAAGAGCGGGAATCGAATGCATATTTATGAAACGCTTCCACGTGCCGTCAATAAAACAACGCATTCCATTGATATTTTCATTAATGCGCGAAATGTGTTAACAAATTAATAATAGAAATTAAAGACGAAAACGAAATGAAAATTAATTAGGCTGCCATTGTGTGTGCGAGGAGTGTGTGTGGCGTGGTGTGTGTGCGTGTGTTTCTGGGCAGTCTTGCCAGCCAGCTTGTCGCTGTCTCTGTTGACCAAAAGGCAGATGAGTCAAAAGTGTCGGCGAATCAACTTTGATCAGCAGCTTCCACATTTTTTGGCTAAGAATAATTATCATCCTGGCAGTTCCCATACAAACACACACACTCACACACACACACTCGTGTACAAATATTTGACTTCAATTTCGAGAAATTCTTTAAAATTTATTAGCATTTTCTGTTTGAGTAGTTGTGCAATTTATTTATTTATAAAATCAGCTATCAAACATAGCTAAAGTGCAGAGCGTGAGATTCTTAGACACAACGCAGCCAGCGTCAACTGCGATGCTAGCGACGCTGACTGCGACGCCGACTGCGTTTTAAAGTTGAATTATTACACGAGTTTTTGTCGCACGCTTTGTGCTTGTCTCTCTCTCGCTCCAACTTTATTGTCATCGTCACACATGCACAACACCCGACTCGCTTCTTCCCCTACCCCACTCCTCTCCCCCTCTCCTTCACAAACTGTTGCCATTTGCTTGGCGTCGCCCCCGCCTCATTTATTTGCTTTTCTGTTATGAAACGAAATTGTGTCAAGGTCAAATTTACATGAACACGTTAAGCGCCGGCGACGTTGTCGTCATATCGTTGGGTGTTGGAAGGGGCGCGCAGCGAACAGCGCAGTCAATTGCTGCTCTCCCAACCCAACTCACCCCACTCCACTCTCTTACTCTCTTTCGCTCAGTTGCTTTGCAAATAGTTTCGCGCTTTTTTCACGCTCTTTGCTATGCAAATGCCGGAGAGCAACAAACTGACAGACAGTTAGACATATACATAGGGGGGTAGTGACAAGGAAAGAGAGATGGGGAAGGTAGAGCGTTGGAAGGAGACGCAGTGACAGACAGGCAGAAAAGGTGTCAAAGTAAATAGAAAATTGTTTGCTAAAACAAATGGGAAAATAATAGAGGGAACAAATTAAATTTATGTTGAACAAAGCGAAACTTTTATACACTTTTAAGGGGTTAAGTGGTGTTCAGAGGCTGAAACTAAGCACTTTTTCAAACATTTTTTTTGGGTGTTTGCAGTGAGATATTTTATTAGAACAAAAAACAGATAACAAGATTGACATTTCCTTTGTACGTTAAAATTGGTTTCATAAAAAAATTTTTAAAATTGAGCCGACGGGAGCCAATGTCCTGGAACACTAAAAAAAAAAGGACCCTCGTGTTTGACACGATTTGAGGAGAACGGATCATCTGAAATTCAAAAAAAAAAAAAAATTTTTTCTGTTAGTAAACACTTCAGCCCTGAATCTGAACGAAGGAAAATCCAAAATATTGAAAATTGAATATTTGACAGCGTTTTGAATTTTTTTTGACGAAATTTTGAACTTCAAATGTCCTTAAAAAATAGTAAATGTTGAAAAAAAAAAAATCCTTCGTTCAGATTTGTCACGAGGTCATATTGAATAAGTGTTCAAAATTTGAAAACAATCGGTTCAAAACTGTTCGAGCAATCGTGTCAAATAGCTTCAAAAACACGCTTTCGAGAAAAACATGATTAACTGCGACGTTTCAGAAGGAAATACTCTAATGAGCGGAACTTTCGAAGGCTCTATCTCTTAAAATTTTACTCGGATCGGCTCCAAATTTTGGGAGAATATAGTAAACATATTGAATTAATTTATAAGCAAAAAAAAAAAAATCGAGTTTCAAAATTTCTGAAACCCACTTAACCCCTTAAAGCAACAATGGAGTAGAAAAAGGTATACAGAAAAATAAGTAATTTTAAAATAAGTATTGAAAACATGTCCAGAGTACAATTTTTATAATTTTTTTAACATATTTATGAGCTCCTAGTGAAGTTATTTAGCAGATGATTAACTATAAATTTTAGTACACTTTTAAAGCCTCTAAAGCAGCAATCAACACATTTACTACTTCACTAAAATACAATTAAAGTGAGTTCAAATATTTGTCTATTAACTTTACCAAATCGCAAATGAACTTTTTGAAATTGCTAACAAAGTGAATGGACCTTTCGACCCATTACAGCGTGGAACTTTAACCTGCTGAAGCAGCCAAAGTATTTACACGCTAACTATGCATATAAACGATACTTATGCATATTATGTGAAAGATCTTCAAACTGGACTCCGATCCCGCACACACTGTGTGTGTGGCATTACGGGCAACTCTTGACACCTTTGGGGGCATTTCCCGTGTCAAGTTTATGAATTTCTCATTAGGCACTCGATCGACTGTGTGTGTGTTTGTGTACATAGATGGGTCATAGCTGCACTTAACGATCATTTGTATTGGTTATGAAAGATGCCACTTGTGGTCTGAGTCAGTTTTGAGGTGTTTCTGATTGAGTTGGGAGTGTTTAAATAGTGTGTTAACTAATGTTATACGCTGCATCTAATTGGGTGTCTCGTTTGTGCCTTATTTGCTCGCACATCAATTAGTTAATGAATGAGCAAATTGTAAACACAAAAGCGTTTTAGAAATGCACAATACAAATTGAGGAAGCTGTCGAATGGATTTAGTAATTCACATAATTAAAACTTGTGGGGATTTCGGGGTAAGTTACAGTTTTGGGTACATTTTGGGCGTAATAATCTCCGGGAATAAGATATTCCCCTTTAACAGAGTTCACACTTTCTAAACTCTTTGCAATCAACTGATTTTGAAAGTAAATTCAAATTCACTTCCGCACTAAACATTCTATGATTGTTCATTTGCTATGATATGCGTCGCTTTACAAAGACATTACTAAGCGCTTCTTCATCAGAATTTATTGATTTCAATGCATCATCATCATCATCAATGTCTCGATTACTTTTGCCTTTCACAAAAACTGCCAGATGATTAACGCCAACATAAGTTAGAACAACAAAGGGAAAACTAAACGATTAACAAATGATCATTTTGTATTGTATTATTATTAATAATGTGCGATTATCTGGCTTAAGAACAGTCTTTATGCATAATTTATTAAACTACACTTTTTAAGCTGCAGCCACCCACGAGCTCTGCAAAATGACAAACATTTGTCTGCTCCGAGTTTATCGATAAAGAAACAGCAATAACAATAAACCGTTAGACAGCACTCTAAATACCAAAAACTTAGTCATGAATAGAAATACAGCGACCAAGCATAAGACACGCCAAAAATGGCCAATCTACTGACAAATATCATGGTAACGAGCTGTGAGGCAGCTGCCTGAAAGCGGCCAAAATTCAACTCAAGCTGGGCTGCACAAGTGGGAATGTCAGCTACTGGTATAACAGTCAGCAAACTTGTTTAATTTTTAAATATCAAGCATGAAAACTTAAGTTAATTTTTTAAGCAAAGTTTAGATTAAAATCTATGTTTTGTATAACAGTTTGTAACTGTTATACGTCAAAAAGACTGCATAAACTTTATGAAATGAAATCTGAGTGTAGTGTTAACTGCTACAGACATTTAGCAGTCTGTATAACAGTAAATGAAACTGTTATACTAGCTTCAATTTCAATCAATTTTGTAGCCTGTAACACTGTTATACACCGCAACGGGCAGTATTTACCTTCACTTAACCACATTAGCATTGCAAATGCAACAGGCGCACAATTTGTGCGATAACCGAAACCAAAACTAATTGCGAAATTCCTGCAGGCAGTGTATATAATTGTATGCACGTATGCGTTGAGTCACAGTGAATGCTATCGAGTGCACACTGTAGACAGCATACGACAGACTTTCAATGGGGGCGACTGTTCATTGAGGTCCGGGAACACAGCCGGATATATGGCATGCTAATTAGAACATTCTGTCTGATGAAATTGCAAATGGAAATGACATTCACCAGTCACCAAATGCGAACATTAATCTCTGCCCATCTTCGGCGCGAGACTGTATAGCAGAGAGGGGAGAGAGAGGAGAGACAGAGAAACGGTAGCAGACACTGACACACAGCCGTTGATTGGCGCCAAAGCCATGAGACAAGCCCACCAACAGACTTACTGCAGACACTGTGCGCTACCTCCAGCAGCGGCATAAACACAGTCACCGTCACAGTTACTGCCCCGCCCTTGTGCCGCCCCCCTGTTAGCTGCTACCAGTCAACAACTCAATCTCATCGCTGCAGACAAGAAAAACTGTAAAAACGACGCCCAATCTGGTTACAGTTTCAGCTGCAAGTTATGGTCTCTTGTAAAATGAGTTAATTATGTTAACAAAGAATTTGGCTCGCTGTTGACTTGACCAACTTGACCTTCAAAATGTCAGCTGATGTTTTGGAGTTTCCGCCGTCGAAAGAAACAAAACAACACAAAAAGGGGGAAAAATCTTTTCTAAGCAAAGTTCGTTGCCTAAGTCTTTTGATCGGTCATTGGATGAGTGCAAGTGCGGAGGGCGTTGGAGGGGGGGCGTGTAAAGAGGGGCTTGCCAGCATGACGCGGACACAAAAACCCCAAAAAAAAATACACAACAATTTTTGGCCAACTGTTATAGTTAATGGGCCGCGCAGTGGCTACGCGCGACGGCATTAACAAGCTTTAAGGCTAAAAATAACAAATGAGCCGCAATTACGAGACGGAGACGGAGACGGAGACAAAGACAGAAAACTCCAGACGCAGACAGAGACCCAGTCTGAGACAGAGACCCCGACCCGGTCGGAGACAGCTAGACAGTCGCAGTGACGCGACGACGTCGAACTGTGAAATAACCCACGCGACCGACCAGCGCCCCAATACAAACAAATATATCTTTTTTTTTTTTACTGATTTGATGATGTGGGAAACACTCGAAATTACCAAAATAAAATAAAATTAAAAAAAAAAAAAATTTTAATGGTATATCTCAGTAGCTTTCTCTCAGTCGCTCTCTCGCTGCACTTGGGTTTAAGCTGAGGTTCATGGTATTTGAATGTTTTCGAATCGATAGCATTAACCGGTTCTTAAGCTGCGCTCCTAATTGGCGAATTCCCCAGTATACTTAATATATATGAAAGCATTTTGTACTTTCGAATCCATAAACAAACAAATAAATATACTATATGACTGAACACACCACAAACCCGTACAGCAAATCAATATCTTAGGTAAATCCGGTTGAACTAAAAATTGGCAAACTTTTTGGCATAAATTGTTTAATTGTTTATGCCATAATTTGTTACATTTGCAGTCCCGCTGCGTACGAAAGTAATTAATTATTTTAATTACTTATTAATTGACACACTCCCACACACACTTGAGTTATAGATGATCCAGCTAATGATTTTAATCCCCCGAAATTGGGGAAAAAACTCTTTTGTTTCCATGCTCAGGAACTTATTTATCAATTAGCGTATTTCTAGCTTTATATTTTGTTGGTGTTTTGCGGCTTGTTAAACACAGTTTTAAATAAATTTTGTTTAATTAATGAGCTATTAGAGCTACGAGTCCAAAAATACTACAAAGACGGGGCGTAACTATTTTGGGATCTAGAGATGAACGTTGGACAGCGGAGCGGAACACATTTGGCAATCGGAAACAGTTTCAAAATTGTTTAATTTGCCTTGACCATGGTCTGATCTAATGCTTACCCCCATAGCCGATTAAATTACCCACTTTAGTCACTAGCGTGCACTGTCATTTACCTTTCCATTATCTTACATTCGCAACAACTGATTTGCATGCCATAAAAACCGATTTCATTTTACTTTTAGTGCATTTTTTTATTAGTTGTTTGGTATTTAACATAATAAAAATAAAAAGCATTACGCCAGTTTAAATAGCCTTTTAATGCAAGAAATTCCCGCGCTTTATATAACCAATTTCATTACGATAGTAGCACGAGCTCAGCACTAGGCACAGTTATCGATAGCGATCGATAGACTTGGCGCGTGTCAGCGACTAATGATCGATTCGCTTGATTTTGTAGCTGATAGCCGCAAAAAACAAATTAGTTGACCAAAAAATTGCTTAGCACTTTACTAAACAAAAGCCCGAGCAGCTCAAAATTTATAGCCAGCAGCTGGAAAGACTTGAAAAATAAAGCTAAACGAAAATCAAGCCAATGACCCAGAGAACTTACCGCTAAAGCGACTAGCACCCAAAAGGGATACAACTAATCGAGTGAATCTCAGCTCAAACACACACTTAAATTATGACCTGAGAACTTTTTTAATAATCCGATCTGATTTGGAATTCCATTCGCATAAGTCCCAAAAAACAGCTCTAAACTGGCTGAGAATTGGGCGAATAACAAATTAGCACGAAATTAATTGCATTTTAAGCAACAATCAAAATGAAAAATTACTTTTATCGCTCAGCTCGTATCGTGTCTCTGGGTCGCTCCCACCGAAAGGCTAATCGGGTTTTTTTCTCTCTCTCAAATGAAATAAAAATAAAAACCTTTTTTTTAAGGTTTTTTTTGTTGACTTGTCGGCTCAAGATCTATCATAGAAACTTTAGTCGCTTTCACTAAGCTAAGCAGCTAACCAATTACGATTAACATATGTAAATGCCAGCATAATCATTTTTAGACCCAGTACTCTTTAAAAAATGAGTAGAGGGGTCTATTAAGTTTGTCAGAAGCACCTGGATCTTTTAAACTACAAAAACTAGAGCCACCAAGTTTAGCATGAAAGTCCGTCCTTATGTCCCCCACAGATCAAGTTTATTTCAAATGGTTGCCACGCCCCTTACCGCCCCCGCAATGAGCAAAAAATTAAAAAAACCTGAGAAAAAACTATGTTTTAGGCGAATATCTTAGAAACGCGCACTACTATGGAAGTAAGCGGTCTTTTACAGTCGACTCGATCGACTGTAGCCTTTATTACTTGTTTATGTTAAACAAATTGTAGTTGATTTATTCGTTTGAGTGTGTTTGTGTGTGTGTTACATACTGAAAGTTGAGAAAAACTATTGGAATAAGTGTGAAAAAGTCCTTTACTTGCAAGTTCCTTAGTTGAATTTGCACTTTGAAAAGTCCATTTCGGGATGTTGTTGCTTGAATCTAAGAAGAAATAAAGGGAACTTTAGATTTATTCATCTTTTAAGACTCCTTTCTACTTACTTTTCGAGTATATCCTGTTTCTTGCGATCCTCACTGGTGGGCAGACCCATCTCCTTCTGACGCTGATCGAACATCATTTTCTCCACCATGCTGCGCGTCTCGCCGTCCAGATCGGATAACTTGGATGCCTCTGGATTGATTTTACGTGTGGATATTTCGGGATCAGTGGTTACCAATCGACTCCACCAATTCATTTTGTTGACCTTCTCTAGCGTAATCAGCACAGTTTTGCTGTCTTGCAGCACCCAAACTGATTCATCCAGCTTGACCTCACCACAGAGCTCACCATCAATGATTGGCTCTTGACCTTTTAGGCCAACTTTCAATGACTTCTTGCCAATGCTGACCACAATATCGCGAGCACGCAAAGCGAATGTCACGTTGAAGGGAATCTTCAGCTGCAATTAGAATGGAAAATTGTGATGAGATCAATTTTGATAGACAGTTTGGTTTATTGTTAAGCTTTAATATGCTCAAGAGATCTCGGCTCGGCGATCTTCAAACTGCAGAACACATTAAAATCCAATTGCAAACAATTATGAGCACGTAACGGAGGCAAAACGTCTCCGGTTCATGTAATTTGTGATTAATGATCGTTTTGCCCCCTTTAGACGTTCTAGTGGCCACCACGTAACAAAGTCAACAAGTAACAACAATTGTTGATGCTCTCACTGATGATGATGATGATCGTCATGATGCCCAATGCTTTGGACCAACCTTGAAACAGCTAATAACAAAAATAAAAACGATCTATAAATAAACTTTAGTGAGGCATAGTGTTGGATAAGAGGCATGTCTTGGGTATCAGCAGATGCAATCAGAAAACTGGAGCTGCCCTTCACTATAGATTCGTTTTCAAGGACTACTCGGAATCGGTTAACTGTCCAAGTCTGCAGCAATCAACGGGAATTTAGTTTAACTGCGCCTGATCCCAAAGACTGAGAGTTCAAGGACGTACAGCGGTTTTTTTTCTGTTTTCAGTTTTCAGTTTTCTGTTTTGTTATGCACAAATCAGATCCGGTTGCACTGAACTCAAGAAGGAGTTGCTGCGACTTGTGGAATGCCACTCGACAGGTTGCAGCAGCTGTATCTGGATACAGCGGCAACAATGGGTTAATTGAGCGATGCCTGTCCAAGTTCAAAGCAATTACAGTGGCGTCTCAACAAAATTGATGTGGTGTCTGCCCATTAATTATGGGCCACATATATTAGCACCTCTTGTGCTTATTGTTGTTGTTGTATTAACTCTAATGAAAATTAATAATGCGATTTGTGTGTGAAAAACTGGCAACGGCAGCAGCAGCAGCAGCAGCAACAGCAGCGGCAGCAGCAGCGGCAACATACATAATTAAAGCTCAAGTTATTAGACACTTGAGCCAAGCAGCTGAGAGAACATTGCAATCAATTAGCAAAACGACACACACACACAACACGTTGCCGAGACCCACTTGCCACAGAATCGCATATCGCATGTGGCGTTGTCTTGGGGCTGCTATCGTAGTCGGCCACTGGCGCAGAACATTGTTAGCGCTTGGCTCTCTCGTCGCGGGCCTTTAATTAAAGCCACACAAAGACAAACCGCCAAGGACGCAGACGCTTTCGTTCAAGAAGACAAAGTCTCGAGTCTTGAATCTCAAGTCTTGAGGCACGAAGAGGCGTGCATGCGTGCGCATCTCCATGTGTGTGTGTGTGCGAGTGTGCGAGAGTGTGGGTAGTCAAGGTACCATAACAACAACAACAGCAGCAACCGCAACTTCAACAAGAGTAGCAGCAGTAGCAACGGCAACAGTAGCAACAAACTCACACAGCACGCGGTCATGTCAACAGCTACAGGTGCTAGAGATGAGCGCTGACTGTGACTGTGACAATTGAAAGTGATAAGCTGTGACTAAGCCGTGCAGGCTGTTACTGTAAGTTGCGTGACGCTGACTGTGACTTGCGTGACTAAAGAGTGTTGAAAGCGACAAGCTGTTACTGTGAGTTGCGTGAGCTTAGACTGCCATTTGTTATGCCTAAACTGTGACTAAAACCATTATTATTTGCATATTTTATATTTAAATAAAATGCAGTAAAATTAGTATGGAAAGTCCCTATATTTAACACTAAACAATATACTCTTGCAGAGAGTATAAAAATACCTTTTTTCCTTCTTAAATTCATTCACTCCCAATCACTACCATCACCTACACTTACTGCTCATCTCTAGCAGCAGCTGCTGTAAAGCACTCGACAACAACAACCATCACAACTACGACAAATGAGACTTGAAGCGAGTCTTGTCGCCGACGCGTCGCATACATTTTTGACATATTCGAATTGAAAATGTGTCAAAATTGAAACTGAAGCGGATGTCAATTGTGGAGATTTTAAATTCATTGCGACGCGGATGTAATCGGAGTCAACGACAGCAGAGCGTAGGCGTCGAATTGGCAATTAGCAATTTTCATATATAGAACAGCAAGAACAACACACACGCACACATATACATTCACTTGCACGCACACTCTCTCATGTTACGAATATGGCGGATTAACATCGACTGTTAACGAACCGCTGCGTTATGCAACACTTGAGTGCATTAATCGATAAACTGCAATTGCTAATAAACACCGATAGGTTAACGGCCTCTGGGCTATGCTGGTGTGTGCTGAGGAGGAGTGGGAGGGGGAGTCTGTGTGCTTTGCTTTGGGGAATTTTGAAAGGGAATTTATTTTTGATCGTTCGTTTCGAAGCTTTCACAGCACACGCGCGAAGGTTATACAAATATCAATTCTATTCTATGGCTTACAAGTAGGAAATTTACACAAATCACAGCGACATCTATCGCACAATGGACACATTAAATCACGGCATCGACGAAATCAAAAAAAAGGTAAACAATGGCACATGCAAATGGAGGGGCTCATAAAGCCCCAGCAAAAACAAAAACAAGACAAATAATGTAGCCAACTACCAACTACCAGTAAAAACAAAACGCAAACCTAAAATAACAACAAGACGGCAATAAGAACAACAAACATGGCCAACAAGTTAGACGTCAGTCAAAGTTCATAAAGATACGGAAAAGGTGTCGCGTTTGAATTAATTAATAATAACAACGACGGTGACTACGATGATGGCACACTTATCCAACACAAGAGAGAGAGAGAGAGTGACAGAGAGGCGGTTAGAGAGAGATAAATCTAACAGACACGCCGCAGACAACATGTCTGACAGTTGCTGAAGATTATGCAAATGTTGTCGGCCTGCATTAATCGATAGGCAGCTAATCGATCAACAGAGCGACGAAGATGTGCACCAGTTCATGGTTTCGGCAAACTACACAATTAACGTTTGATTTCTAAGCGTTTTTATAGCCAAATCACTAGATGAGAGACAAACTTAAGTGTTTCTCGATATGTTAATTTTAATTTGTGGCCAAAGTGAAAGAAATTTGAAATTCACGTGATTTGTTGCTTCTGCCGTTTTTCAACAAACGGTTTTTGTTGTCGCGCGCTTTGTTTCGTACTCGAAATTTGCTTAATTCTACGAATTTTCGAGATAGTATGATACTACACTAAAACAACAATAACAACAAACACAACAACTATAAATACATTTGATTTTCTTAAATATGTACGACGTATAATTTATGCTGAAAGAAGCGACACGGTACCTGGCACGAAACCGCGATCTCCAAACCAGCGTGGAAACAATCAAAAATGCCAAAAAAAAAAAAAATTAAAATAAAAAAAAAAAGAATCATTTCAAAACTAGCCAGAGAAACACACAACACTAAACGAGGTGAGTGAATGGCTCGACTACGTCGATAAGACATTATCAAAGACTGGAGGAGAACAGACTCCCAGAACCTGAAATCTAAAACAAATTTAAACAAACCAAAACCAAAACTTAACTGAACCGTCTGCCTCCCAGAGTGTCGGAGATTCGCTCCCATTGAGACTACGTTTATATTGGAGTATTATTTTATTATTGGTGTCGTCGTCGCGACTCTTGACAGACAAAATAATCATCAATTGAATGGCTCAAATCTGATTAGAATGGCTGAAAACACTGAAAACTAGTTATTATTATATGGCATAGGACGTGGACTTGGACTTGGAATTGGACGTGGAATTAGAATTGGAATAATAATACTCTCAAGTGCTTTGTGTGTTGTTTTGTATTTTGTATTTTGTGCCAATTGAATTGCTTTTTTTTTCCTAATTTATTTTTTTGGAGTCTGCTTGCTAAGCTGATCGGATAGCATTTTGAGAGAGATCCGGTAGCAGTTAAGCTCCCATAAACGGTTATTTCCATAGGGTACAAACTGATACGACTGCTTATTGGCCTACTTTGACAAATTAACATAATCGATCGGTCGTTCGTTCTGATTGATCTACAGCACACAGATCCGATACAAATCTAGCAATTAATTTAAATACAACAAAATGAATAGAGGTGTTTTCTTGGTACCAGGAACGCCAAAAAACGAAAACCCAACAAAACGGATCTCAATCGAAAGTCAAACAAAACCCACAACAAAGTTCATTTACCCAAAAGCTGGAAGGTCTGTAGTCAAGCCCCCATTGTTCAACTAACGCTTTGTTTTGGCCTTTTTCTATATTCTAGTTGACAATTCCAAAGTTTATTGTGTGCAATCTTTAATTCAATTGAGTCTAAGTCCTCAAACAAATAAAATAAAGCTTCTTTATGTTTGCCATAAAGCGCTTTATGTAGAGTAGAAGTGTGAACTGTATCTAAGTAGCCAAAACTGACCGTAAAAAGCTTAAATAATGTTTCATTTTAATATTACGTTGCAATTTGCGAAATTAACAAGAAAAACCCACAAAAATGTCTGACGTCATTCAGAATTTACGCTTAGTATTTCCGCTTAAGATGAGATGACTCAGGCGAGAAACTCGCTGAGTTATCAGCTTCATTAATAGCTTTATACTAGCTAAATGTATAGCTGTATAGCTTGCCCGTTGGCTAACAAATTTTCACTAAACGCTAATCTCCGAAATTAGCTACGACAAATGCTGTTATAAAGCTAAGCTAACTTGTGGGGGGTATATTCAATTGCTGGAACAGTTTGTAACACCGTTTGGAAGGAGATAGAGTAACTAGAAAGGGAAATTTTAAAAGGAAAAGCTAAAGATTTATAATAAAAAAAACCAGCAATTTAAAGATATATCGATCATAGATGAACAAGATTTTCATTAACGACAGTTGACTTAAAATCAATTAAATTCTTTGGCGAAGATTCTTTAATTATTGACAGTGTAAACCAACTACTCTTTAAACATAAACTTGGCTATTAAATCTGCGTGACACTCCCAAAAGAGAGCATACAGCATTTCGCAGAACTGATTTAAATAATTTTTATGAATTTCTCATGCTGTTGTGGTCCATTGGGACTCCAAGTTTGCGTTGTGACGCGCATCACTGACGGGTGTTCCCCCGCCGCGCAGCTGTTATCACGCAAATGGCATCAAATTATCAGCCTTTGTCACCAGCAAAATAAGAAATCCACAAAAAATAGAAAGAAGCAGAGAAGAAGCAGCTATAAATCGATGATTTGTTGACGGTTTCATGCAAGTAAATTTTAAAATGCCAGTTTCGGGCGTCAATAGAATCTATGGCTTCAAAGTGTTTTGCATGCTTAATTATATGCATAAAACAACAACAACTGCTGACTGTTTGTTTTGGCTGAGAAGGTATAGAAGCTAGCCCATCATCGATCGTTGTTTCGGGCATTTCAGGTGAATGTTGTTGACTTTAACGTATTGGCCAAAAGATTGTGTAGACTGTAAATTTGCTGTGAATTGAGAATCAGATTTCGATTCAGTTTGGATTGGACTGAGTTGTGGTACAGCTAGTGCTTAAGTGAGCAGCAGCTAGAGCTGGCAAAACAATCGATATTAACGATGTTTGAAAGTACTGCGATAGTTTCGATAACTTACTAAGCAAAACAATGATAAAATCGATTTAAGTCTACAAATAGAATTTATCGCTATGTTTCGATATATCGCTTTAATTAGCGATACTTTTGTCAGCTCTAGTAACGACAACTGCTTTCAAACTCATCTCAATTTGATTCGATTCTGGCTTAAGTGGTTGGGTTTCCTTCCTCTCTCGCTCTAGCTCATCTATTCGATGTGATTCTGGTCTACTGTTGGTAACTGGCACGGTCAGCTAAATCTTTGTCAACTCAGGTGATTAAAATGCACACACACTTACACACACACAATTGGACATTGGGGCAGCCACTCACTTGTCTCACTTAAAAGGTGATAACAAGATGCTTGATGAAGGGGCTACAAAGCACACACAACACACACACACACAGCACACATACTCATTCAACACAACATGTGTTCCAACTAAAGGCAATTTGTTGTTGTAGCTTAGCTACCGAATTGTTGTACTATAATAATATTGTTACAATTTATTTGTATTTCCCATTGGCACAGTGTGACAAAAGCTATTTACTTAATGATCGTTAGCAATTATAAAATATTGAAATAAATGATCTCATTGAGCTTAATTGCTTGATAGTGTTTAATTGTTGACTAATTCAACAATTGAAAATGTTAATCAGCTATAAATAGTTATAGTCTAACGATCGTTTCTCTATAAAATTTATAGCCTGGGCGTTCCACTGTCCATCCATATCATTCCGATCAAATTCTATACCCTATCGATCTTCTCTGTCTCTTCGCTTGATATAATGTCTCTGGGTCGATGTTTGACGCTAAATGTTGAGATTAGAATACCAAATAAACAAATCGCATAAGGAGAAACAGCAAATTGAATGACTTTGTTATTCTCTGTTCTGCCAGATCATTATCATTAACAAACTTGAACACATATGGGAAACTGTGCCAGTACAACAAAAGGGCGTGTTCTGGACCCTTAAGAAATCCTTAAGAATCAACAAAAAAACTATTATTTATTTAATCTTTTCCCATGCAAAACAAAAATATTGCTTATTTGGAGCCGGATCTGGGAAATCCACAATACATGATTACAACAAGACTGAAGCGCCCACGCTGTGAGAAGCCCTTCAAATCGTTCCCAATTTCTAAGCACCCAGCAAGGCGGGTATTATAGATTTATAGGGGTTATGGAACAGTCAGAAGAAGGTTTCATAAACTAAGGCGGCTGAATCGGAGAAAGCAAGCCATTTAAGTCAATTTTCGAAGGATTGCACTTATACAGGGCATATTACAGTCTATTTAACTCCTTTGTACTTACTTTCCCAGTGTTATTATAAGCAAACTGCTCAAAAAACGATTAAACAAAAGTTGCAGCTCAATTTGCCAATAACCGTTGTCCGCTGTTGCCGCGGGGCAAGTGTTCCCATAAGGGCAAGCAACACGCTAGCGACTATTTATAGAGTATGCCCCCGAGATTTGAAACGAAAGTAGCTAACACAAAAAGGCAGATACATAAAAAGAACATCAAAGTGACAAGCGAGCGGCAAAACATCAAAATCAAGCCAAGTTAAACAGTGTAGGTGGCATAGGGAGAGGGACAGGGTAGGGGCTAGAGGGTTGGTAGTGGGAATAGATTGACCGGCAATTGATCAGAGAATGTTGTATAAATATAGCACAATGATTGAGCCAACAGCCAACAACCGACAGCCTATACAGAGACTGTTATTATGGCATGCAAAATCCGGCAAGAAAGTTGCTGCCACCAACAAACACCAGCGAGAACAGCAAGCAGAAAAAAAAAAAAAAAAAGTTTGCGCATCGAAGCAAACAACCTGTCGACAGCGTCAACGTGAACAGCGACGCCGACGGCGCAGTCAACAGCAGCAACGACAGCAGCAGCGACAGTTAACTCTGCTACGGCGTGCGCCGTTTGCTTCAGTTTGATTCTTGACGCCGTTTAGATCGGTTCTGCTTGGCGCGTGCTGCGATAAAGAAACTTGAAAGCAGTAAACTTATAAAGTAGCCAAGTCAAAGACAAAAAGTCGTGAGATCAAACAGAAAACAGCAGAAGAACAGTCTTCAGCAATAAATCAATAAAAGCTGAGAGAGTAAAGAACGGTCCAAAACAGCGACTGCAGCAGTGCCCCAGTTGAGTGTTTTGTGCCCGCGAAGAAAAACAAAATTTAAACAAAACTCAAAAAACTTGTATAAAAAGACACTTGAAGACTGCGGCCATTGTGATATTAATTAAGTGTGTGATAAATTAATTAACAATAGACTAAGCTAAATTTAGCCAAACAAAAGACAAAGAAAACCAAAATTAAAATTATAAATAAATAAAATAAAATAAAAACCACAAAAAAGTAAGTAAAATTAAATGCAAACTCAAATTTAAACTGGCCGAAACTGGCCGAACAAGTTAACAAACTTAACGAAAAAATATATTTATTTGTTGAGTGCCGGGTTGGAGGAGCTGATAAGACTTCCGCATGCTTCAAAATTGATATTTACACAAGTATGCTTTAAATACACTCAGCCTCAGCCTCCGCCGACGCTGCCGCCCCCGCCCCTCCCGTAACGCCCACACACAACAAAAGACTTAGGCAACGAACTCGAAACTTGATAAACTTGTGCGTGTGTGTGCGTGCAACAAATTTAGAATTAATTGCAACAATTAAGAGACCTGAAACAACTACAACTACAACAAATGCCATTTGCATTTGACTAAAGTGCCAATAAAAATGAGAAAGGCAGCCGCAAAAAACCAATAAGAAACAAAGCACGATTAGGAGATAAAAGTCACAAAAAAAAGAGGCAGAAAAAACACAAACAGAGGAGTCCCATTAATAACAATAACAACAACTACTAGTTGAATTAATAATAGAACAACAACAGCAACAAAAGCAGTGCCTTCTTTTTTTTAAACAGTCTCCCCAAGTTAACAAAAATATCAGACCATAAATATCAAACGAGTTGAAGAAGACTCGAAAGTTCACTTTTTATGTTCAAATCCCCACAAAATGAGAGGAAAAGAGAGAGGTAAAAAATATACAATAAATAGAAAGAAAAAACAATAACAACAACGGTTAATAAGAGTCAAGAGTCGCGGGTGCCAACCAATTTAAAAGAGACCCACAAAAAACAATATCGATCTCAAATGGTTACACAATGGAAATGACATTTGCAAATTATGCAAAAAAGGGCACAACTCATAAAGAAACAGATTAGAAAACTAAAAGGGACTAGAATTTCGGTCAGTGGAAACTTTTTACTAGTTTAAATTAAAGAAATTAAATATTTCCTAAGTTAAATGTTCGAAATGGCGCCAGAATTTCCAGGCTTCTTTTTCAGCAAATCATTCTTAAAGACTTGAATTTAATGTATATATTTAAGCACACATTTTTCCTAAACTAATTAAATTTATCCTTCATTTACAGATGCAGGATTACTGGCACATACCACGCGCCTCGCTCGTCTCTTCCAGCAGCTCGGCGATCAGTTCGGCGAGCTCCTCGAAATCATCGAATAAATCGAACTCAAATCCGCCTACGTTGGCTCAAAGAAGCATCGTTTCGGCCAATTCCAATGCCACAAGTGCCGCAGTGACCGCTGCAGCGGCAGCAGCTGTTTTGGCCGCTGCCAAGCGAGGATCACGCTCATCGCAGGGCTCCAGCGACAGCAACAACAGCACAAGAGTGAGTAATCATTAAAGACACCTACACAAACAGCTGAATTTGCTTAAGAACCCAAAACTGACTCATTTGTTTTTTTTTTAATTTCTATATAAACAGAGTGCAGCATCCGGTTCATTGCTGTTGACGGCAGCGAATCTGGAGCGTTTTGCAGAGATCCACAAGAAACAGGAGCGTCAGCACAAAATGCTGCTGACGGAGCAGCTGCCGAGTGTGCATGGCAATAGCTCCTCATCGGCCAATTATAATGCCAATTTGGCATTGGGTAGCAATGCCAAGGATGCTGTTATATCCATGGATCAGGCTGATCCCAATCTGCAGTACATAAGAACCAAAGATCTGGATACCGTTTCCATAGCCAGTTCCATGCACTTTACCATGGTCAATGGCGAGCCAGCCGGTGGCAAGAAACCCAAGCGTGGACTCTGCGATCGCGGACGGCAGGTGACGGTGCTAATTGTTAGCATGAGCACAATTTTCTTGCTGCTCATCATGGGCATGGTCTATGCACTAGAGAGTAAGTAATCCCTAAGCAAAACAATTATAAATTCCCTCTCTAATAATTCCTTTTCTTCTCTCTCTCTCTCCCTCTTTGCAGTGCGTGCTCGTGATATGCCCAAGAGCTAACGCTATTATAATCATACAAATCATTTTATTTGGGGGTGTTTTCTTGGGTGGGCGTAACCCATTTTTGGCTTCTTAGTTTATTATTTATTGTATTTTGCCCAACGTTTCAATTATTATTATTGTTATGCGTCGACACAACGTCTTTTGAGCTAGTTGTTAAGCTATTTATTATACAAATGGACACAGAAACGGAAACAGAAAAGAACAATTGTTTTTTGTGTTTCTGAGCAGCGAAATTTTCGTATTAAGTATTAAGCGAAATGGAAAACAAAACAAAAAATCATGTACAATGTAATTAGCAATTAATTAATTAATGGATACCAATTAACAAATTGTATCACAGACACTGGACAATGAATGAGAAACTGAAGTGAATGCCGTATATAAATTCTTATATAGTAATATATATATATTTATATATATGTTTCTGTATAGCTGTATATTAATTGAGCCAAGCGAATGTATTTTTCTATGAAAGAATTAAGTTATTTAGCCCTGTGATATGTCAAAAATAAACAGAATTCAATTCAAATATTAAACAAATGTCTTTTAATTCCCAACATTCTTAACAGGAACCCATAGCAACAGCAAAAATGCTATCAAAACTAAAGAGAGTAAGCTCCTTGGTAACCACACTGCGAGCAAAACAAACAAACTAAGAGAGCGAAGCAAAGAATAAATTCTATTGCAAATCAAAGAGAGTCAAACTTGTTCAAGCTGAACTTAATCAGTAGCTTACGAGTGTAAGCAGAGCAGCAACAGAGCATACGAAGAAGGATAAGGAAGGAAATATAAGCATTGCCTTCGTAAGCCACACTATGAAAGCTGCGCTCTTTGGTTCGACTAAGAGAATAGTCAAAAATTAACTGAGTGCAGTTGGCCCCGCTCTTTAGAAATAGATTTTACAAAATGGCGTAGACAACTGTCAACTGTACACTCACCTCCAGCTCCTGTAGCGTCTGTGTCCACATGTATTTGTCAAGGGTGCAGCCGTTGCCAGCATTTGGCTTTAGTTTACCCACTTCATCCTTTTCGGTCTCATCCTCTACCTTTTCAATGGGCTTGGACACCTCCTCGTTGGTAGCTGTGACATTTGTGGAATCACCAGCGCCATCCAGCAGCTGCTGTCGCTTTCTAACAATAACAAATAAATTAAAATTAAATTCAGTTTTGTGTTGCTTATCAATACGCACTTGTCCTCCTGTTCTTTGATGATGGCAGCGGCTTCTTCGTCGCTTATATCACATATTTTGTTATCATCCATTTCCTTTTGACGTGCTTCGCGTTCAGCCCGCTCCTTTTCATCCCTTACGCGCTGCGTTGCCTCGCGAGCTTTGACTTTTTCCTCATGGGCGGCCATGGCCAGTTTGGATTCCTTGCGGAAAATGTCTAGCAGCATTTTCTCCCATTCGGCTTGTTTGGCGCCTGTATAGAAATCAGTTTTACGACGCAAAAAGCTGGCCAATGTATGCAAAAACTACAAAGAACAAGGAAAAACAATGTGGGTTATTTACAGAGTAAACACATGTCCGAGCATGTTTCTTTGTACCACGCTATACTTACATCAGGTACACCGCCGTGATGCTTCTCGGCCAGCGCCAGTAATATATTGTCAAACTGTGCTTCGTTGGCGGACATTCTGATTAGATTTAAAGCTAGATTCTTTTAAGGTTTTGTTAGTATTCTGGAAAATTCTGAATTAAATTCTGATCCAGAATTGACTTGTGTGCCGGTGACAAAAGGTGTGACCAGCTTTCCTTAAGTCCCGAATACCTAAAATTCGATAGAATGATTTGACAAATAAATATGGCACTACTTTATTAACACCAAACTGGCAGTAAAATGTGTAAAATTAAAATGATTTTCGCACTATTTTATTTTATTTTACACAAAAAAACAACACACATATCGCGCCAAAGTTTAATGTCAGTGTGTCCACACCTTAAACAAAAAATATCGATGTTTTCAGTGCCTTAGCAATTAGCTTTTGGCAGGCAGTACATTGTAAGCATAACGGAATTCTTGTTAAAAAAAAAGTTTGTAGCATATGTTACAGCAGAATAGAGCTTTTCATAAATATTGAAAATGAAACAAACACAAATTTAAATTAAGCATGCTTTTAGGCTGAACACAAAATACACACAAAAATTTCAAGCACAGCTTCAGCAGTTGGTATTTGCATTATTCTGCTAATACGAAACATCTGCTTTGCGGAAAAGCTTTACCGCTCTCTTTTCATACTATGTTCTCTCACTTTATTCTCATGCGCTCTGTTTCTCTCTCTATTTCACTGTGTAATGCATGAAAATGCGAGTTTCGTCCTAGGCGCTCGTTCATTCTTATTCGGTCTTTTGAAGGAGTCAGTCGCATTCTGAATCCATCGGACGTTGACAAAATAAAGTAAATCGCAGTGCTAAAAGCAAACGGATATACTGAAAAAGTTCTTCATTTTGTGTGCATACAGTGAAAACGGTGTAACTGCAAAAGCAACAACAACAACTAACTTAAAGTGCGACGGAAAAGTAAATGCAAATAGCGTCTGATTTATTTAAAAGCAAAAGTGAATTATCAAAATTGCATATTTTAAAAAGTGTGTGGAACGAAAATAAAAGTATTAAATTTCCCGCATAATTACTTCCCCACCACTCCCGTAGGAGTTATGGTGGCAAAAATCGATAAAATTTAACATAGAAGCACATACATGCACATACGCACACATATTTACATACATGAATTTACTTATGTATTCAAGAGGGAGTGGGAAGAAGAAGGAATTAGGAGAACAGAAAAAGTAGGAGCGACAGATGCCTCACATAACAGTGCCGTGCATATAATTAGATCCCCCATTTAAATTTGTGCTGCACTGTGGAAGCTATTTATAAATCAACCTGCAGAGTAAATATCAATTGTGCTATAATGTGAATTTAAGTGATTACCCAATGTTTCTCTATTGATGGCCGGCGGTGTAACCGTAAATGCAAAGCTCTCCCTTTTCCCGTCCGTCCTGCCGCAAGTCAGCCGCCCTTGTGTCGTTGGATAACTGAAGTTGTGTGGTCTCTATGCCTGTGTGCATGAGTGTACGCATATATGTGCGAGTGCTGTGCTTTCAGTCGCAGTATGTTCCCGTATGTATGTATTTGACAATGTTTATGCCGCTCCACCCCTTGCTCAATCGCTGCCTATGTTTGCTGTTCAGTGTTCTACGCTTCGCTTGACTATTTATTTATTTATTTTTTTTTGTTGCAAATTCTTCGCACGCGACTGACGACGACGATAACTACAGAGCTTGTTTTGCTATCTTCAACATGTGCGCGCCAAAGCCGTCCCAGACCAGAAGCCGAGCCGAACAGAGCTGGCAAGCAGCCTACTCTAGTGCTCCGCTTCAAGGTCAGTGTAAGGTTAGCTCTGCAATTGCGGCGCACAGGCCATGGCAGTGATTTTTACGCTGCCACAGCGCGTTGGTCGCAGTTAGTTGTCATTGTATTGCTCTTATTGTTGCTGTGATTATTAATGGTGTTGTTGTTGTTTCTGCTAAAGACACCAATGGGGGCTGAATGTGCCAAGCTACCGTAATGGGTATTTAAAGGACTGAGAGCGTGTGGGTGTCTGTATGTGTTTGTGTGCGTATCCTTCGTCAAACATTTTGACATTCTGTTGTGGACGCCTTTCTCAATTTAATTTGTTTTTCATGTCTTCACAGCCTCCCACTGCGTCGACGTCAACTGCGACTGCGACGGCGGTTTGTGTGCGTGACGTGAATTCCAAATTGTCGCTGTGTGCAAATACGTGTGGGTGTGTTTGCGTTGGGATGTGGAGTGGGAAGTGCGAAAGCTCTGCTTCTGCCTTTTCTACGTCACTGCACCGAACTTTGACATTTATCTTAGCTTACCAGCATCTCTTTCAGTTCTCTTGCTCTCACGCTTCCACTCTCCCTCTCTTATTTTTCGTGCCACCATCTGTGCTTAGAACTTGCGCTCTTCACTTAAGCTTACATAATCAGCTGCACATTCCCTTTTAAGGTCTTTTCACGCTATTTAAGGATTTTGTAAGTGAGCACTGCAATTGAAGGAGGAATAATAACAATGTTGTTATTGTTTAAACAGCTGCTGTTTGCCAACGTGTGTGTGCCTAAGTGTGTGTAAGTGAGCTTACCTAACGACACTTAAAGCTTTCTTATCTTCTTTGTGGGCCGATTTTAGTGACAAGTTTAATTGAATTGTAATTGGGGCTTAAAGCCACACAGAATGTAATGAATTAAATAAAAAGTGAATTAGGTTAATTAGGCGGCAATTAATTAATTGATAATCAACTGAAACCTTGCCAATTTCGAAAGTAGTAGAATTATATTATAATAATATTAGTTACAGTTTGAGCCCCAAGTTGATTAGCATTTCAATTAGGCCTGCGTGTTGTGAGCTAACGAGATTTGATTGGCTGGAGAATTGAGACAGAAATTTGATACAAATTCTGCGGTTTCCGAGACAGGCGCCAATGTCACCGCAGGCGGTGGAAAATACCCCTTCTAACTGCGTCGTAACCCAAAAAAGGAGAACTAATAACAACAACAAGTGCATAAGATAACAAATTATTACAATATGCACATATTTGTTATTATTGTTATTGTTATTTTTACTGCTGCTTCTTGATTGTTGATTGAGGTGCATTTTGTTGACGACAATTTCCTTAATTGCCATTTACTGCGGTGCATTTAATGCCCTTTGATTTATACCAGTACAACATTATGATTTCTTTCCATAAGCAGCCAAGGCAATGGACTGATATTGTAAAAAAAAGTGGTCTGATTGATCGATTTAACAACTGGCTTGGATTATAAAACAAATAAAAAACGCACACTGATAAGGCAGCCACGCAATGTTCACTTTCCACTGCATGCAAGGAAATGATTCGATCGAACGTCATTTGCATCGTGTGACGTCAGCAGACGAGACTCCGCGCTTGCCTCAGCAGTCAAAAGCTGATTGTTCCACTTACACAATTGAGAGCAAGTGAGGAAGGCACAGAGCAGCTAACTAGGCAGAAAAATACCCTTTGTTGATACCATTAAGTCAGATAAATTACTATAGGGTCATAGCTGCCTGCTATGAGACTAAAAGGAACACTTCTAAACGTTATCCTACACAACTTTTTAAGTAAACAAGTTCATTTACAAGTTTATAATACCCCTTCTACAGGGCACACATACAATCAACTTGTTTACATTCACGGGGGGTAAAAGGGCTCGCTAACCTACCTCAAGGCTAAACGAAATTGATTAAACTTATCACAACTGGAGACACCGTTATTACTTCACCTGCACACTACAATCTAGGAATGCAAATGTTTAGCGAGACAAAAAACTGCGACGTTTGTTTATTGATGACTGCCGTGTGCAGTCTCCATTCGTCTAATTGGCGGTCGCACCTTTGCCAGGGCTCTAGAGCTAAAAATAGCCACTGCATGGCATGATATATATTATCTGGATAAAACCGACCCGAGTGGGTGCAGTTTTGTTCATATCGAGTGCTGGAAAACAGACACTGAGTATAAACTGTACTCTGTAATGTGCAAAAAGTTGACTAGTGAGTAAACAACAGTTTTATGACGACAAGTATGGCAGTACCTTAAAAACTTAATTAAGTGGGACATATAAGTCTAATTTTGTCACTAGAAGCAGTAAAATAGAATGAAGGTTCTCTTAGTCTAACCAGTAAATATGTTGGGGGTTTCATAACAAATTAAAACTGAATAATATTAGGTAATAAGTCAATACTTCCAGGTAAAGAGCACTACTCTCTAATATCTCGATAATGAAAACAAATTGTTGCTATTTTAAGATACAGTAGTGCATTTTTAGTCTTAATTGGCGCAATTCCCTTCCCTGCTTGAAAGTTTACACAGCTGACGACAGGCACAACTATCAAAGTACACCCCAAGTACCCTTCCATATATAGTATGTGGCATACCTGTAGGTATTCCTAGTTATAGCCAGCCGCAATAAAATCGGCGACTACTTGAAATACGCGACCGATAAGCGCACGAACGATTCAGATAATGCGCATTTATTATATCGTATTGTTTATACATTAAAAAATACCAGTTAGTTTCTTAGATTTATTACAATTCTGAGGAATTTGTAACTAAAACTATACGTGCATTGGGTTTAAATTTATCTGTCATAACGGTTACACTATAAATAAACAAATTTTGCTTATTTGCAATTGATATTCGGATGGTTTAACACAAATTCATTGGAAGTTTATTGAAACTTGTTGCAAAAGTTTGTTTATTCTATAGATATAGGCATAGGCGCATATATATCGCAGGCCAGATCTAAATATACATAGAATATAGTATTTTTGTCTGTCTGGGACTTTGAACCGCTGCACTGGAACTGTGTCTGTGTCTCCCCGCCTCTTGTGCTCATATCTCGCGTATCTCAGATTTTATATCTTGTATCTATAGCTTGTTTGCTCTATCGGTTCTCTTTGCTTATGTCGGCATCTTGTATTTGTTTAAACGAGGATTTCAAATATTTGTGCAATCATTTTTTGTCTTTGCATTGTCGCCTTTATTTTCTTGGTTTTTCAACCAACTTATTTGAATAAAAAAGACATTCGGCAGACACGTGATAGAAATTTCTTTATGTATCTATTTTAGACACATCTCATGCCACGAAGTTAGATCATATTTTGTGTATCTTTAAATAGCATTTTGTGCATTGTCGCACTGAAGTGCAAGTAAGAAGATGGCAGCAGAGATTTAAAAAATATTACATAAATTTGTATACACTTTAAAGTAAGTTAATGCGTATTAAAGGGTAAACGGATGTCATCACTTGTCACAAATTCTGTTAAGCTCTTCCGCTCTGACCTACACCAAATTCAGACCTTTCTATAACTCTGGCGCTCTTATCAAACTTGTGTGAACTTTTCATTCATAATAAATCGGTATTTATAGCTCAAATTTAGCGTCTAACGAACACGCTTTAAAATCATGTACTATTTATTGCTAGCTAATAACAATCAATGACTGCTTCTCCCAAAAAAATTTGATAGGACAGCAATCAATCTTTCAGTTTTTTTTTATGGTTTTTGTGGATTTCCTCGCTATCGCAAATTGCGCACTTTGTGAGCAAGTTCAGTGTGCCAAAAAACTCGTTGTAGGTGCTTATCTGAAAGGTGTGTGACTAAAAAACAAATTGTGAATTGAATAATTGCCATTTGGCGCTGATTGGAACGACTTTGAAATACCCTGTGTGGGGTTTCTATCACCAGAACGGAGGGAGCAAAGTTAATTGATTTGACTTTCAGTCATGACTGAAGTGTTTTGGTACAGGGTATTGAACCTCCTGACTCCTCCTCAGCTCCAGACACTCGCTAACCACATGTTGAACGCCTGATCTTCAAATCAGACCCTATCCCCGATCCCCTTTGCCGAAATTTTTGCACTTATCTCTGAGTTTGCCAAAAAGAAACCGGTCTATGTCGCTGTTTATAGATAGGTATGTCTCCCCCTATCTCTTCCCCCCTCTCACGCTGCCTCTCTCTCTCTCGGCTCTGTCTGGAGTGTATTTCACCAATGTGTCACCGTCTTACGTCTCAGACGTCGCCATGTGACGTAGTCTGCTCAGAGATAAGTTGGTTCGCTCTCTTGCCGGCCGGCGAGGACTTTGACCGCGCTGAAAATGCATATGTAATTCCCATTCGAACAGATGGTCCAATAATAGTGTATACAAGAGAAGGGGTTAAGGGAGGCCATGGGTTACACTAGTTTGCTGAACTTGTAGATCCTTATCGGCACATTGATTGATTAATTTCAATAGCATACATTAACATAATATCAACTTATAGATAAACATCGGTTATATCGTATATATATATTTAGATTCTAGAATATTTTTATATCTCCTGCGATTAAATCAGTCGCGCGTGACATGGAAAGTTTTTTGTTATTGTGGCAAACAAATTTGCATTTTGGTTAAAAATAAACCAAATGCTTAATACCTCTTTAAAGGCAGATATAGAAATAATACTCAATAAATTCTACTTTCTGGCTGTATATGTGATTAAACAACTTAGATTCGAGGTTCATGGACCCGTGCATATTATGCAAAAATGACAAATCTGTGACAGATTTGCGCTGACTAAATAAAAATATATATTTAATATATATTTTGCTAGATTTTACCTACTATATAGCAGATTTGCGTCAGAGTGTTTTAAATCCCTTCTCCGAACAGAATCTTTTTAAACAAATACAAATATTTTCTTTTTATTTTGTAAGTCACTTTCAATAAAAACAAGTTGAGTTTAACCTTTTTTTTATTGTTCTTTGGAATGACTGCTATTTATAAATTTAATAATACATTACGGTTTTTTGCGATTGTTTTACTTGTTTGAAATTCTTGTTGTTTAATTGTAATTGGAATACAAAATCAAATTGCATTCGTTTCGCTCGTAAATTGCAATTACAATAAACTGATAAATATTTATGTGTGTGTGTGTTTGTTTTAACAGGTATTTCAGCATTTGAAATGATAACATTTAATGTTCCTACTTTGATAAAATTCACTCTTCAACTATGTAAGACATTCCCATTGAATTGATGATTAATTTTGGCCACTTGAACTACTATCTACAGTATGGGGAATAATTGAATCAATACGTCAAGTGCACTTTTATTTTTTTACGCAGCGAATTCACTTTGCAAAAGGCAGAAGAGCAAGGGCAACTCACAGAAGCAAAAGCAAAAGCAAATGCAAAAGCAAAATCAAACCAAAGCAATAAATCTCTTCTACTCCAACGGTTAATGCAACTAGCAAAGGGTGTGAGTGAGCGAGAGAGCGCCCAAGAGCGGGAGTTCAATAAAGCTCTGCTAGATGCAAATAGCAAAGGGTGAGCGAGAGAGAGAGAGAGTGCACACACTTGAAATCAATAGATCGTTTATGTGTGTATCAGAGACCTGCAACGAGTATACTCGAGTATGTTCGAACTTTTCATCAAACGATCGAGTAACGAGTATACCAACGGGCTGTCCGAAAAATGTTCGAATCACAACGATCAGTTGCCCGTTTTCTGCTTGACTCGAAAATGATCGTTTGATATCAAACAATTTGGTTGCGAGCACAACGATCAGCCCCATAGATCGTTTGCTGATCGTTCGATTGGACGAACGAGTATTCGAACGAGTATTCAAACGCAACCTGCCTGCCCGTAATTTCAGTACAAAAGTACAAGCAAACGTTCGAGTATCAAGCAAGTTCGTTGGTTCGCTTGAGTTGCGAGACGTTCGCTTGCGTTGCGTGACGTTCGCAGTGTTGCCATTTATTGGGAGGAAAATATGCTAGTTCTAGCGGAAAAGGCTAGATTGCAATAAAAAATAATAAGAAAATTGTATAAGTATATATTTTTATTCTTCTTTTATTATTAAAAATTTTATAAACCATAATGGGTAATATAAAAAATGAAATATCTGTAAAATATGTGCATTGATTTTCCCATGTACACATAAGTAAAGGCTAGATCAAGCGGGAAACAATTTAGAGAGCAACACTGATGGCACGCGCAACAAACTGAGGGTTGTTTTTGTTTTGTGTGTATTTGTGCGAGCAAGTATTGTTATGTTTGACATACCACGCATTTCGCTTATATTTTTTTTAAGACAGAAAAACCCAAATGGAAGAGTATCTACCTGCTGCACATGTTGCGCTAAATGCAAAATGCCCCTTTTACAAAACTGAGAGAGTCATAGTCTGGCCAAACAAGGGAATTTCCAAAAGGTCAGCCCATCTACGTTTAAGTGTTGAGCGCTAGAAAAGGCTTCAGCACATTTTAATTATGTAAAAATCTTATGAATGAACAGAGTATTTAAAACAAAATTGCATTTATTATTAAATGTCAATTTATTTAAAAAACATTCTTTAACGCCGTCAAATCATTTTGTGTAGTACCACCGCTGAGAATATTTCATGCGACATTTCTAAATTTCTATTTGGCTTGCTTGCAACATGTTCCATATAACGGCATTATACTCGAGTATATACTCGAGTAAAACGAGTATAAGCAGGCCCGCGGCACGCACACAAACGATCGAGTATCAAATTTGTTCGAACAAAAACGATCACGAGTAGCGTTCGAGTATACTCGAAATTTTTATACTCGTTGCAGGTCTCTGGTGTGTATGCTCTTACTCTCAGCTGACGTGCAGCCGGCCGCTCAGGCGCTGCGCTGCTACTGTTTAGGGGTTAGACATGACTGCGCTGCGCTGTTGGTGCTCATTCGCTTGTGAGCAGCCGTCAGTGTAGCGTGTGCCCTAAATAAGCGTTGTGAGAGGAACAAACCAAACGGGAAAATATTTATGTAGGTGTGCGTGCGTGTTCGTGTGTGTGTGTGTGCAAATATATGTAAATTGTGCAAAGTGAAAAGTTGTAATAACAAATCTGATACATCTCAAGTGCAACACATTTTCATAACGTTGTAAATTAAAGTGTTTTTCATTCTTTTCTCACTCTTCTTCTCTTGTTGCCTCTCCCCTCTCTACAGCAAAAACAACTGTGTTTCTGTGCTAATTAAACTGTATTTAACAAATCAGCAAGTGCAACTGAATAAGCATAAACAACAAAAAGACAATAATAATAAATTAAAAAACTATTAGTTATTGAACAGCAACGCAAAGCGAAACAAAAAAGTTTAAGCAAGTGCAACGGTAATTGCGTATAATGGCACCAATAAACACTGACAATTGCGAATTTGAATGTGCAACAAGTGTTGAAAGCAGCAGCGACAACAGCAATAACTTTGTAAGCGTTATCGATAACGATATCGATAACACCACCAGCAACGAACAGTCGAATGTGTCTGATCTAAGCCAAGCGCCTGATGATGGAGAAAAGCAGCAGGAGCAGATGCCATGGGAGGCACCTGGTAAACAGGGACTCTACGATCCCCAGAACGAGCACGAGGCTTGCGGCGTTGGCTTCATTGTGGCCATCGATGGCAAACGGTCTCACAAGGTAAGCTAAATAATTTTTTTTTTAAATATACTGTAGACGTTTTTAAAACGTAGTAACACTCATGAGTCTACTGATATTCCTAACTTCATTTGGCAGATTCTACGTGATGCCCAGACCTTGTCAGAACGGATGAATCATCGTGGCGCCTGCGCCTGTGACAATGACACCGGCGATGGCGCTGGCGTTTTGGCCTCGATTCCGCATGGACTCTATGCCAAGGCTCTGTAAGTCTCAAACAGTCAAGCACACACACACACACATAAATAGATAGACACAGACACATGTCTGTCTGCTGTCGCCATTGAGGAATAGGTTACACGGTACTTTTGCACCGCGATATCGCCGCGATCTCGTGCGCGAAATTCACATAAATAAAAATAGTTCAGAGCTGTCTAACAGACGTTGATGCCCTTACCACTGTCAAGAGTATATTAGCTAAAGAAAAACTCAAGAGACTTTATCACTTTTTATAAAATATATCTAATCTTAGACACTTTAAAAATAGCAAACGGGTTATTCAAAGCAGTTTATTATTAAACTTTAATTAATTAGCGAATTTTATCAGCGTTAGATCAAGTTGTTGAACTTTAGCACAGCAGCAGAATTGGAATTTGATTTCTAAACTTGCAACCTAAAATAGATAAATAATTTAGTGACTAATCAAATTTTAAGTGAAGAGCTTATTTAATACTTTATTTTTATTATAAAAAGGTTTTTATATTTTTTTTTGATTTTTAAAGGGTATTTCACCTTGGTCATATTTGTTTCCGATTTTTACATTCTGTTCAAATCATTTTGTTATTTATTTACAACTCATGTACATGTGCATTTGCCACCGCTGTTCGCTTCATTGGCTTTTAGCAAACAGAAAATAGCAAATAAAATATATAGAATAATACCAGATGCACAGAACAACACAGATCAGGCGAGTGCGTCAAAAATAGTTTGCTAAAATGAGGCACATCCTCAAACCATTGAATGAGTTTTGTACTAACAAATGGCAACGAGAATGACCAAAAATGCATCTATTATTTTTGGTTATTTTGTTGTTTTCCGACTATATTTGGAACAAATAATTTTTCAAGCGCTTGTCACGCTTCTCCAACAATGTTTTGGGTATAGAATTTTAGAGAGGGGTAGTACAGGGAGTATGGGGTATTTATGTATTTTTTAAGTAATTATTTTTGCACAAATTGTTTCGCAATGCTCTTTCGCAAAAGTGCGCGAAATGGAAAAATACAGCAAGGTCTAACAATTATAACACTTGTAGTATATAGTATTCTATAATAACAAGCTTGGGATCGTAACATTTTAAACTCTATATAGTATATCTTATATATAGTTAGTTTATGCACCGAGTTCTGAGTTTTATGAACATTTTAAATGCTGTGAACAGATTAGATATAATTTAAAATGAAAGTGATTCGGATGCCACAGATTATAGCGTCTAATAACCCCTAGATCATTTAGATATAAGTGCTGTTAAGGGGGTTTATTTTTAAAACTAACTGAATACGCATACATTTGTATAAATTTATGAATGATTTATGCACACGCAGTACCTCTATATGTACTACTTTTAATCATATTTGTTTAATAATCTTGTTTACTCGACACCTTTGTAGACCAGACATTGACTTAATTGATATGTTCGAAATAATTTAGACTCGCGTCGCACGCCTGATATTAATCAAATTCTTGCAAACTTGTGAAATAATTAAATTCGCACTTGTCACGCACGTGCTAAATGATTGCGATTGAGCGAAAGAGATGGGCATAGAGTTAGAAAGAGAGCAGTAGACTCTAATAGAGAGCGAGCAACTCTTAGAAATGTGGGGCAACAGGTTTTGTAATGCCAAGTTCAAGAAACACAACGTATTACAGAATGCATACCCTGTAGCAACGTTAGGAGTTACAGGGGTGCTAAATTAACATAAATACCCAGTAAAAGTGTTAGGAAGGGGTATATTTAATTCCAATTAGAAACTATATTTCTTTTGTTACATTTATAGCGTTAAAATGGCTTGTCCAGGGTAACTCAGAGTCGATCAGTGTAGCTTACACTCCATGCACATGTTGTTTTATGAATTGCGCGTTTGACTGACAATCGGGCGTATGTGTAATACAATTTAAACAAACGCCTGATAGCAAAAAAAATGCAGGAACTATGAAAGGGGGTGAGCAGCGGAGAGGGAAGGCAGGGGTAGGGACAGGCAGACAGCTGTCGGGGAGGCAACAGCAGATGATTGCGCCTTATCAACAGCGGTTGATTCGTCACTTTTGACGCCATGGAATCCAATTGCTGATGAATTGAAGGGCAAAGCAGTTGACATTAATCAGAGCAACGAAATCCGCGCCAATTCTAACAACAATACACTGCACGAAAACCTAATCGGAGTTTCAAACACACAAACATTTTGTTGAGATAGAAATTTTATTCGGGGGAACCCAAAGGTTTCCCCATTGATGCTTTTCCAGTATGTAATTTCTTTGTCTTCCCTTCTCCCTGCAGCGCCGAACGGGGTATAACCCTACCGGACTTGGGTCAGTATGCCACGGGCATCTTCTACTTGGACGTAGCCCAGCATTCCTCTGCGGAGGCGGAGTTCAATGAGCTCGCCAAGAGTCTGGGGCTGAAGGTGCTGACGTGGCGCACAGTGCCATCGAATCAGGAGGCCATCGGTGTGGTAGCCCGCAAATCGGAGCCACTGTCACGTCAGGTGTTCGTGTTGCGTCCCGAGGGCAGCGATGAGAAGACCTTCGAGCGCCAGGTGTTTGTGCTGCGCAAGCGGGCAAGTCACGAGTTGTCCAAGCCGGGAAGACGTTTCTATATCTGCTCCCTGTCGGACCGTACGGTCGTGTACAAGGGTCTGTTCACCTCGGATCAGCTGTGGGACTACTACACCGACCTGAGGAATCCACAATTTGAGACCTACATGGCACTGGTGCACACACGATTCTCGACGAACACCTTTCCCAGCTGGGAGCGGGCTCATCCGTTGCGTGTGCTGGCCCACAATGGTGAGATCAATACATTGCGGGGTAATGTTAATCTAATGAAGGCTCGGGAGGGTGTCATGCAGTCGGAACTGTTTGGGGATCAACTTAAGAAGCTCTATCCGGTGGTCGAACCCAATCTCTCCGATTCGGGTTCCTTTGATTGTGTCCTGGAGTTCATCACAATGGCCAGTGACCGTTCGCTGCCTGAATCTGTGATGACTATGGTCCCCGAAGCTTGGCAGAACGATCGTACCATGCCACAGGAGAAGCGGGACTTCTATCAGTGGGCCGCTTGTGTCATGGAGCCCTGGGATGGTCCCGCTTTGATCAGTTTCACCGATGGACGCTACATTGGCGCCGTTTTGGATCGTAACGGTCTGCGTCCGTCGCGTTTCTATGTGACCAAGGAGAATGTGCTGGTCATGGCCTCCGAGGTGGGTGTCTACGATGTGGATCCCTCCCAGGTGACGCTCAAGAGTCGCCTCAAGCCTGGACGCATGTTGCTGGTTGACACCCAGGAGCAGAAACTCATACAGGACATTGAGCTCAAGGCACAAATTGCCAAGTCTCGTCCTCATTCCGATTGGTTGCAGCAGAAGGTGAGTTGGGAATGCCCTGTGCTCTAGGATTAGGTCAAGACACGCCAACCTGGTACACACATACACACACACGTTCACTCAATGAGTTTATGTTTAACAGTCACTGTAATTTGTCCTTTGTCCATTTCTCTCCCATGCTCACAAATGTCTCTGTCTCTGTGGATTGGTTTAGATGGTGAGTTGACGTCCCTTGCTCCGGGTCGACGTCCTTAGTTGTTTGAGTTTCTCGTTGTTCGTTCGCATCGCATGTCGTTAAACTCTTCCAAGAGACCCTCTTTTAAACCTGTCTCCCTTCTCTCCCCTTACTCAGATCACGCTCGATGAGATTCGCAATGCGAATGTGTTGAACACACCCGTCGAGGAGCCTCCTAAGGCACCGGACTCGCAACGCGGCATCTTCGATCCGCGTCTCTCGCTTTTTGGCTACACCACGGAGACGGTCAGCATGCTGCTCATACCCATGTTCAAGAACAAGTAAGTTTTTCCCACATAATTCTCTTGGGGATAACCGATTTTAACCCTTCTTCCCCTTGCAGAAAGGAGGCACTTGGCTCCATGGGCAACGATGCTCCGCTGGCTTGTCTCTCGGGCTTCCAACCCATTCCGTACGAGTACTTTAAGCAGCTGTTCGCCCAGGTAACCAATCCACCGATTGATCCATTCCGCGAGAAGGTCGTCATGTCCATGCAGTGTCCAATTGGACCGGAGGCAAATCTGCTGCAGCCATCGGCACAGCAGGTCCATCGCATTTGGCTACCCAATCCCATACTGAGCATTCCAGATACCCAGCTGCTCAAGCGGAACACGCATCGCGGCTGGAAGACAAAAGTCCTGGACATAACATTCCAGTACAGCGAGGGCTATCGCGGCTACATCGATTGCATTGATCGCATCTGTCGCGAGGGCACCAATGCCGCCCAGGCGGGTTACCAACTGATTGTCCTCTCGGATCGCGAGGCGGGCACAAAGGAGAGGGTTGCTGTGTCCGCTCTACTTGCACTGGGTGCCCTGCATCATCATTTGATTGAGACACTGCAGCGCATGAAGGTTGGCATCATTGTGGAAACGGCCGAGGCACGCGAAGTGCATCACGTGTGTGTCCTGCTCGGCTACGGAGCCGATGCGATTTGCCCCTATTTGGCCTTCGAACTGGCCCAGGCGCTGCGTGATGATGGCGTCATTAGTCCGGAGACGAGCGACAAGCAGATCTACAATGCCTACGCCCAGGCCATCGACACGGGCATTGCCAAGGTCATGGCCAAGATGGGCATCAGCACGCTGCAGTCCTACAAGAGTGCCCAGATCTTCGAGGCTGTTGGACTGGGCAATGACCTGGTCGACAAGTGTTTCCGCGGCACACAGAGTCGCATTGGTGGCGTCACCCTGGAGATTTTGGCCAAGGAGGGACTGCAGCGCTTCCAGCTAACCTTTGGCAAGGTCTCGCCGGACACTCGCATCCTACGTAATCCCGGACAGTATCACTGGCGTCATGGCGGCGAGGCGCACATCAATGAACCCTCCTCCATTGGCAGTCTGCAGGAGGCGGCGGTCAACAAGGATCTCAACGCTTTTGAGGCCTTCAAGCGGACTACTTTGGACAGCGTAAAGAAGTGTGCACTGCGTGGTCAACTGGAGTTTGTCACTGATCGTCAGAAGATCGACATAAGCGAAGTGGAGCCAGCCAGCGAGATAGTCAAACGGTGAGTGGAGTTATTCTCTTGTATTATCCTATCTAATAACTGATTCTCCCTCACAGCTTTGCTACCGGCGCCATGAGCTTTGGCAGCATCTCCCTGGAGGCTCACCAGACTTTGTCCATTACCATGAACCGCATTGGCGGCAAAAGCAACACTGGCGAGGGCGGCGAGGACTCTGATCGCTATCTGAGTACGTTCAAGGATTGTTCAATGTTTAAGCTTACTCCTCATGTCATTTCTCCTCTGCTCTTGCAGATCAAGATCCCGAAAACAGTCGTCGTTCGGCCATCAAACAGGTCGCGTCTGGTCGCTTTGGTGTCACAGCCTCTTACCTGGCCAATGCCGATGATCTGCAGATCAAGATGGCCCAAGGTGCCAAGCCAGGCGAGGGTGGTGAGCTGCCTGGCTACAAGGTGACCAAGGACATTGCCAAGACACGTAAATCGGTGCCGGGAGTGGGCTTGATATCGCCACCTCCACATCACGACATCTATTCCATTGAGGATTTGGCTGAGTTGATCTATGATCTCAAGTGCTCCAATCCCAATGCACGCATCAGTGTCAAGCTGGTCTCCGAGGTGGGCGTGGGCGTCGTAGCCTCTGGCGTAGCTAAGGTAAAGATTCTCAGTTAGTTAAAGTTATCTGTATTAAATATGGTCACACTTTTCTTTAGGGCAAAGCCGAGCACATTGTCATTTCTGGCCATGATGGCGGCACTGGCGCCAGCTCCTGGACAGGCATCAAGAACGCTGGTCTGCCCTGGGAACTGGGTGTGGCTGAGACTCATCAAGTGCTAGTGCTGAACAATCTACGTTCGAGGTAAGTTCCTGATTTCTAAGTGGAATTTAAACTATGGGACTAACACGCCCTTCTTCCTCTATCCTTCCTCTTGTGATTAAACAGAGTAATCGTGCAAGCAGATGGACAACTGCGCACTGGTTTCGATGTCGTTGTGGCCGCTCTGCTTGGCGCGGATGAATTTGGTTTCAGTACAGCTCCACTGATTGTCATGGGTAAGTCTCTAATTTCTAATAAAGGATCTGCCTCTAATCTCCCTCTTCCTTCTAGGCTGCACCATGATGCGCAAGTGCCACTTGAACACTTGTCCCGTGGGCATTGCCACACAGGATCCCGAGCTGCGCAAGAAATTTACTGGCAAACCAGAGCATGTGATTAACTTCTTCTTCATGCTGGCCGAGGATGTAAGTAATCCCTCTGTGGTTACAATTAAAACACCCACTAATTCCAATACTCCTCTTCTAGATTCGTCAAATCATGGCAGGTCTGGGTATACGCAAGTTCCAGGATCTGATTGGACGCACTGATATGCTGAAAGTGGCCTCTCAGCGAGAATCAAAGGCCAGCAATCTGGACCTTAAGCTGCTGCTGCAGCCAGCGCTGGAGCTGCGCCCCAAGACCAACATTGTGGGCGGTTCGGTGAAGCAAGATTTCCAGCTGGAGAAACGCGCCGACAACAAACTGATTGAGCAGGCTCAGCGCATCTTCAGTGGCGCCGAGGACAATGTCATCGTAAAGATGCCCATTCACAATGAGGAGCGTGCTTTTGGCTCCACGTTGAGCTATCACATTGCATGTAAATATGGCGAAGCGGGACTGCCCGAGGGCAAGAGCATTGACATCTTCCTGGAGGGCTCGGCAGGTCAAAGTTTCTGCGCCTTCCTCGCACGTGGCGTTAATGTGACCCTGGAGGGTGATGCCAACGATTATGTGGGCAAGGGATTGTGTGGTGGCAACGTGGTCATCAAGCCACAGGAGACAGCGCCCTTTGAGTCCCATCTCAATGTCATTGTGGGCAATGTCTGCCTCTATGGCGCCACTGAGGGCACAGCTTTCTTCCGAGGCATTGCCGCCGAGAGATTCTGTGTGCGCAACTCGGGCGTGACCGCTGTGGTGGAGGGTGTGGGCGATCATGGCTGCGAGTACATGACTGGGGGCTTGGTTGTCATCCTGGGCTTGACTGGACGCAATTTCGCGGCTGGCATGTCCGGTGGCATTGCCTATGTCTATGATATTGATGGCTCCTTCAAGCCCAAGGTGAATCCGGAGTCTGTTGAGCTGTTGCCCCTGCAACTGGATGAGGATGTGGCGGTGGTAAAGAAGCTGTTACGTGACTTCATCGACAAGACCGACTCGAAGGTGGCCAAGGAGCTGCTTGCCAACTGGGCCCAGGAGCAGACCAAGTTCGTCAAGGTCTTCCCCTACGAATATCAGAAGGCTCTCAAGGATCTCGCTGAGCAGGAGGAGGTGCAACAGCCCGTTAAGGTTGCAGCCATTGCAAATGGCAACGGCAAACACGAGCCGCACATCAAGGACATCGAGGAGTCCATCCAGGATGTGGCACTCGAGCAAAAGCGTGCCGATCGTGTCCTGGACAAGACTCGTGGCTTTGTTAAGTACAAGCGTGAGGCGGCTCCATATCGTGATGCTGGTGAGCGTCTGCAGGATTGGAACGAGGTCTATAACTTCCCACATGTCCGTAAGAACCTCAAGATGCAGGCAGCCCGCTGCATGGAATGTGGTGTACCATTCTGTCAGTCCAACTCCACGGGTTGTCCGCTGGGCAACATAATTCCCAAGTGGAATGACCTCATCTTCCATGGTGAGTGGCAGGAGGCACTGCGTCAGCTCTTGCAAACGAACAACTTCCCGGAGTTCACGGGACGTGTCTGTCCGGCTCCTTGTGAGGGCTCCTGTGTCCTGGGAATCTCTGAGCCAGCGGTTACCATCAAGAATATCGAATGCGCTATCATCGATCATGCCTTTGAGCAGGGCTGGATTAAGGCCGAAATACCAGAGACTCGCACGGGTAAGCGGGTCGCTATCGTCGGCTCTGGACCCTCGGGCTTGGCAGCTGCCCAGCAGCTGAACCGTGCGGGACACTTTGTAACGGTCTTTGAGCGCAATGATCGTGTTGGAGGATTGCTGCAGTACGGCATTCCCACCATGAAGCTGTCCAAGGACGTTGTCAAGCGACGTGTGGATCTCATGGCCGATGAGGGCATCGAGTTCCGTACCAATGTGCACATTGGCAAGGACACCAGTGCCGAGAAGCTGGTCAAGGAGTAAGTAGAGATCAGAGTGAGTTTTTTTTTCCCAGCTAATCCCTTTCAATCTCCTCACAGCTTTGATGCCGTGCTCCTGACAACAGGCTCCACCTGGCCACGTGATCTGCCCCTGGCCAATCGGGATCTGAAGGGTATCCACTTTGCCATGGAGTTCCTGGAGGCACAGCAGAAGAAGCAGTTGGGCGGCAAGAAGGATATCATTTCGGCCGAGGGCAAGGATGTCATCATCATTGGAGGCGGTGACACTGGTTGCGATTGCATTGCCACCTCGTTGCGTCAGGGCGCCAAAAGCATCACCAGCTTTGAAATTCTGCCGGAGCCGCCACAAAAGAGGGCCGAGGACAATCCCTGGCCACAGTGGCCCAAGGTGTTCCGTGTGGACTATGGCCATGAGGAGGTGCGTCTCAAGTGGGGCAAGGATCCGCGACAATACTGCACCACAACCAAAGAGTTTGTGGGCGAGAATGGTCACATCAAAGGCGTCAATACCGTTGAGGTCGAGTGGACCAAGACGGAGACGGGACAATGGCGCATGCAGGAAGTTGCCGGGTCGGAGAAATACTTTGCTGCCGATCTGATACTACTTGCCATGGGCTTTTTGGGACCCGAGAAGTCGGTGCCCAACGAGTTGAGCCTGGAGCTAGATCCACGTGGCAACGTCAAAGCCACCAATGGACAGTATGGCACCTCGAATCCCAAGGTCTTTGCAGCGGGCGGTAAGTATTCAGTGCAAAAAACCCTTAAGACAATGCTAATGCTTTCGTGCTCTACAGATTGCCGGCGTGGCCAATCGCTGGTCGTTTGGGCCATCACGGAGGGTCGTCAGGCAGCGCGTCAAGTGGATTCCTATCTCACCGGTCATCCCAGTGGGCTACCAGGACCAGGTGGTGTCATAGATCCCACTGGTCCCAGGACTTAAGCGCCTGCTGATCGAACTCGAAGAAGATGATGATGTGGATGAGGATGGTTGGATGCGGAGAGTGTGTCTGTGTGCGTGCGTCGTCCTTAGCTTGAAGAACTTCGTGGGTTTTTCGGTTGGAAAACCATTTTGCAATTTGTGATTCTTATTTTCGCGATTTTAGATTAGTTAACAACAACAACAAAAGACTTTAGTTTATTTACACTATTAAACACGTTTTCCTTTTCGTTTTATTATTATTACTTTTTTTTTTGTTGTGTTTGTTACGACGCCACGCCCATAAGGCGCTGCTGGCGATGCCCTCCAAAACGTAAACGCTGAAAATGCAATGAAAAATGAGAGAGAACGTCAATTAAGAGTGCAAAAATAATGTTTATAAATTCCCCATTCACTTTTTTGGGGTTTAAACAAATATCCAAATTCAAGGACAATAACTAGAAATTAACCGTTACTGAGTTACGAATGATAAAAAAAAGCTTAAATATTTAGATACGCATTTTTGTTCCATATAGATGTTGTACTTATTTAATATTTTGTGTATTTGAAAATTGGTATGCTGATTTCCCAATTACTCAAGAATATTTGGAATATTATGTGTAATTACAATAGCTGAAGAAAATATGTAATCATCTCAGTCTATATCGAATTGCATTTGTAGATGTTGTTTCGTTAATTTTGAGCTACAACTGAATCGTTAATTGCAAAAGTACCTACTATTTACACGATATGCATATAAATTATTGGTATTTTGTAAACCAGATGTTGAATGTCGCCTATCACTATATACGTTTACCAAGAAACTTATGCATTAAATTATATATACATATATATACCATATACCATCTATATACAAACATATATTTGAAATAAATTGGTGAAGAGTATTAAATATATTAATAAAGTGTTGCAAACAAAATAAAAATGTATTTCAAAGAGCTTTTTATTGCGCGCCAAAACGTATAATTTAACAAAAAGTTCGCTGCTATAACACTCCGTTACACACCGATACGTGAAAAGTATCAAAAAATTACCCTGTCATCGATGTTTCCCGCTTTCAGTGTATACACATTGCCAGTCGAAAAATAACATTTCTTTTCGCCATAGGGCAGCACTGTGCGTCTTTCGCACGCGTATTTTTGTGCAGATTTTGTGTAGAAATTCATAGTTATTTGTTGTGAAAATAGTTAAAAACAGCAATAAACATGGCGCAATTCGATCTAACACGCATCAATTGTCAGTATTTGGACAGACATTTGACTTTTCCACTGCTGGAGTTTTTATGCGGCAAGGAGGTTAGAATACTCGCTGCTTCGTGTCACCGTCATCACAAATGGCAAAATTCATGAATAAGCCGCATAATGTCTTGAATTATTCAATTTTTGTAGATCTACAACCAACAAGAGCTGCTGGAGTACATTCTGGAGACGGTAAACAAGACTAACATGATTGATTACACCATGGACACTCGCAAGCGTCTCAATCTCAGCCAGGAGATGCCGGAGGAGCTGGTACAGCGTAAGGCAGAGGTGTTGGCCACTTTGAAGCAGTTGCAGAACGAGGTGGCGCCCATCATGAAGGCCACCGATATTCTGAAGAACGGTGAAAGCATGAAGGATTCAAAGACCTTTGTGAACGCACTGCAAAAGGACTACAACTTCAAGGTGGAGCACCTGGAGAGTGCCTACAAGCTGGCCAAGTATTTGTACGAGTGCGGTAACTACCAGGAGTCCACTTCGTATCTGTACTTCTGTCTGATTGTTATGTCGCCCAATGATAAGGTGAGTACTTTTCCTATTATTGGACAGGATTAGTTCATACCCTTCTTCTCACTTGCAGAACTACCTGAATGTGCTGTGGGGTAAGCTGGCGGCAGAGATTCTAACCCTTAACTGGAACACGGCTCTGGAGGATTTGACACGCCTGCGTGATTACATTGACAGCGCCAACTTCTCGACCATTCAGGCGCTGCAACAGCGAACTTGGCTCATCCACTGGTCCGTGCTGGTGTTCTTCAACCATCCCAAGGGTCGGGATCTCATCATTGAGATGTTCCTGTACAAGCCTCTTTATCTGAACGCCATTCAGACTATGTGCCCTCACATTATGCGCTATTTGGCTACCGCAGTGGTCATCAACCGCACGCGTCGCAACGCCCTGAAGGATTTGATCAAGGTTATTCAACAGGAGTCGTACACGTACCGTGATCCCATCACCGAGTTCCTCGAGTGTCTCTATGTGAACTTTGACTTTGAGGGCGCCCGCTTGAAGCTGCACGAGTGCCAAACCGTCATATTCAATGACTTCTTCATTGTCGCCTGCCTCAACGAGTTCGTGGAGGATGCGCGTCTGATGATCTTCGAAACATTCTGTCGCATTCATCAGTGCATCACCATCAGCATGTTGGCCGACAAGCTTAACATGAAACCCAACGAGGCCGAGTGCTGGATTGTTAACTTGATACGCAATGCTCGTTTGAATGCCAAGATTGACTCTAAACTGGGACACGTTGTGATGGGCACACAGCCGCTGAGTCCATATCAGCAGTTGGTGGAGAAGATTGACTCGCTGTCGATGCGTTCGGAGCATTTGGCAGGTCTAATTGAGCGCAAGAGCAAACAAAAGAATCAAGAATCGATCGACTCCTGGAAATACTATTAAGCATTATAAGATTTATTCACATTTTTTGTATCCAACCTGAGTAGGAAATGCTTTCGTGGCATTACAATTGTAATTACAGTCGTCACTTGGCGCGAATAAAACAACATCTATATTCGCATAGCATGTGTTTAAACTTCAGCTTTGCACCCCTTACCCAACCTTACACACAGTGATCAGTCAGTGCTGAGTATGCTCAACATTTAATTTACTTTTATTTCCATTGGAATATTAAGTTACAAAACATAATACGAATATGCGACTGTTACAAAAAATTTATAATTTGCCTAGCCTAGAATGTGTTACGCCCCTAGCTCTAGTCCTAGTCGTAGTCGTAGTTCACTAGTATAGCTTCTTGTACTAAAGACTGTCTGCTGCGTCTGGCACAGCTTGAAGATCAAACAATTAATTGCTACCTGAGCTTGTTCTTAGCTCCAGGTGACACCACCATCCAGGCACGTGTGGGCAGATTCTGTAAATGTCTTATCCATTTGCGTACGACTAGCAACCAAATGATGCCATAAATCACACATACTATCGCCTCCAGATAGTAGCCGTCAAAGATTATCTCGCACTTGCCCGATGCCTTCGTGCAGTCCTAATAAGAAAAAGGGTTTTTAGACACATCTTGGAGCTGCAGGCTAACCAGTAAACTCACCTGTTGTTCTTCTTTGTTGAGGCATGTGTTTTCCGGCTGTGTGGTGCACTTCTTCCAGGTGAGCACATCAACGAGCCAGAGCACCACAGTGTTGGGCCAATTGCCACCTAGATTGCACAGGGTATTCAGGAATGTCATGTAAGTGCCGCCCACAGCTGGATCTGAGATCTTGGCAAAGAAAGCCATGGCAGCCACAAACATGGAATACAGGAATACCTGATAGCAACCATAGCTGACAATGAGCAGAACATAGTAGTAAACAGGCACCTCGCCTCCCGAAATCATATATGGCGTGGCATAGGCGATTATTGTGGCCACCGTGGCCAAGGCAATGCGCCAGGGAATGGCTCTCAGGTACAAGTCCATGGGGCGTGGTCCATTGGTGTACTTGCCTACGATGATGGGTAGAATGAGCTGTAGTGGAATCACGGGAATGGCCAGCAGGGCTAGCTTCTCCTTGGGCACGCCGGCATCGATGAGCTTTAGAGAAGTGACTCCATCGGAGGCAGCAAACGTTACTTTCACAGTGAGCAGTATTGCTGCCAGAATTTGTACTGGTCGCTTCCTAACCATGTCCCACAATACCTTGTAGCTCTCATGGATGTTCAGCTCATGCTCCTCCTTATAACGTGCATCGGTATGGGCATCTTCAATGTCGTTCTCCTTTTTGAACAGCGCCACCAATGTAGTGGCCACGATGAAAGTGATGCCCCAGAACCAGAGGAAACGTGGCAATGTTATCATGCCCACATCCTCGGGTACAGCACGCAGGTAGGAGTTGCAGAAGTCCTTCGACTCGAGGGCAATGAACACGACATAGCCCAGGAAGTAACCAGCAGTCTGTCCCACACTGTTGCAGGTTGAGGCATAACCCACATTGCAGCGTTTCAGCATGGTCAGGGCCCAGCCATCGACAGCAATGTCTTGGGTGGCGGCCAAGAAGTTCAACACGAAGAAGAGTAACGTCAACAGCGGTACATTTGGATCCACACCATTGCCGCCCAGCCATCGATCCACGTGAGCCGACAACAGCAGCATGAAACCACCGAGCAGATACTGCACTGGCACCAGCCATGACTTACGGCGTCCAAAACGTCGCACATACAGCGAGTCCACAATGGGCGCCCAGAGCAGCTTGAGGCTAAATGGCCAATAGGCGAACGAGAACTCGGCCTGTTGTTTGTAGCTGGCACCACGGTTCTGCAGCAACATGGGCACAGCAGCGATCAGGCCAATGGGTATACCCTGTAGTACATAGAGGAAGAGGAGTATCGCAATATTGCGCTTATCGCCACGTAGATCGGGCTTCTCGTGTTTATCATCCGCATCTGCAATTGACTCGGCGATTTCTCCCCGCCCATCTCCGTTCTGTCCACGACGGCGCTTCGACATGTTGGCACACCCGCAGACTGCTATCAATACATAAATGTGCTTAGAATATGGAACTTGTTGTTTGTGTTGTGGTTTGGGATTACCCGCAGTTGATGTGCTTAATCGCAGCTAAAATTACAACAATACTGTGAGGTCCACGTCAGTTAACGGCAGCCTCACTCCAACGGTCAATTTGGCCCACTTCCTTATCTTGATCTCGATCAAGGTTGTACCTCAACACGGTTTGGCGTACGACGTTAATAACTTAATTTACACTCTTTATTAAATTCATTATGACGATGTGGCGACGGTTTGTTGACGTTTGCGTTCCGCAAAATCCAAGTACTTTTCGTATTTATTGCGACGATTCTCTTAAGCATCGACTATCGAAGTTCGATGTCGCCTGGCGAATCGATATATCGATAACAAAACAGCTGAAAGCTTACCAGCACCATAACGGGTTTTTCTTCATATCAAAGGCAGTAGGTTAAATAACTGTTATCTTGCTTACAGCATCCACGTTGTAAACAATTAGGCTAAAATAAAAGATTTTTATTTGTTTTTTTTTCGTTTCTTTTCTATTTTATTTATTAAGTAATAAAGTGATTCGGACTGTCGTTGCTTTGCTTACGCATTTCTGCTTGCGATTACATATTAAATAATTTTATTACAATCAAAAATTAAGTATACAGATACTGATTACAGGCTCCAAATCAAAAAACACGAAACGGCTGTTCTCAAATAACAATTTGCAATTCATTACAATTTCATAAATTTCATTCCTAATCGATTTCTATGAAAAAGAGAAGGCTTCCTAAACACAACATTTGAGATTGAGTTGACTTTTTGCTTAGCTTAATTAATAAAGATATTTAATTGAAACTGGCTGGCTGTGAGTGTGTGTGGCGAACGATTGATAAAGTCGCTTTGTATATGTATGCTTTTCATTACTTCTCTTATTGTTTTGTTTTGATAGTCTCCGTCATCATTCTCATCATCGACACTAACTGCTGTTCTAGCTGTTTACCAAGATGGCGTGCGCTATTTAATTAACATTGTGGAAGGCCGCCATTGCAAACTGTAACGGTTTCGGTCGGTTTCTATTTGGCGGGTGAACCGCAGAAGACTGACTCCTCCCACTTGTGGTGCACCTCAGGCGTAAGATTGCTTATCTGCACATGCACAGCTTGATGTTTCTCGAATTTCGGCGGAATGGCGCATAGTCGATACTTGACCTCATCGCCAGGCATGGGAACATACTCCCCTTCGATGCTGTTTTACAGAATGAGTCGGCATTAAATGGCTTCAATTGTGCATTATTCATTAACTTACTCGGAAACGTGACAAAATACATCCTCGTCACCGCCGTTTGGTGTTATAAAGCCGTGTCCTTTGGTGCGGCTAAAGGATTTCACAACGCCACACACAACTGGATTCTCCATGGCGCGCGCCGAACTGTAGTTTTATTTTTGGTATTTTGTCGGTTATTGTGTGTGCGCGCGCGTGTTTGTGTAAGCAGAGGCGAGCCACATGGAGGAGAAGGAGAAGCAGACAATTAAATCAATGTCAGATGATAAGGTCGTTGGGGTAGGGTGACCAAGGAACCAGGGACTTACGTCGAGGCCGTGCGTGTGCGCCGCGTTATGATGGGACTCGGCAGTTGCAGCGACGAATTTGGACTATGGCTATTTTGATGAAATATTGGCGGCTTAGCCGACAGCATCTTTTCGGGTGTTTTTGGCTCAGCCATCCTTTTTTTGTTGTGGTTGCTGTGCTGGTTAGTTGGTCAGCAAGCGGTGGGGAATGATGTAAGTGTAGTTAAATTGGTAGCGTCAAATTTGGACAGCAACACTGGCAGTAGTAGTAGCAGCAGCGGCTTTCGATTGTTTAGCGCGCACGTGTATGTGTATGTGTGAGTGTATTTATCTCACACTTAAATGGACAGCAGCCAAGTCTGTCGAGTTCAAGGACAGGGCGGTTAGTCAGCAAATTGCGTTGCGCTCAAAGAGTTTTTTTTTTTGTGTTCAATGTCGCTTACCAAACTGGCAATGTAACAATTGTAGCGCACTTTCACCTGACCTCCAATTGGTAAACTATATGTGTTTAGGTCGCGAACCTTGGGATTTCTAACTAATGGCCTGCATCCAGCCAACTACTAATACTGATGCAATTTTTAACCGCACTTTGCAATTCCACCGGCGAATGACTAATGGAGACTTCAGGTGCGTTAATATGAGTGCATAGAAATTGGCTTATATATACACAAAGCGGCAAAACTCGTACTTTCGGCAAAATTTGTAATTGCGTTATAGCAGTTTATACGTTTCTTTCCGTCATAAAGTGCAAACGAATGGCGTCGGCGGCGTCGAAGTTTTATCGCATAATATCGATAAGCTTTTTTTATTACTCGATACTCGATTGAAAAACGTTGCCATATAGTTATATTCGGCAGCGTTGCCACATAATGAATGCCGCTTTAATAAAAACAACGCGCACGAAATAAACAGAATATAATTGACAAGAATGCTTTAAATTAAATAACTATAATTTTTAGTTTAAGCATTTTTACCTTTGTAATAATTAAAACTCACTTACATATTGAAGGAATGAGTGACGACGATTCGGATTCAACAGAATATAATGAGATCGAAGACGACGAAGGAGTTGCTATTGTCGCAAACGTCCTGGCTGATCAGTATGATCTCAGGTTCCAAGTGCCTGTTGCTGATTCTGATTCAGAAGACTCCGTAGAAATTTTCGAAGATGAAAGCAATCCGGCATATTCGATGCCATCCTCTGCTGATGAAGACAGCAATCCAGCAACTCCAGAACCGGAACCAGAGTCCACAGTTGAGCCTGATTCTGATCCTGAAGTAGCAGAAGTTGAGGAGCCCACGACTTCGAATCGAGCACAACAATTGCAGCAAGCTGCTGAAGTAATCAATTTAGAGACTCCATCACCGCCCAAGAAACGCAGGCGTTCGTCCCCTAGAGACGCCCAGGGGACGGGCACTCCAGTTGCCAAAGCAGCCTCAAATGATGACGACGAAGATGATGGCATGACCTGCCCCATTTGCTTGGAATCATGGGAGATGAGTGGCGAACATCGTTTGGTCTCACTGCGATGTGGTCATCTCTTTGGTGAGTCATGCATACGTCGCTGGCTAATGGAGAGTCAACGCCAGTCGGCCGTTAAGGTGTGTCCACAATGCAAAACGAAGGCCACCAATCGGGACATACGTTGTCTCTATGCCAAGCGTCTGCGGGCTATCGATCGCACCGAGGAGCATGATATGCGGAGAGAACTAGATGCCGAGCGTAAACGTAACCAGAGTCTTTCCATGGAGCTGGCCACGACTAAAATGGCCCATACTCTGACCATCACTAAGCTGAATACTCTGCAGGTCGACTACGAGAGATTGCGACAGATTGTGCGCGCCGGCGGTGGCGGTCGTGGCGCATTTGCAGACGATCTGGATGGTGGAGGATCCCTCAAGCAGCTCAAGCAGTTGGCCAGTCATCGTCTGTATATGGAGAAGAACTTTGAAATCACACGAGATCCCGGCTGTCGTGTGCTGCTCTACTCAGCTTCACATTCCACACTGCTAGCCTCCCAGAAAAGCTCACAGAATCTTTTTCCGGGCTACGGTGTGCGCTTTATTGATGCTCCCAGCTTCCGGCCATTGCATTTTATGCACACCTCAACCATGATGGTGCGGGATATTGCCTACAGCGAGAGCCAGCACCTTTTGACGGTGGCTAGCCGTGATTCCAGGCTCAAAACATTCGATATAAGGACACGGCTATGTAGCTTTGTGTTCTCTGCCAATGCCAATCCCATTTGGTCATGTGGATTGGATCGCAACGATCGGGAGCACTTTCTCTACGCTGGAGACTTGCGCGGCGGCATTTATGTATTCGATGTGCGTTTCCCAGAGACAATACTCAGCGAGTTCCAAGCTGATGGTAAGCTGTCCAGTATCTCATTATCTCCCAACTAAATCTTTGTTTTTCCCCACAGATAACTTTAGTCCTGTGATAAACATAGCGCCTGTGCCCGCAGGTAAAGTGTTCACCAATGGTGGCTTCCTGGTCTGCCAACTGAGTGCTGTGAAATTCTACGAGTATGCCAATGATACGGCCGTACCCACACGCCTTAATGTGGACGGTCCCTTTCTGTCCATGCAATATGATCCTGTGCAGGATACGGTGCTTTTCTCCGCCCGCTCTAACAGTCAGTATCCGCAGTCACGTTTCATACTTGGTCAGTTGGAAAAAATCGATGGTGTGCCTGTGTTTAAGGTGAAGACCACAATATTTGGCTCACCCGCCACGCCCTTTATGACGCGTCCCACCCAGCTAAGTGTGGAGGACAATACCCTGGTCGTTGGCTATCTGCAGGACAACAAGCAGCTTATGATGTACGATGTGCGGCGAGAAGAGCGCATTCAAACAATGCCCGTCAATGAGGTAATCTACGACATCTGTCCAGTAAACACACCCACTGGCAGTTACCTGGCCGCTTTAACGGACAACAAGTGCCGCATCTACAAGGTCAACAGTTCCAGAAACTGATCTATAATCTTGCTGTGCAAATTCCGACTGTTAAACTATAGTTACATAAGAATAAATGTTTATTTGTTAATGCGTAAGTCAAGTTAGTGAAAAAGAATCAATTGATTAATATATATTTTTCTTGTGGCATTTTATTTAATTTTTATTTTTATCATATTATTATTTAAACATTTTCGTGCTTGTTGCTTCACACACACAAACTTCTTTCATTTTATAGTATAAGTAATATAATATATTCATATCTTTATTCTGTTATTTTTCGTTTTTTATCACTTTACACACAGATCTTTGCTAAATGCTATAAATGTTTTTGAAGAGGTTTTATTTCTTTTATCTTTTTGATTTTATTATTTTTATGTACTTTGATTTTGTGTTTCAATATTCTAAACATTTTTTGGGCAATTACATACATGTACATTTTATTATTTTGAGTATGAAATGTAAACGAAAAACGAACAAAATTTAATGAATGTTTTGCAAAAGTGTTTGATTAATTAATATACACATATAAAGCTATAGAAAATGTTTAATCAATTTTTTTATTTTTGTTTTTGTTTTGAAATATAAATTCCAAGTTTTATTGGGACAGTCTCAATTGTTTTAAAAAGCAAACACACATACACATTTGAATTGTTTAAACATTTTCATTATGATCGTTTTGATGCGTTTTGATTTGGTCTAAAACTAATTTTGTTTTTGATTCGAGTCTTGTCTATTTTAGGCCCCATTTCTATGTAAAAATTGTATATCAAAAAAGATCGTTGGTCACAGGTGTTGTTATCCATTATCCAATAAAACGTTCAGCTATAATCTTGTATATATAGTATATATATCTAGTTAAAGTTATAGTTTATGGAGAAGTTGTGTGAGTGTAGTTCAAAGACTTTCAAATGTATCTATACTTTTCAAGTATATATGTGTTTTATTTGTGTGTTTTGCAGTGTGTCAGTGTGTGTGTATTACGTTTAAAGAATACATTATTATAGTAATATATATATATATATATATATATTTAATGTTAATGTTTAGTAGAGAGACATGTATGTATGCTGATTTGTGAATATGCTGCTGTGGACTTACAAAACTTACGAACTTAAATAATTGTCGAGAACTAAATGTACATTTATGTATTCCGTATATAAACACTAGATTCACTTAGGCTAAAACTAACTCAAATTGAAAAAAATAGACAGAGAAAGACACGGAGACAGTTGGAGTAAGTAGAGATAGAGATAGAGATAGTTAGAGTAAGAGCGATGTCAAAGATTTAGAGATGAAAGAGGATTGGGAAGAGGGTAGCTGGTTAAACGGGGATCGGCTTTAATCAGTGCGCGCATAACGCGGCACAATATCCTCATTAATCCAAAAATTGCAATGCTCGATATCCTTCTGAGCAACTGCATCCTGCCCCACAATGATCACACGACGACTGGAATCAAACGACTGCACCGTGCCATGTGAGACATAGTAGTAAAAGAGCTGCTGCATCGCAGAGACGAAACGTCGCTGCTCCACAGTGTGTGGCTCGTAGCGTCCAAGTATGGCCTGAACATCGGCATCGACGGTGGCCAGCTGATCCTCGCCCTCACCCTGGGTGACCACATAGAAGGGTACACTCGGCTGCAGGCGTGCGTTCGTCAGCAGCGGGCAAACGGTGCGAATATCGGTAATGATCGACACAAGACTCGTGTAGTTGGTGGCACCATAGCGCTCAATAATCTTGTCGGTTAGTCCCAGGGCACCCAGTTGGGAGGCCTGCAGGTAGGAGCGCACCTCCTCCGCTGTCCAGTTGGCGTGCAGTTCACGCAGCTTGGGGGTGTGACCCTCATGGGCTGTGGCACCCATGACGAGACGTGGATGCTGTTGCTCACTGGGCGTGGCCACCTGCTGCCAGGATTTCTGGGGATGCTGATAGAGTATGTCACCGTCGAGCACCAACCATTCATGACGATTGGCAGTGCTCAGTTCCTGGGCCTGGGGCAGATCCACGGGGAAATTGAACCAAGTGTCGGGTGTGGCAGCCCACAATTTTTCACTGGATGCATCACGCAAGCAATCTGCATCCTGGCAGTCCAAAGTGGCCATTAGCTGTTGATTCAGCGTCTCTGAATCCTTCAAGGGTTTACCCGGGAAAATGGCCGAGGCGGAGGAGGCCCAGGCACGTGTGTAAAGGCCCTCCAGCTTCTGGGAGCTAACCAGCGCCGAGACGAGTGTGGCACCTGCTCGATGTCCCAACAAGGTGACGGACTTGTGATTGCCACCAAAGTTTACAATGTTCAGCTGGATCCACTTGAGTACAGCGATGATATCGGTAAGCGCATAGTTGCCCGAGGTGTGTGGATGCGCCTCCTTGGTGAGTGCATCAAGGGCAAGGAAACCAAAGACACCCAAGCGGAAGTTGGGGCGCACAAAGATGACATCATGGGAACGGGAATAACGAGCCGATGGACGTAATATTCCTGGCGATGGACCCGCTAGCGATTCAGCACCAATGAGCACCACCACAGGCAGTAGATTGGTATAGCGCACATGGGGTGTCACCACATCCAGGTACAAGCAATCCTCATCACCCACTGTGGTGCCATTGCCCAAACGTTGAGTGCACACTGTGCTGGCATTGTGCGTCTGCAGCGTTCCATTCCAGCAATCCTCGATCTTGTTTATCAGTTGGGCTGGCTGCCAGCGTAGATCATCGACTGGTGCCTTGGCATATGGAATGCCACGGAAGGCAAAGGCGCCATCATCCTTAACACCCTCGACCATGCCACAGCCGGTGACCGCCGAGATGTAGCGTCCCTCTCTCAATGGTGGCGATGTTAGCGCCTCGTGGGTGAGCACATAGCCAATGACGGCGAGCAGGAGCATAAAGAGTAAGATGCCGAACACAATCAATGCATCATCCACGCTGCACTTGTAGCTCATCAGGCGTGCCCACAGCGAGATGGGGCGATCTCTCTCCTCCTCCTCTGCGGCCAGTTTCTGCTCTGCTGCCAGTTTCTCATCCTTGAGTTCGCTCTTCAGATCATCGGCGCCGTTGCTCTTGAGTGGCGCACGATCGACAGTGTCCTGATCCTTGAGAGAATCATCTAGAGTTTCCATGGAGGCCAAACCGGCCTTGCCCAGACCCAGTTCAACATCATCGCCGGACTTCTTCTTGGGCATCATGTTGGCAATGGGCAGCTTGATGGCATTAAGTAGACCACGCTTTGGTGGTGGATCTGCATCCTCGCCAGGTGCTGCTTCTGCGGTGGCTTCTATAAACAGAGAATGGAGTGGGTTAATTGAGTGAACTGGCGGGAATTAGTTACTGCTAGACTCACCTGACTTGGCATCGGCGTCACCATTGGTCAGCTGCTTCTTTTGCTGATCCTTGTCGGCTGCAGGTTTGCGCACAAAGAAGTTGCGCAGACGTTGGCCGAGATTAGCACGTGGCTTCTGCTCCTCCTTGGGCAGTGCATCGCCATTGGCCTCCTTCTCCTCGTCCTGCTGCTGATCCTTATCCTTCTCGAGCAGCTCACCCTCGGCACCATCGCCCTCTGCCTTCGGTTTGCTCTTCATGAAGTAACCGGGTAGTTTCAGGCCACCAATGGGTATCTTTTTGGGCTTCACCTCACGCTCCTCCTTGCTGATCTTCTTTTCATCTCCATCGCCAGCAGCGCCACCATTCGGTTTGTTGCCATTCTCGGCGGGTATATCAATGATCTCCTCGCCCGATTTCTTGTTTTTGGCTGCATCTTTGTCTTTAGCCTCGGCCACTGGAGACTTCTTGCCCGCATTGGGTGTGGCTGGCTTCGATGTCTGTGGACTTGGTGTCTTTTCCTTGGATTCGTCTTTCTTGCTGCCCTCCAACATTTTGTCGGTCTCCTTAGGCTCCTCCAAGGACTCCTGTGCCGCTGCTGTCGTCTCAGTCTGTGGCGTTTCCTTCTCCTCGAGCTCACCCATCTTAGCTAGGTTAATGTGCTGTTGTTTTGCTTTGCTGGTTTACTTTAGAGAACTCCAAGTGAATTCTGCAATAAATAAGACAGGAAATTGTTAAGAATTAGGACTATATTTAAAACACTTTGTTATTAGCACATTTTAAGAATTTTCTTCACAATTTCCTAACCTGGACTTAGTTTTGTTTTAGCCTCGTTTTATACTTTAGTTAACTTTGTTAATATCTTTGGTAACAATTTCTTAACGATTTTTTTGTACACTTTATTTATTTTTATTTAGTTGCTATGCAGCTGGAAGGGATCTAGGATCTATCACGATCGCGTGCTGATTTGCTTCTAGCTGACGTTCATTTCCTCGCTCGACTTTTATACGCGAGCCAAGGAAAAATCCCTAAATAAAATCCCGGAAAAGCCGGCGCAGCTGATGTCTACTGTCTGACAAATGTCAACGCCGGCTGCATCCTACGTCCTTTGTATTTGTGTTTTGTGTCTTGAGCAACTTTTTCTACCTAAGCACGAACGTGTCCTGTGTGTACCTGGAAAAGCACCTCAGGTAAGCGTGAAAATTCGCTGTCAATTCAATTTTTCAGGGCGGGAAGACCGCAAATTTATTAAGCAGCCAGCTGCGCCTTAACCTCCCTACTCCCCCCACCCCTCTCCTGCCTAGAGTACAACCGACACGACTGTACCCCGCTGTTGCCTACAAATACGTGCGCTTCAACGCATTTCACACATTTTCTACCAATTTTCGAAATTAGCGGAAAACTTCGAGCGCAACGAGCGCTGCGCAAGAAAACGGGTCGTCCTTTTTTGGTTCCAAGGACATGTCCGGCTAGGTTTTAGTAATTAACGTACAGACGCCGCTGTCCGCTGCTTAAAATGTACACATATTATTATTCTAGCACGTTCGGGATTTCAGTTTGCCTAATTGACCGCAGTTCTCCCGCCAGAAGTCATGGGAAAATGTCCTTTTTTGAAACAGAAACAAAAACTAGTATTTTTTAAACTGAGCATTAAATTTGCATTAGTCGAAAAAAGTCTGTTAATTTTTTAAGAAGTCAAGAAAGTCATTTAATTGACATTAGCTTGGGTATCAGCTAATAAGGGGAAGTCTTTACGTTAAACGAATTTTTATTGAAATAAGCAGTGAGGTAATCTGCTTTGATTGTTTTGCTAAGTCACCTAAGCAATAATTAAATATTAGTTAGCTAATTTATCAAATGATTGGTGTAACTAGCAAAGTCGATGACATTGCATTAAAAGATTAATTGCTCTGCGATAACAATTCCTGGAACAATTTAAAGGAATTCATTAAGGATTCTATTGGTTTGTTTGAGCTAGGAAACGCGACTTATATATTTAAATATTTTAGCTACAAGTTTAACTACACATTGGCCCATTTTAAAGGATTCATAGACGATAACGACGAGTAAGTAAGGCTACAGAGACTTATCGCTGCTGATCATTAGCTCTAAGTCATAATCTGTTTTATATAACTTTTCTATCTGCCTTTTATTTAAAGAGAATTTTTAATACTTTAAAAACTGGAACAGTTTTTAGCTGATAGCAGATAACTCCACAGATTTCTTTGCCAACAGAACTAATATCTGTGTTATCAACTGCAACAAAGTGTCGCTGGGAAGCAGAAGCCTCTAGAACATTAACAAGACTCAGTTATAGAACAAGCTACGCATAAAGTGCAAGAAACTGAAGCAAAGGAAGAGGGGGGAGATGGAGCTAGAGTGGAAGAAAAAATAGGGATTTAAAAGGGAAAACGATGTCAAGTCGTGACCTCTGTCTCATGTCTGTTTTGCTGTGGCATGTAAATCAACCGAAATTCCATTAAAATGTGAACTCAAAGTTCAAACATGTTGCGTGTTATAATCTGTGGACATTATTATCATTATCAGTGTTTGGTCAACTGCAGGGAAATTGTGCAGCGTGCTGGAAAATTCAATAGCTGAGAAAATGGAGCAGAGTAACGCATTACACGTTGCGTATCGAGAGTGAAAAGCCAGTGGCAAAGTGACATGCGACACAAAAGAGGAAAAATAAAAAACACACAGTCAACGCAATGGAAATCCAATTGAAGCGGATTTCAAAGGCATTAGACAGGCAGACAGTGAGAGAGGGAGCGAGGGAGGAGCTAGGTTACACAAAGGGGGGGATTGTGGGGCATGTGACATGTGGCAAACAGACGTCCGTCCAGCCTTTAGTTACTTCAGAAGCAGGTCAAAGTAATTACAGTGCACTCCAAAAAGATACTTCCACTCAACCGACTTCAACTAGCAGCTCTGTCTGTAACTGTATCTATAACTGCAATTGTATCTGTATCTTTTGCAAAAAAAAGAGTCTATCGCGTCGTAAAGCTAAATTCCAAAGAGTCATTGTCGTTAATTAGCTGAGAAATGTGTGTTGAAAGACACACTCCCACTCCCTCTCTCCTCATGATACGCCTCCCTCTCCCCTCTTCCTTCTCGGTGTCCATTGAAGGGGCCAAAGTTGACGCGCCCATTGTCACGCATCTTGCGGCTAAGTAAACACAAATATAATATATATCTTCTGACAAGGGGTATATACGACTGTATGCCACATATGCCATGGCAAACTCTATAATTTGCCTTGCCTCATAAATTAAATCAAATTCGAAAATTGCGTTTGACATGCGATTCCTGTTTCTTCTCCTCGTGTACTTCATTTTCTGTAGTTCTTTTGGTGCCGCACATGAAAATTGCCGTTAAAACATAAAAATTATTTAAGGGAAAGAGAGCGAGCGAAGGTACAGTGGTTTGAATGTAGAAAAAGAAAGCAAATTAGGCAAGTAACCAAAAATATTTAAGGCTTTTTAATGAGTTAAAATACAAATATATTTATGGACAAATTTTAAACTTAAACAATTTTTGAAATCTGTCGAGAAACACACATTTTCCTCTAGAGACCTTTTGATTTGAGTGTCAGCCCACTGTGCAGCGCTTAAAAGCATGCAACATAAACGCAAAGCCGCCCATAAAATGTAATCCTCCCCTTAAGTCGCAAAAAATAAAAGAAAACAATAAAAAAAATGCAACAACAACGATAACGAAGCCAACGACAACTATGCACAGACACGACAACAACAAATGCGTGAACTTTAATCAAGTCTACAATAAATTTTGAAGTATCTTTCGACATGTCCAAAAACACTTTGAAACGCATAAAAAATGCAATTGCAGCCGAGGGAGGAAAACGGTGGGAAACTGACAACTGGTCACTAGTAATTGCTCTCAGTGTTGTTGTTGTGGCTGTTGTTTAGTTGTTGATTCTAACTGCCAACATAGACGCAAACCTGTAAGTGTCAGAAGACAAAGAAAGGGGGGGAAAAGAGAGTGAGAGAAATGACTAAAAGCAGTCGAGCATGAAATAAAATTGTTGTAGGAAATGATACGAAAAAACAAAATGCAACAAGGGGTGGTGTAACAGCGGAGGGGGTAGCTCAAATGGGGGTGTTCATGTTACCAAATACCTTAAAAAATATTTGAACTTGTTATTGTTATGATTAGTTTTACCGTTTCTTGACTGAAACACGCATTTGTGTGGCCAAAACTTTGAGCCATTTGCCAAGTGCCGCCAGCAGATGGCGCCAGCGTGTTTGCGTGCTGACATGCAGTAAAATTATAGTCACAACTGCAGGACATTTGAACAGGATATTATATTAGAGGGTAAAACAAAGTGCATAGGAGACTTATGAGTCTCCATTAAAACTCATGATAAGCATCAATTTTCAGAGCGCTTAAAGCTGCACTTAGTATTATATTTAACTGAAATCAATTCTGATGCCATACGAGGAAATTCGTCTAGACAGGGAATGCAATTAACACTCGACGTGGCTGCAAGTGGGTGGATAATTGTTGGAAACTCCGAGTTGAGGCGCCAATGAGTTTTCTCTTTTGCCAGGGGGCTAAAGTACAGTGGCTCCTAGTTAAAGTGACCGCAATCAGTGGCAAAGGCAAACAATTTAGACCCTGTACTTAAGAGGAGTACGCTGATTGTTTGTAATAAGCAACAGAAGGTTCCAGAACATGTACAGAGACTTTTACAGCCTACTGGCTCGACTGCCGTCTATTCTGCTAGTTTATTATCAATTTGCAACTCATATTTCAAAACGGCGGCTGCCTCGTAACGAAGAAGTCTATTTGTCATCCGGCCATGAGCCAGGTAAGGGCCAACAGCAAACAGCTAACAAGAAGCTACAAACTACAAGCTAACGCTCAAGTACAATTGCCTTAGGGCAGTATCTGTGAGATACAATTTATTTAAAGTTCCGCCCGCTGTAAATTAACTCGCTTTTGATTAGCTTTTGTTGTTGTTGTTAATTTCATGGCAATTAATCAGCAAAACATGAGTTGGAGTAGGTGATGAGTTGCGGCTAATGATACCCGATTGTTGGCCAAGAGCACAAAGTTCATTTGCAAGCACGTGTCTCGCTGAACTCTAGAAGTTCGAAACAGCAGCAGAACAGGAAGGAGCAGTAGCTAAAGGAGGCGAACCTGCTGCTCATCGAGGCATAAAATGAAAATTTTAACTCAAACTCAACTTTAAAACGACCTCGAATGAAATTGCGGTTGAGGGCTTTACCTCTCTGCTCCTCTTTCCATATCCTTCTTTATCCAATTTCCACGTGCACGTGCAGAAGTTGTCCGCAGACGTTTGCTCGTCATTCCCGGTGATAGATGACAATCACTGGGCACAGGTAGAGCACGCAAAGGGGTGAAAACTCCCTAGGGAAACTATCAAAAAATATAAATACAAAAAGGAGGCGCCATTTCGCTGGGGATTTGAAATCAAACAACAAACGAGAACTCGAAATTTTTATGAATTTGTAATTGTGCACCAGGGGCAATAAAAGAACCATAAACCTAAGCATATGCTGAGCTAGAGTGTACCCTGTAAATGGGGTAAGCTCTGAATGTGTACACAATTTAATATAAACAGGGAATATTTAGATTAAAATGGGTACAACGCCTTTAAATTAATAATAATAAACCATGAAATCGGATACCCTGTAAGTGGATAGGATTAAATTGGACACCTTGCAGCCTTGGGAAACTAGTAACAAAGTATTATAAACGTTCAAGTTAAAGACCTAGTCATAAAAATACGATACCCTATAGTTTATCCAATAAATAATGCTGGTTTAGTTTATGTCTAGTTTACAGGGTATCTTTCAACGCCTTCCCTCTTTTTGAAAACCTTCTTCTAGCAATTGTTACGGGTTTTCTATTTCTTATCTTCAAAAAGGATCAATTCAAGATTTTATTGCGCATTTTTGGTGAACAAACAAGAAGATATCGTTTCGTATTTCTAAGTATTCCTCTCCCTTTCTCTCTCTGTCTTCCTACAGTTTTTCTTAACATTCGCTTTTCATCTTTGCTCAAGGATCTGTTATTTTTTATGAGCCAGGCGATAAGCCAAAAGATTGAAACACTCAGATAAAAAACAACTACAGTGAACACACTGTACACTGTACATTGAAAGGCACCACAGGAGCACTTCAGATTGGACTACGCATGTTGTGAGTTAGAATCGTTAAGTTTTTCCTGAGTTTTCTTTCTATCTTTTTTTTCTGTTGTATTTTTTTGGACTGTTTACTTTGTGTGTCAACAGTTGGACAAGGAAATTTATGAGTTGTGCCTCATTAGTTAGTGTCAATAGAGAAGAACTGCAGTCAAGAGTCTACTCCAGTGAAAGAGAGAGACAGGGAGAGCGAGAAAGGGAGATTATGAAGTATTGAAACAATAACAACAACAAGATCGAGACTCGCGTGGAGCATTAGTGTGATCGTTGAGGGATTTACAACGGCCATAGAGCCGGAAAAGCCAATTGAAATGAAACATTTGACCGTGAACCCAAAGGAAAAGCAGTTGGGACAGGGGAGTGGAGTGTAGAGCTCACACAACTGTTGAAGCGTTTGTTTATCTTACTATTGGGGAAAAGTGTTGAAAATGTTGTTTAATATTTTCCCCGCTTCGGTACACTGCCTCATCCCCCTTTTACCCCTTCCCACCCCACTCCTTGCGTCTATCAGCAGAAAACCTTTTGCCAGCCGGGAGAAATTAAAGTCTCTAATTGTTGTTTACATACCAAGTGAAAGCACTGCCGCCCAGTGACAACAACAAGTCACGCCCACTACAACCGCCCATTACATCAGAAAATTCAATTCAGTTTTCAGTTTTTCCTTTTGATTACGCAGTGAAAATGTAGCGCGGCTTTTTGTCTTTGAAAAAAGCTGGCAAAACAATGTACCCTCAAAGGGGAATGGGAGTTGGGAGGAGGCGGGCGTGGTGTAGTGCTCCACACTGGAACAGTCGCGGCCCAATAAATCTTTGACGCATGGAAATGCAAATGTTGCCTCTTCAGTTTTCCCCAATTTCCCCCCTACTTAGCCCAACACGCCCCCTCGCTTCCTGTGCTCTCTTTTTTTCTCAGCTGTCAAGTCTTCTTTTTGTATTGTTGTGATTTTCCTAAAGTTTTCATTTCTTTTCTTTGGCTTTGTTGGAGTTTTTTCTTCTCTTGTGTTGATGATTCCCGGAAGTCATTTGGGCGCCTTTTTTTTATTATTATTATTTTTTGTAGTTGTTGTTGCTGCTGCTGCACAGCTGTCCCGGAATTCGCCTATTCAACAATAATTCTGCGTCTCGCTTTCTTAATTGCCCAGCGACCTATTAATTTATCATTGAATTCGTAGCTTTAAATTCCCATTTTGGGGATTTATTTTGCTCTCCTTGCATATTAATGAGATAGATCCCCAAATTGTTTATTTTTGGCTCAGCATTTCCACAGATGGTTGTTTTTTTAAAGAGGTATCTTTTCAGTTTGGGCTCGAAATTCATGCCCGATCGAGAGATGTCATTTTTGTCGACTTAGCGCGTTATGTTTATGAAAATCTTCAAAAGGATTAAATACACATTTCTGAACTTTTCTCATTCTGATGGATGTGCTAATGGAATTGTTTCCGACACGAGCCAACAAAAATCACGAAAGAAGAAAGAAAGAAATTTGGGGGAACGAAGCGCGAAGAAATGTATTAATGGAGGGAGTAATGACACGAGCTATTAGTTTCAAAATGCATCCATTAATGGAGAAGGTATTCACCTAACGTGAAAAGAGCTGAGATAAATGTATTTCTTTATTTAACAAATGAGAGTTTTGAAGTGAAGTTTGTTTGTAAATTATGAGAGGGAGTTTTCAAAAGTTCAGCTGTCTTAAAAAATGGATAATTCTTTTCTTAAACTCCTCAAATTTTTATATTAAATTAAAGAAATTAAAAGTTCTTTGTTTCATATTTTTTACTTTTACTTTTTAATAATCAGATTCTTACTTGTTTCACTTTAGGCGAAATTTGGTTGAAATATGGCAATTGGGAGTAATCCGAGTGTGGCGTGTGAAGAGAGCATGAAAACGCGACCAGAATAAATCTGAATACGAATTCAAATTCAATAGCGAATCCTGCAGGAGACTCTTTTCGGTGTGTATAATAACAAACACACTAACAGACACAGGCACACAGATTTTTCTTATTGTTTGAAATTTATTTCTTATTTTTGCACAATTTGTTTTTACACTTTCCTTATAGGCAATAAGAATATTTAAAAAGATATCCTCTACACAGCCGTTTGAAGTTTTTTTTTATTTTTATAATTTTTGATTATTTCCTTTTGATTTGTATGTTGTCTTGTGTGAGAGGGGAATATGGAAATAAAGAGGCTGGAAAAGTGCTAGTCGCGTGCGTGTTGCTAAAAAGCTGAGGAACCGAAAGCGTGCGGCGTCTAGCAGAGCGTGGCTCAAACTGGCGGCCAACGACGCCGTCAGCGTTGGCAGCATTCGAACTGGAATTGTCTACGTGCGCGCGTTCGCTCTCTCTCTCATGCTCTGCCGCTCTCTTTCTTTGTTGCTCGCTCACTGGAAGGCAGCCGTGGCTGCAATTGCACAAACAAAACAGAAACACAAACTGCCGGCATAGGGGTGGCCCATGGCCCATTGGAAAGACAGCAGAGAGCAGCAGACGCTCATTACACACAACGCTCTCTCTCTCACTCTCTGTCTTTACTGCTCTCATTCTGCTGCAGGGATTGTGTGCATGCAGTAAGAATAACAACAACAAAAACAACAGTTAAAGCAGAAGCAGCAACTCATGACGACTGCGGCACATGGCGACGGCTTCGTTGAGGTTTTTTTTTTTGTTTTGTTTTTATTTTTTGTACAGTAAATGCAAAATACTTTGTATGTACTGTTACAGGCTGAGCAGGGGTAGGAGGCAGCTCATTGGGATTCCGTTTGAGATTCACCTAATGGCACAAGTGTGTTGAGTGTTGTTGCTGTTGCCCTGCCAAGGATAAGGCGCAGTATATGTATGTATAAGTAAAAAAAACACCTGTCGCTGTGGAAAAATCAAGCAATTGATGCGTCATAATAACTAACCCCTGCTCCTGTCCCTCCCAACCCCCATTCTCAACCTAACCCCTTTTGTTTGGTCTCCTACCCCTGAGAAAAATGAGTAAAGCAGAATTGTCTTGGCCATTTTTCATGTCACATTCTGATGCGTAGCGAAAGTGAGAAAAACGTCAGCAGGAATCAACTTTAAGTCATTGGGAATTATGAGCAGGATTTGTGATTTAATTTAAAAAGTAAACTAATTAAAATTAAGGGCTTTATATAATTTTTAATGTAACAAAATTTGGTAAAACTAACCACAACTCTGTCTCCCACCTATGCCCACATGTCAACAACTTTCACGCCTTGCGTATTCATAGGGGTAACCCCCTCCACACCCCCGTATTTTTTAGATGTTAACAAATGTGGACAGTTTTACAGAAGCAATTCATTAGAAAATTGTTAGTAGCAGCAGCTGCCACATGCCACCGCTGCGTGGCATAAAAAATAAGGTGACCATGGTATGCGTATCGCATTACGTGGAGTTCCCAAAATGTCAGTCAACATAATGACGTATGCCTGTCACGTTGGTTGTATTTTTTTCCTGGCCAACGATCGAGGATCTTCAGTGCTCCTGAGGAGCGGGGGAAACCCGCCAAATGCCGCGCAACGGGGGCGTGTCAAGCGGAGGAAAGGAAGTGACTGAGGTAGACTGAGAGACAGACAGTCTGACAGACGTGCCACATATGGCAAGTTGCTCTTGTTATTCTTGTTGTCATGTGGGTTGTGTGGGTAATTAACAAGTTCATGTTTAATTTAAATTTGGTTCAGTTCGCGTGGGCAACAGGAAGTGCTAGAAGATTGCCCTTCCTTCCTTATAGGCTTTCCTTGACTATAGAGTTGTTTTCTCTTCCGACTTCGACTCCACCCCTGACTCCTTCTCCTACTCCTTTTCTTCGTGAGCTCGTAATTCAATCTATAAATTTACTCGGGGGCTTGTCAACGACTTGTATCTCATCCATTTTGTTAAGTTCTTCCCAAAAAATAAAGAACCCAAAAGCCGCTTAATGTTTAAGCTCAATTATATGGCTTTTTTGTCTGGCTGTAACTCCATCCGATTCGCCCACCCCCCTTTATGCTGGCATAATTGATTCCTGGCCCAAGCGCCCTCAAGTAGGCTATAAACAAGCAAAGCGCCAGCTACAAATTCAAGGCATAAAACGTTGTGTCGAGCAGTTTGTGAATTTGCGAAAAATATCATAAAAACACAAAAGTTTCGACCTCCTGTGGCGAATTAGGGGGTGGTGGGAGGGTCGGAATGACAACTCGTACACCATCCAGTTGGTCAGCGGTTGGCCGAGCAACCACAAAGTTTACTATTTTATTTACCCAGCAGAATAGGGCGAGGCAACATGAATGGACATGTTTGTGGCACGTTGCAGGACAGCAAGTGGAGTTAATGGCAGTTTCTGGTTGCCTCCCGGACATGGAGAGCACTTAAAGTCGAGGTTAAACACCTCAAACTAAGGGATGTTAAGAAAAGTAATAGCCAGAAAGGGTTTTTCATTGATTTCCTTTTATTTTATTGAGTTGGGGACTGTTAATCGATAACTTGAACTTGCACAATTTCTAAAAGTGCACTCTCCCGACTTTCTCTAGTTTGTGCAGCATTCAAGGGTCAGTTTGTCTGTAGGTTCAATGTCTGGTCAAAGATCGAGTATCTGACAGATACATGCAAGTACTTTCCTCAGGCTTTCTACAACAAAAGACCATTGAGAGTTGACACAAAAGAGATGCAGAGTCTTAAGTCGAAAATGATGCTTGTGAATGGAAGAAGAAGAAGATGCTGCATCTTTAACAACAACAGCAACAACAATGCGACAAAAGACAACCATTAAAAGTTACTTAAAATCTTACAACAATTGAAAACGATAGAGTAGAGTGAGAGTGCAGCGAAGAGACTGGAAAGAGAGTGAGGATAGAGATGAGGGTGTCCACATGCGCTCAAGTGAGTGGAAAGAATCACAGACAATAGAACCAACATGCAACAACTGCAAGAATTGCTGCTACCTTGGAGTGAAGTGCGAAAGCAACTTGACAACGGTTAATAATTGACAATCCAATGCAGCTGCAACTGCAACTACAACAGCCACACAATCATAATGAACACACTGATCTTCATAACGATGTTGATGATGATGGGGCACAAAAGAGACGAAAAAGATACAAAGCAGTCGTTGCACTTTTAAAGTGTTGCAAGCACTCGAAAAACACCCACTTGGTTGCCCCCGAGAGGGGAAAACGCTACCCTGTCTATGGGTGTTAGGGCTTTGTCATCAAGTTTATACGCTTTAGAGTGGGCGTGACAGTAGAGAATGTATCTAAAGTTAACGAAAGGGCAAGAAACACAAAGTTATATTTCTTAGAAAGTGCATTGAATCTTCGGCTTGCCAAAGTGTAACTTTTATTGTGATTGCAGAGCTTCAATTGAACACACACACACATAGCCTCATACGCTTACCGACACAAAACTGTCGCAAGTTGCAGTCGGTTCCAGGGATTCTGACATTGACATGGTGCATGCAGCTTCTTCGCAGATGCAAGCAGCTTTGCTGACTGTGTGGGCGGCAGCACAACGCCAGCGACAGCTTTGTCTCCCTCTCTATGCCTCACTCTCTTTCTCTTTCTGTCTTTTACTACATTAAATGAAACTTCCTACAATTTCACTTCGTAAATTGTATCTCAAAGATGCGAGCGCCCAAAAAAAAGCAGCGCTCTGCTTTAATGCGACATAATTAATGCACAAAAGCGCGTTCTATTCATGTTTCATTATGCATGCGTTGGCCTCTGATTCGATTAACAAGTATCTTTCAGCTACAGATACGGATACATCTATAATGGAATGACTGCCTGGGAACGCTACACACACACACACCAAGAGCTACTTTTATTTCTTTTTTAACATTTTGATGCCATTTTATCGATTTGTCGCTGACGTTGCCACTTCAAAAGATACTTTATTGTATCTGTGTATCTATAACTCAATGTGTTTGTGTCAGTTTTGTTTTTTGTTAGCATTTTCAAGGAAACCCTTCAAAGTTTTGTTTGCTTTATTTTCTCAAACATGACATCGGGCCAACAGCGACAATTATCCGCTTAGCGTGTTCGGGCCAGTAGCAATGGGCAAAGTATCTTTAAGATACAATTGAGTCATAAGTTACTGGGCAAGCGAGATCGTCAGACTGACCGTCTTTCTTTCATTCCTACACTCTTTCTAGCTGTCTGCCTCATTCAATTCAACAACTGACACCATCAAATGAAAACACATTTTCTCAATTTAGCGTCTCAAAACAATTGGTCTATCTTCGAGATACACAGATACAGAGGGGCAGCAGTCTCTAATGAAGTTGCCGCAAAGCCAAATTAAGAGCCGCGCTGTGAGCTGTATCTGACGGATTGCTGATGAGTCGACAGCTGAGCCGTAGAAAAAGAAGAAGACGATAAAAGTGTAATTACAAAAGTAAAGGAGAAAGAGAAAAAAATAAACTCTAGCGCGTGCTACTGAACTCGTTGAAAAAGATACTTTTTGTAGGGAAACAATAAGTTTTTTCGATTTAGAGCTTAAATCGTTTGATAGATACTTTTGTATCTTTTGGTCTTTGTGACTGCAGGATACTTAGGAAACTGCCAGATACTATTGCGAATCAGCTGCCAGCTGCATTTGACATTTTTGCACTTGACAATGTGCCGGAAATTGATTTCTTATTGCGCCAGCTGCAAAAAGATACAAAAGTATCTCAAGAGTGCAGTGTGTGTTTGAGCGTTTGTGTGTGTGTGTGTGGGTTGCTGCTGCGATATGAAATTATGACTCGTATAACGATCAATGTGGCAGCTTTAATGGGGCACAGAAAGAATCTTCATGCCACACAGAGACGACTCCTTCAACTCGGGTGGTCGGAAGTTTAATTAATTTACCAAATGGATCCCTTTCTGCGCGTGGGTGTCACAAAGAGGCCAAAGCTCCAAAGTCGTTTTAAATTTTAATTTTTTATTAAAACTCACAGCGAACGAATGTAGAATTGAACTGCCTGCAATTCGGGCCAAGAACCAAGAACCGTTTCAATAAGTGCCGCAAAGTGTGTTGCATTTTGCATATAAATGCTAATTTTATTAACTGGCCAACACACACGCACGCACACTCACACACACACGTGTTCTCAGCTCAAGTACTCAAGTGTTGAATGTCATTAGCGCGTTGTCGCCTCGAGGTCTGGAAATGGAGTTGGAATTGAAGTCCGAATCCGAATTCAAAACGGAGTTAAAGTTGCTGAAGCGTGCGAGAACTAGTGAAAGAGGCAACGGTGCAGTAAACACAACACAAGAAGACTCTGTAATAATTATGTGGGAGAAAACAGGTGTACCTAAAAGAAATTTCTTTGTAAATTGTGATGGATTTTAAACTTAAAGATACAAATGATCCAGGCTTAAGTTAAACACTTGCCAAGATACATTTCATCGCATTTTGCTGTCTTTTAGATCTTCTTTAAAGAACCTTTTATGATTTACAAGTACAGGGTCTAAAAACTAACAAATTGTTGTTGTTTTTGCTGCTGCTGCACTTCGTTAGCGCTTTTAAAATCGGGAATTGGGGGAACATATATCCGTAAGTGGACGCTTGATGACCGGAAACGACGCCAGGGAAAAGCTACATGAGTCGACTGACAAACGCGCACCTGAAGCCAAGTTCAAATCCAAATAGAGAAGGTGAGAAAGAGCGAAAGAAAGATGGTTCAAGAGAGGGGAGCAGTTAATGACGGCATTGGCCTATCCAGATTTGGAGTGCCTTGGCGGAATTGATTGCCCGCCCTCTCTCCCTTTGTGTGCTCCGCTTGGAGCAGCAACTCCCACACGAAGCACAAATCGGAAAAGATGTTGCAGCTGCCTTTAAGGAGACTTCGGGCCAATTCAAGCGCAAAGCTGTCCAAAGTTAACAAGCAAATTGATGCAGTTGCAAGTTTCAAGCTGCAACTGCAACACGGGGCCATGCAACAGCAGCCACAACAACAACAGCAAATGGCCCAGCGACATGCAATTTTCAAATCGCAGATGCTACAACAACAACAACAACAGCTGGAATGGAGCGTTTAAAAATAGCAGCATGTCACCAGCAACAACAACTGCACCATCGATGTGGCAATGAAGCAAAAAGCAACAAAAAGAAACTCCAGCAAAACAGACACAATCTCAAAAGGCGCAGGAGAAAAATAAAGTAATTGTTGGGTTGGTAGATACATTTAATGCGCTACATAAGTATTTCAATAAATAGATAGATGTTATACAAAATTATGTATGTTAGGTCAACTCAATAATAAACTTCTTCAAATATAGTTTACATAATACTTGAATAGGAAATGATGTAGGATTGTGTACTAGATTTTTTAAGACTGAAAAAACTTTAAAATGTTCTTTAAAAAAATAAATGTTACCTTAAACTTTCAACTATCTGCTAGATACTTTCTAGTATGTTATAGCTTATAAGATACTAAACTTACCAATATTAATGCTAGTACCCCAAACAATCAATGAAGCTAAAAAGAAAAGAATAATCAGTTAGTGATTTTCTCAGCGGCATTTAAAAAGAAGTTTATAAAATAAATTAATAATCAATTTTGAGTTAGTAGCTCTACAGAAGTACTTAGAGCCTCTTTCCCTACAATTGCTGATTGCAAAACTCATTTACAACTCTGACTAAAAAAGCGCAAAAGAGTCGAGTTTTATGGCCGATGAGTGTAGCTCAGTTTTGGGTACCGCCCAAGGTGCATTTTGCCCCTTGGTTTGATCGTGACGTTGCGATGGCTTTGATAAAGCGCCCACCAATTGACAATTGGCCCAACGGATCAACGGATGGCGATGCCAACAGACGAGTTGAATATTTTGCGCTGTCATTTGCTGGGAAGTGCAACTGCAGCGACGATTAGAAAGGATGACAAAACAGCAATAGCTAGGTAGGGACTTAGGGTGGTAAAGAGGTGTAGTTTTTGAGGGAGGAGTAGTAGGAGTAGGAGGGAGGACCGTGGCATGTGCGTGATGCGCATGAGCGACGCGTCATTGTGCCTTAAATGGGAGCAGAGCTGCAGCTTGACGTGCGCTCCCTACGTAGTGGGAGAGGAAGCGAGATAGCGAGGGAGTGCGAGGGGAATACTCTGCAATTTTTAGACATTTCTCATTGTATTGTCGCTGTTTTTTATGTGTTGTTTGCGAATGCGCAGCGATGCGTTTATTAAAAGACAACAACACAAAAAAAAAGTAAGTAACAAAATTACAGTGGAGTTTACCCGACCTATATGTACCCAGTGTGCTACTCAAATGAGATTTCAAAGCATTTTAGGGACACAAAATGTGCTTGCTACAGGGTATAAAAAGCACAGCGGGAGGAAGAGTAAATGAGCGAGGGAGCGAGCAATGACAACGTGAACCGTCAATGTTGGGGGTGCACTATGGAAAGGGAACCGAATCAGAATCAGCGTCGGAGACAGAGCCAGAAATTGTCGTTGTTGCCATTTTTGGAGCTGGCGCATTTTAATCGCGCACTGAAAATCAAAGGCGAAAAGTGGACAGCAACAACAACAACAACAACGAGTGCAGCAGCTGCAGGCATTTCGGGTTCGCTGCAGTTTGAAAGTCGGGGAACATAACTCTTTGGGATCTCCCATCTTCCAACGTATTTCCTCCCGATTCCCGATTCTCCTCGTTCGCTCCATTTTAAGGTTTCCCTTTTGTGAATTATTGAAATTGCGCAGTTGCTGCGATTGATCTGGCAGGAAATAAGAGCAGGAGAAGCACAAAGAGCCAAAGAAGTAACTGCTTGCGGACTGAGTAATATTACAAGCAATCAATCAATCACTGAAATAGTCAAGATATCCGTAAGAGTCCATCGTTTTGCTCAGCTACCGTTTAGAGGCACAGAAAACTTATCATACCATCCAAAAAACAAGAGAAGCAAAAGCCACAGGAGCACGCGATTTATCATTGTTGGCCAACAAAATGTTTTTATCCTGGTCACGAACTCGTAGGAAACTGATCACGTGAGCTGAGATGAGACAAATGCCCAGGGCGTGTCTCTGTAGAGCGTTGTCAATCCTCTATTGGTCTTTCAAACGGAAATACTTAATGGAAATCACATGTTAAATGTAGATACACTCATCAGTTTAGACGCTGAGACACGAGAGTGAAAGCCTACATCAAACTAATCAAAGCATTAATTTTTAAACTAATTATAAACTTTATCATAATTAATGAACAACTCGTTAAAGCTACACAATACTTGTTAGCTATTTAAAGTAGATCAGTTGTTTAAGATAAAAAGACAGCGAAGTATTACTAATTTGAATTTAATTTAAACTTTGGTTGTTTCCCACAAAAGAGAAAATCTGTAGCAGACTAAAAATAAATGTAATTTTCATGTGGACTGCTCTTTAAAGAAATTCCGAGAAGGGGAAACGTAAAGGATATGAAATCTGCACAGAAACAGTACAGAATTTTCTGGCGGGACCATATGAATCAGAGACCTGCAACGAGTATACTCGAGTATGTTCGAACTTTTCATCAAACGATCGAGTAACGAGTATACCAACGGGCTGTCCGAAAAATGTTCGAATCACAACGATCATTTGCCCGATTTCTGCTTGATTCGAAAATGATCGTTTGATATCAAACAATTTGGTTGCGAGCACAACGATCAGCCCCATAGATCGTTTGCTGATCGTTCGATTGGACGAACGAGTATTCGAACGAGTATTCGAACGCAACCTGCCTGCCGGTAATTTCAGTACAAAAGTACAAACAAACGTTCGAGTATCAAGCAAGTTCATTGGTTCGCTTGAGTTGCGTGACGTTCGCTTGCGTTGCGTGGCGTTCGCAGTGTTGCCAGTTATTGGGAGGAAAATATGCTAGTTCTAGCGGAAAAGGCTAGATTGCAATAAAAAATAATAAGAAAATTGTATAAGTATATATTTTTCTTCTTCTTTTATTATTAAAAATTTTATAAACCATAATGGGTAATATAAAAAATGAAATATCTGTAATATATGTGCATTGATTTTTCCATGTACACATAAGTAAAGGCTAGGTTAAGCGGAAAACAATTTAGAGAGCAACACTGATGGTACGCGCAACACACTGAGGGTTGTTTTTGTTTTGTGTGGTTTTTTGCTCGTTGCGGGGGCGGTAAGGGGCGTGGCAACAATTTGAAATAAACTTGATCTGCTCGCGAAAATAACGGACTTATATTCCAAATTTGGTGTCTCTAGCTCTTGTAGTTTAAAAGATCCAGGTGTTCATACGGACGGACGGACAGACGGACAGACAGCAGTTACCGATGCTGCTTGTATGACAGCTTCTTTCCACATTGCAACGTTGCACGTCCCTTTCGGTTGTGTAATTAAAATTTAACATTCAAGCCAGAAATATTTAAGTCAGTTGAAAGCAGCGAACATATTTTAACTCTTTAAGATGCAAATAAGTTTATTTAAAGTACTTCAATTGAAAGCGCTTTAAAGTTTTTAAGTCCATAATCACTTTAAGGTATACATAAAATTTAATTGGGTCTTTAGCTGCAGTTGGCTTTCAAAATATTTCAATTTATTTTCCCTTGACTTTTTTTTTTACGTTTTTATCAGTAAACACCAAATAGTTTACACTTATTTAGGGGTAATTCCCAAAGTGTATTAATACTTCCTCTTTGAATGGTGTTTATTTGTTAAAGCGTTCGTCGATTGCCGAATAATTGTATTACGAGCCTCGGGATTTTTGATTACTCTACTGTATACATAATTTATCAAAATATTTGGTAAGGAATGAAAGAAAACAAATGTTTTTATATTTACTACGCGTAATAGTGTAGTTTACACAAATTTGAGATAAATATTATAATTTGGTTTTTTGCTGATAAGTCGAGGAATTTTTATTATTAATAGTTTTGAGGATTAAAGACCGTAAAGTTTATTAATTTTGGTTTTATATATTTCGAGCTTGATGTATTGCTGATAAGGAATTTCGTAGAATTTTGTTATAATCTGACGTATAATCTGTTGCGTGACGTTCGCTTGCGTTGCGTGGCCCGCGGTACGCACACAAACGATCGAGTATCAAATTTGTTCGAACAAAACGATCACGAGTAAGCGTTCGAGTATACTCGAAATTTTTGTACTCGTTGCAGGTCTCTGATATGAATGTCTCCCTCATTAATTTCCAACCAGGGAGAAAAAAAAAAGATTACTTAAAAAAGGACAGTTTCAAAATGAAATCTGGAGCTGAGAATGAGTATGGTTTGGGGAACAGGTTATGTTATGTCAGCAGCATTTTGGGCATAGCATTTAATTCCCCGGAAAACATTTCCGTGAGGAGTGAGGGATGTCAAGTGCTAAAGAAAGACAACAACGAAAAAAAAATCAACAACAGAAAAAGGTTTTGAGACAATGAAATGGCCAATTATGACAAATTTTCAAATGAATTTTAATGTTCAGATTTGGGGAGCGGCTGCGGAGAGACGAAGAGATGGTAATACAAAGGGAGTGTACTCGAGTGCCGACTCAACGTCATCATTAGCACCCGAAAATGTCAAGTGGTTTGTGAAGCGACGCCTCCCTTTTTTGGACCTACAATTCCCCCCACAATTTCCTCTTCCATTTCTCCGCCTAATTATGGCATTTTGTCACACGCTGCTGGAGCTGTTTCCTCTCTTTTTCTCTCTCTTCGACCACTTTCTCCCTCTCCTACTCCTCTGCAGCTATAAGCTTCTTTGTGGTTTCTACTTGGCTTGTTTTAAAGATTTTTAAATCGCTTTTCATGTCTTAATTGACATCGCTTGGCTTTCTTCCCTACTGCAGCTCCCGCTTACCTCCTCCATGCGACTCTAATCAAACAATCTTGTCCAGGCATTTAGCCTAGTTTCAAACTACATTGAAGCAATCTTCAGGTTCACATTGTGGGTCATACCAGCTAAGACAATTTGCCTCGATCCTTGCATTATCAGCAATTATCCGGCCAAAGAGTTTTTCACGACTTTTCCTGCCCGTCTATCCCAGTTTTTCTCCTCGCTCTGGGATTACACTGCCTGCAAGTGGAACAAATTTATTTGCCCGCTTCCAAAAACGACCATTAACAATTTTTCTAGCGACTAATCTTTGCATCTTGGCATTGGCAGTGGCTTTGGCTTTGGCATTAGCCATGGAGCTTTTGGCCAATAGCTTTTTAGCCAGTTTGCCGATGTGCTCATAATTCACCCACCAATAACCGATGGTCATGTTTCAGGGGGCGAAATCTGATCGCGCCTCTTCGTTTTGCGACTTTCCATTAGGATAAATTGCTTAGGAAAATTGCACATGGAAAATGTGCAATGTATAAAAATGTTAAAGATCGGATCGCAGTCGCCGTCGTAGTGGAGACGGTGGCGACTCCACTTCCAGCTCCAACTCGAACTCCAACATTGTAGTTAGATTAATGATCGTGCCTGGGGCCAGAGGATTATAGCGCTTCAGTTTGGTAGCCTGCACTTTAATGACGTCATTATGAGCAAACACAGCACGTGCTCGCCAGCACTCCAATTGCCAATTGCCAAATGAACGAAGCTCTAGGCCTTCATATACTACTACTACATTGTGGTAATGGAATGGCTTTTGTGGCTTTGAGGCTTTCGGGTTACAACGCTGCTTAAATAAATAAAAATTCAAATTTAAATTCAAATTTTTCAACCCTCCGCCTGCTCAGCTCTCACCTCACCTCATTGAGGGGGTGTCAAGTTTCATGAATATGCAAATTAGTGAGTCGGGCCCGACTTGGCAAACCATCGACCCGATGATATATGTATGTACAGGAGTGGCAAGAAGAAGCAGCGGCATGAAATCAACTTGCATGAATTGTAAATAAATTTATTGCGTACGCTGATTTGTTGTCTCTTTTGCTGTGTGTTTTAATACCCAGCAATTAAATTCTCAAAAGGAGCTGAAAGTTTATTTATTACATTTGGGGAAACACATAGAGGGTTTCATTGTTTTAAACGGGAGTTTTTGACGAGTAAATGAATAAATTACAGGGTATAGCCCCGTTTAGTTAATATACTGTACAGTACAGAGAATATTTACATTTGTTCTCTGATGCGTTCATGCGAGAGAAAAGCCAAAGAGGCAGAGTTACCCAAACTTTTGGCATATGAATTATGATAAGCGTATGGTCTTCAAAGGGGAAATATTCACCAATTTCCTCTGAAAATGAAAAGGAAATTTGGAATATAAGCAAAGTGCAGGTATGAGAAAATATCCCTGAGCACTTGATGAAAAGTTCTGCTGTCTTGACTGTTTGAAGACAAATCACCTAAGATGTTGTCACAACAATTAGTCACAAAGTTGAGATTTGTTTGATCTGTAGAAAAACTTTTGATGAGAGGATTAAAAGAATTGAGATGCCTGCACGTGAAAAAGAGTGAGCGGTATCACCGTATAAAATGAATCAGGAATTCTCAGGCTACTTAATTGCCCCCAAGATGGAAGATTTCATGGTCAGGCACTTGGCATCTGGTATTTGGTACTCAGTGCTGGGTACTCGCTATTTTCAATTATAACATTCGCTGCGATAAACCTAATTGATTGACTGGTCAGTCGAGGTGCTGATAATATTTATACCACGTTCAGCTGTAACGTGCAATTTAATTGCATTTTCCACAAACAGAGATGGAAAAGTGCAGCGAATAAAAGCAGGCAGGCAGAAATCCAAGTGAAGAGCAATAACAATGCTGTCTGGATGCATTTTCCACGCTTTAATGTTGCAAGCGGTGCACGTTTCTTGGCCTGGTCATTACATAAACCATAAGCACTGAGCACTGAGCACCAAGAGCCAAAGAGATGTGGCAGCAACTGTTGCAGATGTGGCAGACACTGCCCCATTGGCCTAGGCAGAGTGCAAGTCTTGTTTATGCCACTTTTGGGACCATTTTCACAGTTTGCTTTCTTGGCTCCCTCTCACCACCTCCTCTGCTTCTCCCTGTCTCTTCCTCTCTTTGGGTAAAGTAAATTATCTGCGGTAGAACGGTAAAATGTGTTGCACTTCAATTTCCCTCAGCTGAACAAGTGCAACGTGGCACATTTACGGTGCAAAAAGCAAACTCACGATTTTCACCCCAGGGAAGATACAAGAAGTTAGAAGGTAAAAGAGGCCTAAAAGAAAAACCCGCCAGGCAACTTTTTAATGCAGGATTATCCACGACAACAGCAACAACAACAACAACTGGCAACTGCATCCCATCAACTGGAGCGCCCTTACTTTGGCTCTCCTTTTGAGCTTCCTAGTTGAAAGTTTGTGTGGACAACAACAACAACAACAAGGAGAAGAAGTAGAAAATCTCAACAGTCGGCGGCGCCAGTTGAATGAACTCTCCACGCCAAGTTGGAAGCTGCAAGCACAGCTGGAAAAAAAAATGGTAAAGATTTTTAGTTGGGCTTGCCACAGGTAATAATGATGTTGCCACATTGCTCCCTCTGTGTGAAAGGAAGCAAGGCGAAACGAGGCCAAAACAGCAGGCAACAGCGAGTGGGATAAGGAGGACGATGAGAAGGAGGAGGAGATGGAGCAGGTAGGACAGACACACGAACAAAGCGTCAGCAGGAAACAAGCCACAATAGACAACATGGTACCTAACTGGAGCTGGAGCTGACTAACAGGAACTTGCCACGCTGTGATTCTTCTCTGCCTTTGCCTTAATCCACAATCAATAGAAGAAACTACACAAACTCTCAACGCTCAACCGAGCGCAGAAAATAATTTTGTTCCCCTTCAGGAAAGCTGCAGATTTTTGCGATCGAAATTGATAGAGACGTCGAAGGGAAAACGCAGTCGGGAAACCCAAGAGAATGCTGAATTTCCACACATGCCGTCAAAAAAACAACAACAGTCAGCAGATTCACGTCCACAACTATATCGACTACATCCAGATCGAGATCCCCACAGCCAACATAGGAGCATAGGAGCGCCCATTTGTAACTCAATGGCGTGTAAAATAGCTGCCGGGCAGTTTTGGACAAGCGGACGGAACGGACACAGAAGCTGAGTGGCAAAGAAGCTGCTGCCAGCTCCGATTCGATAGAGATGAGCTGCTGCTGAGATCGGTCTTAAATGGTGATCGATAACTGTGACTAATACATTGAAAAAGGAAGTCGCTTTTGGTGGGTAATAAATCATTGCATAGAGTAACCTTCCATCTGAACTAATGATTCTTACTTAATAGTTATTTTATCTCAAGCTATTACATCGTAATCTGCATAGCCAGCCTTTAATCTTCATCTGTCAGTTTGGACTTGAAATAGTTCATTGATATTTGGTAGTCTTACGACAAATTCATAACGTGAAAACTTGATCAGACATTCTTTGATGTTATCGATTCTGATTGTTGGTTTTAAGCCGATTCTAAAAAGCTGCAGGTCTGCAAAGCTTATAAGTGCCAATTGTAAGCAGTTTAAGATCTCAGTTTTAGTAGCCACTGTAAAAGTATCTTTATCTACGTTTAGCTTCTGCTACACGCGATCGCTGATCACTGGCGAGTTATCGACTTTGCGCATCTCTGTCTGCCGATACCCAGTGTGATCGAGTGTCCGTTTGTAGTCGGAGTGTTGGAAGCAGCTGCCGTTTTGTTCGATACTTTGGCTTTTCCGCTGCTGCTCTAACTCCACTCATCTCTCGTTACAGTTTTTGTTTGATAATGATGATGATTATGACGTACACATACTTTGTTGTTGCACTGTGCTAAAATTTAATAAGTGCAGAAATAAACGCTCGCTCTATGTAAGCTCCTAATGATTGTGCTTTTCGCCTATTGTTTTAGTTGTTGTTGTAGTTGCATTTGCCTGTCACGGGTTCAATGAACTGTTCTTATTGCTGCCCATGTGTGTGAAATTATAATGTTGCAAATTGGAGCTCAGCAACAAGAGCCACAACAAAAACTGAAATACGAAAAAATAACCAGTTGAAGTTAAAGCAACATATATTTTATTCGCCCCTCTCACGGCCCCCTCGACGCCCCATTCTTCGCTGCTTTCCAGCGTAACGCGCGTTAAATAATTTTTTATGACACGGAGACTTCTTGTCGCTTTTAGTTGTTGTTTTTGTCGCCGCATTTGTTGCTCTTGTAATTAAATAATGTTAAGCTGAGCTGCGAGCAAAGAGTTGACAAAGCTGACACGCGAGCTTCGAGCTGCTCAATTTATGCCAAAGGGGAAAAGAAAGAGGATGGAAGGCGAAGGGGAACTTGAACACGATTATGCGTGTGTAAAAATAGTATCCAACATTATGACTGGACACTAAATTGAGTGCCATGAATGCACTTGACATCGCACAGTCCAATTGGATGCATAATTTGATTAGGCATTGCGTGCAGTTTACGCAGTGTCTACTGTACTTAGGCCTACAGTGTCCCCACAGCGAGTGAGATAGGGATCAAATGGGGTTCAAGTCGTGTCTGCTCTTCTTGGTAAAAACTAAGTTGTTTCTTTAATTTAAGTCTGTTGTGAAATCATCAACTCATTGTACTCCATTTAATTCAAAGTGCTGAAAAAACTGATAAACTGAAACTATCACAATTGAAATATCATCGAAAGCAAATTGGCTGCACATTAGAAAAGCATAAAACTTCATTAAGTTTTCTATTCTTCAACGATATAAGAAGAAAAAGAGAAAGAAGCAGCAGAAGAACAACAACAATAAGCGAGGACAGTAAACAATTAACTTGGCTACGGCGAAAGATATGAGGCAACAGATAGAAAGGCCTAAACTATAGAGCAGAGGACAGAGAAAGGGGAGAGCGAGAAGAGCTCAGCGGGGGGAGCTGCACCGCTTGAGTGCATCCACTTCGGGGCCAACAAACAACTGCAATGAATTGCAATGATACCAAGCAACAGACGAAGTTATAAAAAATCTAGCTGCTGACAGAATAGACTAGAGGCGACTACAAAATACCCTGTACTTAAAACAAAGTTTATCAATCTAGACCTAATCAGTACTTACACTACCCAGTTTAATGACTGGACGCTTCTGGTTTCTAAGTGTAACACTGATATACCCTTCATTTAAGGTATAGGGTGTCAGTGTAGGAAATAAAATTAGAAGCAAAAACTACACAACGAAACAACAATAAAACATTGTGCAACAATGGGTCGAAGGCTCGGTTTTCTGTCCATTTTCTTTATTTTCCAACTCGCTTGAAGTTTTTCGCTCGTCAGCGTTGCCCCAGCTCCCAAATACAACACCGAGTTCACTACCAGCTCCAACTCTGGCTCCAGTAAATGGAAGAGGGGGAAGGTTAGCAAAGTGCGCATGAAATTTGATTCTCGGAAGAGTTCATTTCTGGCTTACCGGGAAAGTTGCCAGGTAATGAAATTTACTGCTCAGCCACGAGAATGCTGTACGCCAACTTCATTAAATTACAAACAAACGCATGTACAGACAGATGGGGTATTACTATATTACTATATCCGAACCAGGGTTGCCAGGGGTTACCAACAAAAAAGAATGAAAAAGATCTAACAAACTTGCCGTTGGACCGCCCACCAGGCTAACTAACGGCACTTTGGGGAGTTGTGCCTTATTCAAAGTATATAACAGTGAATATGCAACCCATTAGAGTGCAATAACATTGAAACATTCAATAATGGCCACATCCAAACGGAAGGCGACAAGCACAAACTTGTAAATTTGATTTTGACAAACATTTTTCACTGCCAACTTTTTTTGTGTTCTTGTGCCCATTGAGTTGTTATTGGCCGTTGTCATCGACATCGTCATCGTCATAGCATCCCCGTGGGATAGTAGCGCTCCCCAAAACAAAAATTGGCAGACCCTCAAATGGGGTCTACACATGTTAACCAAGCCGTATTGTGGCCTTTTTCTTTGCTGGCTTACAAACAATGCGCCAAATGTTTGCTCTTTGTTTTTTTCTTGTTCGCCTGCGAGGATAATGCATTGATTTTTGCCTTTACTGCCTGTCCACGGGAGCGTGAAGTAAGACAGAAGCCCTCGTCGCGACTGGGGTGCGCCTCAATTGTTTGTTATCTCCACTTCCCTCCCCAACTGTGCGACCCACTGAGCACAGGAGCTGCCAGGGGGGTGGGGAAGTCGATTTCAAGCAGCTGGTTTTCCCTTTGTTTGCCATTTCCATTGATGCAGCAGCCTTTCCATGCATTGTATTTCACTTTCCATTGATTTGGAGCTTTATTGGCATCTGCCGATCGCAATTATTAAATAAATTTACAACTCAATTTTCTTATCCGCAATTAGCTTAGCATCGAAGTATCGATACGTGTTTACATATTCAATTTGTCTAGTTAACTTCTACTAACCTGCGTTCTCCAACACTAAGTCGCTTTCGTTCTCCCTCTACTCTTCTTTGCTTTAGCACATTCACCGTTACACTGAAGACACTTTGATCTAATTGACAATTTCCTGGCTATATTTTGATTAAACACTTTGTGCCAATCCGCTTAACGTATGCGTTTACTTATTTATTTATTTATAAACAAACACAATGCGAAACAATTAAATTAATGCACTTGCCGCGAGACGCGAAATTAAATGAACTAGCAACGATGCCAACCACAAAACGAATGAAAAGGAAGAGACAACATAACAACAGGCGCAAAAAAAAAGCAACAACAGACAGTGTCAGTGAGAGCAAGAGCGGGACAGTGTAGTGTTAGAGAGCATTATGTAAATGTATGTGTGTGTGTGTGTGTGTTCATGTGATTGACATGCAAATTGTTCGCTCGATCGAGCCAGTGTTGTTCTACTATTTTTGCAAAACAATTAGGTTTACATTTTTTTCCATTAAAAATATTGAATAGAAATTGTGAAAAGTTGTCGGTGCAGTAACAATACAAACAAAAACAACGAAACCAGCGTCCATGGCCGCATTTCCACCCTTTTATGCAAGAATTACGCTGACCATGCGAAAAGTAAAGAGGGAACGTCGCAGTTTGCATTACTCGTTTACATTTGCATGCTGAAAAAGGATTAGAAACCGGTTTGTTGTTGCCCATTGCAGCTCCCTCACATCCCATTCCATAGTGGCACAGAAAACAGCTTAACCGCCTGGTCAGCGGCCAACTGTGAGGGTTAGCAGTGATTTACTTTTGGGGGTGGCTATAGCTGTGGCTGTGATATACCGTCTACAATTCCATGCACACACACACACAGTCACAAACATTGACGCATTGCAGTTGCGTCCACACTTCATTGTAATGGCCAGGCATTAGGGCGACACTTGAGTTTGTATTGCATGTCAAAGCCAGAGCACCGTTAGCTCATACTCCGTTATGCAAATGCAAACAAAGCGACCGCCGAGACGCAAGAAGTCACGTGCTGACAAACACCACCAAACCGGGCGAAGCAGAGTAGAGGGAGAGAATGAGAGAGAATTGCAACTCTGACGCCGTCACTAATAAGCGGCAAATAATTGGCAGACGAACTTGAGACTACCCCAATGCCTGTCAGTGGCCAGAGAGCGCGCGGGACAAAGGAGAAGTGCTGCTCTGACAACCGCATGACACTAAAAATCGATAAGAACGCCGCCTGCCACCCCAAAAAAGAAAATAAGCGCTCATTTATTCATTCTGCACGTCGCTGCAGGTTGTCGATCCTTGTGCCGCTGTCACTGGAATGTTTGTTTGCCTGGACACTCTGCCGGCCGGCTTCCAGTCACTGGAAGGCTAGCCAAAAGCGAGAGGGAAAGAGAGCAAAGAACGAAACTGCACTGTTTTCATGACTGACGTCTGAATTTGTGGCAGGTAATCTAAAACTCCAAAATGTTGACTCATACGAGGAATCATAAAACTTAACAACCCCACACCACCACCAAAAAAAAACCTCAACAATTAGAATATCCGGCTATAAAATTGTAGAAAGCGGAGAACAAGCTAAAACGCGTTAGGCCAGAACACCAAGTCAGACTGTGAGTGAGTATTGTTGTGTCTCTGTTTGTGTTTGTGCTCTGTCTGCTGCTCTGTCATTTACGTCACTCAAATTCCAGCTTGGAACACACAGCATTTGAATGTCAAGGGAAGCATAAAGCACGCCCGAAAATGCAGTTCTACCTAATGGCCAGCAAATGATCGTTATGTGTTGGCCACCCGCCTCCGACGCCGACTCCGACTGGACTCTCGACATGGGCGACAATTAATTTGGCCAACGAAGCGCGTCTAATAATGTGACTACAATGACGACAATGGGCTGGATACGACTATAGAGTGCCTATGACACTCTCTACTGCCTCTCTGCATCTGCCAGACAAAGCTCGGCTTGGGTTTCGCAGCTGGCTGGAATATGTGCCTATGTTGGCCATGCCAGCGATATATATCATTTTGATATATAAGCCATGGGGCCATGGAGCAACTCCTACCTGCAACAACGTTATAAATTAACACTAGAGACTCTAACACACACACACACAGTGGGCGGTGGCAGGCCATAAATGCCCAACAACAAATGGAAAACAATTAACCGTTGCATGCTGCAGTTGCCAGTTGGGAAAGCCAATTGGTGGCCCAATCTTTCGTTCGGTGGCAAATGCGTGAGATCGTCAGCCAAAGATAATGACCCTCAAAATGGTAGTCGGACAAATGAGCGATCGTTAATCTAAATGGATGTTGGTGAGTTTACTCGAATTTGCTACTTATGTGTCGATCTAGGGGAAATTATCGAAAAAGCGACGTAGTGGTAGGTGGGGAGAAAAGTTTATGGTATCTAGGTTGAGATTAAAGTTTTAACTTTGCTGAGAAGATACAAAACGTAGCTAGTAGCTACTGAAGTGATAAACTGAACCCTGTAGAAATGTTACGTCATTTATTTTCTTAAAGTGCTTTTACTTTCAAACGTTAAAGATACTAAAACCTCTTTTCATAGTTTTTTATTTGTTTCTGTGTAATTTTATGATTCTTTAGAAGAAGTTCTAAAGCAGCGCAGTTAAGTTTTATTTTATTATACATAATTTTTTTAATATCTTAATTTTACACTTGGTTTGTTGTAATTCTCACATTCAGAAAACTTTAAAATAATGCTATAAATTCTTAGATCTTTTCACTTAATATTATGCGACTTGCTGCATTTATTATGATAAAGGGCGTTGTATGATTTGCGAGCAAACTCTCTACAAATCTCATGCAATTTATTGCCCTCTCAATTTTTATCTAACTTCCTCTGTCTCTTGAAATCACACTCTCACTTAAGCCAATAAATCTGAATAACAAAACTCCAGTTAAGCTATGAAAACAAAAGTGAATCATGCTAAAAATCAATGAACTTGAATTTCTTGCCATCAAAATATACAAATAATGGAAATTCGTGCAAAAGATGGGCAACAAAAATAAAACCCCGATGATGTATATACGTAATTCAATCCCAAAAGCATTGGACACATTCCCAGCGCACTAATGCTAAGGGTTGAAGTGGAAATGAAATTCGGTACAGAAAAGCTACCCTAAAACGAATTTATAGTCAGAACTGCAACTGCACTCGCAGTATTGCAACAATGCGAGCAGCAGCAGCAACAACAACAAAGGCAACCCCTAATATGTAGTAATGCCCCCGGGCACATTCACAGGACGAACAATAAGGACACGAAACGATGGTGGCGCATTTTGCAATGACAAACAACAATAAAAATGCGATATCGAGACGATCGATCAATAGCGAGTTACCAAAAATGGGAACAGGGGAGTGCTGCCTGAATTTGTTGGCCAGAGAGACGTAATACCTATAACATCAATGATGATGATGATGATGGGCCCATTGCGTGAAATTTGTAAGAGACAAAGCGTCGCGCATAACGACTAGAAATTTGGAACTATACGGCTCCTCCTCCTGCCCACTAGAGATCAGAAAAACAGCTGCGCAGGCGCCACAGTTAGATACAGTTCAAAGTCTACTGTGCCAAGTAGAGCACAGGGAATCGCAGTAGGAATCGGAATCGAAATCGTTATTTCCCCGTTGGTGGTGGTTTTTTTTTTCTGGGTGTTTCTTTGTACAATTAGGTACAGTTACAGTAGCAAAGTATCAAGTTAGCTTGGCTCTCTATTCACTTTAAAGCGTTTTCAGCGTTTGTCACTGTCAGTCGTTGGTCGATTGGGAAAACAGTTTGTACCAAAAAAGGGTTGACAATAGCTCGTTTGTACAATTTGTTGCGCAATCATGTTGGCCCACGTCTTTGTGCCTTAAAACGGGTAATTGGTTTGTCATTTTGGATTCGATTCTCCGACTCTCCGGAGTCGCTCAATAGAGTGCATTCACCTTCTTCGTCTTTTCTTCTCTTTTAGCAGCTGTATTGGCACGTTCTTGGCCCTGTTAGTGACCTACCCTCTGCACCTTTTTCTTATACCCTTAAGGATCTAACGACTTCCGATCCCCTGGCGATAATTTATAGCTTTGCTTTCCTCAAATCAAAATACAGCTGACGATTGTGGAAACTGATTCTGCTATCGCATTTCCAGTTTTCCAGTTCTTTTCAGCATTTTCCCATGCTGAGAGCAAAGTTCGGCTTAGATTTATGACAAAAGCAATTTATATGCTAAGCACTATACATTGATATCTTTTATGGTTATGTCTATAGTTATAAGGGAGCACTTTTCTCCCCCCTGTCGGCAAACTCTGTTGTCCACGCCAATTACTAAAACGACACTTTGTTCTCAGTGCTTTTGGGGGAAAACACACAGAGAGAGAGAGAGAGAGATCCATTAACTTGGGTAGATATCTTTTAATGAGTCTACAAAAGCACAACTCAATAAGATACTTTATGGTCTGTACTTATCGCCAAAATAGTGCTATATATCGATGTGGGGCAACTGCGGGTGCTTAACTGTCATGTGGGGGAGATTATCAACGCAATTGCCGGTCATATGAGGGCAAGTCTCTGTGCCGCACTGTCCCGCTTCTATCCCCAGCTCCCACCCAACTGGAGTAGCTGGAAATGCTTTGGAAAATTGGAAGAATGTTTCAATCAGTGCACAGCTGGAAATGTATATGCATTTGTGCTTTTTTATTGGATTTCGGGTGTTGAAAATTGTGTAATTAACTGTTTGATTGGGCATTGACAAAAGGGTTAATCAATGGCCAATGTTTTCTGGTCATCTACATGCAGACATATGCATTTGCTACACAGTAAGAAAAATGGTACCAAATGTAACCCCAAATGAACTAGGACTGAAAATTAAAAGTATAGAAAATTATTTCTTTATTCAAAGCAAATATTTTAAATAAAATCTTGACAGAGAAACGCTGGAGCTTAAATTTTTTTTAAGAAGCCCCATTCAAACTATAAACTTTTCTCTCTGTGTACACACATGAATTATTGAATTGAACTTCTCTATTTGCCCGCATTGAACTGAATATTTTTGTCTGCTGTGATTGGGTTTTTGGGTGTTCAGAGTTAATCAAATTAGCCACAGATGCAATCAATGCTTGTATTATTTCATGTTTCTATTGAAAAACAATTTTTCTACATTGATTCAATGAGTAACTGACTGTCTGCAGTTTTTAGTGTTCGTTTTTGAATCCCCCCGTAAATCGTAATAATTTATTTGTTATTTAATCCTTTTTAGTGGCAATAGTTTTATCCGTTCGGGGCACGTACTCCTCCCAGACAGATGTTTGACTTGCGTCTCAAATGCCTTGTTCGCAGGATTAATCTGAACATTGATGTGGGTCGTTGCTGGGGTGCCGCAGCAGCATCCAGGCACGGGGGTGGAGGTGGGATTGGCATGTGTGCTGATTCTTGATGCACTATTTACTGTGGCATTTAATCCGTATTAATTTTCAATAAGTGCACTGAGGTCTATAAATATTTGATAAATGATTCAGCAGGCGATAAATATGCCACGAGCAAAGCACGTGACTCTAGAGTAGAACGAAGCTCGTGACAATGCATTTTATTGGCAGAAATTTAAGGCCAAAACTGCAGCTGCTAAGTTGGTTATTTAATAAATTTTCCCCAAACGTCATCTAAAACTTTTCAAAACTCAAAGAAAATGCTAATTTGATCATAATTTAAACTCTACTTTTAATCTAAATATAAATTAATTGTATGTCCCCATCTGTTTTGATAATATTTTGAACTCTGTATTAATTTCCCATTTAAATTTTTAGTTAAACTTATCTTCTAATAATTTGTTGCATACTTTTAAGCTGGTATCTATTTTGAAAAATTTCAAAGCATACTTTTAGGAGGCGCTTACTAATGCTCTGCCCACTTAACAGCCGCTTAACAGTTATGAACAAACAGTGTTAACATTCTCATGTTAGGCAAACAAAGTTTAAGTATGAGCAAATTTGAAATGAAAACTGACACGAAAACAGCGCCACATTTCCTGAACTTTTCCGCCAAAAGTTCCTAGCCGGGAAAGCGCACTCAACGCTGTTGTAATGCATTTGTAAAATTTCATCAGCCACAAACTTTAGCTCCTCAGCTTGTTTGTTGGCTCTGCGAATGTTTTGCATGGTGTTCATGCATTTGTTATAATGAAGTTTACTGCACAAACTTCAGTGCCAAGGCGGGGTGAAAGGGGGCGTCTCAGGGGTAGAGACAAAAGCGGTATGAATGTTTTGTTTTGTGATTCCGTTTGCCACGTTTATGAGATAACTTTAATGAGATTCTTTAGGTTCAAAAAGTGTGTTATTGTTATCTTACATATCAGCCAGAGACGTATTTTAGTCTTAACAGCGTCGACAGCTTATTAAATAATAAAAGAGAAAGATTTAACAGTGTAGACTTAATTAATTAGGCCAGAATATCTAAATTGATGCAATAAAGTTCTTAAATATAGATATGTTTTGCAGCAGAACCTGCGTTGTTTCTCGTATTGATCTGCAGATCGCAAAGTACACAAAACGCAGGAAAAGCGCAATGAAAGAGTGTAGTGTCCGTAGTGTACGTGAGAATCGAAAGTCTTTGGGAGTACTTGCTTGCGCAGTAATTATTTGGAGTGTGTGCTTAGCTTAAGAGCTTGCTCAAAGCTCAGAGTCAAAAGCGAAGCAAACGAAAAGAAAGGGTTCAAATCGGGCGATCTGATGATAAACATTGTGTGCTTGACCTTCAGTTGACTACTAAACATTTATGTTTGCCTGGTATTCCAGATGCATTTTTACTGTGTAGAAAAGCACTTCAGCTCGTAGCATTTAACAATTACTAGAAGTAAAGGATTGAGTAATAAGATTTAAGATTATTTTCAAAGGTAATGCCGTTTCTATCGTAAATTTTAACAGATTTTTAATGCCAACTTTCATTCGTTATTAATGATATAAGTACCGAAATGTTATAAATGAAATGATTGAATGCTAGGTATGTTCTGTTTTTAATATGTTCCCTATGATAACCTTCTTTTAGCATTTGCATATAAGAAATTATCAGAACCGCTATAAGGCTAAACTAACAACACTTGAATATATAATAAGATTTACTACTAGCTGCTCTAATTTGCGCTCATCATTTATCTCAATTAGTGGAATGAACTACGGTCAGCACAGCTTTTTTCGCCCTGTCTCCACCTTGTTTGTACTCCCTCTCGAGTACAAGTGTTTCCCGTGTAACACTTGAGGCACACGCTCTGCACAATTGCTCCAGACTTGGACAGCTATATAGTATGTTAGATATCATATCATTAGATATATAGACTATATATGAATTATACATAGATATGGCAAACGCTCGTGACTCTCGCGTTGCACAGGTGCACAGACATCCCCTGGAGGTCGTTAGAGTGACACCTTTCTCAGTCTTCTATCCCCGACGGATAAGAATTCGACGGGTTTCCTACTAAGCAATGTCATGCTAAATGCTGCTACGACTCCAGATAATTTATGCCAAGTTTTCGTGTGAGTTCAGACCGAAACAATAAATTCAAAGCTAATGCAAATAATAAACTTTTAAAAAGAAAAGGCAACGAGTGCAAGTGTTTGAGAGGGGCCTGGCCGACAGGCGAATACCCTGCGGGGTGAGTAATGAGAGGCAGCAATAAAAAACATTTGGGTAAATTTGCAATTAATGATCGAAGAGATTGATTAGGCTATTAGAAATTGGAAGTTCTTGCAGGCAGTTCGACCAGCAGATACCCTGTACCAGGCTTTAAAAAGCACAACAACTAGAAGATTCCACCATAGACCCTTGGACTAACTGTCTTAATCCCATGTGCGCATTAAACTTGAATTTTTTTATGCTAATTGAGTAAACAATAAGCATTGTTAATAGTACTATTATTATACCCTTTATGCATGAATTTTATGGCTAGAGGGTATTAAAATGCTCTAGGCACTGCCCAAATGAAAGGCAACTGGTTCTGGTTCCGTGTCGAACTTTGATTCTATTTCTGGTCACTTCCAACGCTTTGAAAGTCAACCAGGAACACACACACAAGCACACAACCCAACACCTAACACCAAACACAACAAAGTACTATTATTATTTATATTTGAAAGCAAAAATCTGTTGATTTATAGACTGTGGTGCTTCAAGCGGATGTGACAGATTTGTGTGGCTGGGAAAATGCTACAAAAAAAACACTACAAAATAAGAAACTAAACTTGTATTTAAACTAGGAATTATTAGACAATATACCAACATGCAACACCATTTACATTAACTAATTAAACAATCGTTTAATCGGCATATCTTGTTGATTATTCAGGTTCATGCCACTAGCCACTAAACACCCCTACAATTAGACAGTTTACTTGTCTCTGTGATCTCTTACATAAGCGCTCTATGATTCTATAAAGCTAATGGCATCATCGGGGCTCATTGTGCCATAGATAATGCTCAATGATCAGTGATCAGTCTTTTGTTAGCCAATTCTGATCTAATTTTGCGGAAATACCCGCGACAGTTTGTTCAATGAACCAACGTGTAAATCTCTCTGACTTTGATATGTAAAACATAAGCTGTTTAAAGCTATAGTTAACATGACCTTCAATTCACAGGGTTGAGAACAAAACTGTTAACAAGCGATTAAACACAAAAACACATTCTATGTTTTTAGCATCTCAAAGAATTTTAGAATGTCACAATGGTGTCCTTGAGACGCAGAGTTCTTTAGCCTTTCCCAAATCAACACCTGGCAAATCTTTCAATACAAATAAATTTTGGGTTTTTTTTTTTAAAAGGCTAGAAAACTTAAACCTTCTTGTACAAAACTATTATTAAATTTATTAATGACTAGGAAAATTCACACTTTAGTAGTAGAACTACTATCTAAATCCTTGTGATCAGTCAGATCATGTTACTAACCTCTAAGCTACAATAACCTTCTATATTTTCCTCGCTTCGTTTTCGTACTTTTCCTTTAGGTTTCTAATCAATTCATTTCATTCTAAGTCCAACCCAATTAAAGTAGATTAAAAGCTCCAAACTTTCTTAAAGTCTAGACTCAACTGTCATGCTAATTAGACATCATTTAAAAGATTCCAAGCTTTTAATGGTTCCAATCCCTAATTTACGTTCAAATCTTTAGCTCATATCAAAATTCAGCTTTACGAGTTGCAAGTTGGCTGGCATTAAACAAGATTTGAATAATTATTTCGCAAATATCACAACAAGTTTTATTCATTTTAAGTTAATTTCTTAAGTAATCTATATACTATATAGCGTATATATACAATAGCACGTTTGTTAGAGAATCTTAAGAGCTAGGGGAAGGGAATACTTTGCAACAATATGGGTAATGGGAGAAAGACTTGGAGATGTGGTTGTTGTTGTTGTTATGGCACCAACTTCAGCTGGAACTTTTTAGGCGTGCCACGCTAGCAGAACGCCCACCAGTAGCGCCAGACTCCAGCTGATACTTCCCGCAGAGTTTCCTGTCGCCTCCAGACTCTCCTCGGGCAGACGTGCCGAAGCTACCAACTGATCCTCATCCAACTGTGGACGATAGCTCCAATCGATGGAGTTTGTCTTGCAGATGTTGGCAAAAACTCTCGCGGAGATCTTTGGCGTGCGCGTGCGATTCGGGGAACTGAAGTCGACGTGGTAGAGACCAAACTTCTCCGTGTAGCCCGCCTTCCACTCGTAGCTGTCCATGAGACTCCAGGCAATATAGCCGCTGACATTGGCGCCATCCTCCATGGCGTCTAGCACAGCAGACAAGTAGAGGTTATAGTAGTCCACACGAGCGTAGTCCTCCAGACCACCGCGATCACTAACACCATTCTCCGTGACAATAATCTCAGGACCGTTGTACTCGCGATGTATCCACATCAAGAGGTTGTACATGCCCTTAGGATAGACCTAAAAGTGGTCGAAAGAAAAGAGGAAAGGTATCAAATTGGGGTTCATTGAACTCGCACCTGCAACAGTTGCCACCCCCAGTGGCTGTGAGGCAATTACCCCTGTACCCCCTGGGGACTAGACGGGTCCATCCCCTTTTTAATCTTGGCCAAGTAGTTTATGCCACCCTTCGCTTTGTGCAACACCTTGTCATTATTTACTTAGAGCTTTGGGTTCGACATAAATCCAATTGTGGTTGGGTAATCCTACCTCCTCTCCCCACCCACTACCCACTTGAGTATTACCTCATCTTGGCTAATTAAGCAATCCAATCGTGACTGTTACCACCCCTGCCCACCCATAGATATTAATCTATGATTGGTATTGTAAATAAACTTACCTTTAGCCAGACAGATCCCGAGCCGGGCCAATCCACGCCAGCTTGACTCTCAACGACGCCCATGTCGTGATTGAACGACGGTATGGGAAAGTTGCCAGTGTTGTTATGACCATTCGAGTGGACCAAGTTGCTGGTGTACGAATTGACGCCAAAGAAATCGGAGGTGCCCTTAATGCGATGAATTTCCTCTGGTGTAAACTCTGGTAGACGTGACCGTGCTCCGAATCCCTGTTGCTTGCTCAGATTCCTAATGCGTTCAATCATCACCTTGGGATAGTTGCCATGCTTCGAGAAGATTGGATGTGCAAACCAGCCAATGTAGAACTGCATAGCCCGTTCGGAAGCTTCGCGATCCTCTGCGTTATCGGGATCCCTGGGCTCGGGCCAGGATGTGTCCACGGTAATACCAATGCGACCACCCTGACGAGCCTGGAACTGTTCGCGGTACATGTGCACGACCTCGGCATGAGCCTTGAGCAGATTGTGACCACAGAGATAGGCGGGGATGCCAGGGAAGTTGTAGGAGGGAGCCATGTAGTCCACACCATAGCCATGCTCGCACACATGCCAGGGCTCGTTGATGGTGGTCCAGATCTTGACACGATCGCCGTACATCTCCAGCACCAGTTTGGCAAAGTCCACAAAGAGTGGAATGACCTCTGGATTGGTCCAGCCGCCCAGCTCTTGCAGACGCTGTGGCAACTCCCAGTGATAGATGGTCACCATGGGTGTGATGTTGTATTTGAGCAGCTCGTCAATCAGATTGCTGTAGTACTTAATGCCAGCGGTGCTCACATGGTTCATATAACCAGTAGGCATGATACGGGGCCAGGAGAGCGAGAAGCGGTACGAGGTTACGTGCAGCTCCCTGACCATTTGCACATCACGACGCCACTGCAATAAAAATATAAATAGTTGTAATTAGAATAGAGTCCAATAAATGAGCAGACGAGTTAACACGACTGTAATATACGCTGTAAAGGCACAGTAGGGATATAATCGTAGGAAAGTGAGCCCAGCTACCTGCTATGTGACTACTACAAGCTGACTGTTATGACAAGCACACCGTGAAGTCTTGCCACTGCCCACTACTAACCTATAATACCCTTCTCACAGAGTAATCTACCCTCGATCTACAAATTCAATTGCCTAAACGTTTTGACCACCTTTTTGTTTGACTCAGAATTCAAACAATTTACCAAAAAAACCAATTGAAACCAGTTAGCAGTCATAAGTTGGTGACACTTGCCAAGTAGCCAAGTTGGCCACCACCTTGCCACAAGGCATGGCATTCATTGTCAGTTGACTGTCCGGATTTATCAGTATTTATGGCTAATTATGTGCCTTGCATTGAGACAACAATTCGACACGCTATCTGTTGTTGGCCTACGACTTGGCTTTAACTCTAACTCTGACATGGGGGCGTCCACCTTTGCTTATTGTGGCTCAAAGCGTATACAAAACACTTGGCTTTGATTTCATTTGTTGAACTGCATTCGAGAGACACCTGCGGACATGTTGTCATGGATTATGTCACGCCAATTCGTACTGTTAGCGGATCTGGTTTGATTGTTATGCTAAGTCAATTAATCAATAATTAAATATTAGTTAGCCACGTTATGATATGATTTGTGTAACTAGCAAAGTCGATGACATTGCGTTAAAAGATTAATTGCTCTGCGATAACAATTCGATGAACAATTTAATGGAATTCTATTGATTTGTGGGGGCTAAGAAATGTGGCTACTTGGCTACAAGTTTAGCTACACTAAGACAGCTAATTTACCAGTAGTTTCTTCTAAAGTATGTACTTGCAAGAATCTTAATTAATTAATTAATTATGGGTTTAATTGTTTACGTTTCTTGAGAAATTTACACGCTCATTCAAAAGGTTTTCAAAGACGTTTCGCAGTCATAAAAAAACTACAGAATTTTATCTGCAATGTTCTCGCTGATTTCCTCACCTAATATCTTATCAAAACCATCTTCTTTTCAAACAAGATTGCACGCTGTGCTAGATACGAGAAAACAGAGCCAGCAAAAAAGCCAAACTAACCAAATTTATATGCTAAATTTATGTTTTGATTAAAAATTGAGTAGTAAACGAATTCAACGAAGACCGCGCAATTATTCAAGCAATTTGCGTAAAGCTGTCAATTAGTGAATACTCGAGTTGGTTTTGAATAATTTGAATATGATTCGATTAGCAGTTTTATGGCCATTGCAGCTGACAAAAGTTGAAAACCAAAAATTGGTTACAAATTTATGGTTATTAATTTACATATACCAATTTGAGTTTAATTCGCGTTTTCATTTGTGGGAAAACTCATGAATCTTAATCAGACACCTGTGGAGCTACCGAGCAGATGACAAACTAAACAAATTACGAATTACTTTTAAAATTATACAAATATTATACACATTAAAAATGTAATTAATATACTTTAATGATTTCTAATTAATGAGCTACTTCTCTACCCAAGTAGTTAGCTGATTTAATGGCGGGAGAGATTTTAAATGCAAAACTTATAAGTTCAGTTCTTCTCACATGATCAATCATTGACTTACCTGATGATAACTATCGGCGGATATATCACCATTCGATTGATCCGCAATCTTTTCTGGATTCTTGTGTGTTAGATAATCCCAAATGGATTCACCCTTATCATCTGCATTCCAACCGCCTTCGATTTGGTAGGAAGACGAGCCGACGCCCCAAAAGAAGTCAGTGGGAAAATGACGTACACGACTCGTGGGCTTTTCAGGGACACTGTAATAAACCAAGAAAGAAATAGTATCAGTCACATTTGTCTCCAAACTGTTGCAATATTTGATAATGAGTTTGTTCATCTGTTTTAAAAATATTTGGTGTTAATTGCAAAAACCGGATAAATTATATACAAATTACATCAAATAATGACGCGTGCAGCTTTTAAGTTTAATTTTATACAATTGTGTTTTATACATTATAATTCTGAGCGACGTAAGTGATACGAGATAAGCATCCAGTTTGTTTTTTTTAACAAGGTCAACAGCTGCCAAAAGAGCACAAAAGTTCAAGAGTTGAAGTCGGTTAAAACAACCCCAAAAAGTCAATAAATCGTTACAGACTTTAGTTAACAACATTTTTGTCAGCTCAAGGCGCTTGCAACTCAATAGATTAACAATTTATTTAAATTTCAATATTTTTGTTGTACTTACGAGGCGGCTGTACAATAACTGCTCTGCTCCGGTGTTAACAGCAGCGACAGCAGCGCTAATTTTATAAACATTTGCCACATTTTTCAACAACTTTTTAATAAACTTTTTAGCACTTAATCCTTTTGTAGTTTTTGGCGTTCAAAACTTTGCCAACGAGAAACTTCAACGATTTTCGTTGACTTCAATGCGTTGGTAACTATTTTTTTCGCGTTTGGGGAGTTAGAGTAGAACGTATTGAGCTCGACGCGTAGCGCTGGCAACTGAACGCTATCGCTGCTATATCCTAGCGTTATAAAGCATTTCTCGCCGATCGAGAACGAGCCAACAAAAACTCCGAAGTGCGCACGAGCCAAACGAGCGAACAAGTTTGCTGTGCTCCGATCGGTTAACAGGTGTTGACTTTTGTTTTGTTTTTTAGTATTATTGTTATTTAACGTATTTATTTTCATTTTTTTCCATGCCTCCATGCCGGCTACGAGAAATCCCCGTTATGACTTGATTCACGCAATTTGGTGTCTGGAAATAAATTGATTTGACTTTGTCATGATCTGGTTTTAGGTTTAGGGAAACCATCCCAGCTAATTATAAATTAAGCTAGAAATTTGATTACTTTATTTAAATTTTATTCTGGGATTTCAATGTAAAACTTTAAAACAATCGTAACAAAAGTTTTCACAACATCTAACAATTTTAGTTTACATTTTTATCTCGTGGTTTTTCCATGTTTAGGCAAATCGAAACAAAGTTTTGTTTGCACAAGTGCTATCATAACACCAAAGATATATAGAGCAAGCGGGAGAATGATAAATATGCCATCGGATGCCATGGAAAACATGTTCGACTGCAATTCAATCAACGAAATTTGCTCCACTCTGACGCAGTCCTCTTATCAGTTTACAGAAGAAATTGTCAGTGAAACATCAGTCGATTAAATTAAAGGTCATTTATCATACATGTGGTAGCATTTCTTAGTTCATAAACCGATTTCTTAACATCTTTTGTAAAATGCAGTACAAGTCAAAAATTAAAAATTTGAATGCCTTTTCTTTGTTTTAACTTTTGGTACCAGAATATTTCCGCGATTTAATTTTGCCTCAAATTGGAGCTTTAATTATTCCGATTCTGATCTTTCGAGGTGAGTGGATCAATGCGTTTCTTGCACTCCGCCCTCAAACAGCAGCTGTTTTTAAAGTTTTAAACAAGTTATTAAGTTTTGTTGAAGATCGACATAGTTCATTGAATGTATTTAAATTTCTCTAATTAGCATAAAATTTGATGTGCTTTTTCCATTAAGTTAGCTAAACTAGCCATGCCTTCGTGTGATTGTCAAAACGCATTTAACCGGTTTCTAAATGTTTACTGACATTTTATTCACTCAATTCGTTAACGTCACGGCAATTATGGGTTTTTCAGTTCACGTGGAGTGGATTCTGTATTTAAGTGAATCATAATTGAGAACGAAAATAAGAGATTATTACAATTTATGTACGCATGAACGCAGGGAAAGGCGTTCAATGCGGTGGAGGTTCAATAAAAATCCCCAGAAATTTGGCTTATAAACTAATGTCAATAGTATTTCCGCTGTTAATTGGTACAATTCCATTGTTTGTCTCGTCTATAATAGCTATGCAAATATCCAAACGTGTATTTATAAATATTAATCGTTTAAAATTTAAATTATTGTCAAAATAACCCAATTTTTTGTTGCATTTCAAATATGCGCGCTAAAACAGGTTTACCATAACAGAGATATCGATAACTATTAGAACACTGCAATCGCACGCACACCTATCGATGCTAGACGATGTCTTTTCTTATCGGCAAAAGTATCGATGCCACATGCAGTGTAAAAACGTAAACAGACTCAACACGTGCGCGTATTTTACAAATTAATGACACAAAATGGAATTATTTACAGTGAATCGGTAAAGAAATAAAGTAATTAATTATTCCGCAAGTTTATTAATATTAACAACTTTTACAGTTACACAGAGGACTTGAACACATCCGACAAACACAGCGGCGAAGCGGCAAATGAAGATGCGATTCTACAGAAGTTGCTGCAGAAAGCAGAGAAGCGCAAAAGAAAACACAAAACAAGTGAGCCAAAGGAGCCGCCACCAGCTGAAGGAGCAGAAACCGAGCCAGCTACTCTTGAGGATGAAATCACAGAAGCAGCCAAGGCTGCGGAGCCTATGCAAGAGGAGGAGGCTTCAGGTGATTTCCAAGTTGTTGGCGCCAGTTCGGTGAAGAAGCCAAAAGTGGAGATGGTTTTACCCTCTTGGCTGGCACATCCAACCATCATTGAGGGCGGTAATCTGATACCCGACGAGAGTGCCGAAGCTACTGGGGAAGAGAGTTCTGTAAAGCACTTGCCCTACTTGGAGAAATTTACCTGCAGTGCCTTGAAGCAAATGAAAATCAAAAGATTGTTCCCAGTGCAGCGTGCTGTTATACCCTGGATACTGGAGGCTCATGCTAAACCAGAACCCTTTCGTCCACGTGATATATGCGTCTCAGCTCCTACAGGCAGCGGCAAAACCTTAGCCTTTGCCATACCCATTGTCCAGTTGTTGGCCAAGCGTGTTCAATGCAAAGTGCGTGCTCTGGTGGTGTTGCCTGTGGCTGAGTTGGCACTGCAGGTGTTCAAAGTATTCAGTGCGCTGTGCAGCAAGACGGAGCTGGAGGTGTGTTTGCTGTCCAAGCAGCATCGTCTGGAGGATGAGCAGGATAAGCTGCTGGAGCTGTACAAAGGCGTCTACTACTCCAAAGTGGATATTGTGGTGACTACGCCAGGTAAGCTGACCAGAACCAACTTAACTTCAACATAACTAATCTTTCTCCTCTTTGCTAGGTCGGCTAGTGGATCATCTGCATGCCACGAAGGGATTCTGCTTGAAATCGCTGCAGTTTCTGGTAATCGATGAGGCTGATCGTATCATGGACGCTGTCTTTCAAAACTGGATGTATCATTTAGACTCGCATGTGCGCACCACAACCGACCAACTGTTGGCAGGTGTTCAGGCACCACTCTGCTACCAGGAGCTGCTCAACAGCTGTGGCAAGCAACCACACAAGTTACTCTTCTCTGCTACACTCTCACAGGATCCCGAGAAGCTGCAGAACTTGCGATTGTTTCAGCCCAAGCTCTTCACCACCGTCGTGACACTTCCCAGCTTTGTGCCCTCATTGGAGAATGGAGAACAGACGGCAGAAGATGTGGCACAAAGCAGTCAGTTTGTTGGCAAATACACAACACCTGCAGAGCTAACGGAACAATATTGTATAACTGAGCTGCGCTACAAGCCCCTCACAGTGTATGCTCTGATACAGCAATATGGCTGGAAGAAGTTCCTCTGTTTCACCAACAGCGCCGAGACTGCGGATCGACTGACCTTTGTGTTAACGAGTTTGCTGAAGGACACATCGGCTGTGGTCAGTGATTTGTCAGCCAAATTGCCGGCTAACGAACGTAAGAATCGACTGAGACAATTTGCTCGTGGTAACATCAATGGCTTGATCTGCTCGGATGCATTGGCGCGTGGTATTGATGTGCCCAACGTTGATATTGTGCTGTCCTACGAAGCACCGCGTCACATCAAGACGTATATACATCGTGTAGGTCGTACGGCACGTGCTGGTCAAAAGGGTACAGCGATCACACTGCTCACCGACAAGGAGCAGCAGCAGTTTAAGAAAATGCTCTACGAAGTGGGCAAAACAATGGGTGAGGAGATCAGCACATCGGCAGACATTGAGGTGCAACATGCGGGCATTTACAAGACTGCTCTAGAGAGCCTACGCAAACGCCAAGACAATCTCGTCAAGGAGCAGCGTATGTTGAAGGTCCGCATTACACGCAAAGCCCAGTTACACAAGGCTCCAGCAGCTGAAGAGGGACTGACGCTCATGGAGAAGCTGCAGCTCAAGGCCGTGGCTGATCTACAGACAGAAAAACCCAAACTCCAACCCGAACGCCGACCGAATACAAAGCCAGTGCAGGCTGTAAAGAAGAAGCGGGAAATTCTAAAGTAGTTTAGAGTGGTTACTCCTTAATTGTCGTCTTGTTGTTGCTACACACTATAAGTTGGAATATATGTAAATAATATACGTATTTTGATTATGAGATGTTTTTTCTTATCGCTGCAAACCACAGGGTACATTCCCGCAGCTGTGTAGATCACCGAAATTGTAGTATACAAAGCAAGTCGACTTTTGTATACGCTACACTTTGATGAAGCTACCTCTCTTAGGAAATTTATTTTAAAGACAAGAAAGTAGTTATTAAATACCAACAAATAAATAAAATACTAAAATAAATTAGTAACTATACCTGTAATGATTGCCTCTCTCCTTAAAATATATCCAAAAGTTAAGTAACTACAAAAAGGCTTTAAAATGTTGTAAAGTAATAAAATGAAGGTACTTCCCAGCATGCCTTTAAAATACCCTCTACTCTGCTGCGCAAACACCTTATCCGGTATTTAAACAGCTCGCTTGCTTCATTAAATTTCATAGTAAAACGAGTAACGATGATCGCAGCATCTATAAAATTTCTGGCGATTCTCGCAATCTGCTCTCTAGGTAATTAATCAAAGACCGCACAATATTTGAAAGTTCCCCGCTAATCTCAGCTCTCTCCGCTCTTACTCCCTGTAGCGCTGCCCTCTGAGACCTCTGCGCTTAACATTGAGCCCCGCAGCAGCTGGGGAGCAGTTAGTGCTAGATCACCATCCAGAATCAATGGAGCGGTGGAGTATGTCATCATTCATCACTCGGATAATCCCAATGGCTGCAGCACGTCACAGCAGTGTCAGCGTTTGATCAAGAACATACAGACGGATCACAAGGGCAGACGTAACTTCAGCGATATTGGCTATAATTTCATAGTAGCCGGCGATGGCAAGGTCTACGAGGGGCGTGGCTTTGGCTTACAGGGCTCACATGCGCCCAACTACAACAGAAAGAGCATTGGCATCGTCTTCCTAGGCAACTTTGAGAACAGCGCACCCTCGGCACAGATGCTGCAGAATGCCAAGGATTTGATTGAACTGGCCAAGCAGGGTGGACACCTGAGGAGCGACTACACGCTGCTGGGACACCGTCAGACCAAGGCCACCAGCTGCCCAGGCACAGCGCTCTACAATGAGATCAAAACATGGCCACGCTGGAGGCAGCTTTAAGTAGGGGTTTACTAAGACTGTTAGATACCCTAGGAGATTTTTAAATAACTAAAGTCAGTAAAAAAAGTGTTAGTTTAGGTAATAATAAAAAGATACTTTTATATAAAAATCTTAAATATTTCTTTGTTTATTTTATAAACATTTCCAATAAAAATCTTTTTTAATGAAGCATCATTTCATTTGTTTGTAGACTCAGCTGATTTGTTATTTATATTTCTAATTTTATTTATTAGTTATGGCATTCCCTAGGCAAAGGGTCTTGCGTCAGTGCTGCCTCACTTGGACAGTGCCATGTGAGCTGCCCTTGAGCTGCGGCAGTTGCTCCAAAGCACCCAAATGGTCACAGAGCCCAAAGAAGGTGCTTCCTCCCCAAATGGCCAACTGCATTTGTAAGGCAAATTATAGCAAATGCATGGATATAAAAGCAGCTCATTAGCGACAGCATTAGACAGTGTGCAGTGTGTCTTTGCTCCTCTCAAGAAACGCTCAACATGAAGCTCGTAAGTTGGTTTAGTCCGTTTCCACCTAAAACTCCCAATAAACCGCTACTTCTAGCTACTTTTCGGCTGCTTATTGCTGGCTCTGACGCTGTGCCAAGCCAATGTCATACCGGTAGCAGCTGCTCCTGTGCCTGCGCTGCTGCCAGTGGCAGGTAGTCATCAGTTTGTGGCACGTAACTACAATGGTTACTATGTGCCCACCACAACCACAACTTGGCCAGGAGTAGCAACGTATCCAGGCCCCTACTACAAGTACAGCGGTGGCTATCCCAGCTATGCCTATCCCTACAATTACCCCTATGGCTACTACCCCGGCTACAATTATGGCTACGGCTATGGCTATAAGAGCGTCTGGTAGAGTTTGGAGCAGTTTAATAAACATTTATGTATTTAGCATTTTAATGTGATAACTATGAACATTTATTTATACCAAACATTATGGGATTTAAATATATATTATATACCTAAAGCTTTTAAATGGTTACTAAACAACTGTCCCAGACTGTAGTTGGCTTACAGCCAAAACTGCCTTAAGCTTTACCAGTTTAAGTAAGCCCTCTTTAACTTTTGGTTAACCAACTTTTGCTTTTATTGAACTAAATTAATCTATAAATGGAAAATTAAATATAAACTCCATTAACTAAAATTCAAGCATTAAAAAATAAATGGAGCTGTTGCTGGAGTTGCGGCAAAAAGACGCTCGGGTTGGCCAAAACGCGATAAAGCCGGAAAATAGCCCGGTAAGGCAGCCAAGCCCGCGGGTGTGGCTACCAGACGAGCAGGTGCTGCGGGTGGTGCAAAAGCTGCATTAAACTGATTAAAGTAATCCAATCTTTGGCTGCTGGAAATGGCCAAGGGCGTGGGAAATGGAAAATTGGTAAAGGCAGCGTTGGAGGCAGGCAAAGGTGCCAAACTGGCCACATTTGCGGGAATCAAAGCGGGCTGAGCTGCCACACAGGCAACCAGAGCGAGTAAAATCCACTAAGTAGGAAAAATGGTATAGAACTTTAAGGGATTAAAGAATTTTAGTACAAACCATTTGCATGTTGAGTAGTTTTTCCAGGGAAGTTGCTCGAGTTATCTGCTGATTCGTTGTCTGGCCGACTGCTGAATATGTCTGCATTTCGGTGTTAACTTGGCTTTTATAGCGTGGCTTAGTGACTTAGTTGCAGTGCTTGGCAGCTGCAGTGTGTCACACACATTTGGCTGCAAAATTAGCCAAATTGCGTAGACCAAAATGGCAAATTTGCATAAGATTTGGAACGATAATTGTTATAGTTGCGACAGGGTTTGATTTTTGGCTTGATCATTTAGGCAGTTTTAGGCCTAAATTGGTCTAAAATCATAAGAGAAAAAAACTGGCCTACAAAAAAAGATTTTAAGAGTTGTTAAAAAAGTTTTTTAAATTAGTTTTTGATCCCCAAACAGTAAAAAATCCATTTGCTTTATGTTTGCCTCACATTTTAATCGACAGAACAAATATCATAATAACTATTCGTATTCGTATTTGTATTCGTTTTTCTTTTCTTTTCGCATTCATATTCGAATTCGTAATATTCGTATAAATTACATGTAGAATATGTATGAATATATATATACTAGATATATATATGTTTATGTATATATCTCAATAGTTTAGCTGCTGGATTAGTTAATTATCAACTTGCTGATCATTCAGTTTTTCTTCTTGTTCGTTTTTTAGGCCTTTTACGACTATAAATTTAAATTTAATTTTAGTTAAATAATAATAATAAACTTTAGGCTAATTACGACTTTATATAATGTTAAGTTTTGTTATTACGAGTATGTAGTAATTTAATATATTTATATGCACTTTGGATAGTGATATTATCGACAATGACCATGACAATGACAATTATAATGTTAATGTTAATGATAATACAAATACGTTTAAGACTAAGCTAGACGACATTTAGCATAGGCATTAATTAGTTGCTTTCAGTTACGTTCAGAGGATGTTTATCAGGAGTATTTACTTTAATCGGGGGCATCGAACTTTAACAAACGCTCTATTAGTTATCGGTATCGTTATCGTTATCGGCATCGTTTTTTTGAAGCGTAACTAGTTTTGGAATCATGTTTTATGCAAATCTCTCATGCTATATATACAAAGAATTTTGACTTGTATCTGTAGTAACATAGATGTGGCGCCCTCTGGCGTGCGAAACGGTACGGAACAAAGTCGCTCAAATTGTAGGATTTTTTTTTCTCAACATTTTACACAAAATCACAGTCTATTGAGTAAGTTTTGGGATATTACGAGTTGATCTTATGGCAATTAAATGTGACTAGACAAACAGATGGGAATAAAGTGAAGTGTCGTGAGGTTTATGGGGTTGAGTGGAGCAGGGGTTGGTACTACCAGAGTACATCGTAGTTGTAGACATGCTCGGAGGAGGCAATAATCAGACACTTGACAATCTCATCGAGGGTGCGTCTCAGTTTCCATTTTCGGGGTTTCCTCAGCAGCTGCAGCGGCTTCAGTCTGCACCGGGGCTTGACCTTGGGCTTGGGCAGGGACTCGTGCCAAGGACTCGTTGATGTGGACACTGTAGAGTGATTGCAGTGACGCTGTATTGCCTGCAGACGCTGCTCCTGGTAGTAGTGATTGAGGTTGGTCAGGTAGTAGAAGTCACCGTCGTGAATCACATCGATTTCGGCATAGTTGCCGCCATCGCTTTCCGGCTGCTCGAGGGGATTGCCAGTGCTACAGCTGGCCGTGGTTGCCTTGGCAAAGAGTTGGTCAAATCACATGTTTTCATCGAACTTGGCAAAGTTGTTGTCCTCATTCCATTGGAATTTATTGGCATCACCGTCGCCATCGCCCGTCGACTCATCCTTGCCCACTTCATCTGGTGATTTGAAGAACTCATCGTCCTCGAAGGGATCCTCCTGCTTCTTGGCAAATATATTCACCGATTCTGATTTCTTGATCAGCTCCTGGCGCTGCTGCAATTTGCTGCTGCGCATATTCTGTTTGCGGCTGGAGGATGATGGTGCCGCTGGCGAGGATTGCTCCTTGTCAAAGTCAAAGGAGGCCTTGGCGAAGTCATCCTCGAAGGCGGCGTCATCGAACTGCGATACCTTCACGTTGTCATCGAAGCGCAGCTTTTGTGTAATCGGAGGCGTCGATATCGTTGGCGTCTCCAGCTCAAAATTGTCCCGCTGCTGCTGCTGTTGTTGCTGCAGCTTTTCGCGCTCGGAAAAGTCATTGGAGAAGCGGAACAGTGACTTGGAACCAACGGTGCTGCTGGCGGAGATCAGTCCAGCTGGCGTAGAATTGCAGCTGGAGGCAGTGCCAGCGGGCGCTGGTGGCGGTGAGCTCTGATTGAAGTCCGACTCGAAGCCATCGTCGAAATTGAACTTGCCGCCGACTCCAGCTCCTGCCGAGGATTCACCGCCGCTCATCATGACCGCCGTGCTGCTGGCATTTGATCTGGGCGTCGGCGTCTGTTCGTAGCTGTCCACGAATCCATAGTCGCTATTGACGCCACCTCCACCACCGCCCCCTCCTCGTGTTCGATTCTGTCCCGAGAGCTTGGCCAGCGTCGGAGCATGCCGTTCCTGCTGTCGTCGCTCTGTCTCCAACATGCGCTGATGCATCTCGTGACGTCGTCGATTGAGACGCTCGAATTTGTCCTCATCCGTGGGCGGCTCATCGTCCACATAATCCTCATCCTCATCATCGTCGTCGTTGTTCCGCTGGCAACTGATGTAGTCGTAGTTGTCTCGCACGCCACGCCCACTGCCGTAGCGCACGCCCACCGAGGCCAGATCCTTGGCACTGCGTGCACGCGTCTTCTTGCGGAATCTGTAAGAGATTGGGCATTAAAACGGCTTCCTTTGTGGGTAACCGGTGGTTGCACTTACCTGCGATCCTTTTCGCCATCGGAAGGCGTCTGTGCCAGGGCTGCAGCACGACGACTCTCGGCCAAACGACGCTCCGTCTCCGCTGCGCTCGCTGGACGCTTCCAGGACTTTTGACCAGGCAGAGCAGGTTCTGGAGGGCATAAAAGTAAAGGGTTAATGGGGTTATTTGCTGGGGGTCAAGGGCTATAGACTTACCCTCGCCATCCCAGGGACTGGAGCCGCTGCTTTTCCTCAGCCGCTGCGGAGCACCTGGTATACCAGGAGCACCGACCTCTCCGCCCAGCTGACTAGGTCGCTGCAGGCTGCGCTGCCTTTGGAAATCCTGTTCCGAGTCCTGCTCATAGTCAATGTCGCCAGAGACGCGCAGTTTGCCTGATGAAGTCACCGGTTTGCGAAGCGAGCGCGTCTTGAGCTCCCGATCCCTTTCCCGATAGTCATCCCGACTGTCCAAGCTGCCGTAGACATCACCGCCGCTGCCGAAGCTACGTCGACGTCGGGAGGAGCTCTCAAAGGACTCGACACTCTCGCGATCGAAGGATTTGCGTTCCCTTTCACGCTCCCGATCTCTGTCCCGCTCGTAGAGGTACTCCGGACGCGTCTTGTAGCCCATGCCCATGGGCGAGCGTCGGTCATCGTAGACGTTTTCGTAGTCAAAGTCGTAGCCAGGACGTGCATAGTCCCGATACTCACGTTCACGATACTTGGAACGCTCTCGCTCCCTTTCCCGCTCACGATCTCTGGGCAGGGGCTGACCGCGCTTGTCGTACATCGGAGCTGGCGGACCGTAGCTGGATCGCTCGTAGGCACTGCGCTCGAAGGAACGCGCTCTCACTCCCTGCTCCATCTCCTGGGGTGACCAGGTGTGATGCGCCGGATGATGGTACCAGCTGGGGGAGTCTAAAAGGGCAAGGAGGAGTTAGTTAGGCTCTTACAAGCGAAGTGAGTGACTCCTTAGCATACCTAGCTCAAAGTTATCCCTGCTGCGAGAGAGTCCTTGCTTGAACTTCCGCTGCGGTTGCTCCCGATCACGCCGAGCACAGAACTCCGCCTCGTAGCTGTGAAAAGAAAGACGTTATCGAAGCACTCAAACTGAAATTGGGTTTGGTACTTACTCGTAATCTTCGTCGCAGGAGTTGAGGCGTCTTGCGTGCCGCATGTAGTAGCCGTGGCCAGAAGGATGTGGGGGCAGCTGGGACTGGGAGGGTGGTGGCATGCCACGTCGCTGCTGCTTCAGATACTCGGGCGTATCGTCGTCCCAGGGACTGAGATCTCGCGAGGAAGAGGAGGTCTGTTGGCGTTCCTTCTTGGCCCAGCGACGTTGCTGTTGCTGTTTGGTCCAGCCACCGCCATCATCACGAGGATCAGAGCTGCAGGGTGACTCCGCCGTGTCCTGCTGGGATGTATTGGAGGCAGGAGGCGGTGGTAGCGTCAGCCTAGCTTTGCCCTTGCCTCCACTGCCGGAGGTGGCCACCTTAGGAGAGTCGAAAGTGGCCCACGAAGGTTTCTCCCGATCCCTGTCGCCGTGCATCTGCTTGGTGGCGGCGTCGATTAGCTGTGAGACGGCCGATAGCTGAGAGGGCACCGGGGAGGGACCAGCTGTGTGTACAGCAGGTGCTGGTGATTTCTGTAGCGGAATGGGTGAGGTGCTCACATCGTTGAACTGCGAGGGCGTGTGCAGACTGTGGGCGGGACCACGTGAAGGAGCTGCCGAGGATGTGGCTGGCGAGATGCGATCCCTGGAGTCCAGCGAGAGATTCGAGATGGCTCTTTGCATCAGCTCATCGATTTCTATGTCATCCCGTCCAGCGGAGCCCACACAACCGGGTCCAGTCACCACAGTGAGGAACTTGTTGTCTTGCTTGGGAGGCAGTTGCTCCTCCGTCTTGAACTCGGGCTTATCGGCGCTTGTTGAAAGCTTCTCGTACTGATCTTGGGCACTGACTGGCTCCGCATCCTTCTCATTGCTGTCCATGCTGCTCTCTCCGCCCGCATCCTCGTCGTCGTCGTCGTCATCATCGTCGGCCACTGTCAGCGCCGAGGAGGAAGGCTCCGCCGGCAGCCCACGACTGTCCACCAGACCACGCCTATCGTGTCCACCGTCCATGATCTGTCGTATGTCCTGATCCTCGTTGAACTCATCGCTGAACAGATCCTGCAACAGATCCTTCTCCGGCACAGCGGGAGCAGCACTTGGAGGCGGCTTCACAAACAGATTCTCCACCAGGATAATGTCCCGTAGCGCTGCATAGCGATCCTTGGCCTGGGCCACAACCTCCGTAATTTTGGTATCTATCTTGGCAGGAGGTTGCTCTAGCTCCAACTCGGGACCGCCCAGGTCTAGCTGACTGGGCTGTTCCAGCTGTAGTTGCTGGTGCTGCTCCTGCTGTACATCATCCGCCGGCGGAGGCGTCAAATCTCCCATGAGATCCGTCTCCTGCTGTTGCTGCTGCAGCTCCTGATCGATTATCTCCCGAAAGACCGCATAGCGATCCGCTGAAGGTACAGCAGGAGCAGCCAAAGTAGGTGCCTCATTGAAGTTGGCGAAATTGGCCACGAAGCCATCCTGGCTGCTGGGCAAATCCTCACCAAAGGTGTCGTCAAACTTGGCCACAAACGAGGTCTGCTGATCAAAATTGACCTTGAAAACTGCCGCATTGGAACTGGTAGTTGTTGTGCTTGGTGTCTGGAGCGGCACAGCTGGACTGGCACGGGATTTTGGCTGTGTCTGGTCACCACTAGACTGCAGATAGTCGGAGAGGTAAGCGGTGAGCTGGACAATGGTCATGGTGCTCAGTTTGCTCACGGGCACATTCAGTTTGAGCGCTAGTTCATCTATGCCCAGTGTGAGCAACTGCGTCAGCGTTATGTCTGGCGCTAGGGAGGTCGTCTCCTTAGCCTGGGCTACCTGAGCAGCCTGTGCCGCTTGTAGAATCTCCGCCTTGTTCTCGTATATGTCCTGGGGACGTCCCAGGGACGACTGACGCTGTGGCCGCGCACGGCAGCTGCTGCTCTGCGTGGGCGGTGGCAGCAACGGCGGCGGAGTTCCACCCAAAGGCGCCAGGTAATCATCCTCTGTGTGCCCGGGTTTCCGTGGTCTGCCCGGACCCGGAAAGTTTCCATCGGAGCGACCTACACGCCGTGAGGGCAAGGGAATGGGAGGAGCATCTACGCTCCTGCGCAACTGATTGTTGCTGCTGTGGTTCAAGTACTCGTAACGGCCGACAGGTGGCGCTGCGGGCGTGGGCCTGATGACCAGATCACTGAACTGCTTCTTTGGCGGCAGCGGCGGTGGTTCTGCATAGGGCGTGGAGTCCGGACGTGGCGGTGGCTCAGGTGCAGCCTCGTTCTCACTGAGGGAGTCACTTTCTTGGAGACGCCGCATGTTGACGCTGGAGCCGACGGAGCTGGAGGAGTCGCCACGCTTGGAGAAACGCGCCTGGCCAAACAAATGAGGCATCTTCTTGCTGCTAATACTCGAGATGACGTCCAGGGGTCCACCCACATTGACTACACTGGCCACCGGTGTGGGACGATGTCGAATGCTGCTGCTCAGCGGCAGTGGAGCAGGCTCCAAGCGGGAGATGTCCGCCTGCCAACCCTCCGAGTTGGATTGCTCTGGAGGCAGCTGTACCTGGAGTGGTCCATTGAAGACATTCGCTGCTGTGGACGCGGGTGCATCGAACTCAAAGGCATCCAGCTTGGCAAAGAGATCACCCTCCTGAAAGGGATCCGGATCGCTCTTCTTGCGTGTGGGCGAAAAGGGATCCGTGTCGCGGGGCAAGAGCACGGGATTAGCCTCATCCTCCTCCAGTGCGGCATTGGCGGTGGTGTTGGTAAGCTCTGTGGTATAATAGTTGACTTGAGGATTAATGGGTTTGGAGTTACGTAGCATTAATTTCAGTTTGGCAGCCGAAAACTCATCGATTTGGCAACTGGGAAACTGCGTTTGGGTGGGGATTTGGGAATGGGTTTGGGATTGGGAGTGGGAGGTGCTGCTGATGGGCGTGGGACTGAGCTGGGAGCGGGAACTGTTTGTTAGTAGCAGATGTTGACCAAAGCTGGCGGTGCTTATTAGTGGGTTAATTGTTGTTGTTGTTGTTGCTGTTGTTGTTATTGCTGTCGCGTTGTTGTTTCCTGCGCGATTTGTGCAAGTGCAAATGTTAGCCGTGTTAGTTGTTTGGGCCATATGTGAAACATGGTTAGTACCTGTAGCTGTTGCAGCCGCTGCCGTTGTTGCTGCTGCTACTGCTGTGCTGCTGCTGCCGCTGTTGCCATTGCCTAGGGCATCCTCAAAGAGCGCACTCTCCTTGGCAGCCAGAAAGTCATCGAAAGTGTCGCCTTGATTGGAGCCAAGCTCCTTAAGCAGCTTCTTGGGCGGATTCTTAAGCTCTTGGAAAAAGTATTTCTTATCGACATAGGGACGTGTGCGTCCAATCCCTAAAGGATCCAGATCAGTGAACGCATCTGGCGAACCCCAAAACAGCAGCAACAACAAGCGAGCGAGCGAGAGAGAGAGAACGAGCGAGTGTGGTAGAAAGATAGACAGAGAAAGAGGACTTGCATCAGTCGGAATGTCTCAACTCGGATACAACTCAAAGGGAAACTGAACGAAAGACGCAAGCAACAACTTAACGAAACCAAAGACTACTCAAATTAACAACAGAAACAAACAAAACAACGCAAACAGGGAAGGGGAAGGCAAACAGTTAATGGTAGGTTAGTAAATAGGTGAAAACTTAAAAATACTCTTAAACTACGTAAAGAGAGCGGCATTCATGATGGCTGTTCAAAGGCAATTCAAGAGAACGAGCTAACAAAGCACTAACAGCTGCTATCAAACTTAACATAGCTATGCTAACGAACGAAGAGCATCCTTAACAGTTCTTTGTCATGTAATTAACAGCGCGTAGAGCGGCTGCTGGCTTAACATTTTAACATACTGATCTTTCTGTTACATCTGCAAGTCCTGGGCTTATGTTACCCACCTAACAGAGGTATGTAATTAACATTACCACTTACAGTGCGCTGCAAAGCGTAAATAATTCAATCAAATTGCGACTACAAATGAATTTAACTAAATTGGTCAATGACTTCCCTTTGTTTACTGAATTAAATACTAAACGAGACACCCCACGTCTGCTCACTCCACTGTGTACCTTATAGTATTAGTTATATACGGTTTATTTACAAAGTGAGAATGCCATCAATTGATTGCGTCTCATTGAATTCATCTGCTTTTTCTCTGCCCTGTTTTCTCTCCATCATGAATAGCAGCTCTCTTGTGGGTGTGTGTATCTGTATCTGTGTATCTTTTCTTTGTGCACAACTTACCCGACATTACGGCCGTCGTCGTCGTCGGTGTCATGCCCTCCCCCGCCTCTGCTGTGGCTGTAAGATTGCCCAGAGCACTTAACCCCACATCGATGCTGTTATATCCTCCTACTGCCCCCGTTCCCACTCCTCCTCCTCCAACTACAGTGTTTGATTGGACGCTGCTTGTTGCCTCACTGATTTGCTGTGTGGGCGTGGCCGAAGATTCTCGGGCTGCCAGCGGTGCCATTGAAAGATTCGTGAGCACAGCAGCCGCTGTCATGGGCGTGGGCGTAGTCGTCACCTTGGTGGTATCGAAGACATCATCGTGCTGCTGCTGCAACTCATGCAACCAGCTGTCATCGTCCTCCGCTTGCAACGTAGCAGGTGAACCACCTGCACCTGAGTTCGTGGATAGCAACGTAGACATTGCGTCCAGTCCCACTGTGCCCTCGGGCGTCTTGTTGGCCTGCTGTGGATGTGGGTGTGGCTTGTGACGCGTACGTCCCGACTCCGGTGGCGGTGGCAAGATATTGTACGAGGGCACGTAGATAAAGGAGTCTCCGAAAGGATCATCCTCGCTGGCAGATTTGGCCAAGCCCAGAGCCGACTGCACCCCACTGGGATCATTGGGTGTAATGCGCTCCATTTGACTGATGCCACGCTGCAGCGAAGTCAACTCCTGCTCCAGATCCACAAGATCCGCAACGGACTCGGGGGAAATCTGCAGAGGAAAGAGGAATTTTAGCTAGGAGTAAATAGGCTTAGGCTAAGTTAGGTGTCCTACCTCCTTGGCGGCTGCTCCAGAAGTCTTGGCTACATCCAGATTAACGCCCAAGCGTGTGAGTCCCACACCGTTGGAGGAACCACCCAGCATACCAAGTCCAGAAGAGTGTGCAGCCGAGGAGCCGGTGGCAAGTTCAGTGTGACCCGATTTCAGCGAGGACAGCGTGGCCAGCTGACTAGCATGATCATGAATCAGCGATTTGCCCTGTATCTGCTGGCGTGCCATCTCAATCTCCTTCTTCTTCAGCTCGAACACCACCTGGAAGAGATCCCGCATGGCCAAGACCACCTGGCTGGCTGCCTTGTCCGTTTTGATACCAAAGAAACGATGTCCACTGTCCGGGGAGCCAAAGATGTAGCCAAATGCACGCGAATCCGTCATGTCCTGTGCAATAAACGAGATCTTGTGCACCGGATGATGGTAAAGCGAGTCACTTGTCTTCTCATCCCGCAGCCGTAAGCCATCGATCGTCACGTGTATGATGATCCTCTGCTTATGCTCTCCAGCCGCTCTGATGGCCATTTTGAGATCCTGCAACGCCTCCTGACACATGCGATCACCGCGTGCCTCGCCCACCTCCAAAATGCCAATTAACTTGGCCTTGAACTGCACGCCATCCCCAAAAAAACGGCCGGGATCATTCCGATCTGCAGGAGAAAAGATCGAGATGGAAATATAGATATATTTTTCATGAACTTATCAAAGTGGTGGCTTAAATATAGATATTGCTAAAGGATGTGCTTAAAATAGCTAAAACTGCAGCTGAAACTACAAATGTAGCTATAAATCGGCTAAAATGACAGCACTGGTAATTGTTGCGACTCGGAAATAATTAGACACATATTTGTATATTAATTATATTAAATTTTGTGCACTTTAATCTGGTGTCAAAACAATTATTTGACCAACTGTTTCATATGCGCCTCTACGCGCGTGTGTATCTGTGTGTGTGTGAGTATGTGCATGTGTTGGAAAAACAAACAAAAAAATGCCAAAATAATGTGAGGTAGACAGAAGCAATGAAAAGGAAAATATTTGCTAACGTTTTGCGTAGTTTGTTTCCTCCGAATTTTTGCCGAATGTTTGTGCTAGAGATAGATTAGAAGATGCCTGCAGCTTAGATACCAGCGACTTGACCATTTTGTATCTGTATCTGTATCTTAGCACATTCTATTAGTTCTGTTCTATCGGTGTGTATCTGCGCGTGTGTGTGTGTGTGTATGTGTTTGTGTGACATTCAGAGCGTTTCCATGTCGCACACAACACACGCACACAAACAATAATAACAATTTCAACGATTTTCGCGACGTATTCTGTGTTATACTTTAATTAAAATTAACAACAATCACAGAATAAAAAACGCGAAAAAGACGCACACAACAACAACAAAAAAAAAACAAGTTAAAACGCAGCGACTGCGACTGCTACGATTCGCGTTCAGGGAATGAATGAATGACGACAGCGACAAACGGCAAACGTCGGCAGAGAGAGAGACAGGCAATAACAACAATCAAAGCATTGGAAGCAAAGTGATGCGATGCTGCGCTGCTGCGCCCTCTAGCAGTGGGAGTGGGCACCATACAGAAAAACAAACACACACACACACATACATATGTGAAATTGCCACTGGAATTTCACTATTATTTACCGCGTATTCTATGCAAAGCAAAGCAGCAAAAAGCAATTGAGAGAGCGGCAACACAAAAAGAGAGTCAACACGAGAGAGTGTGTGTAAGAGAGCGGAAAAATGTAACGTCGTTGTTGCTTGTGCTAAAATCCTAATGCGAGCAGCGACGGCGGCGAGCGGCAGCAGCTGCACCACCTGCCGACAATGACAAACGGCAGCAGCGACGCCGGCGCAGCAGCTGTCAGCTTAGCAGCCTAAGCACGATCAGACCCAGACTGTCATACGTAGAACCAGGTATGCACACACACCAACACACAAGTTATCGATAAATTCAAAACAGTGTTTTAAGTGTTACTAAATTTTAAAAATTTAAAAAGTGATAAACTTACATTTACAAGGACTCGTTTTCTTGCGCAGCGTTTGCATTGTGGCCACAATGAATTGATTCGTATACGTAGTAATGGCGGCGGTTTGATGCCCTCACACGGGGCAGCGCCGAAGGGGAGCGAAGGGATTTTATTTGTTTATGTACTATTTTTAAATATCGGTCACAGTGTAATTAGGGCGAGTGTAAAATTACAGCATGCACTGTCCGAGTTCTGGTTCACTGACTTTTGACATTTGAACGTTCGTTGCGTCTTTGTTTACACTTTATCCTTTGTTTGGCGATTCTTCCTGTTCCTCATCCGTTGGCTGCACCTTTTTTCCCACCCCTTTTGTTTTTGTTGTCCTCGTTGTTGTTGTTGCTATTGTGCGCCGGCATTACAAATACTCACGCCAAGATTATCGATTTTTCCATTGACGCATGTGTGTGTGTGTGCGTGTGTATGTGTAAGGTTTTGCCTACTTTTCGGCTTCTTAAAGTGAACGAGACTTCGCCTTTAAATATGCAGCATTATTACGTGGATCCAGTTTCAACCTTGACTAATCAATAATTTGAGTTTGTTTTCAGTCTCAGAAGTGATTTTTAAATTTGTTTCGACTTTCAAGTTGCTATTAAACTTGTTATGCAAATGTTTTTAATTACTTTTAGTTCTAGACACTCGAGTTTTCTTGCGTGCACAAATACACACTCGGAGATATTGGCGAAAATTGGATTTATTGCTTGGAATTAACGTTATTTTTATTGTAAACTGGAAGTTACATTTGCCACTACACTTATTGTGTCTTATATCACTTAATTTGTTATTCAATTGTGCTTTTTAAGCGATTTTAACGAATATTTTAGCATCCGCCCACGAACCACGAGACGGACACAAAAAATTATTTCGATAGTAAACTCCAATAATGTCCCTGGGCTCTCGTATTTTGTCGGCTTTTTGTTCGGCCCTTAATTCCCAAATACTGGTGGCCGTGTTAAAAGTGGGAAAATATCGGCCGACCTACGATATATCGATAGCTGGGAATACTTCACAACACTGAGCGATGACAGCGGTTCAACATTTTAAGTTACCTTTTGAGTATAACATGCTCCAAGCTCCAATCGTCTACAGTCTGTTATTTGTCATAATTGTTGTTGTTTCGGCGGTGAACGGACGTCTCTTTGCGGGTGCGCAACGTTTTTTGATTGAATCACAAGACAACTAATTAATAAATCATAAAAATAATTGCTATCAATTCTCGTGGCAAAATACCGCTGTGCTGACCACCAGTATAACGAAATTCTCGTGAAGCCAACGTCGTCGCAGTGTGTTTTCCGTGGAAAGAAAATTCGTGCGCGCGTCGCTTACCTGCAAATAGAAGGAAATTGCCAACAGTTGTATATTTAAAAGTTTTGCCCGCTTGCAATTAGTGAAAAAGTGTTAACTGTGTGTATATTGAAAAGGCGACAAAGCAAACCAGTTAGTTGCCATCCAGTTTTGATACATTTTTGTATAAAAAACTGAGTTAGCTTTGCTGTTACATTTTCAACCCGGCCACTCACACATATATACTAATATACCCAACAATTGTTGAAACAGATTTCAGTTCTTGGCTAATAGTTTCCAAAGCTGTTCGCTTGCCGATCCGATCGCTATGCAAAATTAAAATAAATATTGACTGTTAAAAGTGTTGCAAAATTCAAAAAATTCAAATTTGTGTGTCCCCCTCCAATCCCCCATAGAGATTGTACTCAATACGCAGGAAAGGCTGAAAATAAAGTAGCCAGTAAGATGAATAAAACCTGTGCGCGGTGCCAGAAGGTGGTTTATCCCATCGAGGAGCTCAAATGTCTGGACAAGGTGAGTGGACGATAAACAAATTTGACAAATCCAGCGGAAAATAAGAAACATACAAATTTGTATGTATTGGTATTTCTCTTCACATTTTTTTTCTCTAAATTTTGCTCCTTTGTTTTATACCGCTGCTTCGCACTTGTTGTGTGCGCGCGTTAGAGCGAGACGGCTATCTAGCCACATGGTCTCTGCTCTCATTGATCATGCGTGCCGTTTTCTCTCTCGTGTCCATGTCCATGTCTCTTGTTGTTGCTGTTTATTATCCTACGCATATCGTGGCCTGTTGTGGGCGCAGCAGCAACACTAACAACAACAACAAAATGTGCAGATAGAGCTGCGCGTAGTTTTAATAATTACAACCAAACGTGTGCAATAAAAAAGCTGTTCAGCTTGTTTGTGGCAGTTGCGCTGCTTTTGTTTGCTTCTTGGAATTTTTGTTTTTAGATTCAGCTCAATAACGGCACACGAATTCTGCTGTACGTGTGTGTAAGCGTGTGTATGTGATGCGGGGGTGTTTGCCGCTTGTAGTTGCAACAAATTTTTCAATTTTCGCCAACTCAGGAAATTGAAAATTGCTTTTAATTTGCGTCGCCGTTGCTTCCGCTACATATATCTCCACCTCCACTGATTCGCTCTTTTTATCTCGCTCTCTCACTCGCTCTTTGGCTTTGTGTCTGCCTCTCAATTTGCGTAAATTTTGCGTATGAGGAGATTGCCCGGCAGCGACGTCAACGTCGACTTCATTGGACCGTTGCAAACTGCGTTGCAGCGCTGCTTTTGATCTCTGCTCTTTTGTGTGTTGTTGCTTTTAGTTCTTCAAAACGAAAACAAAAACAACACAAACACAACCCGTTGACTGACCTTGAGCACATATATTTCGATACCAGTTTTGCATTCTCTCTCACACACATACATACAGACACATACGCACTGAAGCTTGCGCTGCGGTCATTATTGCGTCGCTTTCTTCATGTGCTTATTGGTTTATGCTTAATTCCAGTTCATTTTTATTGACCGTCCGTTCGTCTGTCTCTCTGTCCGCGCTAAGCCGTGCAGTCATTCTTCTTCTTTGCGGTTCGCTTTTTGGGTGCTTGAAGAGCTTTTGTGCTCAAAATTCCGCTCTTAAATTTGAAACTAATTATTTACAGATGTGTATGTAAATAGTGTAAGCATAGCTGATAAGAGAAAAAGAGATAGAGCGATAGACAATTGACATTTCATCATTTGGCAGCCTTGATGTAATCAGCTCGAACTATCAGCAGAGCTGTTGCTACATGTTCCACATCACACGTCTTTCTCGTCTTCTTTTCCTTGTACCCGTTCCACACAACTCTCGTCTCTCTGCTGTCTGTCAGCGTCTTTTAAGCGTTTGTCTATTTATAGTCAAGATGCTCGCGACCGCTCACTCTACCTCTAACTATCGCATTCCATCTCTATCACATGCCGTTTGTCTAATTATAGCTGTGGAGTAATGAAAACTATTTAAAGCCACTGGAATGAAGTCAGTTATAAAATATGCATGAGACCAAATGGAAAATGTTGAAATGTTGTAAACACACACTGAAGAAAGATCTTCTGACAACAAGGCATAGACCATAGAACTTGTATAGACAAGTAAATACTACTTAGATAGGCCAGACGTAAAAAGTTTTACTTTACAGTTTAGTTTAGCATAAGTTTTCAGTTTCTTTGCAGTCTCTCAGCTTTTTGTTGGGGTGTGTACCCCTCTGACTATTACAAATTGTTTTTTGCACAATTTTTAGTTTATAAATTAATTGACTCACAAACACAGTGGGAAATATTTTACAGACAATGAGAAATATTTCACAACAAAAACTCAATTTAAAGGCAATTTTATGACGCATAAATTGCTTGAGTATTTCGCCATAATTTGCACTGGATAATTTAAAATTTAATATTTTTTAATTAAATAAGACGTAGAATATTTATTATTTATTTGTAAGTTTTATAATTTTTTTTATTTCCAAAAGTAGTGTAGCACCCCAACGTTTTCACTAGTAAAACTTTTGCTCCCATTTCCTTTGCGGTTTCCGTTCGCACTGCACGTGACATATCCTGATATAGAAATCGATATACTCGTGACAAGCAATAAACGGGCATTTTATACCAATTATCTTTGAGCACACAAACTCACTCTCACACACACATATAGAAGCAAAGACAGTGAAAAGTTTTGTCTTGTAAATGAAGAAATGCTTTTTAAATACCGTTAAAGTTTGGCAGCGCTGCTGGCGTTGCTGCCGGCGCTTTGTTAATCGATTTTTGATACCGAACTTGCAACTGAACATGTCGCCGGCGTTGCAGTCAGCGCCAACGTTGACGTCGGCTTCGTCTCTGTCGCTGCTACTGTCGCTGTTTGCCAATTTCATTTATCTTTGACTTTTTATTTGCTGAATTCACGAATGTGTGAGTTTTAGTTGTTGTTGCTGTTGCTTTGCTGCTTCAGCTGCTGCTGTTTTGCTTGGCAGCGGCAGAGACGTCGTCGGCCACGACAGACGATTATTTTATGCTCGCAACGAAAGTAAATGACCTCTTTGTTGTTGTCAGCGCAACGAAAGGGGTTGAAGGGGGTAAGTAGGAGCTTAAAAGGGTATGAACAGTTCAACATTTTGGCCAATTCGTGCAACGGGGCACGAGTCGGCAGTTAGTTGTTGCTGTTAGCCAAAATGGAGGCAGCAGCAACGGCAACGAACCGAAGCGTCAATCCAAGCATCGCCGTCCTCCATTTGAGACTTGCTTGAAACTCTTGCCATTTTTCCCATTTCCCCCGTCTGCCAACACTGGAGTTTTGTGTCTCCGGAGAGAGGTGGCTGAGGGGCGTGGAGTTGTCCCTGTCATGGCACACTTTTTGGCCTGTCGCTTTGTTGAATGTTTTAATTTTTGCATTTGTACGACGCCATCAAATGACAAATGACTACAGCGACAAACTCAAATGAATTTTTGTATTGCTTTAAGATTTTTCTTTCATTGCTACTAAACACGTGCGACACTTGAAAATCGTTTCCGCTTTCGAACTCGAAGTAGGAGAAGAAGACGAAGAATGCACCAGAGACAGCAATAACAACAACAACCACAATGACAATAGTTTTTTCTTCTTTTTTTTTTCACTCTTGACTGAGCTCTCGACGTTGAAAAGCGAAGTTCACTTTTGCATGACAATCCATTTCTGAGAGTTGCTTGCTGTCACGTCCCCCCTTTCCCTACCCCTTTTCAGTCTTCTGCTCTTTCATATTTATGTGCAAGCAACAATAATAACAACAACAATTGAAAAAGGGCGCTGCAATTTCATAAACAATTCAGGCATGAAAATAAAAGTGGTCAAGCAGCAGCAGCGACCAAAGCTTTATCGCTGCTTTTGCATCTCCTTATCGTCATTTCCTTTATCGTACACAAATTCAACTGTGTTTGTGTTTGTGTCATTTCTCTTTGTTGTGAGAACTTTCAAGATGGTCTTTCAACTTAAGAGCGGGAAAATGAGTGTGAGAGTGCGAGAGGGAAGAAGAGAGCTTGCGGATTATGCAATTGTATGGCATTTCCCTTTTATAGTCGAGTTCTTTGCACCATCTGGCAACTCGCTTTCGTTGCTGATTCCAATCAGAGCCTAAACTCAACCATTTAACTCATCAGTTATGCTCCAATTTCCGTGACTTCTATTTTCTTTTGGCTTTTGCTTTGTAATTAGCCGCTTTCATTTAACAGTTTTTGTTTTGCCACAGTTTTTTTTTCGGTGTTTGCCAATTTTGGTGACTGACAAAAAACACCAAAATTCGCTTTGGCTGCCAAGTGATAAAACTAACAACAAATTGGCTAAAAAGTAGAACACAATGTGCTTAAATTGTAAACTTTAAGTGCATTTCATTTCAAGAATTTGGAATTTATAAAATTCGGAGACTTTAAGCTTTAAAAAACATTTTGATACCCCAAACTCAATGAAATTTCCATCGGAATTTTTGTAAATTGAATTTTTTGATAGATTCAAATCAATAGTTTTACAATCTTGGCTTGCAGCTCTTTAGCTTTTACATAAAGTTTACATTTCTTCTATAATTTTTCTTTGTTTCTTTCTGTATTTTTAGCTTTACTTTGTTTTTCTTGGCTTCTACTGGCTTTTGTGCCTTTTTTGTGGCCCAATTTTTGCACCCAAATCGTAACATAACAAAACGAAACACGAAGCAACAAAAATGAAACTTTTTTCTGTGTTCAATTCTGAAAGTGGAAGTCGAAGACGTAGTCAAAGTCGAACTTTAAATTACCATTGAGTCCAAGCTTCGAGAACTGAATTCGGAATCAGTTATTTGGCTTTGGCTTTTGGCTTTCAGCTGCGGGGCTTTCCCTCAATTAAACAGTTCCCATTGTTAGTTTTTTTTTTTTCTGTTGCACAAAATTGTAGTTTTTTTTTTTTTTTTGACTAATGACCAAAAATGATGAAGAGGCTTTTGAGTGTCTTTTATATTTATTTTATTTTTATTTTTTGGCTATCTACCTGTCTGTCTGCCCTTCCCTCTGTCTGTTTTGTGTGCTTTCTGTTTCCGGCCATTGATATGTGGGTCAGTTCACTTGTCTACACTGTGCTACTCTACACTACTCAACACATTCGTTTCCCTCTCTTAAGTCGAAACATTTGGGCTTTGTCTTTGCAGATTCCTCTCTTAGCTTTGCCCCTTAACTTGACTTTGTCTTCGCATTCCTATTTCCATTCCCATTCGTTGCGCTATCTCTTTCTCGTTCCTCATTCTTCGTTTCCTGTCATTTCTTCTATCCTACGTTGTCGTCTTTTAATTGTTTTAACCTCCCCACTCCCCATCTACTTCCCCTCTGTTACTTTTGTTGTAGAATTTATGTTAATGCGCATTTGCTTGTAATTTGTTATGCCACGCCCCGTTTTATTGGCGTAGACAAAAAGGGGGGCGCAAACGAAGACAATTGTCGTCGCTGGTGATGCATTTACTTGACCTCTCTTTCACTCTCTTTGTCCCCTCCTTCTCCTTTCTTTGTTTAAATTCAATTGATCTCTATTAAGTGAGCTGTGGGGTGGGATGAAGGGAGGGGAGGAGAAGGCGAGCGCTTTTGGGGTGCGATCGTGCAGCATTTGCATCCAATTGATCTCCGCCTGCATTTTATGCCATCTTTATGTTTAGGGTCTTCTGTATGTGTGTGTGTGTGTGTTATTTATAGCTGTAAGCACACACATGCAACATTCATTCTCTTACAATTTCCAGCTCTTTGACTCTTCAGTTCAAGTGGTTGCTTGACTCTTTGGCTGCTGCCCATCACTTGAGGGTTTTCACGCTACCCACTCTCCTTCTCCCTCTTTCCCCTTCTTGGTCCTTCTCTTTGTTTGCCTCTTCTGCCACTGTCAATCATGAAATTCAGCTTTAGATCTGCTTTCTACTGTTTGCTTTGCTCCAGTTTTTGCTCCCCCTTCTTCGCTTTTTCTGCCATTTGTCACTTCATCAGCAAAAATTAATCGTCTCGATTTCGTTTTTTATTTTTTTCGGTTTCAGCTCTGCAAATCTCGTACATTATTCAAGCTAACCTCTTCCCCCTGTGCCCTCCGCTACCCTTGTGGAATGTGGATATTTGCAAGCAGCTGCTCCACATTAGTTTCAGCCGCATTGTGCTCCAAATCTAAAAGTTTTCTCATTGTCTGTCTCTTTGCCTTGTTTCGGGCACCCTTCCGCCCTTCCCCCTTTTTTTCTCTTTACTCTTCACTGTTCAAATATTAATAGAGAGCGTCATGTGCAAGTTGAAACAAGTTTGAGATGCTGCCGCTGCTGCTGCTCCTAGAGACAGCTTTAAGCTAATTTGCAAGCTCGTAAGATGCAAGTTGAACCTTTGCCTCTAAGCTGCACCTCATCCATTAGTAGACTGTGGCCTAAAGCCTCTAGAGGCGGTTAATTCAATTTACTCACCTTGCAACCACGTTGCAAGAACGCTAATCACATACTACATAACACAATGACAGCAGCCTCTTCCACACCCACACACAAACACACGCACACATGGAAATCCGATTGCATGCCTGTTTGCCATCGGACTTTGCAATATATTTGCATATAAAATGGCGGGGGGAGAAGAGCAGTGTGAAAGGGAATCGCGAATACAAATAGAACTCTAAAGTGACAAGTTGCGTTGCAAACTCCACTCTCTTTTCTCTTTCGCTCTCTTCCCGTGCGTATGTGTGTGTGTGTGAGTGAAGCCAGCTTTTTGACGTTTATAAATTAAACAAACAAATGCAAAAAACCTCACCCTGGAATCGCGTGGAGGCGTGGAGAGCAACACGCTATTGACTTTGCTAATTGACTGCTTGCGTAGTGAGTGCGAGCGAGCCAGTGAGCATGCAGAGATGGAAAGTGAGTTGTGGGGACAAATTGATGAGTAACATTGACAACGAGTGAGAGCGGGCGACCGACTGAGTGAAAGAGTGAGTGAGTGAGCGACAGGCCCCGTTTGCATGCACCGTTTCAATTTGCAATTTATGAATAGGAGACCAGGGCGAGTAGCAAAAAGGAGGTGGGGGTGGAGAGGAAGCTGATAATTGGCACGTGAGCTTTAGACAATGGAATCTAAGCTTAGTAAATTGAGCGTGGAATCAATGAAAGGCACATGACTAGAATATTAATAGATAGTTTTAAACTAAAGTATCTCAGACTTTAAATCAGATACAATGGGAAATTCCTTAAGCAGAATTCTGACTAAATACTAAGAATTTATTTAATCCACAATCATTAACTTTTGACTGGTCTCCCTTGACTGCCTACTTCACTTTAAGGCCAAATAAATCATTCATATTTGAAGGGATTCCTGAAATGCACTTGTACTATACCAATTTCTAGACATTTTCAGTTGTCAAAAACTTTGCACAATGCACTTCAGCTACACTTGGGGACAGCAAACAGACAAATAGACAAATAAACAAACAAAGCATCCAACAACTAAACAACTAAATAACCCAAACAACTAAACAACCCAGGAAGCAAACAGAATAACAGCATGAAACTAGACAAGAAAATTCACCAAATTGTTGATGGCTTTGTTTTGTTTTTGCTGCCAGCTTGCTAGTTGGTCCAACAAATTCTACGACCATTCAATGTGGGCCAACAGTTTTTTTTTTGTGTGAGCTTAAAAAGAATTGAACAACAGCGGGAGACTGAACAGTAGGAAGATAGATATTTTCATTGTCTATAGCACTCCAATCTTGAACATAAAGAGAGAAACGTTTGACCATTTACATACAACAACAACATCGACACCAATTCAAGCTACAAGTTGATGATCATTATGATAATAATGATGATGATGATGATGGGGCTGACAAGTTGCTCTGCCAGGAGGGTTTGCAGGGGAGCAGCAGCAGGAGAAGGGGACTGAGGAGCAGGGGAGTCGCTTAAATGCTGTTATGTATCTTTTAACTGGCAAATACCGTTATGAGCTCTATTCTCCCATCGCACACTCGCACACACACACACATATATCATGATGATTTAGTATTTCGACCCGTTCTCGGTGCGTATCTATGTATCTTTTTATCTCACCAAGATGCATCCATAAGTTAATGAAACTCTAGCATAGAAAAAACAGGCAGGGAACGCTATGGTCGTGCGGGAACAGCTGCAAAAGACCCTGTACTTGACAAAAACTTGCTGTAATACCGAAGACACGAAATATAAAAGTTGAGAAGCTTTTTTTAGGTACAGGGTCACGTAAACGCTGCTTGACAGGGTCGTTCTGCAGTTGGTTTGCCTCACTAAACTGACAGTGTCACTGCCTCCAGCATTTGGCACTTGGCATTGCTACACAGTGAGTCACGCTCCACACACACAGTCCACATACAATCCACATACTCCACTCTGTCCATGTTGAGGTTGATGTAATGCGTTTTTATTGTTGACGCGCAAAAAAGAAGAGAAGCGAAGAGAACAACAATAAGTGGAGGGGAGCGTAAGGGGCAGAGGGCGGGAGTAAGCGCTGGCAGCAGCTGCTCGAACAACGCTCAGTTGGTGGCCACTTTTTTTGCACTAAAAGAAATCACAATAATAAAATTAATAAACAAATTATGCAGCCTGTATGTGTGTATGTGATACATGTAGATACAAATGTATCTGTATCTGTGTACTTTGCGTACGTGCAAATATGCGGCCAAATTGAAAACATAATCATCCAGAGCCATAGAAGAATCTAATTGATTGTTGTTGTTTTGGGATCAGACAGCAACGTGCCACATCAACAGTTTTGTTATTGTTGCCAAGCCAACAAGCAAATATAAATGTATCTGTCAGATACAGATGCAAAATGCTGTTTAATTGTGTGTGGCTTTTTCGGCCGAATTCAAAAAAAATGTGCAAATGGAATCGAAGACAAGCTGTTCAAAATAGATTGAAATATGATCTGCATAGAGTGTGAAGAAGATGGGTAGAGAGTGGATGAAGAGGGTAAAAGAGACAGACAAACAAAGCGAAACATTTCAAAGCAATTACAGCTAAAAGTTGGAATCGATAGTGTTCTATCGCATATCAAGTATCTAATGACTGATCAGCGTGCAGTTTATCGGAAAGCTGTGCAGTACTGATTCAGTCTGCTTTTTATAGCAGCCAACCCACTGTATCTTCACGCAAACATCTCCTGGGAATGGAATGTCATTTTAATAGTATATAATTCTGCAGATAAACTATCTCAAACACACTTTTTGTTTATCTGCATTCATTTATATTTATGATTCACATATAAAGTGTACTCGCATTTTTCTTGATGTTTTTCTGCTGTTTTGTATTTGTTTTCAGCGAGAGAGTTTCTCGAATATCTAATTTCCGAGACAGTCTCGGGATTGCGTCATTTTCTGCCTGTCAGCTGTGAGTGTGTGTGGCATTGTATAGATACAGCTACAGCTACAGATACAATAACATTCCATAGTTGCAACAAAAAAACGTGTATATAATTGCAACAAATCCAAACAAAGAAAAAATCCAGTTTAAGTCTGAGCAAAGTGTGAGAGAGACATTAGTTGTGTAATAAATTGTTATTAATATGCCACGCCCACTACTGTCACCCCTCCGACAAGCGTAAACAAAATGCTTTTAATTAAGAGTAATTTACAAAAAAAAATAAATAAATAAGAAAAAAACTCAATTAAATGAAATTGAAAGCGGCGAAAACAAATTAGAAAACTTGTCGATCGAAGCAAAAGATACAAAAAGATCTTACAACTAGATGTGCTATAAACCGCTGCCAACTATATAAGCCCAGGCGACGAATTGTGTTGACCTCTTTTTTTCCCCCCTTGGCGTGTGAAAAATTCCCAAGTGGAAATGAAAATGTTATTGAAAGAAAAAGTAAAGTTGCATAAGAAAAAACTGAAGAAAAATGAGCACAAAGATTGAGAGAAACATTGTTAGACATTTAATTATAACATTACCAACTTGGGACTTGGACTTAGCCAAGTTAGCCAGCAATCGGATTGATCAGCAGTCAAGTCACGTCATTGGCGCAACAATTAAAACTATTTGCGGGCTTATTTCACACACACACACACAACAGCTGATAATGACAATTATGTCAGCAAGAGAAAGAGAGAGAGGGAGAGGGAAGAAAAGTGAGAGAAGACGGGGGCTAGACCATATCGATCACCCATATAAGGTCAACAATTGCGCGACGCGTAACGGATTCCAGTTTTATTTTTCAGTTTTTTTGTAATCGAGTGTGTTTTTTGTTGTGCTTTGGAGTGAGAAGCGGTCAGGTATTGACTCAGGTATCAGATGATGACAGTATGTTGAGTCACAACACTTGGATTCATATGGTTCTTAGTGCTATTTATGGCGCGTACCATTAACAAAATTCAAACACCTTGACCTTAATTTGAGGTACAGCAGAAATGCAAATTCGCAGCTTAAAAAACTGAAACTGAAATATATAAAAAATATAAATATATAAAATATTAATATATAGAGTATTAATTGTGTAATCCACACCAAAAACTAATCGATAGGTGTTATTGTAACTGTAGATTTATTGTCAGGTTTAAACATGAAGGTGATTTAATAGCTTAAGGTAAAAAATATGTGAGTGAGACCAGTTAAAATATTATGAACTTCTTCCTAATAAAGTCAGTCTTAAATTATAATCAATTAGCTTATATAAATATTACCCTCTTGAACTGAATAATCTATAAAGTAAACTTGGCCTGCCAATCAGCCTTATGTATATATTACAACTTGTGTCTATATGTTTTGCCTGCATAACTGATGACAAACTTCTTGAACCCACTGTGCCAGACACTTATCACACACACTCAAACAAGAGTAACAACTGCAAACAGTTGTAAATTAAACAGAGCGTGCAAAATATATGCTTAAACCTGAGCGATTTAAGCGCAATACGGCTATAATGTGTTTAGAGGGGGTTGGGGAGGGGTGATGAGGGGTGTGCCAAGATAGGAGGTTGTGTTAAATTGAGCAAAACGCGAAGCAACAAACTTGAACTTATTTTTAATGCTCATTTTTTGGGCAAAAATCCCGCATAAAAGAGCAGTGAATGCCAAAAAGCAAGGCAAGTGTTGGTGTGCCAAGAAATGTGTGTAGATAGTGTGTGAGAGTGTGGTGTGTAGTGTGTGTTACAGTAGGAACTTGGGAAGTAGTTTAATTCTGCGTTTGCCGCTTTCACTTCCGCTTCATCAGCTGCTCTGAGATACGGGAGCACACACACCAACACACACATACGCCTACCATCATGAGCAACAACTCTCCATCACAATGATGAGCATCATTATCATCTTCTATCAATGCAAGTGGGTTTCGCTTACAAACACGTGGGCTTGGGGCAAGTGTGCTACACTTGCAACAAACAGCTGCAGCTGCCTCTGTCTCTCCTCACACCCCCGCTCCCTCTGGCTGCCCAACTGTCTGCCTTTCTGTCTGTCCCTGTCTGATATTCAAATTGGAATTACTAAAACCAACATTTAACATTTGATATGTGCTTGTTTACTATTTGAATACTTTGGGGCATTGTCTAAACTCTGCAGTTGATAAGCAGATGATGCCTGTAAGACAGCTGGGGAAATTGGAAAATGGGAAACTGAAAACTACATTTTGATTTGAAAGTGATTTTAGGCTCAAGAACTGTGTCAGAAATTTGTAAGTGAAATTTAACTCAATTGGAATGAAATATGAACTTTATTAAAGGGAATTACTGTGAAGGAATTTCAAGAAGAAACTGTAGAGGTTTATAATCATCACCCATGGAATTATTGCGTTTTAAGTTGAAATTCTTTACTCAAAATAAGAATAGATACATTACTCTTATTAGCTATTCAAACTAAGTCTTAGAACTATGCCAATTTAAGCAGTTTCCAACTAAATCCCATCAAAATTCACGAAAATCACCCGAAACTTCACACTCTCAGCTTATAAATGGACTTTTTCAGTGCTGTAGTTTACCATTTAAAGTTGTTAGTTCGTGTTTTGTGTTCGTTTGTGCATTGTTTTCACTGTAGTTGTGGTTTTGGCCTCATTTGTCATTTGGCTGCTCGCGTTGACTCTTGTAATCCAATCCGACAACAGAGTGGCACCCCTTTCGCCTGCTCTCCTCCGCTGACTTACCCCAACGATTCCCAGTTCCCTAACCAATCTTTATACCAATTTCAGTATGTCTGTCCCGTTTGTTCCACTGTCCGTCGTTTGTGGCTCATGCCAATTGTTAGTTTTTTATTGCCCGAGTGAAGTCACCACTTAAAATGTTGAAAGCGTGCAAATTCGAATGCAAATTCAACACCTCTCGATGTGGTTTACTCGACAACACCAAAAACAAAGGGGGCATAGGGGGGGAAAGGTGGAGGGAGCGTAGAGGAAACAGCGTGAAACATTTAAGGTTTTTTTTTCTCTTGTGTCGTATTTTGGAAATTGAGCCGCAAATTGAAAACCAAGACGAGAAGCGAGCGGACCAAGAAAAAGTAAAAGAGAAACAAAAGCATAATGAAAAGTGGGTTAAAACGAGCATAGAAAATTAAATGCAGTCGCTTGACAAATGATTACAACACAGCACACACAACACACACCACTACAGACATACACACAGTGCATTTTGTTGTGAAAGTGAAACTAAATTTGGTTTTTACTGCCGCCTTCATCAAAAACGCATACAAAATGCAACTCAATATTTGGCCAGCTTATGACAGACGTGCTCTGTCTATCTCTGTCTCCCTCCCACTCCCTCTCTTTGTGCTGGTTACGCATGCGTTGATTTGCTTTTAAATCGTTTTGGCCAACTGTAAAACGCCCAGAGGTCAAGAAGCGCGTCTCAAGTTTTTTAAAGTTTTTTTTATTAAGAAAACTTTTGCAACAATAAACTTTAAATCCGTTGATTTATTATAAACTTTTGTGTGCGACTCTCATGTGGCATTCCCCGCGTGTGGAATGTGGCCGTAACTCCCCAGTGGGTTGACTTGGCATTGAGTTTTGCCAGAGTTTTTCAAACTGGTTTCCAACTCTGCCCCTTTCTACTCACTTGATGATTTGGCCAAATCAGTTTCCCATCGCTTGTCTGGTTTGTGTCTGCGCTTTAGCGGTTAAAGTCTTCGCTGTGCGTGTGTGTGTGTGTGTGAAACCAATTAACGCATTTTTTCCTAATCCCGCAGACAAGTTAATCGTTTGTTGACCTCCACTGAGCAACAGGGAAGTGCGAGAGAGAAGGCAGGAAGTGGGGATTGGGATGGGGCAGAGGAAAAGGCAGCGCAAAAGGAAAAACTCGCAAATTTGCATAACACGTTGATTCGAGTTGCCTCTTAAGGTTGCAGCCTCAGCTACCAGTTATCAATGACAATTCCTGGCACCGCCAGCTGCACTTTGTTGCGCCTCCTCTCGCTCCTCGCTGTGTAAGGATTTGTAGCAGCACACAAATTGGATGACTTGAAGCCTGAAGATGTCTCGTAAGCCAAATGGCTTCAGTTTGTGTTTGTGTTTAGCTTCATAGCCTGGCTTAAACCATTTAAGTTATGGTGGCAGATGTTTCAGTTACAGACAGCTAAGGAAAAGCTTTTTATAACGCATTACAGGGTATTTTAGAGCTAGGAAACCTGCTTAAACAGCTTGTTGCTCTATAAAAATCGCATTATTAGTCCATTCTTTCTTTCGTCTACTCAAGCCACTAGCCTTAACTACCCTCTGCAGTCACAGTATAGGGTATTTAACAATCTATAATTGCTGACCTCATAATGACTTAATAAAGCGAACAAGTTTTCTCGAAACTTTTGCCACTGAACTTTTGTATTTACTCTCGTACTTATCTAGTAATTTAGTCTCCTCTCGCCCTACTGGGGCTCCCCATCACCCACCCACTCTAAGCTACCGCAGACCAATTAGTTGGACAAAAAACATAAGTAACTGCCAGATAGAACAAAATATGCTCGTAAAACCCTAAAAATCTTTTCATAGTTGCCAAGAGTTTTGTGCTGCTGCTGCTGTTTTGCTTTTTATGGAGTTTTTTAAGTGTGCTTTGTATGCGGAGATGCCCTCGGATTCAGTTCTTGGTTTTAGTTTAAGTTGTAGCTTAAGTTTTAGTTGCATTGCGGCAATTTAGTCAGTCAAAGGGAGGCAGGAAAATGAAAATATTGTGAATTGGAATTGAAATGGCACTCATAACATATATATTCTCAAATTGCTAACAAGAATTTTCTTTAGACATTTTCTTTTACTCACTCTTCTCTCTCTGTTTTCTCTTTCTCGTTTTAGACATGGCACAAAACGTGTTTCAAATGCACAGAATGCGGAATGGCGCTCAATATGAAAACTTACAAGGGCTACAACAAAATGCCATACTGTGAGGCGTAAGTATACAAACCCAACCCCCTCTGCACCCCCTTTAAGCCGCTGTAAACACGCTGTGAACTGTCTTTGAAATTAACCTTGATTTCAGTTCAGTTTGTTGACGTTTATCGCGTCGTTTATCTTATCTTATCCCTGGCAAAAAAATTAATAGCGACGCCGTAATTGATAAGCAAAACTCACTTCGGTAAGCAAACAGGCGTTTCTATGGAAATCACAGCAACAGCAACAGCTGCTTGTGTGTCCAGTTGACTGCAGCTGCCACTTGTCACGTGTTCTTGCCACACGCGGCAGCTGAAAAAGGTGCGGAAATGCGCAAAGATTTCCACTGAAAAATATGCAACTCTCTGGCCCTGCAGCATTGCAGCAACTTTAACCCCGTTTGAGTCGCGTTTCCCATACACTCGGACTGTGTGTGTATTTGTGTGTGTGTTGTCTTTGTGTTGTGTTGCCATTGCCACGCCCCACAAAAAGAGCGTTGTTATTGTTCAACAATGTTGCTCGGTTCATTGGTTGCAAGTGTTTTGTTGTCAGTGCATTGTTACCAACTTGTGGAGAACAATAACAACAGTTAGTAGTAAAACAGGCTACGGTCAAGTGGTAGCGACTGCTAGACACCCTGTTATCGAGTAAAGGAGTTGGTAGAGTAGTTAAAAAGGCTTACCAAAGTGCCAAAAGAATTTCGATTTTGCTTACCACACACTTTACACTCCCCCTTTTGCTGCTGTCAATACAGGGTCTCTGGGCTGCCCAGTTGCCACTGCAGTGCGTGCGGCATTTGTTGGCCTTGAGCCAAGTGGCATGCAACAGCGGCGACGTCATCGCTAGCAAGCTGCTCTCTAATGCAGATTTATTGTGGATGCCACCGCTGCGGGAATAAAAATTCCATGCGGATTGAGTTATGCGTCCGTTAGCTTCACTGCGTCAGAGTCAGCGCTCCACCCCCTTCCCCCTCTGTGACTCCCCTGTGACGTCATGTGTGTGTGTGTGTTTGTGTGCCTGCACTAGCGCAAAGCAGGCGTGGCAGCTGCCCACTTTTTAGCACTTTCACTGCAGTAGTGTCATCGCCTTGTCCATTTGCACCTTTTTGTGTGGTCTATTCCCTTTTCTATATTTGCTCCGATTACGTGACTTCCGTTTGCTTTCCATTTATCCTAAGGCTTCCACAATTCCCATTTGAGTTTTATAATTGCTCGAGAGGAAGAGGAAGATTTCTTACTGACTTGGCAAAAGTTTTCGCTTGTCTTTGACTTTGGGTCAGTTAAGTTGCGTTTGTAATAAATTATAGAGTTCACACTGAGGCGATTTATAAATGCACAAGACATGCAATTATATATCAGTGTACGTGTGTGTGTGTGCCACATGTGGAGAGCGCCACTTTGTTGCTATAATTGGATAAGACAAGTTAAGGGAACTTGGCCCAAGTCAAATACTGGGAAGCAAAACGTTTGCCGTAATTCATGGCTAAAAGACATGATAAAAGTTGCAGCTAATTGCAAGGAAACTGCATGTTGTTGAAACTTTTCATTTGTAAGGAAAATCGAGGGGAAAACTCACAAGAAAAATATCCTTTTTTAAAGTTGCAAACAAATCATTTTTCTTGTGCCTTTTTGTGTGCCTTGCAACTTTCTCTCTTTTATGGAACTAACCTAATTGTGTCTTGAACTAAAACCTGCACAGGACAACACACACACACACACACATGGTCTATATGTATAGCAAAGGAGGGCCCATTCAACTAGATGTATCCATTACATTACCAGGTTCTTCCATTTAGCTGGAATTGAACTAGAAAACGAGTTGTGTGTTTACAATGTTTGTCGGTCGTTTTTATTTATTTATATATATAAAAAATAGACATTTATATGTAGGCTTTTTGTATAGTTTGATAGGCGGGGTTCTAGGGGGCTTAGGGGGTTAAACATCTGCAGCATAAGGCTCAACATTTTTCGTACATCAGACATTTATTTATTAACATAAAAAGCCAGTGAACCATGATCATGCCCATGACGAGTTGTCCCCCCTCCTTCCCCTGCTGAACTGTCAGCTCTCAAATTCCCAATCTCTATATGATGTTCCACATTCCTCAGCATATAATATATATATATATTTTTATGTGTATTCGAAAGTTCTGCCATGAGATTTCATTTGTTATTCTCATTTTCGTTTCTATTTTCATTTTAATATTTTTTTCGTCTTTTTTTTCACTTTCAACTCGAAGCGCAGCTTAAAAAGCAGAGCTCTATGTGTGTGTGTGTTGTGTGTGTGCCCCATTAGTCGCTGTTTGATTACTTAAGCCGCCTACAATGGAGAAAACAAAGGCAAGAGCCAAACAAAAAGGCCATTTCAATTACCAACAACAACAATCAGTTTTTGGCCACTTGGCTTTGCCTCTTTTTTTTCTATGCTTAACAACAATAAATGCGACCACGCCCCATTTTCATAGCTTACCATAAATCTGAACTGGGAGTGTCGCACAATCTTCCCCCGCCTACCTAACCCCTACCCGCCCCCTGCTCCCCTTTGTTTTCTACCCAAAATTTAACTTTGCATATGAAATTTAAACATCAACACGCAATTCGATAGTCTACAATTTCCACGCCCCCCCTCCCACTTCAATTAAATTTGAATTGTTCGATTTTTCCTAGTGCCCCGCCCACTGCAGCCCCCGCCTCACTGGGATTATAATGGCGTTGATGATTATATGGCAATCTGTGCGTTTAATCGCATTTCAATTCGGTTTTTTTTTTTGTTTTTCTGTGCCCCCCTTTGGCAATTAATTTGTTTATATGATTTTCCCGCTTTTCTTTTATGCCCGGAAAAGTGCACATGTGCTTAATTTCTTTGCTGCGATTACAACTGTAAAATAATTGACATTTAATTAACACCGTTTTTAATGGCAAAATGGATTATCCGTGTTAGGGCTTTCCACCCACTTACCGGCCCTGTAATTTCCCTATCTGCCTGACTCCCTTCTTTCCTCTATGTGTGTGTGTGTGTGTGTGTGCTCATATGTGACACTTTGATCCATTGCGCAAAATGTTAAACAACAAAAGGCTTGTCACATGGAAACTCAACACCAATCCACAAATCACATGCAAAAATGTTGACATCAATGAATGTCCATTCGCTTGTTAACTTACATCATGTACATAACTGTCCAAGTGTGTGTGTGTGGGGTGTGTGTTACCATGAGTGTGTGTGGGTTATTTGTTTGTTTGCCTTACTTGGTCAGTTTGCTAGTCTACATTTTCCGTCTGACAAACTGACGGAATTGCTGCAGCTTTTGGTTTCACCATATCAACAACAATTTGCGTTTAAATTATGAACGGAAATCTGTAAAAAGTTGAAGCAAGGCATGCACTACTAACAGTTACGCTGTAAACAGTAAGCAGATAACATTTGTTTAGTGTACTTTGCATAGTGTACTTTGCATAGGTTTGTGTCTGAGCTATGAGCACTCACAGCTCCAAAAATGTTACACTCGCTGTTAACATTCCGCAAACTACAGCAGTACATGCTGTTAAGCTGTTACTTACAGCACATGCCTCTGTTAGCCTGATCAGCTCTGTAGCTTAACAGCTACTTAAAAATAAACACGCTGACACTATTTATAGCGTCAATCCCGATTACAGAATATATATGTTAAACCTTTGTTTTGCAGGATATGTGCCAAGACAATGGACAACAACTGAGATGTGTTGTTACTGCTGTAGTTGTTGTTGTTGTCGCTGTTGTAAGAGTTTATTGTTTACAGATAAATTAAAATTCTTTGATAGTAAAAAGTAAAGCAGCGTATAAACAACTGAAACAGTAACAACAACTACAACAATAGTTGCATGTCACGCACAGCAGCTGCTGTTGTTGTCGGTGTTGCTGCTGGCGTGCGTGTTGCTGTTGCCGTTGCTACTGCTGCCTGTTGTTGATCTATTGGGAACGTGCCGAGACATCCGTTGCTCTGACCAATGCCGCCGTTGGCGCTTAAGCATTGTTATGTCATCATCGCCAGCCAGCAACAACTATAGCAATGTGTGCCAGCAGCAACTATAACAAGTGCAGCAGTTTTGCTGCTTTTGTTGCCGTTGCCGTTGCATTAAAGCAAAGCTTGCAACAACCGACATACAGCAACATACAAGTATATGTTGTTGCTGGGAGCGCACACAGGGAGAGACCTACATGGTTGAGCGACCGGTCATTGGTCATTAAACGGCCTTGTGCCACTGTGCGGCAGTTCATCCTCCTTCCTACCCACCTCTTTCATCCCTCTGCCCTCGCTGTGCAACCACAAATTGGAATCGAGGTTGAAGCACACGTTGTTCGCATCAAATTAGCAATTGCTGCTGCATTCCAATGAAATTCCAACATATATATTTTATTATACATATATTTATTAAACAATTGTTAGACTAACTAAGCCCTGCCCTTTCCCCTTTGACCCCCCCACTGTGCCCCTTGTGCTATTGAGTCATGGCGACAGCTGCGTTCGCTTCGTTTGGATTTGCTGTTGGCCATAAATATTCTATAAGCCAATTTAGTTGCGTGCAATTACAATTACAATATGTCTGAAGGAGAGAGAGAGAGACTGAGAGAGGTTGGGTGGGCGTGTGTAAAGTGGGCGGCAGAGCTAAAGAATGGTCACCAATGGGTTTATCAACCTTTTGCAGTCTTTGTTGTTGCTGTTACTGTTGCTGTGGTTATCAGTTGCTGGCATCGCGAGTTGCAATCACAATCGATCGATTAGCCAACTGATAGGTTAGACATAGATATTGTTTGTTTGGCTTTGGTTTCCGTCTTTTTCTGTTATTTCAGCCATAATTAAATTGATGTATTAGTCCATTGGGAGCATTAATCATATCGCAATGCTATTTTCTAGCTTTTTTTCTTGTAAAACATGTAAATATTTTGATAAATTGCAGCAAAACAACAGCAAAAGTTACACAAAAAGCTGCTAAAATCAATGCTGATTAAAACTTTGCTTATCTAGCTTTCAAATGCTTCAAGCTGTAGCACACTTATCACAGCGAATAAATGTTTTAAAAATTTAATTTGATTGCCACAAAAGTTTTCTTTTTTGGGTTGCTTGCATTTAGTTGCGCTTTCAACCGCATAATGTACTCACCTCCATTAACCGTTAGTTGCCGCAGGGCCAAGGCAACAAGGGAGCAGAGAAGTGCGGGGCGGGGGAGGAGCAGAGTGGAAGTTGTGGAAACTCAACCCGTATCAAAACTCCAACAGAATGCTGTTTTAATTGATAAAAGTGCCTGTTGTTGATGGGGTCAGAGGTTTTTCACACGATATCAAAAGAAATGTGGGAGGGGCAGAGGGGAAGGTAAGCCAGATGATATGTTTGCCTCGCGGCGCTTGTGGGAGGAACATGCACAGCAAAAAAAACGTTTATAAAGTCAGATTTTCATAGTTGTTTCCGCAGTGCAGCCATGAAAATATTCAAACAACGCGCGATGCATCGACTGCAAAAGACCCAGCACATCTAATAATCGTATTATACTTTGGTAATAACCAGTAAGTTTGGTTTAAAAGTATGTCTAGCTAAAAAGAACCTTTTGGGGCGTTGAATTTCTATTCAAAGCTTGATCTGCGTGCAGCAAGACTTGGAACTTTTAGCTCTTATAGGTGCTGACCTATCTCTTAAAGGGAGCTTAAGTTTCTGCCCCTTTTTTAACAAACTCATCAAACCTTGCTGTCCTTCAAGTACAGGCACTTCACCCGCCGGCAACTTGAACTTTATACAGACAATTTTCCGCTGTTTTTCACCGAGTTTTTCGCTCTCTTCTCTTTTCAGGCACATACCCAAGGCCAAGGCAACAGCAATTGCAGATACGCCCGAACTGAAGCGCATTGCTGAAAATACGAAAATCCAATCGAATGTGAAATATCATGCGGATTTTGAGAAGGCCAAAGGCAAATTTACACAGGTCAGTTTAATCAAGATGAATGCAAAGATGATGACGATGCTGATGATGATAATAATTAACATGTTGTCGACAGGTGGCAGATGATCCGGAAACGTTGCGAATCAAGCAAAATACGAAGCACATCTCAAATGTGGCATACCACGGAGATCTGGAGAAGAAGGCGGCCATGGAGAAGCAACGCGGATCCGCTGAAGTCTCTGACAGCAGCAGTGAGTAGACAATTTTCCCACCACTCTCTGTCTCTCTCTCTCTCTTTCTATCTTTCTCTCCTTCACTATAAATCTGTCTCTCTTCATTCGTAATTGACGCTTTGCAATTTGGCTTCATTTTATTTGTGTTGGTTTTTGTTTGTAATTTGGTAAATTAATGTGTTTAAATATTATTACTATCAACTGTTGATTGTCGTCATCATTCAACGAGCATTAAGTGTGACTAAACTGATTAAATAATCGTTTATTAGGCACATTAAAGCGCATTACGCGCGCACAGTGGTGCCAGAGACATTTGTTTGAGAGCACTTGACACTTAAAACTATTAAAAAGGCTGAGTTTATTATTGAGTCTACTAAGAGTAAGGCTTAAAACCCTTTAAGCAGTTATTTACCAACACTGTTGCACAAACACTGTAATTAAGACAGTACCTAACACTAGTAAACCCTCTGCATGTTTGTTTAGGCACTTACCAACACTAATTTCCCTGCATGCCAAAACAAATACACTTTTCCCCACTGTGCGCTCGCTATCTCCATTTAACTCTTTCACACATCTGTCGCACATTGGTCATTAATGTTGATTATTATTACATATATTTTCTTTATTTTATTTTTGATTGTTTCATCATTTTGTTGCACAACACTCATCCTCCAACACCAACAACACAAACAACAACAACAATAATAATTGTAACATAATTAAACCATCGACAACAACAACAACAATAAACTCCTCATAATTTGTGTGTGCTTACTGAACTACCGTTAACCTAACAAACAACGTTACACAACACTCAAACACACACACACACACACCTACTGTACAAATCACAACACTAACTGGGAACAACGATAACAACATGCTCGATAACAACAACAACATCAACAACATGTTCTTCTTCTTGAATAAAGACGAATCGGAATATTTCTCTGAGCAATTGGCAGCTGAACAATTTTCGCAATATGCACCCACAGCCTCGCCCATACCGCCAGCAGTGCCGCAACAGCAGCAGCAGCCACACCAACAACAGCAGTACCAGCAACAACAACAACAACACCAACACTATGTGCAACAACAGCAACAGACGCTGCCACCGCCACCCATACAACACCAGCAATACAACACGGCGGCCATAACGCCAACATATCAACACCAACACCACCAACAACAACAACCACAGCTGCAGCAGCAACTGCAACAACAACACAGCAACAATCACAGGCAGCAGCAGCAACAACAGTTGCAGCAACAGCCGTTGCATGATCCTTATGCACACTATCAGCAACCGCAGGCATTGCGCCAGCAACAGTTGCTGCAACAGCAACAGCAACAACAACAACAACAACAGCAGCAACATGCCATTAAACAAGCCTCACATCTGTATCCCACAGCAACATCGCAGCCACCGCAACAGCAGCAACAACAACAGCAACTCCCACAACAGCAGCAACATCAGCAGCAACAGCAACAACAGCCGCAGGCGGTCAACAACTACAATCAGCTGCGTTCAGCAATTTTGCACAATTCTCATCATCCCAGTGGCAATGCTGTTGATCAGTTTGATCACAATCAAGGCTCGGCAGCAACACTGCATCAACAACAACAACAGCAACATCAGCAGCAGCTACAACAGCAACACTCGCACAGCAGCCTGTTGAACAACAATCCCAGCAACGGCAGCATTCATAGCAACAACGGCAACAACAACAATGGCGGCATTGCACATCCGCATCCGGCTAGCCTCAGTTATCCACAGCAACAACGCTCCCAGACCAGCATGCACAGCAACAACAGCAAGCATCAGTTGCAACACCAGCAACAGGTACAACCACTGCAGCCCCTGCAGCCAAGCAGCGGCAACTTGCAACAACTCTATGTGGCATCGAATTACAGTGCCGTAACTCCCTCGGAGAATGCGTTGGGCGCCAAGCTGCAGGCTAGCAATGGACACTTGCCCGTTGTTGTCGGCGGACAGCAGAGCAGCAACAACATTGGCAAAATAGCCGATTACGATCCGTTAACAGATGGACCACGCCCCATGCCCACAGCAGGCAGATCAAGCACCACGCTGGTCTATAGCTCCGATCAACGTGGATCAGGCGGCATTGGTAAGTAGCAGAAGGAAGTCTTGGAAGCTAGAAGTGGCCAAGAAAAAGCTATAAAAGGCTAGCTGGTAGTTCGGTAGCGCTCAGCTCTGCTCAGCTTGATGTGCATCAGCCTCATCTTGTCCCTTGTCCTGCCATAATCCTGTCCAACCATCCACCCAAACTCCATGCTAATCATTGGCTCTTTTCACAGGCAACAGCGTTTATCCCAAGCGTATTGGTTCCATATCGGACATTGATCCCGCCAATGGCATTTACGGTTCACTGAGCAGCGCCGAGCAGGCTCAGGCCCAGAAGCAACAGCAATACTATCAGCAGGTGCAGCTGATGCAGCAACAGGAGCAGCAGCAGCAGCAGGTGCGTCAACAAGCCTCCTACGAAGCACTACAGGAAAAGCAATCACGTCAGAGCACGCTGGTAAGCATAAGAGCTGATCAAATGATCGAAATGCTATCGATAACTTCGATTAATTCTTTCTTTTCTTTTGCAGCGCGTTTATCGCGCCATCTACGACTACGAGGCCCAGGACGTGGACGAGGTGAGCTTTCGTGAAGGCGATGTCATCTTTGAGGTGGAATCCATTGACTCCGGCTGGATGACCGGGCGTGTGGAGCGCACGGGCAAAACCGGCATGTTGCCCGCCAACTATGTGGAGCAGGCGGTTATATAATAGGGAATGTGCTACACCTGCTGCTGCCGCCAGCAGTTTGTGGTCATATTGGTCTGCCTGCTTTACATTCTGCTCGTCTTGATCTTCTTTATCAATGTCTTTCTCGCCGATCGCAATATGATGCGTGCGGGCAATCCCATGATGCATGGCGGTGGTGGTGGTGGTGGTGTAGGTGGAGTTGGTGGTGCAGGAATCATGCCGGGCATGCATCCGGGTCACCACAATCCATATGATATGCATGGCTATCATCATTACAACAATTATCATCCACAAATGGATGCCAAGCAACAGCAGCAGCAACCGACACGGAAAACTCCCAATCAACAGCAGGCGGAACAGGATATTTACTACTATTTCAATCATGTATTCAGGCGGCGATGAATAACATGTGCATAAATACATACATATATATTCATATATATATATACCATATACATATATAAAGCGTATATATAGCTAGAGTATATACATATACATACATATATATTTAAGTATAAGTCAGAGCAGGCCAATGTGTAAAAACTAAAAAACTATTATAAAGCAAAAAAGAATTGTTCATTTGATCATTATGTGAAAATCGAAAGAATGAAAACAAGAGTTTCCATATACAACAACACAACAACAACAACCACAAGCCACATCAACAACAACAACAGCAGCAGCAATAACACAACAAGAACTAATAAAAATTTTGTAATTTTACAATTGAACCAAGAATGAAAACTGAAATTTAATTGCTGTCAATTGCTATAAAACCAGCCAAAATTTGCATTTATCTACAGGCAAGAAGCAGGCCGTAAATTTAGAGATATTTATTGAACTACATATAATCAAATACAATAATTATATAATTACATATATCAGCTAACTAACGGTATACTTACACACATATATACGCTCTAGCTAAATCAAGTTTTTAACCATTTGCGATTCGATTTCGAACGGAAACAGCAGCAGCAATAGCTTCTAATTTAATTAGAGTCTAGTATTTTGTAAGAAATGAAAGCAGGACAGCATAATGTTGAGATCGGCGGCTATATAAAAAATATATATATAGAGATATAGAATACACGTCTAAACTTGTGCTTTTTAAAAGCTTTTGCGCATGTTGAATGCATTTTTCCCTACAATTTTGTCAATTTATGGAGAAAAACTAAAAAACCTAAACTTGTTCTTGTTGCAAATACTACTGAGTACAGAGTTATATTTTTTTGCTTTTTGTTTAGTGCATAAAATAAATATAAATATACGTATATATATATATATATAGAGTACTTAGGGTACAGTTATGGATAATTGAATTGTTTTCGTTTTGTAATAATTCTAGTGTTGAAATTGTTTCGTATTCACAAGAATCCTTGAAGTGCCTTTAATTTGCTAAACGTGTTTTTTATATAAATAAACAAACCATTTGATGATTAGGCTTATCGACCAATAACTAATAAAACAAATACACAAATGCATACTAGAAATAAATGCTATAACTAACAAGCAGCGTAACGAATTTGAAATGCCTAAAAGCAGTTGGGAGAAAGAGTTGTATTTAAATAACAATCTAAATAATGTATTACAAACACACACACACACAGATACGCAACTGCATATGCAAACATAAACTAAATAATAAACAATACTATGAATAATCAAATCGCCACTTGCAATTGTATTATGACATAATCTAAAATCTAACATTAATAATTAATTCAAATAAATTAAATGAAGCAGCGCCAAAGGCTTCGTTTTCAACCACAAAATGTGTTACAAATAAAATGCAAAATTATCGAATTTTCTACCATTTTGTTATTTACTCAAATGGCATTCCATTTGGCGGAAAATCTGTTGGTTTTTCCGCCACATAGAATTTGCTTTATATGAAAACGTAAAACAGAAAAATTAAAACAGGAAATTGGCAATTAAACTTTGTTTAGATGCCATCACTGGTGGCTACCACCTCGGGCGGAGGGTCCATTTTGGTTTCAGAGCCATCACGAGAGCCCAGAATCGTATCCAGTATAATGTTCTTGGAGTTGAACATGGTTTCCTCAAAGAATTTGGCATCGGCACGCTTTTCAGCCGACAAGTAATCCAGTTTCTCATTCAGCATAGTAATCTTCTCTTGAGCCAACTCCAATCTAACAAAGGGAAATAGGTGAGTTAAGAAAATTTTTTTTGGTTTACTTACTGATTCTTTAGGTCTTCGATCTTGGGCTCTGCGGATGTCAGCGAGTTCAAAGAAGTAACCGATGGAAACTGAGATTGATTCTCAAAAGTAAAAGAACTAATGGAACCCGATATAGGAGTGCGTCCCAAGGAGTTGGTATAGTCATTGATGCGTTGCGAACGCTTCTTACGATCATTCTGTATGTCCAGATCTTTCTCTAGATCACGCACTTTGACCTCCAAGCGAGCGATGCGTGTCTTCTGCTTGGCCAACTGATCGTTGGCAGCATCGTTCTTCACACGCTCGGCTTCCAGGCGTTCATCTAAAGTCTTGTTCATGAGCATCATTTGATTCTTTTCCACTTCGAGGGCGTCTAGAATGCCCACAAACTCCTCCTGCGTAGGAGAAACCGAAATATGAGAGCAGTTTTCAGTGGAGTACTTTTCAGTTAACTCACCTTACGAAACTCGCGGCAGGAAAAGAGAAATCCTCCGGTTACGGCACGCAAGTCCGTCTCAAGCTTTTTGACCATCTCCTGGAGTGCTGTGATGCAGTGCTCCTTCTGCTTGAGCTCGGTTTCCACCTCCAGATTCATGCCACTTAGCTCATCCATCTGGCGCTTGGCAATGTCCCGCTCCTCTGAGATACGTATGACGTCATTGCGCATATCCTCCAGGCGAGTCTCGTACTGAATACGCTGACGATTCAGTTTGTCGTTCAACGTGTTGGCATTCAGGCCACTGCAATCGGACTGCTCCTCCAGCTCCGAGGCCTTGCTCTTGTACTTGAGCATCTCGTCGTTCAGCGTCTTGTTGCGCACCTTTAGAGCCAGCGTGCGATTACGCTGCTCGTCCAGCTGGAGCTGCAGTGCAGCTATTTGCTTCTCCAGTGCCTCGACCTTAGCGCGGTGCAAAATCTCGCTCTTGCGTACACCTGGCGTGAAGCGATCGAAGGTGGCGCCACCCGCATCTCCGCCACCCAAAATAGCCGTAGTGCTGCTGCCTCTGCCCGGCGAATTCATGGATTGCTTGAGGCTACGGGGCGTCACCCTAGTGTTACTGTTGCTGGCCAGATCCATCTCGGAGCCCAGTGTAATGGGCAAGTAATCAACGCGCTCGGTTCCACTCTCGAAGGTATCGAGACGTGCCTTGAGCTCCTGCACCTTCTGCTGCAGTGTTAGGATCTGTTGGGCACGTCCACGCCAGGTGGCCTCCTTCAGATTGTTGGCTAGTATATTGATATTGACATTCTCGCCGATCTCGTGCTGCAAACACTTCTGAGCCAACTTCAATTGATTCTGTAGCTCCGTGTTCTTGTTGCGGGTCTCAAAGAGCTTCTGCTGCATGCTGTTGACCTTGGAGTGCAGCTCATCGGTGGCATTACCCTTCTTGAGCAGCTCCCCGTTTACGGCTAGCTTTTCTTCATTGGTCTTAAGCTCCTTTTCGAGCTTCTCGATTTGCATGTCCTTCTTGCTCACACGATTCTTCATCTGCTCCAGTTCAGCACGCATCTGACGATTCTTCTTGCTTAACTCCAGAATCTTGGAGCCGGCAATAGAGGAATTACAGCGCAACTCATCGATGGGCACCGAGTTGAGCACCTCGTTTAGGGAGTCCACGGAGCGCTTGAGAGCACATATCTCCTGGTTTTTGTCATTGATTGCCTTGGAGAGATTTTGATTTTCCTGCTCAAATTCAAGGAGTTTCTTGCGCAATTTTTTGGTCTCTGCCTTCGGGGGTTTTGGTCTTCCGGCTGTTGTGCCCACAACAACGTGAATATCCGGCTTTTCCAGCTCACGCTTGCGACGTGTTAGTTTGCGTGGTTCCTTGATAACTTTGATCTCTTTGTCATCTTTCGGTTCCTTTAATTCTTTAACTTCGAAAACTTCTTTAATTTCTTTAGTCTCTGTCAATTCTTTGACCTCTTTGAACTCCGTAACGCTCTCGTCCCTTGGCGAATTATCCATTACATGCGATTTAAAAAATATATATATTTAATTTAAGGCGGTTAATTCGTTTACAAGTGCGCAAATGTGTATGTGTGCTTATTTAATTTCACAATTTGGAACGTTTAATGTTCTACAATTTTTTTCTAATTTATTCTGTACACCAACGACGTTTCAGGAAAAGCAACAAAACGTTACAATTGATTTGAGAACTCAAAGCTTTTAAGTCTATTTGAATTGTCAACGTACATCAGATCTATGTTAACTTTAAAGAAATGAGACATTTGTCAACACTTATTCTGTTAGCGATGTCAGCTGTTTTATACCGGCAAATGATGACGTACGTATTCCAACCTTTATGTTAATAACAGCTGTTAAGTTTAAATGCAAAACGTTTGAAAAGAAATAACGTTAAATACAGAAATACTGCTTATTAAATAACTATTACATCTGGTTAAACACAGCCAACAAGAAACAAGTTAAGCTTTCCACACCCGCTTACAGCTAACTGTTAATTAACATTAGCCAGAAATGTAGCTTTGCAGCCCTGTTGTGCCAAGTCACAGTATTATTTATTTTCCGGATACGGTCACATTGTGTTTTGCTGGCAAAATGGACGGATTTATGATGGTAATTTGTTTTATTTATTGTTTATTTGGCAATGGAACGGATGATTAATATGTTTTTACCTCGCAGGACATTATTAAGGGTATGTGTATTATGGACAATGACGGCAATCGGATTCTGGCCAAGTACTACGACAAAAACATACTCTCCACGTTGAAGGAGCAGAAGGCCTTCGAAAAGAATCTGTTTAACAAGACGCATCGCTCCAACACTGAAATCATCATGCTCGATGGTCTGACGTGTGTTTACAAAAGCAACGTGGACTTGTTTTTCTACGTCATGGGCAATGCCAATGAGAATGAGCTGATACTGCTGTCAGTGCTGAACTGTCTATACGACTCCATTAGTCTCATACTCAAGAAGAATGTGGAGAAGCGTCTGGTGCTGGAGAACCTGGAGATTATCATGTTGGCCTTTGATGAGATCTGTGATGGCGGGTAAGTAAATGAGACCAAAGCTTGCTAGTTAAAATCTAAGTAATGTTCTTTGACATTTTGCAGCATCATTCTGGACGCCGATCCGTCGTCGGTGGTGAAACGCGTCGATCTGCGCAACGAGGACATACCCATTGCTGAACAGACCGTTGCTCAGGTAACTAACACACTAAATGGTCTATTTTGGTAGCATTACGAACAGTTTGCTCCAACAACAATGAACAAATAGTTTAAACGAAACGTTCACTCGCTCAATCAAGACCATAAACTATTTAATATTTAACTGTAATTATGTTTATTTTTATTTGTAGTACATAATTGTGTACAAATTATTGTGTATTTTAGTTTGTTAACACACATGTTTTAAACGTTTGAACCACTTATTAGGTGTATTTATTTCGCCTACGAATAAATAAACGTTGTCACCTCGTATGATTTCTCATTTAGTTAGTTGCATTTTTGATCTTTTATGAATTTCATTCATTTAGTTAATATTTGATTTGTGTAATCTGTGATTTCAGGTACTTCAATCGGCGCGCGAGCAGCTCAAATGGTCGCTATTGAAATGAGGTCGGCGAGGTCGCAGAGGAGGACGACGACGGAGGGATCAGTAATACCTATGTCATCTATATGCTATGCTGTCGCAATACTACATTCGATTTTTATCTTGTTAAATTCGCTTAGAGTATAATATACACATATACATCCATATATATATATATATTTAACTAGAGACATTTTGCGATTTGTTTTATATACTTGTAACGAAAGTTTGCTGTATGCCAAATGCAAGCTCTTTAAAAGACTACCAGATAAGTGTGAAAAAGTGTAAATTATAATAAAGATTTCTATTTGTATTAAATAGATAGAGATCAAGCAGATTATCTAAAACTGTCTAAAAATTGTTGAGACCCCTAAGAATATGTTAAATCTTTATGGAGGAGATTAACTCTATACTAACTCTTTAGAAAATGTTAGAAATTAATCAATTGGCTCTGCTTCAGCTTTATCAATTCAACCATATCTTGTTTCTATATTCCGATAAAGCATTTCTTTGTTTTTCTACATGGATTTGCAATCAATTGCAGAAATGCTGATCGTTCCATTGCGAAAGCTGTTCCAAAGACTGACCTAGATAATCCTTGAGTTTCACAACACCTCTCTTACATATATAGCCATTGAACCTATCCAAAAAAACAGCCAAAACAGTTAAACAGTCACGTGACATGTGCACGACAAGCCTATCAGCTGAAGAACATTAAAAATCCTCTCAAAAAAAAAAAGCTCTTGGCTGATACGCTTGTCGCCAAATACTCGAGACGTAGGGGCTCAAACGGTCCTAGCCGTGTTTTTGTAGTTGAAACACTTTAGGTACTAGAAGGGTTGCCAAAAACTGTTCGATAGCTTCGGCTGCCTTTGACCGTAAAACTTCCACTTGATCGTTACGATTTGAGTGCATTAAAATTCGATTAGTGGCGTTAATCTCAACATCTTTATAGACGGGGGCTTATTTGGTCTGAACGGGGTCTAAATTTGTACGACCTTGGCTAGAATGTTTGTCTAAGTACGGCGCCATTTACTAAATCCAGTTAAGCCAAATCCTCTTCTAGGAATATATATATAGATTTATGACTTAAGAAGGTCTTAACGGATATGCTTATGAAACATTTGTTTGCTTACACTTTAGACTGGGCCAAGTTCTTGATGGATTAAAGACTACCTTGTAGACTGATTGTTAAATAGGTCGCGCAATTGAAGCTGATGAATCAGTTGTTGTTGTTTAACTATTTATTATTATTCTAGTCAAATTCATACATCATTATTATTATCTTCATCATCAGGTGGTGACAGCGTGTTAGCAACTCTTTAATCAAAATCATGTCAACATTGCAGAAATTCCAAATAGACCCCACAAACCACCCACCCATCTATCCACGCCTTTCCTACCACCCACCCGTCTATCCACCCATTCACTTCCATCTGTAATATATATTTATGGAGTTCCCATTGTTGTCTGATTATCTGACTAACTTGTTTTGTGCCCTGTTTGTCGAATTAGACAAACAGCAGAAAGAGTTAACACAAAAAAAGCAAAAAAAAAGGGGAAAAGTGATAGCTTTATCAACTACATGCGGGTGCAGCCTGATATGGATATACTGCTATCACTTGGTCGCTTGATTTTTGGGGAGCTGTCACACTTTATGGATGGTTTTGAGCACGTTTCTCAACTGCTTACTAAAGGCAATTAAATTTAGAAACTACGTAACTCTCTCTCTCTCTGATTACGTGCCCATGTCAGGTACATGCCAGAATCTTGAAAAGGGGCGGAGGGGCTTGTCCAGTAAAATTGCAGTTCTGAACAATTAAATCATGTCCTACAAATTTAAAAACTCACCGAATTGCTTGTTTTTTGTTTCTCGGTGTACAAAATTACAAAATTAACTCCCTACGACTCTGATAACTGTAGTTTTTGAGGTCCCCTAGACTTTTCTAGAAAGTAGTTTCTATGCTTAAACAAAAGTTGAAGTACAGTTGCCACTTAACTAACAAAATTGATGAGTTTATGAGTTCCATAAAACTAATATGAAATGCTAAAAAAATCATTTCCTTTGCAAACCGCTAAGTTGAGCAACTTTTAAATTAGAATTTATGGCCTACTATGAATATGAAATTCAAAAATTGTCGATATTTGTTGTGATATTTGAAGGGGATTGGTTGTGTGTGTGTGTGTGGAGAGTGTGAAGTGCATATATGTATACTGACTCCCAAGAACATTATCAAAGCGATTAGCGCCACGTCTAATACCATAGCTCAGAGCTGGCCAAGATCGAAATCGCACAAATTTATGGCAACGCCTTGAATCTGATTTATATAACATAAACACATGCTTCCTCTAGAGAGAAAGAGAGTAAATTAGAGAGAGGCAGAGGGAGAGTGTGTGATTAACTCTTTTCACTCATTATTTGGCTCTTGTGCGATTTGGCTAATTTGGTATTTGGCATTTGATTGTGCTTGATAGAAGTCGTCGATTTTGATTAGCGCGTGTTTTAGACCAAATTTCTGTGTAATCCTCTAGCGGATCTATCTATCGACTCGACTTCCAAGTGGATCCAAGAGTGATACGAAGAAATGAATGGCGACTTGTTTTTCGGGTTTGTATTCTATATAAATTGCAGTTTCATAAGTCGTAAACAAATTGTTGGAATTCCTTTCACTCACTTTTAATTTTTTATTCGCTTTACTTGCTTGTAATTAACGAAATTATTGCGAAATTTGTGACACTTTCAATATATTGATATGGGTGATAAGCCACTGAAGGCGAAAGCTGAAAAACGGTTCCCGTGACTGCGCAGGTTTCATTTTTTTTTTCGAGTATCATAAAAGAGACTTTTATGATTTTAGGGAAAATTTCCGCAAACAGATAATAATTCATGGGCCCTGCCCATTAAAAAAGAACGAGCATTCACAGATTTCAATTTACCAGACGCAATGCAAACAAACAAATTAATAAAGGCATAAAAATCTATACACGACTAAACGACAGAAATCTCGATCGACTTTCGGGTTGCAATTGAGTGTCAGCTGACCTTGGCCTTATGGCACTGTTAGTTCTTCTCAACTAAGTGAAAACGATAACGTTAACGATACCGATAACTGATACCGTTAACAAGGTGGATAAACTGCCTGAAAGCCTGAAACAAACTGAATGAGTTCATTGATCACGCACAGAGCGTACATTTCTTGACATTGGGCAGAAAGAGCATAACACAGATTGCCAATGCCATTGACATTCATCATAATTGAAATTGTCATTATTATTTGTATTTTTAATAGTACTATGAACGTTCTTGAACCAATCATTGCGACGTTACGTATACGCCACGGTGTCAACTAAAGAATTCTTGTGAGTGGCGCAAACTCCGCTTTGGGTCGTTTGATAACAGCAGTTTTATGAACTACTGGATACTAAGTGGAAGTTACCAGTTACTAATAACTGTTTACTGAGAATTGACAGCTTTAGGGGCTGGTATTAATTACAATGCTCTTTCAAGTGTTTAGAACTCACATTGTTTACCCACTTACACCAGCTGGCTACAAAGTGTAATCATGCAGTGCACACACAGCACGACTGCAAACAGTGTATTCTCTATCAGCGGCCATTGCGGCAACAAGTGACTTTGCCCTGTCCTTCCTCAGCCCCGGCTGCTCCTAGACAAAGCCCTAAGTCGAGTGCATCTGCATAACTTAGCCATAGTAGAATTCCACTGGCAAGTGAGTGATTGCTGCATTGGCTTAGAGAGCTAAAAGTGCCTCCTACTCCGGGGAAAAAGAATTAACGCTTGTACCCGAGCATGTTAACATCACAGCAATATGGCAAAAAAAAAAAAACATTGAACAAAGTTTGCTCAGAGTCGAGGACGGTCGTTTGCCGCTAAATTAAAAAAAACACACAATTTTCCTCATTCCTCGCCATAATATAATTTGATTAGCCAAAGAAAAAACTCTCGTGATTTACTCTCTTTCTTTATGTGTTTTATATTTACAACCTGTTGGTAGGGTATAACAGTTTGGTTATGAATTGTGTTATGCAAGATAAAAAAGCGTACGTGAAATAGTTTTTCTTTAGGAAAAGGCTATCAATACTTCACTATAAGTACGAAAAAGGTTGTTGCTTCTTGGTATATCTTAATAAAACGTTCTGGTAGTTTAAATTAATATCCTTACCATATATGATTACAATCGGAAAACTCTATCTTATAGCTGTCTTAGAAACGAAAGGATCATTTTCCATTTGAAGTAAAATGAACCTTGATGACCTTTTAGAAATCTTATAGAACCCCCTTATAAAGTTAAGTGGGAAGCGCACCACAATATCAAACAGTTGTCTTTTAAAAGAGCACTAAAATATGTTTATACTCTAATAAAATCTAACATATCTAAAGCCTAGTCTTTCAAAGGGTATACAGTGATCGACGAATCCAATAAAATCGTTTTGTTGTTGTGGATTCAACACTCAATCGATAAACTGCCGCCTCGCCCCTCAGTCTGGTCCCTTTCTCCGGCTATCTTATCGCCGATATTGTACATTCTTACCTCGTACAGCCGTACAAGCAATTAACAAACGATTCACTGGCGACCGATCTATAACGATTGTTGTTGTTATTGCTCACTGTTGTCGTGTTGTTGTGGGTACGGGTGTTGCTCGGTCGAGCATCGGCCGTGCGGATTTAGCTTCGTCCGTATTGCTGATAAGTACGAGTATTTAAGAAAACGCTCGACTAGCTGACTGTTCCAGTACTGTGATACTATAATAGAACGTTAGACGTGTCGTCGGAAAACTCATAGCCATCCTACAGTGTTGGCCAAGTTAAATAAAGTGAATAACGTTCGTTTGCTCGAGTGCTAAGTTAACAAAGAGCAACTCGCGCATAAACATAAACTGTAAACAAGCTAAGGAATTTTAAACCTAATCAGAACTCAACCTATGTGACAAACAATCAAGTGATTTGTGCAATAACAATCAGAAGACCCCTAAGAACTATAAGAAAAGCAATCATTTATTTTATAATTACAAACCACAAACTGAAATTATCAAAATTGAAACGAAACTCTTCAACATGAAACTGAGGTGAGTCCAGTAATCAGAATCAGTACTAGATTTAATTTGGAACAAGAAAAGTATGAAATAATATAGGAATTATCAGCATGATAAGTAAAATGAACTATGTGTAGGTTTATCTTCTAGTATGTACACCTAATTTAGTAATTTTATTACACAATAGTTGTGACTATATTGCAGCTCTAACATTTTTCTAAACTAATTAACGCAACTCATAAAATCGGGCTAAATAAACTGATAACTTGGACTAGTTTAATTACAAAACTGTTGCTAGGCCTTTACACTATCGAAAAGGGAGATCATTGAACGGATAGTCAAATTATTGAGTTTTGTAAAGTAAATAAGACTATAAAAGCGAGGCATATGACCATTTATAATGCCCACTTAAAATCAAATAATCAATTACAGGCGATAAAGATTATAACCCCCTGGAAGAGCAGTAGGAGGCGTAAGGGTGGGAGTGGGAACAGCAGCGGGATAATGTCGAGTCAGCAGCGTATAAACCCGTTAGAAGGCTCTGATGAATCAGCCTGGGGGATAGGTTATGGTTACTTGGAATTATTGGATATCTGCTAAACGTAGAAATACCCAAAAGAATTATTCAGTCAGAACTTTCATCATTATTAGGCGTTACCTTAATAAATTGAGCGCCGCCAAATTTGCGATGCCAATGGCTTGATAAGTCTTGGCCATATCTTAAGTGCTCGGGGCGCCCGTAGCTCGATAAGGCCACCGCCTGCCAGTGGGCGTGCCCAATGGGCGAGCAGCAAGTACAACAAAAAGAGCCACACGAATTAAAGCAACAATCACCAATTGAATTACCGCTATAAATTTGCAATCATTGCCCCTTCTTCTTCCTACTCCCTCCTGACCACTTCCCTCGTCAGACTTACCGCAATCATTCCTGTATTCCATCATTTCATTCTGTGAATGATTTCCCGTGTGAACACGATAAAATTCCAGTCATTAAGACATTTGGCCAGTGCAAAGTGCAGGGTATTTAGGGCCAAGCGAGTGCGCTGCAAATAAAAAGAGAAAGAGAGAGAGTGAGATAGGTGAGTGAAAGGGTAGACAAATGCATATCCAATTACAGCAGACACTTGAAGTCGCTGTGACGGCACGTGTCTGTCTGCGACTTCATCTACTACACCATCTTCGACTACGTCTAAGACTTCTCCTCCAAAGATTCCGCCGCCAATTAGCAGCGCAAATAGTTGCTGCTAATTAATGTTTGTATTTCGAAAATTGCCAATTCGTGTTTGAAAAATTGTCAGTTAACCTTAACTCCCCCGCACGACTACCCCTTTCCCTTGCTTGGGGCATTCCCTTCCTCTTATCTATCTGTCGCGCGCAGCCTTTATCTAATGGCGACTGGTTAATGTATCTATCTTCTTTTTTAATTAAACATACATGCATCATGGTTAAATAAATGTGTGCTCTTCTAATTTAGCAAACATTTGCCCATACCTATAAATAGCTCCAATGCTGAACTTTGTCGCATTTTCCTTAGAAGTAATGGGTCTATGCAAATATATTTATCATTATTTGTTTGTTATTCTTTTCTTTGTTGTGTAATAGACTTTTGCGCTGTCTGCGCAGTCCGAAGCAATCCCCCCCTGCTCTGGCGCCGCGAGAAGAGCTGCAATCCCATCATGATCACCATATGATCAAGGATCTGCAGTCCAGTTTCAAGGACAACACAGTTAAAATCCTGCTACTAGGCACTGCCGAGTCGGGCAAAACTACTATCATCAAACAGATGCGCATACTACATATTAATGGATTCACCGACGAGTAAGTTTCACTGGCAACCCAATCATAAAGCTTTCCCCCATAACATTTAATTTCCCTACTTTAGTGAACGTCGTGAGAAGATTCCAGAAATCTATCAGAACATCCATGATTCCATTATTCAACTAGTGCTGCAAATGGAACCCCTCGGACTGCGCTTTGGTAGCCTCACCACCGAGCGTAGCGCCAACTATATCCTGTCCCTGCCCTGCGAAGCCCCCGAGTACTTGAACGAGGTGAGTTAGAGGCGCAATTATGCCCATTGATCCCACCGTGTTTGGGGCACAGTATCTTATCCTCTCCACTGTGCACTTCAGATGTTGTCGCAGTTTGGAATTATTTTGAACTGAGCCAAACCTATCAAGCGATTTTTTTTAATACTCAAGATTTACGTCAACGACGCACGTTTCACACAAATACTCATACGTCAGATACAGATACAGCTACAGCTAACAGATACAACTATAACTTTGGGTATAGCCAGAGCTATATATCATTCCTGTGCTACTTACAAAAATGTGTGAATGAAACGCTAAACGATCGTCCTCTGTTATCATTGAATTCGACTCGATTCGATTTGATTGATTGCATGGCCATTATATTAAATGGTGTATCTCAAAACTTTCCGACAAGTGTTTTTAGCTGCTTCTTACTTTGTATTTGTTGTTGTTGTTGCGAACAAAAACATTGCACACTTCCTGCCAGAAGTATTCTGCCTGCAGCTGCGAGAACTTTGAACAATCGCCGACACTGCCAACGACTTAGACTCTGACTAATAGCTTGTTTTAGTTAGTTCTCGACCGGTGATTACGATAAGATAAACGCTGATCAGTAAATAACCTTTCCAACTTTCGGTTTTTTTGGGTTTTCTATTGTCACTTTATGATGACTCATTTCGTGATCTTCTTTCTTTTGTTTTTCAGGAGTACTGTGATCATGTCATGACCCTGTGGAATGACGTGGGCATCCGCGCTTGCTACGATCGCTCCAATGAATTTCCGCTCTTGGACAGTGCCAAATAGTAAGTATTCCTACACTTGCCCTCATTTTAATCACTTTACTAACCAGCAAATCTCTTTTGCTACAGCTTTTTGGATAACTTTGGCAGAATATGTGATGTAGATTACATACCCAGCACCGAGGATATACTGCACAGCAGAAAGGTCACCACCGGCATCTCGAAGATCACATTCCGTGTGCCCATTCCCAAGAGCCTGGGTGGTGGCGAGCAGGAGTTCCGCATGTACGACGTCGGCGGTCAACGGGATGAGCGTAACAAGTGGATTCAGGTTTTTGAGGGCATCCAGGCGGTGCTGTTTCTCATCTCATGCAGTGAATTCGATCAGAATCTGCGCGAGGATCCTAAACAGAATCGCTTACAGGAGGCGCTTAATCTGTTTCGAGCTGTCTGGCAAAATCGCTTCCTTGCCTCCGCCGGTCTGATTGTGTTCCTCAACAAGTACGATATTATGGAGCGGAAAATCCGTGCTGGCAAGCATATTGTTGACTATTTTCCGGAATTTGAGGACTTTAGTAAACGGCCGCAGCACAAGGAAAGCTGTTTCGATGAATGCGATTGGACCAAGAAGTTCATCAAGCAAAAGATGATTGACATCACGCAGGAGCAGTTCAAGCGCAATTCCCGCAATCAGTGCGACTTTAGCTTCTCGGAACGAGAGTGCTATTACCACTTTACCGTTGCCACCGATACACGCTGCATTCGCGATGTCTTCAGCGACGTCCAGCAAATGATTCTGTCCGAGAACATGAACATGGCCGGCTCCTCACTTTTCTAGATAACCAACAGCTGCAAACTGTTGTGCATAGAAAAAATTTTCCTTTACCAACTGTGATTTTATAAGCTAAAATTAACTAATAAGCGAAAATAGTTGTTAAACTTTAGTTCGTATTTATGCATGCTAAGAAAATATAAGAGAAACCCACCAATCAGAAGAAAAAAACGTTTGGCTTCCATTTGTAAATGAACAGTGTTGCAAAAGCTGAAAAAAATACCAACAGCTGGTCGATAACTAAAGCACGACTTGTCGTGGCGCTTGTTATCGCTGCGCTTACTTTGCGCGGGTAATTCGAACCGAGCTTTGTAGTAGTTTGAAGGTTTTTGTTGAACATAGCGCTCTCTCGCTTGCTCTTTGGAAAATCGGCTTGTAGCCAGCTTCAGTGTTTATTGCACTTTAGGTAAATGATTCGTTCGCTTTTGTTTAATTCTGCGTTGAACCTTTGTGAGCTGCGGACGCGTTGCTGAAAGCGGTTTTGCGGCTTGTTTCATTTTTTCTTTCAATTTCAATTTGACGAAATAAAGTTTGGAGTGGCGTTCAGCTGCTTACCGACACTAAAATCAATTAGGTAAGTTTTTCGGCTGTCTAAAACATAATTACATGTTAAAAGAAGTAACGAAAAAACTACAATAATTAACTTTGCCTCAAAAGCTGCGAAATTATTTTGTGTAATTATAACGAACGCTGTGGAGACTTAACAATAATAAAGTTAATAGTTGAACAGTGCAGTGGCAAGTGTTAAAGTCAATACGTCAATAAGAAAACCAAAAATTGTTGTAAAATAACATTAACATGACGATAAGTTAATACGTTAGTTGTGCGTCTTAAGTAAATATTTAAGCACACGCAGTTAGCATTGCTAGTTTGTTTGATTTGTTAGGGTAACGCCCACGTAGACCTACAAAAAAAAACATGATTAATGAAGTTTTCGTAAAAAATCTATGCAAAATTGCTTATGGCCAAAATGAACGCCTTAAGGGCTGGTTTTTCTTTTCGTTTTTGGTCAAAACAGGCGACGTAAGTAAAACACATGCGCCGCAGCTTATAGCTAGAAGTCAAACATAATTTTGGAAAAGAAAAAAGCTAGAAAAAAGCCGCACAAAGGGAACCACCAGCAAATTTGCCATTTTGGGCAAGATAATTAAGCTACATATGTAGCCAAATATTGTTTGCCGTTAATTATGGCTAAGACTGACAGACAACAACAAAAACAGACAAACACTGTTGGCCAAAAATTGTGAGCCATCCGTGAGCATTTCGAAAACAGTTTCCCCAAAAATGAAGAAAAAAACGAAAGATGAACAAAATTTACGGCTTATTGAAGTCGTTGCGAATTGTTATTGTCCGTCGGGGCTTGGCATTATATTTAATTTTGTTCAGTTGGCCCTCTTACAGTGTTTGAATGCGCTGTAATGTGTTTATTAAAAATTATTATTGTTCACATTTGACGATTTGACGACGGCATCTTTATGCAGCATGTGGAGCAATGGAATGGAGTACATGTATACCCCTCTCTCGCTCTCTTACCCTACCCCTCTCAATCTATGGTAGTGTCTCTGTGTTGCAAACTAGTTATGCCTGCAAAATGTAATAATATAAAAACAACCAGACAAGTGCAGTGTGAGCACACCCAACAGCAGTAAACCGTTTACTGGTACTTAAAGCTCCTGCCTGTTACAGGGCTTCAACAGACCTGTTATGCCCTGCACACTGGGCATAAAAAGAAAGAAACACTCAGATTCAAAAATAAAACGTGCCAACGATGAGTGCGCACATTACACAAGGCACAACAACAAAAAAAAAAGAGGAGAAAAAATAAAAAAAAAATACAAATAAAAATAAAAATTGTTTATACGATGCTGAGAGTAGGTCGATCAGCTGGACTGAAGCCGCCTTGAAGGTCGCAAGGCTGTAAAGTGGTAAAATGTTTAAATGGGGAAACGGTCGACAACAAACAAAAGAGCCAAGAAAGCGACTTGGCTAAGAAACCCAAAAGGTGAAAATCAACTTAATCCACAAAGAAACGTAAACATTATTCAACTGAAACTAGTTAATCTATTTAATTGTAAAACATAAACCAGAGTTTATTACTTCTTTTACTGTAAAACTCTGCAGCGGTGCCTGAGTTTTTAATTAAGGCTTAATTACCAGCGCTTAAATGTTGACATTGAACTATCAGCTGATAGATCTCCACACACAGTGCAGTGTAATTAACACGTAATCAATGATTCAATACACTGTAACAAATAGCTGAGCTGGTCAGATCACTAAAATCTATTTTTAGATAGTGCCCAGTGCCTACGCCCTATTGTGCAATACTTAGTGGTAGTTTGGCCCTCAAATCTGAAATCTTAAACTCGTAACTAATGACAATCAAATAGTCAACACTTTTCCTCCGCTGCTTTGATTTCTCGAAATTGACCTCAACGCCCAGTTACTGCAATTGTCTGAAAATCGAAATCAAAATCAAAAACAAACAAACGAGTTTTCTAAGCCGGATGACGGCTAAAAACTTAAAACTAAAAGCTAAAAACTCAAAACTTTGAGCTAAATTTTCAGAGATCATTAGTCGGGACGCGGTGGGGATTTCAACGATCTTTTCAAGGTTGCCGCTGCCACTGGGCAAGGTGCTTCAAGGTATTGTCGTACCTTTTGTTGTTCTTGTTGTTGTTGGGTGATAGTTGAAAATTGCTCGCCATGAAAATGCAAATTTTCTGTCGTCAATGAGCCTAATCGTTAATGTTTACAAGTACAGTGAAATCATGCTAAAAACAACAACAGCAACATAAAACTATCCCAATTGACCAAGTGACCAACTGACTTGGTGACTAACTGGGATTACCCAACCAAAACACCTTTGTTGGCTTGTTGCAGGCTGTTAGCCTGGCCAAAAGGTTTTTTTTTTTTTTTGCCTGTACAGTGCGCACTTTCGGTTAACGACAAAACAAAACTTGTTCACTTCCCAGCACAAACGACAACAACAGCAGCATTAAACAGCCCGAAACCGATCTGATTGCATTCGGATACCGATTCAGATTCAGATTCGGACTTGGATTCGGTTTTTGGACCGTCGCAGCTGCGCTCAGTTGCTCAGTTTGTCACTTCGTCAGTTGTTCAATACTCTGCCTGTCGATGTGTATGTTTATGTGTGTGTGTGTGTGTGTGTGTGTGTTTCTGTGTTCATTATATAATCCAGTTAATTTCTTTAACATTTTTTTGTTCAAGCCACATTTTGCTGCCTGCGTTTACTTCATTCGTTGCTCAGAGCTCGCGCTGTTCGGTTCGTTTCGTTCCGGTTCGCGTTTAAGCCTGACTTCAGCTATAGCCACTGCTATATAGAGCACTGATTGGAAACAGTTTAAAGCCAAAAGGATCTAAAGTGTATGTGTGAATGTTGAAATGAAATTTCAAAGGTTTTTCAAGTGCTTAAAAATGTTTAAAGTGTTTAAACGATTGAAACAATCGAAATGGAGCAATCTAAGCAGAGTTTAAAAGTGTTACACTTATTAAAAAGTACTGTTATCTGAGAGAAATTTCTAAATGAAGTTTCAAAAGACTTTCAAAAACAGCTAGTGTCAAAGCTTGTTAATTTGTTTAAACAATCTTAAGCAAGCCGTATTTCTTATGAAGAGGAATTAAGTATAAAAATTTTAAATGTATTTTAAAATCAGTTATCGATAACGGTTTGGAAGGATTTAGATATATAAGTCGAGGAATTATTCAAATGAATACTTTAAAAGACATTCGAGTAATAACATTGCTAAAATCTGCTTACATTTACTAACAGTTTATTGAACATGAATTTAGTGGATTTGCAAATAGCTTACAGCAATTTAAAAAGAATTTTCCAAATATTATGTGTGCCAATATCGAATAAAAATTGAAAAGTAATGACCAAACTGCAGCAGTAACAATTCGGAGTTGTTGTGGTTGTTGCTGTTGCACTATTAGCCTGGCCAGTTAAGCGCAGAGCAAGTGGCAGTAGGAGAGTAAGAGAGTTAGCGAGTGAGAGAGGGCGAGAGAGGCAGCCAAGCAAGCACAGAGCCAGAGCCAGAGACACAGCCAGAGTCTGAGCCAGAGCCACTTGACGAGACTCAAGCAGCTAATAAACATGTTGTAACTCCCAGAGAGACCAAGTATGAGCCACAGCAGCAGCGCAACCACCGAAGAAGCAAACGCTTGTTCAATTTTTTTTTGTGGGCGCTGTTTGTTGCTCAATGGCAATTTTCGAAATGCCATTTTCAAACAGTGTGCGTTTATTTTTATTTATTTTTGATTTTGGAGAAAAACGGTTAAGAAAAATGCTAATTTGTGTAAATTTACCAAAATGCATTTGCCTCAATAAAAAACGGCCAAAAATAGATGAAGAAAACGCTCGAAATTCCCTTGTGAAACACGTATGCAAATGAAAAGTTGAAAACAAATAAACATAAATCAATTAAATGTCACTGTATTTGCATCAATTGATTTGCATATGTAGCATGATAAACTACAACAACAACAACAAGAGTAGTGGTAACAACAACAACCGAAGCAAACAAGCAAACATAATATTTGTAAGCAAATAATATTAAATGTTTGTTGTTGCCGTTGTTTTTGGCTTTGTCTGCACACACACAAAATAAAAAGGCTAGATAAGGCAAGTGTCTGGCTGACAACAGCTGCTGGTAGCTGTAGCTATAGCTTTCTATAGCCACACACACTCACACACTTGCAGATAGCTGTGTGTCTGTGAAATGTTAAATGTTGCCGCCGGAAAAATGATTGTGCAACAGATCAGAGCTGAAACTGAAGTTAAAGCTAAAACTGAGGTTGAAACTGGACAAACAGTTGAACTCTTTATTTATGGCTAACTGTTTAGCTAATGATGCTAACGGGACTTGTAATACACACGCAGAGACACACACACTGACACTTGAACTGTGGTTAGTTTGGCTATCGGCTTTATCGATTTTTTTGATTTTTTGTGAAAAGAAACTTTGATAGTTTCGATATTCAGAAACTCTTGATTTAAAGAAACAACAAAGCTTGATTTTTAATAGTCGCTGCTTAAAATATTTTTTAAATATCATTAACTTTTCTTAATATTTTAAATCTTTTTGATAGCTTTAATATTTTGTTTAAAAGTGATCAGTTTGAGTAAGAAATAATTACTTAAAAAAGTTAGTTACACCCTAAAACCGAACATAAATTTAGTGACTTCTTTTTCTTACCTTTAAAATTCACAGTGGTACAAAACACACGCACCCGTTGCTTGACCCGCTTTCTGCCAACTGTTTTTGAACTTGAACCAATTCGCAGTTTCATTTTAAGTTAAATCACTTCTGTTTTCTGTGTGTTTTTATGTACCTTTTTCGACTCATTCATTGTGTTGTCATTTCGAGCATTTGAATTTATTTGTCCGGCAGAGGTAAAAAAAGGTGGCAAGAAAATAATTAGCATATGTAAAGATGGCTATAATGCTGCTTTTTGGCCCTCTTTGAACTTTGGCTGAATCACATGCAAGACGCCTCGGTTTCTGAATGTCATTTTTTCCATTTTAAGCATAATTAGCAAATAGATTTGCAAATCGATAGCCTTGAGACACTGTGCGAGCGGGACCTTGAGCTAATTTATTGTTTATTGTGTTGATTTGTGCACAAATTGCATTGTTTTAAGGTTTAAACATTGATTAGCGCTCTTATTGTTAAGTCAACTACTCCAAAAAGTGAGACAGAGACACTTTAATACAATACTTTCTTTCTTTCCCACTTAGCGCCCTTTGTACATTGCGCATACGTCACGTGGCACAAACAGGAAGTAGTCCAAAGTCTGTCAAGGATGAAGGAGACCAAGTTACTGGAGATGGAGAACGGTGTGTCCCTGCTGTCGGAATCGTTGCTGAAGATCGCCAAGCGGGAACTGCGTGAGGACAAGTGCACGCGGGAACAGAGTCTGGAGCAGCTACGGAATTGGGTGCTTAAGAATGAGGATCTGCAGAATGTGCGTTCGGATGAGACATTTCTGCTGCGCTTTCTGCGCGCCAAAAAGTTCAGTGTACCGATGGCAGAGCAGACGCTGCTCAAGTATTTGAACATCAGACGCACCTTTCCGCACATGGCCACCAAGCTAGACTTTCTGGAGCCACGGCTGAGTGATGTCATCGAACAGGGTTACATATTTGCAGCACCCAAGCGGGATAAACACGGCCGTCGTGTGGTGATCATCAATGCCAAAGGTTTGAATCCAAAGTTACACACCAGCTGCGATCAGGCAAAGGCACATTTTCTCACCTACGAGTGCCTGATGGAGGATCAGGAGACCCAGATCACGGGTCTCAGTCATGTGGGTGACTTTGCCGGCGTAACCACCTCCCATGTGACCAACTGGAATCCCACAGAGTTCGCACGCATCTTCAAATGGGGCGAACAATCGCTGCCTATGCGCCACAAGGAGATTCATCTGATCAATGTGCCCTCAACGCTCAAATGGTTGATTGATTTTGTCAAGAATCGTGTCAGCTCCAAGATGAAAAACCGCCTGATCATCTATGGCAGCGAAAAGGAGATGGTGAAGAGCGTCGATCCCGAGTGTTTGCCACAAGAGATGGGTGGCTCTATGCCCATGCGCCAGATGATCGAGCTGTGGAAACAGGAGCTCGCTGCCAAGCGGGACACAGTACTGGCACTGGATCAGAGCACACTGCTCTCAGATCGTGGCATACAGCGACGCAGTAGCTACAACTCCGAGAAGACCAGCACAGGCACAAATTTCGTCTCACAGATCGAGTCCATCGAGGGCAGTTTTCGAAAACTGGAGTTCGACTAGAAGTTCGAGACGCAGTAGTCGAGAGTCCGGGATCAGCATATATGCAGCATAGTTAGCTGCTTTAGACATTAAGGTCTTAGTCTTAGGCTTTTATCCTTAGCTGGCGCATTGCTTTGACTGCTCCTCTGTCCATCTGAGGACTGGGAGCTGGACAATTGCTTCGCTTTTTTGGGTGGCACCCCGCTTAAATAATCCTGTGCTTATTTTTGTAATCTATTTTTTATCGTGGCGTACAATAAAAAACCAATATTATGTATATAACGAGGAGAAACTAACTGGTTGTTTCATCCTACACATTTCACTTGACCTTCTGCTGCCCTGCATAGAATGGCCACTGTCTCAGCTGCCGCTGCAGTGCCTCCGCATCCCGTTCACCCCGTGTAACATTGATAAGGCTATACAGCTGATAGCCTGGCTGTAATCCACGCCTGCGCTGGGATTCCCTAAGCAAAGCTTCTGCCATTTCCAGCTGACAGCTGCTGGGCGGGTGTGCAGAGAAGTTTCCCACAAAGGCCAGCACCAGTGAACTGTTCTGTGGCACTGCTCCATAGCTGCTCACGTATCGCCAGCCACGGCCCTCGTAGGCCTCGCAATCGCCAGCCATAAGGAAGTTGTAGGGCAGTTCCTCCATATTTCCCTGCTATGAAAATCACAAGATTTTTAACTCTGAACTCATTGAGAATTTTTTGAGAGAGGGAACTCACCTGCAATGTTTGCAGCAATTGTGGACAGTCTTCATAGCATTCATCGCTGCCCGTGTGAGTGACGTAAACATTAACGACCTTTCCCGGCTCCAGCAGAGCCAGACCCTCCAGTTGTACACTACTCCAGATGTCGTGCTGTATCAGACTCAGTCTATAGCTCATTTCCAGAAAATCTGTGGCTGAAACGAAGCAATAAACTGTAAGTGATTGATAATAAATTAAATACATTTTACACTAGTAGAGATTATGAGCCTAACGATACCGAAAAAAGCACCGAAAATATTGAGTCATGTTGCCAAAAATTTCCGAAAACCCAGAAAGTATTTCCAGCTAAAAATCATGTATGATAACATAACTATGTTTTGAGTTTCCTTCCAAAAAGATTAGAAATGTGTGCCAAACAATCCAAAACCCCTTAGTTAAATATTTTTCTGAATAATAGTTATGTAAATACAGTCAGCGAACTGTAATTAATGTTATCAGTAGTTGTGTATTTTTAGTTACCCCTAAAATACCCCAGCGGGTGGAAATTACTAATATTAAGTAGCCACAAGAATTTACAGAAACATTGCACTTATTACTTATATTTATTTATACAAAACACACATTGAATTAAGAGATCTTAAGTTAAGCAATACAAAGGTAAGTGACATTTTTATGACTATAACTTACTGTCTCGCCAGAGCAAATAGGTGGCCACTGCCAGACCGGAGAAGAAGATCAGGAACAATCCAATTGTGCGCAAATTAAAACATTCCTTTATGTGGAAGAGTGGAGCAGTGGGATGAGAGGGGCTAGCAGCTGTTGAGGGTGGGCGGATCAGCAGTGGAGTGCGCTCAGTGGATGCCATGAAAGTCTCAGAGCTCAGAGATGAGAGGGAGGCGGAAGAGGAAGAACTCTCGAGCGAGCAGTCAACAACAGTGGCGTGCGCTATTTGTTGTAATATAATAAACAAATACTGTATTTGTGCTACTTATGATAAAATACACAACACACAAAAAGAACTCTTGAAATGATAAACAAGACCTGACATAATTTGTTCAGTCCGACTGCGCATTAGCACAATAAACGCTGGACTGTGGACTAAACATTTTGAGTCTGTGGACATTACCTACCCACACTCTGAGAGATTTCCATTTGTAAGAGCCTAGAGTTACAAAAGTTGAAGAAAACACTTTCCACCTCGATTTGTCACTGGTTTGCACTGGAATTCGTCACACGATTAATGTAGTTAATACGCGCGCTTTGACGATCGGCATTGCACAAAACAAAACAATGAACGAGACGACGCGGCACGAAACGAGACGAGCCGAACATAACGCAGCTCTGATTGAATCCAGTAGTCGACTGAAGCTCAAGTCGCTAATGCAGCCCAGCATGTCTCATTACAAACTGCGCTCACATAATAAGTTCACACAGACATACACACACTTGCACACATCCTCTCATGCACTCTCTCGTACGTTCTTTGCGCGGTTCTGTATTTAGAGCAGCAGCTCTTCGTTCATTGCTTTTGGCGCTCATTTTCATAATTGCTCTTATAATTGGGTGGGCATTCCTCTTGGCACACAAATACACAACACAATTAAAGATGTTCTTATTATACTATGCATCCTTCTTCTTGAATGCTTTCTTGTGCTCTTCGAATTTAAACAGTTAGGCTTCAACCACTCGATGGGTAAAATACAAAATGGCTCCTTAAATTTTCCTTCTTATTTCGTTACATGTATTGGTGTGTGCAGCTTTTGGGCTCAGCTGTTGCAGACTAATCTGTTAGCACAGAACATCTGTTATTATAATAATACACTCTACTACAAATTCTACTTATTATTCTTAAAACATATTTGGTTTGGAGTTTATTTGCTTGCTTTTAATTTCTATATACTAACAACAATCACTATTTTTTTTACACAAAGTAATTTTGCTTAATTATTTTATAGTACAGTACATGTTTTTTTAACAACGACTAAAACCCGTTTAACTTAAGACTTTCATTTCGCATTTTAAAAACTAAAACATAATCAGATAGTTATAAATAATGCAATCAATTTTTGAAACACGCACAAACACTTTAGACTCGAAAAACCACTTTTAAATTTAACTAGGGACAAACAGAAAAATAGCTGGAAATTCCAAATGAAATGCATACGCAATGGCGTTTAACTAAACTTATTAAAAATACTTGAGCCAAGTTCAAGATTACGCGCCGTATCCAGTTACTTGATGATCTTAGATCTCAAATCTCAATTGATTAAATGTCCTACTTATATGATCGCCAGATTTGCCAAGCACACAGTGCTGCCGATAGAAAGGTGACGCCGCGGTGCATGTATTTGGTTTTGTTATTGGGCACATAACCCAGGATCACAGGTGAAGAAACCTCCGTCAACGGCAGCTTGTTCAATGCAACTTCATTGTTTTCCTCCACCTGAAAAAAAGAGTCCATATATTAAGATTTAGAACAATAGAATGTGTGATTGCTACCTGATACTGGCAGCAGGGATCGTAGTTCCATGATACTGTGTACAAGCCCGTGCAGAAGAGTGACATAGCACATGCGGGAGCGGCAATTACGGGACGGTCATACCACAACAAACTAGATATCAGTGACACAACTCCAGTGGCCACAGCTGTTTTGTGTAGACAATTTCCCACCCAAATCCAGCGACCTAGAGAAGATCACCTTGGTTAGTTACAGTATGACGTAAGTAAAGATCATATTCTGTTGACTTACCGGTTTCATCGCCTAACCGTGGAGGCTCAATAATAATAAAGTCGACCTTTTCTTCGAGCGCTTTGTCCAGCTCGGCTTCAAAGCGTTCATGGGCATTTGAACTGTCATACACTTCACGTATGACACGAAATGTTGGTTGTTTGTTTGTACTGTAATTAAAGCATTTGTTATTATTTATTTACTAAGAATAATTCGAATTTTTTAAATTCCGCGCTCCCGATTATTTTTAGTTAGTATTTTTCTTAATTTGCACAATGCGGTCACACTTGCAAGCCGATGCACATATGTATTTTGCATGCACACTACATACTTATACACAAATCGAAACCGCTTATAAATTGCATAACTAGACTGTGATTACACTGGTATTATTTTAGAATAAGCCGTTCTTAGCTCATGCCTTTTTCAGCACACTTTATTTACCTGTCTGCGCTTCTGCTAATCATTCTGTTGCATTTGTTTAGAAGACTAAAACTACGCGTTGTTTTTATAGGCTTAACGATACGATAATATATACACTAGAGCTGAAACTAGAATCGATTCTTAACTCGCGATACATCGATTACATATTTAAGAGTCGATTTAAATCGACAAAGTTGAAAAAATTCTGTACCATAATTAAATATAATGTACCTCTTTTGATTAAGCGACCAAACACTTCGAAATATTGAAAGAAAATTTAAAAGTCATTAAAAAAAACGTGTCCTTATTCTCATACAAATTTTTTGTAACATTTTGATGAACATTTTTACTAGCAGTTCTTTAGTAATTTGAAAACAAAATCAACAACCCGCCACAATTGCCAATGGGGTTTTGTTAATGTCCTTTTAGCTAAAAACAAATATAAATGTCTGGTAAGGTATTTGGAAAATTAATAGGGGTATTTTTTTGTAAAAATATTGGGTTTTATATCAGAGATGCATTTATTTGGACTGAGTTCACATGAACTATTTAAAAGAATCCATAGATATTATTCGATTATAGTCGATCTTATATCGATTCATTTCTAAAAATGTGGACAAAATCGATATAACGAAAATCAACTTATTTCCACCACTAGATCAGCTACATATAAGAAAAACAATTGAATAAAACACAGAAAGAACATGGAAAAACAACGTTTACCGCTGCCAGAAATGAATGATGATAAGCACAAGCACAAACAGGTTAATAAACTGCAGCTTATTAAGTGTATTTGAGTTCGAACACACCCATTTCACATTGAAACATCTTGATATAAACCAAACCCTTTGTTTCCTCAGTTCAATGGACACTTGGACAGCAACCGATTTCGACCGCCCAAATACAAAACGCGTTACATTGCTGTTGAAAATAATAACTTTAATCGCAGTCAGTCGATTGGCTCCTTCAGTGCAAACAGCTCTCAAATTGCACATGCAATCTCCTTCCGCAGTGGATCCGAGTGTCCGGACACCACCGGCATTTTGCCCGTATCACCAAACGCCACCGCTAATTCCACGTCCTACAATGAGAGCCACTTCGAGCAGTGTTTCGAGCGACTGGCAAAGCTCGGAGAAGGCTCATTTGGTGAAGTATTTCAGGTGCGTGATCGTGCCGACAGCCGGCAGTACGCAGTGAAAATCTCCAAGCAATTGTTCCGGGGTGAACAATATCGAGCCGAGAGATTGGAGGAAGTACGTCGGTATGAACAGTTTTCCGGTCACGAGAACTGCATTCGCTTTATCCGCGCCTGGGAGCAATATGATCGGCTATTTATGCAGATGGAACTGTGCCGCGAGAGCCTTGAGCAGTATTTATACCGATGCCGGCAAATTCCCGAGGAACGAATTTGGCACATTTTGTTGGATTTGCTGCGTGGCCTCAAGTCTCTGCATGACCGGAATCTCATCCATTTGGACATTAAGTTGGATAACGTGCTTATTGACGATGACGATACGTGCAAGCTGGCCGACTTTGGTTTAGTTATCGACGTGGACAAGGCCAATAATCATCATGCAACGGAAGGCGATTCTCGCTACATGGCGCCCGAAATTCTACAGGGTCACTTCTCCAAGGCAGCAGATATCTTTAGTCTGGGCATTGCCATGTTAGAGCTTGCTTGCTACATGGACCTTCCCTCGAATGGACCACTCTGGCATGAGCTGCGACAGAGTAAATTACCGGAAGAGTTTATCAACAGTAAGCAGAATAATCACAAAAAGAATTAAGAGAAGGTAATGAACTTTTATCTTACTTTTTCAGCTATCTCTGTTGAGTTGCAGCAAGTAATCAAGAGCATGATGTCGCCCGAACCACAGCTAAGGCCAACAGCAGAGCAGCTTCTGTCGCATCCTCGACTTTTAAGAATGCAAAAGGACGAGAAATCCATGGTTCCATTGAAGCTGCTGGTAAATGTTTAAAAAAATGTTGTTCATTTCTTCCATTAACAATTTTTCGATGTTCCCGTAGTCAAAGTGCTTCCGAAGATCGCGACGTGCTGTCTGGATAAAAATGTGCAATCTCAAAACGGCTGCATACCGTTCGCTGTTCTACATATTGGAAATCTTGCATTTGTATAAACCTCTGACGGCATCGCAGTCATCTGGCAATGGAAACGCTGTTACAGCGCCATCATCTCCTTCCACATCGGCTCTTGGTGTGCCACGAGTGGAATTTCAATTGGTGGGCTCGACGCCAATTGGTAACCGAGAGTGTTATGTCTCTGATTTTCTCACCGCCATGGATAACTTAGAACTATCCCAACATGGTACACCAACGGCCGGTGGTCGAGAGAATTTGGTCAACTCCACGCCGCTAAATCATAATCACAATAAGTCAACCCGTCAAAGAGGGTAAGCAGTTAAGGTCCTTGTGATAAGAACAAAATTGTAACAATAAGAAATTATTCTAATTTCCAGTTCCTGTTCGGCACGCAAAGCACCAGCGGATATGAATACCTTTTTGGCAATAGATGAAAGTAATTCACGTGCCAATGTATCAGCACCTAAAGTATTGGATACGTCATCGTTTAGACGTAAAAAACTATTTCTGTTGGACAGTGATGAAGAGTGAGCGCAACGCAAGGAATTTATAAACATACATATAAATATATATTTAAACATATATATATTTATCAGTTACAAACGTATACATATGGCAAACAAACTATATCGTTATATATTTAGACTCTAGTTGTAGTTTCTCAAAAACAAAACAAAAACAAATAATCCATAGTTGTAGGAATAACGATTGATTGTATAATGTTAATGCTTCTTTAGAAGAAACTTGTTGTTAGAAGACCCTTGTTTTTATAAAGTAATCGGAATTATGAATAATAATACAATAAGCATGTGATATATATACGAAATGCGATTTGAAAAAGACGCAAAATTATAAGTAAACTACCTTTTTTTCAATTAATATTGCAATTTGAATAAACTAGAATTGAATCAAAGAAGAAATAATAAACTCGTCAGAGGTTACTCACAAAACTTGTGTTTTCTTTTAATAACTTAACATTCTGATATTTTGATAACAGTCTATGCTTACAGACGCATTTTGCGTCAACATTTCGTTAACAGGAGCACAATTTTGCGTTGTCGTTAACATTATAAGCAGCATGTGTTTTGTACAAACATAAACAACGAGGTAACTTTTACAAAAATTAAAGACAGAAATGGCACGTCCCAAGAAGAAGAAGGTGGAAGTTGTGTTTGATCCACAAAAGCGCAAGTAAGTAACTAATAGTATAATACAGCAAAACTTTAAATTATACTTTATTTGTTTAGAGAATTCTTGACTGGCTTCCGCAAGCGTAAGAATGAACGACGCTCACGCGCCAAAGCAGAATTGGATCGAAATCTTAAAGAGGAACACAAACGTATTCGGCAAGAGGTAAAAGATGGTTTCAAGCATCTAAAGAAATCCTTCGAACCGCTTCGAGAGCTAACTGATGACGATAAAGTAGAAGGAACAGAAAAGGAGGCATACGAAGACGATGAAGTGCAAGTGAAGATCGTAGAGTTGACCACCAATGATTTGGCTGCTCAACGCAATATGCTGGGTGCCAACATAGCCGAAGACAGCGAAGAAGAAGACGAGAATCAGGCCAACAGCGAGGACGAAGTGGATCAGACAAATCGCATACCAGGCATGGACTTCGATGTGAATGTAAAACGCAAGCGCAAAGCGGACACAGACGATGCAACAACGAGCACCAGGGCTGCAAAAAGCATTGCTCTAGATACCGAAATCAAGAGCAAAAAGGATCTGGACAAGCTGATGAAAACCAAAACACTGAAGAAAATCAAAAAGAGCAAACTGTTTAAAATGAAGGAACGCATCGACAATAAGAACAACCAGAAAAAGGCAAAACGAGACCGCAACAATACCATCAAAAGTGTTCCCAAACATCAGCGCAAGCAACTGAAGTACGGCAAGCCACCAGGAGGCCAGACTCGCTACCGCAAGGGCCGCATGATGAACAAGAAGGAGATGCGACGCAAGCGGGGCGGAGGCGATTAGCGAGTCGGTGGTTTATAGCAATCTAACGAATTGTATTCATTTCTTTGTAGGTTTGTCTGTACGGTTTATTCACTATTACACTAAATTGATCGAAATAAACTGTATATATATAATTTTGCTAATTCGCCGGCGCCGGCCGTGTTCTTGCACATTTAATTTTTGTTCAATTTCCATCATATATATATATGTATATATATGTATGCTATATATATATATTCTTAAGGTTTAATATATTTCCAACATTTTTGTTTTGTTTTTATTATTATTTTTTGGGTTACATTAACACTAGCAATTGATTATTGCCGCAACCGGAATTGAGGCTTCAGTTAATGCTCTTTAAATATAAAATAAAAACTGGCGTTTAAATCGAAAATTGTTTTATGTTCGCCACTTTAACTTAGACAAATGTTTTTAATCTACTCTCTGCTTCGTTTCTCAAGTCTCTAATATATAATATTTACAGAATCTTTTCTCGTTAGTATCTTATAAAATATTGTTTCTTCTCTTCTTTTTTATTAATTATTTGCAATTTTTTTTTAATTTTTTTATGTTTGCATTTATGTGTTTCTTTGTTTGGTTTCTATTCCTTTTTTCTTTTTCTTTCTTTCTTTGTTTTTAATTTGGGGATTTACATTTTTTAAAAATGTGTATAATCCAGCGACGATTTGTTATAATCATGTAGGGGTATTCCAAAAAATCTTCGTTTAAAAATATATAAACACAATAACTAAAATGCCAAACATTCTTATAAATTATACTTAAGATGGAGTGGGGGATCGTTGGAGGTGGGTGGGCGTGGGAGTTTTGGTGTTGCTGTTGTTATGGACGTGGGAGGCGCAACAATAATGCTCTAGCTTATAGCTAACGTGTCCTAATGATCTAATATTTATATAGATATTTCCATCAGCAGTTAAAAAATGTTTACAAAACTCATGTAAAATCGTATCGAATCCGTCGCTTTCCACAGCAAATGAAACATTAACAACAACAGCAACAACAACCGCATTAACCGAAGACAACAATTGTTGTCATCCAGTTAGGATTGCTGTTGTTGTTGTTGCTGCTGATTAGCCGATGATTGATGTTGCCGCCTCGTGAAGCCACCGCCAGACGCTAGATGGCGCTGCAAGGCGCGCTGCTGTTGAAACTTAGCACCGCCACCAAAGCGATTATATTTGAATTTATTGCGCTGCTGGAAATTGGGCCGATAATTCTGATTATTGAAACGAGGAAAACTGCCGGATTTATTGTGATATCCATTGCTGTGCCAGCGTTTCTGTCCCTCGTATTCCTGGAATGGATTGTAGCCGGGTGTGCTGTTGTTATTACATTTAACCGACGCCGACTTAATCTTCCTCTGGCGTCCACGATCCATTTCATTCTCCTCATCATCGTCCTCATCCCGTTTGCGTTGCTCCCGGGCCTCCGTCAGCAGCTGCGAAAGGAGAAAGAATCCAATTAATTCAGTTGCCTTTCAGGGTCTGAGTGAGTCGACTCTTTGGATGAGTTTTGGTGGCAATGAAGCTTATGCATATATGAGTTAACATGCGATTTACACAAATAAAATAAACAACAAAAAACAGTTCGAACTGGAAAACACAACACAAGACAACAAAAATGGTTTTCCAGCCTCGCGATACTTAACTTTGTTATAATTTGGCAAAACGGTAACGGGCACGGTTTTAACTTAATTTGTGAATAAGCTTCATTTTATTGTATTTTATTCTTAGGATGGACAACAACAGCTTTACCTATTTGATCTCTAGGACCCCGACGACGTAATTGAACGAAGTGTATGTGTTTTTTTGAGGTTAGGAGTAGGTGTAGTAGGAGAAGTTGGGCGCATTAAAGTGTCCACGGTGGAAACTTCAATACAATCACAGTTTGATGCAAAATTGCAAAATGTTTAGTTTGATATTATGTATCTTTTAATAACAGATCATTTGGTGTCGTCGAGTAATTGTCACTGTTAATGTTGCTTTTGCTGTTATCGGTACTGTTACTGTTAATGTTGTTGTCACTCATTATGCTGACATCGATTTCGATTTGCCCATCCGCATCGCCGTAACCAGCTATCCGTTTCGCACAAACTAAATCATAAGTCTATATGAACGGTGGGAATTAAAAGTTGGAAACAAATGCAAATATTACAAAACAATTCTTTGGAAAACAAAAACAACATGCATTTAGAAAAGTATGGAAAAACAGTTAAAAAAAAAAAGGAAATTATCAAGAGAGACGAAAGAAATGACCAAAAATTCTGTGACGTCGGTTGATCTGCTTTTTTACATATGTGTATAAAATTGAATTTTTGTAAACACTTTAATGTTATGTTAAGTTAACAGTTTGCTGCAGCTAGGTGGCAACGCTAGGCTGCTGTGCTTTTAAAGCCTTGAAAATGAATCGTTATTCGCACATCTCTAATATAGCGAAGTCACAGCATTTCGGCCTTCGAAAGAGTTGTGCCCATTTCCACAAAAAGTGCATTTTATAGACTTGAGATGAAGCGTGTGCGTTAAAGAGTGAAGAATCGACTTTATAGAGAAAGCCATCCCATTTCCAACTTACCTCCTTGTCCATTTCAGACGCCTTGCCATTCCAGCTGAGCACGGAGTTGCCATAGCCGCGATGTGTTTGCTTGAGCAGCTCACTCACTGCATTGCCATTGGCAATGGATTCACTCTGATATCCATTTCCAATTCTAGGCGTCTGCTGTTTGGCGCTGCCATTGAGCAGCTTTTGACGCTTGGCACCCGGCGTTGTGGCTGCTGCATCGGGTTTGTTGCCCGCGGCAAAAGGATTCTTGTGATTCTTGGGTTTCTTCTCATGCTCAGTGCTGTTATCGTCATCGTCATCTTCATCATCACCGTGTGTGACCTGCCAGATGCCAGTGTTGGATTTAATTACAGCTGGCGAGGGCGGCGTCTTTGGCGATGGCGGAGATGATTTGTTGCCATTTTGTGACTTCCAACCATTGCTGATTAGTTTTGTGTTTTGTTTGTGTTTCTGCTCGTGCTCAGCATTGGTCTCTTCCTCCTCCTCATCATCATCTTCGTCATCACTACTGTCAACTGTTGTTGTTGTGTTCTTCGGTTTGTTTTTATAATTGTTTAAAATTTTAAATATCTCGTCTATGGCATCAGTCTTTTGTTTGTTGGCCGACGAGGCATTTGAGGCGGACTTGGCTTTAATGTTGTTGTTGGTATTGGTGTTGTTACTGTTACTGTTGTGGTTGTTACACCCACTTGAGTTGCCGTTGGTCTTGGCATGTCCATTACGCATAATCGCTGGCGTTTCCCCATCAAATTCATCACTTGAATCCGCACCACTTCGACGCTTGCGAGAATTTGTTGCGGGTTGCTGGTGAGGCGTCTGTTGCTGTTCCTCCTCCTCAGAGGCGGACTCATAGGGTACAAGACTCTTTAGCAGCGTCTTTGGCTTCAACTTGGCAGTTTGGGCCACGCTATCCATGCTGTCCTCAAACATTCTAGGCATACTAGGCAGCTGTGGCGCTTTATTGGCTTTAACATTATTATCATCATCGCTATTCTCATCATCATCGTCCTCCTCATCGGATGACATTGGCAGAATTTGTTGTTGCTGGTTGGTTAAATTGTGGCTGTTGTTTTTGTTATTATTGTTGCAGGAACTTTTGTTAGCATTTGTTGTATTTGCAGCAGAAATCGTTGAATTCTTCGCGGATTGCAAAGATTCTTGAAATTTACTCGAGCCCATAACGAGGCCATTCTGCTGGGATTGGGCTGGCGATTGCTTCTGTGGTGTGCTCTTAAACTGAATGGTTGTCGTCTTGACGCCACCGCCGAGAGCATGACCATTGCTGTTGGCGTAGCCATTCGGCAGTTGTGGTCCAATAAAGCGTGGTGACGCCACCGATGCCGTCGCCGACAGCGATGACGACGACGTGGATGAGGACGTCGCTGTGGCTGAACTGGCAACAGTTGCCACAGCTGGACTATGCTGTCCATTTGTCAAACGCAATCCATTCAGCTTCGGAGTAGCAGAATTATTATTGCTGGACACATCCAGTTCATAGAACATTATATAGGCATTTGTATTGCAGACACTCTGCATTGCAATCGGTCTCACACAGCTGTCATCGAAGTTGTAATAGCTGCCGGCATCTGTTAACCCAATAGCTGTGTAATGGCCACAATGCTGTGAGACGCCCAAGTGTGTAACCATCGAGACAAGGCGATAGCTTAAGGCTTGTCCAGCTGCGGCTGGACTACGGGCAGCGAATCTACTGAGATCGATGCGGGGCTTGAAGCTAATCTGTTTTGTCAGCTTGTTGCCCATCATCGAGAAGCGTTTCAGCTGTATGCAGAGCGTGATGGGAGCACGCTCCAGGCTGAATTGCTTGGTGGCAGAGACCTGAAAATATTAAATAAAATGTTTATAGGTGAGTTTTTATATAAAAAACTTATATACGTGGCAGTTAAATACTTTATTTCCCATTTTAATTGAGCTTTAAGCTAACTAGTTGTTCAAAAAAAGTATTTATACTGCGCAATTTATCAGTTATTGTTTCCTAACAATGCCAACAAAGATAAGACGCTGATTAATGCATTTTGCGTGTTGCATTTGCTTAAGGAAGTTTAATCTAAGGCTTTTATGTTACTCACCTTCTTCTTGCATCCCTCGCACTTGTATCCCATGTCCTCGAGGCGTTCGCGTGAAAAGTAGCCATCGAATGCCTCCTCCAGGGTATCTGCCTTGCGTATGTCAAGTAACAGATCTTGGAAATGTTGAAACGTTATCGAGACGTGATTGCAGCTTAGGCATCGCACCTCGCTGCGTAGATAGCCGCCAAAGATTTGGTTCAGAGGAGTTGTCTCCTTCACCAGTTGATCCAATTCCTTGTAGTTACGAAAACGCATTAGATACGCCTTCTCCATGGCCTCGACCAGAAAGCGTAGAAACTCATGGGCATCCTCTTGGCGTCCCACTACCATGTGCTTACAGATTTGTCTTAGCTTGGTGTAGATAAGAAATGGACGCACTGCCGACTGATTGGATTGTGTGGATTGCAGGGTTTTGGCCATGGCACAAATGATGCAGCCACTGCCACCGCACGAATCACCGCTAATGTTGCAGTTCTCCAAATGTGCCGACTCCGAGACAAGCCAGTTGGCCAACGCGGGTATGTGAAATAGGGCCTGCAGCGTCGAATTGAGGTAGCAAGTGTTGCCCACATTGAGCATTCCAGTGCCAACTTGCCACTTTCGATCTGATTGTTTCCATCCGATGCGTATGTTCTCTCTTTGATACAACACTCGCTTCGGTTTCGGCAGCTCATTGGGATTCGAGTTCGAATTCTGATTGGATTGATCGGCTGACGATGACGATAGCTGTTTGTTGCGATTGCCATTGCCATTCACAGTTCCGTTCACGTTTGCATTATTATTGTCTGTAAATGAAACAGCAAATTTGCGCCAGGGCATTAGCACAAGTCCAATCAAACGGGCCACAAATATAAGACAGGGCCGTATTAGCAATTTATAAAGCAGCCACAATGCGTAGCTGCTGTCCACAATTATCACAGTCATTGTAATACATTTGAGTGAGCCAAGTCGACACACAAAATTGACTTGGGGACTAAAATTAAAAACGAAATATATGACGAACACCGAGAGATACTGCCACTGGCAGCAGCGCGACACAACACACCACCAACGAGCAGAGAACCACGAGCTACAAATACACACACACGCGTGCTCATTCATATATGTGACATATACATATATATTATATATGTATGTTCACCTGCCTGTGCCTTTGTGACTGTGTTATGTTGATAACAGCGAGCGGCGATACGTTCTACTCGTTGCATTTACAAGAAATACAATAGAAGAGGGTGACCAGCGCAGTTCTTTCATTTAAACCTATATTGTTGTCTCGTTCTTGCGTATGCTAATTGAAAATGATACGGTTATTGAGTGTTGCCAACTAAATGTTGTACTGCTCGTTGTGAAAATTGAACGACTATGGCGCGGACTAACAGTTGTTGTTGTAGGCGTCTTGTCATTTATTCGTTTTTGTTTTTGCTGCTGTTAGCAAAACAACATGGCCTGACCAGAGGAGTCTTGTACCATTCCTTTGCATCGTCGCCTCCTCTTTGCTTTACTTCCTGCTTTTTGCGTACGAAGCACAAAAGCAAATAAAACGAAATGTGTGTATGTTTATTTGTACACAAATACATATGCACATATATTTATTTGTGTGCATGAATCACACACATTCGCTTATACTCTTTTTTATTTCCATTCACAACACAGCAAAATGCGACGCAACTTTTGCGCACTACAAAAAATGAATTCAAAAGACAATGAAAATAAGACCCAGAAGACTTTCGCAACAATGCGGTTTCCAAACATAATTTTCAGCACTAGGTTAGACTCAATGAGTGCGAAAGGGAGAGCATGTGTGAGAGGGTAGCCGCGTGTAAAATGTTTGCCGCGACAACGGCACGTTTTTTTCAGCTCTGCTGTGCAATGTGATTCACAAGTAGACAAGTAGTAAAAATGTGTAGTGAACACGCTGCCGCTGTCGCCGCAGATGCCGACGTCGAAGTCGCTGCCTGTCCAACTCACTCTTTATGATCATGTACTTGTTTTGCTTTGCTTGCTTTTTCTTTGCATTCTGTTTATACTAGATCTCCACGTACACCACCCAAGCGTACACACACACACACAAAAGCACCGACTACCACTGCTACTGAAGCGCAAACGTCGACGTCGCTGCTGCTGTTCATAAATTGTGCAGCATACCAGGAGTATGAAGAAAAATGTGTTAGTCCACACGTGATGTTGTTCAAAATATGGCAAAACAAACATTGAACACACACCTATACACACATATATACATACTACAGACGTAATGTTTTGATGTACATACACACACCCATAGCAGCAGCGCCTGGAAAATTTTTGCGCCGATTGCCACACACATTGGGAAAGAAAAATAGCTACTAAAAGAAAATACAAAAAAAAAAAACCGATGACGATAACGATAAGTACTCACCATGACCATTTGAGCCCACTATTTTGCCAGCACTGTTGCCATTTATTTTGTTATTGCCAAAGTTGCAGTTATTATCCGGTTCAATGACGATATATTTTGATTTCAGTTTTGCTAAAACCGATTCATTATAATTCTCTACCTCTTCATATTCAATTTTGGCGAACAAGACACGCTTGGCATTTGCCACAATTTGGCTTTGCAAGTTATCAGTTGAAGAAGAATCACCGCCATCACCGGTTTTCGCCTCGTCAGCAACAGATCCGGATCCCGAGCGACTGTTTGCAGTCGCCGCAACGCAGCCTCCGCCGACATTCACGCCAAGAGATTCCCGCAGTGCGGCATTGACGACATTCGCTGTTTCGCACACAGCCAACGAGACGGGCATGGCGCTCGTAGAGGTGGGCGTTTGTGGTGGAATTTTGAAGGATTTTTACGCAGCCCTCCCGCTTGGCGATACGCACACACAACTAATAATGGACGTTGAATTGGCAAGCAAAAGTGAGCCGCTAAATCAGTAGCAATAATGGTGTTGATTGGGCGGTGAAGGGGAGGAGAAGGCAGTGGCGCAAAAATTAAATGAAAGCATTCGACACTGTTGTTGTTGTTACGGCTGCCGTTGTTGTTGTGGAGTAGGCGGGCGTGTTGCGCGGACTCGGACCCAGACACACACACATACACCGCACGCTCGCACTCACACACACAAACACTATAAAAACTAGCTGTTGTACATTTGCGCAATCCTCAAGATCCTCCGACCGGTCGACTTCACGTTTTATAGGTCCTGCCCCCGCGTTCAGCGACCGCTCTGCGTCCTTCAACAACGGTACGGTTGAACGTTCGTTGCCCGCGACAATTGCTACAACTTTTTGTTCTTTTTTTCTTCACACTCTCGTCTCACTGCTTTCGGCCAACACACCAGCCAACCGACGCACGCACACTAACACAATTGCACACGCTTTTTTCGCTTTATGCTACTGGCTCCGCAATTTCGGTTGAACGTGCGGTACAACTGAAGTACTTTCTTAGCGAGCAAACACGAAAATAGTAGTCGTATTTTATTTGATTATAAGACATAACGGATTTATCCTTTGCGTTTGCATATTTTGACAGCGATTATTTGGTTTTAAAAGTAATGACAATTCCTTCCCTCGTGTTTCTTCCGACTGTCAATTCTCTTTTGTATCACTTTTCGCCAAACGAGACTGACCACTTTTTCTAAACGATTGGCAGCACCGCGTGAAGTTGGTTGCGCGCAATTTTTGACTCACACGAAGTTGGCCGTGCACAAATAAAGTTGGCTGCGTACTTTTTGTATTCATTGGTATTTTTTTTAGATAAAGACAACGGTCACACTGCAAAGACAAGTGCTGCAGATGTAAACGCATAAACATTAGCGCTCGTTATTTAGCAGGCAAATAAATAAAACAAACAAACACGTATAAAACAAAAGTCTGTGCACCAAAATGGCTTCATTTTTCAATGTGGGCGCTCTGGGCAATGTTTTCTCAACACCAGTTGGACAGCGTATCGGTGAGTAAGAGTGAAAAAAGCGGGGATACAAATATGTTCTGTATGTGTGCGTGTGAGGTGTTGTGTGGGTGTAATTATTAAAATGTCTCACTTTTGAAAATATGCAGTTGTTTGATATGCATTTATACGAATTATATTTGCGCATTAAACTTATAACGACTCACAGCTGCGTTCAAGACAGATGAGCTAAGCAAAGCAAGCTGTGAAAATTGAATTTTCCCAACTTTCTTGGGTAGTTTTCCGTTTTCTTATTTCTATGCCACACATATACACACACACATATATGCACGCAATACTCATATCACCCACCACAATGACATATTTGTTGTTGCCATCTGATTACTATGGCAAAAAAACCACTATCAGCATAGTCCCCGCTCAGCTCCCCATTTATTTTCGGTCTAAGTTACAGTCAGAGGCATTGCCAATTGCCTGATAAGATTACAACCACATACCATTTGTTTGTTCATACATGCCTACATATGTATGAACATTTATATATTCATAACAACTACAACTAGTTAAAGATGAAAGACTGTCTATGACGCCTATGACACATCAATGTATGAAATACATTTGTGTGCACCCTTTACGACCGAGCTATATATACCAATATTTTAGTATTAAATAGTAACAGCATGACTATGACAATTGATGTCACCCCCACAAGCAATAACAACAATAACAAAAGCAGAAATGACAGGTGCACAAAAACAATTATCTTTCGGCTCAGTGAACTCCTTGACCACCTCAAAGTGCGGTGCACTCAATTAGTCATCACCTTAAGTTTTATATTTTTTTCAGCTAGTTAAGTTACATAAATGTGTTAATTTATTCATTTCAGCTTTATGTCGTATTTTCGTAAGCACTTACGAGCCTTAGTGTGTGTGCGGTTTAGTGTTACTTTTCAATGCTTTACTAATTTGTTGCTTCATACGTTTTTTTTCTCGCTCTAATTTCGTTTAGTGCTTTTCGTTTTGTTTTGCTACGTGTTGAATTAAATATAATTTATAACTGGTTTTTGTTGTCTGCATTTTATGAATGCAATTGTTGTTTTTCTGCTGTTTGCAGATAACCGCTAATTTGGATGCGAGAGTGCAACGCACTTCAAAACAAAACAAAAGTCAAAAGCAAAGAGCGCGAAGTGCGTAATTCGCTCTCACTCTCACTCTCTTTTATTTCTTGCTCTCGAACTATTTTTGCGCTCTTCACAGATCACCAAATGTTCGGTTTACACGACGCTTAATGTCATGAGTTCTTAAATATGATTTCATAATACAACCAAAGTATTAGTAACAAAATTTGATTAAACAATTTTTATTTGATTATTAAAATTTTTAATAGTAAAAAATAATGACAACAATTTTTTACGGCCAATAGATTTAAGCATAACTGTAAAGGAATATAACAAGTTTCTGATATGCACTTGTGTGTATCTGTGTGTGTCTGTTACTGATATGTGTTAACTGTTGTTGCTTTCGTATTTTATTTATTTTGCAATAAAACCCATAAACGTCTTAAAATTTATCGCAACCGCATGATTTTCCTTTGTTTATTTCTCAAGCGTAAACAGAATACGAAGTCTCCATGCCAAAAACAAAATATACAAAAAAAATAAAGAGAAAAACAAACACAGACACGCACAAACACACACGCACCCACCCACACACAAACACTTTTCACGTTTGCTTGCAAAAATGGCAAGTGATATATTTGAACAAATTGTTTTTTAGTGAAGAGCATAACTTAAGCTTTTAACTCTTCTTCCTCCCCACAGAGGCCGCCACCGATGCTTCATTGGCATCGGAGAATTGGGCAGCGAATATGGAAATCTGCGATATGATCAACGAATCCTCGGACACGGCACGTGATGCCATGCGTGCGATACGGAAACGCCTCTCGCAAAATGCTGGAAAGAATAATCAGGTGGTCATGTACACACTAACAGTGCTAGAGACCTGTGTGAAGAACTGCGGCAAGGCATTCCATGTCCTTGTTGCCCAGAAGGACTTTATTAATGATCTGGTGAAGCTAATTGGCCCCAAGAACGATCCGCCGGCTGTTATGCAGGAGAAAGTGCTCAGTCTGATACAGATATGGGCAGATGCATTCAAGAATCAACCCGATCTCAATGGCGTTACACAAATGTACATGGAACTGAAGAATAAGGGCATTGAATTTCCGCCCACCGATCTGGATGCTATGGCGCCCATATACACGCCACAGCGGGTAAGTAAATTCCTTTTCAATTTATGAATATGTTAAGTAACTTGGTTTGCTTGCAGAGCGTTCCGGAAGTGCATCCACATCCACAGCTTATGGCTGGACAGCACACAATATCACCGCAGCACATGGCAGCAGCTGCTGCAGCTTCCGTGGCAGTTCCAAGTGGACCGCTGCATTTAACTCCGGAACAGGGAGCCAAATTGCGTTCGGAGCTGGAAATTGTTAGTAATAACATGTCCATTCTGGCGGAAATGCTAAGCGTTATGAAGCCGGGCCAAGAGTCGCCCGATGACTATGCTCTGCTCAATGAGTTGACCGCCACCTGCAAAGAGATGCAGTCACGTATTGTGGATCTTATTGGACGCGTTCAGGATGATGAGTTGACTGCTGAATTTCTGCGCATCAATGATGAACTCAATAACGTGTTCTTGCGTCATCAGCGCTACGAGAAGACTCGTGCCCAGGTCAATGGAGGAGCAGCAGCTGCTGCGATTACTTCACCCTCAGCAGTCCTAGGCGCTGCCATGGGTGTGCCGGGTGCGGGTGCAGCAGCAGTCGGACCCACCGTGTCTCCAGCTTCAACCGGTGTCAGTAATACGCCGCAAAGTGATCAGCTGCTTATTGATCTGATTGAAAGCAGTGAGGAACAATTGCCACAGAACTTTGGACAGCTGCAACTTGGTGGCGCCACTGGAGGAGCAGCCGTTGCTGGCGCTGGAGCAGCAGCAGCAATGCCCACACGCGGCGCTGCAGATGAATTCGATATGCTTGCTCAGTCACGCACCGATGGCAACCAGTAAGAATCTTACGATGTTTAAGGAAACTTTATTAAAACTAAACTAATGTCCCGAATTTATTGTGGATGTAGCAAAACGGATCTCTTGCGGGACATACCCAGTGTGGATGCAGCAGCAGGCAGTGTTGCATCACCAAAGACGTCATCCACTCCACAGTCGACACGTTCAGCCGGCGATCCGCCGGTGGTAAGTAAAGTGAGTAACTACGTGGCTAGAACCGATATTAACTAATGTCGCTCTAATACTTTTTGTTTATATTTTATTCACATTTTGTTTATTTATAATTATTTTAATTTGCACTCGCTTCTCTTTTCTTTTTATGTTGTTTTCCTGCAATATTTCGATTTAATTTCAATTTTATGTTGATAGTCGACGAAAGAGAATGAAATCGACGAAATGGAGGCGTGGCTGGGCAGCTCAGTAAGTAGCCAAAAAAAAAAAAAATAAACAGAAAACAGCAACAAATCATTCACAATCGCTTTTCTCCATTTACTTGGAAGTAGTGTTGCCAATTCAGCTCATTTATAGCTAAAAATCAAATTAATTCATTAGGACATCTTTTAAGTACCATATTTATTTAAAGTTTAATATTATTTCTCTAAACAATTTTTTGTTGGCTAGCGTTTTTGGTAACACTGCTTCAAAGAAAACAAAAAAAATAATGGCACATTCACCTTTAAGTTGTTAAATTTTATACATTCCTGTTATGCTTTTCACTCTTTTGTCTATTTAACAAATAAACTAACGTATTGTTTATTTTTGATCCACAAAACAGAAGGACATTGATGGTATTGAGGAACTGACCAGCTCCGAGTTTGATAAATTCCTTGAGGAACGTGCCGCTGCCGCTGAAAATCTTCCAACGATCAATGCATCGAACTCCGCCGCTGCCGCTAGTGCCACGACAGGAGCTGGTTCTGGTTCCCTGGCTCCCGATAGCAGCTTACGAAAGACACCAAAGAAGCCCGGCGCTGACGAGGATCTGCTTGCGCTTTGAGTGTAAGGTTTCCTGCGGACGTGGGAGCAGCGCCCAATTGTTTAATCTATCAAAATGTTACACACGCCTAACATATTTATACATAACGGTATATATACATATATATACACATACATATTAATAGCATGCATATACATTTTTTTTATGTAAAATTCTTTTATTTCGGGATATCTTTTTTTTTAATTCTACATAATTTACAAACAAAAAAAGAACGATAAAAATTAACTGCAACGACAATTGTAACCTATTCCAAAATGCAAATCTTGTTTTGCTCTAATTCTAAGCTATGCAGGCAAAAAGTAACTAAAAAGAAAAGAAAAACAGACACGCATTGACTGTAATTGTATTGTATATTATGTTTAATAATCTATTTGTTGTTTATTTATACATATACACATATATACCTTATAAAGTTAATTTATTAAAAACCAAAAGCAAATCACTGGAATGATATTGACTTATTATTTCTTATACTGTTTGGATTTATTTACAATGAAACCAGAAGTTTTATCCACGATTGGAAACAAATTTAAGACTGTTGCCTTTATAGTTGAATTCCTGGATACTGATAATATACTATTCGTTTTGTGTCAATTCCTGTGTGGAAGCTGCATAGTCGTCATCCTCAGATCCGCGTACCTTTGGATGCCAAAATTCGCCATCAGTTTCCTTGTCTTCGTCAGTGTCATCGTCTGAATCAATATCATGAGCAGACTGTTTCTTCAGTTCTTCAATTTCGTTGCGCAGCTTTGTAATGCGCTCTTCCTTGGTGTTAAGCAACGCTAGGAATTTCATGAGTAATAACCTCTCCCGCTTGCGGTATTCATCGACATATTTGTCGTATTCAGAAGACATTAGTTGGTAATCTTTTTCAGTAGGCACGCTCTCGCTCGTGCTTGGTTTATCTGCCGCTATTCTTGCCTGCTGTTGTCCCCACTCGATGGCTGCATCTAGCAACTGATCAATTTGAGATACTTTGCGCAGTGCCGACTCAATGTACATGGTTTCAAAGCCCTTGCACTTCCAGAGCTTGAATTTCAACTCTTTTTCATCTAGTTCATAGTCAAAGCCGTCCAAGCCCATGTGCGTAGTGAGCGCTTGTTTGCATTTCGCGAAGAAATCGTCATAGGAGGGCTGCTCCAATTCCTCGCAAGCAGTTTTGATTTCATCATGTTTCAGTGTAGCCTTGTAGCAGGAGTTACTTGATGTGACAAATAGCTGCAGCTCGATGGCATCCTCCAGCCACTTGCTGTGCATGTAGATAAAGTTTTTCACATCCCTTTGGCTGCTGGTACAAGTCAGCATACGCTTCAAAACTTTAACAAAATATTCACTCATTTAAATTGCGAATCAAATAATCCGATTTCAAATACAAAACAGCTGACTACCGATAACGATAGAGCGATAACAACGGCGCGTGAGAGTTTTTCAACACTAGATTAGCGGACGCAGCTTTTATCGTTGCGAACACTAGGCAATTTAGTATTAAGATTAAACAATTAATTGGCACTACACAATCAACAATCAATTACAGTTGATATCGGCTGTTAGTACGGGTTTTAAAGTGATTGTGTCCAAATTTTGAACAGCATGATCAACAACATTATCAATTTTGCCAATTACTGGTGGTTTCGCTATTTAATGGTGCGTATTCATGCTTAGACTTAAATGATGCTACTAAGTTCACATGTCAATGTTATGTGTATTAAACTTGTGTGTGTATGTATTTAATTGCTAATATTTTGTGTTTCTGGCGACAGGTGACCGAACTGTATGTGGTCGAAAAATGGGAACGTGTAACGATACGTAAGTTGTAATGAATATTATTCATTCTCGTTCGTCATGATACTTAAAATTGGCGTGCGCCCTTATCTCACTTTATTTATTCACAGACGTCATCTTTATGGTCTTATTTTGTGTGTTCTGGTACTTTAACTATTCCGTGCTGCTTTCGGTTACCGGCAATATCTTTGGATATACGCCCATATCGGAAATTTTACCCGCAATGTCGCATGGAGCCAGCGGTCTCAAGGTCACGTCATGAAATTTCTATGACTGACGACATCGTTAACTGAATATATAGAAATATTTTCATCACTTTCGCTGCAAACTATTATTAACTAGTTTTTCTAAGCACCAAATCAAGCGAGTATTTTAAAACTCTGAAACTCAAGGAATTTGTCTTTAAGCTTATAGATGAAAAATCTGTAAATCTGTGTTCCAGCTTCGTTTCTTTTTTGACATACTATTTCCTTATATAGGATAAATATATAGAAGTCTAAATCTTTTCTGTAGTAGTATATAAGTCATGCATTAAATTAAGCTTTAGTTTTTGGCCGTTCCAATAAATAAATGTTGAATAAATTGAGTCATCAATGGGTTTTTCTTCCGAATCGTATCAACTGATATCTCTACAAATGCTGGAAATAATTGACAATCTTTATTGTTTTGTTTTTACTTTTATATATAGATATATATATATGTATATACTATATATACTTTACTTTCGCACTTCAATGCACTAAATGTTACAATTTCATTACAAAAATATAGCCTATTGTTATAAGATATTTATTTTTATATGTATGTGTGTAGGTGTTTTGTTGTGTGTGTGGTGTGTGTATTAAATATAGTAATTGTAGTTTTTGTAAGATGTATAGAAAAATTGTGCAGCCTTTTGTTATTCGAGTGGCCGCACAGATCAGAATCGGTTTAAGATCAGTATCAGAATCAATAACCAATTGGTATGTAGTTGTTAAACCAGGTTAAAAAAGTAGCTGTGGTTTTCTTTAAAAAAGGTTTGGGATACTGGGCTCTACTACATACTGTTCATCAATTAAGAGTACAAAAAATGAAATGTCTAAAACGGTTCGGTTTTGTTTAGGTTTTTGACCTTCTTGCCGCGCATTCCAATCAAAACTTTCCAACTTCAAACTTATCGATTCTCTCACATTAGCATTAAAACTTATCAAACTATTTTGTGTTGTTAAGCAGCAGCAGAAGCTGAGGGATTGTGTCACCAGGTGCATTAATCCCCGCCAGATTTAGCCAACTATCTCCGCTGCTATATAAAACTAATCATCCTATAACTAACTGTACAGACAGAAACTTTGTTCTCCCTCGAACGTGCTCATCAAACAGCCATTGGGATTGCTTGTTACGATGGCGTCGACGTGCTATCCAGCAGCACCGACGCCAGCTCCTCATTGGACTCCACATAGACCAGTGTGGGATCCTCACCGAACTCCAAGCGCCCATAGCGTGCCACCAGCGGTGTCTTGTTGCTCACTTGCTGGGCTCTTGGCCATTTACGCTTGGGCTTTGTGTGCGTCAGCATGTGCGACTTGAGATTGGTGGACTGTGCAAAGCACTTGGAGCAACCATCGATGGGGCAATGATATGGCCGATCTCCGGTGTGTATACGCACATGTGTGCGCAAATTAAAATCCAATGAGAAGCGTTTGCCGCAACCCTCGAATGTGCATTCGAATGGCTTCTCTCCGGTGTGTACCAGTTGGTGACGCTTCAGCTTGGAGCTCTCCACGAAACTTTTGCCACACACGTTGCACACATGACCGCGCGGACCGTGCGTATGCATGTGCTTGCGCATGGCGGAGTGATTACGAAATTCCTTGTTGCAACCACGATGAGTGCAACGAAATTTGGGCTCCTCATCGTCATCGATTGGAGGTGTTCCAGCTGCGGTAGCTGTTTGATTGCCACGCTGTTGTTGTGGATGCTGTTGCGGCATCGGACCACTGTTGCTGCCACTGGCGGGTGCCAGCGGTGGCGGAGGAGCTGGAGCTTGATTGGTCAGTTGACGTTTAGTTGCCTTATTGTTGTTAACATTATGGTTATTGGCTTTCAGACGCACGTTGGTGCTGCTGTTCTGCAGTACTAGTTTGGGTACAGTTTTAGTTGGCGCTGTTTGTGGCACCGGTGTGGCCATTGTGGGATTAGCTGGTGTCGTAGAGGCGGGCACAGTCATTAGTTCAACGGGATGTGGCATATTCTCAATTAACTCAATGCTGCCATACGCTTCATCCAGTTGATATTGCTCGCTTAACGATTGACTGTCTTCCTCCTCCACGATCTGTTCCTTGACATCATCGCCATCGGTATCTTTGTCCCGCATATATGCGTTTACCACCTCCTCCACGTCGGTGACGGCCGATGCACTAAACGGATCCGGTAATATGACGTATTCATTGCCAATGCCATCGTTGAGTACATCATGATGTATCATATGATCGAGAATCATTTTTGGCTTTACATTTGCTTTGGACGCGGCCAAATGATGCCCTTGTGGATCCTCCAGGTCCAGTTCTTCTTCGTCCTCATCCTCAGAGTTCAGTGATGACCAAAGAGTCACATTGAATTGATCCTCTGTGATGCGAATGGGAACTTTGGTTTGTTTCCACCGCTTGGCGGTGCCGTTGTTGTTGTTGTTGCTAATGATATTGCCACTGCTGTTGTTGTTATTGTTGTTGTTGTGCTGCCGTTGTGTTCTTCCAAAGGGCTTAAAGTCCTGAACATGGCAACTGTTGGAATCATCTGTTGATTTCATATAGTAATCATTATCTAGCTGCTCTTCTTTAATAGTCTCAGCCGTCGCCTCAATGGTGGTTAACATTTCCGAGGCAATCTCGAAGGCATTTACATCGCGTTGCATGACAGGTGTTCCGTCTTCATCTTCTTCCTCATCCTCGCCAGATGACAGTCGCATATGCTGTTCATCCTCATCCTCTTCGTCTTCCTCATCGGTGCCCTGATCCTGCTGTTGCATGATTATAGGTGGCGGCAGTGCGTCTGCCGTGGCCATCCCCAGTCTATCCATGCGATCCACTGGATAATATTCGTAGACATCGCCCGATATGAAAAACTCACCAGTATCAACAACAATATTCGCATCATCATCATAATCATCGATGATTTCCTCGATTAGAAAGCTGCCATTGTCGACAGCATTGCCCATATGTTCCGTGCCATCCAGTTCGCTGCTATACGGATGATGGTGCTCCACAATTGCTGTTGTTGGCGGCAGAACATGGGTAAAATACATCGGTGATGTTGTATTTGTGTTGTGATTGTGGACTGCCGATGACGAGGATGACGACGAGGAGGAGGATGAGGACATTGACATGGGCAGGGAGAGAGGCAGCGGCAATTGCAGTGGCAGAGGCAGCGGTACTGCTGCTGCAGCCAGTGACAAGTTCTTAACAATTGGCGGCGCCCGAGCCTGATATTTGCCGCCTTGATGATGACTTGTCATCGTCGTCGTTGACGTCGTTTGTTGCTGTTTGTTGTGTTTGTTGCTTTTATGTAGTACGTCTTTGTATGTGTGTGCGTCACTCTCTGTGTGTGTGACTGTATATGTAGGCGCGCGCGTTCGTGTGTATATGCTTTTGTGGATGGGGCCCACACACTGCAAATTTGCCAATTAGAGAGCTAAACATTTTGCAATATCACATTTGAAAAAAAACATACCCGCAGGCCAATTGCGTTTCAAGTTGTTTTGAGTTTTGTTGTTTTTTTTTGCCTTCTACTTCTATCCTACTATTGTCATCGGTGCGTGGGGCGCTGCGTCGACGACAGCAGCAGCGGCAGTAGCAGACGTTGTCTGGCAAAATCTATCGCTTTTTGTGCTCCTTAAGTTGCCGAAGTGCCAAATTATTGCACAATGTTATGGGTATGCCGCTAAATGTTTACTAGCAATGTAAATATTTTGAATTTTGCCGGTAAATATGGCGGAATTGTATTTTCCAAAATGGCTCAAGCACTTTCTCTTGCGTACAAACTTTTGTTAGTGTTAGTGTTTGACAGCGGACCGACGGCATCAAATGCAACCCTGCGCGCGCTTTATGTATACATATGTGTGTGCGGCAAGCGTCCAGCCGGGGGCTGTAAATCCAATTAAAATTTAATTTAATCAAAAATTTAGAGATTAGACTTTGGCTGCGATCGAGAAAGAATATACACACAACTTTACTGCTGAGACTCATCTATAAATGTATTTTACATATATTAAATTCTTATTATCGATAACGATAAATTATGTACAGGGTTGCCAGTCCGACCGCTTGTTATTTTTTTACCGCGCAATAAAAGTAAATATATACATTTATTTTGCATACAACTAGCAGAGATCCTTCTATAACCAAAGTTTCTTTAGAAGCAAAACTTCGGGCAAATAAACTCGCTCTAATTTTTCATCAACAATTGGTTCTCTTTGCGCCTTAATTGTCTCAGCGGAGCTACGGAAGTCAGTCTTAATGCAATGAACCGCCTTTCGATCCGGCGAGAAGGCAATGTTATAATGCTGGCATATTTCGGAGAGCGCCTGAGGCTCAACTAACGTTAAACGCAACAAGTACGATGTCGGCACCGTGAGCTGTTTGTTGTTGTAGGCATGCGTAAAAATTTCCAAAATTCGCCTGTACACACATAAAAAAAAAAAACAAACCAATCAATATAAACGCTAAAATTTTAAAATCAGAGTACTCGCCTTCTTATTGTTTGTAGTTTTGAGGCAGCCACCGCACAGATTATGTGTGGCAGCTTTGGCAGTCCAATAATTACTCTATACAGATTCCCCTGATGATAACTCATACAAATACCAAAAGCCAGCTTAAAAATGTCATTCTTTCGCACTTCCTCGGGCAATGTAAGACCTCGTACCAAAGCTTCGGGCGTTCCCAAGTTGAAGGCTTGATACAAAGCTTCAATAAAGCAACGCCTTTGAAAATCTCTTATTGTGGACTTGCTGTTGGGCTGCTTCTCTTGCTCATCATCCAATTCTTTGTAACAACAGAGCGTCATATTAAGGCATTCCTGCAAATGCTGATTGCATATCTTGGGATCAAATTTCTCTATTGGTTCTGGGCACAGCCGATATCGGCTATAGGCTAAAAACATGATCATAGGTTCTAGCAATCGAATTGTTTGTCGCGCCTCATATTGTTGTATGACAATTTCCCGGCGCACCATTCGCAAGCGATCGAATATGAAATTGTACACCAGATGAAAAGGCTTGCGATCATCGAGGAAAATGCTAAAAGAAGGATGATATGAGTACAAGTCCGGTATTCCAAGCCGGTATAAATAACTCACTCCTTAAGCAAATATTCAACAGTCTTGGTCAGGCACAGCTCGGTGCGCATGTCCTTGGCCTTGGGCACCTTGGCGTCCGCGGCAGAACGGGTAAACTCCTTTACCAATACGCCGGGTACGTGCTTCTGACCATCCTTGTACTCGAAATAATGCAGCAACTTCTTTTGTATCCGCCTGTAAAGCAAAATTAACTAACAAATAAATGAAGATCTGGACGTACTTACATTTTGGCCTCTGCGTCGGGACAAAAGCGTTCACAGGAGCCTCGCACGGGTTCACGCATTTCCATAATTAATAAAAACGCTTAACCAATAGGAAATACCTGTAAAATTAAACAAAAATCAGCTGGCAGCGGCAGAGCTGTCGCCCTTTTTAAAACTGTTTTTTTATTAAAATTGAACATTAGGGTAACTAAATTAAGTTCTTGTGTATTTCACCTCCAGTCATGGCTTTCTTCTGGCGCAATATTCGAAAATATGTACAACACTTTCGCATTTTTAAACACATTTTAAAATTCAATTTGAATGGCGCCACGCAAAAATTTATCGCCGATAAGTATTTTTACAGGCTGGCAACTCTACTCAAGTCGGCCGTTGTTGTGACTTCAGCAATGGATCAAAAGAAACGTATTCGAACGACGAGCAAAGTCAAGTACAACTCAACAATTGATTCCAAGGCGCAGCATTATTTAAACGCACTGAAAGTAAGATGGACGCAACTGCACGAAGTTCCCGGACTCTTTGCATATCAGCTCCAAGATGAAAGACTTTCCCGCAAACTGCCCGGACGATACGGTTTCCACGTTGAGGTGAGTGCACACTACATCACTTAGTTCACACTAAGCCGAAAACTAAAAACTTTATTTTTATCATTAGTTAAATACGGATCGTTCCATGAAGCGCCGTGCACCGCAGTCCATTGAGAGCCTAAACCCTGCATTTAAGCCCAGTCAATTTAATTTTAATAAAGTCGATGATCTGGAGGTGTTGATGACCATTGACGACACAAAAGACCAAGTAGAGATTCAGATGATAATCAACAAAAGCCCGCTAACCAAATACCACACAGTCGTCTGTCCAGATGTTAGAAAGAATTTGGTTCAGCGTGTCACAGCCGCGTCCTTAAAATTCTGCGTTAATTTCATGATGAACATCGATGATCTCAACATACGAATGGGCTATAATAGTCCAGGTGCTCTTGCCTCTGTAAATCATTTACATTTCCATCTGCTGGACATGCCGCAAGATTTGTACATAGACAACGTAGATCTGCAGGAACTTGCGGGCGGCTATGCCTATCGCCTGCGCAAGGAATCACCCACGGAAGCTGTCTGCTTTGTGTTTCGGGCCAAGGATAACGAGCAACAAGTGGTTGAGAAGGTCGATACGATTCACTCGTTGACGGAGTGGCTATGTGATAATAACCTCCCGCATAATATATTCATTACACGGCAGAGAAGTAGCGGTGAACTCCGGCTATTTGTGTTTGTCCGTGAAAAGTTTTGCGTTTCCAAAGATGTGACCGCATTCAATGTGGGATTCTGCGAGCTGGCCGGCTTTATTCCACTGGCTGGTAAGATCTTAACTATTTTCCACAGTCAAATTTTCTAAAGTTTCGGAATCTCTTTGTAGATGAGGAAAAGGTGCAAAATTTAACCGAAGAAAAGGTGCTGGATAGGATTCGAAGCATTTCCGGCAATGCCTACGAAGCAGTTTATGTAAAAACTCAGAATATGGTTGACGGCATCAATGATTCACTCTGGCAACAACATCATTTTGTGTAAAATATTCAATAACCGGATTTTCGTGATTAAAGTTTATTAGATGAAACGCTAAACTGCCGATGCAATGAACCCTTTGCCCATTGCCGCCTTGCCGACCACCTTAACGTTGGGTTCTATGCGGTAATCGATCTCTCCGTCCGTATTCTGCATTCTCACATGGTCAATTAGCTCTGGCAGCTGATCCTTTCCTATGCTTTCCCTTATAGCCTCAAAGAAGCCCATATAGTGATGCAAGTTGTGGCTGTTGGATAATTAAAAGTTGCATTAATTAATAAGATTAATCAAAATCTGGCTTACATCATTAGTAGTATGGGTCCCAGCAGCTCGTGCGTCTTGTACAGATGATGAACATAGGCACGTGTGTGTTTCCGACATGCCAGACAGCTGCAGTCGGTTAGTATAGGTACAAACTCTTCCTTGATAGCCTCATCCGTTAGGTCCAGAAACGCGGAATGCTTCGATTTGTCTTGGACGTAGCTGAACGTCAACGCCTTGTAGTTAACGGCAGCACAGTATGCGTAGGAAGTGTCGAATATGTCGACGCCTCTACGGATTAGTTCCAGCGTTAACAGAGGTGTGAAAGCACCAGGCATTAGACGTGGCTTCTCAGCTTCCAGCTGTTGCACGCAATGCTCCACCACCGGCAGCAATTGAGCCGCATTCAAAGCTGTCGTCGCTAATCCATTCGTGTGAAATCCTTCAAACACGTAGCCACCATAACTGTTTGCTGCTTGTTTCCGGGCATGTGCAATGGACTGCGTTCGTGCAAAAGTGTTATAGCCTCCAACAATTGGTGCCAACAAAGTGGAGTTGGCCAAACGCTCCAGTTTGCCATGCTGCTCGTAACATTCTGTCATAAAACGCTCAGTGCGATCAACAGATTTTTGTACACGCTTCTTGGTGCTTTCGGGGTTTGTATCCGCGTCGCACAAGCCTTGGTAAACGTCAGGTGCAAACTTGGATACCATTTCCATGTACTGTGTGGTCGTCAGGGACTCTTTGCCTCGTCGTGTGAAAAGCGGAACCACGTCGCGATCATTGCCCCCCGATGGCGTCGTTTCACAAGGATCTCGCAGCAGTAGGACTGTGCTTTGACCCGGAAAGCCTACGTACTCACTCAAACTGCGATTCCACTGAGCTAACGAATCGGCCATTTGATCCATCGTGGATAATGTGAGTTGGAGCAGTTGATTTTGCTCATTACTGACCAGTTCAAATGCGTCGGCAGTTAGATATGGAATGCTGCCGCCTTTGGTTGTTTGCATAAGCAACGGAGTTTGCAGCTCTTTGCTTTCCTTAATACACAGTTTTCCCAGGCGGCCCGAGTTTTTACTAATACTTTCAATTACAAACTTCATTTTTCCGGTCTATTTTGTTTCTTGGCGCACGTTGTGTGCTTATTGCATTTTATCGATAAGAAATCAGCTGCTTTTCAAAACACGAGCTGTCATTTTAATGTTGGCGCCCAATTTTAAAGAAAGCAAATTATGTTTAATGAGAATTACAAATTTTAAAGCAGCGACTAATTAAATGATCAAAGCAAAATAATGTGTGTTAGCCCTCATTTTAACTCGGCTAAAAGGAAAAACATGAACTAGCGAGTGTCGTAATGGTGTTAGGGTAAATACTCCGAACATGATAATAGTGCGAAAACAGCTGCCACACTATCGATAAATTCTAAGAATTCTCTAGCGTTGCCACTCTGTCAAATAAACGCTGTAACTGTGATTCTTCACTTGTAAGTACTTTGTCTATATGTTTACCCTCACTTTCATTGGTAATTTAATTGATCTCTGTTACAATTTTAAAATTATTAAATAGTATTTCATTAAATTTAATTAACAGATCTGTAAGTGTTACTATTTTTATTATTGTTATGTTAAATAACATATTCTGTTTTGACATCCGTTCTCTTTTTCACAACACAACTAATGTTATTCGAACAGTAAAGTTACTGGGGGCACATAAGGCTGAAGCTTCTGTTGTATGCGCAGCGCACTTGAGAATTGTCATTGTTTTTGTTGCCGCACCGTTCTAGTAATTCATTTTCGCGCTCGTGCTCGCTCTCACTTGTTGGTATCGTTAGCGCGCTCACAGACTTTTCCCCAATTGTGTCTGTTTGTTCCGTTTCGTTCGCCGTTCGTTCATTGATTTCCTAATTAAGTTTATAATTAAAATTAATTGAAAAATTACCCACATCTGCATATACATAAATAAGTACGTATATAGTATGTACACATGAAAATGTAAAGTGGCGCGAGTGTTGTAACATCGAAAACTGTGTGTCTGTGCCTATTAAAATGGAATGAAAGCACGTTAAAAGTTTAAACACGAAATTGTGCCAAAAAAATAATAAAAAATCATAAGTCTCAGAGTCAGCCTCAGCGAAAGAGGTAATTATAATAACCAAAGTGCACGTTTTTTGCTTGCCTAATTGATGACTTCCCTGCCGCGCTCTATTTATAATTAAAAGCGTCTGCAATGGCAATTATATTTATTGAACAAAAGCAAAATATATATATTATATATATGTACATATAGATACACACAGTATGCATAAAACAACTATAAAAATTCTCTGCACAAAATTTTAAATGGCCATAAATTGTGCTGAAAGTCGCGCTGCGGCTTAAGTATTTTCGCTGGTTATTACTGTGCGCGGGTGTTGGATCAAAGGGGGACTGGGGGGTTATGTGTAGGCGCGCTTATCCTATTTAGACAACCAGAGTTGTCAACAGCTCTAAGTTGCACTCATAATTTTACGTTATTTGTTATGGCCTTGTGCGGCAGAGTCTTTAGTTGCTACCTGCTGGTTGCATGCAGTTTACTTTAATGGCGAAACAGCCTGTCGCATTTACTGAAAGTCGTAAATGAAAAACTCAAAACGAAAAACTAATAAAAAATGATTTCCTCGCATTCCAGGTGGTCCCGTAAAGTACAACGGTGTGGCAACTCTAGGCAAATGAACTGTTTTACCTGCACACATACACTCAAACGCGCAGTCAACACACAACGGATAATTTAGTGGAATTTTCGAAAATAGCAAAGGAAAGGCAACCATAATCCTCAAGAGCAGCGGCAGCATCAGCCCCAGTCGCAGCAGCAGCGACTACAACAACACAGGCATAATAATCAAAGATTAAATCAGGTTTATATGGAAGGGTTAAAAAGAGCAAAAGCAGCCTGTCACAGGAAGAAATACACGTTTCCTAGTCGCTGCTGAGCCACAGATACAACAACAACAACGAACAACTGATTTTGATTACAACTACAAGGAGCGCGCGCTACACAAACACACACATGCACACACACAACTACAACCATTCACATACACCGACGTGACTTGCGCTCCCTGAAAGCGAGAGCAAGCAAAAGGGAGAGAGCGAGAGAGAGTAATCGTGTGAGATGGCGAAAGCAAACACAGATTAACTAGCGCGCTCAGTTTTCCGCTCAAATTTTTTGGCTCAGTTCTCATTCGAGTGCGGTACGGTTACGTCGCGTTGCTTTACAAGGCAGCGGTGAAAATACAAGATTTTTCCGTTTTCCGACGAGGCGACAAACACAACGAAACGTATGACGTATGGGCGGCATTTGTTTTGAAAGCAATGTAAGAGGAAAACGAAATATAAACTAACGTCGCGACCGCGCCTCGCTAATAACATTTATTTGTGTTTGTGTTCGTTCGGTTCTCTGTGTCTGTGAGTGGGGGCCGCATTAAATCGACGAAAAAGGAAGCAAGTTAAATCAAGTGAAAATAGTGCAAAAACGAAGTAAAAGAAAAGCAAAAATTGTAATAATAATAATAAGATAGCCAAAAGACAGGCCCAGACCGCAGAGCAGAGAGACCAGTTTCAAATCGCCGCCTATTTGCAGGGCAATACACGGGCTGCCGTCGCCGTCGGCAGAAGCAGTGCATGTGATTGTATGTGTGGGAAAGAGCTGGCGATAGTTTTGAGTGTGGAGAAGGGGCAATGGCAGTGGCAGGCAATTGAACATACAAACACACACATGTGCACATGCTAGCCAAGACAGTGCTACAGCAACAACAACAATAAAACCAACAAGAGAAACAAGCGACCACATACGGTGAAAAGGCCGCGTCGCCGTCTCAAGGAGCGAAAGGCAGCGAGAGAGAAAGAGAGAGAGAGGAAGAGGCATCAACGGAGCGAGCTATAAGAATAATAAATTACACTTTGCTTTTGCTATAATAAGAAGAAAAATTTATATACACACATACACACAAACCCACATGAGCAAGTAATGTTTTGTGTGTGTATGTGGGGGGAAAATTGTAATAAAATATGAACGCACGAAAAACGCTGGAAATGGAAAACTAAAAGTAAATTTCAAAACAGCAGCAGAAAGCAGAGGCAGCGCTAGAAGCTGAAGCAGAAGCAGCGCAAATATGCAGCTGTATGTGTACGAGTGTGTGTAAATTATTAACAGTTAGGCTGCGCAAATCACAAGGCAAAAGCAAAGAAAATAAAATAAATAAGCAGCAAATAATCAACGTGAATAACATTCAATGTGCCATCATTTTTTAACAAAACAAAACTAAAACTATGCAAAAAGGAGCAGCTTTAAACAAAATACATCAATAAAAATAGAAATATAAAAATAAATAGATATTTTTAAGAGCTACATATATACATATATATTATATACAATACAATACAGTATTAGCAACTGCATAAATAACAAAACAAACAAAAAATAACAGAAAAAGGAGTAAGAGAACAGAACAAGAAAATGTCCTGCATATCGAGCAATTTTAGCTCATTCTTTCTCAACTCAGTGAATGATCCTTCAGAGTTTTCCAAGTACTTGAGCAATGGCGAACTGAAATGCACAAATTTCGAGGAATTTCAAGTGTTTGCGCAGTCAACGCAGCAGCAACAACAACAACTGCAGCAGCAACAACAGTATTCACACACAAATGGCGGCGGAGAGTTTGCCTATGAAGCAGCGACGTCGCAGTCGCAGCGTGATGCTGCCGCTGCTGCTGGTTCGGAATCCACAGCTCTGCCGATGTCGCAGCCGCTGTTAAGCAATCGGTGGCCCACAGCGGTAGCCACACCAAATGGACACGCGCCCGCTGCGAATGCTGCTCAACACTTTGATGGTTCCTTTGAGTTTATCAAATATCTGCGCCACTCAACGGATTTCACGCCGACCAGCAGCAGTGGCGTAGGCGCAGCCGATGGCGCCGACAGTGCAGCGACGTCGGACAAAAGCAGCAGCAAACTATCAACAGCAGCAGTAATAGGCGCTGGAGTGGGAACAGCGGGCAGAGTCACGACACCGCCGCTACCCGCATCACCAGTGGGGGTGAGTAGCGGAGTAGCTGGTGCCGGCGGAAGTGGAGGATCAGGTGGAAGTGGGGGAGGAGTTGGTCTGCTTGATCTTGACTCCTCCACAAGCATCTCACACAAATCGCGCTCTGCCTCCCGCAAAGTTGCCGCCTTGTTGTCTTCCGTATCGCGATCTTCCAACAGCTTCCTGGATGCTAGCTCTTCCACACTGGATGCTGTATTCGACCATGACACGAAACAAACGATGTTTGAACTGCAGCACATGACCAGCACTTCGAATGGCTCGAATGGTTCCAATTCAAATGAATCCTCGCTGGAACTACTCGCCTTCCCCAGCTCACATCTGAATGCCTCCAATTCGAATACCTCGTCGGAGGAGCATTGCGGCAGTGCGGGAGAATTTGGTAGTTTGCTAAGCGGCGCCAGTTGTTCATCGGCATCCGCAGCAGGATCTGCACCCAAACTTCTCGGTACCTTTGTGATCAAAGAGAATTTCGATGTGCATCCCTCGCACAAGGTAGAGGAAGGAATTTTTCAGCATATGAACAAGCTCCCCTCCAAAAAGAAGGACACTTTAAAGCAGTTGGGAGTTCGTTTCACTGGCCAAATGACATTGACGGATAAATCGATTGTTGTCGAGAATTTCATTAAATTTTGCGAGGTAAGTTCTGCAAAGGGGAAGGGAGGTGCAGCAGTGTTGGTATTCTAGCCTAATAATAGCTAAACTGGCAACACTGAAGCACGTTTGGGGTTAGGGAGAGTCACAGGGTGGTCCAAAGGGTTTAAGTTTTAAGTGAAGAAAAACTTATTTAATTGAATTGAGTTGGACAATGGATAGAGCATGAAACATTTCCTTTTTGGAAATTTCAATCAATTTTTAACTTTCTCATCAGGACTTTACACGTATGCTGCATATGTATATCATGGATATGTATGTGGATATGTCTGCATGCCATTTTCCCTATGTAGATATATTCATAACGCGAATACACCGTTCCGTATCCTTTATACAAGCGCATTTCTCACTCTATTATATGCCAACCACCCACACAGACACAAATGTACACACATACATATTTACATTTACCCAACGAATGTCATTATAAATTGTAATAACAGAAGCAGCGACGCCGGCGTCGTCGACTGCGGAATAACAGGAACAACACGAGAGAAGCCACAACCACAAATTCAGCATACAAATACAACTGTAATCATGTGTGGCACAATGTATGAATGCCTGTACATATGTCTGAGTTTCTAAACACCTACATACAAACATCCATATACGTATATCGCACACCCTAACACTCCCCCATAACACATTTGGCGCCTTTTCAACACTATGCCATCCAGGCAACTCTCCCCCAACGCCTCAAACCGACACATGCTCATTACGCTCAGCTTTATCGGAACGCACTAACACACACACACGCACACTTGTACGAAAGGAAGCCCAACTAGATTTGGTCGAACCAAAAGCACCCATACACCCACACATACCACACACTCAAACTAAGTATGTATGAAACGGCATTGATGGCATAATACAGGAACAGCAGCCGCAGCAGAAGGAGCAACAACAACAACAGTAATAGCAAATACAACTACACACAAGAATAGCAAGTACAACAGCAGCTATAGAGCCTAACCTTATTTCAACATGGCTGCTTTCTCGGCCCTTCGGCCGCTATTACAACATTTTAGTTCTAAGATGCCTAGCTTTGACGTTGCCGTTGTCGTTGTCGCTCTTCCTTCTTCCAATTCAGCTCAAAATTGTTGCGCTCTCTCTCTCTCTCTCTCTTACTCTCTCACTTGTAGTCACTCCTTTGCTACTGCTCGCAAAACTTTAGTTACAGGGGAGCTCAACGACAGCGGCTGAGACGGTGTCGGTGGCAGCAGAGGCAGCGACCGAGACTGCGACTGCTGCTCAAACTACAAAGTTTTGTATATGAATGTGTGTAGTTATGTGTGGGTAAGTGGGTCGGGCAACCCCCAAAAAGCTCAAGCGGGTGCTATTGAGTAATTGTATATGGCCCCCTTTCTCTCTCATACACATACACTTACACTCAACTCACACTTATTCTCTTTTGTATGTATGTATACAGTCATCAAGTTACTTGGGGCGTTTGTCCGACTGTCCATTGAGTTGCCTTCGTATGTCCTTTCGTATGTTTGTATATGTAACTGTGTGTGTGCGTATGTGTGTGGCCCCTAGAGGCGTCGTTGAAGGCTACTAAATGCGCATGCAGCGGCAGCAGCAGTAACAACAGCCGCAGTCACCAATACACACATATGTAATAAGTTTGCCCATCTGTGTGCGTGTGCGAAGGGACAGCTTAAGTGTGGTTGGTTGGGGAGGGGGGAATCGGAGGTGTTGGTCGGGGGTGGGCAGGTACAATGTCTCGGCTTCGCACAATTTACGCGCTCACAGAGAAACACATGCACATTGATTATAATTTTAAATTATATACACACACGTATGTAAGCATTTACATACATACATACATGTATATTATTGTATCGCTGTACATAAATGTATACGTATAACTGTACTTGCCAAACTTATATGATGACTATATACATATACTGTCAACACACACACACATGCATATGAATATAAAATATTTAGCTTTTATGCGTCGTTTTTGCCGCCTTTGGGGCCGTATTAAATTAGTGTTGTATAACGAGTAGAAAGGGGTTACAAGGGTGTGAGAAAACGCAGATTGTTGCCAAAAATGTAAAATATATACAATTTGCTTGTATACACATAATTTTTGTTGTTATTGTTGTTGTTTTGGTGCATCGGGTGTGACCGCACACGAGTCGCTCATTATCATTGGTCGAACAGGAATATGTGAGGTTATGTTTATATGAGATTCGCTCTCACCTGTGTCATTAATTAAACATTTAAATAAAGTTTAGTCGAATGCAGATGGCAAAAATCAGAAAGAGCATTAGTGGCTAATAATTAATGAGCCTATGCTCCAACCCCCTGTAACTTTTTTTAACACGTGCGACACTTAAAAATGTTGTTAAAAACCTGTTAAACGCAAAGAGTGAAAGTGTGAAAATTGTTAGCTCTACTTGCTCTTGTGGCACACACACGACACATCAAAAACAAACTAGGGCTGGGGCGCACACGCAACCCTCAAAAATCAAAAAATCATTGCCAGGCGACAGCAACACGAACGAACAACTGTTGTTGCTCCTGCACGCACAAGCAGCAACAAAACAGAAACAGAAAGAAAAACAATTCACACTTGTCTCAATAAAAACAACAACAATAACAACAACAAACCACACACACACACACACATACCACAGACAACAACCGCAGGCCGCACACACAAACAAACAAACACACACACTGGCACGCACGCAGACACTCAAACAACAGGATACGTCACGCACAGGCACGCACCAACACCAGCACAAACACCCAGTCTGCTTGCTGCCAATAAGTTGCAAAAAGCAACAACACGGAACACAAAAAAAAAAAGAAAACAATAAAAGGAAAAGCAAGAACACAATGCCGCAACACATTGCCATTTCAGCTTTCATTCTTTTTGTTGTTGTTGATTCTTTTACTTCTCATTCTTTTTGCTGTGTGTATGTTTGCGCTATGAAACAGTTAAGCGGCTATGGGAATGTAAACACACAAATATACCCCACCCACCCGTGGATGAGTCCAGCAGCAGCCAAAACAATCAAGCGGCGACAGCGCAGTCATCAGTAGTATAGCAACACTTGACTTGACAGCCAAGCTCAACTTTTCTCTCTCTCTGCTTCTCTTCCATTCCGTTTTGCTCTCACGCACACAGTGCTGTTAATGAGCCGCCAGTGTAACACCTTTTTGAAGGGGCCTGTCATCATTTAAAAGGCGTTAAATTCGTTTCTCGCGTTCACTCACACGCACACTGTCTCTGTTCCTCTTATTATTTAATACACACACACACACATACAACGAAAGTCAAGCTTAAAGTATTTTTGACTCTGGGAAATTTTGAGACCTTATGCCGCCCGCTATATCTACTAATGGCGGGGCGTCGTCACTCCTTTTTGTGCTCTATTGATTTTTAACATAATCAAAACCGAAAATGTATGCACACATACTTACATATTTACGGACATACTTATACACATACATGAAACGTTCAAAAGCGTTGCCATGTGTGTTTAGAAGGTGGCTGGGTGGCAACTAGGGGCTGATATTTGGGTGGCAACGTTGGCGTCGCGCTGATTATGAGGATGTTGATAAGTTTCAACGTCGACGACGACGTTGACGACGTACGAGCGACACCAAAAACGAACGACAGACGCGTCGGCGATGCTTGTTGACTCTCTCTCAACGCGCACACATATACACTGATACAGACACACACACATACACAGACGTCCGTCAAGCTGCTGCGCCTATTTTAAACACAGACACACGTACAAACACACATACACGCACACACTGTCATGTAGGCCAGGCGGCAACCCTTTTAGCCCCCACACTTGAAACCCTTGCCTTTCTGTGCCTCCTCCCTTTGGCAACCCTGCCTCGTCTACATTGTGGAAAATGGCTTCATTGAAAATGTTGTTTGCTTTTCTATTTGGTTTGGCTTCCTTCTCGCTCGTCGCTTTTTGCTTTATTTTATATTTTTACACTATAAAATATACATTCTAAGGGATGTGAGTATGGGAGAGTGTATATGTATATTTGTAGTATGCTTTTAGGCGCAGAGTCCTTTTCTATGATTGTGTTTGCATTTTTGGGGTCTGTGCAAGTTTTTGGCTTTGTAAAATTTTCGTTTTAAACTTTTCGTTGTACACGAATTATAAGTTTTGATTAGTAGTGGGCAAAGTTTTCATTTGCCTGTGTGTGTATGTGTTTCTAAGGAAAAGGGTTCGGTTTCTAGAGGTGGGGTCGGGTGTGGGGGTTGTAATATAGTTACGGCTCTAGTTTAAATACATGCATACATATGTAATATCTAATATATATAAATTTCTATATGTGTATGCAGGAAATGAGTTTGACGTCAGCATTATAATAGCCTTAAAATGTTCAGGGGGCTGGTGCTGGCCAAAAAGGTGTTTCCGGTGGTTTGTTTGGGAGATGGGGTTGGGTATGGGTATGGGGTGTGGAAAACTTAATACATACAACGTGTATTTATGTAAAATGGACTTTTAGAATTTTCATGTGTAAATTTAAAAGGTGTCTAGGGATACACAAAAAAGAGGGTAATTTTGCAGGAAATGGCTTTTTCCACAGCATACTTTTAGGGCGGCCATTTTCTAAAATTTCATAAAATATAAGCAAATGTTTATCATGAACCCTTAGTCTAAATAAAATTCTTATATTTTCCTGCTTTTTTCTAGGAATACGACATCAAGGATCATCGACCGTGGCTATCACTAAATCAATGTGGCCTCAACAAGCCCGAACAAATCAAATTTGCACGTTATTTGGGAGTGGGGTTGCCAACGTTCACGCTTTTCTGCATTTATAGCAACTTTAAGAATCTGTTTTGCACCAAACGCACCGAAATGTAAGTTTAAAAATAATATAATGAATTTCTATATAATTGTAACACTTTTAATAGCTATACCAAGGATGGCTACAATCTGCCTTATATACTCGATAAAACCAAGCGCTTCCTGGCCAACACAACAGCTGGTAAGTGCCCCAAAAGCCCCCAAGTCCCCACCCTCCATGAATTCCCACTGTAATATCCCAAATAGTACTATGTATAGTGCAAATGCAGCAAACGAAAAGAAAATAAAAATTATACAAAAAAAAAAGAAAAACAGGCAAACAAACAAAAAATATATATGATATTTAAAACAAAGAAAAGAAAAAAAATAAAGAGATTATAGTGAGAAAAGCGAAAATAGCTTAAGGCGAAATGTGCTAAATTTTAAAAATAAATACACGCAAAAAATACAGTGCCTACAAAAACGAATTTTTCTTTTATGATTTTCTTCTACTCTTTTGCATATTTTCATTTCTTATTTTTGCGCTATATATTTTTTTGATTTTCATTTCTCACATGCACTTTCTGTTCGCTCTCGATATCAGAAACGAAACTATATATATATATATATTTGAAAAATTGGCTGCCTCTCGAAAACTAGAAAAACGTAAATGCAAAAACCAAAAAAAAAAAAGGAAAAACATTTTTAATTTTCGACTTCAATTTGTTTGTGTTCTTCTTCTTCTTTTTCCACGCATACGCTTTAAATCACTAGGCGAAAATACCAACAACAACAACAACAGTAACAATAATAACAACAACAATAAGACCAACACAACAACAACAGCAACATTAACACCGCTCAAACAGACACAAGAGCAATGCGAATCGGCGCCATCGTCGCCAGCAGCACCAGCAACACCACCAACAACAACAACAACAGCACCAGCACCAACAGCGATGTCCACACACAACAACAACAGCAACAACCACAACACACACACAGCAACAGGCAACAGCAGCACACATTTACACACGCAACAAGCCGCAGCAGCAGCGCAGTCGCAGCCAACGTCAACAGCAGCAGCAGCCGTAGCCGCAGCAACACGCACAGGCACGCCCCTATCAATGCCCAGACCAGGCACGCCCACAACACCAGCAGCAGCAACAACACCTCAACCGCAACATCCGCATTTGATGCCGCATCACTTGCAGCAGCAACAGCAACAACAACAACCGTTAACGCCAACTCGTGTCACGCCCATGACGCCGCAACAACTTGCACACCATCAACAGCAGCAGCAACAATATCCACACCAGCAGCAGCATCCCCACCAGCAACTTCATCAGCATCACATGCCACATCCACATCAATATTCGCATCCACATCAGCAGCAGCAGCAACAACAACAACAGCATCCGCATCCTCATTCACATGCACATCCTCATGCACATGCACATCAGCAGCAACATCCACATCCGCATCATTTCGCCTACGCACATCCGCATCCACACACGCACTACGGCCTGCCACCACATCCGCATTCGCATCCTCACTCGCATCCACATCCGCATCCTCATGTACATATGGCTGCCGCTATGGCTTATGGACAACAGGTGGCGCCACCGGGTCCCCCTTCGGCTGCACAGCCGCCGACGCCACCTACTGCCCCGCAGCTGCCGTCACATGCGTTGCCACCTAATATGTGAGATTGGCGTCGGCGTGGCGCCAAATATGGCGGCAGTGGCGCCACCTGTTGACACTCGTAGGCTGTTCCAGCTAACTCCCCGTTGCTCTTCCTCCTTTCCCCTTCTCCGCCCCTTCCTATCAACAAACTACTATTTCTAGCTTAAAAAGTAAAAGTTTTATTTTTATTTATACAAAAACTAATTTGATTTTCAAAAATGTCATTATCCACATTTTTATTTTTATTGTGTCTTCTGTTTTGTCATTCACGAATATTTTTCGTTTTTAGACTAATTTTTATAAGCTTTTTGCCAAATTTTTTTAAATACGTATTATGTTTAAACGACTAATTGTTGGAGGATGATTACGCCCGAAACTATGCAATGTTATTCCTTGAAAAGAGATTATTACAATTACACTCACACACACACAAACATACACACACACTTGTAAACTGTCAACACCATTATATAGAGAATCAATATCTAATGCAAAACTATTAATAATTATAATGAAATTAATATATATGAACATATATTTTAGTAAGCCAAGAGCAAATGATATATTTGTGCAAAAACCAATCCTAATTATATATACACAACATCTACATACATACATATATATATATATACTTATACAAAAAAAACGTATAATGAGAAATATTGTTTGCAACAAAAAATATATACATATATATATACATAGCGAAGAAACAGTGGCTTCTTATTTAATGAGTACACACACATATGTATGCCTGTAAAAGCGTCTCTGCATTTGTGCTAGGCAATAAAAGGTCATGCTTCCTTTTCCAAAATGGCCGCCGATCGATCTTAAAATGCAAATCTTTCTTGTAGACCTCAAGAACATGGCGGCCGCAAATGACGGCACGCTCGAGTTTGCCAGTAACAGCAGCAGCAGCAGTAATAGCAACAACAACAACAATAACAGCAGCAGCAGCAGCAGTGTTCACAGCAACAGCAGCAGTAACAACAGTAGCAGCAACAGCAGCAGCAACAACTCTGTTAACAGCTATGCAACTGGCGGATCATCAACAGTGGCGTCCCAGTCTGTGGATACACGTTACGGTTGTGTTCCGGGGGCTGCATCGTCGGCAATGCCTTTGTTGCCGCCTCCATCGATGCCGTTGCCACCGTTGGGATTACCGTTAGGTCCGCCACCACGTTCGTTGGAACAGTTGATCATCTATGAGAACTTCAATGTGCATGAAACGCATCGCATTGAAGACGGCGTCTGTACGCACATCAGCCGCCTGCCGCCCAAGAAGCAGGAGCTATTGAAACAGTTCGGTATACAGAGTAGTAGCCAGCAATGTCTGAGCAATTATGAAAAGTGCATACTCATCGAGAACTTCATCAAGTTTTGCAATGTGAGCAAATCGCGTATCATCGCGACGTTTAACGTGGCAGCCTGAAAAAAATATTACTTAATCAGCCTGAGAAGGAGGCGAATTTTATGTAGCGTGCAGCGGAGATTTGTTCTTGATCGATTCCCCCATTGGCTATGATCAGAATTGGCATTAATCATTCGAAATTTAAATCAAAAATTGCACCACTCATTCCTAGCGCATAGAACAAAACTCTTGCCGTATTTTAATATTGAATATTTGTGATTGATACGTTCTTTTTTATTGTTTTTGGTTATACTCTTTTAAATTTGTGATACAGGAATATCAGATATCCGATCATCGACCCTTTTTGGACTTCCACGAGAGCGCTTTATCCAAATGTGAGCAACTTAAATTTGTACGATATTTGGGCCAGGGGCTATCCAATCTGACGCTAAACAAGATCTATGTGGCATTTAAAGATCTGCTGGGAAACGGAAGAACCGACAAGTAAATCAATGATTTCCATGCCAATATATCGATTTTTATAAATAATATATTTAATAGAGCTGGCCCAGAAAACTACAATTTGGATGTTATCTTGAAAAAGAAGCGCAAAAATCTTTACAATCGCCTGCATGCAGCTGGTAAGTAAGCCAAGTTAAGAAACGTTTGAGTTACGCCTTTAATTTGTGGTCTTCCAACTATTTTAGCCGCCAGTGTGGATCTGACAAGCTACGATTCAACAGTGTCGTCGCAGCAACAGTCCCAGCATCCTGTGGCAACAGCAACAGCGCCACGCCCACACCACGCATTTGCCGCTTTAACAGCAACGACGCAACACAGCAGCGAAGTTTGCAGCGATCTGACCCAGTACAGTTATGTACAACGGTAAAAGCTGTCGTTAGCGCCATCGCGCGGTCGTTTGCACAACTACAACAAGAATTACATACAAATAAAGTTTATACTACACATACATATTACATATATACTTCCTGGAACTGGACCAGTAACTGTTGTGTCTTCAAAACAAAAAAACAAAATTATATAACAAATGGGAAAATTGTTAAGCAAAATGATGCTAAGTAATTAATTGAAAACTAAGTGCTAAATTATATCAAAACATAATAATACGACAAAAAACTTTAGTGAAAATTAGCGTTAACAATTAAAAAAAATGAAATTATGGCAATGCGAATCCAATTCTAATTAGCAACATAAATAACCAAAACATAGAAATGTAAAAAAGTAGAATTTAAGCAAAAAGATTAACATATATTTAGAGTAATGATTGAGTTTATAGGACGCTTTCTGGAGCTAAATCCTTGGCCAGATAGAACTCTGTTTGTAGCTCCTGCTTCGGTTTCCAAAACAGAGATTAGTTCACGTTTGTGTTTTCCAAAAAGCTAAACTAGCCTAAAGTATACATAAAACTTAAGTAGAATTTAAGCGCAACACCAAAATTCAAAAAAATCAAATCAAATCAAAGACCTCCCAAGAAAGTTCCCTAATATGCATAAATATACACATCAGATAACTATATAGCGAATAGTTCGTAAGTTGGACAGAACAGAAATTAACATACATAAAGCAAATAAATAAGAACGCAAAAGATTAACAAACCAATTATTCCTATATACAATATAAATATACTTATATACAACATAGACATACATACTATATAAAATGATTATAAACAGAAACGGAAATCAAATACCAAAACATAGCAATTGTAAATTCAATATAAAATAATATAAACACAAATATATTATTATACGAAAAGCCAAAGTCATTTTGTTGTTTCATTGTTTAATTCAAAACGTTTACGGAAACTTTTTATTATTTACGGTTCATTTAAAATTATACGATTATTAAATTTGCAGTGATTCAGAGGCATTGGATACAAAAATGAAGTAGAATTAGAAATAGAAGTAAAAGTACAATACAAGGCAGTTTATTATATTTGGGCGATCTTAACTAACTAACACAGACACACACGAGAAGGACTTCTTGTTAGTTACTTAAACTATATATAGCAATCGCTGAATGTAGTTTGTATGAATTATTTAATTTTAGCAATTTTGAATTGCCAGTAAGTTGATTGCTTTCTGAAAAATGTGTGTTTATGTTAAATGCTGTATCGCTGTTGCTGTCTTTTGGTCTCCTAATTGGATTCCTTTTTGCTCATTTTCTGCTCACGCTCCAGCGCTCGCTGCTTGGCCTTCTCGTAGATTGGCAGCAGTTGTCCCGTCTCGCCCAGCATCTTCAGCAGCTCCACAATGAAGGGCAAATAGTTGTGTTTGCGTCGCACGTTTTCAACCTGCAACAAAAGCAAATGAAATGTTGGTGGGAGTGTCTATTTGTACACCACTTACCTTGTACCGCTTCTTCTTCTCAATTTCGTACTGTATGTAGGAGCGTAGGCTATTGATTTCAGTCTGACGATCGTCTTCTGTATCCATGGCATTGGCAGCCGGGTTCAGGAGTTTATCAATTTGTTGCTCATAGATGCGCTGCCGATCCGAGATCAGTGCCATCAAATTGAAATGGATTTCTCCATCGCTATATCGCTGCATACGCTTCTCAATAATTGGCCGCACGACATCGATCCAATTCTGTTCGGGTTTTATTTCGCCTAGGTCGATGGGCCCTTCACGCAGGCCATCCAATTCGTACAGACGTCCCGCAATGGGCATATAGCCAACGAAATGATAGACATCCTCGTCCTTGTTCTGGTTCTTCATGTCCAGCTCGAAGAGGGTTTGCCGTGCAAATGAATTGTGCACCGTGCGTATCTGGGAAGCATTGCTTAGCGTCAATCCCTTGTTATAGGGATCAAAGCATTGACAGAATTCCTTGAAGTTTGTTAGTGTTTCGCCCAACTTGATGTCCTCATGATTCAGATTGAGCAGCAAACTCAGAATGGCTTGAGTCGCACAGGCGTTGTTAATCACTTGCTTGGCAAAGAATATGTGATCCCTGTCAAGCACCACTTTGCCAGCGGGCTCGTCCTCCTGCACCCACTTGAAGAGAAATATTAATCCGTGTATGGGTTCCAAGTCCTTGAACGATTCACTGTCTAGGCTCCAAATTTCCTCCACTTGAGCACCATCGCAGCCTGTGATATGCAAAGTGCACACATTAATCAACAACGAAAACACACGAACATTCACATTTGAAGCCGGCATCCAATTTCGCGTCCTCTTGTAAAAAGCGCGCGCGGCACAAATACTTACCAAATTCGCGAATCAGTTCCGTAAAAACTCCAGGGTCGCTCTCTATGAGACACCAATTTCCTGCTCCTCCACTCATTGTGGTAACTCGTGTAGTTTTTCTTTTCAATTGGCAAATATTTCAGCTATAAAATTTTTTGTCAACTCACAAATTATGATAGAGATGGGAAAGTTACACGAGTTTTAATCGAACAGCTGATTTTCTATCGAACATGGGGTCGATGATTTCCCCCTATTATCAGAGTCACAATAGTTTATTTCTCCCTATTAATATGGCCACTATTTTTCTTCAAAATAGGGAAGCATATTATTTGACCGATTAAACGGAAAGCGTCTGGTATATTGTCGATACAACCATATTTTTAATCTGTATGAGTAAAGAGATACAGAATTTTTGGATTATCATTATCTTTACTATTAAATTTAAAATTGGCGCCAATATTAAAAATGACAACTCGTTCGTTGAAAATTCAGAGCTGCATTACGATAGTCAGTGTTACGCTGTTTCGATTTTTATAGTGCATCACTAATGTCATGGCGGACACAAAGCAAAAGCGGTGGGAGAAAAAAAAATATGTGCGCAGGGAATGAAAAAATCTAATGTTCAAAATTAAATTTTCTGCAGCCTGTGAAATGTAAACTAATGATGTGTACTATAACAATAAAAGTCAGACAATAATTTTTACTTTAGTGTAACGTTTATATTGAGTACCGCAGCCTGAAGAATAAAAATATGACGCGAAAATATGATTTCAACTCCGTGCCAGCACCACCAACAAAATCAGTGTTTGTAGTGTCAGTGGAAAATTGGCAATTGCGTACGTTTATGTAAATGCGGAGCACGGGGGGATAAAAACAAATTCAAATTGCAAATTGCCACAATATAAAAAGCGATTTTTTAATTAACTTGTGTGTACAAAACGAGCGCGTTCTCTCGTCTCGGTACGAGTGTGAGAGACAGAAATATTGGGGAAAAAGAGGCGCGAAAAATTCGCAACAAAATGGTTGTCTCAAAAGACAACAAGCGTCGCCGAAAGGAGACTGAGACACCTCCAACGTCTTCGACGGCGGCGTCAACATTGGCTGTGGAGTCATCACCCGAGATGCCCAAAAGGTGAGTCTAAAATCCCCCTCAAGCTATTTGGTTTGATCGTAAATATCTACATATGTATAAAGAGGGAGATGACGACGCATTGCCAGCCCAGCTCTTTCCCCTTCCACTCCCCAGCACAACAACTTGAAGTGAGGTGCGCCTCCATTGTATAAGCAACAGTGTTGGCAAACTTATAGAGTCAATAAAAAAGCGCTAGTTAAAGACTAAAACAAACAAATTTAATTGAACTTTGATGTGTACATTATAATTGCCAATTAAACTAAATTTAGAATAAAATGTTGCAAATCATAACAGTATCAGGTGCAATAAATGTGAAACGTTTACGTCTAAATTGCTATCACAGTTAAGCAAGCGGCGTGACGATGTTGTTGTTGATGTTGTGAAAGCTAAGGGCCGAAACAAATTTGCTTTGGGGTTGGAGGTAGAGCAGGTGTTTGTGTATGTGGTAATTCAATGCATTGCTGTTTCCGTCTCAGATTTGAACGTAACGTGTATCAAATATCAAAATACCAATTAAAGTTCACTCGCTTTTATGCCGCCTCTGATCTTTACTCCTCTTTCCGTTACAGAACAAAGGTGCAGGCACAGCGTAAGTTCGCACAAGGCCAAAACGCGCCCGGTTCTACTGGCGTCTATAGTGTATCCAGCGTAGCAGCAGCAGCAGCGGTGGCAGCAGCAAATGGACCAAGCACTTCTGCCGAAAGTCATCAGCCACCGATTGAGATACTTCCAAACAAGTGCCCAAAACCGCAGGATTTTCTAACCTTTCTCTGCTTTCGTGGAACATCGGCGTTACCTGCTCACCTGGATTATCTAAATCAGGGCAAGTCCAAAGCAAACGATGTTCCGCCCAGCACCAGCAATAACAATAGCAACGACAACAATAAGAAGCAGAACAACAGCAACAAAAGCAAAAAGAAACGAGGGCGTCCCTCTAAAAACTCTGCACCAACGGGTAAATCTGCAAATGTGCAACAGAAAGATCAGCAGCCACAGCAAAAACAGCAACAGCCGCCACAAACGGATAAAACAGCTAGTGATAAAATAGAATCGTCAACGCCTCCGGCGCCACCGCCTCCTGTGCTGCTTGCGGGTGCAGTGCGTAAAAGAGCGGAGATTGTAACTGAAGGGAATAGACGAGGAGCACGACGCAACGAGACGTTAAAACGGCGTTCTAACAGGGCTAACAAGGATATCAAGGAGAAGGATGAGCTGCTTGAGCAACAGCAACAACATCAGAGTAAAGAAGCCGATGCTGAAGAGGAGGACGATGAGGATGAGTTTTTTTCAGCTCACGATGCAAGTTCACGAAATGGGCAAGCAGATGAAACGCTGTCCAAGTCGGAAACCACAAACTCAATAACCAAGCGTGGCCGCAATCAATCGAGTTTAACCAGAAAAGCAGCTGTTGCCTCACCAGCTGGCACCGAAAGCAGTGTCACGAAGGACAAGGAAAAGGGGCCCGTAAAACGTGTCCGTCAACGTGAATCACCAATTTTTATACCCTCACCGGAATCTTCTGGGCGAATGACAAGACAGCGTGCTTTTTTTGAGCCCGTCAAGGTGATGCCAAAGCCTGAGGCAGAACTGGAGGATGAGAAGGCAGTGCAGGGGAAGGAACAGGAAGAAGTTAAGGAGGTATTAAAGGAGGCGAAAGAGCCGCCCAAAAAAGCAACTGACTCAGGATCAACTGCTGGTGGCAATAAGCAGCAACAACAGCTCAGCAAGGAGAAGACAAACTCCAGCATTTATGCCAAAGATGCTGCCAAAATGGAGAATGGAGGCACTGGATCCGCCGTGGCGGCGGAACAACAACAAAAGGGTCTCAATGTTTTTGACTTCAGTTCCGATGATGAGCAGCCGTTGGCCAAGTCTATAAAGCTAAAAAAAGGCGCCAAAAAAGGTGCGACAACAACAGCTGCGGCTAGCGCGGCAGCACGTGGACGTAAATCCGCCGGGAGCGCTAAGAAACAACAACAACAGCGGGAAGAAGAAAAACCAGAAATAGCAACAACTAAAACAAAAACGGAAGAGGAGCAGCCTAAAACCAAGCGTGGCAAAGCGTTAAAAAGGAAAGAGGAAGCGTCCGAAGCGGATAAAAAGCAGCAGGAGGAGGAGACGGAAGAACTATCTCCACCACTGGCAAAGAAGCAAAGCAATAACAATGTCACACGACCCGCGCGTCGTCAGGCACAAGCCAACAAAGCCAACAAATCTGCAGCTACAGCCGAACGCTCTGTGAGTCCAAGTCCACAGCGTAGTCAGCGTCCTTCGCGAAAGACAAAGGAAGCAGCTGCCATCTACATGGGCATCATTGGGCATAAGCTGCAGTTGGCGGATGATGAGGACGATGATCTCTCATTAAGCAGCTTTCCAGACATACCCAATGTTAAGGAAATGGAGAAAATGGAAAAGGAAATCAAGAAAAATGCGGCTGGCAAAGCGAACGAAACGAGAAAAAAGTCACCAAAGCCAGGAGCAGCAGCACCGGCAGCAACATCTAGTGTAACAGCAGCAACAACAGCGACAACAACATCAACAACGACTGCAGCTGCGGCTGCTGTTGCCGAGGTAGCTCAAGCAGAAACAGCAACAGCAGCTCCGCCAAGACGAGGCCGACCGCCAAAGCAGGCAAAAGCCGGAGCTGGAGCAGCTGCGGGAACAACGGGAGCAACAACATCAACAGGAGCAACATCTACAGGCAAACCTCAAATTGAGGGAATGCTGGTAAAAAAAGGTGCACTGGCCTTGGCGAAGGCAAAGTCCGAACAGCAACAACAACAACAGCAACAGAAACAACAGCCAAAAGTCGATTCCGATGCGGAAGAAGATTTTTTAATCAACGAGGAACTGAACGAAACTAAGCGAAAGCTTGAAAAGAGTTTTAGTGACTCGGATGATGAGCCGTTGGCCATAAAAGTACCAACAGCCACGGCAGCAGCAACAACAAGCACTGCCAAGGTCAGCAGCACCACCGGCAGCAAAACAGAAACTGCAGCAGCAGCAACAACACTAACAACAACAACAGCAGCAGCTACAGCAACCCCAGAAACACACAAAGCCTTTCTGTCAACAACCGCAGCAATAACATCACCAATGTCAACAACAACAGCAGCTGCAGGAGCAACAAGCATGTTAAATTGCACACCGCCGAAGCAAACGACAACGCATACACCACCACAACAACAACAATCGTTGTTAGGCATGTCTGGGGCGGGTCCTGCTGCCACGCCCACGACAACGCAGCTAACGATGCTGCCGTTGACTGCGAAGCCAACGCCATTTTCCATATCGCCACCAAGTTATGCACCCCTGAAAACCATGGAGAAGAAGTCACCAGTGCCCACATCCAAGATACTAAATGTGCCTGCAACTTATGCATTACCCGGCTCAGGAGCAAGCTTGGGAGCAGCTGGTGTTGGTTTCGCCAAGACAACATCGTATTTACCACAAGCATCACCGCATTATCACACGCCGTACGTGCGTCCCTCGACTTTTGTTAATGCCGTTGGCAATAAGACGCCACAGCAGCAACAACAGCCAGCGATGTCAACGGCAGCGGGAGTAGCCTCAACAGTTCAATCCCCATTGAAGTATCAAACGCCACCCACAACGTATCCTCCTCCGATTGAGGCGTATCAGTGCCCCAAAATAAATCCAAATTTTTTAACACCCAAATATGACCGAAGTTCAGTTTTGCCGCGTGCCAACAACAATATGAGCAACAACACCATCAGCGGCAACAGCAACATCAATAATTTCACGGCACCAACTGGGGCACGTGGTTCATTAAGTAGTTTAAGTGCAGCCACAGCGCCTGTAGCTAAACCTGTGCTGCCTCCTCCTGTGGTCAGTCAGCAGAGTCAAAGTTTAAATTTAACATTGCCGGCTGTGGCATCCACATCGGCAGCAGCGGCAGCTATACAACAACAACAGCTGCAACATCCACAACAACTGCAGCATCCACAACAGCTGCAACATCCACAACAGCTGCAGCAGCAGCAACAGTTGTTAACGCCAACATCACAGCAACAGCAGCAGCAACATCAACAACAATCGCAAACCAACAGCAACAACAACGCTACTGCTGCAGCTGCGGATCCGCTTAAAGATGAAATTGGCAGCATTTTGGCGCAGGCAACCTTGATGCCCAGCAAGGAGGAGTCAGGAAAGATATTTGGCATTGCCAGCGTTAGTCTGGCACAAAGCTCCGGTCCGGACAACACCAAGTGCACGTTGGGTAAATGTGGTTCCATTCATAAACCAGTGTTGGGTCCTGTAGTGCCCACCGAGGGCTACTTTGGCGATCAACTGACGAGCAAGGAGCGTCGCAAGGCCAAAGTGAATATGACTCATGAGCAGATACAGAAATGGCTTATCGAATGCAGCTCGAATCCGGATGAGATCCAAGATGATCTCGATGATGAGTTCGATGAGAGCATGCGACCGCTGCAATCACAAACTCCGCCAGGTCCAACCCGGGATGACAAGGAGAGCACCAGCTTCAGCAGCTCCTCAAACAAAACCCGCGGAGAGTTGGGTAAAAGTGAGAGCGCCTGGTCAGCGAAGGGACCATCGTTGAAGGCTACACCTGTGTTGGTCAGCACCGCGGCAGCAGCAGCAGCGGCACCGCGTAAGGAAGCCGACGAGGAGGACTTTGACAAGTGTGTGACACCCGTGAATCTGACACAGAAATCTCAGCTGGATAGCGATAAGAAAATGTCGGATAAAAAGGTTCCAAACTCAGTGGTTAACAGCGTTAAGACTGCGACAACAACGGGGCCTGTGACTGCTGCTTCGACTACATCAACGACAGTAACTGCATCAGGCAATAAACGTAGTGCGACTGCCACACCCACGGCCAGTCCAACGCCCAACAAGCAAAAGGCAGGCAACAAAAAGAATGCAACAAACAACGCAACAACAGCAGCAGCAGCAACGCCAGCAACAACAACACCTACGAAACGCACACCAGTTTATCAAAATCAGAGCAACAAGAGCAAGGCGCAGACGCAGCTGGACAAGCAACAAGAGCAACAGCAACCGAAACAGCCGCAAAACGCAAAGACAACAACCTCAGTTTATGCCTTTGGCAAAGACGAGGAGACAACATCAAAAACAGCAACACCCACACCACCACCTACTGTTGCTGTGAGTAAGGCTACTAATCGTCGTCGCAATGCTGTCGAGGCGGAAACAACAGCAACGCCTGCGCTCAGTGAGCGTTCGCCGACCAAGAAGCGAGCAGCAGCGGCTGCAGCTGCAACAGCGGTGCAACTAACGCTGAGTCCCACAGACAAACTGGAGAAGCCCAAGGCAACAGCAGCGGCAGCACGAAATGCCAAGAAGCAGCAGCAACAACAGCAACAGAAGCAGGCGACCGCAAAGACCGCTAGTCCAGGCGCAGCGGATTCGGATGCAGAGGGCGCCACCTTCTACATACCCTTGCTGCAGGGCGCCAGTGGAGGCGATGGTGGCATCCAGGGTGTGGCCGTAAAGCTGGGACGTGAGGGACCCGATGGACCCAATCAGAAGGTGGTTATGCAGGCAACACTCGTCACAAAGGCACAAATGGACACGAATTCAAAGCCATTGCCGGACAATGAGTTGGTTAAAACCCTGCTCAATGCTGCAACAACGAGCAGTGATGTGGCAGCAACGGCAACAGCTACGGTTGCTGCCACCAGCGGCAAGGCAGACAGCAAGGCCAGCACCTCAGCAGCAGCTGCTGCTGCGGCACCAACGACAAGTACAAGTCTGGTGCGTGTTAATTCGAACTCATCGCTTTTCTCCGGCTCCGCCAAGTCACGCACAGCCGCAACAGCGGCAGCTGCTACAGCTACGACCACATCAACAACAACTGCAGCAGCGGCAGCTGCAATTGCAAACAGCGCTTTGGCCAAAAAGTACAAAGATGATACGCCCATTAAGATGGCCAACAACACGGCGTTCCCACGCCACGATGATCCCACGCAAATGGTAGAGGCTCCCATATTTAAGCCCACCGAGAAGGAGTTCGCTGATCCCATTGAGTTCATCGAGAGAATAACACCGATTGCAGCCAGATTTGGCATCTGTAAGATTATACCGCCAGCTAGCTTTAAGCCAGAATGCCGAATCTCGGATGAGATGAGATTCACGGCGTACAATCAGTATGTACATAAGATGTTGCATCGCTGGGGTCCCAGTGCCAAGGAGTTGAGTGCAATTAAAAAGTATTTGGCCACCCAAAGCATTGTGATGAATCATGCCCCTTGGATTGGCGGCATGGAGGTTGATCTGCCGCGTCTCTATCATACCGTGCAGGAGCTCGGTGGCCTCAAAGAGGTTATCGAGAAAAAGAAATGGGCACGTGTTGCCGAGGAGATGTGTATACCAAAATTGGCTCAGGATCGTGTCACTAAACTGGATGACATCTACTGCAAGTATTTGTTACCCTACGACACACTTTCGCCGGCGGAACGGCAGAAACTCTTCGACGAGGTCGAAGCGGATTGGGCTAAGCGGGAGGCACGCGCACGACGAAATGCGGATCGATTTGTGAATAGCACGGAGAGCGTATCCAATGAGGAGGACGATGTGTCCACGGACGAGGATGAGGAGTCAGAGGAGGAGGTCGATGGCGTGTCCATGGAGTGCATTGTCAAAGGACGCAGCATGCCACTCAGTCAATTTTATCGCATTGCACGGAACACCATGGCATTGTGGTTTAAGAGCACCGATCCCACGGTGAATGAGGTCGAGGCGGAGTTCTGGCGACACGTTGCTGTCCGTGACAGTCATGTTTGTGTGCATTCCGGTTCCATTGATAGCTCCGGCTGGGGCTACGGTTTTCCCAGTCCTGGACCTAAAGGAAAAGGCTCGAATTATGCACGTCATCCGTGGAATCTTAAGGTGTTGACCAATAATGCGGGATCTGTGCTGCGTTCGCTGGGACCTGTCATGGGAGTGACGGTGCCTACACTTCATGTGGGCATGCTTTTCTCCGCCTGCTGCTGGTATCGTGATCCGCATGGTCTTTCCTGGATCGAATACCTGCACACGGGCGCCTCAAAGCTCTGGTATGGCATACCCGATGATCAGAGTGCAAACTTCCGTTCGGCATTGACGTCGCTGATACCTACGCATTGTCAGAACAAGACGATTTGGTTACCCTGTGATACAGTGATGGTGCCACCACACATGCTCACCGATCGTGGCGTTTCCTTGTGTCGCATCGAGCAGAAGCCAGGCGAGTTTATTGTGGTCTTTCCCCGTGCCTACACCTCTAGCTTAGCCACGGGCTATGTGGTCTCAGAGAGCGTTTATTTTGCTACCATGTCGTGGCTGGATTTGGCCAAGGATGACTTTAGGGTGAGTGTAAAGCTGTCTTATTTGAAAACAATTTCTTTAATAATTTGTCATTCAATTCTGAAGGACATTCACGAGAGCTGTGAACCGGCCATGTTTTCCCTGGAGCAGTTGCTCTTTGCCTTGGGCTACGATCAGCGCGTCAATGCGGACACATTGCATCAGATGCTGCCCATGCTAAACGAGGTGTGCGAAAAGGAATCCGCCGCAAGGGAACAACTCAGAGTATGTCTAATTAAACTAAATTAATTGTGAGAAACTTTAAATGCTAAACGATCATTTATTTTATGCAGGCTGCTGGTGTCACATCTACCGAGAAGGTACAAGCGGAGAAGGGACAAAAGGCGAAGAAGCAACAGCAGCCACCGCACAAATCCATTGAAAGCGAATGTGATCTGTGCCGTGCGAATCTCTACATATCGATGGTACGCACCGAGGAGGGAAATGTTTATTGTCTGCAGCATGCTCTCAAAAATCTCAACAACGGCAACATTCAGGCCAAGCAATGTAAACTGATTTATGCCTACAATGTGGACGACATTCAGCAGCTGATACGTCAGCTACAGGAGAAGATTCAACACAAGGCGGCGGTGAAGAAAAAGTAGCATCGTCGGCGTCGCTATTAAAAACAGCTGCGCACCTAATTAAATTAAAATAAGCAACAAAAAAACAACAATTTGGACGAATCTTTGTATATATAATACGCGCCTACAGATAGAGTTAAAAATGTAATATTTTCCTTATACTTATTATGTAGATATTGGCAGTGGCAATGACAATGCTTGCAATTTGACTAGTTTATACAGATACGTATATAGTTTATTATATTATATATCGAAAGGGAAGAATAACTAATATGGTTTAAGAAACGCGTTTGCAATGAATTTTGTTTTCCATTATCTTTTTGTTATTACTGAGTATGCATATATATATAGTATATATCACGTGTGTGTTATTGATTGTACATATAATTCTAGAGAGCCTAGTAATTAGTTAGTCTTTCGATTAAGTCCAAGAAATCAGTTAAAACAATGATTTATACACTGCTAAAACAAGTGGCAATTTCTACTAAATTTTATACAATATATGATTAAAAATTACAGTTATATCACATACCACTTACCATAGACTAGGAGACATCTAAAGTCAATAGGAATCCGTAGTCTTAGACAGTGACATCTACATCAACATAAAAGTAACTAACTAAAATAAAAACAATTTTTATTCCTATACGCCTGATGATAACGATCGTGACGACGGTGATGATAAAGTAGGAAGTTACAGTTTTTTCATGAATTATACCTATATCTATTATCCAACCAGTGCTATATAGAGAGAAACCCAACAATAACCCTAAATAAAACCAACCACAAGGTAATTAATAAATGAGAACTTTAATTTAGATGTTCAATGTATTTATATAGTTGTAATACACAATATTTCTGAAAATAACAAGTGCAACAATAAATCTTAACTCGAAATATTAAAACTGCTGCACCCTTGCTCTTTTTTTTAAGTGATTCTCTTTATGCTAATACGCGGCAGTATTTTATGGGAGATGTGGGTTTAAAGACTTGTGGCCTTAATCTATATACATATTTTGATTATTATTGAATACTAAGTACACTATTAAATCTATGGTCAACCTAAGCACATTAAATTATTCCTAAAGTTTTGGTTTCTTATTAGGCGATAGGCAATCAGTAGAAACCGCTGAGCGTTTTACCGTTCCACTTGTAGATGCCTCCAGACTTTTGCCTTTGCCCAGAACGTCCTCGAGCTGGCGCTTCAGCTCCGACACCTGGGTGGTGAGTTCCGTAATGCTGCCCAGTGCTTCCTGCATACGACGTTCGTGTCCCCGTCGGGAAACTTCTAGGAAGCGTATTCGTGATGTCAGCAATCGCTGTGTATGATGTTGTCGCTGGAGCTGTTTTGATAATTCGCGATCACGATCACAATTGCATGGATTCAGATCTGGTGCTGCTCCACTTGTCGACGGCAATGATTTGGCCAATAGAAATGCCTGCTGGAACATTGCATCTGTTTTAGATTTCATACAAATTGTGTTTGGCTGTAACACTGAAGACTTCTTTACACCATTGAAACTGATATCACCCAGGGAACCACAGACGACGACACGTGCTGCGCTTCCCAAGGCCGAAGAATCATTTATTTCCATAGCGGTTTTAAACTGAACCGCAATCTTTTCGTCAAAATGCTCAATTGCCATTGAGGTAATGTCACGGAGTTCCTGCAACACTTCATGCGGTCGCAGTTGTTTTGTTGTGGTGGCCAAGAGTTTCAAGATGCCGCTAATCTCGTCCAGCACACGTCCAGGTATAAAACAACATACCTTATTATCTATAAACCTTGAGTACGTCATCGAGAGCATTGAGATACGCGTTTCAATGGAGGTCAGGATGTCGGAATGACGTGCCAGCAAGTGATTGCTGCAAAAACAAAAAAAAAAATTATTAATGCGTTTTAGTTTGCTTTTCTTTTTGCATTCTTACCGTCGTTCCGACTCGCGACGTGGCAGCAGGGATTTGATCCGTTTGAAATTTTTAGCATGTTCCTGCACAACCTTATTAAATCCAGTATTCAACACTTGTTGGCAAATATAATTGAAGCGAGCGCAAACCTAAAACAAATTGGAAGTTTTGTAGAAGCGTCTAGTGTTTACGTAGTTACGTATGCTATAGTATGTGTTTTTAATTACACACCTCTCGTTTCCTGGCAACCTCATCGTATGTGAGCATTTCTAAGATGTCCATCAATACCGTGTCCGGTAAGTCCAAGATATTCATTTTGTCGATAAACTCTACTTTAGCTATTAAGCGAAAATAAAAACCAAAATAAATTGGCAGTGAACTCGGTAACAAAACTCAGAAACAAAACTACAAAAGAAAAAACTGCTTGGCGTTGCCGGACTGTTGGTTGTCAACGTCAAGAAGCTGATTGTTGCGACACTTAATATGTCGGCATTCACTGCTAACGGCGTTTCTCTTTTAAAATCAAATCCTTTTTAATTTTTAAACGATGAACACTGACAATAAATTACCTCGTATTAGTCCAGCCACTACGAATTGCTCGGAGTTGGAATACTTGATCGCATTGCAATCGGAGGAGACACTTTGCTCTCAAGTGCGACGCTCCCAGCGTTTGTGGGAAAAGAAACTGGCTGCTCCGAAACCTGGCCCAAAGACCACAAGCAATGAAAGTATTGTGGGTGGCACCAGGTCACCGCAGTTGTTTACTGAAACAGAGGAAGAATGTATTGAACTGGGTCAACAACCTCCCAACCAGACCGTACATCAAGTTCCAGAAGTTGGAGCAGCCAAACGATTTGCGGAGGAGACTTCCCGGGACTGTCCTAAAGCAAAGCGTGGCCGAAAAAGTCGCTCCCAAGACAGAAGTAAACCACGCGGCAGGAAACCAGGAACACTGGCATCGAAACTGAAAGCAATGGAAATGAAGCCGCAACCAGATCAAGCCATTTCTCAGACGATTGTAATTCCCAGCGACTGCACTGCATCCGTTGTAAATACCAAGACTTTAGCAGGACACCAGCCGAAAACGTTGCATAATCCAACAGTTATACCTTCTGTGTCACCAACTGGAGTAATATCTATTAGTAGCCAGCTAACGGAGCAAAATATTAAAATTCTTCAACAATCCAAGCTCCAGCCAGTATCGAGAGTGAAGCCTAAAAAGCTCGCTGGAACTGGGGTACAATCAAAAGCAGAGCCCCATCACCCAGTGTTTCCTCATTCGAGATCGGCATGGCAGTGCAATTACCCACCAGAGGCCAGGCCATCCCCACAGCTTGCCAATACAACTGAACCCTACTCATATCAACGCATCAATTTAACTCAGACACTGCTGCCGGAACGTTATCCGGCCCACTTTGTACACCAATTGCTACCAGAATCAAAGGCAGAGCCAGCTTCAGTAGTACCCACCAACGCATTGCGTCAGATGTGTCCGACCCCAGACACTACACCAACGATGGCCAACCATGAGCTACATTCTCCCTCGCCTCCAAATGTAGATTCAATAATGTCCACAACGCCATCTTTAAGCGAATCGCTTGCCGAGATCTTTGGCACCAAGAAAATACGTAACCTATTGAACATTGAGCCGCCGCGCAGGTATGTTGTGCTGGAAGCTCATCTGCCAGCCATAGCATTCATGCTGAACGTAGAGCTGGGACGGCTGCGTGCTGTGCTGGAGATGACACAGAGCTTGACGCTGGAGCAGATGCAGCGAATACAGATGCAGGATGTTATCAGCATACACTCAGAATCATCATACAGTGATGATGCGGTCATAGAAGGAATGCAATGACAGATAGGACTGGACAGGACAGGGATAAACAAATGAATTTACAACGAAATCATGTAAAATTTTAGATTAATTTGTATATTATTTTGTTGTTGTTTATCATCATGTGACACTGTCTAAAAAACCATCTCAAATCGATTGAAATTGTGTTAATCACATATTGAGACAATGACATCAAACATATATACCAGAATATATATAGTTAACGATCTGAACGATCACAAGATGAAATCGATTATCCATACTGTATTTCAAGTTGAACTTATTTTTGTTTTGTTTGCTTTTTTTTTGTTAAAACTTTAGTGTTGATCATTTAAATTTTGTATTTTGTATAATTTAGTTGGTAAATCGGTATATAATATATGCTGTTTATCTGTTTTTGTTGCTTGTTTGTTGCCTTAGACTTTCAGAGTGCACAGAGACAGATAGAATTGTTTAAACTTTAAACCTTTCTTCATCTTATTTCTTTTGTTTTCTTTACTTATTTTTTTTGTTATAAATAACCTAATGCTAAATGTTATCTAGACTTTAATATAATTCATAATTGTTTTTTTTTTTGTTTCTCATTCAAGATTGTGTATTAATTATGTAATTATATACAAGCGCTCAGACTTGGAGACCGATCTTCATCATTATTTATGTGGTATAGCTTTAGTAGTCGCTGTCGTAGCTAACATCCTGCTGCGCCTGCGTTGAATCGTCGGATCGCTCCGAGGTTGGCTCAAAGTCTACATCCAGTACAGTGTCATTGGCTGGACAGCAGTTGGGATGAGCCATTGAATCGAAGGCATCTTTGATTTGATTATTTGCGCCCTTGGGATCCAAATCGGTGGCCCAACTGAAGTGCATCAAGGCCAGATCCATGTTGCCCAGCGTCTTGTGTATTTTGCCAATTAAGTAGAATACAACCGACTCCTTTGGCACAATCTCCTTAAGCTCCTCGAGTTCCCTCAAAGCCTCCTGATATTTACCCAGTGAGAAATATATGGAGCCCCGATGAAACCGTGCCAATGGATTCTTTGGATCTAACGTAGCTGCCGTATTAAGTGTTTGCAATGCCAAATCCTTTTTCTGCATAAAGAACTGCATAGCGCCGATGTGCACAAGGATGACCGAGTTCCATGGATTGATCTTCAATGCCTTCACATAATGCAATTCGGCCAGCTCGTATTTCTCCTGCTTGGAGTAGATGGTGCCAATGCCGAACCAGGCATTATAATGCCGTGGATCACGTACAACCGCAGCCCGGAAATAGTCCATGGCCTTGTCGAACTCTTCGGTCAGGACTAGCTCGTGTCCAAGTAGCGTGTAACTGTAGACAAAGTCTGCATCCACTTGAACGGCACGCTTGAAGAATTTGATAGCCGTTTCGTGTTCCTTGTGAAGCGAGAAACAATTGCCAGACACACACCACGTCACCGGACTTCGTTTATCCTGACCGATGAGATCTTGGGCGAGGGCCGACAGCGCCACTTCCTTTTGCAAGTGCCAGAGCGACGTGGAATAGATCTCCATGTAGTCCAAACGACACGGTTCCGTCTCATGTATCCGCTTGAAGATGACAACGGCGGCCTCATAGTCTCGTAGCTCATATCGGCACATGCCAATCAACGACTGCACCCAACTGGAGGTTAAGTGATGCTTTGGTATCGTCGACTCCAACTGCTTAATGGCCGCCTTACAATGGAATGCCGACAACAGTTTATATCCCTCCGCCAGGTCACGAAGGAGCAGCATTAAGCCATCCGCCGATTGCTTCTTCATGGTGAGCAACTGATGGGCCAAAGTCTGTGCATTGTTGAGACTATTATTAAGCAGTACTTTGGCATCCTCGGCACTTCGATTGATTGTGGATTGATTGTTGTTGCCCGCTGTCGCAGCTGATGTGATTGTTTCCACCTTTTCTTTCTCCTTGCGCGACTGCTTTTCGTTCAGCTTCTCTGCGAGATGGTGATGCGTTTTCTCCTCAATCAGTTCATTGTTTAAACAGATTTTCGGCATACGAGATGATTTAGTTTTGCGTGGCGGCGATCGCGGCTGTACAAATTTATTATTATTTGTTATATTTGGAGATTTGTTGTTCTCCTTAACCGAATACGCCGAATTGCTAAACAGCCGCGAGCTGCGACGCACTGCAGCATTGGGATTCGATGGAGCATTCCCCACCACATTGTTGGGTGTGCGGGGCGTTATGTTGCCAGCCTGTGTGAATACGGCGGGTTTGCTCTTCTCCTGGCGATTGATTAAACCACCCACATGAGTTTTAAGCTTTTTACCGATAATCTTCGGCTCCTGATTGACCTCCACAAGCATTTGGGGCATCTGTGGCATCGGTGAATATGCGGACATGCTTAAATTGGACTGTAAGGCGACTGAACTGACATCGCAGGGACTTGCCAGGGGCATTATGCCAAAGCTAGGCGTTAACGGTGATATTGCAGACAAATATTTGAATTGCTTGCGAAATGGTGTGCCATTGTTGGTGTCATACAGTTGTTGTTGTTGTTGCTGCTGCTGCTGTGTGGGCATATCGTGTGTAGCATAACCCATAGGTGTATCCTCTAGCAGCATCATGCTCGAGTTGCTATTGATATTCTGTTGAACACCACCACGCAGCATTGTTATGGAGCTATTGAGATTATTATTGTTGATGTTATTATTGATGTTGTTGTTTGGCGTCATTAGATTCTGTAGTGTTGCCATGCTAGTGTTGTTGTTGTTCAACTGTTGCTGCTGTTGTTGCTGCTGATCCACAGGCGTGTTAAGTATATAATTTGAATTATTGCTTAAATTGTTTAATAATATGTTTTCCAGCTGCTGTTGTTGCTCGTTGTTTGCAGCAGCGCCGCTGCTACCAAACAGCACCATGGAATTAACATTGGAGCTGCTCCCCTGGCAAGTGTTGAACACATCAGTGCTATGTATTTGGAATATTGCCGCGGCATCCGTATCCTGACCCAGCAGGCATAAATCGGTAAACGCATGCCACATAAATGGATTTAATTTCAGTGCACGCTGTAATGCGTTTATCGCCAACTTCTGGCGTTCCGTTCGCATACAGATTTGTGCCATCAGCTGATAAGCAAAGCACGCAAGTTCGCCAAACTCTCGCTGCAGTTCATCAAAGTGTTTGCCTTCCGAAAAACCATTGGCAATTAATGCACTTTCGGCTTCTGCATATTTCTTAAGTTCATAGGCGCATTTGGCTTGCAAGTAGCGACACTGCGGGGAACGACGTGACTTCTCTGAAAGCAACCAATACGCCTGATGCAGCAGATTTGAGCGATAGTAGCTGGTGGCCAGTAAAAATATCGTCTCATCGCTTTCCACTAGATTGAGAAACAATAATTAGTCCCAATCCTATTAAGACTCCAAGTACAGTCGGTAACTCACCTTCGGAACATAACCGCTCCGCCAGAAAAACAGCATCTTTATGATCGTAGTGGTTAAGACAGTGCCATATGGCGGCCTTGTTGGAAAGTTGGGAGTAAAAGAAGAAATGAAAAATTCGTAATTTTTTTCTATTTTTTTTGTTTAGTATCGATTTACCTGCACGGGCTCTTGTATCATCATGATTTTTTTTTTATTATTATGTCAAACTGAGTGTTTTAAATCTGATCTCGGTTTCCGCTTCGACGCCACGACGCTACAAGCTTTTCACTTAGCGCGGCGCCCTAGTTAACCAGACGATGCTATTTTCTTCTAATCCGGTTTCAGTTTCAGTTTTGGGTGTTTGGTTTTCCTGGTGGCTTTTTATGCTTCACATATGCAAACGAAAAACATGCAATGGATCATGCTGCACTTGCTCCACACGAGCTGCAATTTTCCAGCAATCTAATGAAAAAAATGTTGTGTTTTTGTGTGTGTGTAACTTAAATGCGGGGTGTGCTGTTGGCTCTGCTGCTGTTGCTCCCTGACCACCACTTCTAATATTGCGCTGGCGAGGCTTCTCTTCTTCTTCTTCCTCTTTATAGCACGAAACCTCAGCACTCCGCACGTCAGTCAATTTTCGTAACAATTTTCAAGGCCTTCGCATCAGCTTTTCCGCACACACAAACTCTCACACACATACATCACAAAAGGAACTCTTTTCGAGTAAAGCGAGTTAACTATATATATAATCTAAACGCGAAATTTGTGGCCTATTCGTTTTGCATTAAAAACTAAAATTAGTCGAATTTTTTCCGTGTGAGTGGCGATGCCAGCAAGGTATTTGCCATTCTGCTTGGCATCGATTTTGGAATGCCGATAACGGGTGCAAAACACCGAACTATCGGTATCGCTATCGGATAAGGATTCGCATTCTTTCTCTTTTTTAAACAAAATGAATGTCATTTTATTACTTAAATGATTTTTTTTTTTAATTTCCTTATTGATTGTATTTTCTTACTATAAAGTGCTTATACTCTATGTAGCTCATATTAAGAACTACTGCGAATCACTCGAACTTGAACTAGAGCTGTCTGTAGACATGACTTCAACATCATCTTGGGCTGAAGATTCTTTGTGCGCACGTGTTTCCAAGGCAACTGAATTCCCTGATACACCCCTCATGTGAAGATCACCCATATTCCAACTGAACTGATTTTGGTATGCATTTGGCACCTCTCCGTCGGCACTGCTTGGTCCACTTAAATTTCGCTGGGCATCCGACTGAATGGCACTGTTTTGATGTGCCACCACTCCGCCATTGATATTCTGCTCAGATTTTCCTAAAAGCCCGTTACGCATTTCTATATCTGTAGGATATGGTCGTCTTAAGTCGCCAATGCACCAAGTCAAGGGAGCGCTAACAGCATTTGCGGAACTAATTCGGTGTGCGTATTTGATAAGTTCTTCTGATGAGACTGGACGCTTATTGGCCTGATTAATGCTTGCCAATTTCTGGCGGGCTTGAAATATTGCTGTGGAAAGAATTAGTTCTGCTTCTTTTAAAGATTTCTGCAGCTTTTGAATTTCCCGGTCCTGGAATGAAGTTAAAAGGTGTAAGTTCAAAAGTTAACAATAATAAAAAGAATACATACGTGTATCTCAACTTTAGCGCGCAGTTTATCCATTGCTTCCTCCACTTTGGCTTGCTCTTCGGCTAATTCCAACATTTTCCTGAACTCCTCATCTTTGGAGACAAGCAGGTCTAACAAATCCGCAAGTTCGGTAGTTGAGATTTTCTGGTGTGCTTGCTCGATTAGCTCCTTTGAGATCATTTCAATATCATCAATCAGCAGAAGCAAGCGCTCCTTAGTGCTTAAGTGGAACGACATGTTGGCGAAGCTCTGCAAAATTTGTTTTTATTAGTTCTGTTATAAGCTAGAGCTGAAACTAAAACCGATTGCAAAATCGATGTATCGATGTTTAATCATAATCGCGATACATCGGCTTCATCGACTTAAGTTAAGAACATCACCGTTTGGCGGTTAAAAAAAAATTTTATTTCCAGTGGTTCTTAACAAACATTAGGTTTGCCAGGATGTTATTATAAATATATATAAGGGTATCTGAGTGAATAGTGGGTTTCATCAAAATGGCTTTGACTGCGTATGTTCACTTGAACTTGTCGATTGTTTAACTGGCGGATTGTACTCGATTCTGAATCGATTCGTTAAAGCTATCGATTTTGCGAGTATGAGCAAAAAAAAGTCAAATATGCAAGAGCTGGTCACATAAAAGGTGACATAAACATAAACAGCTGTTAGTGTCCCCAACACCAGCCCGAGCAACAGACGCTAAAAACACAAGAACGAAAAACCCCCACTTAATTTTTTCTTTTCTAAATTAATAGATATATTTATTTAAATTGTAATATTTAAATAATATTATTATTGTGCAATGTTATTTAAAAAGTGAAGATGTTGCTGCAGCTGCTGATATTTGCTTTGTTTCTTTTTCTTTTCATTTACTGGTAAGTGTAATTATAGCACCGGGTAAAAGTCATGTTATGTGTATGTATTTAGCTGCGTAACGCTAACTCTGCATTATCGCTTATTTTAGGATTCTGCCGACGGGCATTAGCTGGTATTTGATCAAACAGTTTCGGGTCAAAGTGCGAATTGGGCGGATTTCTCTGCCCTATTTGTCACTCAAGAATGTCCACATCAGCAAAAGCGGTTTCTCTGTCGTAAGTGCTACCACTCTATTCATCGCCCCCATAAATTTCATAATTTTAATGCTTTCTTTTTTTGTTTCAAGCAAATTGAAGAAGTGTGCCTTCGCAGCAGTTTCTTTACCACAGAGGTGACGAAGCTCTTGTCAATTTATATACGAGACATTCGCATAAATAAGGACATACACAGTAATCGGCAGGATGACGTCAATGATGGATTCTATTACGAGGTGCGCAAACAGAAGTCTGAGGCTAGGGGTGTTCCAGACTTTCGGCAAACCAAAGTGCCCGCGTGTATAATTACATTTGCGCAGTTTATGGCGGTTCACGTGAACAATATATCAGTGGTGTTGATGAATAATGACTTTGACCCGGGCTGGTTTATACATGCCACCGCCAAGGAATTGCATCTGGATGGGAGCATTGTACAGAATGCACGTGTTTTGCTCGTGAATGCTGCTTTGACGGAGGCACAGGCCAAGATGTTGAGACACTGCAATGCAAGGCGTCAGTCGTTGGAAAACCTTAACAAAATCCGCCCTTGTCTAGGTGAGGTGAGCTTCGATGTGGCCTTGGATGCCTCCCTCTTTGCGCATGGTCCGCTTTCCATGGACGTAAGTATAGGCTCAGTCTGCGTGGAAACCGAAACTTATAATGGTTTTTCTATTTGCAGACTCTTAGCCTGATTATTAACAACTGCAAGTCTGTTATACATGGTGGCCTCTATGAGTTCCTCAGCGAGGCTAAGCAACGTACAAATCCTGGCCAGCAATCCAAGCGTTTGCAGCAGGCGCTTGCACCCGCCGCTAAAAGCTATGACAACGATAACTATGAGAAACTAGCCCCTATAATACCAAAGAACTTTAATTTCAGCATTAAGGCAGCCACATTTTCAGCCGTTAAAGAAAACTCACAAAATGATTTTAGTGCCAAATTGCAATTATTTACGGTGAGTACTTGAACTTTACTTATTTAGGACACCGTCTTTAATAACTTCTTTATATAATTATAGATAACTGGTAAATTTAATTCAAAAATTGTGGATGAAAAGACGCTGCTGCCATCGATGCTGGCCAAACTGGTGTTTCAACATCTGGACATTGATACCAAATACGAGAAGCTGCTCTTTGTGGAACAGTTTACCATTGACTCTGTGGTAAGTATAGAATTTGTACCTTTATGATCATACTTTACACTCATTAAATTGCAGCTGGAGAAAGACATTTTCAATCTGTATGTGAAGCTAAAGACATTCCAAATCATTTACAATCATAGTGAAATCTACGATTTTGTAAATAATAATTTCCTGGCTCGCCAACGTGCCAGCAGTCATCAATTGCTACAGTTGGGAAATAAGCAATTATCACTGCCGGATAACCTGGGCTTGGAGTCGTTGACTCCAGCCACATCACCGGCTAAACAGAGTCGGGATGGTGGCATCTTGGAGTGGATAATGCAACGCATTGTGGTAAAAGGCTGTGCCGAGTTATGGAACGTTTCGCTGCTCATGAAACTAGATGATCAGCACATTGCCATGAGCGTAAGTCACACGCGATTCCTGTTGGAGCAGATTGAGGAGAAACGTAGCTCAATGTATCGCAACAAGTTTCTCAATTTGCTGTTGAACAAGCGTCAGTGGAGCATGGAGTTAATGGTAGAAACACTGTGGTCTAATCTGGGCAACTCCAACAATGATACCAACAATTTAAAGAAGACCCATTCACCGGGATCACCATTCTTTCTGGGCGTTAGTCTGGTCAAATTATGTTCCTATGCCAACACTACGAAATTGGACATCTCCATACACACGTTCCGCACGGAATATAGCATGCAGTTGGCTGAGTTTATAGTCATGTCGATGCAGTGCGTGAAGCAGTACGGCGGACTTGGTAATAGGAGAGCAAAGCAGCTTCTAAGGCGTTCCAGCAAAACCTCTGAAGAGCATCAAGGCACTTCACTGCGTGTCTCTGTAAAGGTTAAGGACATCACGGCGTATTTTGTGAATCATCATAATGTTTTTATGCTATTGAGTTTCTCCGAGATAAATTTGACAAGGTCACAGACCTTTACAACGCTCAAACTAGAGGAATTTCAAATGGCCATCATGCGTTCCATGACTGCCTCATCGCTCTGCCTCACCGACTTCTCGGATGTGTTTGCCAGCTGCAAGATGATACGTCTGGAGCATGAACAGCATCCAGAGCTGGATAACTCTCTGGGCAAACTGTCCATTTATATACCTGGCAGTACGGAAGCCATGTGGAACTCTAATTTGCATATGCATCTGCTTACATTAGTGCGCGACATGAAGGACCTCAAAACCGAATTGGCAGTGCCGCCGTCACCTGTCCAGTCGGATGCGATGCCAAAGCCCAAGAGATCGCTTATCATTGAGCTGTCGGCAGAGCGAAGTACAATCTTTGAGCTGAAGTTATCGGAGCGTCATTCAATACAGTTCTTTGTGGAGAATCTCTTCTTTAGCAACAAGGATGCCAACATTATCTATGCAGAGAATGTATTTGTAAAGATTGATGATCAGCATATCTTTACAGTCAAGGAGCTGAAAACACAGTCCAGACCGCACATGGAAGTGCTAAGCTATGAGCGACAAAACTTTCCCGGCTTTGTGCTGCCCTCGAATAAGGTGTGGGAGACAACAATTGGTTCGTTTAAGGCAATCTTTCCGTACGACCATGACTTCTACGATGCGATCAACAATGAGTGTGTCACACACTTTAAATGGCTTAAACTGGTCCACAACTACAAGAAGAAACCGTTTACAGTGAACTCACCGTTGCCCAGTGATTTGGTCATTAAAATTAAAGAATTTCTGCTCGAGATCAGTGACGATCCCTTTGAAGTGAAACTGCGTGACAACTATGTGCTGCTGGTGGACGAATATCTGGAGAGTCTTAAGCGCAAGACACTTTTCGACAAGAAGATTCAAGAATTGTGCGCCGAGCGTCTTCTAGTTCCCGCTGGCACCATCGACAGTCTTTACGCGAATCTCGTGAAAAAGAATGCCGAGATTTACATACAGCGTTCGAAAAAGATACAGGAGAGTGGTCCAGTTCGCACCAGACTGCTGGCCTGGATTATGACGGATGTGGAAATCTTGGCCATGGCGGATACTTCCATTCATGGCTATGAGAATGTGACACGCATGATGCGAGAAATTGACTCGGAGAGCCCCTGGCCAGAGGAGGGTCTACAATTCACGACACTCTGGTGTCGCGGCGTCAACGTCAGCTGCTCCGAGTGGAAGTTTATGCTCAGGTGAGTACCCAAATCTTATCCTGTCTTATGTATCACTTAGTAATTTAATGTATTCAAACCTGCAGAGACTTTCCGCAGCCCATGTTTTATGTGAAGAGCATGCGACTCTATGGAAATCTTTGTGGGGCCGAGCAAATGCCCTCAAAACGTGCCAAACGCGATGTCTTCGTGGAGGTGGGTGAACCCTTCCAAACGGACGTGGTGCAGCGCAGCATGCCCTCGTTGAAGTTTTATCACGATTTTGATTGCGAGCTAGAGAGTTGTAGTTATGCCTTCGGTCCCTGCTGGGAGCCTGTCATGGCCCAGTGTAATCTGAGCTTTGAGAAGATCTCGGCTCCCTCCAAGGATCCCAGTCCAACGCTACCCTTCTGGGACAAGTTGCGTTTGTTGCTGCACGGACGCTTGACTTTAATTGCCAAGCAATTTACAGTGCTACTCCATGCTTCACTGGATCCCTACAACACCACGGAGGAAATGGAGTTGACGTGGAATAACTGCGGCATTGTCTGGACAAATGCCAAGATTATGTTCAAAGGCGAACTTAATGTAAGTCGGTTGTTTTCATCTATTGATAGTATATCTTCATAATCCTTCTAATCATTGTCAGGTGACTGTGAGAACTGCATCCCGTTACGACGATTGTCGTCTGCTGCACTTTCCCAATTTGAAGTTAACCTTTAAGTTGAATTGGGTTTGCTTGGCAAATCCAAATGACCACCATGCTGTTATGCCTTGCGCACCTGATAAATTACCTGAGTATTCCAGTAACCAGGTGCATGATTCGTTCAGAGCTTTTCGGTCACTTAATCTCAACATTTGGGCATCGTTCGAAACGAAACCAAAGGTGGGCGATGAGGTGGAGTTAGACATACCAAGTCTGGTGTTATACGGCAGTACATTGCGTTGGTTTGAGAGTCTCAAGCTTATCTTGTCGGGCGTTACGCGTCCCACACGTCGTGGTCCGGTCTTTAACAATGTGCGTCCCCGCAAGAAGCAACTGAGTCGTCACTACAAGAAGGCTAATCTGCAGATGTGTCTGCACAAGTTCCAGGTGCTCTACTGGATGTCGCATGCTCTGCACAAGGGCTTCCAGCTGAACGGTCGACGTGTTTCCTTTAGCTCTGAGTATTGTCTAACTCTGAATCCCATTGATGATGGTTTGATACACAGACCACGTGCCGATTGGTCAACAGTCTACATGAACTGTGAGCTCAACGATGCTGAAATCTGGCTCAAGAGCATTGTCACCGAGAAGCTGGACAGCAGCTCCGAGAACTTAGCCAGTGCTGGCGATGCATTCAAGATTGTGCGTTTCTATTTTCTTAGTGTTGCTAAAGTATCTTATGGCAGGGAAGCCCTGATGCCACAGGCGGCGAACAATGCTGAGGAGGATGCCAAGACCAAGAGCACTACACCGACACATAAGCTGGTGGTCTATGATTTGAAAGGTGCCTGGACAAAGAGCAATCGGGATGTAGCATTCGCGCTCTTCGACTCCTTCATGAAGTCTCAGAAACTGAAGAACAATCTGTCCACGGAGGCGGTGAAAAGCTACAGGAAGGAAGCAGCCAACTCCACAGTGCTCAAACATAAGCGCAGCGATAGTACTATTACCCTGTCCAGCACCAGCAGTGAGGTCTTGCCTAGTAAGTAGACATATGTCTATACCAGTTATTTTAATCTAATATCTTTGTCCTTGCAGTTGCCAACGCAGGCAGTTCGTTAAAGAAGGCACCTGGTCAGGTGCATGCCACAGCGATGTTGCAACAGCTTATAGCTGAAGCGGACCACAAGTTCAATGTGTACAGTGACGATCACAGCACACAGTCCAGGGAGCTGCAATTGCAGGGACTGCAGGCGTGCTCAATGCAGGATATAATACATGAGAACTGGTCCATCAGTCTAGTCAACTCCCAGGTACTGCTCAAGGGCTGTGAGACATCGGGTTATGTGATCATTAGTGCAGCCAAGGCGGAGATTCTACAACGTGAGCATCGACCCGTGTGGCGTGATCGTTCACTTATCTCAAAGACCACATGGAAGGGATTACTCGAGTGCATGCAGTACTATGCCACAGTTAGTGCTGGTGACAATGATTCACTGCTGGAGCGTGAGATTATGTGGCTGACCGTGGATAATATACAGGATAAGGATGAGACGGTGATAAACAATCACTTGCCCGAGGATATATCCCATCTGGTAGGCAGTGGACGAAGTGTTGGTGGTGTTGTATCCGAAACCGTTGGAGCATTCCTCAGCGACAACTCTGGCCAGGCACAGCCGGTGCAGCTGCAGCGCATTGTGTCCAAATGTAAATGCGAGTTCTTTTATGTCAGCTACGGCGATGCCATCGATCCCAATAGCATAACTGAGGTGCCACCACCACCGTCTGAGGAAACGCTGTCGCCTTGGGAGAAGCAGGATGATCCTATGGATGCCTTCACGCTTATGCATCACGATCTGGACGTGTTCACCAATTCACTGCAGTACGCCATGATCCTGGACGTAGTTAATAATCTTCTGCTTTATGTGGAACCACAACGAAAGCAAGCAGCCGAAAAATTAGCTCGTATGCGTTTCCAACTCCAACTGCATTCTACAGAGGATCAGAAACGACCCATTCAACAGAAGCAGACGGTTATACGGAGTCTGTTAATGAAGATACGTTCCCTGGAGAAGGATATACACTTGATTAGCAAGGAGCGCATCGAGGAGTGCGATACCTTGGAACTACGCATCGACTTTGAACGTGTTCAACAACAGATCAGGGATAGCAAGGAGGAGCTGAACACCTACAGCGAGGAGTTGGACATGATGTTGCTGTGCTACAAGGAAACGCAACTCTCGCAGCTCAGCAAAATTTCCAATGTTCGCTCCGATAAGTCTGTGACCATGGTGCGGGCCAATGAGATTTGCTTTAAACGTGCTCAGTGGCGTCTAACGGAGACAGACGGTCAGATTGGTATTGCGGATTTGGTGCTAAGCGCCTTTCTCTATACCAAGAAGTCCAAGAGTGACGACTCGGTGGAACATTTACTGGAGCTGGGCAATATACGCATGGAGAATCTGTTGCCCCGTGAGATCTATCGCGATGTCCTGCTGGCCACCGAGATACAAAAAGACATGCCTGTGGATACGCATAAGCGTGTGCTCCGCATCTTTTGCCGCGAGAAGCCGCCAGTGGGAGGCATTTCGGTTAAAGATCACTTTGAGATTAATGTGGCACCCATAACCATTGCCATAACCAAGAAGTTCTATAGCACCATGTTGAAGTTTTGTTTCCCAGATCGCGATGCATCCGAGACCGAGGTCAGCGATGAGTTGGATGACAATGCCTCGAGTAGTTCCGCATCCTCAACGAATTTACAGGCCAAATCATCGTCATCCTCATCCAAACGATCGGCCAAAAGCAAGAAGAGCGCTAAGGACTCAGAGTTCTATGTGAAAATCGAAAAGGACGATGTGGAAAAGATGAAAGAACGCGCTGAAAAGAATAAACTATTTATATATATTAAAATACCAGAGGTTCCAGTGCGTGTCAGCTACAAGGGAAACAAGGAGAAGAATCTGGAGGATATCACAGACTATTCTCTGGTCATACCTACGCTCGAGTACCACAATGTCACCTGGACCTGGTTGGATCTATTGCTAGCAATGAAATCGGTTAGCAAACGTGTCATCGTCTCGCAGGCCATCAAACAGAAGCTGCAAATCCATCGACGACAGCCGGTCCTGTCTGCCGGAGAGCGTGCCACGCCCCAAGAGGAGGACAAGGCCAAAATGCTCTTTGGCAATAGATTACTTGTGAGTAAATTGAATTATTAACTTTAATAAACATTAAATTCTCTTTTCCTTTGTAGAGCGAGAATCGAAATCAGAAAAAAGGAAGCGGAGTCTTTAAGTTTCCCTCAAGCGGCAAGAGATCGGATTAATAAAGACACTTCTGATTGAATGCTGTATTTAAATCATATATTTATTAATTATTTATATGCATATTTATTACGGTATTACACGGATATCGAACGACGCAGGGGGCACAGTCAAATCGTAATTAAATTTAACAAAGAATATCTCTCGAGCCCTTTTAATAATAATTATTATAGTTCCATGCTATCACACACACTAACAACAGACACACACACAAACACACACTCAAGTATTATGTAACTATAAATATATCTATATATATGTAAATGTATGTGTCTGTTTTGTCTGCCCAACTGTCTTGATCTGTCTGGTCTGTCTGTCTTTATAATGATGTTTCTTGTTGTAAACTGCTTTCGTTTAAACTTAGGCGAATAAAGAGAAATTTAGAAATAGTTGCAATTACTTTTTTACATACCACAATGATGTATAAATAATAAGGACTTTAAAACACTTAAATTAAGAAATGAAAACAAATCTACTTGTTCAGCTGCTTCATCGGTGGCTGTAATCAAAAATCAATGAAATTCTTGGATTAATCCCATAGTTAAGAGAATTTCCGGTTACTCACCAGCACGAAGACACGTTTGGGCAGTGCACGCTGGACGAGCTCGTCGAGCAGCACATTCTGGCTATCGTTCTTTTGCGGATCAGCCTTTGTGTTGTACTCCAGTGTCAGTACGGGCAGCTCCTGCCAGCCCACTTGAAGTGGGTATAAATTATAAACCAATTCCTTCTCATCGTAAGCCATAATAGAAACGTCAAGCTATAAAGATATAAGAGTTGTTAATTGTTAAGTAAGGAAAGCATTGGCTCTTAACCCACCTGCTTATGTCCAGAACATATAAAGTTATCCGACTTGCTGATGGATAGCGTGGCTATCAGGTGGAGCACATGCGTTGTGGGATTCTTTAGCACCACCTTAAAGGCCATGGGCATTTTGACAAACATCTTCTCCTCGATGGTGCAGTAAATGTTTAGCGGCGGCTCCGCAATGTCAAGGCCACTTATAATAAACTTGGATTCGATTTCCTCCTTGACACCAGGTCGTCTCCATCGTATGCAAAATACACCAAACTTGGGAATCGCTGCCGTTGCTGCTCCAGCAGGGTCCAGCGTGTAGACCCCTTTGATGAAGCCACGATGATGTCCAGTTGCCTGAATCGCCTCCAATGCTTTGTTAAATACAATTCGCATGCTCTTGGGTGCCTCCTGTCCAGCGACAGCTGTAACAACGCCATCATCAGCGCCACTGAGACTCAGTTTACCATCATCCGAGTGCATGGAGTTGGTCATGTTTCCCGCATTGGCCAACTGCAGTGCAGGGTTATTGCTGATGATGGTCATGGTAGTGGGTATCTTGGCTATTAGGCTCTTGCTCATGTATCCGCTCAGTGGAGCGGCAGGCACTGTAGGCAGAGCATCTCCAATGTTGCCTGCTGGAGGCAACTTTTGTTGACGACTTAAGAACTTATTGGCTACTCCCTCCTCGGACTTGGAACGCTCCATATCCCGAGCAGTGGTCCAATCCTGAAGCGTGGCGTTCGTGCGCAGCACAATGACACTCTCCAGCTGATCACCCGCTCGGTACTTGTTCGTATACTTCTTACGCTTAAAACTGTAGTTCGATTGCACTAAATTGTGATCCTGTGAAGAAATCTAAAGTTATAAACTGCATAAAAACAGGGATAGGCAGACACTTACACATATAAAGAAACTGTCCAGTATTTCCACTTCGTCCACAGCCAAGACCTCCGTATTGGCCCTCAGTAGGAAGTTCTCGCCACGATACACTTGACCCAATGGCCGCCGGTTAAGCGTATAGAAACGGGCACTAAACCTAAAATCAGCCACACATCTGACGGTTAAGATGTCCTCCCGTGACTTGCGCAACCGTGTCTCGTCTAGGTACTCGATCTGCACGGGACATATGGCTGTCACGCTGCTGCTTATGATCTTTACATGCTCCGGCGTTGTCTCCGAACTGTTGGGTGTTGTGGCTGTAGTACCTACTGCTGCTCCACTAGTGCCAGCACCGCGATCCACATCGAGAGTGTAGCTGAGTCTTTGCAGTAGTTTGATCACCGTCTCCACCAGGCTGAAGATGTAATAGGTCGCCGTATTGCTGCCTTGTCCAGACAATTCACCCACATCGATCTGGATCTGGGAGTGCAGCTTCTGACGTCCAGTGGATACATCAGTGGTAAGGAATACTGTAAAGACAAGTTTAAATGTGGAACTGTTTACAACATTTGTAGAAATTGGTACATTTTCAAGAAAAACTCAGGTTCCACTTTGTGGATTCTAAGTGGGGTAGCAAGTACAAAGCTGTGTGTAAATAGTGTTCACAGGTGTTTTGTGTGTGTTTCAGTGCTCGTGTAAAAACAACTCCAAACTTGTTGGGTAAGGTCAGTTACGCGACTTTGGGGGTCTCTTGGAGTAGCTATATAAATGGCTTGTAGTTATTGCGCGACTTTAGTCGTTTAATGGATTATAACACGAGCTGGATAAGATCAGACTGGATATGAGGATTATTTTATTGCTGCTCGGATATTTGGTTGCCCTAGCTCACACCGAGATGAACCTAAAAAGAATCCGTCGTGTGGTGGGCGGTCAGCGTATTGAGGTGAATCTGCAACCGCATATGGTGAATATCAGACGACGTGGTGACTTCCGGTGTGGTGGCTCTCTGGTCACACCACGTTGCGTGCTCACCGCCGCCCACTGCATGCATGAAGAGGAGGAGCACAAGCCCTCGGACTATGTGGTGCGTGGAGGAGTCTCCTATCTCAGGGACATGCGTAATGCTCGCTTTGTAAAACGCATTCTCCTGCCCAGTGCTTACAATCACACCACTCTGGATAACGATGTGGCGCTGTTGCAGCTGCTTAATCCTCTTCAGGGACTACACATAGCACCCATTGCGCTAGCCAGTCAACCTGCAAGTCCAGGCAGCTATGTGCGCATCTCTGGCTGGGGATTAACCAACGAGAATTACATGCAACTGCCCAATCAGCTGCACAGTGTTCAGGTGCAGGTGTTATCCCAAAAGGATTGTCAAAAACTCTATCGAGGCTATAGGAATTTAACAGAAAACATGTTCTGTGCCTACGTACCCGGCTCTAAAGACGCCTGTGAGGCGGACTCCGGCGGACCTGCTGTCAATTCCGATGGCGAACTGCTGGGCATTGTCTCCTGGGGCAAAGCGAAGCGTTGTGCCCACAGGGACAGTCCCGGAGTCTACACAAGTGTGCCCCATCTAAGCGATTGGATAATGGATAACATGGACAGATATTGTTACTAGCCAAGTTTATAGAATAAGCCCAGAGCCATTGAGTATTAAACCAAAAACTAAAGTTTAAGTTTAAAGAATAAAAATAGCTTTCATTCAAGATCAAACAATTTCATAATACCAAAATAGTTTAGTAACCAAAGTTCAGAGTTATTGCATTTAGCTAACATGTGTCTTTGCTGACGTACCTCGGGTTTTAAGCAAGGTTTTTAATAGCATATTCAAGCAGTTTCCATTGTGCAGAGATGTTTGCACAGTTGTCTTTGCCAAACGGTTTTATTTTTGCCAAATTCGCGTGCATAAAAGCCGTGCCAAGGTTGAGCCACAGACACTTAACAGCCAAGATGCGTTGCCGTTGGTTATGCCTGATATTTGTTATAGTTCTGCTGAATCTATTAGCATATTCGGCTGCTCAAAGGACACGCACTGGGCAACGCAGCGTCAGAAGAAAGAGTAGTAGTGGAAATCAAGTCCAAGCGCGTATTGTAGACAGCGGTAGCAGCAGTAGTGGGAGCAGCTCTGGCAGTAGCAGCACTACTTCCACAAGGGTTCGGAACACCCGAAGAAATCGCGCCAGACGCAACGCTAGAAGTAATCGAAGCTTGAGACGAGCCAATCGCATCAGAAACCGAAGTACCAGCCGAAATGCAACAAGTTCCTCACGTGCTGCAACAAGTTCCTCGGCTGCTGCCTCTACCAAAATCGTAGACAACACGGCCACGGCAAAGATCGAGGGCGGTTCGAGGGCAAACATTGCCAACTGGCCTTTTATGATGCAAGTGCTTCGAAACTCGTCTACCTGCGGTGGAACCTTAATTGCTCGTCGCTGGGTTATGACAGCCGCCCACTGTGTCTCTGGCTATACTATAGCGAACTTCCGAATAATCGGTGGAACCGCACGACTTAACGGCACTGGCGTCGAAAGAACCGTCACCTTTGCGGCAATTGGTCCTAGATACACCTCCAGGAGGATGAACATGGATATAGCGCTACTGAAGCTCAATGACACAATGACTGGTACGAATATTGCAGTTATTCCGTTGGCTAGACGAAGGCCACGAGCTGGAGTCCGGGTACGTATCGCTGGCTGGGGATCCGTCCAAGAGGGTGGCAGTACTGTGAACTACTTGAGAAATACGACAGTGCCCGTTGTCGCCCAGTCAACATGTTCAAGAGAATACCAGGGTGTGGCGACTATTACCCCCTACATGATATGTGCCGGCGAGACGGGTAAGGATACATGCAGTGGAGATTCTGGAGGACCTGCCGTAAGGAATGGAAGAGTAGTTGGCATCACTTCCTTTGGCGTCGGCTGTGGCCGTGCTGGTCGACCTGGCATTTACGGAAACGTCGCAAGGATGAGATCATGGATAAGAAGAATAATAGCAAACAACTAAACTGTTATCAAATGTTATAAATATTCACTAAAATTGAGATACTTTGGAAAGCACTTTGTCTGTTTTGTTGGGTCGCGCGGGGAAAAAGAGTTTCAAAGATTAAATAATTCAATTTAAGAGAGCATTTTCTACTCAACCTGAGTTACTCTTGGGCTAAAAATAATTCTCTTGAGTAGATAATCCAAAAATAAAACTCTACTTTGTTTACCACACTAGTTATGAGTTTTGGCCGGAAACATTTGTGTAAATGTTGATGCGGAATTCCGCACAGATTTCTTTAAGCCCAAGCAACACTATAAATACGCTGCTACACACCCACAGTTAATTAGTTCTTCCCGATTCCCAAGATGACTCTCAGCCACATACTTTCTGCAGTCTTGGTAACACTGTTCTTGGTCAACAAGGCCGATGGACAAGATCAGCTGGATATGGCTCGCATTATTGGTGGCTTTACGACGAACATTAGGTATTTGAAATATCTGGTGCAGGTTTCTTTGAAAGATGAAATCTGTGGTGGTTCACTGGTAGCTCCTCGCTGGGTCATAACTGCAGCTCATTGTGTCATCAATAAGCAACCGAGTGATGTTCGTGTCATTGGTGGCACATCTGTGCAAGGCGATCAAAATGGCATCAGTAGAACGGTGGATCTTATTGTCATTCCTACTGATTTTAGCATGAAAACAATGAACATGGATGTGGCAGCTTTGCGTCTCACTCAGGACTTGACTGGCACCAATGTGGAGACCATTAGACTGGCTTCTGTAACCGCACCGACTGGCAAGCTGGTTTTGGTTTCCGGCTGGGGTGTGGTTACAACCAAATCCCCACAAACAGCACAGCAGGTGCACAGTGTCCTTGTGCCCGTGTGGTCCAAGTCAGCCTGTCGCTCCTCCTATCGTGGCAAATATCACATTACACGCTCCATGGTGTGTGCCGGCAAGCAGTATAAACGTGATTCCTGCAACGGTGACTCCGGTGGACCAATGGTCTACAATAATGAGCTCGTGGGCATTGTCTCCTTTGGCTTCGAGTGTGCCAGTCAATTGCCTGGCGTCTACACCAGCGTTCCGGCTATTAGAAGATGGTTCCTGGAGACTATAGCCGAGTATTCCTAGTTTTATTTCTTTTATTTTGTAAGTAAATCAATTTAGAAACCACTGTTATTCCACGTAGTCCTGTGACTATTTCTTATCATTTAAGGTAATAAAAATTTGTTAAAAATTACGATATGAGCTTTGTGAGCATATTAAGAGCCCTGAAACTCTTACATAATTCTCCCTAGAAATTGTGTGACATTTTCTAAATTTATGGAAACATTTGCCACTGGAATTCGTCTTTAAGTTCGCTTATCTGACTTTAATTAGTTGTGGAATGTTCCAAACCTCAGGCTATATAAGACTTAGACACTCCTACACTTAGCTTAGTTGAAATGTTCTTAAAGTTCTTGGCCTGGCTGACACTTGTGCAGCTGTTGGACGCCGCGCCCAACAAGGATTTAGGCAGAATCTACGCAGGCAAAACTGTGTCCATAGAGGATTATCCATTTCTGGTGAATCTGCGGCGTGGCAATAGCTTTAAGTGCAGTGGACAGCTCATTTCGCCAAGTTGTGTGTTAACGGCTGCCCACTGCCTGGAGAATCGTCCACAGGTGCACGATTTGTTTGTGCATGCCCAGCAGCAATGCCTGGAAGATATCTCGCCGCTGCCACATGTGCGCCAAGCCTGGTACTCCTTGGTATCAAATCAGTATGGAGCTAATAGATACGACTCGGATATAGCCATTATTAAACTCCGTGAACCCTTCGACATTGCCGGCAATGCGAGCACTATTCGAGTCGATTTCAATGAACTGTCGGAGCAGTCGAGTCTCACCATCGTGGGCTGGGGACAAACCGGAGGCGGTTCAAATCGGAATCAGTGCCTCCAGGGTACCAATGTAACCCTGCTAAATCGACGCGAGTGTTTTCAGCGTTTGGGTAAATACAGTCAATTCACGAAGAACATGTTCTGTGCACTGGGTAAAAATAAATCCGATGCTTGTGATGGTGACTCTGGTGGACCTGTGCTATACCATGGACGCACTGCTGGAATTGCGTCCTGGGGCCTTGGCTGTGGCGAGGGTTATCCCGGTGTCTACACGCGTATCAGCAGTCTTTCAATGACCGTCTTTATAAAGAGCATTTTGGAAAGCCATTGCTAATAGTCTTAAGTTATTTTCTAATCAGTTTAATTATATTTTAAACAAACACTCAAATATTTTTCATGATTTTAAACACACAAAGGATGAACTCAACCTTGGGGTTCTCAACTGGTTCACGCAAAACACATATTAAGCTTACATCGCAGATACGAACTCTCATTCCATTTAAGTTTAGACGATATTTGAATCCACGTTTATGCAGTTTCATTCTTTTATCATGCCTGAACTGGCTCTAATTCGAATTGTAATATCTATTTAATGATATTACAATTCAAGTGAGATTCATTTTGATGCAATTACCGATGTTTATTGACACAGAGCGTTCAAATTGAAGTTGCATTTGCCTGTTAAACACATACATTTTAGTTAGAGCACGTCATGAGCTGGTTGTGGTTGTTTTGGCTGCACTGCATCGTGACTAGTGGTGTGTATGGCCAGCGGATTGTGGGTGGCCAGGAGACAAGCATTGCGGAAGTCCCATACTTGGTTTACCTGCGACAAAGTGGCAGATTCATTTGCGGTGGATCTCTGCTCACGGCGAGGAGTGTGCTCAGTGCTGCTCACTGTGTGTATGGTGGCAAGGCGAAGGATTACACGGTCCATGCGGGTGCCAGTCGATTGGAGTCAACAGCTCCAGTTGTGCGAAGCGTTTCCAACTTTTACATGGCTTCGGATTACAATCCCAGCAATTTCGACATGGATGTGGCCATACTGCAGTTGTCCTCGCCAGCTGCGCTGTCTGCCAATCAAGTGGCTACAATAGCGCCCTGTCGTAGTCCTCCCTCCAGCAATGCCTATGTTCGCATCAGCGGCTGGGGTGTCACCAAGGAGAATGGTCGCGATCCAGCTGCCCAGGTGCGTACTACCAATGTCCGTGTGTTGTCTCGGCAGGAGTGCCAACTGTCCTACACTGGCCAGGCACAGATCAGCGATTCCATGCTCTGCGCCGCCATTCGTGGTGTTAAAGACTCCTGTTCCGGTGACTCGGGTGGTCCATTGGTCTATCGCGGTCAAGTCTGTGGCATTGTCTCCTGGGGATTTGGCTGTGGACGTGCTGCTTATCCGGGTGTCTACACAAATGTCGCCAGTCCACGAGTTTATAAATTCATTGAGCAAACTCTAAGAAAACTTTAGACTTAATCGATGTTGATTCCGATTCATCCAGCTCATAATAAATCACTTTTCCAATAAGTGTTTAATAACTTTGTTCCAAAAACATGTCATCAATGATATTTAAGCAATTCTTTTTAACTTTTTTTTTACGTTATTGTAATTACCGAAGCAAACAGCGATTATTACCAATTATTCGAGTCGTTGGCTTTTAAATAATTTTATGGTAAAATATCAACTTTGATCTGCATCATCGATCGATGTGTGAACTCAATTAATGTGGAAGTGTTGGGTTAATTTGGAAGACTTGGAGTTACTCTATAGGCAAACTCTTGATCATAACTTTCAGTGTCTTAACTCTTTTTCATGTTCGTCATAATTCAGAGAACACAAAGGGAACCTGTCAAAGTAATTATAGTATCTAATTTTCGAAACACCCTCTTTTATTATTGTCTAATAATTACAGAGTATACAAAAAGGCGGGAGTTATGAACCCAATCTAAGCACAAGGTCAAAACTCCACAAATATCAGAGCAAACAAAAGTTTGATGTATCTGGATTATGAGTTTTTAGTGCTGTTACACTTTCGATGAAAGATAGAACAGCAACAAAATGAATTATAACTAATAATTATTTTATTTCTACAACAAAACAATTTTATAATTGTTTCCTCAAATGTGGGAGCACTTAAGCCCAAAACGTTCCACATAAACATTTAGTAGTATTTATTGAGCCGAGAGCAAACAAACGCGCGAGCCGTGTCGGAACTGAAATCGGTTACAGCTCTCAAATTATAATACCAAAGATTGTTAATAGCTCTATTTGGACAGGTGGATTCACCTGGGTAGGAAACGCGTCAACGTTAAAGCAGCGTATGAAGTAAATATTTGCTTATACAAAGTACTATGTGCGGCAACATCTGTTATCGTTATCATTCTTGGTCTTGTTGATGTTAAACCAATGCAAACGGTTTTTGTGCTTTTGCTCCTGCTTTGGCTGATCTCTGGCAAGGTCAACTCTACCCCCACAGCAAATGAGGCGGGTGCTCGCATTGTGGGCGGTATCCCGGTGGACATCAGCACAATACCTTATTTAATTAATCTACGCGTTAATGGCGCCTTTATTTGCGGCGGATCATTGATTACACCGCTACATGTGGTCACTGCCGCCCACTGTGTCAAGGGTATCTCAGCTGCAAGATTCCAGGTGGTTGGCGGAGCCACACTCCTAACGGATGCGGGTGTTCGTAGAGGTGTGGCCAAGGTGTATACACCCAAAGCATATAATACGCTAACTTTGAGTTCGGATGTCGCTGTGCTAAAGCTAAAATCTCCCCTTGAGGGTCCCAATATTGCCACGATTCCGCTATGCAACTCCAGCTGGAAGGCTGGCGAACTGATAAAGGTCTCCGGCTGGGGGCAAGTCACAGAGGGCAGCAAAACCGTTTCACAGCATGTACGCAGCATAGAAGTCGCGTTGATCACACGCAGTAGCTGCACAAAACAGTATAAGTTCCGTGGAACAATTAGCACCACCATGTTCTGTGCCTCGGTAGCGGGAGTTAAGGATGCCTGCGATGGCGACTCTGGAGGTCCAGCCGTCTACCAAGGGCAGTTGTGCGGCATTGTCTCTTGGGGCATTGGATGTGCACGACGGAATTCTCCTGGTGTATACACAAGTGTCAAGACTGTTCGAAGTTTTATCGACAAGGCTTTGAAATTATAGCCAATGTATCAATTTTGTCCACTAAGAATATAATAACTATTCTCCCACTGTGCAACTTGTCACACAATGATACTGTTCGCTGGTGCAGTGCGAACCGCTGTTAGTTAACAGTTAATGTTAAGTTAGAAGCTCATTTACGCGGTGTACAATTTAACGTTTGCAGTTTATGTTTAAGCTAGCATCTTCTTTACAGAGCGCATAATTTAGCATTTAGAGTTTATGTTAAGTTAAAATCGGTTTAACATAGCACGCATTCATGATTTCTCTACTAGATTTAAGTATTAGAACACTCCACTTACCGCTATTGCGCAGCTCCAATGGTACGCTGATGTGCACGCCCACATTCTGGAGATAAACATTGTAGGGATTGCTAATTGTGGTCACCACGGGATAGTATTCATTAACGAGCATTGTTGTTGCTGCTTTTGATGGGGATTCATTTAGAACATGTCCAAGATTCGTTTGCGTGCTCAAATGAAAACTGCAATAGAAATTCAGCAGAGCGTTAAATGAATGTCATAGCAATTAATTCTAGGCTTCCTGTACGAAGCGATTTGACCTACGTGGGCGCAATATAGCAAATGGGATTGATTGTAACATTATCATCGAGATCGCGACTGCGCGTGTGATGCCGGAATGGTTGACGTGTATAGTTGGCGCTGCACGTGAGCAGTGCTCCAATCTGCTCAGTGCCCATGTGCGCCTCCAGTCTCACAATTCTCAGCTGCGTGTTCTCGTTAAACTGATGCGCCTCCGTGCTGCACAGCAGTTGATAGTAACAACCCGGCTCTAATCTCATGTTCTTCTCATACGTTTTGAGCTCCAGTTGTTCGCTTTGCTCGGGACTCTGCTGCTTTCTCAGTTGCAACAGATTGGGGAAGCATAGGTATTTGAGGGCCTCCAGTTTGTAGCTGTTCTGGGGGTTACTTGCATCGGCGAGCAGCACATGGAAGTTGCGAATTCGCAATGGTACATCAGTAAGAACACTAAATGAGGTTTCGGTAATTAGTATATATAACAGCTGAATAGTAACAAGAACGCACCGCACTATGAGATGCAACTGTAAGACATCGTTGTTGTTCAGTTGAACCTGTTGGAATGTTGCGCAGAGTTCTAGCACATCGCTGACCTTATCTAAATCGATTTGAATCGGTGACTTTACGCTGGACAGCGCCGTGTTCCAAAGCGCTTGATTTTCAGGCGTTAATTGAGTTTGTGGCATTGGAGGCACACTTTGAAAGACCTGCCACAGGTTTTCCAGTAGTAGCACTCGATCCTTTTGCTCGCCCGGATGACGCAGTGAGAGTGCCTCAATGCTGCAGGAAATATAATCTGCCACTGAGGCAGATAGCAGCGCACAGCGCAGAGTCTTTAAAAGCACATCACTGAAAATAGTTGACCACTTCTCCTCTCGGTAGTCTGGCAGCATTAGCGAGTAGAGACTGTAGAGTATGTTCCTTAGTTAATGGAATTGCAAATAAAAATTAAGTTACTTACGTCAATGCCTTGGCATGATCGCCGCTTAGTAGATACTCTTCGGCCATATCAATGGCCAGTTTCTTGCGAAACCTTAAGCACTTGTAGATTTTAAACTGGGCCATGGCCTGACTCAGTAGTGCTATAATAGCCGCTGAATGATTAAAGCTGCGTTCAAGCTCGCACAATTGAACATTAACCTGCTGCTCAGCAACAGGATCACCTGCTTTTACAGCCCGTATGCCAAAGAATTCGGTATACAAGTTGGACTGTATTTGACTGGCTGAGGATGCATCAGTTGGGCTAAGATTGGAGCTTAACAAGGCGACACTGGCCTGTTGAGCGGCTTCCCGTCGCTTTATCACATACTCGGCGGCCTTTTGGTAGTAAATACCTGGATGTTGGACCTGCAGTGCCGGCAAACCATTTTTGATGGCCTCACAGAAGAGTTCCGCAAACACAGAGTGCCTAAGCGTGGATAATAGGCTAAAATAATACTCTGGAGATTGAGTTCGAGGTGTCACTTACTGCGTACTTAACCACGCGTGATGCTCAAAGGCCAAATCCTTAAAGCCCACGCGACTCTTGTACTTCTCAATGTGTATAATAAACTGATTAATGGAATCCCTCGGAGTTTTCAGCTTAAACATTAAACGACACATTTTGTAATTCAGAAAACCGGCAATCGTTTTTATTTCCATGCAGTTCCCATCATTCATTCGTATTTCATCCAGGTTTGCGTAGGCTTGAAAGTAATGTCTGCAAATAGAATTGATTAATAAATTGTTATCTTTTATATTTTAAACTGGTTTACTTTTGTGCCGTACTAAAGTCCTGCCGCATTTCCGCCACGAAGCCTAACTTAAACTGATGACGGATCTTGAGGGTTGTGTGCGCTGCCGACAACTGATCACGATGCGTTCTGACACGTTTGGACATAAGGGCATAGTAGGATTGGGCCATGTCTAAAAAGGCCGACTCAAGTCTCAGTGTATAGCCCATGAGATGTTCCGTGTGTGGCAATAAAAACAACATTTTACTGGTAATTCCACAAGCGGTTGTCAAGCTGGCAGCACGTTCTGCTGCTAACATATCCTCACCGGGAGGTAGTGGTGCCGCCTTCTGGAGTAGTACCAAGCAAAGCCTGGTGTTACGTTCCTGCAGGGCATTCTTCAAAGCCTGCACAATTGCAGCGCATTGCACTTGTTTTTCTGTCCACTGACTATCGTTCCATTCTATGTCCTGGAATAGAACCACTACTGATGGGAGCACATGTAAATGCTTTAACATCCAATTACGCTTGAGTATGCCCTTCGGGTGATACCACTCATAGGAAACGCGCTTTGGTTTCGCAACCGGGAACTCATAGTTGGGAGGTAGTAGTTTGTATTGCACGGCTGCACGATCCCTGTCCCTATCCGCAGGTTTCCGTTGCAGAGTACCGCTAAACGCATCCCAAATGGCTTTGTGGACACTTTGATGGGCGACATCCAATCCACAGAAGCCAATCAGCGGTTGTGGAATCACGAGCAGCTCAGACGGCAAAGTGGTGCCATCAATCGTCATAGTTTTGTATGTGTGTGTGTGTAATATATGTTATTACCCTCCTGCACACTGCTTACAAACTGTATCCCAAGGCCTGAGCACTGGTTGGTTGTTGGTTGTAAGTTATACGTTTCTAACACCACTCAGTGCGCTTGACATCAATTCTTGTGCGATTTGTGTGCTGATATTTCCTGAATTTCTCAAATTTTACGTTTTTGGATGTAAATAAACGCCGCCCAGAAAATGCAATTCGCAATCAGCTGTAGTTGTACGTAAGCTAGTAATCGTTATCGTTTCGGGCTCCGATAATCGCAGTGTCGTGCAACCCTGGGTGTAACTGTCACACACACGCACGAACTGTCAGTGGCTTCGGCTTCTTTATACGTGTCGCGCTACGTACTTTCACATTCGCTTTGTTATTTTCAATCAGAACGCAGGTGTGTTTTTTGTGTGTTTAGCAACGGATTGACAATTTATACATTGCATTTTGTTCTTGATTTTTACAGTGCATCCTGTGCCACTACGCAGTAAACACAAAAAATGGCTCCACCACAGAGAATGCGCGTCGCTAACGAAAAGGCCAGCAAATATGTGACAATGCGTGGCAATGTACCCAAATCCTCGGTATGTTTTTAAATCTTAACAAACTTGGGATGCATGCAACTTGAGTCAGAGATTACTGCATTATTTAAAATGCAACAGTAGCGACAACAATGAGTTAATAGCCCGCACGCGCCATTCAGTCAATAAGTCAATAGCAAAAAGTGCCACGCCGTCATTGATTTTATTGTTGCTGCATGTGTATATGTGCGCGTGTGTGTATGTGTGATAGTTGATTTGGACATATGTATTGGTGCCAATGTTATCGCTGCTTTGCTGATCTGGTCATTTCAAATCAAGTTGTTTATCTCAAAAACGAGAGCCACTTTTAATTTCTTTATTTTGCAAATATTTTTCAGAAAACGAAAGAAGGACAATACCCCGTAGGTCCCTGGCTCTTGGCACTGTTCATCTTTGTTGTATGTGGATCAGCGATTTTCCAAATCATACAGTCGATTCGGGCTGCGTAAATTGGAGCAGCTAATACAACAACAGCAACATTTAAAGATTTAAACAATAAGCTCAGCACACACACTCAAAACGCAGGTCTGACTTTCTTTCTCCCCCCTCCATACATCTTTCGTAATTGAACTATCCCGGCATTATGTGCAACGTCTGCAGAGATTTACCTCCACGACAACTTGGCTTTCCAGTTCATTGAATTATATTGTATGCAATATGTATATTTCTATACACATACAAAATTTAAGTCCATATTTGTATTTTTTATTAATAATTAAGCTTTAAAACCGAACATTAAGTGCGTCTATATATTGTAAAAGCATTCCTGCGAACCGCTCCGCACATTAACAACTTAATTGCTGATTGTGCAAAGAATAGGCACAAAATTTAGAAATAATTGCATTTTTAGATGCTTTTGCAGCAGTTTGAAACATGCAAGTGTTTAAGCGTTGTTTTCGGATACGACGACGATTAGAAAAGAAGAAAACTACATGAATAATAAAAAATATATATGATAATTTTTTACCTAAAAAAGTTGTTTCTCTAAATATCCGCAGATTTGTTTATAACAGATTCAAAAAGATTCTCGAAACGTTGAAATTCCCAAAACACCATTTGGAAATGTTTGTTTTGCATCCCTGGTTTGTCGTATCTCTAATGAAGCCCATACACGTTACGATATGTTGATGCTCAACAAATGTTAATAACAGCAAAACACAAACTACCAACCGGTTGAGCATTTCAGACGTGTGTGACCCTCATGAACTTTTTTATAGCTGGTCACATTTGACAACAGTGCTATTGCTTTTGGTCAACAAATGTTAATAATAAAAATGAATGTGAAACTTTAATTTATTTAATTAAAATTCATATGCGGCGCATTTATACATCGACCTACGCACACATAATGTCAAAAAATAAGGGAAAAGCAAAAGCAGCATCTGCTGCTAATGCGACCACCGCTGCACCGCCCATTGTCGACACGCCGGTCACAGTGGACAAAAGTGGCAATATTGCGATTAAAATACTGGCAAAACCTGGTGCTAAACATAACGGAATTACCGACATAAGCCTAGATGGTGTTGGTGTCCAGATTGCAGCCCCACCAAGCGAAGGAGAAGCTAACGCCGAACTGGTCAAATTCTTGTCGAAAGTGTTAGGGCTGCGGAAAAGCGATGTGTCCCTGGATAAGGGCTCCCGTTCCCGCAACAAAGTGATACTCATCAGCAAAGGCGTCTCCACAGTGGAGACCATCGAGCAACTTCTGCGAAAGGAATGCGACTCATAAAGACCCCAACTGTTTCATACCCAAGAAAAATAAAGAAAAATCTCATTGATTTTGTTTTTAAACACAATTTGCTTGTTTAATTACGTTTGTTTATCATCGATCATCCAAACTTATTACATATTCTGTTTAATATCTAGTGTATGTAGTCTTTGTATTTTGTTTTTCATTACATAAATTACTTGGATTCTAAATTAGAAATTTCTTATAAACGACAACTGCTCTTAGTGAATGTATTTTGTTGATCCTAACATGTTTTAGTGTTTAAGTGAGTTTAAGCGTATTTCTGCCGCCTATAACGCGGCAAAACGTAAATACAAGTTACAAATGTAAACTGAATATTAAATAACTCTCTGTTGGTCAAATCAACACATGAAGCGGTTCCAACTAAGGAAATGAAATGTGATTAACTTCAAGTAATTTTGCATGTTATGTGTAGTGGTGGTGATGGGTGAGATTAGGTGTTGATTTTCTTTTGGTTTCATTGTTTAATCGACCTCCTCCATGTGGGATGCATCCTCGGTGTCCTCAACCAGGGATGGAGCATCACCAGCGCTCTGGGCATCTTCGGTGGTCATGGGCTCATCCTCATCGATGCCAAGACCCAGCTTGATCATGCGGTAGATACGGCTGGCATGCACCTGGGGACTATCCAGGGAGAATCCAGAGGACAGCAAAGAAGTCTCGAACAACAGAATGACCAGATCCTTGACAGCCTTATCGTTCTTATCGGCATCAGCCTTCTGGCGCAGAGTCTCAACAATTGGATGATCGGGATTGATTTCCAAATGCTTCTTGCCTGTCATGTAACCCATGGTGGAGGTATCACGAAGAGCCTGAGCCTTCATGATGCGCTCCATGTTGGCGGACCAACCGAACTGCGAGGTGACAATACAGCATGGAGAGTCGACCAAGCGGTTGGACACAACAACCTTCTCGACTTTGTTGTCCAAGATCGATTTCATCAGCTTGCACAGATTCTCGAACTTGGCCTTATCCTCCTCGCGCTTCTTCTTCTCGGCCTCATCCTCGGGCAACTCCAGACCCTCCTTGGTGACGGACACGAGCTGCTTGCCCTTGTATTCCTTCAGGTGCTGGATGACATACTCATCGATGGGTTCAGTCATGTAGACGACTTCGAAGCCACGGGCCTTGACACGCTCAACGAAGGCAGAATTGCTGACCTGATCCTTCGACTCGCCAGTGATGAAGTAGACATGCTTCTGGTTCTCCTTCATGCGGGACACGTAGTCAGCCAGGGAGCAGAAATCATCACCAGAGGCTGAGGTGTGGAAGCGCAAGAAATCGGCCAATTTGGCACGGTTGTTGCTATCCTCATGGACGCCCAATTTCAGGTTCTTGCTGAACTGCTCGTAGAACTTCTTGTAGTTCTCCTTGTCTTCTGTGAGCTCTTCAACCAGCTCCATGGTCTTCTTGACTAGATTCTTGCGGATAACCTTCAGGACCTTGTTTTGCTGCAACATCTCACGGGAAATGTTGAGGGGCAAATCCTCGGAATCGACAACACCCTTCATGAAGTTCAAGTAATCGGGGATGAGATCCTCGCAGTTGTCGCAGATGAACACACGGCGCACGTACAGTTTAATGTTGTTGCGCTTCTTCTGGTTCTCGAACAGATCGAAGGGAGTACGACGAGGAATGAAGAGCAGAGCACGGAACTCCAGCTGACCTTCAACCGAGAAGTGCTTGACAGCCAAATGATCTTCCCAGTCGTTGGTCAACGACTTATAGAACTCTCCGTATTCCTCCTGGGAAATATCATCGGGGTTGCGAGTCCAGATGGGCTTGGTCTTGTTAAGCTCCTCATCTTCGGTGTACTTTTCCTTGATGGTCTTCTTCTTCTTGCCGTCCTTGTCTTTCTTGTCGGCATCCTCATCCTCACCGACATCCTCAATCTTGGGCTCATCGGTATCCATCTCCTTCTTCTCATCACCTTCCTTCTTTTCATCATCAGCCTCATCATCGCTGACCTCCTTCTCACGCTCCTTCTCCACCAACAATTTGATGGGGTAGCCAATGAACTGGGAGTGCTTGTTGACGATCTCCTTGATCTTGCTCTCCTCCAGATAATCGGTCTGATCCTCCTTAATGAACAGGACGATCTTGGTACCACGGCCCAAAGGCTCAGAGTTGTCAGCGCGGACAGTGAATGAGCCACCGGCAGAGGACTCCCAGATGTACTGCTCATCATCGTTGTTCTTTGAGGTAACAGTGACCTTATCAGCCACCAAGTAGGCAGAGTAGAAACCCACACCAAACTGACCAATCATAGAAATATCGGCACCAGCCTGCAATGCCTCCATGAACGCCTTGGTGCCCGACTTGGCAATTGTGCCCAAGTTGTTGACCAAATCGGACTTGGTCATACCGATACCGGTATCAATGATGGTCAAAGTACCAGCAGTCTTGTTTGGGATGAGCTTAATGTACAGCTCCTTGCCAGAGTCCAGCTTGCTGGGATCCGTCAGCGATTCATAGCGGATCTTATCGAGAGCATCAGATGCGTTGGAAATCAATTCACGCAAGAAGATTTCTTTGTTCGAGTAGAATGTGTTGATGATCAACGACATAAGCTGAGCAATCTCAGCCTGGAATGCGAAGGTCTCAGTTTCTTCTGGCATCTGCAAAAACAAAAACAAAATTCAGTTAGAAAATAATTTAAAGACGTTTAAACGCTTGCATTAACTAATTGAACTCTGCACAAGGGTTCTTTGCCCTCTCCGCCATTTGCTTTCTACCCTCGCTCTCTAACAGGGATTTCGCATATTCATGCTTACTCACTCTCGCATGTACATACATGCATGCATACATAACTGATGTACACACTGTCTCTCTCTTGCGTATGGATGTATGTGTGCATGGGGTACATATCAACTTGGAAAAATCGAGAAGCGTTACCTTGCCAACAATGAAATAGGCGTCATCGCCAATTATTACAGAAATTCTTTTTTGAGTGTCTTATACAGTCAATGAATATTCACACGCTTACACACGATTATTAAGTTTGATAGAGTGCAAAAGAGAAAATATGCAAGCACGTGCAGAGTACTTAAGCGTGTAGATGTACGAAAGTATGTACATATGTACATTCGAAAATGCATACACACATAAACGTCTAGAAATTATTTATGTGCATCAAATGAACTGGCATGCCATAAATCAACATTTGGAAGCAATAAATCCAGAAAATTCGGTGGTGCTTTGCAGCCGGCATATTATCATAGAGTGACTCACAAACGCATAATTTAGAAGTTATCCGAGTTTCTGCACGTTTAAATTCGTAATTTCTGAATGAAACATGCAATTTGAGCACATTTACTAGAACTTTCTGCAATCGATATAATAACTGAAAGTATGTCAAGAACGCATCCTTCACACATACAATCGCACAGTCGCCATAATGACCCGATTTGCAGTTTATAAAACTACCCAAATAATGTTTCTAGCCGCGGATATGCAATAACTTACCTTGTTATTTTATGTTTCACAGAATTAACTTTAAAACAATAACTTTTCCAATTTTCTTTGGGCAGAAAATGAAATTCACTTTTATCGCTTAGCAGACACGCTCACCGCACGAATTTTTTTCAATACTGACAAGCCGGCAATGGCGTGCTGCGCCTTTTATAGGGGTGCACAAAATGCTACGAAACTTCTAGATGCTTCTAGAGACTTCTACTCCACAGGGCTACAATTTCCGGTTGTTACAACAGGGCTGCACAGAAAAATAATTCAGTGTTGCAGGCTGCTATAAAAAATTTAATATTCTAGAAAAAAACGTATAACGTTCTTTTTAAACTTTAAACTGAATTCTCAATTCCTCCTATATATTGTCAACAATTTATTTATAGTACTACACATCCAAGTTGTTATAATTTATTGTTTAAATCAATTTAAAAAAAATTTTTAACAAGGGAAAGAAAAATTCAATATACATAAACAAGAAGAAACTTTAATAAAATTCCAATTGTTATAACGATTAACAATTTCGTTCATTGTATATCGAACTTACAAAATAAAGTTCTTGAGCACTCGTGTTGTGTCGGCCTTATTATTGTAAACCCCCAAAAAACGCCAAGTACCGGCGGCTCTGCACAAAAATACTAAAGCCCGAAATCATAGGGCGAAAATAAATACTAATGGGAAATATTGCGTTTTAGTATATTTTATTTTGGTTGGTATTTACGTGTGACCGTTTGAAATATTAGTGGTATCTATTAGTACCAAAGCTAGCCGCACAGTTTATTGTTTTACTTTGAATACAATTGAAAACAAATTATTGTTTTGAATATGGGCGGAACTCGTTGTATTTTCCGCGACTGTCAAGTGTCAACGCAGCGCAATCCTAAAATGCATTTTTTTAAACTGCCTGTTAAGGATTCAGCTCGTCTTGAAGTCTGGCTCAAGAACTGTGGGAACGCTGAAATTTTAAATGTTGCCCGAGAGAAGCTAATAAATCGCGCTGTTTGCGCGCGTCACTTTCGCTATGAGTGTTTCATGAATTACAAGCTGGATAGACTTATTCCAAAACAGACTCCTACATTAGCACGCATCAGCAAGGAGTTGGCCTGGGATCTTGCCCATCTGGATGAAAATGGAGAAGCCACGATGGTCAAATTAACCATTCCTACAGAGCCCCACTTGATTCCGCCCCAGAACTTTGAGTGTCCTCTGGGATTCACAGAAGAGGCACGTTTTGGTCGCAAGTACTCAGGAAGAAGAAGTACTCCACCACGACCATTGCCACTGGATGAAATAAAGCGACAGAGAATTGAAGTGACAGAAGTCATTGAAAAGAAGGAGTTTGTTGAAGACTTAGCACCTGTAAAGACTTTTGAAACAGACAGCATTTCTATCAAACCAGAAAAACCAGATATAACGGGCACAAGTAGGCTCCCGTCAATGTCAGATGACATTGTTAAAGACCTGAAGCTTAAGTATGATCAGCTGAAGTCAAATTTTGATCAGCTCTCAGCGGAAAACGTATCCTTGAAAGAGTCCATGCTGAAACTAAAAGCTGAGCAAGGGACATCAAAGACCAATACCTCAGCTAGTTCCTTTCCTGCGCCACAAACGTCCTCCAAAACGCAACTATACAATGGAATCAAAAAATATCTTGGGCCTAGCATGGCGTCCCTAGTCCGCATGGAAATGTTTGGTGGCGGAGAGCGTGAGTGGAAGGAGGATGAGCGTGAGTTTGCCACGGAGCTACTTCAGCTGGGCGACAATGTCTACACGCACTGTGTTGATGAGTGGCGATTTCGATTGCCGTCGCTGCGAATGGCACGCAGTTGGTTGGAAACCACAAGTTCAGCTGAGGATGGTGGAGAGAATCTTTAAGACTGTTCAAAGTCTTCATTTGCAGAACAGAGGTTCGCGATGGCACTTATCTACAATTATCTCTAAACTGGCGTCTATTTTCGTGTGCTTTTCTTTGGGCATCAATGCTAAAATTTATGAATAACGCAAGAGACGAATCTTTATTTATTTACCTATTCTAATCTTTATGGTTATAATCCACTGACAACGATGTTTATAAATCACTTATGGCTTTGTATTAAAATGATCTTCAAAAAATTAAACTTAACATTCATAATTTGTTATCCTAACCGAAAAGACTTAAACATGAACGCTATTCTATCAGCTCTAGTCGTGAGTAAAAGTGCAAAGTCTTTTTAAATAATAATAATAATTTCATATTTATTTACTTAAGCTGGCACTGTTGCTCCCTGGAACTGTAAACAGTGACGGATCTAATTGCAACGACTGTTCACTAACTGGTTTGGTATACGTCTGCCTGGATGAATTCACATTTGGAGCGTGCTATAACACGCCATTCGTTGATCCCGACTCTATAACAAAATGTCCCAGTGGATATTATTGCGATATAAACGATGGTATCTTCTGTTCCGATTCGACCACATCAACTGTAATTTATGAAAACCTCTTCAAAACTCCAAGATTTGAAATGTTTGAATTTTTTTTAGCCCTCGTGTGTGCCTCATTTAACGACGGAATCGTCTACTGATTCATCAACCGACTCGTCAACGGAGTCATCAACTGAATCGACTACAGAATCTTCTCCTGAGTCGTCTACAGATACCTCAACGGACGATACTGGTTCGTCTACAGATTCTTCCACTGAGTCGTCTACCGATTCATCTACAGAGTCTTCTACTGAGTCGTCTACAGATTCTTCCACGGATTCATCTACAGATACCTCAACGGACGATACTGAATCGTCTACAGATTCTTCCACTGAGTCGTCTACCGATTCATCTACTGAGTCTTCTACTGAGTCGTCTACAGATTCTTCCACTGATTCATCTACAGATACCTCAACGGACGATACTGAATCGTCTACAGATTCTTCCACTGAGTCGTCTACCGATTCATCTACTGAGTCTTCTACTGAGTCGTCTACAGATTCTTCCACGGATTCATCTACAGATACCTCAACGGACGATACTGAATCGTCTACAGATTCTTCCACTGAGTCGTCTACCGATTCATCTACTGAGTCTTCTACTGAGTCGTCTACAGATTCTTCCACGGATTCATCTACAGATACCTCAACGGACGATACTAAATCGTCTACAGATTCTTCCACTGAGTCGTCAACCGAGTCATCCACTGAGTCTTCTACGGAGCCGTCTACCGATTCTTCCACTGAGTCGTCTACAGAGTCATCAACAGATTCGTCAACAGAACCGTCTTCGCCAGAAACAACGACTCAGTTGCCAGAAACGAATCCAGATAAATACTGCGGCGATCTAAATAAAACGGGATATTTCCGAGTGTCTTATGATTCTACATGTAAACAGTAAGTAGACCCTCTATTATACCTTTATATAATACATTAATATTATTATTGTATATAGATATGTTTATTGTTATATGTTGTCCGGAGAGTTAATGGGTTGGCTCTATTACTGCAATACGAACGAGTTTTACGACTCAACGACAAGTCGCTGCGTGAAAACAAGACCCTCTGATTGCTAAACGAAATATTGTACCAAAAATCTGTTATGTAAATAAATTTGTATCCAGAATTACTTATACAAAGTTTTTTTTTTGCTGTTCAGTTTATTGTTTATTACGTTTTCATTTATTCCTTTTAAATTGGGAACAAAAGTTTAGTTATTGAACAACACATATTTTACCATTAAAATAAGTTGGTTTCTTATTAACTTTGTTACAGACTTCTACTTCTCCCCAACCGTTAAAGCAAGTGATAAATCTAAAAAATGTTCGAAAAATTTAAAATTGTTAAGAATTTTCAATGAATCTTAAAGACACGTACGTTTTGTTTGTGGGATCACTTTCGTTTGTATAAGGTCCATTGTCCCTTGAGGCGCAGAATAGTCTGAAATCCGTATCTTCCGCAGGTGGAGCAATGTCTCCAGACTTACAGACGGGCTTGTATCCCTCGGCTTCTGGGTAACAAATGAACTTTTCGCCCGTGCACGTGTAACCCAATGGACAGGTTATAATCTCACTAGTGGCCTTACCTAGAAGGAATTTAGATTTCTCTTAAAGCTCTGAATAATAATAACAATAATCCGCAATTTTTACCTTTCAAGCATATCGAATAGGTGTTCTCGCTGTGACAGGCAGCTTTACCTGACTGGCAAACATCGCAAGTAGCATCCAAGTACTCCAAAAGAAGCTTGAAGAAAATTGTAGAAAACTTGGGTTGTTGTTGAAAGATATATTCCAGCTTTGAGTTACCAGTATCATCAGTAGCTTTAACCACATCTTGTTGTGCTCTCGAACAATTAATACTTCAAACTGAACTGTCTAGCCATTTTATAGCAATAATTTATCTCTGATAGACGTCCTATCTTTGCCAAAATATTTACGATATTGTTTATATTTTTTCTTTTATTCAAAGATATAGACTTAGCACACATGATAAGCTTCATAGTTGCCAAAAATAGCATAATCCCGCACGTGGAGTCACCTACGATGGGAATGCCAATCCAGATTCTATTTGGGTTTGACTGTTTTTTAAATAAAAAAATTTATACGAAATACCAGTCTTATCACTGGTATTCAGAACTAAGCCAGAGTCAACAATAAGAATTCTTCTGAGAATCGTAAAGCGTTTTTTTTCGGTTGATTAGAATTTAACGAGATTTTTAAGCAAAGTGCAAAGTTTACTCTTGCCTTTGCAAACATTTTTCGAATGGTAAAAAAGTGTTTTGAATTTGTGCATATTTATTAAATGTATTTTTATACATTAATGACAGTTACGAATTACTTTAGTTACAAAATTCTGGCTTCTCAACAACACAATGAACACCATTAAAATAGGTTTCTCGCTTTTTAACATTCTGGCAGATTTCAAGCATCCCTCTTCCTCTGTAGCACTCAATAAAGCTGAAAATATAGAAACATATATTAAAAGTAAATATAGATATGAAACTTGGTCTAATTCTTGGAACACTTACGTTTTGCATGTTGGATCCATTTTGTTAGCGTAACTCCCATCGCCTTGAGTTGTGCAGAATGTATTTAAGTCCGTAACTGAGTCTCCGGATTTACAGATGGGCTGGTATCCCTCAGCTTCTAGGTAGCAAATCTGCTCCTCGCCCGTGCACGTGAAACCAGAAGGACACGTGAAAATTTTACCATTTGGCTTACCTAAAGGAGTAGTGGATTTCTATTAATGAACTGGATCCTAATAGGGTATTTATCATATTTACTGTCGAAACATAGCGAAAAGGTGTTCTCGCTGTGACAGGCTGCTCTTCCAAGCTGACAAACATCACAGCTGGCATCCAAGTAAGCCACAAGGAGCTTAAAGCATATCAAGTTTGAATTTTGATAAACCTTTAATGGTTTATGTGCTTACCAGAGTTATGAGTAGCTTCAACCACATCTTGTTGTGCTCGCTGACAACTAATACTTCAAACTCAACTGTTGGGCCATTCTATAGTAACATTTTATCTATGACCAGCATATTATCTTAGTCGACGGATTTACTAATCATGGTTTATTTTTTTTGGCTCACTAGATAAATCCCAAACTTCCTGAAAAGTCCATAATCTCTTATGGCGTAGCGGCTCTAAAATCTTATTTTTATCCATTCAAAAAGTATTCTTTACTGTTTATTTATTTAAAAAAAAATTATTGACATTCTACTTAAGCCATAATTTAGGTACAAAAGTCTGGTTTTTCTGGTTCACATTTCTTGCCATTAAAATAAGTTTCTTTCTTGTTAGTTTTCTGGCAGTCTTCTATAGTCCCGCTTCCACTCCAGCACTCAATATAGCTGAAAATATATTAACAGGTATAAACAAGTGCAGAAGAATAAGAATCTAGGTCTGCTTTCTGTAACACTTACCTTTTACAAGTTGGATCACTTTCGTTTGTATAAGATCCGTCACCGTTTTTACTGCAGAAGTTCTTGTAATCTGTATCAACTGGAGTTGTGCCACCGGGTGTAGTGACTCCTGGCGTCGTGACTCCTGGCGTCGTGACTCCTGGCGTCGTGACTCCTGGCGTCGTGACTCCTGGCGTTGTATCTTCTGGTGTTGTATCATCTGGCGTCGTATCTTCCTGGGTTGTGGGTTGGTCTGTCGTCGTGTCTTCTGGCGTGCTCGTTGGAGTTGGAGCTATATATCCGGATTTACAGATGGGCTTGTAACCATCCGCTTCTGGATAGCAAATGAATTTTTCTCCCGTGCAAGTGTAACCAACTGGACAGGGCGTAATTTTCCACATAGGTTCGCCTAGAAACGAAAACAGTTAGCTTGAGACTTGGAGTAGTAAATCTAGAAGTAATATCCGTACTCACCGTTTATGCACACCGAATAGGTGTTCTCGCTGTGACAGGCTACATTGCCGGACTGACAAACATCACAAGTGGCACTCAAATATTGTACTAGGAGCTGTTTAAAAAGGGAGCAACATTCGGAACGTGGTTTTTACAATTTTTCTGATTGTTTTCTTACCAACGTTGTAAACGCCTTTAGCCACATGTTAATAGACTTACGAATGACTCGCGCAGAACACTAAAACATCTTCTGGAAGTACTGTGTATTTTATAATATAACTTTATCTCTGTGAAGACAAGATATCTTGTCAGAATTACGTGATTAGACTTATTAGTTTATTATGTTTATTTCTGCAAATCATAAACATTTGAAAACAAGTTTCCAATTTAATGCGCAATCTATTGAATCAGTTGAGGTAAAGATAAAGCTTAAGGTGAGTGCAGAGGAAAAGATTTATATATTATCAAGAGAAAAAATTTTCAAGATTTGTACTTAGATAATTAATGTTGAAATTTAATCATTCGTTTACAAATATTATTTCTGAACACCATATATGTACAATAGATGATTCCAGACTCTTAATTATGGCTGGAAAGTACTTCTTGCAGTCAGTTTGCTCATACATTTGTCATTGGCTTCCAATCTTCAACATCATTTCTTAAACTAAAATGCTGAATACAGAAAAAGTTGATTTTACTTTCGGATCAAAGATAATGAACCTTTTATTTAGGCTTTTGTCAATAAATTACTTTACTTTTTATTATACGAATAGTTTGCTTAATTATACATATAAATATATAGTATATTCACAAATTGAAGGCGCTTTTGTTTGCTGCAAGCAGTTAGCTGTAGTATACAAATAGTGTGTAGGAATATATTCGAGTTTGTGTGTGTAAAATATATAGCTAACTTTTGATCTATATTGCTCATATATAGTAAATTGGGAAGCCTTAAATTCTGGACGTTACACAACAAATGTGTAGATAAACAATATAATTATGAATTCGCAGTTTCCGTATAAAGTCTTCTGTTAAGTTACATAAACAAAAATACAAATATATATAGTGTATATTTAAACTATAACTAATTGTATAACACAACATACATAAATAGTTAATATATGTAAAAAATAAACGCTTTCAACTACGTATACAAAGTGCAGACATCTTTGTCTGAATCTTAAGGCAAATCATAGCATTTTAAGAAGCACTTAAGCTAAGGCATATATAAATTCGTTACTTTCTAAAACGAAATAATACTTCGTCATCGGCAAATGCAATTGATTATCATTTGTATGTATACTAGATATAGACCAAAGCACTAAACGCAACCGTATTCATACCAAATGCTATTGCTTTTATCTTCATTGCGTTTTCGCAACGCTTTATCATCCTGGTTGGCTGAACCAGCGACGCTACCACCACTGCCACTGGCCTGCAGCAGTGGAATCTGCTCGCTAGTGGTGGAGCTGGATGTTCCTCCAATGGTGGTATTAATTCGATTATACATTAAAAATGTAGCTGGACTATCGTTCTTCTGTGGTGTCTGTGGCTCGGCAGATGCATTAGCATTATTGCTGGGCGTGGGCGTTGAACATGATTGCGGCTGTTGGGATTGCTGCTGCGGCGAGGAACTATTGGAACCATCGGGCAGCTTCTGATGTTCATCAATCAAATAGACGGTACGACGTGAACCCGCTGTGCCAAGGGTTAAACTGCTGCCGGTTACATCAGGCGCTTCCAGGCTGCTGCAAGCAAAGTTATTATTAACTTGATTGAAACATTGCAAAACAAAAAGTCTTAAGACAGCGATGTACATAAAACTCAAATATATATACAGACGAAATAACATTGCAACATAGGAGCTAGGGAACTAGGAAAATGGGATGTTTGGGATTTGTTTTGTTTTTGTTTAAGGTGATTTATAGTTTGTTAAACATTTAAAAGCGCATACCCGTGCACGCTATTTCTACGTGAATTACTCAAATCCGTACGTTTCTGTGCCTGTAGGCTACTTCGCACAGTGCCACCGCGTTGTATGGAGCTATCCAGTAAATCTCTGTTATATAAACCAGTTCAAATACAAATGTAGAAGTGTGTGCGAGTGTGTTTTGTGCGTGCAGATTTGTTGTGTATAATACATGTAAATAGAACAAGAACAATAGCCATAAACCAACTAAAATTTATACACTTATCTAAGCTATTATTAACATACCGCTGCAGACTCTGACGAAGGGGAATATTACGTTGCAACAGATGCGTATCGGAAGCGATAGACAAAGGTTCTTCATTGCTATTGTCTGATTCATTGCCACCCGATTCGGAGCCGATGACAAATTGGGAACTAGTACGTGCATCATCCACCCAAGAGCGGCGATTCTACAAAATAAACAAACACGTTACTTTTTAATCTCAACAAAAATTGATTCCTCATACCCGGCTGGGCACCTTGTTCATCAAATCAGAGCTGGCTTTCTTAACGCGACGCACCAGGCTGCTGGCGAAAGGTTTTCTGTGGATAAACTGTGTGTTAAGTAATAATAAAATTTTGTAATTTTGGTTTGCTTACTTCTTTTGGACGGTAGTTTCTGATTTCTTGTAGTGTTCCATGATTTTCTCTTCGAGCTTCTCCTTCTGACGCTTTAGACTGTGCACGCGTTCGGTGTAGTTCTTCTCCTCCTCGTGAAAGTGCTTTTTATCCTCCAAAGAAATGGCCAACAGTTCCTGATATTGCGACAACAGCTGCGACACATTATCCATCAAAGCCTTGCGCTCTGAATCCAAGTCTGCATTGTTTTGTATCAGCATCTGTTTAAAGAGGAAAAATTATACTATTAGTCTACGAAATTTAAAAGATGTTATGAATTTATAACTTACCTCGCAGCGCTGTTGAACCTTGGAGTATTCGATTTGGAGTAGACGCACTTGATCTTGTTTGGCATTTAGTTCGCCAGTCAGTTCCGTATTTTGCAACTTAAGACTGCTATGCTCCATGCGAATCATCTTGTACTGTTCTTGGATGTTTTTGTATTCGTTTTTGAAACGATCACTGGTGGCAAAAAGATTACGGAAATCATCGGTTAGTTTAGAGTGCTCGGTGCGCAGTATTCCCAGATCCTCGTGACAGGTTTTCATGGTGTTTGTCTGTGCGGTTAAGTCCTCAATGCGTTGTTCATGTGCCTGTATAGTTTCTCTGGCGTCACGATTCTCCTGCCGTAAATCGCGCACTAACGCCTTCAACTGTTCCTTATCCTTGTTAAGCGACTCATATTCAGCGGAGAGTTGATCATGTAGGCACTGCAATGTCACCTGATCCTGCAGTGCATGTTTATGCTCCTGTTGTAAGGCATCGATATCCTTGAGAAGCGTATCCTTCTCGGCGGCAAGCTGAGAATTGGCCAGTTGTAGCGCTACATGTTGTGTATTAAGTGATGTGATTTGTGATCCCAAGGCAGCCACATCCACACTGAGTCTAGCATTCTCCGTTTGCAGTTGAGTATTACAATCCTGTAGCCGTAACAACTCCGCCGATTCGCGTGCCGGACTCAGGCGAACTTTGTGCTCGAATCGTAGTTCTTGTGCCGTGGGCACCGGAGCAGCTGCGGACAACTCAATGTTCTTCTCCACGGTAAAGATTTCCTGCCGATGACAGAGCACACACATGTCTGACTTGACTCCCGCCTCATGTTGTTGCTCACGATTAACATTCAACATGATTTCCCTTACTGTTTTAAATGTCTCTGGATTGCGTACAAGTTTCTCAACCACATGCTCCACATTCAACTCGGCGGGCTCACCATCGACCTCGTTTACATCGAGCCCGAGCTTCTCCAGATTGTGACGAACCTTCTTTGTGACTAGCGTGCCATTAACCAGATCATTTCTTAACGTGCTTATCATTTCCTGATCAATCTTACGCTGTGAACTTAACTCCTGATTGTGTTTCTCCAGCTCAGTAACTTTTTGTTGCACCAACTCGGCTTCTTCCTGGGCCTTGACCAGGCGCATCAGCTCCTTGGCCTGTACGTCCATTCGATTAATGCTCTCGTCCAGTTCAACAGACTTTTGTTCACTACTCTCTTTCAGCTTTGTTACCTCCTTTACTAGACTGGCATTCTCACGCTCATAGGTGCTCACTTTAGCCTCAATCTCGTAGAGTTTTTGCTTTGTGTGCTCAAACAGTTGTGTTTTCTCTACATACTGTTCTAATTCCTTAGTTTTAGTGTCAGTGAGACGCTCCAAATCATCGGCACGCCGTTGGATGCTTTCGTTGAGGGTTTGAATGCGTTGCTTCTCCTTGCTAAGTGTCTCCACTTGCTGTTCTGCATCTGAGAGTTTCTGACGATCGGTCTCACGCTCCAAGCTCTGCCGATCATAGCTCTTTTGGCGATTATCTACGGCATCCTGCAGCTTTTTGTTCTCCTCCAGAGCGTTCTTGAATACGCTCTCCAGTTCCACGTTTTGTTGTGTTAATCTTTGTATGTTCTCCTGCATTTGTTCGATTTTCAATGACAGTTTCTTCTTTTCTTTTTCCAGCTCCAATATTTTGCTGGTAGATTCATGAAAGCTGCTCTCCTTCAGCTGCTCCAGAGCAGCAGTTAAACGACGATTCTCCAGCTCCAGTTTAAGTGCACGCGTTTGTGCGTTATTTGTGAGCTGCTCTGACAAACTGTTGTCTCCGGAATTGCACTCGTCCTCATTGTCTGAAAAGGATTTATCAATCTCCTGCGTTGAGTTGAGATTCTTTGCCACTAGCTGCAGTTGAGCGTTCTCTTCCAGGAGCTCCTCTAGCTTGGATCTATCCACATCACGCTCCAATGCCATGTCATTCAGTTTCTGCTTGTATTTTATAATCTCCGACTCGAGAGTGATGGCATGCTCCGAACGCTTGCGAGAACGCTGCAATTGTTCCTCCAGCATCTCTCTGAAAATTATAAAATTGATATAGAGGATTTAAACTGGGTAATCTGCAGTTAAGACTTACTTGGATTCCAGTAGCACACGATTATCTTCGCGCAATTCTTCGACTCGAGATTTATAGAAGTCCGAATCGCCGAGCTTTTCACGATATTTCTGCACCTCAATCTCAAGACGATCAGCACGTTCAGCACGCTCTCTTAATATATCCACTTCATCTCGGTATGCTGCAGCCCGTTTGGCCTCTGTAAACCAATCCTGACTCTAATTGATGATAACAATTGCTTTAGTATAGTTTCAGACTCTTTGAGAAATAAAACTCACCTCCTGTCGCAGCTTATCAAAGCGCAGCTTTTTATCATCCAATTCCTCGCGCAGCTCTAGCAAATTTTCCGACTTTTCCTCACTAGAAAATATTAAAATTTTTATTCAATTTTTGTAGGTGGTATAATAGTTCTTACAGTTCCTGACGCAACTTCCGATTCTTTGATCTTAAATCTGCACATTCTACGGCCAAATGATTACTTTCCGAATTGGAGGATGATGACGGGGTTGAGGTTGCTGTGCCGCTGGAGGGGGAACGTGGAACAGTGACACCTTGTCCACATTCAGCACCATCGCTTGGATTTCCTTCTGGTTCAACACAAACTGTCTCAATCCACTTCAAGTACATGTGATCACGTTCCTTGGTCAGACGTATAATGTGGCCATACATGCTCTGGGGAGTAAGGCGCTCCAGTGAATCCTCGGTAAGCACCAGACTGTGGCTATCAGTGACCTGTTTGATAAGGGCCACAATGGCATGCTGTGTCTCCAGATCCAGCTCCTTGATGCGAGCAATAAACAGCTCTTTGTTTGGACACTGCACAGCTGCTCCAAGTAGCAGTGTGAGCAGAGTTTTCATCTGATCCAAGCCATGCTTGCTCTCCGGATAGTAGCCCAACATATAGGCATCAGGCAGCACCAGAATCGTTTGACCCAGTTCCTCCTCGAACAGTGACTTAAGATTCCTTACAATGCACTCAAAGTTCTTGGCACGCGCAATGCTCAACGAGTTTCCGCTGAGATCAGTCAACAGCTCGCTTGGATTGTTCTGTGGCTCCGGATCGATCTGGAGCCAAACGCTGTGTATAATGATGCCATCCAGCAGCGAAGTATAACCGGCCAGGAGCTCGGCACGTGGCAGACATGATTCCAGCTGAAAGCGAAAGATGATTTGCGAGAAAATATGATGCGTTGGTAGCTGATTGAATTCTAGAATCTAGAGCTACGACGACGTCCAAGTCTTTCAAGTGCCGATTGGCAACTTAATTAACAAAGCAACATTTCCTTATTTGAAGGTGCGCTGAACTTGTGTCAAGCACAAGCGCCATAATTTAAAGAATGCTCGATTGCAAGATAGCCTGTATTGCTCATGTCTCTATTTATCTCATATATCTCGAAAAGAAGGACTTAGAACTTTTTTTAAGGATTGTTTATCCACTTTAATGATGACCAAGCTTCTGTATTTAAGGTCAACGAAATAATTCCTTTGCTTTATTAGCCATTAACCGCATGTTGTGCACGCCTATAACATTTTATTATACCCCATTTAACAGATTTTATGCGCAGAGGGTATAAAAAGCCGGTTGAGCTTTGGTTCTTGCGAACAGTCAAACAAAAAGCAGCCGACTCGTCAGTACGCTGCTAATGACAGCATAAAATAAGAACAGAGTTGTTTTTGTTATTGTTGTCGTACCGTAAGAGGTAGCCAGAGCCACAGTTACAATGACCTTGAGGGCTCTACGGAAATCTATGTAAGTAGATGTTATGTATGCATTGTTAATATGTGATATGCATATGTGTATGTAAATATTGAGTACTTGAGTATATTTTGTATGCCAATCACGTTGTTATTTAGTTTCCCATTCCCCACACTTGAATATGTCGAGCATGTTTATTTACTCACCCAAGAAACGAGCGCTCCATTTATGAATTCGTCAATTTCCATTGGTGTTGCGGTTGCCGTGCCAGCCATTGCTGCTAATGTTGTTGTTGTTCTTGGTGTTTATACCTGAATATGTGTATGTATGTGTGTGCGTGCGTGTGTTGTTTGGTGTATGTGGCGATGCCGCTGCTGCACCTGCAACTGCACCTGCCGCAAACGTCAATACAGCAGATCTGGCGACAGCAACGGCGAATATGTCTTTGTTTTTATTTCAATTGACGTCGTGACAGTTTCACAGCCTCCAAAATCATTACTACACTTGCTACCAAGCGCACACACGCACACACATAGGCGCGAGCATATAAACGGGTCCAGGTCAATAAACAAATGCAGGATGACAGAAAACAGTTATTTTTTAACTTGTGTTCAAGACGAGATTAACCACGACACTCATAAAACAATTTAACACGTAGAAAACGAATATTAGCTCCAGGTTTATTATTTTTTTTACCGAAAACACCTGGTCGCGCTTGCTGTAAATTGAGATTGTCGTCCGTCTAGTTCGTTTGCTCGTTTTGTTTGTCGCTCTCTTAGTTCATGGAATAGTTCGTTCAAATCGTTTATTAAATTTAACGTTTTGTACTGCAACCCTACCAACGATAGTACTTCTATGTTTCGATTAATAATCGATTGATTCATCTCGATACAGCTGCTTCAATATTCTATACTACTGGCAACGCTGTGCGTTAGTTGCCGTTGACATTTCCTAACGCCCAAAGCTTATTTGTGTGGAATGCCTTGGCTATATACTAACGAACGGATTATTTAACGCTCCGTAAAAATGGCTGCAAATGCAAATCAAAAATTGCAGAAAACGAAAAATACACAATTAAATTGAAAAAAGTTAAATTGATAAACGCATGCGAAAGTATTGAATAATAAATTAAACGAATTGTATCGACGCGTAACGCGAAAGTTAAAGTGCGTGAAGTTTGAAAGGCGGCTGCCTATATATAGAAACTTCTATATATGCACAAATAATTGCAAATAGGTTAAATATTTATTAGTGTTTGGATATGGGCAATCAACCGGGTAAACTGCAGACCGCACAGAGCGGACGACCCAAAAAGAATGTGCATTGGAAATCTGCAGGCAAGTGCGCAGCTTAATCATTAAATAAGTTAAATAAATAAATAAAGCCAAAAATTGTTGAAAAATTTGTATTCCCGAGAAAATATCTCTAATTGGCTGTGAGAGCGCCGCACATAGTCCACATAGTTGGTGGGAGCGCTAGAAATGCATCTATTTTTAGATACTCGCACACTCAAGTGGTTGCCGTACAAAATTGCCGTAGTCCATTCGCTTGTGTGAATCTTTGGCCTAAAAAATATTTGAACACAGCAAAGTAATGTTTTCGAAATGCTTTCGAAATGTTTTGTCAAAAAAGGTGTCTAGCGCAAGCGCATAAGTTCTTAGATTATGCTGAGCATTGAGTGCATTATTTACCTGTGAATTTTGTTATTTATTTTCATTGTAGAACGCCCCTCTCCGCCGGGTCGTCCGATATTGACGCCTCTGGCGCTCACCGAGCAGCAACCTGATGTGGTTAACCTGCGTTGGGATCGACCGCTGCTGGACGGTGGGTCACCCATAACGGGCTATACGGTAGAACAGCGTCGCGTTGGTTCTCCCCATTGGGTGCGTGCTACGCCCACACCAATTTCTGGCTGTGAGATTCAAATCAGCGGCTTGGAGCCCGGCTGGCGTTATGAGTTCCGATGTTTTGCCGAGAACATTGTTGGACGCTCCGATGCAAGTGAATTGTCTGATCCTCTGACGGTTACTTTACAAAGGAACGCCATTAGTGTGCCCAGATTTATTGAGGAACTGACGGACATGGATGCCGTTGAGGACGAACGAATTGAATTCCGTGTACGCATACTAGGTGAACCACCGCCAGAGATTAGCTGGTTTAAGGATGGCTACGAGATCTTCAGCAGTCGGCGAACGAAGATCGTCAACGAGCATGGTGCTAGTGTGCTGATCATACACCAGGTGGCGCTTACCGATGAGGGCGAAATCAAATGCTCGGCCACCAATCGTGCTGGACATGTGGTCACCAAAAGTCGTCTGCTCGTGCAGGCACCGCCCAAGATTCGTCTGCCACGCACTTACGAGGATGGCCTTATTGTGGAAGCGGAGGAGGTGGTGCGTTTGAAGGTGGGTGTGGCCGGCCAGCCACCGCCATCCATCACTTGGATGCATGAGGGTGAAGTGATCGTTCCGGGTAATCGCTTCGAAATATCCAGCACGGAGAAGAACTCTCTTCTGAAGATTGACAACGTACAGCGTGCGGATCGGGGAGAGTACATGGTGCGTGCCTGGAACAAACTAGGGGAGGATATTGCTTCCTTTCTGGTCACTGTCACTGCGCGACCCAATGCGCCGGGTGCTCCTCGGCTAAACATGTCCTTTGGCAAGTCGGCCACATTATCCTGGACGGCTCCTCTTGATGACGGTGGCTGCAAAATCGGCAACTACATTGTGGAATACTTCCGAATCGGCTGGAACGTTTGGCTAAAAGCGGCTACAACCCGTGCCCTTAGCACCACGCTCCACGATCTGATCGAAGGATCGGAGTACAAGTTTCGGGTCAAGGCCGAGAATCCGTATGGTCTTAGCGAACCCTCGCTGGAGTCGGAGCTGCTTTTCATACCGGATCCCAAGCGAGGCATAACGAAGCCAAAATCGGCTACAAAAATAGCAGGAGATGAGAAGGCAGAAAAGGAGAAGGACAAAGATAAGGACAAGGGAAAGCCTGTGCCACCGCGTCGAAAGACACTCTCCCCTCCACGCCCCCATGCGGATGCTGCCACCAGTATGTCGGCTTCACCCAAGCAGTCTCCAAGAGGAGCACGCAAACCGATGCCTCAGCTGATTGACAGTGAGCAACTGCGTCACGAGATGTCCTACGGCACCTCCGATCAGGCGCTAAAGATGAATGTGCGTAAGAGCCCGTCCCTCAGCAGTGCGGACTCGGCAGCTCAGGGAAGCCGATCCGGCAGTAAACCCAGCTCTAATCCAAAGCTCAACCTCACGCTCATTACCACAACCGCATTGGTGGATGCGCCCCTGGTGCAGCAGGAACCGCCCAAGCCAATGAAATCCCCTCCAGCCACTTCGCCCCTTAAGTTGTTTAACCCCAAGCCGGTTTCTAACCCCAAGGACAGATCGCCCGGACGTCCAGCTCAAACAAAACCACAGCCATTACCACATCCACCCATGACAAAACTGGAATCGGGACCACTTCGAAAGAGCCCGACGCCACCGGAACCCATCAAATCCACGCCGGCTCTGCTGCGTAGTGCTGAACCAGTTCAACTTGGGGTCAATCAGAACGTGCGCCGCTACTCTGGCCATGCACTGAGTCCGGCAAAAAATGTGCCCGCTTTGGCCATTGCCATTGCCACAACTGCCAACCTAAGCGAGAAGTTGCCTACCATAGAGATTAGTGCGCCACCGCCGCCACCAGCTCCGGTTGTCCATCCAGAACCGACTGTGCTCGAGACTCCTACGTCGGATTCTACACCGCCGGTGGCTAAGATGCGCCCACACAAGCCAATGAATAAACATGACGAGGTTCACACCAGCAATGAGTTCATGCTCGTGGTCTTCGACAAGAATAGTAAGGTCAAGGACAAGGATAGTAAGTAATCCCGTGAACGTTTCTCTCCAGCAATTCCATTTACATATCTTACTTTCCGTCTTTTAAGAGCAAGATTCCTTTGAGCTGGAATTGGAGGAAGCAATTCAACCGCCACCGATTTCCATATCGGCACCCGATTTGGCCTTCCTGGATTTCACCAACTTGCAGACAACCTTCCCGCTGCGCCGCTCGGTCAGCTCCACGGAACTGCTCTACGAACGTGCCATGGCACGTTTTTATGAGGCTGTGGAGTTAGAACAGGCATCCAAATCCAAGGCGAAGACCCCAAAAACAGTACCGGAGAAAGTAACACCGGCTACAACCTTCCGGAAACGTTTGGGGTCCATGACGGAGGCGGAGCGTGCGTCTTTTGAGCGTAGGAGTGAACTGAGACGTCAGTCAGCAGACATGGTATCCATGGGACGTAAGTGGGACTCCAGGGAGGACATCAACTTGGGAGACACAAAGAATCTTGCTCGTGCCACAACTGGGTTCCTGCTGGCTCAGCAGCAGCTAGACAGTCGGGAGGAGGAGGACGATGAGGAGCGCACAGAAAGCACCGCCGAGGACAGTGAGGAAATGGACATGGACGATGAACAGCAACAGGGTTATGATCTTGGTTCTGACTATACTGAAAGCACAGCCACCTCCGATCAGGATTCCATTGAGAAGTTTAAAATGGAGTTATTGGCGCGTACACGTTCGCCCAGTCCCCGCGACCTGGAGACCTATCATCCACGCAGCATGGGCGCCGGCACCTTTACGCCCTACCGTGCTCCTACGCCGGAGCAGGCAGCGGTGGTGCTAACGCGCCCGGTGCCGCTGCCCAGTCCAGACTTTGTGCCTAAACCCATACTGAAGCGTTCCTCCAACGAGCACATGGAGTTGTCTGCCAGTCAACCCGGCAGTCCAAGTCCCAACAACAACCAGGATGCCAGTGGCACTTCCTCCAGTGTCGCCCACAGTGCACCTGGTTTTACTCCTGCCCAGAACACCAGCAACCTCAAACTGGACTTGGCCAAGGGTATCAAGTCCTTCTTTAATCGGGACAAGCGCACAGCCACCGAGAAGAATACTGAGGCCAACGAGGAGATATCCAATCCGTTGGAGAAAACCAATGCGGCGGCCATTGCTGCCGATCTGGAAACGAAGCGGAGGGTCAAAGAGGAGGAGGAACTGCGACGCAAGGAGGAGGAGCGACTGATGGAGGAGGAGGCACATGCGGCTGTTGATCATTATAGTGATCTGGTTCGACAGGTGAGCAGTACCCACAAATACCATACGCCACTCTACCTCGATCGGGATGAACTGAAGCGTGCAGCTGCCCGAGCTGGAGCGGATCCCAATGAGGATGACGACGAAGGTGCTGCAGAGGAGCATCAGCAGCGACGTGCTCGCAGTCCCGATCATGATGATCTGTTCCTAGCACCTCCCACGGCCGGCCGTGAACGTCGTCTGTCCATAACGGAGCGCGAACAGCTTGTACATGTGCGGGATGCGGCCAGCAGCCATGCCATGCACAAGCCTGCAGCTAAGACACCCGAGACGCCAGCTAGCGAGCTGGGGCAGAACGAGGAGCCGGAGTATCCCACAGTGCTTATAGTGCCGCCTCCAAAGTCCAAGAACAAGGATCCAGATGCGGTCACTGAGAGTGTGATGAGCGAAATGGTCGAAGCACGTCCTGATGCACGTGGACGCACTCGCCTGGTAAAAGTCAAGCGGGTGATCAAACGTCGTGTGCCCTCCAGCACAAGATCCCGCGACGCCTCGCTTACCAGACCGCCCTCAGCTGTGAGTAGTCTCGTGCCTTTGGAGCGAACCTCCCAAACATCACTGCTACTGTCTGCTGCTGATCGAGAGCTACTGGAAAAGGCAGCCACACTCGCGGTACTGCAATCTCGATCCGAAGAACAGGCACATGAGAAGGTGCGCTCTGCCCTTAGCTACTCAACGGATCTGGTGCTCTTCCTGGTCGCCTGTTATGTTTATCTGTTCAAGGATGCACGCCTTGTCCTGCCCATACTCGCCCTCATGATCTATCGCCAGCTCGGCGAGGCCATTCAGGGCTACATACCTAGCTGGCTGCGTCGCAAGGGCGGCGACGGTGCCGTCTAGACAACGACGACGACGATCCTTTGGTTCGCAATGCGTTTATCAGTTAAGTTAGTTCTTATCAAAATCATCGACTTATCTACAACTATTTTAATCTTAAGTTCTACAAGTTTCGGACTACAACGAACTTTTAACCCTACTGTATACGCCCTTTTGTAAAAGACGTAGTTAACCGATTCTTCAGTTAGGCAGCTTTATCTCACATATGTAGCTTTAAAGCTTTGTCCGACACCTAAGTGGGTTTATTCAGAGGTCTGTTGATTTCGTTTCAGACTTTTACTAAGTATTCTTTGACGATCATACCATTTTTTCCTACACATAAGAACCTATCTTCTCCCCTGCGTCATTCGAAGTCCGTCTGATGTTGAGTATAACTTGAATTTATTATGTCTATTATGCTATGTGATAAATCTACACATATATTGAGAATCGGCTAACTATATATATTTACAAAACCTATTTAAGCTCGCTTTCGTTGTGTGTTTGTGGTCTACGTATCCCCCAAAATGTCTAGAATATTTATATATATCTTTAAATATCGTATTGTGTTCGTTTGAGGTTTATTTGTCGGTCTTACTGGATTTACTTTGAGAATAAAGCACACAAAAACAAGAAAATATTACTCATACGCCTGTTAGTTCCGGTGAAAGATAAAGACTCAACTATAAACAGATCGAAATGGGATTAGCTAACTTCTCAGCGGGAAATGTTTACGACTGTGACGCCAGAGGGAAAGTCAACACAGATGCTGCGACAAAAACTTTGGGCGGGTCTTAAGCGCTTATCTGATAACCAAATATTCCCGGAAAGTTTGGAAGATGTATAAAAGCAACGTAGATTTTTTACAACACCACGCAGTACCAAAGCTTCCGACATGAGGGCAACATACGCTTGGATCTTCCTACTCTGCCTGGGACTAACCGTCGGCGCAAAGGTGCCCAAAGGCGAAAAAGGTGTTGGCCACGTGGCGCCACCGCCCGATTTGGCACAGGATCTAATGGAAATCTTTAGCTTGATACAGTTCAAGCCAATGAATCAACTTTTTGTGCGGTACCTGGTCAATGATGCACAGTTCCAGGCCTTTGTGCGCATCATCAACAGCAATGCAGGTTTCACAGCACGTTGGCGTCTGCTTTCCCAGCCAGAACTGCTCATGTTCCGCCAGTGGGTCAACCAGCAACTGTTTGCCTCCCATGGAAAATTCGAAATGGAGGAGATGGAGGTCTGCATCACTTTGATCAACCGTTACCCTTACTGGTCAGGCACAGTGTCAGGCTGGCAGGGATTCCTCAACGAACTGGAAATGTACTTCCCCACATACGCCATCCAGGCTCATATTCAGGCCAAGGCACTGCTACCAGGACCTTTTGCTGAATTCTGGACCAGATTGCAGGCTCTGCAGGTTGTTTACGAGCGCTGGCTAGCCATGCCCGCCACCAACCAGATTGTCATCCAGTTGCAGACCGAGGGCATTGACACCGCCTATCTGGATACTCTTATACGTAATCTGTTTGGCTGGAATGCAGTTAATGGCACAACGAGCACAGCAATGCCGCCACTCAATCCCACTGTGCCTGCAGGTGCTGTCATGCCACCAGTGGCGCCAGTAATCATCTAAATGTTGTTTTAATATATCTAACATATATATTTGAATAAACTCTTTGAACTAACAGAATCAACAGTTTCCCTTCTACGCTTAGAACTTAAGCTTGCCAAGCGTGTCCATGACCTTTGATGAATTGGCCGCTGCTTTCTTGGTGCTAGAAATGGAGGGCACCGCTGGCTTGGGCTTTTTGACCACCAAATTCTTGTGCAATACCTTCAATGTAGCATCGACTCTCTCCTGCTTGGACTTGACTGACTCTTTGATCTGGAAAACATAGAACTTTAGTTGGGAAAAGGTGGGATTGATTGTGTCCAGAGGACTCACCTGCTTCAGCTTGCCCTGCACCTCCTTTGGCTTCTTTTTGCCCTTGTTGTTGGCCACCTTAAAGACGTTCTTAGCCTTTTTGGCTTTGTTTAGAGCTGGCTTAGCACCAGCTTTGCCTGCACCAGCTCCCGCTCCAGCTGGCTTACCCGCTCCTGCTCCCTTGCCCGCTCCCTTTTTGTTGTTATTGGCCTTGTTGCGACCCATGATGTGACTGCAAGTACAAAGAAGACGCACGAAATTTCACATTTTGTCAAAGAAACGTTTTATTAATAACATTTATCAAACACATTTCACTTTTGTTGAGGATTCTTCGAGGTCATCCTCCTCCGCTGGACGCTTGCGAAGCGCCTGCTTGTGGGTAGTTAACAGTTCTCGGGTTAGGTTAAAGGATACCCTGTACATGTCCTTGTTGGGCGCCACATTGCGCACAAAACTGATGCCCTGCAGCTCCGTATCTAAAGCGACGCCCAGATTGCTCTCCACCAGCTGCCGCACCAGCGTCTTGGTATCCTCACCCTTGGCAAAGGAGTATACATGCACTTGGGGATAGTTCAGAGGCTCAGGTATATCAGCCAGCTCCTCGACAGTGTACAGACCACGAAATGCATCTAGAAATTCAACAGCCATAGCTGGAAGATTCATGGTTACATGCATGCGATAGGGCGTGGCTGGCGGAGCACGCCAGCGTTGTAACAAATCCTCTCGAAGCTCCTTTAATATGAAGTCACGTCCATCCTTGTTAAACATTTGAATGTGGGCAAGACACTTATTTCGCTTGGCATTGTGCTGTAACCACTGAAAGCTGACGGGATTCAAATCGTTGGCCAGCACATGACAACGTTTTTTGGCTGCAGGCACACTGAATGGTCCTACGCCAGCGAAAACATCATAGAGTACATCGCCGGATTGCAGCAATTTCACGATGCGTTCGTGTTCCGTCGACAAACGTGGATTCCAATACACTTTTGAGAAATCAAACTCAAAGGGAATACCATTCTCCTTAGTCTCCACCTGATACTCTGGCTCACCGCAAATCAGTTCAAGCTGAAAGTTGCGATAGGTGTTGTCAATAGTGGACGCCTTGTTGACCACCGTACGAATATTGGGCAACTTATCACGGAGTACCTCGCCAATGAGCTGTTTGTAGGGCAGCAAATGATCTCGTAGATTTAGGTGGACAATGTGGCCAATGCGTGAAAAGGAGCTCATTCCCTCTTCATTCTCGGGCAGCACACTTTTCAGAATTTCATTTGCGCTCCAATTCTCGTAGGACAGCTCAAGCTCGGCGTGACAGAAGTGCTCCTCCGTAACCTGCTGTTTTTCCAGATCTTGAACGGGCAGTGATAGCCAGTTCTTAACAGGCAATGGATGCAACAGAATCTCACGTCCACTCTCCACAGCACGTACAGGCTGCAGGTGCTCCATCTTGAGCATTAGTTTCTTTACGAGCGGAATAATACGCTGTACCTGAGACTCTGGCACTGTAAGTCGGGGAATTTGTACGTTTTTTTTAAAGTCCTCCCGCCTGAGTACAGTCATGCCACGCACTGCTATGGGTGGCTGTAGCTCCGTGCAATCCATGTTTCGGTAGAAGTGTCGCAAACGTTTGCTTAGGAGCACCAAATTTTGGATTTTTGAACAGCAAGGCCGTTTGACCACCATAAACATCAAAAAACGTGCATGTAACGAATGTAATTTTCGTTTTGTGTGTCTTCAGCGTTTCGCTGATAGCTTATAAAATGCAGTGTGTTTGTATAGTGAACACAAAACAGCTTATAGTTGCTTCTTAAATGCACAAATAAAAGAAAAACTATTTACCTTAATTAAGCAAAAAATAGCAACGGCAGCTAAATTAAACGAACAACTCTATCAGTTCTACGGCGAACAAGTTCACGCTGTTTGAGCGAGCATGGTATTCAATAATCGATCTGGCAACGCTGTGGCTGGACAGCTGATTCTGGCAAAATGAACGGCGCGCTCGGGAAAGTGATTGAAATAAAACCAAAAGACTTTTATTTAAGGTGGGTAATGAATAAATACTAGAGTGATTCTTTAACAAGCCTAGTTATAGTGCTGCAGAACTTATAGCGCATCGACATGCAGAAGTTGAATCACCACGAATTGGGCTGAAACGTACCAAAGTGGAAGGTACTGCAGCTGAAAAAGAGGAACTTAAAAATGCATATGGTAAGCATGTCTCCCCAAATTGTTATTACCTTCTAATTAATTGTATTTTATGTGTTTAGCAAATTTACGTGCTCAGTTGTCTGTGCGGCGAGTGGAACGTCATACCGGACGTGCTATTGCAGCGTGGCAAGTGGATCAACAGGCAGCTGAAGTGCTGCGCAAAGATGGTAAATTTGAGACTTTTGGGCACAACAAACAAGGCAAACTCTTTTTAGAATATTACGAGGCTTTATTTTTGCTAGAATTGGTAGGGACTTAACAAAACATTTGTGGTTTACAATACTAATGCACCTTGTTCTACAGAACCGACTGCAACTGGAATATTGTGAGATGATCGTATCCGTTGAACAAGCGTACGTGTTGCTGCTGGGCGAAACAGCTAGCGAGAAGTACAACAATTATTTGGTTTACTCGACACTAACACGAGCTGGCTACATTGTAGTCAAGCATCTAGCTTGTTTGCCCGCTGCCGTGAAATTAGTTACCGACGTCACCACGGAAGATTGCATTTGGGCCATCTTGGAGGAGACTGTGAGCAATAAACCAGTGCCTGATCACATAAAGGAGTCCGCACACTATGCTACAGCGCAGTTGCGCATGTCAGCGCTAAAGAAGCAGATTGTGGATCAAACTACTGCCCACTGCATGGATTCGGAGCCACAAAATAATTTCAAATTTGACACGCAAAAACGTCGAGCAGAGTCAGTGGAGGAAGCATCCTCCAGCAAAAGAATGCGCTGCTGGAAAAGCAAAGGTCTTGTGGATCAACTCAAAAACGATGCAAACTATATGAGATTTCAAGACACCTTTCAGAAATTTGATGTAGTGCAACTGCAAGAGAATTACTGTGAAAGCGAAATGGATGAAGCTCTGCGTAGCTTTGAGATCACCTTTGATCTGCATCTGCACAACGAAGGCTTTAAGAGAAGTTCTCCAAGCACGCCCACGTTTAGTGTTATTATTTTACCAAATAATGAACCATTTCCTACCCATAATGAGATGATCAAGTGCCAGAGAACTCATACTGTGCCGCTGCTTGTCGTATCCGTTAGCGAATCTAAACAAATTCAGGCGTTTCTGTATTATACGAGCTGATGATTTCTGCGATAGCTCAATTAATTCTCAATGTAATTGATGTGTCAATAAATAGATTCTAAATTATTCGACTGACGTATAAAGCAAATCCAATCAAAATCCGACTCTTTGGCTAGCAAATTTCTCAGATTGTCATAATTCAAGCAAACAATTTCGGCATTGAATAATTTTTGTGTGGAAATTGTAAACTACATTTGAGATCTAAAATGGTAAGATTTTGTTAATAAATTAAATTATATAATGATCTCTCTTAAATAATTACAGAATGTACCTATTGTCTGGGTTATGGGAGTACCGGGAAGCGGTAAAAGCACTTTATCCCAAAACATTGCAAACGAATATGGATATAAGCATCTGGAACCCAGCCAAATGGTGGAGCGAGAGGTATTTATATTTTTAAATTAAAAAGGGATAACACAAAATATAAAGAAAATTTTCAGATTGAAACCAAAACCGAACAGGGTGAACGGTTAGCAGCAAAACGCAATAGTGGGGAAGAGCTTATGCTCTCAGACATCATACACATTCTAGATAGAGAGATGATGAGTATGCGAGGTGGACTTAGAGGTTTCGTCATAGATGGGTAAGTGATCGGTGCTAGAAACACAATTGGTCTTCAACCAAATGTGCTCCATAGCTATCCACAAAACCAGGGAGATGCAAAACTCTTGGAGGAAAAAATAGGATCTCCCGACTTGGTCATATTGCTGCAGGTGAACCAGACTACTGCAGAGATGCGGAACTCGGCACGTGGTTCTAGACTCACCTTAACAGTAAGCCACTTTGCTATGAATGCTGCGCCGGTGCTAGCGCAATATTCAAATAAATTGATACTAGTCGACGGTGAGCGCGAAGCTCAGGTGATTTTTGACGATGTTATACCAAATATAGAAAACATAAATAAGAATCACGGCAATCGCATTACTATTGAGCATTAGCAACTCACATACAAATTACACATTAACTTGGAGCAATTAATCAAAATTATGGTTTTAAAATATTAACAAATTTTAAATAACTTTTAACGACTTTTGTTAATATGTTTTGATATTTTGTACACACGCACGCACGAAACAAAAGCTCACCCGCAAAAGCTGCACGCCCGAAAGCTTTTCGAAACCGTTAGCCTCTTGCCCAAAAACAAAGCTTTACGTTCAGTCGCTCTCGACACACGCTGCACTAAGGGAGGAAAATCGTCGCAACGGCAAAAGTTTTGTCTGCATTCACAAATATTTAAAAGGAAAACGAAAAGTGTGGGAAAAATTAACAAGTTGTAGCTCAAGTAGCCAACACACTCAAGCAGCAACAACAATTCGCGATTTGTTCGACTAAAGGAACGCAACAACAACATCGTATATATATCATATACATCATCATGGTGAGTGAACGTGCAAGTGTGTGTGTATTTGTGTGAGTGACTGTGTGTGTGTGCCAGTGCGCGCGAACTATTTAGCTTATTTCTGTTTTAAGCAATACAAAAGTTTATTGCTTTCACTTTGATTGCATATTAGCGATTATAGCGTAATTATTACAGGCGCTAAGACGAAAGTGACCTTCGAACCCTAGTAAAGCTAGAGTATAATGGGTTAAATGGCTATACTGATTAGAATAAAATAGCTTAAAGTAGCTAAAGCAGATTAAGGTAGTGCTAGCAAAGGGGTTTACATTTAAAATGTAGTTTTTAATTAGCTATTACGCTAGCTATATAAAGTTAGTTCTTAATAAAAATTTTACCTTTGAATCAAGCTAATTATAGCTAAAGTGTCAGCTCTTGCTGCTCTCTGAAAAGCCCTTGCCTGATTCCTAACCGCATGCTTGACCTTGTGTGCAGCTTTCTGCATACACATACAGTGTGTCACTAAAGTCGACGTACTCTTGCCTCTGTATGTAGTCTGTGTGTTTACACATTTCAGTCCCGGTGCTTGTGTTTCCTGCGCTCAGTATCAGCTGTTTGTGCATAAATATTGGAGACAAACAATCGGCTAACCGGTCGCTTGTGAAATTCCCACAACAACTAAAGGGGAATGGGAATATTTAAGATAAAGATATTTTTCAGTTCCCGCACACCGCCAAAAATTAGCAACTCAAATGGCCAATAAAAAGAATAAAAAGGATGGCAAACAAAAAAGCCGAAATTTCACATTCCAAGACAAGATCAAAATTTTGACGTCAAAGTCCAAATGAATTTGCATAAATTCGAACAAACGACAGGTTAAAGCTGCCGGCACAGGAATTTCTGGCGGGGCCTGATTCATTAGCAATGTGTTTATTGGCGCTACCCGAACTAGTCAGTCATCATTACGAATACGAAAACGACTAACGACTACTAAGATATATAGTATATATGGTGACTCCAAGTCCGAGTTGATTTTTTGTTGCCTGTTTCTTCTGCTTCGTTATTTTGGCTGATTCAATTTTGGGTTTAAACTTTAAACGCCAATCGACGACAGAAAGTCGCGACGCATGGAATTTTTCACTAAAAAACAAAGTTATAGTTAAAATCAATAATAACAAACGATTTTGTTTAGTTCCGTTTGCTTGTTATTAAGTGTAAACATGTGTGAGTGTGTGTGAGTGTGATTAAAAATAAAATTGGTTTGGGAACTGTTACAAGTGTTTCACTCTTTGACTCGCAAACCTTGCAAATGTCATTCATAGGTCACTAAACCCATTAAAAAAGTATAGAAAAAACCAAATTCAAAATCTTACGTAAAAGCTGTGCCAATGAAAAACAGAATTTTCAAAGAGAAAATCATTTTTTTGTGGCCAAAGCTCGTGCCGAGAAGAACAACAAAAAAAATTGCTAAAAATTTATGCGAAGAAATAAACAAACAACCTGTACATTATCAAAATTTAAAACTCAAAACTAAATCGAACACGAAATTCATTCATTCTCCTCTGCGGTTGTCAGGTTCGTTAGTTGCGACAATGCGGAACAGTCGAAACTACGGCGTATATACTATATAGTATGTATCTAAAGAGATAAATAATATATACAAATACTAGAATTAACAGAGCGAATAGGTGCTACACCTACACAATAATAAAACCCAATTCCATTTGTTTAAACAAAATTTTTGTGAAAATTACGCGTTGGATCAGAAATCACAGCAAAGTGCTACAGTTGTGGGGCGTTAATTGAGGAGCTCTTTCTCTCTGTGTTTTGGATCAATAATAACCCAAACATTGGGGTGCCCTTCCCACACAGACACGCACACACACGCACAGTAAATAATTGAATGCTTTCAAGATCAATGTCAATTGGCAACTTACAGTTTTACAGTGTGTCTGTACCTATATATACCACTATATATCGTATATAGAATGTATATTTATTTATTTCGAAGGCTGCACTAATTGTGTATTTTAAAGTTGTCGGCAAACAAATTTGTTTTTAGACGTTCGGCATAGTGCCAAAAAAAATATACAAAAACTAATAAGTAGAAATTAACTAACTAGAGCAAAGATGCGATATAATTATATAGTACAATAACAAATACAAATATAAATCAAGGTTTTAAAACCCTTTAATTTGAGCTCAACAGATATATTTTATGTCGACCCTCTAGCTTATAAAAATAGATATTTTTTGACTGACAAAAAATGGAAATTTTTTCCAAAAAGTGAAATATTCTTAGCCTAAATCCTTTTGTTTAGGTATTGCCTGTATGCCTATTCCAAATTCCATTTGTGTAGTTATTTATGTGTCACCAAATGGCCATGAAGAAGGAGGCCCAAGAGAAATCCAAAGCGGAGCAGCTGCGTAAGGCACAAGCCGCTGTAAGTAATCCCCTGGAGATGTCCATTGTGATGAATACTACGATTTTAATTGATGTATTCGTTCGTATAGTGGCATGCATTGTGGCGGCTGTAAAATTCCAAACAAAAAAAAAAAGATAAAAATTCAGAAACCCTATAAACTCCCGCTCCTAACTCGACTAAGCTTTGTCAGCTACTAACTTGGCTAATTGTAGTTGTAATTATTACTTCATATATTAAAGCATTACTAATAATTTCGGCTGACTCTTGCTGCTATTTTACAGTCTGATATTCCTATTATCTGGATTCTGGGCGGACCTGGCTGCGGCAAGGGCACGCAATGCGCCAAAATTGTGGAGAAATATGGATTCACACATTTAAGCAGCGGAGATTTGTTGCGTGAGGAGGTAAGTCTGTAGTTGCATGGAGGTAAAAACCTTTGCTGATCTTTAACTCTTGATTTTTTAGGTCGGCTCTGGCTCCGATAAGGGTCGTGAATTGCAGGCGATCATGACCAGCGGCGGTTTGGTGCCCAACCAAGAGGTGCTCTCCCTGTTGAATGGTGCTGTTACCCGTGCCAAGGGCAACTCTAAGGGTTTCCTCATCGATGGTTATCCCCGCGAGAAGAACCAGGGCATTGCCTTTGAGGAGCAGATTGCTCCCGCCGATTTGGCCCTGTACTTTGAGTGCTCCGAGGAGACCATGCTGCAGCGTATTCTGGCACGTGCGGCTGCCGCTGCCGTGAAACGCGCCGATGACAATGAGACTACAATCCGTTCTCGTCTGCAGACCTTCAAGCAAAACACCAGCGCCATTTTGGAACAGTATGCTGATAAGACGCTAACGGTAAGTTACCAAGTGCTCAACCATGAGAGGGCTCCAGTCAACACTTCAAAGAAGTTTGTAATCACTTTGTTTATCGAAATGTTAAACATTTCAATGCAAGCTACATGCTGTAACTGTTTTTGCTAGTGTACAGATAAGAAACGTGCTATTCTGTGAGCACATCGTCCACCAATAGCATTGTCCCGCTCTCTGTGCAAAGCTCAATTGCAAGTGAGCAACAAGTGCAATGGCGTAGGCATCTCTCTCTCACCCGCTATCTTTATGTTGAACCCAAATAACTGTTCTTTTTTGTTCTCTTTTGCAGATCAATGCGGAACGCGATGTGGATGTCATCTTCATGGAAGTTGTGGATGCCATTGACTGCATACTCGCGAAGAAGCAGAGAGCTGTTAAAGCTTGTTAGTGGATCGTGTGTGGAAGCTGTGTATTAAATGAAACCCAAACCAAAACTCAAATGAAATGAAACCAAACAAAATTCAAAACAATCAAATTTTGAACGCACTTATTAGATTCTGAACGCACAAAATCTGCACAAATGATAGCTTAACACCAAATAAATAAGCATATTAATTATTGTTAATTATCTATCTATATACTGTAATCTAAACTGTAATTCTAAAATGCCAAGAGCTTTAGCTTCAATTGAGCTTTTAACCAAATACAAAGCACATTACCAGCATGTGCTTTAACTTAATATAATGAAACAATCTCAAATTCTAAGTAATATATGCGACAATAAAAAATCATGTGAAAAACAATTTAAAAATTTCCTTCGTTGTATAAATATGTAGTAGTCGATCTATAGTTTTGTAAGGTTCGATTACATTTAATTGCATTACTAATTGCACTTAATTTGTTAAGTGTATGCAAATAGCTGTAAAATCACGAATTGGCTTTAATTAATTAGCTAGTTTGTAAAGTTTAATGGCAATGACAAGGGCAAACCGAAATAGAAAGCCAGAAAACATTCAATTACCTTGATTTGAATAACATCCACGTGTTGTTTCGGAAACGGAAAACTACAACGCCAAAACTACTGAAAAAAGAACCAGTTTTGTTCAAATTGAAATTGTTCAAAATAAATTGCAGGAAGTACTGTTAATGTTTCCAAGCGTAGAAACTTTTCTTTTGACCCAAGTCTAGTCACTCTTACTTGATCGATTAAAGGATGTAATGACTTGACAAAATTCCAAACCTTCTTCGAATTTGGATCACTCTCTAATTTTAGAAATGTTCTGATTGATTTAAAAATCAATAAATCTGTCTACAGGTACGTCATCTACGTTATAATAAGGTTCAGATATCGCCGAATCTTGAGCTGACATAATTTATGACAGAACAATATCATAAAACAAACAAAAACAACATTTTTTGAGTTGAGAACAAAACTGAAAGTCATATCAGAGAGATCTCCAGCTGGCTTTGTTATTGTAGAATGGAATGGAATCATCTTTTGGATTTGCTATCACGGAACTGCGTCATCAGATCAAGTGCCAGTGGCAGTGACTACTGGAGTGGGCTTCGATCTTCAGTCTACGATCTCCAATCTCCGATCTCTTCAGTCTTCTGGGCTTTAAAGTTCTCGGTCGAGAGGTCTTCTGTCAAGTGTAAAGTCAATATGAATATGTTTATGTAAAATACTCAAAACTCTTTTTCAAGTTAAAAACAAAAGAGAAAAAAAAGACAACGAAATAATATTATGTAAAATAAACGGTTCATCTGGTGAAAATAATTTGATGATCACGTAAAAAAAGTTGTTATCTGCTGATGAAGATCTTGTATCTCAGATCGGTTGATCACTGATCGTTGATCTCGGGGGAATTCCGAATTCCAATTGCTAAAAATCAGCATGACTAAAATATAATAAAAGCGAACATCGGATTGGTATTTTTTGTTGTTTATTATTATTGTTTGAAATGTTTTTTTCAAATCTTGTTTTAATATTTCATCTTTCTTCGTTGCTTTCTTTTGTTTGTCGTCTGTGGAGACGAAACTTTTACTTGTCTTACAATTAGAATAAATAGTTAAGGTATTTAAATAGTTATAAACTTAAACAAATTCATTTAAGTACAATTTGGAAATTAGCTAAGTGAGAAGACTTCAAATATCACACGATATCTGATATCGATATTTTGATATCAGCATTAAAATAAAGCTAAAGCGATTCAGTCAGATTCAGAGTTTTGGATCACAAGCATTAACATCCTTTTTGGGGGATTCTAAATGAGATTATCATCCCGATAATGATGCTGATGATGTTGTTGATGCTGCTGCTGGTGCTGTTGATGCTGTGTGTGTGCATGTGACTGTCCCACGTGGTGTATGTGAGGGTGTGCGTGTGTCTGACTTCCAATTTTACTCTCAATCCAGTCTAGATAATAGGTGACACGGGTAAAGCCACCAGGAACACTTGTGCGATCACAACCGCCACCAGCTTCGCCATCGGCGGGTCCAAAGCTCGTAATCCCCACCAGCGTCTGGGTGCCTTTGAGAACCAGTGGGCCACCCGAGTCACCGGTGCAAACTGTCTCGTCCTTTAGTCCCTTGGCGCATATGACGCCTGCGGTGACCACATCGTACTCCTCGGCACATTCCGCATTCGAGATCACTTTCAGTTCGGTGTACTGCATGGCATCCGAATTGGTCATCTCCACCGTAGCGCCCCAGCCGCTGGCCACCACACTCATGCCTGTGAACTGATCCAGACGCTGTCTGCTCGGCAGCGAAGCCGGACGAATGCGCGGGGTGAAGCTCACGTCCTGGGGTAACTTAACCAGCGCAATGTCATTGGCTGCCGATTCGGGGTTAAAGTGCTCGTGGACAATGAACTTATTGGATCGCAGCACAAGTCCACCCAGCTGTTCAGTGTCTTCCACACTTCGAGTACCCAGATACACATCGAAGTGGGTGACACCCATGGTGCAGTGTCCGGCGGTGAGAATCCAACGACTGTCGAGCAGTGTGCCACCGCAGAGTATGCGCTTGCGCCACAGCTGTTTGCCAATGAGCATCACTTGGTAGGGGAACTTTTCAATCCGGCCAAACTTGGACTGACCTATGGCATAACCGCTGCTCGATCCGATCAGGCACAGTATGAGCAGCAGCAAGACACTGAGTCCAAGACTCACAGTTTGTATGTTGTTTGTTTGCATTGTTTTATGTGTTTTTAAAATTTCACTTGTTGTTCTTGTGGTTGTCGTCACTTTTTCGAGTTTTAGTTCTTATTCACTTTTTTTCCACTTTTTTTCTTGTTTGCTTATGTATCTTCTGCACGCTTCAAGCGCTCGCTTCAATTTAAATCCATTCTGACGATGTTGTCTGGTTTTTATACGTCGCCTCGTCAGAACAACAACAACACCAACAACAACTGTTTTTGCCGGTTATCTGTTTGAGAGCGCACAAAAGCATGCTGCGGTGAGAGCGCGGCTCTCATCCTTTGTATAACCCGTTATCTTTGTCGCGGCTCTCTTCGTCGCTGCTGCTACAGCTGTTGTTGTTGGGAGCGAAGAAGAAGATGAAGCTTTGCGGCGAGAAACGTGATTGGCTTGGGAAGCACTTTTGTGACGTTCACGGCGAGAGAGACGCTTGCGGCGAGCAGAGATCGCAATAATGATGATCATTATGACGATGACGATGTGTTGTCTTCTTCGGTAGCTTGTTATTATGACAGCAAACAAGTCGTAAAAATCTTGTTTTAAACATTTTTTCATATCAGATATGGGCATATAGAACAGCGCTTATCTCTTTCTCTCCCCTATCTCTCTCTCACTCTTTGACCAGAGGGTTCACGAGGCTTTCCTGTTTGTTGTTTGTTCGTGCAATTGTTAGAACATGCGTAAGTTACACAAATTCCAAGAAAAATAAAGCTAAGTTCTGATTGTGTTAGTCTAGGGTATTATACTATATTTAAGTTAGACAATAGAACTGGTATTCTGGCGGGCTGGTGCCATCTAGCCGGAGAATTTTAGTGACAAATACGTTTTTAATTATGCACAAATTTGTGTATAATGAAGGGAGTTCAAAAACTCTGAACGCACATTTTCAAACAGTTTATATTCAAATAAAAATATGACAGTTTATTTGTTTTCGAATTTCATTTCACTTCGTTTCGTTTTTGTTTTTGAAAGTGTCTTCTTTTGCGCATATTTTTTTTTATTTGTGACATATATTTTATGGCGTCTAAACAACGGGGACTCCGTTAATATAATTTTTTTTTGTCTGTGGCGCCGTGTTGCTTTTTTTTTCTTTTAATAAATTATTAATTTACGCCTTATACTCCGTTTTAGTGAGAAATGTTGTTAATTTCGGACGCAACTTTCATGCGAAATTCAGTTGAAGCTCAAGATGAATCAATATTTTTGTTATTTTCAAATAAATATGTAAATTAAGTTCTAGTTTATCTGAGTTCTGAGTCAATCAACGTTATTGTTTGTTTGTTTTGTTTTGTTTTGTTTTGTCTGGTTTAAATATTTTCAGAAAATTTTCCAGTTTGATTTTAGAACCTGCGCAAAAAAAAGCAAACAGACAATAACCGAAACAAGGCGAAAAGTACAGTCGGGGTCTTCCGACCGTAGGATACCCCGTAAGCCAACCTCTTTTACTTTTTCAGTGCCCACACTTGCTCAAATGCTTACTTGCTCAGACAGACCCCTATGTAACCGACTTGGCCAACCTGGGGTTCAGCAAGAACCCGGCTCTGCGCTGACATCCGATCCAGCCACACCACGGGCTGCTCACTTGTAGTAAAAGCAACAAAGGTGAGCAAGGAACAATGTTGTTTTTATCAAACTTTGTATACTCTTTGGGAGTTCACAGGGTATTAAAACAAATGGAATCAAATAAAATCAATATCGATATCGAAATCGAAATGGAAGTTAATTGAATTGGCGCCAAGTTGGAATGTTGTTAATGAGAGGAGCGGCGACGTCTACCGTATTAATTAAATAACCTAAATAAACAAATAAGCAAACAATAAAAGTATAAAAAAAACAATACGAAAATGTAACAAGTTAAAGATTTGAATTCTCCGATGCGAATATTGAATGTGTTTGAATTAATTCACACCTCTGGTGCATAAATAGTTTCATTTCAAAAATTATTGAAAACCAATTGGGCATGAGGTGTGAAAAATTATTAATTTCTGTGGATAATATAATGACTTTTGACCTTATCTCTGAGCTGATTAGCTAAGCAACTAAGTTTCAAACTTGCTTTTAGAATTAATCTAGAGTTTCGAAATGTTTGTGGACTAATTCAGTCACCAATTAGTTTTCGGCACATCATTAAATTGTTATAGCTCTTGATTTGGAACACATTATTCATGACTTTTTTGGGAGATTAGAACGACTGGTCGATTTGGCTGCCATAAAAAGTATAAAATACGTTTAAATCTTAACGATTTAAGCCACTTTTAAATTAATGGCAAATTCCTCAGACAGAAGCCCAAAAGATTTATTTCGAAATCAATTTAAATACCATGTAAATTTATGCAAATCTTCAACTTTTTTTTTTAGGGAAACACCCAATCGGAATTTCGATATTTTGTGTGTTTATTTTATTTGTCAACAAAGTTCAGCAACTCTGGAAGCTGGCGCCAAAAATCTTGTTTACCTTGCGCGAGAAAGTAGTTAACCTTGAGGGAGTTGAGGTGGGAGGGCTGGCGTGTTGGGGATTCTAGAAATTTGGAACACTCAGTAAAATTCCAACTGAAAGTGTGCGCTTCTAATCCGATCGTGTGGCATTGGCGGTGCTTTAACCCCAACACTTAACACAGCAGCGTTTTTGCAATTAATTTGGCTTTTTACTGGACCCGCCCCTTAAAGTAATAAAAGCGTACGTTGACGTCAGTCTGCAACGCAATTTGTTTGATTTGAAGCTCATTAAAAAGCACACACACACACACATAGACACCAAAAAATAATCAAACGTTCAGTAGCTGTCGCGTAGAACCAGTAGTCAATTTAGTTACTCCCTGCTGACCCCTCTATCGACAAATCCCTCTCCATCCCACTGTCAGTCTACCATTCGAATTCCCATTCCAAGCCGAAGATTAAGACAACGAGACAGTTGAATATGCTTTCGAAAATGTGTGTTTAAATGCGATTTGGCAAACTAGATCCGGTTGGGTCGGTTTCATTTTATGCTCAAGACCCCAAACCTCAAGCCGCAAACCCCAAAGCTAAATCAAATTCTAATTTTGCTCAAACAAAAAACAAGCAAAAACAAAAACAATATAAATTAAAGGAAAGGAAAGGAAAGAAGAAAGAGCCGCTAAGAAAGAGGCGGCAGCCGAAATCAATAGCGTTTCGGAATTCCCAAAAAACATCTAAAATACTGGGCCAAAAGCCAATAACAAACTCCCATGACGATACGCTTTATGTCAGTGTTTGTTGGTGTGTGTTTGTGTGTGTGTGAGAGTGTAACAAACAAACTCTTTATTAAGATCGCCTGATCTAAGACCTGTTAGCCAAACAAAGTAGAAAGGTTCTATAAAATGTGGCTTTTAGTAGGTATTTAAAATTGTTTACTTTATCCCAAAAATCCCGGAAATTCCTAAACCAAATATGGAATCTTTTTTTGAGGTGAGAATGATTTTTACAAAAAAAAAAAATAACATTTGTATTAACGAGATAATTTTAAAAAGTTCACACTTCGATAAATATTACAGGTTTATTTTTCCATTAGGGTGTTGAGTAACGGCCATTTCCTAATTTAATAAATGCATCCTGATTTCATAAAAAGAATACTTAAAAATAAATCAAGCTAAAAACCAGAATTTTTATTTATTTCTGCTTATCAAATAGTTACCAAGCGTCTAAAAATTAATAAGTTTAAACAAAAAACTTGTTTTTTATGAGATCTCAACTAAGCTCGTAAATCGTGTGTTTAGTAGTCAGGCACAGGGTTTTTAGCAGTCGAGCTGCACCACTCTAGCCACTAGGTCTAAATTACGGTCATCCCATTGACTAGGCGACTGAGACCGCGTTTATCATTAGTCAAAAATGATGATCGTTCCCCGAAGGCAAAGAAATTAGAATTGATTGGCGCCAGACGGCTGCAGTTTTTGTTTATTTTTTTAGCGGGTAATACCCATAAAAAAAAAATACGATAACAATAAAAAATGAAGTATGAAGACATGTGCGAATTTGCTTATCATAATAATACCAATTTGAGCTAAAAGAAAGTCGTTAAAACGCATCATTCAAATTAATTGGCGCTTAATTAAAATCCTAATACTATTCATAAACTAACAAGTTTTCGATTAAAAGTGCTGTTATCAAACGAAGCGCGTCGATGGCTAATTTCGAAAACTTGATATCTATTTTGGAAAACCACATTTGGAGGCATTAAACAAAAAACGTGTGCTAGTAAAACAAAATTCTAATGTTTATTGCTTTTTTGGAATGTTTGTGTAAGCATTGTTCTCGATTCTTGGGTTTTTCTTGTCGTCGACAGCAAATTGCCGTCGCCAAATAAAAACGAACGTTATAATTAATTATCGATCGCAATGAATATGCCATTTAAAATTTGCATTTAAATTAGAACTGTCAAAATAATCGACAAAGCTGACAATATAAAACCAAATACTAAAAAACAACACGATTATGCAGACTTAAATCCGCATAAGTAAATTAAATTATTCAACAAGAATTGATGATAAACATAAAAAAAAAAAAATAAAACGTGAACAAAAGTGGAAAATTTAGCTCCCTTTTCGAGAATGTTTTTGTTTTGAACAGTTTAATATAATAGTTAATTAAGACATCAACAATTGGTTGAATAAACTTCCTTTGGCTACTGTTCAATAACAGAATTGAGCAGCTGCTCACCTTTGTCATGTCACTGAACTTCAGTTAATAACGAAATACAATTTATCGGAACAGGATTTTAATATTTATGGCCAAATTCACAAAATATCATGCAGCTATATACAAAATGCAACAATTGTCAACACAATTTTGTGCATTTCATGAATATTATTAAATAATTGTTATCTGTTTATTGCTGACTCGCGGCAATAATGAATGTGAGCACAAAAATTATTATTAAATTATTATTTAAATTAGTTAATTGAAATCAAATAAAGTCAAGGTGATTCATATGCATTTAAATTTCAAGCTCGCGCGCGTGCAATGCTGCCACCCTTTGAAAAGTATCTAACTATCGATATATGTATTGGCAGTCAATGTTATCGCAGCCAATCGATAGTTCAGAACAGCCGGCGTAAACAACGCGTTGTGGATATTTGTTGTGGGTCTAAGAAAACGAATTAAAAATGAAGGAAAGAGACTTGAAACGCGCTTATAATAATGTTTTGGCACAAACTATATCAACTTCACAAAAGTTCCTGTTTGCTGGCAATCTGTTTGGCGATATTTTTATTCTCAGGTAAGCAAAGAATTGACTCTCAAGGATTAGTAATAAAAGTTTCTCTTACAGCTTGAAGGAGCTGGAAAAGAGCACCGAAGAACCGCCGGGTAAGCTACAATTGTGTCCACAGGGATGTGATGTGGACATCAACTGTCTAGCGTTCCATCGGGACTTCCTCATAGTCGGTGCTGTGGGACTCATTTACGGTCTCAAGTGGGACGAAGAAGAGGAAATTTTGGGCCCGAAACGTGCCTGGGAAGTCAAAATCCCAATGCAAGTGGACGCGGTCGAAGTGCCCGATGTCAACTGTCTTTGGCTGTGCCCCGAAACGGATGCATTGTATGCCGGCTGTGGTGATGGAGTTATCTATAAAATCAACCTGGAAGATGGTCGCATAGAGCGTGATTATCGTGGACACACCGATTACGTGCACTGTGTGGTCGGGCAGGCAGATGGACGCATCTATTCGGGTGCTGAGGACGGAACTGTACGCGCCTGGAGCGACAAACAGAAGCAAGAAATCTCCATGACAGAGCCATACAAAGACCCGCAGCTCCTTCGTCCGGATTGGGGAAAATGGATTGGTTCTGTTGCTGTCAACGACGATTGGTTGATCTGTGGTGGAGGCCCACGCCCGGCCATTTACCATTTAAGTTCAATGCAATGCACTCGCGTATTCGATTTCCCGGGCCGCGTGCATATCTGTGACTTTGTGGATGACTCGGTGATCATTGGAGGTGAACACAACCACGTGCAGTTCTACACACTCAACGGCACGCTGCAGGCAAACATTCCCGTCGAGCACACATCATGCTATTCCTCCATCTGGCAATTAAATCCATTTAAATTCATGTCCATCGCGGGATTCAGCAACAAGTTGCATATACTGAAAGACTTCCGTTTTTTGGACAGCAAAATCGAATTGTATGGCAATGTTTTGGGCGACGATGTGGATGCTTTAGAAGATGAAGAGCAGCACAACGAGGATGCCATATTTTAGACTTAGTTAAGCTCGACTACTATTTAACAAATTCAACTCTCTATGTGTGTAAATAGACATTTTTAATTTTGGTGCATTCAAATGATGTTTTGAATATAGCAAACTTTATTGAAAGTATTTTTGGGCTTAAGTACTAAAGAAATTAAAACTTATGCAAAACTAAATTACCTACTTAGTGAATTAATTGTACCTGAAACATTTGTCCAAGTCAGTCACATATAGCACTCCTCAATCCTTAATCCTCGTTGGTACCGCCAAGTGGTATAAAAGCTGGTAGAGTGCCAAGTTTAATTCGCGAGCGAGGATTGCTGCTACTAGCTGTCTCCTCATCTTCCTCCGCTTTTTCCAAGCATTCAGCTTCTACATTATCTTTGGGAAGTGCTTCCAGCTTATCTCTTTCACACCTAAAATAGCGTGAACTGCTGGGAGCCTCTTCTGTCTTAGGATCTTTGGCCACTGTTGGCTTTTGCGTTATCACTTTGGTCTTAATTTTAGCTCTGCTCTTGGGAGGCGTCACCACATGTTGTTTCATTTGCTTGCAGTAGACGCAATTGGGCAGCTCACACATCCCTCGACGCGCAAATTCCGGGCACACGAACTCATGACGCATATGGCACTTAAAGCGATATTAGAATCAATACTAGTTTTTAACTGTTTATCAAATCAACTTACATCTGCGGCACGTGCACAATAGCCACGCAGAAAGTCAATACAAATCTCCGCCTTGAGACTCAGTTTCTTGTGCAGATACGGGCAATCCTCGCGAGCACAAACGCCGCGCAAAAAGTAACGACAAACAGGCATTTTCTCCAGCGTCACATTGTGGGAGAGCAAACAGGCTGCCTTGGTGCACTCACCACGTAGAAAACTGCAAGAAAGTCATGGGATTAGAAGCCAGCTAAGTGGTTGAAGTACACGCAAACCTGGGACAGATTGCCACTTGACGCTTGTCGTGCAAGCGACGACACTTGCCGCGACTGTGGGCTGCACATTTGCCCAAACGCTGGAAGATGGCACACGGCACATTTGTCTTGACCAAGGAACGATTTAGCAACTGCAAACTACGCTGCTTGGCAGTCATAAGATGAGCACGAGAGACATGATTTGTGGTACGTATGAACACATTCCGTGTCTTGGCCGACGAAACGTAGGTCAGTCCACCAATATCGATGCGCAGAAGTTGGCTCTTATTGGCACTCAATTGAGGGCTATTTACGGGCACGCGGGTTAAACGACATCCCGAGGGGTCTAGCACAAACTTCGTGCCACGTACAAATAATGTGCGACCTGTGGAATGGGTGGCTTTGCTGCTGTGTGGCACCTGTTGCACACCTGATTTTGCCCTGCTGTTGGCATCTAACTTGGTCAGCTTGTTCTTGGCCGTCTTCTTGTACATTACGCCGTGTATGCTGACCATGCTGAGGGTTTTGTTGACACTTGGTTTCAACACAGGCGATTTTAAGCTGTAAATTTGGTAGTGTTGTTAATGTTTTCAAAGATTTCATGCATAATTACCTCATTTTTTTGCTAGTTGTCGCATCATTGGTGCGTCTCAATGCATAACGTGCCACAAAGTCGCGAGTGCGTCGCTTTTTAACTAGTGGAGTGCTGCTGCTAGAGGTTAGAGAAATGGCACGCACTAATTTATATTTAGTGCGTTTCGTGGGAGAAGCTATTGTAGTTGGCTTCACTGCACTCGCGCTTTGTCTTATCAGTTTTCGCTTTGATAGGCTAACTAGGGGCGGCTGTATGATAATGGCTGGTTTGGGTACAGTCTTGACAGTGGTGGTGGTTACGGTGGGTTTGGCTACAGTCTTTGCTGGCTGTTTTCTTACTAAGCAAGTGCTAGCTTTGCTTATAATTTTGGCTGGAGTAGGCGTGAAATTGGAAGCAACAGTTTGCTCATAATACGTAACAGGCTGAACTTGTTGTTGTTGTAACTCCTGTTGCTGTTGTTGCAGCTGTTGCATTTGATACGCCTGTTGGCGTTGTAAAAAATATGGATTTATGTGTATTGCTGGACGATCCCATGACTGAACGGTATTATTGTTGTTAACGCGACCTTGAAGCTGCAATGAACTGGTCATTTGGTTATGAAAATTGGGATTTATGTACACTTTGCGCCCCACGGGCGGAATGTTGTCCTCAGCACTTATATGTGGTAGCATTTCGCTTGTTTTATATCACAATTCAATCACACTAATTTTAAAATTTATTTGAAACAACAGGTTTTGAGCTGTTTAGTGTGTGTTTCTTTTTATTATTTATTTTTCTATACAAGCCTTTTCAACAAAGCCACATTTACTAGAGTTGTAATGAGTCGTTCAGAACAAGTTCAATTAGAGTATGAAAATGAACGAACTTCTGTGGCATGGTTTGGTTTTAGGTAATTTGTTCAGTCCAATTCTCGTGAATTATTTTATTTCCTTTATAAATATGCCATTAATGTAATTAAATAAACTTGTGATCCAACGATCTATTCGATTTGTGCATCACAAATTAAGTGACTGAACAACTTTTTCAAATGAACTACGATGCACAGCTCTAATAAGTGATACACAATTATCGAAACAAAAACCCAGTACTGAAAGTCGAAAGCAACTCTGCATTTTCCAAGAACGAGTTGGCATCTCCAATGTCGGCACCAGTTTAAAATTAATAACTAACAGATCTGTTGTGTATTCTTAAATATAAAGATGATATTAATTGAATCGAGAAAAAACTAATGTATTATTTTCTCTCGCTCTTTGCTCTCGTTTCGCAACTGAAAAAGTGGTGGTAAATATACTGCTCTCCATGACAATAATGGGAAACCAAAGCTGCTATTAAAATAGTGGGAAAAAATGGCGCGCTAATGTGAATGGCAAAATAGACGACACTTATTGTTGAATCAAGAAACAATAACTAACTTTTTGAAATGGGAAAGGATCGTGGACGTGGGCGAGGAGGACGTCGGAATTTCCAGTCGAAACCATACAATAAAAACAACTGGCGTGACCAGAAAAAAGAGCGAGAGAGAAACTCACAGGGCCCACGCAACAAGTGAGTTCTTGGTGCCAGTAAACATAACAAATAACTTAACAACCGGCTTTTATTTCTTATTAAATACAGGCAACCGCAACAGAAGTGCACGCTACGTGAGAATCAGGTGGGGATAACGGAGTTTACAAATGCCGACTTACCCGGTTTTACGGGCATACTGAAATCGCGCTTTTCCGATTTCCACGTGAACGAAATAAACACAGAGGGGCACGTGTTGCTGTTAAATGACCTAAAGGTGCCAAAGTTGGAAATTCAACGTGAGTTCGAAGGAAAGTCAAAGAAAAGCGAGTTTTAGTTTTAAAAGTTTATAATTTATAGCTGTGGATGCCACTCAGCTAGAGGAATGGCGCACAAAACTGGAGAATGTAATTGCCGCTGATGTGTGGCAACAAATTGGGGACTTGTCCAGTGCCAAATATGATCCGAAGACTGAACAGCTTGTGGAAATCGATGTGAGCAGCCTGGACAAGGAGCAGCGCACACAAATACATCAGCTTGTCAAACAGTTGTACCTGGGCAAGCTAATTTCCAAAACACAGGACCAGCCCACGAAGGTTACGGAGGGCGAAGCGGCTGAGCCCAAGAAAGTTATACGCATTTTAAAACCAAAACCAGGACGCTGTAAGTTGGCGTAAAATGAAGCTACACTGTAGGGTAACACAGCTAATCCTTTGATTTTCTTGCAGCTGACAATCGTTGGAACTTCCCGGGTGAATATGTTAACTTTGTTGTGCACAAAGTGAACATGGATACCAGCGAGGTGGCTGCAACCATCGCCAATCAATTGCAGTAGGTTAAACCTGTCAGTCTATTAAATTAATATTGCTAATTGGCAATCTTTTTGTTCTCCGCCAGCTTGCGTCCCTCACAGGTTAACTACTGTGGCACCAAGGATAAACGGGCCAAGACCACTCAAAGCTTTTGCATTAAGCGGCGTACGCCGGAGGCCATTGCCAATGCGGCACGTGGCATGCGTAATGTCTACATTGGCAACTTTACCTTTAGCGCCAAGACGCTCAAATTGGGTGATCTGCAGGGAAATCGCTTTAGGATTGCATTGCGACACATAACACAGCCGCAGGAGCAAATTAAGCTGGCCCTGCAGTCGCTCAAGGAACGTGGCTTTATTAACTACTATGGTCTGCAGCGTTTTGGCAACACGGCCAGTGTGCCTACCTATGAAGTGGGCGTGGCACTGCTTAAACGTGACTATAAACTGGCCTGTGAGCTGATACTGAAGCCACGTGATAATGATGTGGAGTTTATGCGTGCCATACGGCAAGAATGGTGGGAGAATCGGGATTCTGCGGCTGCAGCTGCAAAGTTCTACAACAACAAGTATATTGAGAAGAAGCTGCTGGATGGCTTGGCCACATTGGGCGAGAATGATTACTCTGCTGCACTGCGTCGCATACCACGCAATATGCTGCTGCTCTATCCACATGCCTATCAGAGTCTTATCTTCAATCGCGTTGCCTCGCGTCGCATTAAGGAGTTTGGACTTCAATTAATACCAGGAGATTTGGTGTACGTCGAAGAGGAATCAACAGGCGCTGCAGAGGAAGAGGTGACTACTCCGGCCATAGAAGCTGATAATACCGTTGACGAGGACATGGAAATGGAGGACGATAGTTTGCTCGAAGAGGAATCGGCTTTCAAGCGTAAAGTCAAGCCACTCACTGCAGAGGATATAGCCAGTAATAAGTACAAGTTATCGGACATAGTGCTTCCTTTGCCTGGCTATGATATAACATATCCCAGCAACGAGTGTGGCGCATGGTATGAAGAAATGCTTGCCGAGGTGGGACTTACCTCAGAGCAATTGCGTCACAAGGAAAAAACCTATGCACTTGGTGGAGCATATCGTAAGTTGCTGGTACAAACGAGTGATTTGAAATGGAGTTTCCGACGGTACAGCACACCGGAGGACACGCTCATAGCCTCCGACTGGGAGCAGTTGAAAAACATTGAAATAACACCAGAACCCACGGAAGCAGAGGGAAAGTACATGGCTTTATTGCTGGAATTTACATTGCCTACAGCAGCGTATGCGACCATGTTACTGCGTGAACTGTTCAAGCAGGACACATCAACAGCCACTCAAATGCAGCTGGAACAGGCTGAAATCCTCAAGAAATTGGAGCAGGAGACGCCAACAGTTACAGTTGAGGCGCAGCCGCAGCCAATTTAAATAGTAACGTTCGCTCGGACCATAATAAAATAATCGATAAGGAAAATCAATTTACGCGCGCTCATCATATGTACGTGTGTGTGTGTGCGTGTGCAACTTCAAATCAACCACAACAATAACAATGCGCACGTGAGTGCACGCGCGCTCTCTTACTCTCCCTCGCCTGCTCGCTCTCTCTCGATGGCTGTTGCGCTCTGGCCCTTTGTCTGGCGCTCTTTGTTTGACACTGGCAGGCAGGACCAGGTTGAGTCCTATTCCCGTTGCCATTGCCATTAGTACGCTGACAAGCGAGAGCTTTGGACGCGCTGCGCAGTTGGCAGAGTGTAACCGTGTACCACAACGTCTGTGTGTGTGTGTGCCTACATAAATGTTGTAAAAGAAGAATAACAATAACAAATAACACAAGTCGCGTGTTTCTGCTGCAAACAAAGATAAGAAAGCGTCTTAATAAATTTGAATTAACCGTTACAAAACTAATCGAAACAACAGGAAAGCTAAGGTGAATCACATATATTTACACACACACAACCATTGAATACACACATACGCATCGCATTTAAGATTTAGGCGCGTATTTTTTTATTAAGAACATTAAATTGCAATAAATAATTAAAAGTCAATAATTTTAATTAAATTGATTCGAGTGTGAATTAAAAAATGAATATACTACATTAAACAGTTGAACTATACATATTATTTTGCATTGACTTTGCATGTTTATTGATTTTTGTGCGTGCTTTTTGCCCAAATCAATCGATAATGTGGTGTTAATGCGCTGCCAGATACTACACTTTAGAAAGGTGGCGGGGCGAAATAGTAGTGTAGTGGGAGTAGTAGGGAGTGGGGCTGCTTAGAGATGTCGATAACGGGAGATGGGCCAATTGTTTAGCAGTTTGGGGGATTGCTCATAATGTCACAGCGACAGAGCCATCAAAATTAATAAACTAAATGCTTGTTTGGCATCGTCGTCGTCGTCGTCGTAGTCTACCCCACCTGAAAGTCAGCCGCCTGCCCTGCCCACTCCCCAACACCCCTCCCTTCTTAACCAGTCAGCCAGACATGGATATTGGACATGTTATTGCTTGCGCGCGCACTCTTTGACCAACGAGCAGCTAGAAAATGCTTCAACTAACTGCGCCATAGTGCGAGTTGTTGTTTTTTGTTGGGCTCACAACTTCGATTTTTGCGCCCAACCCCAAAATAAACTGCCTACTCCTTAAATTACAAACTAAAACTAATCAGTACGTTTTAGCATTAGTTACTAGTTCTTTAGAATTGACTAAATAAATATATCATCGATTTGCTCATCGTTAAGAGATCGTAATGTGCATTTGCACAAATAGGCCACAATTTTTTTCTCTGCCTTGGAGCGATTTGCGCCCAAACCCTGCAGCAATGCCTCGATGCGTTTCATGAGGTCTTCGGCGACGGGCGCTTGGGGTTGGGATTGGGACTGTGTTGCTGGTGGTTGCATTATGATTGCTGTCGCCACATGCTGTTCATCCATCGCCTCCTGCAGAGCATCGTCCTCGTCGTGCTCAATAAGCTGATTGGGACTAAGGGCGCGCCAACTTACGTTTATATGCTGAGAGGAGGTGCTAACTGCCTGCTGCTGCTGTACTTGCCGCTCACTGTGCCGACTGTTGTTTGGTTTGTGTTGTGCCACAAAACGCAGCTTGTCCAACAAACTCCAGTCGGACTGTTCCTTAAGCAATTCCCGACGCAGCTTATCCCGCATATAATTCCAACGCGTTATGCATGTTTTTACTAGCGGATTAAACGCGTTTTATATTTAATTATTTTTACATTCCTTCTGGTTCTCACCGTCAGTTTTCAGTGATGTTGCAATGCTGCACCACAATTCGGTTTTTTTCTTGCCGGAGTCGTAGGGTGTGCTGCGCAGCTCGCGCTCATATAAACTGGGATTAGCACGTACCAACTCAATTAGGTGGTTATCAAATTCAACACTCCACGTCGACATTGTAAAAAATAAACAATTTAGAAATACTTTGTTTGGCACGCAAAGTGCATCATAACAAACACAAACCGATGACCGATAACTTCCTCTTTTTTCGATAGCAAGTCAGTGCTGTAAAACGCTGGCGAAAGTTTTTAAATTGGCGCGCGTCACATATCGATTTCATTATTGATTTTGTTTGCATTAACTGGTAATGGAAGGTCTTAAAATAAATTTTATAAATCGTTAACTCCGGATTGAACTCAATATAAAATATATTAATCAATTATTTCTATGTATATCAGTCGGTGCTTAGTGCTGTAATGCGTTGAGCAGAATTTGCATTTTTGCCCGCCACTTATCGATTTGATTATTGATTTTGTTTACATGAAACAACCTAGACGCCTCTGTCGGCAGGAGGGGGCAGGGCCAGCAGTTGCGTTCAAAAGGCGTCAAACGCTGTTGGGCCACAAAGATGGCCGCCGAAAACTATCACCTGAAATGGGACTCTCACTTGTCCTATTTGAACACTTCCATTGCAACGCTATACAAGTAAGTAGATAATATATATAATTTGCCAATAAGTGAGCTTTAATTTGATATAATTTTGTGTGCAGAAATGAAAAGTTCGCCGACGTTATGTTGTACAGTTCATATAGCAATAGTGGCATCAACTCTGATATACCCACCGTGGGCATATCGGCGCACAAATTTATACTGAGCTCCTGTAGTCAGTTTTTTGCCACGATGTTCGAGACAGCGCCCATAACAGCACCCAATGGCGTGCTCTATATTGTGCTTCCACCCGATCTCAGTCATCGTGCCATACAAATCCTGGTGCAGTACATGTACAGTGGTGAAGCCACCGTCTCCAACGACATACTGAACGAAGTGCTGCGTGGCGGTGAAATTCTAAAGATCCGAGGTCTTTGCCGCACCAGCACATCCGGTAGCAGTGGTCCAAGTGCATCCACAGGGCATGGTCATCATCTACATCATCATCAGCGTGAGCCAAGTGCATTGTATGTATCGAATGGTACACGCTCCTCGCTGGCACCACCGCCACCGCCGCCTTCAATGTCCACACAGCTTCCCAGTAGCAGTAGCAACAGCTCCGCGGCACGTTACACGCTGGATCATCATCCGCATCATCATACGCATCACCATTCACATCATCACCAGCAGCAGCAGCAACAACAGCAGCAGTTTCGCGGTTTGGGTGCTTCCGTCATGCCAAAGGACAGTCCGGTGATTGTCAAGTCACCGAAGATGGCAAGTCACACGGGATTACTGAGTGTGGCTAGTAACAGTAAGTTGCATCCCAGCAGCGTTGGTGGCATTTCCGTCAACAAGGAGGTGGCCATTGATCCGGAGGACAAGTGCTGCTATGCGGCATCTAGTCAAATCGAAAGTCTAACGCAACCATCGGCAGGAATTGCTGCAGCTGCGACTGCACCACCGCCAAGCCAAGCACCACCAGCATCACAACCACCAATGTCCATTTGCACAGAAATCGGCTGCAGCAGTTGTCCACTCACTGCACCCTCCACCGAGCCCGCGGAGCCGACGCTACGAAGATCGGACTACGTAGAGCGAGAGGAGTCGCTGTGCGAACGAGATCGTGATGATGTGGGTTTGGTCTACGAGCGGCGCTTAAGGCGTGAGAGATCCTGTGAGCGAGGTAAGTGTCTGCTCTTAACCAGATAACCATCAAATGGCCAATTCTATTGTCTTCTAGCTCCTGCTCATGAGTACTTCACACATGATGGATCGCACTATGAGCATGTAGTTAAGTCCTATGAAGTACCAGCTGCAGTTGCTCCCCGTTTGGCTACACCACCGCATCCGCATAGTTTTCTTACCATCAAACAGGAGCCAACGGATTGGTCAAGTCAACCCACCAGTAGTTTGGCTAGCGACAACAATCATGAGCACAGCCCGGTGGCGCCCCTGTCACCCAAACAGCCGCTGGACTTTAAGATTAACGCCGTAAAGCTCGAAGCGAATGCCAGCAACCAGGACGACAACGAGGAGCACACGCTGCGGGATTACAATAACTTTAAGGTGCTCGTCTGTGAAATCTGCCAGAAATCCTTTGAAGACACCAAGACGCTGGTGCGTCACCTGGGCACCCATGCAGCGGAGCCATCAGCAACCGTGATGTCGAACAGTGTCGGAAGTGGAACTGGAGGCAGCGGTGGAAGCAGCGGTGCTAGTGCCAGTGCCAATCACAGCAATCTGGCGCTGAGAGCCCTGAAGACCTATGTGCCAAAGAAGCGACGCAGAGTCTCGGTGAGTGCCGTTGGAGCAGCTGTATTGGACAAGACCTTATCTCTTCCCCCCATCCCTCATTCGCATTCACAGCAACAGGAGAACAACATGGATCATGTGACGCTGCTCTGTGATCTCTGCTCCACGTAAGATCAAACAAACAGAGATCTCCTGCCACCAAATGGGCTTAACCAAATGTTTCTTGCAGCTCCTTTGAAACGCCAGCGGAGTGGGTGCGTCACATGAATAGCCAACATACTGAGATCGAGCTGGCCATGTTCAATAGCAAAAAGGATGGCGAGCAGAAGGGGTGTGTGTCCTAAACAGTGTCTCCATATGATGCATATGATGAACTCTGTTCACTTTGCAGCAGTAGCAGTAGTAACAGCAACACCGCTGATGCCTCTGCCAGTGTGGCACACAAAAGGTACAGCAGTGCCACAAGACAAGCGGCACAATCCCACGGCAATGGCAGCGGGAGCAGTCGAGGAATTGTCTCACCAGGATTGGCATCACAGGCATGAATGGAGGCACATCCACATGACATCACCAACAACCACAACAACAAGAACACCACCAAGAGTCAGGCCACGAGTGAGAGAAGCAATAAGATGAACATTTTTTGAAAAAATCAAGTCGTTCCAGTTTGAAAAAATATAAGAAAATTTAACGAAAAATCAAAAAAGATTCAAATATTTATAATATAAAAAAAAAACAGCAAGAAACGTGATCAAAAAATGCATAAAAGCGCAGCATATTTTATAGAGCAACAAATGTAAAACTTAAATTACTAAAATTTAAAAACTACAACTAGAAACGAAACTGTAAACGAAATTTGAAACACAAAACCAAAAATTTAATGGGATCGTCAGGCAACGATGCAAAACAAAAACTAAAAAAACGATTAACAATTTAACTCTGTAGTATTTTTAAACTTAAATGTAGTTTTAAACTTTAATCCCAACTCGCGATGCAACAAGGCGCAATTTAAAAAACAAAAACAATACTAAAACTTGAACAGTTTATGAAGAAAAAAATTTCTAACAAAATATTATAAAATTTGTTTTGAATTTAAAGTTTTTTAAAAAGTTTTCAAACTTCTAATTGGAATTTCGAGCAGAGCTAAAAACTTATTTGAAAAAAAATTGTCAAGTTTTTGTAGTAGTTTTTAACTGATTGTTTTTAAATTATTAATTATAAGTAACGGCTTTTAATTGAATGTTTTTAACGCATTTTTTAGTTAACATAGTTGGATTTGTTTTTTGTGTAATGTACAATTTTTTATATTCCATATTTGCTGCTGCAACTTGTTGCACGTATATTTTTGTATTTTTATATGTCTGTATATTATGTAACTTAATTTGTTTTCGAACAGAAATTTTAAGCAATTTTTGTAAATAGATTAAGTTAAATTTTTTTAATGGCCGCCCAAGAGACAACAATTATCTAAATGTGTGTGTGTTTGTACTTAGTAGTTGGCATATTCAATTAAAATCTAAAAATTGTAAAGAAGAATTCCCCCAATCGACTTATATACCTACAACAACAACAAAAATACATGCATTAAATATAATTATATATATATTTACAAATCAGCGTGATTCTTACACCAGGTAACTGGAATGCGTAAGTCATACAAATACTATACATATATACGTACACATATACACACAAGCATATGTAGCATACGCGATTTTAAACGCAAAATAAAACAAGCAAAAATCGTTTTTAAATAAACATAAGCAGAAACATAAAGAGAGTCAACACAAAAGAGAGCTAGCGAACTAGAGCAGGAGTTGCCGCTTAAGCAAAGAGAACAAGCTTTCACACGGAGCTTTTGAATTGTTTGATGGCTATTTTAAGAGAAGGCCGCTCGCATATGTTTTGTCAGTTGCCTTTCGTTTTTCGCAAGCAAACAACGCATCACTTGGTTGATTTGTTTTCAACAAGTCAGAAAATTGCAAACAAATTGTCAAAACGTCGTACTTTGGGAGAATTAAACTGCAAACGTTGATAATGAGTGCCGGCAAACATTTAGCAAAGGGTAAGTTAGTTAAAAAACCCAAGTTTAATCACGCAAATACTGCGTGTCAACGGAATTCACAAAAACAAGTTTCTGTAAAAATATCCATTTTGTATTTGTCACGACCAGTGTTGCCATTATGACTCATTTAAAGCTAGATTTAGCGAGGTCTAAATTGAAAAGTGTAAATATCTAGCTATTTTTTTTTAAAAAGGGCAGACTAGAATATTTCAAGTAGCAAAATTATCTGTATATTGATTGTTTAGAAACGTATGGCGCATTTCCAATGAATAAGCAACTTTTTGTACAATTCTTTTTTAGCTATTTTTAGCAATTTTTAGTTTTATCAGTCTATAAAGTTATGATTCCAGTCGGCATAAATTATTATCGGAATACACATACCACTTATGTAGAATGAGTGTACATTTAATTAATCAACATTTTGTGGCTTTAGGTTCTACCAAACCAGCTCTGCCCGATGATGGAGTCCCTCGTCTGTACTCCATGCGCTTCTGTCCATATGCGGATCGTGCTCATCTCGCTCTCAATGCCAAGAAGGTGCCATATCACAGCATCTACATCAATCTGACCGATAAGCCCGAATGGTTGGTGGATGTGAGTCCCTTGCTGAAGGTGCCAGCTCTTCATTTGGTGGCCGAAAAGAAGCAGCCCTCTCTAATTGAATCGCTGATCATTGTGGAGTACCTAGACGAGCAGTATCCACAGCATCCTCTGCTGCCCAAGGATCCACTCCAGCGTGCCCAGGATAAGATTCTGGTGGAACGCTTCAATGCGGTTACCGGTGCCTTCATGAAAATTGCCCTTCAGGGTGCAAACGCCGATGATTTGTATCCTGCCATTGATATATTTGAGAAGGAACTGTCCCAGCGTGGTACACCCTACTTTGGTGGTGATAAACCTGGATTTGTGGACTACATGATTTGGCCCTGGTTCGCGCGATTGAGTGTCTTAAAGTTCCTGCTAAACGATGGCTTCGAATTTGATAAGCAGCGCTATGCGAAGATCAGCGCCTGGATCGATCTGTTGACCAAGGATGAGGTGGTGCAGTCCCACTATGCCACTCCCGAACAACACGTCGAGTACTGGCGCAGTCGCAAAACTGGCAATACCAACTACGATTTGTTGGCCTAATCTATTGTTATAACCAGTATCTGTTGTCTGATTTATTTTAACGTGTATTTGATATGCAATGCAATAAAGTTTTTACCACAATTTATATAGCAATCAATTTATTATTTACTTAGTTGACTACTAGAAAAATGGGAAATATTATAAATTGGCCATGTCTGCTGCAGTTCCAACCCAAAAGTGGTAGAGATAAACTGCAATTCAATTGGCTGTTAATATCGTTTTTTAGATAAGCCAGTAGTCACTGCAATCGCTGTTTATGTTAGCCAAGTTTTACTGTAGGTGACTTGGCATATAAAGTAACCAAATTTTCATATTCTTTTCGTAGCACTGGTGTCACTGTACCTCCGAAAGAACTAGTATATAGTGTGTCTTTTGCCGCAAAATAGCCTCATTGAAAAGGTCAGCAAGTTCCGTGGAGTAATCTATACGATGTGGTGAAGGGCGTCCAAATGAACTCAATCAGCTACTTTATAAAATGGAAAGCTGTAGTGAATCTAGTTACCAGTTGATTCCCACAGACGCACACAGAACATGAGCAGCGGCAGACACTTGACAAAAGGTGAGGACACAACTCTTTAGCACGAAACTTGGTTTAATGGATTAAACTTCTTGACAGGCTCACCCACACCGGATGTGCCCGAGGATGGAATACTACGTCTGTATTCCATGCGTTTCTGTCCCTTTGCTCAGCGTGTGCATCTGGTGCTGGACGCCAAACAGATTCCCTATCACAGCATTTACATAAATCTCACAGAGAAACCAGACTGGCTCTTCGAGAAGAATCCCCAGGGCAAGGTGCCGGCACTGGAGCTTGTAAGGGAACCTGGTCCACCGATCTTGACGGAATCCCTGCTCATCTGCGAGTATCTGGACGAGCAGTATCCATTGCGACCACTCTACCCCAGGGATCCGCTGAAGAAGGTACAAGAGAAGCTGCTCATTGAACGTTTTGGAGCTGTTCTCGGTGCCTTCTTCAAGGCCTCTGATGGCGGTGAGATGGAACCCTTTTGGAACGGCTTGGATATCTACGAACGGGAGTTGGAACGCCGGGAAACAGACTTCTTTGGCGGCGAACAGACGGGCATACTCGACTACATGATCTGGCCGTGGTGTGAGCGCTTGGAGCTCTTAAAGCTGCAACGTGGCGAAGATTACAATTTCGATGAGATGCGGTTTCCACAACTGGTGAGTTGATAGACACATCCTCCTCTGCAGTTCAAGTAGCTGAACTCTGTTGCTCCACAGGCACAGTGGGTGGAGCGCATGAAACGTGATCCCGCCGTGATGGCATTCTACATGGAAGCCGAGGTCCAGGCTGAGTTCCTGCGCACTCGGAGTTCCGGCAAACCCAACTACAATCTACTCGTTAAGGATGCCTGATTCGTTTGTTAACATTATGGCCTGAATAAAGTACTTAAGCTATTTCTAAAAGGCGGTCTTTTCGGGCTTACTATTCAATGAGTGTGATACTGGTCCTCCTGGTTAATCCTGCGTACTCCGTCGTAATCTACAAAAGAAAATAAGTTATAATTTCACTTCCAAACATGAGTATTTACTCTCCATTATGTTATCACTTAAAATCCTAGCTTTAAAGATTAGACAAGGGCTCGAAGGCCACATCGAAGTTGGCTTTTCCTTCGCCTCTTGACTTAATAAACTTGGCATAGACGCGAGGATCCAAAGCCGTTTGCTTCACTGCTTCATCCTGGGCTACCAGATCACGCCACTTCAGCAGTTTCTCAAAACGCTTTGGATTCAGTTCGTATTTCTGGGGAAGCACCAGCTTTAGAATCGGAAAACGCTCAAACCACGGCCAGAGCATGTAGTCCACCATGCCAATCTGTTGGCCACCAAAGTAGGGCGTGCCACGCTTGCCAATCTCCTCCTCGAAGACGTCCAGGGCATCCTCAAACTTTACCAATGCCTCGTCTGGCAGACCCTTGGCATGGAAAACGGGATAGATAGCGCTCGCAGCCGGTGCTAGACGCTCAATGAGGATCTTGTCCAGCGCTTTCTGTAGGGGATCAGCGGGAAACAGTGGACGCTCCGGATACTGTTCATCCAGATACTCTGCTATGACCAGGGACTCAACCAGTGCCGGTTGACCTTTCACAGCAGTTAACTGCAGGGCAGGTGTTTTGCCCAGTGGACTGAAGTCCGTGTACCATTCGGGCTTCTCGTCAAGATCAATGTACAACTTGTGGTTGGGAATCTTCTTGGCTGCCAGCACTAGCGCTGCACGTTCCGAATACGGACAGAAGCGCATGGAGTAAAAACGCAAGACGCCATCGTCGGGAAGTTCTGGCTTCGTCGAACCTGCGAATGACGTCAGTAAAAAACAAACCGAAATCACTTTTATCTTCAGTATCTTTGGGTAAATCAGTCGGAAGTGACAACTAAAATTTCTCAAGGGCTTTTGGGTGACATTCAAGGCACCTTTTACCTCACTCACCTTTCTTGAAGTGCTTCAGTGGTATACTCATAATGCCGGCGTTGGCAAATTTACGTATCTTATCCGTAGCTGTTTAGTTTGTCTACTAAAATTGAAAGTAAAGATCGTAAACAACTAGTTTCTAGCGGTTAAACAAGTTCATTTGCAGTCGATGTAAGTCGGGAACTTGTTCAGTGAGCTTTTTCAGCACTTAACATTAGTCTGTTAAGCGGCTGCTAAGCTCAAGTGGTTCTGTTGAGAGCCAGACAGTTGAGAGAATTTAACAGACCTTTAAACATATCGATAATTTCAGTAAGTTCAAATTCAAACTTAATTTTGTAACGTATTCAACGTTTCACTTTCAAGTAAGTTAAAACCTCCCTTTGTTTTAAATTAAAACAGCTTTTAGCTACACTATAAACATAATTTATATTCGCATTAATTTCTTTTCGTATTTATTTATATGACAAACTTATAAATTTACTTTTGAATTTTAACTAAAATTTAACTACCACAGATAGGTTGCAATTATATATAAAATGTATATATAATATATATAGATACATACATAGTTGTTTAGATTTTCATATTGTGTGTGTGTGTGTTTGTGTGTATTATATAAGTATTACACATTTAGTTGTATATATAGTACTATTATGGTCGAATATATGTGATATATATATTTAAAGTCTACACTTAGACAGCGGATAGACAATTTCTATATAGAAATGCGATACGTTTTCGACTATAACGTTGAGATTTATACATAAAAAAGAATACACTTGGATAATAATCGTACTCGTATATAGCATACATATATAAGTATTTCTATGTAGACAGGCTGAGCGCTTTTTATAAATTTAAATGAGGTTTTTTTTGGCTCCATTTTAAGGGGAGTCCAAAAAAAAAAAAGAATTGCCACTTAACTAAATACATAACTCTTGCACTAGGCTAAAACAACTAGACAAAATGATAACTAATTAACAATTAAGGTAAACATTTATTGGAAATCTTGCAAATGTGTGTGTGTTTCGCTTTTGCATCGGAGTAGATTTTAGTTTTCTTCTTCATTTTATTTTGATCCATTAGACCGTTGTATCTGGAGCCGGAGCAATCGGTTGCTTCGACTCGGAGACGTCGAGGCGTGTGGCAGGTGCATCTGTGGCACCATCCTGCTGATCCGGCGCTATGTCAATGCGATGCGCTTTGCGCCAAACGACCAGATCCATTAGAAATGCCAGAAACATAATGCCAGCCGTGATGCCTAAAGGGATTTAAGTTATAAGTCATATATAGTGGGTGATATAAGTGCTGTAGACTTACCCAAAAAGTATCGCCGGAAGGTGTCCGCATCGTAGAGCGAACAGGCGCCGTGCTTGCCACACACCGACTTCCAGATGAGGCAAGCCGAGTCCACAACGGCGCCATAAATGATGGGACAAGGAACATTACCAAACAGCCCAATGGCCGACTGTATGACACCCATGGCCATGGCTTTATCTAGTGATGGGTTTGGTTAGCAAGAGTTCAGTAGAGTTAAGCGACTGATTTGCTTACCTTTAGGATGTGTACAGCGCATGACGAGGAGCATGCTGCCCACCTCGGAGGTGGAATGCATAAATACGCAAATGGCAAAAATCAATATAAAGTAGATAAAGTTCTTGCAGTTATTATCACAGTAACCATTGACCGCTTCAGCAACTAAAACCGAGAGAGAGAGAGTGTTGACGGTAAACTAGAAATTACAGGGTATTTAAGCGCTGTGCTTACCATCTGGAATGCAAGCACAGTCGGAGTAGAGTGTGCGATTGTCGCTGGCACGCATTGTGGAGCTGCCGCAGCCGGCGTGGCAGGCGGAGATGTACATGCGTCCATCGGTGCCACAAATGGGTGCAAAGTTCTCCTTATCACAGGTACAGTTGAGTACGGCGCTGCAGGCGGGCTCGATCATAGTGGGACTGAAAGAGGGAAAGAGACGGAAGATAAGTGGCCGTACTACTCAACCACACACCTGTGTACCCACCTGTTGGCATCACCGGCCTTGTAGCCCGCAAAGTCATTGGTGCTGCAGCCGATGAACATGAGCACAATCATTCCGGCGGAGTAGACGAGGGCGGTGAAGGCAATCCAGGCGGCAACACCACGTGCCGTTGGTTTGCGCTTCAGTATGAACAGACCAGAGATTACAATGCCAATGCCCATGACCAGTATGCCACAGAAGGCGGCAATCATGTTGGCATCATAGGTGGCCAGACGGAACTGTGTCTCCAGATACTTGGGCAGGAACGTGTACAGTCCGGCAATGGGCAGCAGATGGAACACACAGGACGCAGTGCGGAACATGAGTATATCGTTGCTCAGCTGACGTCGCACGGTCTTGGGGAAATCTAAAGAGGATTGGCCATAAGTAAAGCCGTTCATCTTAATTAGTGCTCACTGTAACTACTCACCCTTCAGCTTGGGTTTCTCCTCCTGCTCGGGGGGTGTGGCATTGGCAGCTATGGCTGCATGTGCCTGCTGCTTGCCCCTGAGCTGTTTGGGGAACGAGAACATGGCAATGGAGGCGAGCAGCATGAGACTGCCAATGGCCACTGGTCCCAGCCACCAGGCGCCTATCCAGCGCGGATCGCTGGCATCAAAGCCGGGATTGGTAAAGTTCACATACCAGCGGGTGCAGAAGCTGCCCACAATGAATCCTGAGGCAGGACCCAAGATTCTCATGCCAATGGTGACGGCCATGTACATGGGTGACTGCTTGCTGCCCACATTGTCATCGATATAGGGTATGCCCAACGTGGCCACGGCGGTCTGACCAATGCCCGAGCTGAGCAGGCTGCCAAAGAAGATGCAGAGCACTATGATGGTGATCTTGGTGTGGGAGGCCTGCTCCAGCTGACGCTGCTCATTGCATTCGCTGCCAGCAAGGGTGCCATTGCCTCCGAGTAGGCAGAGATTCGGATCTGTGGCATTGCTCCACAGCGAGGACGAGGCAGAGGAGGCGGCGGGGGAGGAGACAGTGTTGAGCAATACACTGGACTTCATGAGCTGCTCGCCAAAGATGAAGTGCGGCAAGGCGCAGGCAAAGGCGGCTATGGAGAAGAGCACCATGCCGCAGGCAATCCAACGTGGTCGATGGCCACGCCCCGCAAAGTAAGTCAACAGCATGGCCGTGCTAATCTGCCCCATCTCACTGGCACTCAACAGGAATCCCGTTGTCTTCGACTTGATCTGAAAGAGCTTCTCGATGGTGGTGATCACGCTCACAAAGTAGGTCATGTACATGCCCTGCAGTATGTAAGCCAGCAGGAACACCACCATGAACACATGTGTGGAGGCAAAGCGTCGTGCCCAACGTGGTCGGCAGCCAAACAGTCCACAGTTGGCACCATCATCGCCACCGCCATTCAGATCCGAATCGAAATCAGATTCCTCTGATTCGCTGCCTCGAGCACCGGCGCCACCCACGCCCACTCCACCGCCACTGGGCAGCTTGTAGCCACCGGTAAGTGGAGCCTGCTCGTGTGCGTACTTCTCGCGCAGACTGTGCCCGTTGTGTCCACTGTGGCCATTGTGACCGTTGTGTCCATTGTGACCATTGTTGTTGCTGAGCAGCCCGTTCTTTAGCTTATTGATGTCCTCCGAAGCCTTCCAGTCGTTGTTGTTGCTTGGCGCACTCTCGTAGAGCACCGTGGTGTTGTTGCCAGTGGGCGTTGGGGGCGTTACTGTGACCACATCACCGTTTGTGCTGTTGTGCTGGGCCAGCAGCGGTGTAAATGCCTGTGTGGAGTCACGTCTGCCGCTACCGTTTTGATGAAAAGCGTGTCCATTTCCTGTGCCATTTCCCGCCCCATTGCCCGTGCCATGCCCATTGCTGGCTGCTGTGGATTTTAACGGCGCTGTTGGCGCCTCCACGTCACTTAGACTTTTCATCATGCTGCACGTTGCGTATACGTAATGTGTGATTGGTTTTCGAAGGGTTTTCTTCTAAACTCTTTTAGTTTTCTGTATATTTTTAATATCTTTCTCTGCTTCTTAGTAAATTCTCTGCTTAAGTTGTCTTGGAAATTTGTTGTTCCATTTTCCTTTGTGGGGTTGGGGAAAAGGGGCTGCTACATTGGAAATGCTTTTGGACTCGGCGAAGTTTTTCTTTACACTTTAAGTAAACTCTGAGTTGTGTATGCGTGTGTGTGTGTGTGTGAGTGTTTGTTGTGCTTGGCCAGCAACGAGGTAGTTTTGGTTGTTGTTCCTTTTGATGTTGTGGTTGTCAGTTACTTCTTTGTTGCAATATGGCAGTGTTAACTGAAATGAGACAAGAAATAGGCATATAGCTTGATCAGAAAAGATTTTTAAAGCAGTAGATAAATAAAACTAAAGTAGATCACATTTAGTCTATGATTTAATAGAATTTAGTGCACTAAAAAATAAAACAAGTGCTTTAAATATATTTAAAATTTGTTCGCCTGATAGGAAAATTATATTATATAGTATATTATTATTTAAAAATATAAATATAATTATAGACACTTCAAACACTTTTTTATACCCTACCAAAGTTAATAAAAAGTTTGTGTTATACAAGCGCCTGTTGGATAGGCAACAAAAATTATTTATCTTTACACACGCACACACAAATCATTACATTTAATTGTTTTATTATGACTTATGACTAAAAGATTAATTTTACCTAAGCACAGCTGCACTGATTATGCAAAATTGGCCAACTCACAATTATAAAAAAAAATGATTAATAGAATTATATCAGCAAGCGTTTGCTATGCGAGCAGTAAATTCAAACTGAGCGTTAAGAACTGAAACGCAGACTGCAAAAAACGCAGCACAAAAACTGTAGCACACAAAAAAAAAAGAGAGCAAAAACAACAACAACAAAACGAAGCCAATTAAAAAGCGTACAGAGTAAATACTGAAAGGGAGCAGCAGCAGCAGAGGTGCCGGCAGAGCCAACAGCGGCGAAGTAGAGGGGAAGAGAGACAAAGCTTATCAGCTCATGCACATACAAGCACACACACGCACACACTTACACAGTGACATATGCACAAGCTGAGGCGTCAGCGAGAAACGCAGCTTGCGATACAGTTACTTATACTTATACTCATACCTATATACACTTATACTTTGACTTATATGCTGACAGCTCGCATACACACGCTTACGGGTAGAACACGAGCAACACACAAAAAAGGCATAGAAAAAATATAACAAATCGATGCAAGCATTTTTTTTGGCAATAATTTTTAGCAAAATTGATAAGAGTTTCAAGGTTAATTGATTAGAAAGTTATGGTCAACCTTGAATGCGTTTTAAAAATAGAGTGTTGAATGAATTGCTTTCAAGAGGGGCGCTAGGCAGAAGTCTTATATAGTAAGTAGAAGACTATTGATAGATAAGTTAAGCTAAGCGTATAATCAAATGTAGCGAATGTTTAATGAATTAATGTATGAAAATTAGGGAAAATTTTCATGAAAGTAGGGACAACTTTCCAATCAAACAGATACTTTATGATGTACTTAGTTTATTGAACAGTATAATTAAAGTAATCGGAGTAAACTGAATAGAAGAATTAAGTAACTTTTAATTCCAGACAAATACACAATTCCACAAAATTATAGAATTTAATTCCAACTGATCTCATTATCTAAAGAAACTGCAAATAATGCTCATCTGGGTTTAAAGTAAATATTAAAACAGTTTGTTTAAATCCCACACTTAGCGTATCTATTATTATTGTTATTTGTTGCTGTCTAAATTTCAATGTCAGCCAAAATATTCGCATGTTTATACTCATTATACGTATATCTACTATATACAGATATATATATTTTCACTTGACTTTTTTATTGCGCCACTTCTAATGCTTTTGCGGCAAAGACTGAAACATTGTATCTCGTATATAAGTACTATGAGATACTCTTACTGATTCTATACTCGATTTTTTATACAGCACTTATATAAAGCTATGACACAATATAAATTTCGCTTTTTGTCTGCTTGGCCTGTCTCTTTCTCTCGCTCTCTCTTCTCTTCTCTGTCCCTTACTCTCCTTGCTGCTCCCACTCTTAATCTATCTGTGTGCGAAATTGCAAACGCAGTTGCTGCTGCAGTCGCAAAAATCTTATCAGCAAGCGCTAAAACTCGCTGATAATGAAAGTGAAATTATTTGTATGCTATTTTGTGTGTGTGTGAAAGAGATGGAGGCTGCACCGAAATGCACTAACAAATTAACGTTATGTACTTTGTTTCATGGCACCAAAGACCTTGAATCGCATGGCTATACCCTGTGGGAGTTGCAAAGGGGTTGTCTGGACTGATGGTAGAAATATTATAGGTATGCACAGTGAGAAAAAGTCTATTAAACTGCAGCTGGAATTTTTTAAGGCTGATTTTTATTTGTTTATTATAATTTGGGAATCCCTTTACTACTCTTTAAACACACTCCTCTACAGCGTATGCTTTAAGTTCATCATTTAGTGATTGCAATTATTTTTATTGCTTTTAAATTTGTTTTGACTTGCGGAATTTTTCGCTCGAATGTGCAAAATTTCTAATTTTACTAATTAGACATGCGCGTGATTATTTCTAAATAAAATAAAATTGCAGCAATTAATCAAGCAACAAACAGCTAAGCAATGACGTCATAACTCTTAGAGATTTAAAGCAGTAAATCAAAACTGTTGCATAGGTAACTATATAAAAATAAACACCTTATATTTTAAACATCTTTTTATAAACCAAATTTAATTACTGCACCTTTTTACAGTGCATAAATATTTGAGCAGAGCTTTAAGCTGCAGCTTAACTAACTGTTTAAACTTGGCTGATTGCCAAACATGTCCGTGCTTGTCGTGTTGTTGCTTATGCAAAACAGAGTTTGGCTGCACTTGGCCAAGGGCTGAGTTGGCCAGCTCGCTAAGACTTTGACTGCGTCTTGGAGTTGGACTTAGTCTTTAGGCTGTCCAGTTACCAGTTCTACGAGGCACGAGAGCTCTATGAGAGAATGCTGCTAAGTACCTGATCGCAGCAGCGGAGTTGAAAGGGGAAAGGGGGGGCAACAGGAGTACCACAGGTGGAGGCAGGTAAAGGCAAAGCACATTGAACCCACCCTGGTCACTGAACGGTAGGCTTTAGACAGTTCCTCTGCTTCAACTGCTTCTCTTTGGTGCAGTGTGTGCTGTGTGTATCTGTATCTATGTATCTGTATCTCTAACTATTCAGATTGATTTTCATTTGGTTTAATAGTTTGTTAATTGTTTCTCAATTTGTTTCGCTTACATAAAAGAGCAGCAAGTGTCAATATTCTTTGGGAGCATTTGCTGATCTGTCAGTGTCAATCACAATTCAATGCAATTAAAAGCCGTTGACGAAATCAAATCTACGCAAAAGGTTTCCATTTCAATTGGGCAGCTCCCCACACGCCCCTTTTCAACGCCCACCCTTGGCCAACAGAGTTTATCAATGCCTAGAATCGATTTGTTGCAGCGACAGGAGCAACCTGCGGGCGGCAGAGACAGCGCCAGAGAGAGAGAGAGAGAGAGAGAGAGAGTGTGGAGTGTAGTTTGTAGTGGAGTGAGTGAGTCAGAGTGCAAGAGAGAGAGAGCGAGACAACTCTCTCTCCAATGCGTGTGTCGTTTTTCCGGTTTTTCGGCCAGTTGTGTTGCCACATCTTGCATCTTCCGTCTTCCGTCTTGGCCAAGTCGACAATTGTGGCGACGTAACTGCTGCTGTTGCCTGACTAAGTTATTACGCGATCTTGTTTGACTCGCAGGTGTGTGTGTGTGTGTGTGTGTGAGTGTGTGTGAGTGTGTGTGAATGTGCATTTGAATTGCGCAAGCGCAACTATTGCAAATTGCATACCAAACAGCTCAGTTGCTGCTGCTGTTGCTGCTGCATGCCAACATGCAACAAACCAGACACACAGGCAACGGGCCCAGCATACAGCAACATGGCCAACTGTTGACTAGACGCTGACAGCAGCAACAGCAGCAGCATCAAGTGCAAAAGCCGCAGAAGAAAGCCCCTAACAACAACAGCAATGACAATAATGGTTAGAAGGCAGCATTGAAAGTAAATTGCAGGCTAGTAGAAGACCAACAACTTCATCATCATCTTGGGCATGATCTTCATCGTGTTGCTGATGACACTGATCATAATGGATGAGCCAGTTGAAGCCAAATGAATGATGATTATCATGTTTCTTGTGCTCATTATGAGCTTGGGCAACAATAAAAAAAAGCTGCTTGGCCACATTTCACTTTTAGCATAGAAATAATTTAGAACTTGTCTGCAACTGTTTTGTCTGTGTACGTGTATTGGCCTGGCCAAGAAGAGTTAGCCAATAGTTATAGCCTGAAACTTTTGACAATTTAAACGCACAAGAGGTTCACATGAAATTTCTAGCACGGAAAATGAACATTAGAGAGTTTTAGAGTAAACGGAAAATTTAATAAATTAAAAATAAATTATTATTACCAGAAATTGAATAAAATGAAGGGGAAAGGGGATAATTTATTTATGAATAATTATAAAGAAAAATATTAAATGAAATATTTTAAATATGTATTAAAATAGCTAAAAGAAATGGACTTAAGATAGCAAATAATTTGAAGACTAAATCAGAAGCAGATTTTTGGACACTATGGGCTACTTTGGTATATAATTTAAGACTTCTAAGATGATCAGTAAGGCAATTAGTAAGCTCATTGAATTTTCCATAAGTCTATAATTAGTCCATAAGTCTAAGAAGTACTTAGCCTAAAGCCTTATGACATTTTGTCTACATGATAATCAGTAAAGACCAAAAATACTTTATATATTTAGAACTTAAACAATTCCGATTTGTTGTGAAATAATTCTGTGTAAGCTTATCTTCAAATTAATTGAACCGTAGACCTCTCCTATAAACCTGCATATATAGTAAACCTTATTTTTTGTTATACATTTTAAGCTGCACATTGAGTCACTTGATTGAAGTGTGCTAAACAAAGCTCAAAGCTGCGCTAGAGTTCAGTTTTTGTGTTTTTGCTTCTAAATGCGTCACATTCGCATCGAAATCAGCAGCTTTTTCAGCGCCCCCTTTCACCCCAGTGAGCCCCCGCCACCCACCGCTGCGTTTTGTGCTCTGTCGCCTTGACTTTGACCTTCAAACTAAAAACCGAAATTAAAACCAAGTCAAACACAACAGCAGCAAAAAAACTGATTGTTGTTTTTTGTTCATTCAGTTTTTTTTTATAAACAAAATTTTAGACAAACGCAAAAAAAGTTGAACAAATTTGTTTATCACATTTACATATGCATAAAATGTATATTTATATTTAGCTATATGTTTTTATTTTTGGCTTGTATTTAGGTGCAAATTCAACCAATTGAAGCTGCGTTTAAAGCTTATAAAAATTTATTATAATTATTTTATTTGTCTCTGAGTCATTTCAATAATTATTTTTTGTAATTCCTTTTAGGGCAAACGGTAAAACATTTTATTTGTTGCTGGCGGATTATAAAAATTTTATTGTTTCATTTTTTTTGGAGAGTTTCAGATTGCGATTACGCTGAGGATTACCAGACTTACGAGTATTTAAGTACATTTGGTTTTTAAAGTGGAACACGCATGTTTACAGCGACTTGTGGACTGTGGATTGCGGATGGCGGATTGTGGATTGTATTTACATATGTATACATGATTCATGGCACCATGACAAAAGGTGCGGCAACAAGAATTCAACAAAAACCCAAAAAACAACAACAACAACTCTAAATAAACACGCAGGAAACAACAGCAATCACATCGAGCTTTAAATACGCTTAAAAATTTTATTTTAAATTCAACAATTCATGGACTGAGTTTTGTTATGCTTATTTAAAGATAAATATCAAATCAGAGTGGCTTTGTTTCATAATTTTATAAGCAAACTTGATGCAAATAGGTGTCAAGTATTTTTAAAAATTTTCTTTGACTGAAAAAACTTTAAAAAATAATTAAAAATTTCTTTAAATTATTTAGAAATATTTTAAAGTATTTTAAATATTATTAATTTCTTAAAATTTGCACTTCTCTTGCACTAAATGTTTTATTCCTTAACAATATAAAGTGTGGCCACCTCAACGCTTTAGCTAATATACCCGAAGTTAGTGTAAGCAACGCCAACTGATATTCATAAGATACGGACAATGTTGAACCGTTTTTGCACATGGCTTTACTGTATATATTTTATTTATTTTGTGCGCCGCAGTTTTCTTTATACTTTCAACAAAAACAACGAAAAAAAAAAAAAAAAAAAAAATTAAAAAGAGGGAAAAAAACAAACTTCCTTTTTGACGGCGCTTGTTAAAAATGCCAAAAAGGTAAGAAATGAAGCAAAAGAACAGCAGCCAAAAGTAAACGAAACGCGAAAACGACCAAGAAAAATACAAAAAGCGAAACAAACCTGAGAAATATACGAAAAAATTAACAACCTCAAAAATGGCAGCGAAGTGTGCATAAATTTTTGAAATGTTCGCTCGACAGACAAACAAAAAAAAAAATGTAACAAAAAAATAATGAAAAAATAAAGAAAATAAAGCGAAAAATATATATGAACCTAATGAAATGCAATCAAAAATGCATTTTAAGAGGACTGCATTAAGTCAGGAAGCTGGCCAGCCTGTTACCTGCTGCTGGCCCATGCCTTTTGGACCTGGCCAACAGCACACAACAAGAAGCGTTCCAATTCGATTCCCAGTATCGGCTCTGGAGATCAGAACATGGCGCTCAAATCAGCTAAAAACTCAAAGCCAAAAAAAAAGAAGTTGTTCAAATTTATTTAAGCATATTGCCGGCAAAAAAAAACAAAACAAAAATAAATCAAGAAAATACGAAAAAAACTCAAAGCGATTGCTTTTTGCTTTCCCGCCACAATTTACATTTGTCATTTGTGTGCACAGTGGAGCAAAACTAAGAGAAAATGACTCGCGGGCTGATATTTTCCTATGAAATTGGTACTAGAAAATAATTTATATATTCATTCACTAACTACAATCAACAAATACTAATTTATTTGTTATTTTAAAGACTTAATTATTATTTCAAAAATATTCTAAAACTTTAAAAAATTATTTAATAATTAGAAAACTATTGTAATCAACGAGTTTATTGTATTTTAATAGATATATTCTATAAATTTACTCTTTAAATTATATTTAGCACACATTACAAGCACTTTTGCACCACTGTGCTGCGCCCAAAAGGAGTCATCGCTGTGATCGTCAACGCCAGAGAACGTTGCATCTGCCATTTATAAGAAATATTGTTAATTTAAACAGAACTCAACGTCTGATTGATTGAGCTGCTGATTTAAGCGGCTTTTTCGCTCTGTTGTGTGTGTGTGTGTGCGTGTGTGTGCGTGTGTGTTTGTGTGCGTGTGTGTTTGTGTGCAGTTGGTGATTGGCAAGAAGGTGCGTTGAGGTGTTAACTTGCCTTAAATGTTCAGCCGACAGTGTACCGTTATAACGCTAATTGAAGACTTATAAATTGTCGAGTTTCTCATTTCTTATACTTTTTGTTTGCCAAAAAATACGAATTTTACTGTAGTTGCTGATGTGCAATTGATTTAAGCAATTAACGCCTAATTAGATGATTGAGTGTACACGCAGCTCTTAGTCATGCACATTTGCATAATAATCATATTCCTATACATAAGAAATATATATATTCGTTGCCAAGAACTTCACTCAAAGTGTCAAGTGGTTTGGGCCAAGAGAAGAGCGGGCACAGTACGCACAGTAGGCAAGAAATATAATTCTAGTTACACTGATAAAACAAAACGAGTGAAAATCAGTTGTGAAAACATTTTAAAAAGTTTTAAGCTGTTAAAATTCCTAATAAGTTTTTCTATTTCACTTATAAATAATTTTTTTAAATACTCTTCAGTTTGAGTGGGTTTCTTAGTATTGCAAGCCAAAATTACACCATTTTTCGCAGTGTATTCCTGTTGCTAGCTTAAAGCGCTCTGTCTATCTCTACCTCCCTCTCTCTGTCTCTCTCTTTCTCAGTACTTTCTTATATATTCTCCATTATTTGTTTATGAATGTACTTAACAGTTTTTGCGCCGCACTTTTTTGGCTGCCAGAGCACCAAAAAAAAAACCACCGCACTCCCTGTTCCCAGCCCTTATTCCTCCTTCCCCACCCTACCCAATATTTTAACAATATTTTTCAATTGTTTAAAATTCTGTGCATAATTTGGCGCTGTGCGTGAGTATGATAATTATTGATTGTTGTTTTTGTGACTCTTTTGTGAGTTTCCACTAAGCGCCAAGTGGATTCTTTTTTGGTTTTTTGGCGTTACATTTTAAATGAAGTGTTTACTTAAGGCTGGGCCATGGGTACATGTCCGTACATGTCTACGCATTTGGCATTTAGTTTTCTGTTTCTTTGTTGACTTTAAGACTCATTTACTTACTTATTGTTTACTTTAGTTTGAAGTTGGCATCTGTAGCTTCGGTGCGGTAACTGCAAATAAACAAATAATGTGTTAAATTAGAGAAATTCAGGCTAAATTTGTTAGTAAGACTATGAAATAGTTTATTTATTTAGAAAACTTAAACTAAAAAGGGTTGTAATAAAATGCTTTCCTATTTTGGAGTTGAACTAACCAATTAAATAATTAACTCTTTAATTGTTTGATAGTTTTTAATAATTTATTGCATTATTTATTTGTGTAAGTATGTTAAAAACTGTATGCCCGCTCTGCTAATTAACTGGTAGCTGCATAAAGCATTGCAATTGCTTGTTTTAATTTACATGCAAAGTTCTTGTCATAAAAGACAACAGCAATAATAAAACACAACAACAAGAACGAGAGGCAAACAAGCATTACAGTCTACACGTTTAGTTGGCCCATAACAATTACAGCAAAAGCGATTAACAACTATAAAAACAACGACAACCAGAATTTGAGCAGGGACAGCAACTGCAGCGGCAGCAGCAACAACAGAACAACAACAACATCTGATGCTGTATCAGCAAAAAAGAGTAAAAAAAAAAAAAAACAGAAACCGAAACAAGTTCGTCGCTGCATTGCGTGTGAAAACAATTTATGAACGAGCATTTAAACAATATATTTTTTTTTATTGCTACAAAAATAATATGCAATAAAAAACGCATTACACTGGGGCCAAAGTGTACAATGAATGCAAATGTTGTCTACAACATGCGCAGCAACAACAACAACAGCGGCGACAGCAACTAAAATCGATGTGAACGGGCAGCGACAATGGCTGCACGCCAGCAACAACAACTACGACTACAACAGCAATTGACTGTATAAAAATAAAAGATAAATGAGCGCAACTGTCTGTCTCTCTGCTACGGTCTCTCTGCCGCCGCCTCGCAGTGTGTATGTGTGTGTAACAAAAGCAACAGCTCAAGTAGCATTGCATTGAGATAGGTCAGTCACACACAAAAACACAGATACACATCGCCACTCACACACACGCACATATAAATGCAACGCTGCACTCGCTGTCAAAGCTCAATATGCAGTTACAGTTGCAGCGCAGTTGCTGCGCAGTCAGCGCTAACGTTAACGTTAACGTTATGCTAGCGGCGACGTCAACTGCTCTAATTACTCTGCACGTAGTAAATCGTTGCTTGGGGTGGGCTGGCAAGCGGCCTCCCCAACAACAACAAGCACAGACGACCCCTTCCAGTGTTGCCAAGCGTTGCATCAACAAATAACAACAACAACTAGCAACAGCATTAAAACAAGTTTTTGAGTTAATCTCAGTCTCAGTTTCAGTTTCAGCTGCAGCCGCAGACTCTGTTGTTGCTGCAGCTGCTGCGGCTTTTATTACTGTTGTTGCTGTTGTTATTGTTGTTTTTGTTGCCATGTAAAAACTTACACAATCGCCGCAGCGACACGCACACACACAGTTGCAAAAGCATCTGTGCAGAGCTTCCCGCTCAACGATTCACTTTTCTTTGTGCAATTTCAATAATTTTGTGCCAGCATAAGAGCGACAGAGTGAGAGAGAGAGCGAACAGTCGGCAAGCCAAGAGCGGAGAGAGCCAAGAGAGTGTGCGAGTGTATGCGAAGTGGAAGAAAAAGCTCTAGTGCTGCCGCTGAGAGCAGCGCAGTCGTTAACTTGCACTTTCTGCTGCACTTTTGGGTTTTTACATATCAAACGCAAATAGTAGTAGATTTGGCCGAAGACTTAAACTAAAATGTTTTAAATTAGTTTTATAAAATACTAATAAAACTTATTTAAAATAAGTTAAAGAATTAAGAATTATTTAAATAAATTATACAACAACTCTTATACAAATAGTAGTAGCTGAGGTAGCATGAGCAGCTGCCTGTGCTCGACCTACCACAACACAAAAGGTAGTGCACCCATAAAATTTCAACCCCTGGAGATGCAGAGAGCTTTTCGCTCGCTCTCGCTGCGGGTGGCGGGTTTCATGTTACATTACAGACAACACAAAGAATGTTGCGCAATTGCCCAAAAAAAAAAAGTAATGCCATAAAAGAAATACCAGACAAGTGTCTAGACATAGAGCGGCTTAGCGGCAGGGGGGCTGGAATGGATGAATCAATGCGTCATGCAATGCAGTCAATTAATGTTAATGATCATTAAGTCGCATTGCCATTTGCTTTTAGTGTGACATAATTAGTGAAAGTGAAATTGATCAGCAAAGTGCAGCAGCAGAGGCAGCGGCAATAACAGCATTTGGTATTTTTAGCGGCTGCGCTGCTGCCGTGCGCTGTCAATAGACTACAAAAGCAGCGCAGCGTGACGCTAACATTCACAACGACGTCGACGTCGCAGTTGCCGTTGACGCTTTGGGAGAGTGCGCGCAGCGGCGTTTAATGTGAAATGAAAATGAAATTAAAATTCAAAATGAAAATGAAAATGAAAATATTGCAAAACTTATACTGCAGCTGTGTTTGTTTGTGTGTGTGTGAAAAGTGCATTGACTTGACGAGCCTACCTTGACGGTGTGTGTGAGTTTGTGTGTGTGTGTGGCATGCGACCAACCCACATTGCCTTTTGCCAATTTGTATTTGTCCGCATTGCTGTTGTTCTTGTAATGCAAATTACGTTAAATGTTTAAATACAATTTGTGTGGGAGTAAACAATTTGTGTGTATTGTATTTTCATTTGCATTTTACAACAGTTTGTACACTTTTGAATGCAATAATTAGTAACCAATAAATTCAAATGGCTTTCAACATATTTTTAAGTGCACTATATATATTTTCAGCTAGTTGTGCAGCCACGCCTCGTTTATAAATCATTTGAAATTACGCAGCGTACTCACGTGTCGTATGCGCAATGTGCACGCCTCTCACAGCACGTATACGCCGCTTTACGCCGTTTGCGGTCTGGCACAATTAACTGGTGGCTAGTAAAGTGCATAAATAATAGTAAATAATGCATACAATCAAAAGCAAAACGCTTTCATGCGCTTTAGTGCAGTTTACTGCACTTTAAAGCGATGCATGCGCAAAGCATTTCGACTCGCTTGATTTGCACTCCATTGTGTTACTAATTTGCGGACAGTATTCATACTATTTCATAGCATTTGTGCAACAATGTAGCACTAAACTACAAGCGAGTGCAGAGAATGAAGAACACATGTGACAAAACTAGTTTAGTAGGAATTTCATGCGTTGTTCAAGCTGCAAGTTACGTGACATTTAATTGAATAAGTGCCACAAGTTGAGACACAAATGTGTGTTAAATTGATTGAGCATCATTCAGTTATATTTACGAGGCCATAAATTAATACAAAAGTGTATTTAAAATTGCATTTCGTATAATTTTCACAAAAATAAAAGAGCCGAAACAAAAGGGAGGCAGGAGGCGGGATCTGGGAGAAGATGCAAACTGCAGACACATTGGACGTAGTCGTTGCTCTGTCTATGAAAAGCGAAAACTGGGTCAACCTGAATGCAGCTGCCTACGCAGCGAGCGGACGTCGAGAGCGTCGAGAGATTCGTCGTCGTGTTTGTCTATCCGTCCGCAGACGGTACAAATACTTTATATGTAACTCAAGAGATATGCAAGCCAAATTGTGCGCGTATCTCAGCCAAAAAAAAAATATAAATAAATAAGTAAAGCAGCTGTATGCGTGTGCGACTGCCAGATACCCTCTACATCCGGTTAGCAATTTGACTCACTTAAGAGCTTAGCTATATCCTTTTTGTGCAATTTATTTTATAGGGTATGTAGCAAAATCATAAAGAAATATTATAAATCATTTGCTGTGCGCGTTGGAAAAGTAAAAACAGCAGCAACACGATGCCAAAAATTTATGTATCTCTTGGATTTCACCCACGCCGCCGACAGCAACAACAACAACAGCAGCAACGTGGGTCAAGTTGCAACTTGTTTTTGGCTGGTTTTTCATGTGCAATGCATTTGCGCCATTGCGTTTTTGTAATCACATTCACCTTCTTATCAGCAGCAGCAACCAGCCACAACAGCAGCGGCAGCAGCAACCAGCATTGCAGACACGCGACAACAACACAAGACAATGGCCATTTTGGCTTAAAATATTACCATGATCATTGCATTTGCACCACTGTGCAGGCCTACATTGTCTACAAAGTCGTGATTCCAATTCCAATTCCGCCTGCGCACACACGTTCACTTTCAAAATCAGTGGAATATAAAAAAAATAGGAAAAAAAATATAAACAATAAGAAGAAGAAGAAATGAATTGATGTTGCACTGTCGTTGTTGTTGTTGCACATTATTCATTTGGCTTACAAATAGAGGTTAATTTATTGTGACTTGATCAAAATGAGTCGCACATAAAGTACAAAGAGAAATGCCAAATTGTTTTCGAAAGGAAAAAACGAACAACTAAATTAACATAATTTACCCATGTTAAATATGCTTTGATTATTAAGTGCGATATGTTTGACTGACTGTTATCGATAAATGTCTACGTTGCCTTTTGAGCAAACAGATTGCGATCGGGAACAAGTTCCTTGATCCTGTCACAGTGTTGCCATACTAAGTAAAACTGAGGTGGCAGCACTGGCTGTTAGTTAACGACCTGCATTGCAGTTGCTGACAGACAATAATAAAATCAAGCTGCTAAGTTAATATATCGACTCTTTGGCCCTACCACAAGGCAAACGAACGGCAGTCTCAATGTCAAGTTGGTTGCATGGTTATTGAACCAATAACACAGAGCCAGCCATTCATATGGAGAGATACAAGAGTCCGCAGATAAAACTTTGAGTGCGGAGAAAACTGAAGATGAACAGAGCAAAGGCAAGAGACAGTGGAGGAGGCAGCGGCAGAAGCAGAGACAGCAGCAGCGGCCTTCATTGTTGATCTGACATTGAAGCGTTTAACTCATGTATGTATTTATTTATGTGCAGATACAAATGTAAGTTTTTTATTTGTGGCGCTGGTTGACATAATTCCTCAAAGTGCATGCAAATGATTTGCAACGCTTTTCTTGCCAATTAACGTCAAATGCCAAATATGTAAGTCCGCTGACTGCACACTTATGTGGCCTGATCCCGGCTCCAACTGGCACAAGTGGCAAGTTGTGAGCTGCAAGTGGCAAGTGCCAATCGATGACGCGCCTGCCACTTGCATTCCACGCAAGTTTCTGACCATAAAGAGAGCGAAGTGCAGTCGCTGCTCGTTGCTGTTGTTGTTGTTGCTGCGTGTCTGTGGCACTTCATGTTGCAACAAAACGGCAACTGCACTTGACTTACTTGCCGCTGTTCACAAGCTCGCTGTACGAGTGTGTGTGAGTGTGTTGGTGTGTGCAGCTGTATCTGGTAACTGCCATCGCTGCCATCTGCGCAATGCATTTCACTTTCATTATGATGCAGTCGCTTTTTGCCACTAAAAATGGCAAACGAGCGTCGGCAATGCCAAATGTGTGGTTTTTCCAAGCCGAAAATGAAAACCAGTTAACGGCATACGGATTTTCCCATTTGCTCATTCGCTGCCAGCCCCCTCCCTCTCTTTCTTTTAGTGTGTCTGTGTGTGTGTGTGTCTGATTGGCATCAGCTGACAGCTGCCTGGCTGCTCACCTGGCCGTTGGTGTAGGAGGCGCCTCTTTTGTCTTTTCATTGTGTTTCGTTAGTTGTTTTTACTTTCTTCTAATAGATCGTTAGCTTTGCTTTGAACTTGTAGCCAGCGAGTTTGTTGTTGTTGCTGTTGCTGTTGCAATTGATTGCTTATTGTTAAATGAAAATGGAAAGTCATTTTCTATGCAGCTGACGCTGCCTCTTTTCCATGGGCTTATCCACACACCTTCCCCCGCACCCTACGCTCTGCTCACACACCTTCTTCTTGTGCTGTTGTTGCTGTTGTTTCAGGCTCACTTTCCCAAAAAAATAATGCTCGGAATTTTGTGGCTCACAAAGTTCATTAAATACATTTTATAGCCGGAAAAATTCTTGAATGAACTTAGTTTCTGCTGTTGTTGCTGTAGTTTTATTGATTTGCCAGCTGAACAAACTGAAAACGAAAGTAATTACAGTCATGCAATCAAATAGTAGCGCCGTTACACCCCCATCCCACCAACCCCTCTAGAACTCCCCAGCAAAGTCATTTGTAGATAAGTTTCCCATTCAGAATGTTCTGTGCACTGAGCGAAACAGGCGATAAAAACAAAGTGCATAAAATGCAACCCCAAAAAGTGGAAAACTGCAGGTCGCTCAGCTTGCTGACTTTCTTACAGTGTATGCTTCTCTCCCTTTTTCCCCCTTTCTCTGGCCACCCCTATAAACGCCCGCACGCAAACAGAATCAATTTTTATTGGTTACACAACGTCGACAGCGCCAGTTGCTGAGTGCATTGAACCCAGCAAAGCGACTCATAACTTTTAGTACTTCTTCATACGCTTTACAGATACAAAAAAACCCACAGTTGTCGTATAGGGTATATGCACTTTCACATACACTATGTCGCAATTGTGGAAATTCCAGCGTATCTTTGTTTTCAAAGGCTATCAAATGTTTAGCCGCAGCCAACTTAATGAATCATTGTGCATACGGAGTTGCCAGATCGTTAAGTTTTAACGGGAAAGTTTCGCAAAACTCATTTGTAATAAAAGAGTATGCAATCTGCAGTGTTACTCCAGCGCTTTTTTCCATTTCTTCTTAGACGTTTGTTGTAGCTTCTCCTTTGTGAGGGTGTGTGTGTGTGAGTGTTGCTGTTGGCAACTACTCTAAGTAAATAGCCACTGCGTTTTATTGACAAGATACATGCATTTGTATCTATATACAAGTGCAAAGACTGATGTATGTAAAGACGAATTGGAGTAATCACAAATCTTAGCGTGTGGGTTGCTTTTGGCGTTCCATTCCATTGTTTATTACAAAATGATTTTATTTATAAGTTATGTAAAAATACTCCGAATCGATGTCTAGTTTTGGCAATTAGAATCTCCACCTGCCCTGAATGCCGCCCTGGAAATCGTTGCGGTTGTAATCAAAGTTACGATTGGCGTTCGCATAGGCATCAATGCTGCCACGCCCATCCGAGCTGGTATACAGATTGTGATTATACTGAACACTGGCATGACGTCCTGACTGATCCTTGCCAGCATTGACGTCCACAGAACCGTGTTGAGGAGAGCGTTCCCGACGGCTAAGCAGCTCGGAGTTGGAGATGTCCAGAGAACTACTTGCTGCGGCGACAAAGGCAATCAGGCAAGTAGCCAGTAGGAGCAGAGTAAGGCACTTGTTGGAGGACATCTTTGGAAGTGATGGTAGAACTTTGTGTTGCAAATTGAAACTGAGTTGGGTTGAGATCTGCACAGAGTTTATATAGCAAAAGAAAAAGATCGTGGGGATTTACTCAAGGGAATCTCTGGTTCATATCTCTTCAAAGCGGGAGCATGACCCTGAGACGGTGCTTTTTGTAGATTACAATAAAGACACTGAATAAAATCCCCTGAAAGCGAGTATATACTAAAATTATATAGTAGAAAGATTCTACGCTAGTTGTATGTACTATAAAAACTACAAACACTATTTTTCTTATCTCTAAATAAGACAATGTGTATTGAATAATTTCTGAAACACTTTCTGTTCATTCAGTTGAGTTGCAATCAATTTCAATTCAGATTTCTCTTACAATATCGATATGTTATTGTCGTTATCCGACCTCTTGACCTGATTCCCTCAATGAAATCCATTCACTATCGTTTATAAACACTTTTTTCTTTTGTGTCTATTCGTTTGTCAGCTTAAAAAAAGGGAAGAGAAAATTGTCATAACTTTTCTTTTCTAAAAGCAACGAAAAACCTACGCAACAATTCTTGAGATAACAACACACGCACCGGCAAACAACTCGAAAATGATAGAAGCACAAAAGAAAAAAAAACGAAAATTAAATGGGTATAAAATAAAACCTAATAAAACTAAGAATCATAAAAAAAACGTATTTAGTTCAAACGAGTTCATTGACACAGAAAAAGAAATCAAAATCATAATATTGTGGAACGTTTTCATTTTACTTATAGGCGCCTACAATCTCTATGCGTATACCTATCTGCCCCTCCCGCACACGCACAATTTCTATACCCTGTAGTTTAACAAAAGGGCATTTTCGCTGGCTAAACAAAAGTATCTTTTGTGCAGCAGTTTACAGGGTTTTTGACAGTTCTTTAAGTGTTTCAAAGGTTTATAAATTATTGTGCCTTTTGTACAGGGTATGTCTTAGTTGTACACACCCCCTTAAGAACTTTTACTTGCTTTTATACAATTTTGTGTGACGTTTAGTTGTTTCAAGTTTTTTAGTTGTTTCAGTTAGTTCCACTTATCGACTAGTTGATAGCAACAACGTCATCGTCAGTGCCCCAGAGATAGGACTATACTATATAGTACTAGAGCACACATATATATGCGTGAAGTGTATGCATAAATTTTGATAGCTGAGACAATTGGCAATCGTGTTGCCATGAACTTGAATTTGGTTGGTTTTTTTTTTGTGAAAGTAAATTGAATTCAAAGCGAAATTCTGTTGAACGAGAACTGATTTCTAATCAGTTTCGAATTGTACTTTTTCCATTTCAATATAAAGTTTTTTTTCTATTTGGTTTTGGGTTTTTCAATTGCTGTAATTAGATGTGCGTAGAGCTTGAATTTTGGGGCTTCTGTTGCGGCTTCATCGATTTGAATGCGAAAGTCTTTAGAGTGTGTGAGTCTCTCTTAGCTTTTTTTTTTTTTTGTGTGTCCATAGATCATTTTGCGGGTGAAAGTTTTTTTTCGACTCGCTCGAAAATTTTACACACAGAGAGCGACACAGTGAGAGAGAGAGGGAGGGAGAGGGAGCGATACAGAGGGTAAGAGGGAGATGAAGTTGAAGATACATTCGAGTGTGTAGGTTTCATTTACTTTTATTATACGAACTCTGGAGCAACTTATCTATTGAATATCAAGTTATGCATTTGAATTTCGTTTTGTCACCTGCGGCTATTTATCTTCTCGCTGCGTGCGCTTTGTTTTTTTTTATGGGCCCACAGGGCGTATACGTATACGTATCTCCGCAGCAGATACCTTGCATATCATCATAAAAAAGCATACAATAACTGCGGTATTTTGGTTACTTTGCTTTTCTTAACTTGAAATAGAAAACCGAAAGCATTGAGACACAAAAAAAAAACAACACACACGACACGTGTTGCCAACTTTGCCGAGTCATAATTGAATTTTTATAAGCCTGCTTCAACTGGTCGATCAAAAGGGGTAGAGATACGGGGGGTGTGGGGAGCTGAGCAACCTTTTCTATAACCAAAGTTGAATATAAACACTTCAAGCACACACACACACACTCGCACGCACGCACTCATACCAATCAGCACATTCATTGACGCGCAATGAATGAAAGGTAGCATATTAGATACATCAGTCGCTATAGATACATTTGTATCTGTATCCGTTGTTGTCGTAGCAGAATGCGTGGCGTACGCACGCTTTCCAAATAAATTATAAACTCAGACTGTGTATGTGTCTGTATGTGTGTCCGTCTGTCTGTCTGTGTGAGTGTGAATGAGTGTGTTTTGCTCTTAAGATTTATATGCCGAAAAAATATGACGAGAAAAAAATTAATCAAATGACATTTTGCGCTTAAAAGTCGCGAATAAGACAACAGCTGCCACGCCCCATTCGCTGCCTTGTTTCTTAATCTCTTTTGTGCTCTTTCTTCTCTTGTTTTCTTGCGCTGCCTTAGTCACTCAATAAAATTCTCTCTTTGTGGACTGAACTGTCTTTATTATTTTTTTTTCAAGTTCGTTTAAAAATTAATAAAGCGAAAATCGACTTCTTTATGCTCTACAAAAAACTAGATTTATAAGCTCAAACTTAAATTAATTAATATGATTTCAGTGCTAAACAAATATTTTAACAATTTGGTGAAAAGTCTTTTATAAATATTTTTAAAATCAATTTTCTTAATACTCTTAATATTAGTATTATATCAGCACACTACTTGGCATAATTTAATCTTCATTCTTTTCGTTCCCTATTTTTGTGGGGTATTTAAAGCCATTTAAATACTTCATTTAAATTAACAAAAAAAAAATTAATGACAAAAAAACACACGCACAAAAAACATTTAAATTTTAACACTAGACTTTTTTGAATAATTTATAACGCGTAGAAAAGCAAAGAATGGAGAGTGAGAGAGGGAGAGGGACAGAAAGAGAGCGCTTTGAGCTTTAAGTGTTCAACATTTGCTAGCGAAGAGTAGCTAAAGAGCGAGATGGTCAGACCAAGAGAGCGAGAGAGAAGAGAGCTAAAGATATGGAATGAGAGGCTGTGTGCCATATTGAAATGCCGGCAGCTCTTCTGCTGCTGCTGCTGTTGTTGTTGTTTTTGTTGCTTCTTGTTGTTATGGTTGCGTTTAAGTCAAGTTCAAGGACTGTCAATTAAATTGAAATCACTTGCTCAAGAAACGCGAGCAAAGAAACACACAAGCTACAAGTTGCGAGACTTGTGTTGTGGCAAGGGGCATGCGGGTTGTGGCAAGTTTTGTGCTTCTTGTGGCTTATTTTGAAATCACTTAAGTATAGCACGCAATACCCACACTCACACACACACACAACGAGTTGTTGATTTTTTTGCACGCAGCTTCGTTTACATTTTTTATGTGCTGCTTCTAGCTGCTAGGCAGCGGATGCTGCGTAGTTACAGGTTCGCAATTGTACTGATGATAAGGCAAGTTGGAGTGGAGGACAAAGAGGAAGAAGTGGAAGGAGTAGCAGAAGAAGAAATGGAGGAAAATAAATAAACAGCAAGTCAAGTGTCCAGCACAGATAATCAAAGTTAACAAGCCCTTCAGCAGTTGCTGCAAGGCGTATAACTAATTCATTTGAGTTAAGTAGTATAGCTTAAAAGTTTTAAAGAAATAAATTAAGTTTTTAATTTAGAACTTGGCAACTAGACTGTGTAGAAGCTGCTAAGTTCTACAACTGGGAGATTACAGCTGCTTATTACTTTTTAGATCCCACAATTTATCAGAAAAGAGCAGTAAATTTTCCTAGCCTTTTTTTCTCTTGGGCCAAATAAAAGCAAACATGTTAAAAACTTCACATTCAGTTTGTTAATTCGATTCACACCCTAAAAAATGATATTAAAACGGCTATCAAAGTCATACGAAACGATTAAAGATCAATTGGAAGCGTGTTTTTAGGCCAACTTTCAGTTTTCAAAATTGAAACGAGGTTTTTAGCATATAATATTGTTGTATATATAAACGGATTAACGATTTACAGATGCGAACAAATTTGGTCATAGCCAGCGGCATTTGATACGCTTTAAATAAATGCATAATTAATGATTGTTGTTGTTATTGTTATAAAGAAATTAGCATAATAACACAATGTAGTTTGTCTCTCTGTCTCTCTCTGTATCTTTGAGTTACAATAACGAACGCTTCACGTGTTAACTTGGCTTAAATGCTAGTGTGTTAATAGTTCGCACTTATTTCTAAATAACGCACAGTAAAAGCTGACTAAAATATGAAAAACGCTTTTCGTCAGCGGAATAACATAAATAATGTATCTTATAGATACATGTTTGGCATCTGTCAATCTATCAGCACAAGACAAAGCAAGGAAGCGCCTTTTAGTCGAGCGGAAATTCTCGGCGTTTTGTCACGCACAAATTTAGCGACAGACAGAGACAGAGCTACAGCTGACAAAGACAGCACTACGCAGTGAGAGTGCGTAAGATAGAGGGAGAGACAGAGAGAGAGGGAGAGCTAATATTTTTGCCAATAAAGCAATTTCGCTGCGTTTTCAAACTCATTTTTTAATTTCTTGCCGCTTCTGCTGTTGTTGTTTTGTATCTTTTTGAATTTTTGTATGCCAAGAATTTAAATTAGTAGTAAATCTGGTTTTTGTTGTGTTTTGTTTTTGATTTTGATTTTGTGATTTCGGGTTCTGTCTTCGCACACTTCACACGATTCTTGTTTCGCGATTCTTCTTCAGCTTTGTCTCTTCGTCGTTATTACAGGTGGAATTCTGTTGTTGTTTTTCTTAAGCTCTTCACTTTTTACACATGATGAAACTAGCCAGCATTTGGTTGGCTTAAAACGCATGGCGCTGATTTTTGGCCCGAAATAAAAGTAATAAAAATAAATTCATAAGAAATTCCAGTTTGCATGAAAACGAAATGTGAAGAGTAGCCACAGTTCCAGACTGGAAGAAATAGCGCTCTCTGGAATATTGAGTATACGTTTGGGTATGGAAAAAAGTAAATATTACTCAGCAGAAATTTATTTTAATTTTATATAATGTAAATGAAAAAACGATTAAATCAATAAAGAGTACTTTGGCAGTGTATCTGTTGCAGTAACTAAAAGGCCACCAATTAAAATTACTAGATTAATGAAGTACTTTAAACATAAAAACCTTTTTAACATAAGTTTCGTGAAGAGAAATCTGAAAACATTTAAATATACCTCAAAAAATATTAAAGAAATAATCTGAACTGTATTTTAAGTAATTAATGGAAAGTCTTCACTTAAAAAAGTGCCATTAAAATACAAAACTTTTTATTTTAAAGTGTTTCAAGGCATTTCTATAAATTTCAACTGCACAATTAATGCCAAGTCATTCTGCATCTATAGTAATTGTTTAAATTAAAAACTGTTAACTTTATGTGACATATTTTATTACATAAAATGGCAACTACGCCTTTCAAAATATGCAAATCAATTGTAGCTTTATTTAAATTAACGACAATGTCCTCAATGTGGGTCATTTTTGTCTGGAGATCCGTTGTCAGAACCAACTTATATATAGTGCAGGTTATATAGTGTAATTGCCGACTTTCTTTTTATAAAAACCCTTTTTTACTTAAAAAGTGAAACTCAAAAATTAAGTGCCAAAAAAAATTGACTTGGCCTAAACAATTGCTGATTATTTCAGAGAGCTGCAGTATAAACATTTACACACATTAATTAAACGTATGTTTATTGATTTTACCAGCCATTTTTTTGTTGCTGTACTTAAGCATTTATTTATGCACTTTTTTGCTGCTTTTGTTGTGGTTTTTTTTTTGGTATTTTTTGGGAGGCTTTCATTTTGCTTTTGTGTTGCGGCCTTAAATGCATTTGCAGGCGATATTTATATGCGTGTATCTTGTAGTGCGTCTGCTGCTGTATCTGCAACTGTATCTGTATCTGTATTTTTATCTGTGCGTATTTACATCTTTTTGCTGTGTTTGGTTGTGCCTTCGCCGGCATGTAATTACACAAAACAACAAAAACAATACACAAAACAGAGCCAACAAAAAGTAGATGGAAAAAATATACAGAAGAAACAGAAAAAAATCGAAAACGGAATGTATTTCATGTTCTGTTGCTTTTCGGATTTGGTATGTGTGTTGTGTGTGTGTGTTTTTTTTTTTTGTTGTTTTCTTATCATTATTTTGTGTTGTGCGCTTTCAGCTGTCCAAAAGGGACAGTCGCGCATTTAAGAAAATTTCTTAACTCATTACGATTTCACTCAATACGGCGTATAATTTGTTTTTAGGCCGTCCCCGTCAGCGATACACACACACACACATGTATATATAACACACACATGTAAAAATTACATGTTTCACTTTCTCTGGCGTCTGAATGAGATTCCCGCGTCTGCTCCATCACCCCTACCCCAAAAGAAATCCGAAAAGCGAAGCGCATCTAGAAGATACTTTCGTGCTTAGGGTTCTTGTGTGAAATGTGTCGAATTATATGAGTAATGATAAGCGCTGATCAGCAGATAGCATTAGAACTGCAGCTTTTAATTAAGTTTAACACTTATAGCTTGTATCTCTTTGATTAAAGAAGTATCTTAAGTAGAAACGATAGAAAACATTTTATATTCAGTTATTCCAAATAAGTTCTAGAAGATACTTCTATGTAATGTTATTAAAATAGTTTCTAGCTTGTTTATTTCACTCATGATACATCAAAATTATCTAATGGTTGAAAAGTTTAATCTGTCATTAATTTAAACCAGTTTTAGATAACGATTTGTGTGCCATATGGCTCGGCTAATTCGATTACTATACAAGACTTCTATATGTACAAATGTATATATCTTTTTGTTATTTCCATAATGTTCCAGCTGTACTTACATTTATATCGCTTGTTGTCGTCGTTGTTGTTGTTGTTATTGCTGTTGTCAGCCCGTATGCCTTGAATTTTTCATTCAGAACTTTTTTATTTTATTTTTTTTTTCGCGCTACGCAATTTATGCGTGTAATTTAGCTGCCTCTCTTCTATCCCTCTCTCTCTCTCCTTCTCTTTCGCACAATATACTTATTGTACGCTCTGTTGAAGTTGTTGTTGTTTTTTTAATTCACACAATTTAATTTTTTGTTGATTATAATTTATTTAATAATTGCACACATAATTGGGAGGGAAAATTAAATGCTGTCGGCGGTAAATGGGAAAAACACACGAAAATTGTGAAAAGCTTTTCTTGTATTCACGTGAAAAACACCAAAATTTAATTGCATTTATATTTTTTTAGAATTTTAATTAATTCTCAAATATTTAGATATTTGTTAGTTGTTGTTTTCGTTGTAGTTGTTGTGGTTGTTGTTGTTGTTGTTATGTGGGGAAACTCTTGGTAGTATATTTTGTGTTTGATTTAAAAATAGAACAATTTTCGCTTTAAAATGTTGTGTGTGTGTTGTTTTATTTTCTTCGTAGCGCGTCAGTGTTGCACTTGTATCTCGTAGATACACATAACACAGGCAAAACGTATCTTCTTTATTTTTTTTTTGAAAAGAATTTGGGTCGCCACAGGCCAAAAAAAAATTTAATATAATTACAATTACTTTCGAGTGTTGTTGGCTTTTTTTTAATGCCTTTTTATATTTTCGAAATGAAATACAAAAAGTGCTGTGAGTGTGCGTGTGTGTTTGGATATATGTAGAGGGAATTAAACGCGACGCCTTCGCAGCGCGTGCAGTTACAACGACGACGACTGAGCGGCACAAACTCGAGAATAAGCAAAGTGCGGCTCAATTTATACGACAAACAGACAACAAGAAGATACACACGAATGCGACGCTGCCGCGCTGCTCTGGCTGTGGGTACTGGTATTGGTGTTGGTGTATCTTAAAGATACACACGATCGTCAGCCAACAAACAGATAACAGCGGCGTCGCCGTCAACAGCCAACGACAACAGCAACAGTGACGCGCACGCAATTAGAACGCTGCTGCTGTCGCTGCCACTGCCACAGTCGACGCCGGCACGGGCAGCGCCTAAAAAGAGAGCGAACAGAGCACGAGCAGCGCAGCGAGAGTGAATTTTTATTTGGTATTTGGCGTTAACGTTTGCTCTCTTCGCTGCCTGAGGGGGTGGCGGTGGCGCTGTCGCTGCCGCTGTTATCGCAGGCGTAGGCACTGTGTGTCGGCGTTTTTGACAGTATGCGAGCCTGTTTGTGTGTGTGTGTCCGTTTGCCTTTGTCAGTGAGTGTGTTTCTGTTTTGTATTTATTACAAAATAGTAGTAAATGCGTTAAAAAAAGGTAGTAGCAGCATGGGCTTTTGGTAGTAACACATGTGTCTGTTTCAATAGCTTGTTTTATTTGCATATATTAAATATGCACGACCTACATTGTTGTTTTGTCGACGCGCTGCGCACAAACAAAAACGAAAATAAGTATAAACGATACAGATACAGATACAACGCACAAAATATACAAAACAGTTGGGAGCGGAGAGCGGTGAGCAGAGCAGAGCAGAGAGAGAGAAGCCGCACAGCGCTGCATATAAATAAAAACACAGCAAGTGTACATATTACCGCCGCTGCTGCTGTTGCTGCCGCTTGTGCTGCCTCTGCCGCTGCTAGTCCCCCTACACACACGCACACAAACACGCTCTGTGGCGCCCGCAAACACTCAAGCAAAACGTAGAGAAGACGCACACTCACACACACATAGAGCACACATCACATACACATGCACAGAGTGTCAGTTCAAGCCGACCAAACAACAACTCGCTGGCGTCGCCGTCCGCACGCGGTCAAAGGCAATTCCAAACTGAAACACTCGAAAAAAACACTTTTTCACTTGGCCCCCAACAGCTGCTGCTGCCGACGTCGACGCAGTCGAGTCAGCTGCGACTGCGTCAGCGACAGCGACGTCGATAGCAGTGGCAGCGTTTGTTGGAGCTGTTTTGACGCTCTTTGCATTTGACTTGTTGTTGTCAAAAGCTTAACAGTACGCCACGCTGCTGTTATCTGACTGTTAAAGCTCTCGCCGCTGTTAAACTTGTTGTGGGCGAGGCGTTGGAGGTTTCGTCTCTCTCTCTCCCCAGTTTGGGAGTTCTTTAACTATTTGTCGTACACTTTGTCGTACTTTGCTATTATCTATGTCGCTTTTGACAGCTGTTCGCTGCTACGCAAGCTTATTAATTATCCTAATTGGGTTAGTTTGCTGTTAAGAGCTGAAAGCTTGCCTCGCACAGCTTTTTTGTCTGTGCTTCTGATGTCATTTTCTGGCGAAATAAGATCATTAAGATGTTTTTGTGTTTGGCATCCTTTTTAAAGCCCAGTAGCCTGATGAGCTTTTGATGGAGATACAGTAGACTTTAGATACAGTGGAGCTGAAACAAATTAAGCTAAATTCTTTTAATCATTGACCGCAGTTGGCTGTAATAAATTAATGACTTGAAAAAATTGTTGTTGATTTTGAGTTTGGCTCTTGTGCAGACTTTCAATAAATTAATTGAGTAGTTGTTACACACACACACACATACACACACTTACGTATATCAATTACATATTGAGCGCAAGGTTGTTTGAAATGCATATATGAGCGTATTTGAATGCATTAATGAATGATCAAAATGAATTGAATCAACTCAGACTCAAGAATTATTTTTATATATACGCATAGCATACAGTGTCTGGCATTAATTTATTTATTTCGATAGACAACTAGTTAATTACGTGACATGTCAGCGACGTAAACAAGTCGGCAGCATGCTTGCAATTGCTGTATAAAAAACAAACACACTCACACACACAGTCACCTCGAAGTGTGCATTGAACTTTTGTAACAATTATTAGTAATAGAGAGAAAAAAAAATTATAAAAATAACAAACTGATAGCTGGCGATCAAAGTTATTGATGAGTGCGTACTATATTTATATTGGAATTTGGAATGCAGCATAAAATAAAGGGGCTAAAGAGGCAGGGCATAACCCCACCCACTTGCTTCTTTCTCTTTATCTCTCCCTCTCTATCTGGTAAACTGTATCTGTTAGTTTCGTATCTGTAGTTGTATCTGCTGTGCTGTGCTGTGCGTGCGTGTGTTTGTGTAACTGTTTCAGCTTGTAAACAAACGCTGAGCAAATACTCAAAAAAAAGTGAAAAAAAAGAATTTCCAAAATTTGTTGTATTGACAACATCGCTTGGCTTATCTGACACTTTTGTTTGATGTGCACACGTTAACGCATTTATAAAAAAAACAACTGAGCATAAGGTACTACAATTTATACCAAAAGTGCTTCGGAGTATTCATGTTGCATACCACATACAACTTGCCACTAGTAAGTGTATCTCAAACCTAGTTAAACAGGGCGGAAGAGACTGAGATGCATAGAGTCAATGTGAGTAGGACAGCTCGTTAGTTCTTGCCACCAGAAGCTGCGGTGGCTGCTTATCAGTGCGCCTGCAATGTGTGTCAATTGTGATAAGCAGCTTGAATTGCTTTATATACTTACTTTACACTTAGTGCACTAAATATAAATATATAAATATGTATATAGTATATGTGTATGTAGTACACCCAATGCACATTCCTCTACGCGTATGCTTGCTGCTTAATAATTCCCATTATATGGCTTGTATTACCCGGATTGCTGCTGCCATGACTAATTAAGCAGCCAAAAGTCCATTTCTCAGCATAAAAAAAATAAATACAAAAAAAAAAACAACGCGCCGACAACATTGTAAAAAAGGATTGCCAAAAAGTGGCTGGCACATCTTGAGCTTATCTGCAGGGTATAGATGGGTACTTGAGTTTAGTCAAGCAGTTTACAAAGCTAAGAAAAATTAGTGGAGTAGTAAACGTTTAATAAAAAACTTAAACAAACTTCAAACTCTACAAACTGCTAAGAATTATTAGCAAAAATATTTTTAATTTTCAAAATAATTAAATTATTATATTTTACTTCATCACAAAAGGCTTAAAAGTTTAATTTAAAGTAAATATGTTTTTTAAAATTATGCAACTTTATTTTCCAATTAAATATTTTCACTTTTATTTATAAAATTAAAATCTTTGCCTAAAAAACAGTTATTGATTAACCATTTAAGGGAACACAGAAATAAATCAATTTCAATGGCAATAAACTACTGATAAAGAGTTTGAAAAATGATTTAGCAACTCAGTTTTCTACAGAAACCATTAAAATGTGTTACATAATTGAAGAATTCAAAAACATTTCAAGGATATGCAAACGTCCGCATTCCTGTGGACTGCAAAGCAAAGTTTGCTTTGTTTTTCGAATATTTTTTTTTGAAAATATGTTTTTTTTATTTTGGTTTTGGTTTTTTGTGCTTTCTGCGCGTGTGAATCACGAGCATTAAGCATAAAACCGACATTTAGCTGATTGATCTTAATAAGAATTCCTTAACCGAGTTGGCTTCGGATCGGTTTCGGCTTCGCTTGCATTGTGTGTGCAGCCAGAAGGGGTAGGGACAGCGGTAGACGGAGGGTTAACGGATTGCAAGAGCGGGTCAATAACATTTTGGGGTCCCCCGATTCTTTGGTTGAGGGCGTTACTTTGTGCTGCGCTTGCGCAACATAACAAACTTTGTGTTTGTTTCTTTTTGTTTTCTTTTTTTTAACTTTTTGTGTGCATTTCCTTGTGCAGCTTTTTTTAATAACTCTTTCGTAGTCCGTCCCATGGGGGTAGGGGACTCGCTCTCAGGGTTCACAGGGTGCAGCCTTTTTTTTGTGATTGTCGGAAATTGAAGATTTTGCAGTTTCTTGAGTTATGTTTTTCCTCCTCTTCCTCATCGGCTGCTGCTTCTTCTGTTGTTTTTTTGGAGTGCGCAGTAAACAAATAAGAAAATTGAATTTAACTGAATTTTTTAGAATGGAATTTGCAATTGTCTCGATTCAGAACGGATGTGTTTCGCCGTTGCCCAATTGTGATCGATACTGACGAAAAACAAAATTTGCAACGCTAATTCCCCGATACACGGATAATGCTCCATTTGAAAACACCGTCTGAAACTTAAGCCATAGCATTGCCATAGACTGTTGCATATTTCATGTATTTAAAATTGATCACGTCAATCTGAGGCACTCGCAATCTTTCAATTTTCGTTAAAAACCCGCTTTTAAACTAATCAGTTGTTTCTATTTAGTATTTTTTTTTTTTAATTAAGAATTTCAACAGAGTACTCCACAAGAAACCTGTCTAAACATTCAATGAAATCCAATCAACTTTTGTCTGCCACATAAATTGACTTTCGAAATGCATTCGATTTCGTTTAGTTTTTTTTTTTTTTTTTGTATTTTTCAATTATATATAGTGTCTATATAATGGGATTGGTTTCGTTCACTCAAGTGCTTCCAAAAATTGGCGACATTTGTTGTTGCGCAATTTCTGGGTGTCTAGCAATCGAATTAAATTCAAATGCAATCGAATAATAACAGCAACAAATTCAAAAGTCTCTGCAATTGATCTCAAGTGCAATTAAAGTGAAATTGATGGCAGAACTTACTAGTAAAAGAGGCGCTAAGTGTTGGGGCTTAATGACAGCAAAAGACTCTGCACGAGTGCGGTAGAAACATCAGATCTATGCTGTGATAGCCCACTCGGTTTGCTGCTGATAATATGTCTCTTTTGTCCTATTCTTCCATTCATTGAACTACTTATCCTACTTTTCCCTTTTCCCAGTTACAGGGTCTAAGCAGACCAGACACAATTGCTGCTTACTAGAGCACTTGACCAAATATTTCTCCTCCCATGCTCTCTGCACTCTAGTTTCAGCAGACATCAGCCTTGATTCTGCTGCCCTTTATAACGCTCTTCTGTTTGTTTGTGTTCCTCCTCTCTCTCTCCTCTCCACACCCTCTTCGTCTGTCTATCTTTCGCTCTTTCTCCCTGTGTTTGCAAACAAAAGGCGTCTAGATTACGTCTACGAGCGAACAAGAGTCCAGAGACCGTAAGCGACTCAAGCTCAAATTCAGACACAGCTCCCCTCTGCCCCCCTCCCCGCGTACTACCCTCCCCTGCAGCCCCACCATCGGTCTTGTCTGCTTTTTGTCTGCTGCAGCTTCTCCTGCCTTTGTTGTTCTTTTTTGATGATATTAGGACGTTTTTTTAGATGTTAGTCAAGTTTTTTAGGTTTTGCCTGAGCATTTTCGGGTTTATTGTTTGGATTTTGCATTTGATATCATTTTTTTTTATAGTTTAGTTGTTTTCTTTTTCGGCACACTGTAGGTATCGTCTGCCTTGGGAGCTGCTCGATTGTATCTAGATACAGATAGATAAACCATTTGAGGTTTACGTGTATCTCAAATTCGTTTGCTTTTGTGCCTACAGTCGAATTTCGGCTGCTTTATCTAGATACTTAAACTTGCCACATGAGTTGCAAAAAAAAAAATAAAGTAGTCAGACACACACACTGTGCTTTTTGTATACTCACAAATCATGTCTGGATTTTGATTGTGCGACTGACCTTGAATTTATGCAAATTGCGCAAGTGGGAACAACTTTGTCAAATTGAGAAATCAACAACAAAACCAACAACAAGCAGAGCGACAAATGAAATCTGCGTATCTGACCTTGACATTGAGCTGCAAAAAGGCTCGACTTTTATTGTTATACGACGTGATATCAGCGCAGTTAGAAAGATTTATGGACTCGCAAATTTCGGCAACTTGTATGGAAACACATTAGAAAATACATCCAAATAAATACACACATGCAGCAGCTTTGATAGCTTTAAGCTTCATGTACGCTAGCTCAGTACGCAGAGCTTTAAGCTCACTTATACACTTACAGAAGTAACACTCACACATGCAAAGTAACTCAGAAATTTTAAGCTGCTTTTCGGGACACAAATAAATGAATTACAACTTTTGTGCCAAAAGGGGAACGGGTATACACCGGGTATATACACTTATCGATAGCCCTTATCAATTGTGCGGCATCTCGAGGCGAAAAAATACAAATTATGCTTACAAAAGATGGCACAACAAAATGCCAAAGTATACACAAAGTGTGTGAGTTTATGTTTGCTTTGCTTGTGTTTGGCAGTGAACGTTTCGCCCTCTGGGCCACCGTCGAAGTGGTGGGCGTGGCGCATTTAAATCCAGAACGCCCCACAAACAAAAAAAATACACAAATTCTGCGATGCAAATTTCGCGATATTGAAACTCCCGATCAAATTGCAGCAATTTCCTTAGCCAAAAAATTAGCCAATAAACAAAGAGAGCAACAAAAAACAATAATAATAAGTGATGTGCATGAAATTGAGCATTTTATTAATTTATATTTATCGATACGAAAATTTGGTAGCCGTCTGCGTAAATGGCTTTTTAGCTGACAATCATTTAACTTGGCTTGATTAGCTTGCCAACAAACGATTCTCTTCACACTTGTGGCTGATTGGGGGCTTGGAATTTTAAGTTAACTTAATTTTCGAAACTTGTAGAAGTTATTTACTTACTTATTTTCAGTTTTACTTTTCCAGTCAACCCTTGACTTACTTGACAAACAGTCAATCCTCATTCATTCAATGATAGAAAAGTTAACAAATTTGCTTAAGTTATAACATTTAATTCATTCGTGTTAAACAAAATTCTGAAGAAGTGCATACAAAATTTAACCAATCTGCGGCTAGTTCAGCAAAGCATTCATTATGTCGAAGGTGGCACGCTTGGAGCAGGAGTTGAACATATTGCGGCACGAGTTGGCCGTGCTACGTTTTGAACGGGATGAGCTCTATCGGCAGCATGGCAGCCATCTGAAGCGCTGTGCTGGCGGAGATTGTTGTAAGAAATTTCGGCTGGACGATGAGACGATGGGAGAAAAGGGGCACAAGCAGGATTTGTATATAGCCTTTCTGGAGGAGCAGATCAAACAGACACGTCTCAAGTATCACAAACAGATGGGCGACGTCAAGACCAGTGCCAAAGTGCTGGAGACGCGTCTCCAAGGTGTACGTGAAGAGATGAGCTCCATTACGGCTCGGGTGCGGCTGGTGGATAAGCTAAAGAAAAATGTTAAAGTATTAAAGTCGAAACTGGAACGTCGGGACTCGATAATAGCCCGATATAATGAGCAATATACCGACTTTGTGGGCATCATTAATAATCTGGATGAACAGTCGATTCAAGAGGACATGACCCTTAAAAAGCTGGAAGCAGCTGATGGCTGCGATAAGGACAGAAAAGATTCTAAAATTGTTTTAAAAAAGGAACAGGAAACCAAAACCGAACCGAATTTTGTCTGTCTGAATGCAGCACTCAGAAAAAAGTTTAAGCCAAAATAGAAGGGAATATCAAAATGACTTGCCATTATGATTTTATTTCAATTTTTTTTTTTTTTCACTATTTTGCTTCTACTTTTAGAAATTTGTACAGTTATAAATATTTTAAATATTTCCAATCGTCGCTTTCGGTTTGTATAATCGCATCGTATCGTATTGTATCAATTTGTTAACGGAACTTCGGTCAGCAATTTGAAAGCGTTTTTTAATTCCTAGAATTTGTACACAGCCCAAGTTCATTGACAATTTCGAACAACTCATTCAGCGATTATGTTCAATTTGGGTTTATTGGACTTACAAACCCATGGGAATATTTTACAGTATTTTTTAAAAACATTTTTCAGTTAGGAAAATCGAAACTATTTCATCCGCTTTTCTCGATCCACATGTGGTAAAATTGTCACGTTTTGGTCTTTTAAATTCGCTTTGTTCGTTGCATTCGCATCCTAATGCAGAAATTTGTGCAGAAAAGCACGTAGCATATACATATTTTCCATAAATACTAACACCCAAGCGACCCCTCCCCCTGCCGACTTAGTTACGCCTCGGGCACGTCTATTGAATTTCAAGTTGGGCGGGCGAATATGCAACCAGGAAGTGCGTGCAACAATCGATCGTTGGTCAATTGAAGTTATTTGTGGCAAAGCATAGAACCAAATGCCAATTGAAATTGATTAAGCGTCGCAGTTGCATGCAAATATCCACAAAAGAATTGAAAATGGGACAAAAGTTCATAGGATTCGCTGCATCACTTGATTCCCAGTATCTTTTAGTTACTATCTTATCTTGGCCGTGGCTAACAAATGAATCACAGTCTATTGATGAAATTGTCAGTTGACTGAACCTGTTTAAATTTAGCCTTCACGTACAATAAGCATGCTGTTTGGGTTCACCTTATTTAGAGTGACCCTGAGTCGCCTTTGTTACACATGGAACATTTAGTCACTGTGACGTCATTCGCATGGTGCTCCACTCTAAGAATAAGAAAACAATAAATAGTAATTATATTTGCATTGAATGTTTATTGTTAATGCTTAACTAAATTTTCGTACATTACATTTATATTTAGAAACTAGTCACTAAAAGCATCCGAATTCGTTGTTCTTTCTCGCTTTTAAGTTCCTGAGAAGCTACGAAAATTATTTTTCAGCAGCAGAACCACAAAGAAAATGCCCACAGCAATTGTAAATAACTGCACGTTGATCACTTTGGAGTCGACTAGGGCCTGTAGCATGTTGTAGATGCTTTCGCTGCGTACTTCACCACCGCAGCAGTCCATATAAATATTGTTAAGTGTGCTGGGCCTTTATTATATATACAAAATAAAACGACTAAATCCTATCTTCACGTATATAAAATTCACGTCTTTTTGTTTTTGGGGGGCGAACAGCTGTCAATGTCAAGTGTTGGCAAGGTGACATAGCTCTAGTGCTGGTAAATGCGGGGCAGCATAGACATTGTTTGCAGTCTGGCAGCACTAGCTGATATTTACTAATGTGGCGCGCTATTCAAATTTATACTTAATGGCTTATTTTATGCAAAAAAAACTTTTTAAGTTTACATTTTTTGAGTCAAGAAATTGTTGACAATTTAATCAAATGCCCAACTACTGTATTATCTTAGATGTCTTGCATATGAAATTTTAACCACAAACTTATTTGCGCCACCTTTTATCTGTTAGCAGAATGTACTCAATCCATGTTAACTGTTGGCAAGCAAATGTTATTGGAATGTTATTACTGAAACGCATTGTAAACAACGCCATTGAACTGTGGGTTTTCTTTTTATTAAATAGCTTAATATCACTATTTGCTAATGTGTCCGACTAAGACAGTTCGATTAAACATCATTGGCGTAATCAGCGGGGTTCTTGCGGGCCAAAGCATGGTGCTTACGCTCGGTCAGATCGTAGATCAGGTATCCAACAATGAATGCTGCAAAATATTTTGTATTATAGAACGAAATGAATGAGCAAACGGTCTGTTACTTACGTGGAACCACTCGGAAAATGTTGGAGCGGATGCGGCGCACAATGTTGGGGAGGCCATTGCTGATGGCTCCTGCAAAAGCGCGCTGCTCGAAAGGAGACAACTTGTAGGTGACGATGCCATGGACCTTGGCGAGGTTGCCGAAGTGGGCACCGTTGAGGGTCGAGGTTGGACGCATCTTTTAAGCTATTGACGGGTAAACTTTATCAGTATCATAAACCACACAAGAAGCTCACAATTATTTGAATAAAAACACAAATAGTTATTATAAACATTCTGCACTTAGCCTCAAAGAGGTTATGTAATTTTTTTTGCACTGGGAACGTTTGCAAACTGTGCCTATCTCGCTGCACCTTTGCTAGCCAATAATTGATCATATTTTTAGTGCCCAGATCTTGGCAGCATTTTTAGCTTTTATTATGTTCAATATTTACCTTGATAAGTCAAAAAAATCTGTGCCTTAATTTAGAAAACCTCTAATGACGTCCGTCCGTCTCTCTTCTATTTGACAGTGCTAGCGAACAGATGTTGTCCCGCTGTTAAATTTACGTTTCTGTTATCAATAACAGTGAGCGGCGCTGTTAGGAATGTGGAAATAGGACTGCATATCGTATTTTCTTGTTATTAATATTTGCGATTAAAAGACAATCAGAACTCACCAAGTATTTTTAAAATGCGTAAAATATTTTAATAAATGTAAAATTTAGTTAGTGGTTATCGAATTTTTTGAAACACCTAAAATTGTCACGGTCACCCTTATTTATTTTCCTAGTAATGTACGGTCACCCTTGATGCTGGAATCGATTTAAGTTCCAGCTCTAACGATAATACTAAAGTTGTAGTTTCAACGCCAACTGTTTGTAAAATTCAATATTAATTTATTAAACTCTCATAAATAACAACAGAAATGGCCGCTAAAGTAGCAAGCAATACAAACAAAGTGTTCCAAAGCGTTGTGAGTACAAGAATAATAATAGCGGCACGCCAAAGTAACCTCACTTTGCTCATCACCTGCTGGACATGCTCTAAGGCGTTGACTAATTTTTCCAATTCTACATTCCTCCTCCCATTTGCAGCACGATGATGTGCATATATCTTTCGAAGATCAACAGCGCATTAATCGTTTCGCCAAGCATAATGCTCGCATGGATGATCTGAAAGTGGAGCTCCAGATGAAAAAGAATGATCTCAAGTGTGTGGAAGAGGCATTGGAGGAAATTGAGCTATTCGATGAGGATGAAGATATTCCCTTCTTGAATGGCGAAGTATTCCTCTCACACAAGCTGGGCAAAACCCAAGAATTGCTCGCCGAGACCAAAAATCAGACACTGAAGGAGATTGCCACAATTGAGGAAAAGGCGAAGGTCATCAAGGCTGAAATGGATGAATTGAAAGCACATCTGTATACGCGTTTTGGCAGCAACATCTCCCTAGAGAGCGACGATTAAATCGTAAAATGGCTGGACAATTGGCGACAAAACATTTTCATTTAAATAGAGTACATTTAATTTAAAAAACTCGACCAAAAAATGATATTTTCGTTTTACTATAGCACTATAAAATAATATATAATCAGTCCGATTATCAACAATGTTACAACCATGCCACCCAAAAAGATGCGCCGATCCTCAACCAATCTTCGCTCAATCAATTTCATCGTGTGATTCGACAAACCCAAAGTGCTACCAATGGCTTGGATACGCTTATGAGCTCCGCCAAGCGTCATACGCTGTGATATGAGACTCTCAAGTATTCCGCTGCCAGAGGCAATCATATCGTCCACACCTCGATGGGCGTTACCCATCTGAGTGTGGTGCTGCAGCTCGTAATCCAATTGTAGGCATGTCTCTGTTGGGGCATTACTGTTGGCGGCAAAGCGATGATTCAGCAACTGCTCCCGTTCAGTTATCTCCTGCTGTCGGCGCTGGCGTCGATCACGCGCATGTTGTAGGGATGTCTGCAAGTGTCTCAAGTCATATTTAAGCTGATCTATGCGCAGCTTGGAGCTCTGCCGCTGCGATGGTGGAACTTTGAATAACAGCACATCTAGTCGGTCGCAATTGCTGTAAATTTCACACATTAGCACCAGTTTAGAAGGGAGGGTTGAGAGTATGTTGACTCACGAATTTGCTTGCGTTATTTTTACTTGTATCGCGTTTTCCACGTCAAGCGCTTCTTGCGGTCCAATCTGTCCCAGGCGTTGAAAACATTGCTCAATTTCCTTTAGTGTGTTGTTGGTTTGGTGGTACAGGGTTTCCATAGTCAATACCTTATCTGGTGAAGACTTATAAGCAACATGTAACAAGGTGTTTCGTCAATTAAAACTAATTAATTGCAATTACACAAATTATTAATTCGTTTCAAAAAGCTGACGCGTTGCAAAATGGTCCAATAGGCTAGGCTGTTGATAACGTATCGATATATGTGCATATCGATAACAGGGAGTGTGTCACCTGCCGGCAAAAGGTTTGGCAACTCTCTTACAATCAAATATACTAAAAATGACCATGCCGAAGTGTGAGCGAGAAGAATGTACTAAATTAAGCCAAAACACACACACACTCTAGGATAAACCACAATGGCGCATACATCTAGTACCGGCGTTGGTAAGAATTTAATTTGTAAAATTAACAATTTGGCAAGAAATTTGATTGAAAAGCACGTGCCCGCGAGCACTGCGAAAGTGTTAACCAATTTGGGCTATCAGAAAGTGCGAATGTGCGGCATAAAACGTTTGCGCAAATGTGCTTTTTATTGAACGATGACGGGCCGCAGTGCTGCCACTGCCCCGCTGTTCGGTGTGAAAATGGAAAAGAAAGCAAATGGCAAAGCAAAAAAAAAACTGCCGATAAAACGCGAGCATATTAATTCGTATTGGGAAAACAAACAGCCAGCCAGCACAGTCTGATCAGTCCTACTGCAATTGCAATATTCACTGTGTATGCAGTAATTTTCTTCGTGACTTGACAATTTCAAAGGCGCTCGCACCCCCCACTTACACACACACACGCTCACACACAACCCCCCCCTGCCTTGGACTGTGTCCCTTTACAATTGTGTGTTTTTTCTTCATTTTTTTCTGCTGCTGGTTAAACTGCTTCTTTAATTTCTAATTAAATTAGTTGGTCGTTGTTTTTTGCAAATTCATTTTGCGCATATCTCCAGTCGCCTCCGCAGCAAAAATTCGTTTGCTAAAAAATTATGCCTCGTGAGTGTAAGAGTGTGTGTGTGCATTTAGGGGGTGGTGGGGGGATCGGACCGCTCGAACTAACCAGGCAACCAATAAAACTAACCAAACCAACACCACACCCTTCGTCCGGTGTTCATATAATTATTTATTTTTGCCACTTTGAACTTACGAAAATGCGTGCAAAGTCACACGAACGAAGGAAAAACAACGCAAGACGTACAGCCAATAACAACAACAACAACAACAACAGTAAGAGGTAAAAGAAGACGAAGAAGGTGAAGAGGAAGAGGCAAAAGTCTAGTGCTACGAAGAAAACACATGACCCCGCGACAAACACGCTTTATGTCTTAATTATAGCCTTTTAGCGGCTTTTGGAGCCTTGTTAAATGGAAATTTATAGAGTTGCCTTCTACCTTGATTTTTATTTTCAGTGGTGCCACGAAATTTCCGCTTACTGGAGGAGCTGGATCAGGGCCAGAAGGGTGTGGGCGATGGCACCATTTCGTGGGGTCTGGAAAATGATGATGATATGACGCTAACCTATTGGATTGGCATGATCATTGGTCCCCCTAGAGTAAGTATGCCCTACTTCCCCTACCTTTCTAATATTCTTCCAACTACGTCATATCAAACGAGCCAACCTTATCAGTTTGGATTATAGATATTGTATCTATTCGATTGCGTAAAAACCAACTACAGAATTATGCAGAATTGAGGATTGAGTTTAATAACAGACTTTGGGCCAAAGTGTTTGTTTACACGGCCAGTAAACAGCATTTATTAAACACTTTGAAATGCTCAATGAACTTACAAAACGAACAAATTCTTTCGTTTCCTTTTTGTAAACCGTCAAAATAAACAATTGGCATAAACAAAAGTTAGTAAGCTAAAGAATGTTTAAAGAACTAGAGTTTCTGCTCAAAATGAATAGGTTTGATTAAATTGTATAATGTGGGATGACAACACATTTCAAGTTGATAACAACTTTAAAGATAAGCTGTAGTTTTCAGAGGGAAACACATGAATTGGCGGAATCGTAATTTGTAGCAAATATTTTGACGGGTCAAGGATGATTCCAGAAATGATTTAATATTCAAATATATGTAGATTAACAAATTCTGATACACACACAGCGACGTAGACACACACAAACAGTGAGTGCTGTGGTGGAATGTGTTGCGCCCTCTACTCGTGTGTGGCATGAATCATGTGCATTTACCATGGTTTCTAGCTGCAATGCTGAGTCACCCAGATGTGAAGCAGCTATAAAAACGCGTCGAGTGTGAGTTTCTGGCCCGGCAATAATTATTGCCAGAACTCTGGAACGGGCCATAGTAGATACAGTTAAAGCCGTGGATTTTACTAACCGACAACTAATTTTAAATTTCCATTTGTATTTTTTTCTAGACACCATTCGAGAATCGAATGTATTCTTTAAAGATTGAATGCGGTGAACGCTATCCGGATGAGCCACCAACGCTCAGATTTTTAACTAAAGTTAATATTAATTGCATAAATCAGAATAATGGCGTGGTAAGTACAATGAACTTAGTCTTGATTTATGATTCCAAATGTTAATTATTTAATTTTTTGTTGGTGCTTAACAGGTTGATCATAGATCAGTGCCCATGTTGGCCAGATGGAGTCGCGAATATACCATTAAAACGATGCTTCAGGAAATACGTAGGATTATGACCATGAAAGAGAATTTGAAATTGGCACAACCGCCAGAAGGTAGCTGTTTTTAGTTGGCAACGACAACAGCAGCAGCAGCAACAACAACTACAACAAAAGCAACAACTACAAGTAAAGCAACAACAACAGCAGCAGCAATAACAATACTACACACAACTGTAATAACAGCAACAACAAAAACAACACTAGCACCTGCACTCAGCTGAGTGTGAGAGAGAGCTTTATGAATGAGAGCGGCGTGCTCATAATGGTAAGTCGCCTCAGTCCTCCAGTTGTGTTGTGTGTAGTAAAGTCTAAGAGAAAAGCGAGCGAGAGAGAGCGGGAGTAGAAGGTAGTGAGTAGTTGAAGCAAATGAAAGAAAGATTGTGGATTAGAAGGAGCTGCATTGTTGTTGTTCTCGTTGAATGTGTGTGTGTGCGCGTTGGCAGCAGCAAACTTCAACTAAAGCAAAATATACTATAAGTGTAACAGCAACCGTAGCAGCAACAGCAACAACAACAACTGAAAAACGAACACGAAGAGAAGAAGAAGAAGAGCCAGAGCAGCGTCACTAAGAAAATAATGAAAATGGTCATCGTCCCTTCCGTCATCGAGCGTCGTACGAAATATCATCAAGTTTAGTTACCACTTTCTTAACCAAGAAATAAAACATAATAACTAAACAGAAATGAAACAAAAAAAAGCATGCAAAATGTTACATTTATAATTTTTACTCACGCAGATTATAAAGAGGCGATGAAAATCCGTAAATTATTAAAAATAAACAAAACAAAATCCGCGAACCGTAGAAGAACAGAAATTATTGTTTTGCATAACTAAAAAAAATTTATTAATTATATATATATACAAATTTAAGAACATTTTTTGTAGTAAAACAAACAAAAAGTAAAAAAACTATACAAAAAAAATAATAATGAACCGAGGCAATTGTAACAATTTAATTATTTTTTCCATCTTCTATTGGGACGTGAGATACGATTTATAAACTTTAACGATTTGCGGGAAAAAAAATATATACAAAAACAATTATACAAAACTCACACACACACACACACTAAACTGATGAAGAAGTCGAACGGGCAGAACGATGAAAAAATGATTAAAATAATATTTTAATTTAAGCTTCTAAATAAAACAATTAATAATCCAATAAAATGAAAAGCCAAAACGTGTAATGAGTGCGCATCAGTCGGAATCGGTTTGAATTCCATTGGATAAATGCGATCTGACCAAAAAGTTAAAAATTTGAACCCCTTTCGACTGAGCGACCATCGAGTTATGTTCTAAAAATGTTGATAAATCGATCGTTTACTCAAAACGATCCTTCATTTCTACATTTGACAGTCCCTTTCTCAGCACAAAAATGATAGTAATATTTTCGGGTTTTTGTTTTCCATTGTTTATTTAAATACATAATTTGAATTATAGATTTTTATACATATTGCTATGTAACAATCTCCATCCTTTATTTGTCTAGGCTCTTTGCTTGACTTTTGTTAGTATTACTCCCCGGTTTTCTGCTTTAATTCATCCATTGATCTACTCCTCGTGCGCTGATTTGGTTTAATTATTTGAATACACGTTTGGTTATCCTTTAGCTTTTCTTGGCGGTAGCTGTTGGTGTTGTTGTTGAATTTCTAATTGAATTTGCGATCGATTTTTTGTGTGTTTTATGCTTAAAATTGATTTATTTTTTGTTTTATTTAGTCGGTAAAGCCTGCAATTCTTCACGTCAAATCAAATCAAATAGAAACATATCTACTTCTTGGGCACAAAGACAATCTTTCGTGACTTGAGGGACGACCACTTGTGTCGCTTAATGTAATACGAGATGGCAGTCAGGAAGGTTAGAATGCCAAAAACTTTAAGCAACATCTGCTTGCGATCATCGTGCTCCGGCTCTGATGTCCACTTGAGGAACGTGGCCACATCCTTGGCCAATTGACTCTGTGTTGGCGGTGTGCCATCCTCATACTCAATGACCTGATCAGAGAAATTATCGTTATTCGTTTTCCTTCAGTGGTAGAATTGTTGTAGTGTCTCTTACCTCGTTGTACAAGACCTGGGCCATGGAAATGGCACCGCCAGGGAAGTACGGGTTGAAGTACTGACCCTCACGTAGGATCACACCAGCGGGCGCATCATGGTAGCCAGTCAAAAGCGAGAAGATGTAATCCTCACCACCCTTACGAGCGGCCACAATGTAGCTCAAATCTGGTGGATAAGCACCATTGTTGGCAGCGCGTGCCGCCTCCTCGTTGGGATACGGCGATGGGAAGTAGTCCGACAGCTTGCCGGGACGCTCATAGTAGTTACCGGTATCATCCGGACCATCTTTCACCTAAACATTGACAGAAATTGAGTGATTATTAGTCAACATCGCATTGAATGAACTTTGAGACGCTGGTCTTACCATGATCTGCTCGGCTTCGGCCTTGGCTTCCGCTTCGGTATGGCTGACGCCAACCAGATTACGGTAGGCAATGTATTGCATCGAATGGCAGGCGGAGCACACCTGCTTGTACACCTCATAGCCGCGACGCACGCTGCAAGCAAATCACATTAATAATTGTAAATCACTACTAGGAATTGTCCAGTTTTATTACCTCTGGTGATCCAGAGAGGACAACACACCCTTGTGGCTCCAGGGCTGGGCAGGGGAGTGCACCTCAGAACCGGAGGCCTCCACGGATTGTTCCAGGGCAAACAGCAATGCACCAACGCCGCCGGTAATAGCACCAAAAGCACCGATCAGCTGTTCACGACACGCACACAAGCGTCGACGTCGAGGGATGGAAGAGAAAAGTAAACGCGTTTTGAGGTTAGGTCCGCTTGGCTATTATGAAATGCTTGGTCTTCGTTTGGTGACTAGTACTTACCTTTTTGTTGTTATTTGCCCAGCTTGAAGCCGTGGACAGGTTCTTGGCCTGCAAATAAATAAGAAATCATTAAGTTTTTACATCCCAGCGAAAATTGCACATACATATTTTGCATGGAGTTACATAATTTTTGGGTCGGGGTGTAATCTGCCGTTGCACTGGGGTTTATACCAATTAATCATCACAGATTATGCGCACCTTTTGAGGCTTACTGTGCGATTTCACTTTAAAACATGGATATTATGGGCAAATTGAATGTTTAAATGATTGTATACGGTTGGAGTTGGACTCTTGTTTTGAGGGGACTATGAAAATTTTCACTGATGATGTTTGGGGCGACGGTTATTACCTGTTGCAGATTCAGTGCTGGCGTAGATTTTAGCAATCTCAAGCCATTGAATCTTCGCAATGTCGCTGCCATGCTGGCCGGAGTCAAATTTTCTGCGTCTTGTCGTGTAAGGAAACTTAAAGGGCAGCGCGAATCTGTCTATTCCACTGGCTCTGGGTCGTTCGCTCTCTCGCTGGCAGATGTTTACTCGCTATTGATGGTAATCGCTATATTTAACAATAAATGCTCCTCGCTGAACAGTTTTTGCTCCACACTTACGCCCACGCAGCTAACATAAGTTGCTCCTCACACTTAACAGAGACTGTATCATACATAACAGAATGTACGCTACTGCTAAAATTTGTTGCTCCTCACTTAACATAAATGATAACAATATTTGCTCCTCACTAAACATTTTATGCTCCACACTTACACCTACACTTCTAACATAAGCTGCTCATCACACTTAACATAACATAATGTGCTAGCATGATTTGCTCCGCGCTTAACATAAATGACTGCAAACTAATAACAGCTGAGAACGCCCCCGCAGTTAACTGATTTTACTCCAAAACTTCGGAGGGTCACACTGTCGGAAATTTGCAATAACTATTGATAAACGAATCATAGCAACGGGTGCATAAACAAATGCAAATAAAAGCGCTTACGACTGAATACAATTGAGGGCACTTTGCGGATTTAGTTTGTATTCATTGAAAACCAGCAATAAAGAGTTCCAACAATGCCGCAGGAACAAACGCCTCATCTCGATGACGAAATCGAAAATGTTCGTGTTGTTGTGCGTTCCCGTCCAATGGACAAGAACGAAGTGTCCACGGGAGCCCTAAGCGCCATTCAGGTGGATAAGATCAATCGTGCCATTACAGTTGTTAAACCAAATGCCACCGCTAATGAACCGCCCAAAACGTATTATTTCGATAATGTCTTTGACGGAGCCTCCAATCAGCTGGACTTGTATGTGGACACGGCACGCCCCATTGTGGACAAGGTGCTGGAGGGCTATAATGGCACTATACTGGCCTATGGTCAGACGGGTACCGGCAAGACATACACCATGTCTGGCAATGCGGATTCGCCACAGACTAAGGGCATTATTCCCAATGCATTTGCTCACATCTTTGGGCACATTGCCAAGGCGCGTGAGAATCAAAAGTTCCTGGTGCGTGTCAGCTACATGGAGATCTACAACGAAGAGGTTCGAGATCTGCTCGGCAAGGATGTGAGCAAGAGTCTGGAGGTCAAAGAACGACCAGATATTGGTGTCTTTGTCAAGGATCTCAGCGGCTATGTGGTGCACAATGCCGATGATCTGGAGAATATTATGCGAGTAGGAAACAAGAATCGTGCCGTGGGTGCCACAAAAATGAACGAGGAATCCTCGCGATCTCATGCCATATTCTCCATCACGGTCGAAAGCAGTGAACTGGAGGAGGGTGGTGTGCAGCACGTGCGCATGGGAAAACTACAGTTGGTGGATTTGGCCGGCTCCGAGCGACAGTCCAAGACACAGGCGAGTGGTCAGCGCCTGAAGGAGGCTACCAAAATCAATCTGTCCCTATCGGTGCTGGGAAATGTGATCAGTGCCTTGGTTGATGGCAAGAGCACACACATTCCGTATCGCAACTCGAAGCTGACACGACTGCTGCAGGATTCGCTGGGCGGTAACTCCAAGACGGTCATGTGTGCCACCATTAGTCCGGCGGATTGTAATTGTATGGAGACGATATCGACGCTACGGTATGCGAGTCGTGCCAAGAACATACAGAATCGCATGCACATCAATGAGGAGCCCAAGGATGCGCTGTTGCGACATTTCCAGGAGGAGATTGCACGCCTTCGCAAGCAACTCGAGGAGGGTAGCTTTGAGGAGGAGCAGCCGGCTGGCGCTGAGGGAGAAGCAGACGAGGATGAGGAAGACGAAGATACTTGTGATGATGATCTCGAGGAGCCACTGGATATAGAGCTAGAGGCAACAACTCCAGTGGCAACCAGTCCAAGCGGCAAAAAACCCAAAAAGAAGCGCGAGAAAACCGACGAGGAGAAGGAGGAGCTCGCCATGCGTAAGAGCGAGCATCTGCGAGAGATTGAGCATGCCAAGTCGGAGCAGGAGCAGCTGCGCACTAAGCTTGTCTCGCTGGAAGGCAAGATCCTTGTGGGCGGTGAGAATTTGCTGGAGAAAGCGCATACGCAGGAGCAACTTTTGGAGCAGTCAATTGCCGAGCTGGAGGAGCGCGAGAAGACCGAGGAGGCACTGCGGCAAACGCTGCAGCAAAAGGAAACCGAACGCATTGACATCGAGGAGCGTTACTCCACGCTGCAGGATGCCAGCACGGGAATCACCAAGAAGATCCATCGGGTCATGCAAATGCTAATGGGCGTCAAGTCCGAACTGGCGGATCAGCAGCAGGAGCATCAGCGTGAGAAGGAGGGCATATACGAGAATATACGCAGTCTGTCCCGGGAGTTGGCCCTCTGCGAGCTGGTGCTCAACTCCTACATCCCCAAGGAGTACCAATCGATGATCAATCAGTATACCAACTGGAACGAAGACATCGGCGAGTGGCAGCTCAAGTGTGTGGCCTACACGGGCAACAACATGCGCAAGCACATCGAAAACAACACCAACGATCAGGAACCGGACTTTATGGATCTCTCGCACGTGTATCTCAGCTACAACACGGAGGGAGTTGCCAATCCCATTCGCAACAAGTCCGCACGCCCACGCACCTCGGGCGTACCGCGGCCCACAACGGCACGACGATATTGAAGCTGTCCGTCTGTAGTCCTGGAGTCGGAACCAAAACCAGTACGAGAACAACAACAACAAGCAGAATTAGAACCTCAACCAGTTACAGTATCATTTATTCGGTCCCTGACCTTTGGACTACGCGCCCAGTTTTGGTTTTTCCTGTTTTTACTTTTGCTTTTCTATTTTTTGAAATTTATTTGCTCAGCGAAATTAACTTAATTTGTTGTTAATTTGTTTTATTTATTAATAGGTGTCTGCAATAGTTATGGAGAAATACTATTAGGTTGAACTACAACAATGGTGCAATATTTTTAATTTAATTTTTTAATTCTAATTTATTGTATCTTAGCGTAAGCATAACAATTTTACTATTAGATGCAATCGCTTAAAGTATGTGATTATATGTGCTTTTCGCTTTTAATATCTTATAAATACTCAACATATTTTAGCAACAAATTTGTTTACTTTGAGGGGTGGAAAATGCGGAAAATGTGTACTGGAAAGTAGGCTGTAAATTGTTCTATATTTTCTTTGCGTCACAAAATTGTATTTTGGCTCAGAGACCTTCAGGTGGTTCCATAGTGTAGCGGTTATCACGTCTGCTTTACACGCAGAAGGTCTCCGGTTCGATCCCGGATGGAACCATGGTGAAAACAATTTTTTTTTTAATGTTTTACTATTCTTTTAATTTTTAAAAATGTTAGTTAATATTGTTATAAATTTACATAGTTTTATCAGTGTTAAACAATTTAAAAAAAGCAAAAAGTAATCCACATGGTTCCATCCGGGATCGAACCGGAGACCTTCTGCGTGTAAAGCAGACGTGATAACCGCTACACTATGGAACCAGTTGAACGGAGCTTGTCTAAATACAAATACAAGCTAGGTGACAACATAGGTGACTTGCTAACAATTTTAACAATGCTGATAAACTGCTGCGGTTTTGTTAAAGAATTTAAAACCTACATTTTATATAAATTTTTTTTTTATTTGCCTTTGCTTTTCAGATAAGTTGTGCTAAAACTGTACGTTGTGATTCACAGCTTTATTACTAATGTAGCAAAACAAATGCTAAATTTAGCTTGACTTGGCTAATAACGGATGTTAAGCGCATTTCGCAATGCAGTTGAATAATCACACTTCCACCTGTAGCAAAACTGATAAACGGTACTAATTAACGCTCTCTCCCTCTCACTGTCTCTAATCGCTCTTATCGCTCGCAACACGTTGTTTATTGGTCTCGGTGATTGGGGGGATTTTTGGACTTGCTTGTCGGCATATCAAGGGGCGTATTACAAATTGACTAGGAATTTGCACTCAATTGGTTCTACCCAAGTAAAGTATGTTATCGGCATATGTGCTGACGTCATAAATAACAGTACAATTCATACACGAGTTAAAACTGTGAAACTGAGTGCGTCAACCGGCATTGCTACAAAGAGAAAGATCGAGCAACAAAATGTATTTTCTAGGCGGCAGGGGGTGTGTCATTTCGTTTGAGTCAAAAATATCACTCAGCGGGCGCCAAAGTGAACGGAGTTGGAGAGAGCGGCAGAAAGAGAGAGCGCAAATGAGGAAGCGGCGTACACAGCGCAACATAATTGAGGTTAAATAAATGCGGAATCTATATTTTAAATTGTTTTAATTAAATAGATTAGTATAATTGTGTAGTGCTTTATTTATTAGCTTCTAAATTTTAAATTCTAGATCGTCTGTGCTTTAGCTTGTTATTTAAATAAAAACTTTCTGACCGGTTCGTCGGCCTTGTAGCGCAGTGTTATTGAGTGTAAATTGTCTGCTCTCCGCTCTGTCCGGGTCAGCTTGGTGGTGGCGAGTGGATTTCGCTCTGAATCTGGTTGGTTTTATGTTGGCCGATCGTGCTCGTTGCTCAGTTCGAAATCGTTGACGCTGATCGTAAAACGTCTCCGTCTCAAAGTCGCATGCGTTTGTAATAAAAAAAGAAAAAAAGCGAAATCGAAATATTGTGAGTGTTTTTTTTACGTTCGTAAAGTTGTCTTTCAATTTCAATTTCACATCAATGTGCAATTGCCTTAGCTAAAAATAAAACAACAAAAAGTAACAGACTGTGTAAATTAAATACAAATATAAATTAAATTAAAGAAAATAGTGAAAAGAACGCCACGTTCTCGTGCTCTACAAATACACACGCACCCACCAAGTGCTCAGAACATACATACATACATATACTTATAATTAGTTAGTTGCCTTCTGATATTTTGACTTAGCAACAATTTCAAGATTTTTCACGTGTTTCACGGTTTTTCAAAACCAAATAAAATAAAAAATCATAAGCAGCTCGAAAGCTAAAAAGAAAAACATAAATTTCCCCGTGTGGTTCCAATGTAGCCCTTCATGGATAATTAGCACGAGCCCGTTGTGTGACTATATAACAGTTTCGTGTTAAACTAGTGCCAAAATAGCAACAAAAATAAGTTTAAAGTGCCTCAAACTAGCCAAATACTACAAAGTTTTGTAAAAACCCAAAAATCAGTCAAACCAATTTCTCTCGACTTTGAGTGAGTCACAGCAATACAAATTTTCCGGTGAGTAGTCGATGTTTTTTTTTTTTTTTTATATAGCTACGATAATGGGTGTTTATACTATATAGACTGATCGACAGACAGTGTCAACAATTATTGAAAAAAAAACAGTGGAAAAATTGTTGTCGCTAAATGACAAACACTTTTTATTATCTGCAGTTTTTCACTCTCTCTCTCTTTCTCCTGTTACTAAGAGTGAAAGAGCGCGAAAATCAGGTCAAGAAATATATATATTTTTTATATATAAATACAGAATTTTTTTGTTGCAAATTCCGTCGGCAAATGCTCAGATTGCAGATGGACGCGGATCATTGAAAACAACAGATGAATTGTCTTTTTTTAGGGGTTGTTCCCAAAACCAAAAACTCCAGAGCTCAAAACCTGTTGCTGCACAAATTTCTAGATAATTCCATTGGGTACAGTTGGTTTTGAGGAAGTCATAGATTTATTTGGTCACATTCAATGATAATAAAATAATTAATAAACTGATAAGCTAGAGTAGCTTAAGTATTAAGTCATCAAACGGTTGTTCAATGCCGGCTGGAAATCTGATAATCAAGGTATACCCCACTTGCCATTTGCCAGATCGATCGATAGACCTTCGGGCGTTTATTTGGCTTATGAGTGTCGCGTTTTTGGAGTGCCAACAAGTTGGGACAAGTGATTGGGGTCACATGAGTTTAAAGACGCGTTGACATCCATCACGGACTTGGCAAACACACACACGCACCCCCCACATCCCCCGCCTAACTCCCACACACTCATACGATCTTCTGCCCAGATGTGAATTCATTTCTTATCTTTGGCAAATATGTAAAATTGCCGACATGTGATGTCGTAGCTGGCTACGCTAAGAATTCATCCAAAAATAAATGAAGTATTTACGCATATCTAGTATCTAGATATATATTTATACATATATATAAATTTATATTCGTTGTGGTTGTTTTCTGCGAATTTTCTTCTTATCTCGGAGCGCTTAACTGATAAGATTTTGCACCTACAGTGAGCCATGAGTGTGTGGATGCCACAAACCAGATTAAAATGGATGTGGTTTAGTTTAAAATCAGAGCTGGAACCGTACACATTCTACTGGGAAAAGAGCACTAACAATATCATCATGAGCGGCTTAAAATTTGGGTAAAAAAACAGGAAAATATTTTTCAGATAAATAGGTTCCACTTCCAATTAAAAAAAAAACTCAAATAACTGGAGAAAAAAATAATTTTGTGCACAATAAATAGTTTCTAATCAATTCAAAATTCTTAATTCTAAACTCATGGGGCTTCACCCGCATTTTAAAGTGTTCACAATTCCTAAAATTCTTGTTGTGCTGCTAAGCTGAATAACTTAAAACCCTATTCTAATTATTTGCCCTTAAGTGTGGAGCAAAAGTAAAAGCTAATGACCTACAAACTCAACATAAAAATCCAACAGCCAAAAAGCGTTTTAAATTTCAATCCTAATTCGCTGCCTGGCAACAGAACGATCAAGAAAAAATAGTCAGGCATTTTTTTGGGTCTTGAGATACTCCACGTTCTCTGAGCTATTGTTACGACTGTGACGAAGGCAAACTAACAAAAAAAAAAAGAAGAGAAAAAGAAAAGCAGAAAAAACTATAAAAGAAGCAGCAGAAGACTACTAGAGGAGTCTTCTATCACAGGTCGGTATTCCAAGAAGTTGCTAAGCGGCCTCGTAGCTGACAGGAAGGCAGGCAGACAGCAGACAGAAGCAGTAGCAGCTATTATATCTCAAAGATACGCAGACAAATGAGGTCAAAATCCTTGAGGTTCTTGTCCTTCTGCGTAAGACAGAGAAAAAAAAAGTAAAAGAGTGTAAGGAAAAAGAGTGAGAAACTTGAGAGCTGTATGCCGCTCACTTGATCGTCAAGACTTTGATATTGAGCGACAATTGTCAATCAATCAATTAACTCAAGTCTGGCATCTCCATGACTTTGTTGCACTCATTTCATTTAGAGTTATGTAAATGTGCGAGACTTGTACAACAAATTCCCATTCGCCTTGTTTTAATTACTTTCGTACTTAATTGAAGACGGCAGGAAATTCCATGTGAATTAAACCGAAACACGATTGACCCATAATTGTTTATAAAGAAAAAGAGAAGACACTACTGTCTGCCCTTTAGAAAGTAGTTTATTTGTTTATTTATTTTCATGGGAAAAATCATTTTCTCTCAACTGCGCAATGAGCTTTAATAAATTGACTGCCAATTTCCATTTGCAGTGCATTTCCAGCTATGCGGAAAAGCGTTCAATTGACAGCCGATTTACATGGAAATGACGCTAAATGTGCAGTCAGTTGTACAGTTGAAAAAAATCTACTATAAAATCTTAAAACCGGTTTGGAGTTTACTTAAAATTTTCTTAACCTATTTTATAAATTTCTGCTGCTGGTTATCTGCGGTTCATTGGCCAATTTGCAGTATCCGCTTACAAATATTAACTGGGCTGTGACCCTGAAATACTTTCCAAAAAAAAAGGCTGACATAATGATTAAATAAGAAGTATTTGCTTGAGATAAGCATCTGTTAAGCAGCTTTTAAAAAGCTCTTGACCTTTGCTGCAAGAGCACACCCCAAAGTACAGGGTATGCTGAGGCAGCAACTGCTCGCTTGACACTTGTGGCTCTTAGCCTCGAAATGGCACAGAAATGCACAGTTGGCCATAAATACCGTACTATTTTTTTTTTTACCTATCTATCAAGCGTTTAATTTCTTAATTTCTTGAGTACTTAAGCTGTTTAAGTTCTTACACCTGCCACGTGTTTTTTTTGGGTATAAACAGTGGAAACCGTTTGACAGACAGACAGATACTACGCTACTGCTGTGAGGGCCAAATTGTCGGCCAAGTTCAATAGAACTCTTGATCTGGCCATGCTTTCAAAAAATTTCATACGTCTTTCAACAAACGCAAATTTAAGTTAATTTTTTTTTTTTTTTGCATTTTCTTTTGCGCTGTCGAATTTTCCGCTCGCTCGTTTTTGCCGACGCCAACGCTGGCAGTTTTGGTAGAAGCGTCAAGGCGATCGGTTCGGTAATCGCTGCGTTGATCGTTCGTAGCTACACTTTTCGGCAACGGGATTCTTTATCTCTAAGATACTCATATACTTGGCGGTCGCGTAAAAATTCTGTGCAGATTTTTCCGCTTTAATCTGTTCAAAAAATAGCGCAATAAATACTATTTGGACTTACATAAAAAAGCTATAGCTATAAAAAAAATAAATAATATTTTAAACATTTTGGAAGAGACCACAACAACTGAGTGTCTTTAAAAACGAGGTAACTGAACCAATCGAAACACTTGATAAAGATCACAAGACAAAATCGTCTATGAAATCACAGAAATCAACAAATTGCCATTGACATTTTCATTGAAAATCAACACAAAGAGAAAAGTGAGCAAAACAGCTGATCAGTGCACAGCAAACAATAGTAAAATTTAAACAAAACAAATTAAATAAAACAAAATTTCTTTATTTTACTTGCCATTGTTATGGTGCACACGAAATATAATTATTATTTGCCATTTTTAAGCGGAAATGTGCAAAATAAAAGAGTGTGAAATTTTATTGTAAATTAGTTAACAATACAATTGCTTATATAACGGTTAATTTTAAACAAATTGTGTGTTTTCTCCGTGTGCTTGCAACTGTTTTCACTCGGTTAATCATGTGCAGTCTATGTGTCAGTCGTTTGTCGATCTGTTTCAATGAAAACTCGTCATTGTAAATCAGATTAAATGCTGTTGAATATTTCTCAAACAATTAACATCAGCTGACTGTTGTACTATATAATGATTTTTTTAATGCGTCTTTAAACGTGACTGTTCAGCTGTAAATTGCGTGCTTAATGGCATTCATAAATATATAAACTTCTATATAATTTTTCTGGAATGCCGCTAAGGTGTTAATCACGCGACACACACAAGTCTATGAGTGTAATTCCTGTGGAGCAATAGATTATGTTAAAAAATGATGCTGGGAATGATATACATAGCTTTGGAGTAGATTAAAGCGAACTTGATATTATAAAATATAAAATATTTAACCCCGAATTCATTTTGCTTAGAATTTTTACTTCCCAAACTGCACCTCTTTCTATTTGGTCCCTACGATGAAGAGTGATCTACATTATACATTTTACACGCTTACATTACAATATTCATGTAAAAACTATGCTGTGTGCAAATTTCAGCTTGCTACCCCTCTCCAATTAGGACCCACGCTGATCAATGCTTGAATTAATCAGTCAGTCAGCAAGTAACTAAAGGAAATCAAAGAGTTTTCTATATGTAGCCCAAGAAATACATGATTTACATGCCTACAGAGTATCTACAAGTCGTTGAAACCTCTTTAAATACTTGAAATGTTTCCGATTGCAAACGGAAGCCACGTGTGGGATCATTGGGAACAGTCTCTAGCACTGCATTACATCTGCAGTGCCAGTCGCAGCTCCAGTCTAAACAATCATAATTCTAATAGTGATGATTATATTTGTGTTTTATGAGACTCATTTGCATTTCTAGAACTTCTTAGATTACGTGTTTTAGCCGAATGCAGTTATTTTTTTTTCATTATGAAACTGTCGCATTTTCTTGGCCACAGTTTGCTCAGTTAACTTGACTTATCAGCAAATTTAGCGACGCGTGGCATTAGCCAAGTTTGCAGTTTCTTTCTTTGCTTTTTTATTTAATTTTTTTTTTTATTTTTTGCAACGTTTTTGATCGTATAACTGTTGCTCGAGAGTCGTAATTGATTAACTTACGAGTTTTACATTATTGCACATTTAATTTGCGTTTATATTTATTTAATTTGAATTTTTTTTATATTTCTATTTTCGCCAAGTTGGCGATTTCCATTCAGCATAAATTGAGGTTCCCACGTCAGCGACAGGTCGAGTTTTTTTTCTACATTTTTTCAGCCTGTTACCAAGTGCTTGAAAGTTAAAGTCTTGAATTATTTATGAGCCCCTATCTGAGTAGATGATATCGGGGGAACTGTACACATTTATGGCTATAACATTTTTATCGGGCAAGTTTATCCACGTGGATCTATGGAATACACACGCCTCTTTCAAGACCACCTGATGTGAGTTGAACATCTTTAGATACCCTGTAAGAACACACACCCACAGGGCTTTATGGTTATACAATTGGGCACTAAAACTGTTCATTTTTCAAACTCATTTATTACCTGACTTATTTTATTTTCACTGGAACAAGTGCATAAATTTAAATTGTTGTTTTGAAAATTTCATTGTACTCATTTCTCATTTTAATACTTATTTAATTTATTGTCTGTTTAACAAAGAATACAAAATTTATGGAACATTGAATGGGTATAGTCAGCTAGTCAGCCAAAATGTGAATTATAATTTATATAAGTAGTTTACCTATTTGTTTATCTTTCGAGTGATATCATATACAGTTTTTAAAAAAGAAATCACAGCTGCCTACGGAATTTGTAGACTGAAAGTACTGCCCCTAGCTCCATAAACCATAAGCCAGTAGTTGAACCTAAAAGTGCAATCTTATCAACATGAAATGTTATAGTATTAGGTTAAAATAAAATAAAATACAGTCGACATATTGGGCACAGTCTGGAGTAAATATTTGAACGCAGCTTAGTTGATTGATTAGTTGGCAAACAGCGGGAAATTAGATTGTCAAAGTAGGTGTTTGAAGTCTACCAATAGTTGAGTTAGTTTTGTTACTAAATTTTAATAGCTGCACAGTGTGCTTCATAAATTTTTAGAGACCCAGAAACTTTGTCAACATCCTAAACAAAGGCAACAAAAATTTACTTTGTTTGCACTTTACCAACAAAATGCGATGATAACGATAATAATGTTAATTAGGTACAGTTGGCAGCAGAAAACAGACGTCAAATCAGCGGATTATGGCAATTAGAAGCTTTTCTCGGTTGCTATTTTAGGAAGTTTACTCTATTTTACCGCTAGTTATTGACGTCATACTGAACTGAACTTCTGTATAGAATCTAAAATTCACTTGTTTGGCAGCCAAAAGATTGATGGCTCTGTGTTTTTGCTGGACTTTACCCTTGGCCTTGATCTTGCCTCGAGACAGGGGAAAATATGGTTTAAGAGGTTTCTTTTTCTTTGCATTTCATTGTTTATTTAGGGAAAATGAAAAATGTTTTTAATTTTTTAATAAAATAATTATTATAAATCAATAAAAGATGGTTTTAGAGGTTTCTTTTGCTTGGCATTTCTCAGTTTATTACAGGAAAATTAAATATGTATTTTAATTACAATAAAATATGTACTTTAAAACAATTTACATTTCAATTTTGTTTGTTAGTAATACAACTTTAATTGTTGTTGAATTTAATTTGTATTCATTAAGCGTTATTAATTGATTTTATTGAAAAGTCAGAGTATTTAGAGTCTAAAGCCTTAGACGACATGCGCAATACCAATTATTAACTTGTAATAATTCCAGGAATCGTTGAGTAATTTTATAATAATTTGCTTGAGACTTTATATAGTGATCAATGAAGTTTATTGTATCTTAAAAAAATTGTTTACTTTACTAGACTTTTCTTAAAAATATAAAAAAAACCCCTTTTTTTGTTGTTTTTTGTGGTTTTATATTTTGCAATCAGTGAATTCAATTTGGGCAATTCAAATTGCTAATAAATCAGTGACTTTTGCACTCTTGACAGCCTGATTAGAATTTGCCAGTGAATGCTAGTTACTTGTGGATCATATGTCTCTGCACTGAGATCACAAGATGTTGCTCAACTGCTCCAATTAATGTGTCGCTGTCATCAGTTGACGTCAAGTGGGAATTTGCCCAACAAAATAAATTGCTCTTCTCCAATTTCATAAGCAATAATCGAAGACGTACGCGTGCGCAGCAACAACTTAATCATAACACTGTTAGAGTAAACAAAGTCTGGAACTGGCACTGGATTTGGGTCTGGAAAATCGTGTATATTTCTTTAAGGAGTAGCTTAGAAGCGCTAATAAAATAAACAAAAACCCGTTGAACGTTTTGATTATGGACTTTGCATTGTAGACGCCGCTTTGTAGAGTTTATTAACACCAAATATGCTAAAAATACATATAAACTTATTTAATAATTTGATTTGATTCTTTGCAGTTCTTCAAATGGGTTGACTTGTGACATTTAAGCTTCCTGGACCCGGGAAACAAAAGGTAAAAATTGCTTACAAAATTCATTATTTAATTATACACAAGAAAAGAGCAGAAATTGCAATTGTTTTGCTTTTTTAGCCTAGTTTTCATTGTATTACGCTGTTGACTGATTGAGCAGCTTTAATATTTGCCAGGCAGCTAAATGTATCTTACAGATACATATTCAACAACAACGGCACAATAACAAAATCAACTGAATTAATTTTTGCTCAATATTATTACGCTATTCCACGTGTCTGACTTATCCGATAAACAACAAGATTATTCCCCGTTCGACGGGGCGTATGCGCATTATTTGGCATTTGTTTATTCTTGCTGCGCTTTGTACTACAAGTTGAATTTCCAATTGAAATTCGTAATTACAAGCAATCAGAATGCCAAAAACACACAGTTCTTACATATTTTTAAATAATTCCAAGTGAAATTGTTAAGAAATAGCCTTGAAATCAGAGAAACTGGAGCAGATATTTGCGGGGATTAGCGCTATAAAAAATATATATACAAATGTATGCCCTAAGGAGCTCAACATGAGTTTACTTAACACACCTTTTAGATAATTTAGCTAGTAATAGCTATTAAAGCCAACACAGCTGTTTTTTCTTTAAATTTTATTGGCTGGAATTTCGCTGCTTAAAATTCACTTTGCGGCTCATCAAAATAATTTATTAGTTTTACAAACGCCTTAAAAAATGTTTATCTTAGTAAGTGTTTTTAGTGTTTGGGAATTTTAGTAGCTTGTACTTATTAGATCGATTTAACAGCTAGATAAATATGAGCTTTATATAGTCGTGTTCTTTGGTTCGATTTTTATGCGAATGTTATAATTTATTAAACTGAAATTACACTAGCGAATAAATCGCAATTTGTTTATTTTTATTGCACAAAGAATTCGCTGCTGCATAAATAAATATTTATACTTAATCGTTAAACAATAATGAGCAATTTTGAATTTTCATTTAAAAGCGGCAGACGTCATGGAAATGTGTGTGTGCTAGAACCTGTAGTACAGAAAGTGGGAGGGTTTGTTAGAAAATCCACTACAAGTGGAAAACTTTTTGTTTATTAGAATTACTGCTCAGTACAGGGTCTTTAACTATCGGTTTACTCTACAAATCTTTCTAACTGCGTATTGAACGATGTTTCTCTTGATCTTTGCAGGGATATAGTTATACTGAACCTATGTAAATAAAACCAAACCAGACAAAAGAGCTCAGCTGCTACTGGCACCAACGGCACCACTAGCAACACTTGAACCACTTGCACCACCCTCAAGCAACATCCCATACAGTTAACCATTCAATTCGGAGTAAAGAGCTAGAGTTTTTTAATTGGAAAACGTTTGGATTACTGCCCCAGAGCAGAGACACCTCCACCGATGAACAAAGCGGCCGTTTCGCCAGACAGCGCGGCCACCAACAGCAGCAGCAGCAGCGGAAGGGGAAGTGGAAGGGAGAGCGTAACCGGAACCCGAAGTGGTAACAGGAGCGGAAGCCTAAGCCAGTGCCTACAACCTGGCGTAACAGCCAACAAACTGGAAGACTCCTACGCCGCCAGAGCCGATCTCAATTATAGCGAGTGAAGCGTTTGAATTCAACGTCTGATCAACGTACAGTCAGTGACTTAAGCACAGCCACAAAATGCTGAAGGTCGTGGGTGCATCCTGGCAAAAGACGCGCATTGGCACGTATATACTTATCGGTGCCGGTCTACTCGTAATCGGAGCCTTCTTTATTGGTTACATGGAGCGACCGGAGTACGATGGCACCTACTGTGCCACCGCTTTCTGGAGCAAGAAGGTTGGCTTTCAGATTGAGAACTGGAAGCAGCAGAACGATCTGGTCAACATACCCAAAGGGGTGGCTAGAATTTGCTACAAGGATTCGGTCTACGAGAATGGGTGAGTTTTGAAATCAAGCTTCAATCAGGCATCAGTTATTTAAAGGATTCTTAACCTTCACAGTTGGGCACAAATCGAGGTGGAAACACAGCGCAGCTATCCGGATTGGGTGCAGGCCTATGCGGCGGGTATTTTGGAGGGTTCTCTCACCTGGAAGAACATCTACAACCAGTGGGCCAAGTAAGCACAGCTGATAACAAAACTAATCCCAATCCTTCTAACTCACAATCTCCTCCTTACAGCACCATTTCCTCCTCCTGCGAGCGGGACGAGAGCTCTCAAAGGTTCTGCGAGTGGCTGCGTGAGCTGCTCACCCGAAACTATGAGCAGCTCAAGGAACAGGCAGCAGCGAATGCCGATCATGATCATTATTGGCACCAGTTGCATTTGGTGCTCAATCAGCTGGAGGGCATGGAGACAGGCTACATCAGGGGAGCCACAAGAGCACGCTCTGATCTTGAGGAGGAGATTCCACTCTCGGATTTCCTGCTCATGAATGCTGCGGCAGATATACAGGATCTAAAGATCTACTATGAGAACTATGTGCTGCCCAATGCCACCGCCGAGACGGGCAGTAAGAACTTCCATCTGCCCAGTGCCACCATGCTTACGAGGATTATGAAGCAGGAGCCGCAGCAGAAACAGCCCCAGGAGCAGCAGTCTGAACCGCAGCCGGCGGAACGTGAGTCTCTGCAGTTGCTCTTTGGACACAGCACGGCAGGCAGCTATGCCTCCATGTTGCGCATCCAAAAGCGCTACAAGTTCCACTATCACTTCTCGCCGGATACGCGCAGTAATACGGTGCCTGGAGCGGATATCACCTTCACCGGTTATCCGGGCATTATTGGCTCCACGGATGACTTCTATGTGGTCAAGGGCAGGCAAGTGCAGTCCATTGTGGGCGGCGTGTGCATCAAGAACGACAATCTGGCGCTCTGGCAGCGCGTGGACGTAGAGAAGATGGTGCCACTGGTGGCTCGTGTCATGGCCGCCAATCGGATTGCACAGAATCGTAAGACCTGGGCTAGAGCCATGGCCCGTCATCCGATCACAGGTGCCAAGCAATGGATTAGCGTGGATCTGCACAAGTTGGGAGATCAGGATAACCTCTATCATATTCTGGATGCCGATGAGAAACACGATGATGCTCCGGTGGCGCTGAACGAGAAGGATAATGCTGCGATCAGTGAACGCCATGATCAGCGCAAGAACATGGTCTGGATTGCTGAACAGCTGCCGGGACTGATGCACAGCAAGGATGTCACTGAGGATTTCCTGGTTACCGGCAATTCCACCTGGTTGGCCAATGGTTTGCCCTACTTTGAGAAGATTCGCAATGCCAGTGGCATTGCCAGTGAGAACTACAGCAATCAGGATCTGACGGCTACAGAGGAAGCGGAGCTTACCAATCTGGAGGCGGTGGACCGGTTTCTGCGCAAGCGCGGTTTCCGTGGTGATCTTCTGGGTGAGGAGTCGATTGCCTATGGCAACATAGACCTCAAGCTCTTCTCCTATAACGCACGCCTGGGCATGAGTGACTTCCATGCCTTCGCTGGACCCATTTTCCTCAGGTTGCAGCACGCGCAGCCACGGACAATGGACTCAAGCGACGCAACTGCAGATCAGGTGGCACCGGCAGCCATTGGCGATGAGCGTCTTACTGTGACCATTGATGATGCAGCTGCTATGGCCGAGATGGAGCTGATCACGGAGCGGCGTTCGGTGAGGAACGACATGAGAGCAGTGGCCCTGAGGAAGGGAGGCAGCGGACCGTTTAAATGGTCGGACATGAGCAGCGTGGACGATGCCAATCATGAGGGACATCCGAATGAGTGGAACTTTGACAAGGTGTCGCCCAAGTGGGCGTGGTAATGCTGTTGCGCATTTTTTTCGTACATATCCCCTGAAATCGAATTTTAAACTCGACAAATTGAAGAACTGCGAAGCAATAATTGTCCAAGATTCGTAATTTTAGATTTGTAGTAACCATGTCTATTGTGTGTTCCTAGCTGTGTAGAAAAATCAATTGTGTTGCGTCCATAGTCATAAATTTTGTAGTTGTGTCCGTTTTAGCAATGTCAATTATTGTCTTCCAGTTTTAACTATTTTAAAATTGTAACATCATAGCCTCAAATTTTAGCTATTAGTAATTTAAATAAATAAAAAATCAAACCAATTCAATTTAAACGTTTACTTTAAAAGTTGTTTGTTTCAGCTTAAATGATTTGAATTCCAATTCGAAATAACGAACAAAATAATTACCCAAATACTGGTGGGACCAAAAATACTAATAGTCGTATTAATACTGGGAAAAGAAGTACATATCGCCGATAATAGTGGGGGGAATGCGTTTCCTTATCGATAGTTTAACAGAACGAAATATTCGATTTGTTGATAGCATCATCGATAGTTTTGCAGCTCTAGTCGTTCGTTCGGTAAGGTTGATTCGTCCACTTATAATTTATATTTATATTTATATGTGGAGCGAAAGGCAAATAAAGTGGAAACTGTTGAGTTGCCACACATCCGCTCAGTGAACAAAACGTGCGCAACTTGTGTAAATGTAAATTGAAGTAAATATAACAACAATTGTCAACGTCCAATTGCGTGCTTCACTCTGTTACGGCAAAAAGGAAAGCGCAAATGAAAAAATATATACACACAGGCAGAGGCAGCAGGCAGCAGCACCTTCTTAGGCGGCGCATGCTCATCTCGGCCGCTTTTGTGCAATCGTATGCATTTAAATCGCGCGAAATTAATTAAAATACTTGGCAAATTGGTGTGCGTGCGGTGAAACGACATATATTAATTATAAAAAGTGCAGACAGCAGGCAAAGATATTTAAGAAGTGTCAGGGGGTGGGGGGCGAAACAAATCGACCAGCCAAGAAATCAACAGTGCTGTGAAAAAATGAGCGGCACAACTAGCGCTACGCAACACTGGCTACATATAGCTATCCTACTCAGACGCATGCGGGTGGCCGTGTTTGTTTGTGGGCTAGTTTAGCCATCTGTTTTGATTTTCTCTTCTTAAAATTAAGCGCGCGAAAGGGGTGCGCGTGTACTTTCTTTCTCTCGCATATCCATAGTGTGGGTGTGTTGGGTTTGTGTGCGTATGTGTATCGCAATTTTACACCGCGCGCGCTTTTGATAATTGATAAGCCTCGCTCGTGTATCTACATTAATTCGACAATAACAATAATAACAACAACACACACACAAACACACGCACACATGTTGCACATGGTTTAGTTTTGCCGCCATTACAATACTCATACAGATGTTATTACCATCATAATTAATATCAATACAATTTGTTGTGTTTTTTAGTAAGAAGAGACTGCCAAGGAGCGACTAGAAAATAATCATAAGCATCGCCACAAGGAATTGTTTGTTTTTTTCTTCAAAATCTTGCAGAAATCCAAGTTTCCAATACGAAAGCATACATAAATGGTTTCTACTTTCATTGGCCTATTGGGTAAGTGCTCCAATCAAAACATGTGCAGTTTTGATATGCTAATATGCGATTTCTTTGTGCTTTACAGACATACAATCATGGTGGGAGATACCGTGTATTTCGCATTTCTGTTCATTGTTTAGTTCTGCCTTTGATTTACCGGACATTGACATTGAGGTTGTCTATCAAAGCCAAATCTATGTGTTTATATTGTTACTAATTGTATTTACTTTGTAGGATCTCGAATCGGCGCTGCTTTCCGATGGTACCAGCGAAGAGGATCAAGTTGCCTTAGTGCCCGAATTAATTGTACGCCTGTTAACGGGCTGCGATGCGCTACAATCGGTAGCCAATGAGATTACACACAGCAACTATCAGATGTTTTTGCGCCGTTTTCTGCGTCAACAGTGTCGCCTGCATCAGACAGAGAATCATTTTGATACGGACATAGATTTCCAATCGCTGCCTGTGCGCAAGCGTCTACAAATTCTGCACGATTTGTGCCATTTTCGTTTGGACTCTGTCGATGTGCAGGTCATACTCAGTAATCTAGAGGCAGACAGTTTGCGCGTTGAGCCACTTGGCTACGACGCCAAAAACTCTGGTTATTGGTACTTCTACGGTACGCGGCTCTATCGCGAAGATAAAGCGCCAACAGGAACTGCATCCGGTTCGGGAAAGTCGGCGGCTGGATTGCAAAGCGGTGGTGGTGCCGGTTCTGGTGGTAACACAACCATTGGCAGTAACGGCACCATTTGGCAGGTCATTTGCTTCACCGAAGAGGATTGGCAGAATTTGGCGGCCAAATTTAAGACCTCAACGAATGGTAAAGAGCGTGAACTCTTCCAGATTCTGGATGAGAACTTTCTGCCCAAATTACCCCAGCTGTTTCGCGAGCGTGAACGTCTGAGACGCCGAAAGTATGTTGAAAATTAAGCTAAATTTTAGCTGTTTGTAACTGAATCGATTTTCATATTAATTTATTTCTATCCTATCTTTGCAGATTGCTGCAAGTGCGCAATTCGAGTCGCATACGGAATCTTGCTGAGTTAAAAGCTCGCCAGGAGGAAGAGCGTGTTAAGCGAGAGCGGGAGCGTGAACGAGATCTGCGTCAACGTGAGCGTCAATATTCCGCACATTTGGGGCCTCCATCGGTACAACGCTCACGCAGACGGTTAGCACGTCCAGTATTATAAGCAAAAAGAAAAAGAGAGAAAGATAAATAAGAAAAGAGAGGAAAATAAAAAAGCCAACGCAACAAGTGGAGAGAATTTCACAATATCATACAACATTGCGAACACAGACAGTAAAACAATCAAGAGCAACAGAAACAGAAACTGAAACACAGACAACAATTAACTCATACCACACATACGCATAAAAGCATTGTTTAAGTTATTTGCAATTAATTTCAAATTTCTTTTTCGATTTTTATGATTTCTTAAACGACAAAAAAAAAGAAAAATATTTGCTTGCAATTTGTGTTGGAAAAATTGTCATTCGAATCGAATCAAATCAAATCACATTATCATCGACGCTTAACAGGCTGCAAGTGAGAGACTGAGAAAGGAAATAACCAAAAAACAAAAATATATAAAGATAAAATAAAAGAACTAAGTGGACCAAAAGGAAAGATTCAGCACTTAATTTGAGTTTTGCCCATAATTTAATTTTGTGTGCGACAAATTGGTTGGATTTCGTTTTCAAAAAACTAAAAACTATGAACAATTATGTAAGCATGCTTTTATATTATTCCTATATTTAATATTTATAGATATGTACTTGGCTATTTATTATGATTTTAAATTATTATTTCTCATTTTCGACCAATTTATTATAATCATCATTAACTATCATCCATTCAGCTTCATCATCAACGAAACAATTACACACAGGCCTCTCAGAATAATCATGACTAAAAAATGTAGAAATCGTTTAATAATATTAACAATATTTCATTGTAAATTGCCTAGAATCATTGCATTAGCATTTCCAAAAGTATTCAATGAAATCTTCTCATATTTGTAATGATAAGTTAAGTAAATAATTGTAAAGCTATAGCCACAACTGGTCGAGTTACTATTTAAAGCGATTTCTATTTGTATGTTATGATTGTTTATTGATTTATTTATATTTTCTGCATTTGTTTACTGATTGTTCTCTCTATTTTTGCTTTTGTCATCGACAGCTCGCAATCCACATCAACGGCTAGCGGTATTTCAACTTATGCAAGCTCTTTTAGACGTACAACAACAACTAATTCGAGCGAATTTCTGTGCCACAGGGAAACCTTTTGTCTCTCGCCCGAAGAGGATGACCAAAACGACGACGACGATTACGAGGAGCGGCAACAAGACCAAGAGCAACAGCAGCAACAACAACAGGAGCAACAAGAGCAACAGCAACAACAAGATCAAGAACAACAGCAACAAGAGCAACAATCAATTGGTGCTTCAGAATCAACAACATCTGATCAATTTCGTTCACCAGAGCCGCCTAGAGAAAAATCGCAAACGCCTGCGAAATTGAAGAGCAAGAGTCATCATCATCATCACCATCATCATCATCATAAGAAAAAAAAGTCGGGCAAGAAGCAAAAGAAACGTTCCCGCGAGCATCGAGATAGGGAAAAAGATAAAGAGAAAAATAAGGATAAAGATCATCACCATTATCATCATCGACGGCGACATAAGCATGCGTCTGAGGCAGACGAAGAAGACGCTTACGAAGACGCCAACAACAACAACAACGACCAAAGCAACAGCAGCAGCGCAGCTGTACGCAATCATAAGCGACGCCATAGTCGTCAGCAATTGCCAGCGAGCCCCGAGGCGTCTGAGCTACAGCACTCCACCTCGCTGAGTCCGGAGGATAAGGAGAACTTTTGTCGTCAGCTGCAGTTGCTCGATGCCAATTCGGCGGCGATTGCGGTTGCAACAAGCATTGCGGATTTAAGTCTGCCATCGCCCGTGGCGCATGACAGCGAGGAGCAACTGCAGCCAGAGCAATCAGTTGCCCAACCAGTTGTTGCCAAACGTGAGGAGCAGATGGCGCCGGCGGCCAACGTTAAACTGCCCGGCAGGCAAACCAATAATTCCCTCAGTTCTCTAACAGGCAACATATTCATACCGACAGGCGGTGCGACAGCAACCAGCAATCATCAACAACAACAGCATAGCAACCACAGCACGTCGACGGAAACAACAGCACGCTCCAAGAAACAAAAGGCTGCAGCGGTTAGTTCGTCGAGTTCATCCAGTAAAACGGAACGTAGTGCCACCAAATCGGAGGCAGTAAAATCAAAAAAATCAACAGCAGCAGCAGCAACAACAACAGCAGCGGCACCAGTAACAGCAACAACTGCAGCAGCAGCAGCTGCGACAACAACAGCATCGTCAGCCGCCTCCACTTCATCCACATCGAGCAAGGCGGAACGGCAAAGTGGTGCATACTCAGACAAAAGTGCCGATGAGTAAGTGAACCCATCTTCCCTATCTACTTAACTCCTCTTCCCAAAGCCAGACAATGCACAGCACACAATCAAATATTGATCGTGCGATCCACGACTGCTTGTAGTAGAGAGGATCCACATATCCATAATAACACACATAAACATATAGTTATTTTATTTTGAAAGATACATCCCAAATTGCAAATTTAGTGTCAGTCTTTAGTATCTTTAGTTCTTGTCTTTATTATTTGGTAGTATTAATTGCATGTTGTTACAGTAATTGGTAATTAGTTTATTTGTTTTGTTGCACTTTCACTTCATTTACATTCACACTGACACAACACACACATCATATTCATTAAATTGTATATAATATTTCAATTGATTAACAATTTTTACCCATTGTTATTGTAAACTTTTGTACCTACCACTCAACTAAACAACCAAACAACCAACCAAACCAACCAACAACATATTGACTGTTTCATCATAACCACAACAAAAATAAATTATATGTATATAAAATCAAACAAACAACAATATGTAGCCATGTAAATAGTACCAACCGTAGCACCACCAACAACAAAAGCAGCTTGAACAACAGCTACAACCACCATAAGCACTCGTCGCACCACAATCACAACATCAACAATAATAACAACAACAAAAACAACAATAATCACAACCACTCTACGACGGAAGCAACTGCAACAACAATAACAGCAAATACAACAACTACGTCGCACGGAGTTCATACACCATCACAACACTATAATAACAACAAAAACAATCACAGTCACCATACACACTCCTATACCAACCACCAACACCACCACCACAATCAGCACACAAATCATAGTCATAATAGTAACAGTAATAAACATAATAAACACATAACACACAACACATTCTCCTCCTCAACAACAACAACAAATTCCACAAACAACAGCAACCACACACATGTAACAATACCCATAACAAACCTAACAACAACAACCACAAACACAACCACGAAACAAAACAACAATTCAACGTACAACTCCTCAAATCATGCGAATATTCTTAGCTTTACCGAAACGGAAGAAGTTCTACAAATCGGAATGCATAAGGTGCTCGTCTATGTGAAGAATCATCGGGATGCATGGCCCTTCATGGATCCCGTTGAAGAGGATATTGCGCCACGTTATTACACCATCATAAGAAGGTCAGTATGAATACAACACAATCTTACAGTGTTACTTTACTAATTGTTTTATTTTGTAATCCTTAGACCCATGGATCTGCTTAAGATGGAGGACAAACTGGACAGTGGAGAATATCACAAGTTTAGCGAATTTCGCAACGATTTTCGTTTAATAGTAAACAATTGTAGATTGTACAATGGGCACAATAATGGTAAGAACAGATTTATTTCCATCTGAAATACTTACCATATCTTTTCTAAACTTTGCAGAGTACACTGAGATGGTTAACAATTTACAGGATGCCTTTGATAAGGCCACTAAAAAATATTTCGATAATCTATCTGATGATGACGAAGATGATCCGAATTTAAGTTACCCCGCCGCTGATTCCAAGATGAACGTATTTCGGGAGAAATACTTTAAGAAGAAGGTGAAAGATGACGAGAAGGAATCCTCGGTGAACTCGTCTTCCAGCAAAAGATTGCAGGATAGCAGCACTGAGGAGGATCGCAGTGAAACGGAGGAACCAGCGGAATCCACAGCATTTGCGCAGAAGCGTAAACGGAAGGAGAAGGATAAACGGCGTAAAAAGAAGACCAAAAGTAAAGCAGAGAGAAGTGGGCACAATGAAGATATGGATACGGACGAGGAGGATTTGGAGGCTGAACCACCGCCGCCACCGCCACCTCAAGCGGTAAAGAAAAGTAAGACCAGTAAAGGACTTAAAGAAAAAGTTAAAGACAAGGACAAAGAAAAGGATAAAGAGAAAGATAAGGAAAGGGACAAAGACAAGGAGACGACGTCATCTGGAAAGCGTGGTCGAAAGACAAAAAGCAGTAAATCGTCTCAACCATCGGGCAACAGTTCATCCAAGTCCAGCAAAACCCAAAAGACCAAAAAAGTAGGCAAAAAGTCAACACCTGAAACAGAGCCTGAATCGGAACCAAGTGATCCTCCAAGTGATGACTCTAGCGATGATGAAGAACTGGCGCTGGCAAAAGTCAAATCTCTGGTAAAACCAACATCACGCACGATAGCGGCACAAAAGAAGAAAGCGGTGCCAGCGGAGTCGAAAGTAAAGACACCAACGCCCGTTAAGAGACAGCCAAAGAGCAAGAAAGGTGGACGCAGTAAAGCTAAAAGTGATCGTGATCTAGACGATCGGGATGATGATAGTTCCATGTCTGATAATCATGCGAAGAAGCAACTGCCACCAACAGCTGCTGATGCGTTGGCCGAATCTGCTGCGGATCTGGAGGAGGATGACAATGATGATGCTGATGATGATGACGATGATATATCTCGATCACGCAGTATGTCACCCTTCAAAGTTGATCTTCACAAGAAATACTCAAAGAGTGCACTAAACGATGATCTTTCCGAGCTGTTGACAACCGTTAAAAAGGTGACCAGCGCCGAGACCACAAAACTGAGTGCAAGACATGAAGAAGAACAACATGGTGATAAATCTGATAGAGATTCGGAGACGGACTTCATGTCGTTGGCCAGCTGTAGTAGCTCTGACGAGCGTCGCCGTCGGCCTTCGCCTCAAGTGACAAAACGTGGCAAGAAAAATGAATCGCAGTCAGCCAAAAAAGATAAAGAAAAGGAGAAGGAAAAGGAAAAGAAGCGTAGCCAAGAAAAAAACAAGGAGAAGGAGAAGGAGAAAGATAAGGATAAGGAAAAGTCACGCAGTAGCAAGCACAAAAAGAATTCGGCGGAATCAGCGGCTGCTTTGGCTGCAGCTGCCGAGCAAGCTGAGCTGGAAATGTTGCTTCCATTCATGGATAAATACGATGTGATCAAGTATCGACGCAGTCGAGCAGCGCTCAGTGGTTCTAGTGCATCGAATTCTGTGGCACCATCGGAAGATTCCAAGTCGAATAGTGCCAAGAGTACGTCCACATCTAAAAAGAAACGGGAACATCCAGAGCCACCTGTGGCGGAGCATAAGCGTGGACGCAAAACCAAGGAACAGAAACACACCAAGGAGCAAAATAAAGATGTGGACAAGTCAACCAAGGCGGAAAAGGCTGAGAAATCCGAGGAGAAGCCCAAAAAAGCTGACACGCCAAAAAACACAGAGAAGCCGCAGCGAGAACTGACGCCACCGCCAACACCAAAAGCTGTAACAGCACCGCCAGTTGTTAATGCCGAGACAGTAAGCAAGGATGTGGCTAGCAAGTCAAGCAACAATGCGGCGAGCACCACAAACTCCAGCAATGCGAAAAGCAAGGAGTCATCTGCGAAATCCAATAGCAAAAAGCGTGCCGATAAGCAAATGCCGCCGCCACCGAAGCCTGCTGACAAATCAAGTGAAAAGGGCAACAAGAAGCTAACGGGAAAGAAGGCGGCAGCAGCTGCACAGAAAGCTGGACAAGCAGCGGCCAATAGCAATGCAAATTTAGAGGCATTGGATGTGGAGACGGAACAGACTTTGAAGGATATTAATCGTTGGCTTGAGCACACGCCTCGTTTCTCTGAGTTCAGCTCCGCAAGTAATTCTCCCTCTCGCTACAATCTGCTGGATGATTTCGATTCCGGAATTGGCAGCAAACTGGATGCAGCGGACTTTCGACGTCCTGTGGCATTGGCTGCACCCAAGGTGGAGCTGGTGCCCACCAAGTTGGCCGAGGCACTGAACGAGTTGGTCAGTGATCCTACGACCAAATCAAGCGTCAAGTCTGAAGCGGATGCGTTGCCGACGGCCAGCAGTGTGAGCAGTAGTTGTGGAACTCCACCGCATTCAATGCATTCAGGAAACTCCATTGGCAGCACGTCTGCAACGGCGGCCAGTTCTAATTCTGCCTGCTCCAACAATTCAATGATCTCGGTTCAGCAAATACCGATAGTGCCTCCAGCAATCAGTTCACCAGTTCCAGCTCCTGCGCCTGTGCAACCCATAAAACCTAAGGAACCAAGCACCACGCAACTACTGCTGAATCCTCCACCGCCACCGCACATCAAGCAACAGATGGCCAAGGAGGCGAAACGCAAGTCCATGAAGGAGAAACTCGCCGTGACGGCTCAAGCCCAGCAGGCCAAGGCCAAGGCGAATGTGATGCGGACTATTGAACGCTTGCAACCGGGCAAGGCCAAGGGTAATCTTATTCAGAACGTGGCCAAGTCGGAGGAAACAGAGGCATTAGTCTCTCCAGTGGCTAGCAAGAGCAAAGAAGTCAAAAACGCTCTCACCACCGAACCCAGCGATGGAGCCCCAAAACTCAGTCTGGGCACGGTGATTAAAACGCAGGACTTCTCTCTGGGCAAGACGCTCGAGGAGTTGGCAGGCAAAAAGGAGACAGATTCAGCGGCCAAAGAAAACAATGACTCGGAGGAATCGACGGCATTGACACCTACCAAGGAGACAAGTAAGCCATTTGAGGCGCTTTTGGAGCTCAGCAAGACCAGCAGCAGCGAGTTGCCTTCGAAGACGTCGTCCGAGGCTAAGGAAAAACCCAATTGGAGTGCCTGGTTAAAGGCTTTTGGAGGTCCTAAGGTCAATAAGAAGTCCAGTGACGAGGAAAAACAGCAAACACCGCATTCATTGATACCGGATGACGCCCGGGTGGCGCCACCAGCTCACTCTCCGGCTGCTGGGGAAAACAACTTCTCATTGCCCGTGGTCATGCGTCCAAGGAAGCCCAGCACGGGCAGCACCAACTCTGAGCGCAGTTCTTTCAGTCAGGATCCAGATTCACCCCGCATTGCTATCGATGAGCGCTATGGTTCCTATGCAGCTGGCTCCTACACTTCGCCCATTTGCGCCTCTCCTATTGGGGCATCTCCTATCATGGTGTCTCCCAAGCCAAACGATGACATGGGCAAACCAGCATCGCCGTATACGCTGAATGGCACAATAAAGGTTGGTTTTTACCAGGACACCACTACCAAGAGCAGTCCGGACAAGAGCTGCAGTCCACGTGAGATGAACTCACCGTATCCGCAATACTCGCAACATATTTACTCATCGGCATCCTCGCCGAATGTCTCGACACCCGAGTTGAGTGGCACCTCGCCCTATGGTGGCGGCAATAGCTATAATCCCTCCGGCTCGGAGGCATCCAAGACACCTGCTTACTCTTCCACCTCACCGCTTCCCATTTATGATCAGTATAAGCAACCAAGATCGCAGGAATCCGACTACAACTCGTCGATGAGTCCCAGCACACCGAATCCACATTCACCGTATCAGCAACCACAAAGTTCTCCCTACACTACGCCCCACTCTCAGCTATCGCCTTACCACGCCCAGTCGCCGTATCATCAGAACAATCATCCGCAACAACAGCCTTCGCACAGTCCCAATCCTCAGCAGCAACAGGCCCTGAGTCCGATGCCCAGCAGTGTGGATTCACCGGCTTCATCGGCAGCTACGCAACCACCGACGCCACTGGCTCAGTCGCCTGCAGAGCAACAACATTCGCCGTACCAACAACCGGTGTTATCGCCCTATCAACAACAGCAGCAACAGGTGACGCCAGTGGTGCCAGCCCCTGTGGCAACCACTCAACCACCTGTAGCATCAGCTGCTTTAACGGGTAAGTTTCTGTAGAATACTTTTAACAGAAGATGTACTCATACTTTATGTACTTTCAGCAGCAATGAACAGCTACCAGCAGCAGCAACAGCAACAACGCTCCTTATACAATCCTGCAACTTTGATCAACCCGTTGCCAACTGTTCCACCTCCTGTGGTACCAGCTGCAGCTGCTGTGCTTAAAACCGCCAGCACTGATTGGAATTTGTCGCACAGTCTGTTGCCACCAACTCTGGGCAGCAGTCAGGTAGGTCAGCAACAACAGCAGCAACAACAGCAGCAGCAACAACAACACCAGAATCAACAGCAGCAGCAACAACAACAGCAAGTGTTGTCCCATCAACAACAACAACAGCAGCAGCAACAACAGTTGCATGGCATGAAGCCCAAGTATCCAACATATGCGCAATATCAATCGACAAACGCAGCGGCCAATGCAGCAGCTGCCGCAGATATTGTGGACACGCAACAGCAGCAGCAACATCAACAAAAAATTGTGCCTCCCAGCTATGGTAGTGACATGGCTACGTTTATGCAACAGCAGATGCAACAGCCAGCTAAAACAGAGACACTTATCAATCCATTAAAACGTCCCAGCGAGGATATGAACATGGATTACAGCGATGCTGCTGGCAATAATAAGATGCCCAAGCTAGATGAGAATCGCGCTCAACAGCAGCACCAGCAGTTGCATGCTTTACCAACGCAGCAGACACCCCAGCAGTTACCGCAGCAGCAACAGCCGCAACAACACCAGCAGCAGCCGCAACCGCATCAGCAGCAACAACAACAACAGCAACAACAACAACAGCAGGCACAGCAACAGCAGGCACAGCAACAGCAAGCACAGCAACAAGCGAAGCAGCAGCAACAGGTTCAACAACAGCAACAGGCTCAACAACAGCAGCAGCAACAGCCACCAGCACAATCGCTTATCAACAAGCAACAACAAATGTTCAATAGCTTTTTGGGATCGATGGCATTCGGCAAGCAGCTGGGAACAATAGCTCCCGATAAGGCATTTGAAATGTACAATCGTGCAGCTGCTATGGGCTTTCCCAAAGAATTTGCCAAGGATAACGCTGCATGCAATATGCAGCAACAGCAGCAGCAATCAGCGGTTAACAAGCAACAAAGCAGTCAGCAACAGCAACAACAGCAGCAGTCACAAGCCCAGCCACATCTTACGCAGCTACAGCCACCGCATAATATTAATTATCAACAGCAACAACAGCAGCAGCAACAACAGCAACAGAAAATGCCCATACAGCAACAGGCGCCGCACAAGCCACTAAATTATGGCAACAACAGTAACAGTCTGCAGCAGCAGCAACCACAGGCCGCACAACAACAGCAGCAGCAGCAACAAGATCAACAGCAACAACATGCTCAACAACAACAGCCACACAACGCCTACCAACAGCAACCGCAGCTCAATCATAACTATCCGCCAACCGCACAACAGCAAGCAAATGCTGTAAAACCAGCAGCAGCACAATCAACAGTGCCCGGCAACACAGAGAATAGCAACATGTTGCATCTGTCAGCAGCAGCGCACCAGCATCATCTCAGTCAGACTCATCATTTGGCAGCGTACAATAAACCAACACCACCGCCGCCACCGCAGACATACAACAATCCATTGATGCATCCACTGACTGAGTCCATGCTGAGCTATCCGGTTAACTACTTCGACAAAAACATGCCACCGGCAGCACACATGTACAGTGCGGCCTCGAGTGCAGCAACAGCCTACGGTAATCCGGCCCAGCAATTGCCAGGCAACTATGTGCCCGGCAGCAATACTGCAGCACAGCCGCAGCAGCAGACGACTCATCAGCAGCCTCCTGTGGCAGTTGCACCGCCGGAAGTTAAAGCACCCGCTAAACGTGGAAGAAAGAAGAAAGCAACAGCAACTGCAGCAGAAACAACGGCTAAGCAACAGCAACAGGTTGTGGCCCAGCAACAGCAACAGGTAGCAGCACAGCAGCAGCAACAGCAACAACAGCAGCAGCAACAACAACAACAGCAGCAACAACAGCAGCAGCAACAGCAAAGCCAACAACAAGCAATGCCTCAATACAACATGCCACAAATGCCCACAGCTGCAGCAGCAGCTCATGCTCAGGTGTTGCATCAAGGCTTTCAGCTGTATGCGGGACTCAAGTCTGGTGGTGTCGCATCCCCGTCCGCAGGCACAGCAGCAACAGCATCTTCAGCAGCAGCTGCAGCTGCCGCTGCGGCCGCTTCAGCTACTCAGACAGCTGCGGATGCGGCAGCGATTTCATTGAAGACCTCTACCGGTGCCATGGTGCCTGGCAGTGCCTTTAACTATGCGCCCACACCCAGTGCTCTGGGTCTTTATGGCGATCAGACTACCAGCTATTTGGATCAGTTCCGTGAAGCGTCTAATCCCTATTATATGCCAGCGCCGGCGCACAGTGGAGCAACTGCAAATCCAGCGGCCAATGCAGCAGATAAAAGCCAGAATCCATTAAATACAGCAGCTGGTTCGTATCCATTTCTGGCTGCAGCTCATCCATCGACACGAGCAGCGGCCGCGTATCCATTTGCAGCCTCACAGCTGGATCCCAATTCACAACTGTATCAACAGTATCTGCGTCGCGATGACTTCCACGCTCGAATGCTTTTTAATCAGAGTCTTTTGGGCAATCCGGCTGCAGCTGCCGCTGCGGCTGGATATGGACAGCCGCCTCCACCACCCGCAACATACAGACCCTCAGCGTTGGGCATGACCAAGCCGTATGACATCAATAGGCAATCATGGTTTTAGCAGTACGCCAGCGCCGCCAATGTAGACCTGCAGGGAGACGACTTGAATGCGTCGTCTACAGCAACAGCGGCGGCAACGGCAGCACCAGGAGGCACAGCGTCAGCAGCAGCGGCAGCGGCAGGAGCATCAACTCAGCGATAAGAATTTCTGATAGCCTTTTAAACTATATAGAATATGATCTGATATAAGATATGTAGCATATGCTGACTCGAATTCTAGCTTGTTAGATTCGCGATGACTGTTTTGATTGCGTGTCTGTGTGTGCAACTGTCTCCTGTATCCCTGAATTTTGTATCCTTATGTTAACTCTTTCATGCTTCATCTTCTATTGTGCAATGTTTCCAGTCACTCCCCCCCCAAAAAACAAAAATTATTTACTGCTCCCAGGAGCTGCACAGGACACGCCGTACGCAAGTTACTTGGTAGTTCACTTTTTAGATGATTTTAAGTTACAAGTTTATTGTTAGATTTTAATAAGTTTAGTTTTGAGCTGATTAAGAAACAGAAACAAAACAGATTCTAAGAATTGTTTCAAAAAGCTTCCGACTATGTACTATTGTAGGCCTTTAGTTTTCAGAATTTAACTAAGCGTTGTAAACTAGCTATTATTAATTATTACTTATATAATATTATATTATTACTACTATGTACTACTATTATTAGTTTTTATACGATTGTGCAGCGGGTAATTTGTTGAAATATTTATTAATATATTCCAAAAAACAAAAACAAAACAATACAAAAAATTGCAAACAATTTTTAGTTCGTAGAAAGCCAAAACAAGTTGTAAAAACTTTTGTTAATTATGCTAAGTACGGTCTAAACTTAAATCCAAAGTAAAAGAAAGTAATAAACACTACACTACATAAATATAAATATATTAACACATACACTCACACACACAAACATATACACATACACAGACGTAATATACTCATAGCTCGCGTGTGCAACATTCCGCCATGATTTCAGAATCCTTTCCGGAATTATTTTCGCTGTACATACAAACAAAGAGTTGAAACTGTTACAAAAACAATAACAACAACAACAACAAAACACACATCTCAAATCGTAGCTTTAAATGCTGTATAAAGTAAAAAACAAATACAACAAAAACAAAAGAATGAAAATCAAACAATTCAAAAGTAATTCAAACGCAAAAGCAAAAGCAAACGCAAATTTATGAAAGGTAAATGAAAAAAGTGTCTTAGTCGCTATTAACATGATATAAAAAAAATAAGCAGAAAACGCATAAAAACGAAATGAGAAACAAAAGAGAACCCTTAATTATACACAACAAAAATATATATACATACATATATTATTATTATTATTATTATTATATATAGAATTGTAAGAAATGAGAGGATAACAAACACAATAAATATTAACTTAAATTAATTAATTAAGTTGTTAACGCTTATGTTTTGCAAAAGGTAAATTTTAAATTTTATAATGATAAATAGTTGATAAACAATTGAAAAGCAAAACAAATCGGTACCTAGAGCATAAAGAGCAGCAACAAAAGAAACAAACACAAACAAACATACATATTTAATGAACAACAACAGCTAAATATTATATTGATAACAATGATTATGTATGTATAGAAAATATATGTGCATATGTGTACATATGTGTGTATAGTTTATATATGCAGTCTGTGAATACTGGCATATAAGTATGTACCATATATTAGAAGCTACAAGTGCAGCGCAGCAGTAACACATACATACATGCATATATATATATGTAGCTATACAAAACAAAGTAAATTACAATAAAGAATTATATTGCATATTGTAGAAATTCGTTAATTTAATTGCAATTACTAACCACTACTGAGTGCTGAATGCTTAAATCGCCTCAAACCGTCTGCCCCTCACCATCCCTGATATCCCTCGATTATTATGCAATTTGAGGCGCACGCGTTCATTTGCATACAATTGGATTGCGGTACAAGCTCCACCTTGATCATGTTGGCTGGCATACCCTTCGCCAGAGACCATCGTGTGCAGGGTGATCGCTGATCAGTGCTGTTCACAGGTGAAACGGCTTGAAACTCGTGTCAGCTCGGTGCGTCCGTTAGTCAGTTCGTCAAACAGTCAGTTAGTCAGTCTGTTAGTGTTCTAGAAGAACACGATTTACGCTTGAAGCATGGCATTTTAGTGTTGAAAGCAATTGATCACTTTTAATTATCACTAGTATACATACTAATCAACGCTGGCTGCTTTTAAACGAAAGACTCAGGCAACGAACTTGCATTTCAAATCCAGAACATGGAAAGTATTTCCACATTTTTGAACCGATAATATTTCAGAGTGAGAGGTTAAAAGACCCCAGAGCCATTAAATGTAAAGTGTGTAAACAATTATATCAATAATTACGTCGATACATACATATGCCGGTTTTATTCAACAGTCAGTTAAATGATCAAATAGTTTGTTTAAATAATAATAAATAAATAAACAAGTTCAGCGTTGGCCGTTTGGAAAAGAATATCATTTAAAGATAACAGAATCACAGTTATTCAATTTGAAATTAATTTTTCTAGTACGTTGAAATGGCGGAAGTAAACATGATAAACTGTAACACATTGACAAGATTCCATTAGGACAGATGGAGAATTTCATAAGAGCTACGAGATTAATTATATCAAATCACATGTCTATTACCGTAACAAGCAAATATGTCACTCATCTAATATGATAAGTTATGTAGGTAGTTAATCAGATATTACAGAATACTTTTGGAATTATTACTAGAGCAGCTTATTTAATCGGTGTACTGGAAGTGCTCCCTCCAAAAAGGCTGAACAACATTAATTGATTGTAAATCATTAGCTCAGCTGGATATCTGATATGTGTTTAGAGTGGAAACACATTAACGCATTATACGCTTATTTTTAGCACCTTTATGCTCTATGAATCATGGGTATTATACACACCGATTGACGCATTACAAGAACGGAACCATTGATTAATGATCCGCTTGTCAAAGACCATAAATAGTCGACAGTTTTGTTCTATTTTTGTTCTTGTTGAATTATGATATTGGGTTACTCGCACTTTATCCGGTTGAATTGTTTCCCCCTTTTACGGTATGCGACAGAAATGCTCGCAGGTTGTGCATATTTATTAGTTTATTCACCGGCGTTTTGTTGAATCTCAACAAGTATTCCAAAGTGTTGGAACTTCTCAACTAACAAGTTTTATTTTTGGTGCTTGTATTAAATTGGGAAATTTATGTTTTGTACTCGAATATTTCCGGAAAAATGTCCAAATATAATAACTAATTTGTTAAATATTTGTAGCGACTTTTTCTTGACTTTAAACTGTGACAATTTGTGTCAAAACATATATTAAATTGAGTTGTTAATGTGCAACTCGTTTGTTTAGTATATTTTTGACACAAGTTAGTAATTTATATTAATTTTGATTAATTTTAATGCCGGCAATTACGTAACGTTTTATGTACATGCAAACAGAAAATGTTTCACAGCCATAATTCGATTTGAATGGGAATTTAAAAAATGCTAATTGCTGCTAACAGAAATTATAAAAAAATATTATAAAAAATAAAGAGCTCAGGGGGTTGACAGAGTGGTAAGCACGGGGAAGCGAAGGGGAATAGTAGGTAGGGATCGCACGACAGTCACGCAGCAATTTTCACGTGCCGTGCTTAAAATCGTAGAGCATTCTAAAATACTAAAATAGCCTTCCGCTTAGATTTATGTGCTGTAATATTGCACAATTAACGAGCTCAACAAATCGCACAATACTTAATATAATACATAATAATCAGCCAAGAAATTGTACACCAACTATAACTATACTATAAAGTATATAAAGATTTTGCTTATAAATATTGTAAGTTGTTTTATTGTGCGTCGTCGTTACGTTACTGACCAAAAAGGTCATACAATTTATGTAGCATTAGTAGTTGTTGTTGCAATTGCCATGCAACATGGTATTGTGTTCAATTCTAAGTACTAAATAATTGACTAACTACAATGTAGTCAAATGGGTTCGCTTTGGCTTGATGGCTAGAATATGTTAGCTGGAGAAGGCTAAAACACAACACTTGCCCTTAATTTAATTTGATTTGCTACCGTTTTACATAAGTAAAAAATTATTGTTTTTTTATTCTAAGCATTTCACTTGAATCGACGACATTGTTTAACTTGAGTTGCAAGTTTTTATAGAGCATCTCCCAGTTGAAATTGTAATTTAATGATTGCTTAATTATTGTATTACATTTGTAATAGGCACGTTTTGTGTTTGCTTTGAGTATTACTATTATTATTATTATTGTGACAGGTGTGTGTATTGGTGTGAGTGTGTGTGTAGCTTGTTACGGCATAAATCAAGATATAACTTGGCAGTGAGTTTTGCTTTCATATTGTTGTTTGTATTGATTGTTGTAGTTGTGCTGTGTTATAGAGCTGGAGCACTCTTTGGAGTCATTTGATCAGAACACGGCATGCTTTTACTTTCTAAATTTAAATGACCGGTATTACATACTCTGTGCAAATGTGTGTGCGTTTTATTTATGTTATTTACAAGAATTTATTTAGTCACATCGTATTCAGATTCAGTTTGTAGACTTCCGTTTGTGATTCAGATACCAATCAAGCAATTAATGCAGATAAATTAAATTAAACACGCTTAAAAATAGCATTCCTCCTTCTCTTTTTGTTTTTTTGGTTGTATTTCTTGTTTGCAGCTGCGTCGCCCTTAGGCCGACTCCAGGGGCTTTGAACTCACAATTCAAAATTTGAATTAATCTGCTGCGAGGTGTGTGGTGTGTGGTTTAAGGTGTATGGTGTACTGTGTACTGTGGTCTGCTTGATGGCGACCTTAGTGTGGTTACTGTGTAGCGGGTGTGGTTTGAACTTTACCAGGGACCCGCTATTGATTGAGTGATTATTTAATGTGTATCTGTCAATGTTGTGGTTAAAAACATAAATGCTCAGTCATCTGCCAAACTGCAAACAAGCGACTATAATAGTTAGTTAGTTAGTGCACGTAAGCGTTATTGTAATCGTAGTACTGTGCATTAAATTAATTTACAACATGCGCCAAACATCTTTGCGCATTTGATTAATGAAGCATCGTTTCGAGCATCGATTGTATCATTAGAGTTGTGTGAGTTTTTGTCACGTAGACCAGTTACTTCATTTACATGGGTATTACAATAAATTATTTAATAATAATATTTATTGCCAGTGGTTTCCGACAGCGAAACATCAGCACATAACGAAAGACTTAAGCGACAAACTTGATTTCCTGTAAAAGCCCGAAATCGAGTTAAAAAAAAAAAATATAAACAGCAAACACACAATCTCCACAAGTTCAATGGAATTTACGTATCAGCTGTTAAAATTTTAAATACTTTGTGTATTTATAAGCATGAACTTTATCATGCTTTTAACTCAAATTGATAACTGATAGCCGTTAACTGAATTCAGCCTAGTCGCCAGTTGTGCTGTATGTTTACACCTGCTGTAGTACAATATTTATTTATTTATTTATGTAGATATTGTGTCTAATGAAACTGTTAGTTAATTTTATGAGCAGCTGTGCCATAAAATTGTAATTTATTTTAATTTGCACAGTTGTTGCAGTAGCCAGCCACCGGCCGCGGCCCATAATAAAAATGTTTATATATCTTATAAGTATATTGTTTTATACTTGGTACTTAGTATATACTTAGTTAGTTTATATATTTAGCGGTCTCGAGCTTTGGTCTTAGAAAGTGCAAATGTTTGACCTTCATTCCGCGCATTCACAAAGCGCCAATCAAAAGCACAATTCGTGGGAGGTGAAGGAGGTGGTTTAGTCATCCCCCAGTACACCACACCCCACCCCAGTCCACCCCCGTCATACCTTAATGTGTTGTAATTAAGGTGATTTAGTCACGCAAATATTTCATAGTATAAATATTAAACATTTCGTATCAAAGAATAAATATTTATTTCCATTTTGGTTACGGTTTCGGTTTTGGTGTCTGTTTCGATTTTGGCTTTAAAGCAAATGCGCAAATCGATATTGGCTTGCCTTGACAGCGGCTAAGTAAGACAACAAGAAGTTGACAGTTGAACGATTTACATAATATTATGTACAGAGAGGCTTATCAAACAAAATCACAAACACACACACATGTACACCGGGCGTTAAGTGGAGTGTGCTAAATACGCTATAACATTTATAAATATGCAAAAATGACTTAGAATAAGCAGAAACCTGTTTAGCCGCTTCACAAATATATAGCATTAATCCCCAAAAAACCAAATACACACTAGTATATAAGCAAATAACTATAGAACTTAGTTTGTTTATATGCCTTTATGAAGTTTTGTGGTAGAATGTCGGCTAGGAAATGGTACGCGGTACGTGGTACAGTCTACCGCCTTATGCAAATCTAAAGGAAAATACCCATGATGAGTCCCTGTCTTCCATCAGATCAAATGTAGCCCAATCTCTTAGCTTTGTTATTGTTTTGTGAGTGTTTATGTGTTTGTGTGTTTTTTTCCAGCTCATTCAACCGCAGCATTTCCGATTCAATTTTTAATTTTTGCTTTTTGTTTTCATTTTTTTTTTTAACAAATTAGCGCTTAAAATACGTATACAAATGCGAATACGCAATCCAATCCAATCCAATCCAGGCAGCATCATTTAGAACGTTTAAGCACAAAAAAAAACCCCTTGTAAGTGGGAAAATTTATAATTTTTGAAAGTATCTCAGTCGTATCGTATGACTCAACTTAGTTGCAGCCTGCGTCTTTTGGCCAGTTTTGGCTTGCTCTGTTTGCTTGGCTCTGACGTTGGTACATTGGGGAAGACCAATTCAAGATTGGTAGATAGTGTGTGTTCATGGGAGAGAGGGAGCATGTGAATGTGCCAACAACAGACAACATCAATTAAAACTTTTTATTTTTGTGTTTGTGAACTAAAAAACAGAGGGGGAATTTGCTGCGTTTTCTGCGTAAAGAATGATCAACATCGAAATTATAAAATTGTGAATTAAACTGCCATAAAAGTCAACTGACTCAATCTGTCACATGCAGGTGAAAAACACTTGTAAAATGTAAATATATCAGTGGCTGTTAAACTGAGTGTTGACGGCTTATTCCACTGTGGGGGTGTGTGTGTGTGCGAGTGGGTTACAGGGCGTCCATGCGGTGTGTGTGTGTGTGTTTGGTCAACTTTAAACTGTCAATTGCAGCCGCTATTGATTTTTTGACCACAAGGACAAGTTCATGATATCCTTTGTCGGTTCGACTAAGCAAATCGGGTCATGTGTGAAAAAGCTTTTCAAGTGGAAGTGTCAAAAAAACACAAACACACTGAATTTTCGCCTCTGGTTGTGAATCCATTTAATAGTCTTTAATTTTGTGGTATTATTTGCTGCTGATACGATTAAAATAAAAATGTTTATTTAAGTCAAAGTGTATTTCAAAATAACAATTATTTATCGACATTTAATTTTAACTTTCTTTGTGTAGTTGGCTGACAGTTTTTTTTTTATTTTTTGTGATTTTGATGTTTTTTTTTTGTTAAACTGGTTTAGTTGGGCTCGCTTTGTTTGCAGCTTTTCAGCTACAGAAATTTCAAGACAGTGCAAATTACCGTTGAAGTCGCAAAATTTAACGATAAAAATTATATTAATGTAAATATTCGGTAAAATATTTTTGGGGGCTCGTACCTCTTGGGACTCTGGCCGGTGATTAAGAAGATTTTTATGTACACAAAAAATCACCAACAATTTTCAGACACGCCTCGAAAACCAAAACCAAAAACAAAATGTTTGCAACGCTTTAAGTAAGGCAAAGCCATTAAAAAATTCAGTCTAAAAATAGTATAAATTGTCGTTGCATATTATCTTAAGATAGCCTTAAAATATACGTGGAAAATCGGAGTCAGAATTATTATTTTGGAGGCCTGTTTACTTTGGTTTTTACACAGATAATTCTGGAAAACCCGAATGCTGAGCTTGTTCTCGTGAAAAGTGTTTCATAGTAATTGAAATTGTAGTTTAACTTGTGTGAGCGGCATAGTTAATCCAGTCGTAAGCATATATGATTAGTTTTAATGTCTGTCATTTGACTTTTTTTTAATGAAACTTGCTACATTTTGGATTCCCCCGATTTTATTTGGCTTAGTTTCTTTTTTAGTTTTAATTATCTGCCAATTATTACTAGTCATCAGCAGTAGCAACAGTCGGTGACTGTGTGCGTTAATCAAATGACACGAAACTGTATCTTTCGACCCAAAAAAGACTGCAATCCAAGTAAATCCCCTGCAGTTGTTTGACCAAAATATTTTGATAATGCGTTGAGACGATGACGTTTCATGTTTTTTTTTGGCTCTCGTGCTTGGCACACGTGACGCAAAAGCCAAATAGAAATCACACTCGAAACACATAAAGGTAAACAAAATACAAAATTAAATCAAAACAAAACAAAATCAAAATATAAAATGTTTGGCGAGCGTGTGACTATTTTGCATAATTCAGCCATAAATTTTTTAAAGCTTATATGTGAGGCTAAATATCACGTTAACTGACGTGAATCAGCGCCAAAAAAACTCGATAATCTCGGCTTAGAAAGCCGACTGGCTCAAGCGGGGGGACTGACGGAGAACGTTGAAGATTCGTTTGAAGCATGGAATTGATTTGTCAGAGCAAATCGATACAATTCCCGCCGGACTGGCGCACCGGCGGACTGACGGACAGCTCGGGCAATTGGCGATTTGGGAAAGCAAAACTTCGATATTATACAATAATTAGCAACAAAAATGATTGCCGTTTGTAATTAATGCACATAATTGTGATTCAGATCGATTGGAAATAAAGTTTAATGGGAAAAAATTATAAAAATGTTTTATTTTTTTCTTTTTCAAATGGATTTTTAATTGTATTATTAATTGCAGCTAATTAAATTATGAATAATATTTGATTCACAGCAAAAATTAAAGAAAAGAACTACACACACACATTCCCCATCAAAGGCAAAGATTATTCTAGGAAGTTGTACAGAACAAGGGCAAAAACTTTAATGGAAACTAGTCAAGGCTGACAGAATACTTACAAATTGTATCCCTTAACAAGCTTGTAACATACTGTAAATGTCAGCAATAAATTAAGAGGGCAATTAATCAGCTATTTATGAGCTCTTTGTACAAATTTCACAATAAACGGTGTGTTAAAATCAAAGAGGAATTGATCTAAAATATTTGCCCATTATCTAAAGACTTTTAAAGTTTATCTATATTTTTTCAGAATCTCCTGTTTGCACCTTTCTAGCAGCTGAGTACTTTCTCAATGCCAATATTCAACGAAACGGAACTGCTTTCATTATCTGAACTGCCAATTATGATTGATCGTATAAACAATAAGAAACTATAAACTGTACCTTTTTCTTCTCATTGGCAAATCCAAGTACAAAAATGTGGACTACGTGACTATGGCAAATCACATGTATATTCAAATATATTCACAGAGTTGTGTATTTTATTGTACCTTTTATTAGAACAAACGTTTGAAGGTAGTTTTCAGCTTTTGCCGCCTGTCCAACAAACTTAATTATAGAACCTAATTTACTTGAACACACTTTTTTTTTTATAACTTGATTGATCATTAGATACCGATAAAAAAAAACCCAGAAAAAAAAGAGCCAAAAAATCAAATCGTAAATTTTGTCTTATGTAACAAAAGTCAAAAATTGCAAAGCGGAGCTAAAAAAGATTCGAAAAAAACCTTCAATTCTCAAAGGAGTAATTCCAAAAGTTTTGTGGCAAACAATTAAAAGTTGGTATTATGAGTACAGAGTGAAAAAAAAAACATTATATAGATGTTTGGAAAGATAGATAGATGGGGAGATAGACGAGATTGAGCAGATTGAGGAGATTGAGGAGTCCGAGAGAAAGAGAGGGGCAATTGTGTGTGTGTGTGTGTGCGTAAAGTTAACTTCACTTTGTTTGGATTTGATCATGAAACTTCAATAAAACAATAACAAAACAAACAAACTGGTTGATCAAGTTGCATGCAGTCCCTGGTTTTTAGCAAATACCCAGGGCCGGGTAATGGGGCAACGGGGCGTGGTATGGGGGGCGTTTTCAGAAGCTGCGATCAGTCAGCCGTTAAAGGGTCATGGCCAAGGACAAGGAAATCCCAGTGAATGGTTCTGCCCACAATAAATGAATCACGATCGACTTCTATTCCGTTTCTAACCCCCCCAAGTCAACGCCTTCAACCACGTTCACGTCTCCGTCTCCGGCTTTATATCCGTCTCCGTCTACGAGTATCTCGAGCTGTGCTCAAACAATTTTGTTACTTTTAAAACCTTGAGAATAGTTATGCTCTTGCATTGTTTTTGTCTTCCATTTTAATAACTTTAGAATGAGCAAAACAAAACGCCGTGCACAATTAAATTTGAATATTAAATAAAAATTAAACAGCAGTATTTTAAAACATGTTAAATGCGTTAATTACGCCCCAACAAAAATGTCGGAAGAAAAGTTGGCCAGTAAAGAGCCGTGAGTTCGCATGGTCTACTAACACGTAGACCAACTTGGACTTAATTTTATAAGTAGGAAACTCTAAGGGTTGGGAGTAGTTCTAAAATATCTATTTTTTTTTTTATGTTTATTTGTTGCTTAACTAATTCATAATTACAGCTTAAATTGCGCAACGTTGAATATTTGATTATGCACTTAGTATAGATAGTTTAAATGTTTAACCAATTAGCTTATGTAAGCAACAAATGACCATTTATTGTTTAAACATTTAACAGGGAGACAAAACGAACTCAAACTGTTGATATGTAAAGTACCCATGTCTGATTCATTTGAGATCTGTTATTATAGCAATATTAAAAATTCTTTAGTATTGTTAATCACAGCTTGTGTCATCTATGAAATTTTTTCGTATAATAACTTAATGGGCAAGACGGTTTAATAGATAGATAGTAGCTCATTAGTGCATGGCTCGTTAGTGGCAGCTGTTTAATCGCTGTCTTTAAACTAAACTACAGATTTGATTGGCAACGCCTTACAGTTCTGATCTGCTGATATAGTGCTACTGTTTGGCTTTGGGCTGCTGCAAGGATGACCACATTTGCAACTGCAACAATCATAATAACAACAACAACAGCAGCAATAGCAACAAGTGCACGTCTCTGCTACGAATGTAGATCAATGGCAAATTCTGAATTTGGTTAAATGTGCTACACTAACTGCTAAATACTAACTACAACTGCTACTAACTAAAGCTTAAACTAAAGCTAAATGTCATTCAAATGATCTAAGACCAGATCTACCAATTAGGCGTCAGCCTCGCTGCTACCACAACTCAAAGCAATAGCAAAATATATACCCCTATTACGATATCTACTTAAATCTTTATACTTATTAACATATAATGTGTATAATTGCGTGTGTTATCAGCTTACAGGAATTAGTTAGGCATACCTACTACTACTACTAAAACGAGCGTTTGCCAGCTGCCAATATTTACAATTCGTATGCTAATAAATGTTCAACCAATTTGCCAGATGTTTTGACGGCATTTAATTACGGCCAATCTAGAGCCGGCAATTTACTCAGTTCTAAATCCATTCCAGTCACTAATGTGTTACATTAACGCATGCAAATTAGTTATAAAATGCGTTTTCATAATTGTTCAATTAACTGCTGTAGGTTGACACCTTCGACTGCAGCATTAAAACGAGACAAACAAACGAGAACAACAACTAGGCTAGTTCCTTGTTTACTTTCTACTTTTCCTTCAAATTTTTCTCTTTGCCGGGGACACACACGGCGTATGCGTAATTTGGTGGTCGTGTTTTACTTTACCCCATAAGTTCTGGTAATTTTAATTTCTAAAGTTCTTTCATGCATTTTAGGCTTTTCCCTGCCACACGCAGCGTAGGCGCAATTTTTATGACTTGTTTAGGCTTTTTTTAATGACGCGCGAAGACCGCGACAATTCCAAATATTTTTCACTCACTGTTGTTATAGTTTGCCCCATCGTTTGTTATGTCGCTGACGCGCACGCGCGCTGTGGCTAACCCCAAGACAACAACAAACAGTAACAAAAACAGCGATAACAACAACAGTAACAACAACAACAACAATCATAGCAATGCCAAGCGCGTCGTTCTAGCTGCCGCACTTGAACTTGGTCGAGTCAGCCCGATGTCGACCCACTGCCAGTTGTGGGCTTTTGGTGAGAGGAAACCCCACGATACTAGTCCGAACAACTCTAAATATACACACATTTAGTGTGTGTGTGTGTGTGCTTTTGTCGAGCTCCAGCTGGGCTTTGAGACAGAGCAGCTACGTCACAGACGCGTCATGCAAAAACCTGTCGCTGCTGTTGTCGTTGTCGTTGTCATCGGTCTCGGTCTCGGTCGTCTCTGCTGCCGTCGATGTCGTTGCGTTGCTGCGTCGACGTCGCCGTCGTCGTCGCTGGCGTCAAGAGCTCGGCAGCTGAAGCTTTGGGGTATTTAAGTGCTGGCAACTGAACCTGAGGCATGCATTGATTCGCTAACATTCGCTCTAAAGACTTGCCAGCCTTCTGTGGTCAAGTAGTTTGCTGCCTCTGATTTGTTGTAATTAAATTTTAGCTGAAAGGATAATTACCAAAAAAAAACTCGAAGTAATCGCGTTCAAGGATTTTACAAATTAAATTTTCAAAGTAAAAATACGTTAAACGTGCCGTGAACGAGAAAATCAAGACAGAGAGAGAGTTCTTTGAGTTCCAGCTAAATTCTAGACACAATCAGTTCAGTTCAGGAACGAATTCCAGGCAATTAAGCAGTGAAAGTGCTAAATACATTTCGAGTGCTTATTGCAAATAACTAAAATAAAAACATAAAGAAAAATACATAATAGTATACAAAGTGTTCGTACAAATACTTTGCATAAATTTTTGAAATTCTTTTTGAAAACCCAAAACAAAACCAACACAAAACTCAAGCAAAATGATGGCCGTAGCAGCTGCTCAAAAGAACCGTGAGATGTTCGCTATCAAGAAGTCCTACAGTATTGAGGTGAGTAAAAAATATTCAAATAAATTAACAGAAATGAAAACCTATACAAGTCTTTGGTCTACGTGACACTCAAAAGGTTTTTCAAAGTCCAATTTCGAATTGTAAAAGTTACAACATTTGAGCATTTCAAATAAGTTTCCAAACCGCAAAACTTTTCGCAACTGACCAATCCTGTTGTTGTCAATATACAGAACAGCTACAATAACAAACATGTTGACAAGTTATTATTTAACAAATAAATCACACTGTCTGAGCTGATGCTGAGAAAGATGCTCACTAAGTGGTAGCTAGCAGAGGGAGAGTGAAAGTGGCCAACACCTCATTTGCCCTGCACTTACACACAGACGCGTCTCATTGTTGATCTGCCGCTGTTTATGTTGAATGTTTATGTTGCTGTTGCCGCCGCAGCTGCTGCTGCTGCTGCTGCTGTTGTTGTGTGAAACAAAATATGAAATCAATAAAGATGATTCAATGAGCCGTCAGCTCTTTCATCAGCAAGTGAAAACTTCCCAAAACAAAAATAACAGAAAACAAAAAAAAAAAAAAACTGCAACTGGCGGAGACACTGTCTGTTGCAACTGTCGCTGTTGTTGCAGATAGAATAGCCTTCATTGTCATACAGTTTAGACAATGAGTAAGCCAAATTTAAAGCTTATGGCTTTCACTCTTCTCTCGCTTGCATAAGCGACGATTGCGCAACAAGTTCTCTCACACCCCAAAGGGGAAACCAAACACACACACACAAAATGTTGGTCAACATTTGCAGGCAACAGCTAATTTCCGGCGCATATCCTGTCCGCCATAACTTTGAATATTTTTATTTATTTGCATATTTTGTCTTTATGTTTTTTAGAATGGTTATCCATCCCGTCGCCGCAGCCTTGTGGATGATGCACGCTTTGAGAGTCTGGTGGTCAAGCAGACCAAACAAACGGTGCTCGAAGAGGCACGCAACAAGGCAAATGGTAAGCTAAACTCCACTACAAACTCCTCACTACTTTTTGCCATTTAGTTTTGTTATTTATGAGTTGTTTTTAATTTTTGTTTATTTCATTTTTCGTTTTATTAAAGATGCCTCGCTTGAGGAGTGCATTCTGCAGGCAAAGGGCGAGCATGTGCCCGCCGAGCAAAATGTCGAGCTCCAGGACGAGCAGCCCAGCTTGGACAACCCCGAGCTGGCCGTTGAGGATGAATATGTTGAAGGTGTTTATCCTAATTTCAATTTTGATTTTCTTTATTATTTTATTGCTTATTTCGTTTTATTTTTACTTATGATTTTCCTTTTATTTTATTGCTTTCATTTCGTTTGGTTTAGTTGAGAATATTGAAACTGAAGCAACAGTTGAAAATGGCGCCGAAGATGATGAACAGTCCAACAAGAACGGTAAGTGGGCGTGGCTAAGCATAAGCTATTTAGAGTGGTTGGGAGACGAAGGAAGTGTGACATGAACTTAAGTGCTTAATATGATAAAGTGCCAGCACTCAGCTTTTATACATGAGCAGTGGACTCTGACACACACACACTCGTGGGTGTACGCCTAAAAGACTACACCCACGCACACACAGCACCGTCAACAATTGAAAGTCTAGAGAGTCAAGTAAATGTCACATTTCCCTTTTTCATTTTTTACGCTCGACTTAAGCAGCCTTCATGGGTTGCCTGGCAACCCTGGCGCAGCGTGGGGTGGGGTAGGGTGGCTACCACACGTAGCTCACTTATCGTTTACGTGACCGCTAAAGCCGATTTGCAGCAATGACGATGCTGATTGCCATTCTCCTACCTCTTTGTGATTGCAGATTATGGTCTCACCGAGGAGGAAATTGTCCTGGCCAATGCCGTCTCGGAGTCCCCCGAGGCTGAGGCGGTCGTACAGAGCGCCGCCTTGGTGGTGCGCCTCAAGGAGGGCATCTCATCTCTGGGCCGCATCCTCAAGGCCATCGAGACATTCCACGGCACCGTACAGCATGTGGAATCCCGTCAATCGCGCGTTGAGGGTGTCGATCACGATGTGCTCATCAAGGTTGACATGACCCGTGGCAATTTGCTGCAGTTGATCCGTTCGCTGCGTCAATCGGGCTCATTTAGCAGCATGAATCTGCTGGCTGAGAACAACATTAGTGTCAAGGCTCCATGGTTCCCCAAGCATGCCTCTGAGCTGGACAACTGCAACCATCTGATGACCAAGTATGAGCCCGATTTGGACATGAACCACCCTGGATTCGCCGACAAGGTTTACCGTCAGCGCCGCAAGGAGATTGCCGAGATTGCATTCGCTTTCAAGTATGGAGATCCAATCCCACACATCAACTACACCGAGGTTGAGGTCAAGACCTGGCGCGCTGTCTTCCGCACCGTTCAGGATTTGGCCAACAAGCATGCCTGTGCCGAGTATCGTGCCGCCTTCCAGAAGCTGCAGGATGAGCAAATCTTTGTTGATCATCGTCTGCCCCAGCTGCAGGAGATGTCTGATTTCTTGCGCAAAAACACTGGATTCTCGCTGCGTCCTGCTGCCGGTCTGTTGACCGCTCGCGATTTCCTCGCCTCGTTGGCTTTCCGCATTTTCCAGAGCACACAGTACGTGCGTCATGTCAACTCGCCGTACCACACACCCGAGCCGTAAGTATTCTCCCCTTTTCATACTTCAGTTCTCTATGTTAAACATCAAAAGGCAAAAAAGCTTTTTGTGTGCCACTGTAATTGCATTTGCTGCCTTTTTGCTGCTTCCGCTTCCAGCAGTTTCCTTCCTTTGGCTGAGTTTCAGCCCGTGCCTTCCGCTCGGCACAACTTTTATTGTGTGGCAAATTAGTTTAACAATTTTCTAGCACTTTTGCTGCTGCTATTTAACACTTAATTGTTTTATGCCAACACATTTTCATTATGATTTTCTTTATTCTTTCACTTGCAGCGATACCATCCATGAGCTGTTGGGTCATATGCCACTGCTGGCCGATCCCAGCTTTGCCCAGTTCTCGCAGGAGATTGGTCTGGCCTCGTTGGGTGCCTCCGATGATGAAATCGAGAAACTCTCCACGGTAAGAATTTAAGTTAATTGCAAACTGATTTACCACTTAATGGCTTCCGTTGGCCTTCTGCAAATGAGTTGACATTTTGTGTGAGCACCTGTTGTGCTGCTTTAGTCACTGTTATTTATCTCGAATTCTTTGGTTTGTTTACTTTTTGGTCTGCAGGTCTACTGGTTCACTGTTGAGTTCGGTCTCTGCAAGGAACACGGTCAGGTCAAGGCCTACGGAGCTGGTCTCTTGAGTGCTTATGGTGAATTGTTGCATGCCATTAGCGACAAGTGTGAGCATCGCGCCTTTGAGCCAGCTGTAACAGCTGTGCAGCCGTATCAGGATCAGGAGTATCAGCCCATCTACTATGTGGCCGAGAGTTTCGAGGATGCCAAGGACAAGTTCCGTCGCTGGGTGAGCACCATGTCGCGTCCCTTCGAGGTGCGATTCAATCCACACACCGAACGCGTTGAGATCCTTGACTCTGTGGACAAACTGGAGACAATTGTGCAGCAGATGAACACTGAAATCCTGCATCTGACCAATGCCATTCAAAAGCTGCGGCGTCCATTCTAAACATTCTAAGCAAACACACACTACCTTCCTCAGCGCAAACAACCCCTCACATACAGGTGCAACGGTCTCATTTTATACAAATTAATTTTAAATTGACATACCCCACACATACTCTGCATATTGTTACGGTAACCTCTAGAGTTCCGGAAATTGAAGCACCGCAATTTTTTAGTTTATTTTCCTCAATTCTCTTTTTATTTTTTATTTTACCTTTGACCCCTTCACATTCCCCCCTTTTCACATTGTGCATTGCATATTTATTATCCCAACTTAATATTATTGGACCAAAAAATCTTTAGACATTTAAGTGATGATGTGAAACAAAACCAATCAACAACGTAAAGCAAATTTTAAGCAAAAAGGACCTAAAGGTTCATCATACACATACAACTACACTCATATACACTCACACACATATACACACACTCACGTACAAGTAACCGCTGTATACTCAGCCACGAATTTGTTTTTGTATTATTTTTGTTTAATAATTAATAACTACATAAAATACATAGAAGTGAACGCGAAAAGTATTCAATCGGTAACTGAACAGTTGGCCCTTAATATATATATATAAACACACAATTGATATATATATATATGTATACAATAACTACAAGTAAATCCTTATAGAGTATATATATATTTTTTTTGCAAAACAATTGAGCAAGATTTTTCTTAAATTGTACAATAACTGGAAACGACAAGATTACAATTGTGTACTATTATTATTATCTATTATTATTATTTTTATGACTATTATGTATTGTATTGTAGGTATGTAGAGTTTATTATTATTTACTTAAGTTTTGTGTATTAATAAAGTTTAAAATACAATTGAAAAATAACTTTTTTATGTTTTTTCATTTACAATTTAAAATTTTAAAATTTTTATTTATTATTTTGAAAACTTCTGAAGTCTGAATCTGTTTAGGGAAAATATTTGAGAGTGATTAAAACATGACACATTAGGGAACAAGAAGAAAAGAGACTCGGAATTTATATGGTAATTATATTAATCAAAAATATATATTAACTAGTAGATACCCTTAACCCAGAACTCTCTATGCTTATCATCTTGACTATAACTCATAGAAAGTTATGTGAAGCGTTAAAAGAAACATTAAAAATATCATAAAATATTATATATCTGTAGTTTAAAAACAATTAACTATATCTTTGGCTAAAGAATATTCAATACTATAAATTTTATTGCTGTTTCTTGTTGGAAAATCGCATATTAACAAACGTTAACATAGAACAATTCTACAAATTAATCAGATTATCATATTTACTGCAACTATTAAATATTTATTATATGTAGTTGGAATTTTAGAAGCAGCAGTTGGTCCCCCAGCCACTTGAACAAGCTGCAAAAAGTAATCAGTTATATTAACATTATTATACTCAAATAAAAATGTTTAACTATACAACACATATATATTTATTATAAGAATTTCTGCTTAAATAAAGTTGAATTTACTTCATGAAATCAATTAAGCCGATTACATTTATTAAACAGCTATCAATTGGATTTATATTCAGGTCATATAAACTTTAGATGATCCGTTGAAATTTCTAGCTTCAATTTATGTAAATTATTTAATATTAATTTTGTTTTTATTGCTTTATGAAGTGCCAGCTGATTGTATACATGACCTACCTCAGTTTAATAAGTTTATACTATGTAATAAATGAAAAACAGAACCATACACACACACACCTTTGCAAAATTTATCACATGGCAATTACAATGAGCACAATCTTTATGATAATTGACTGTGAGAATAGAAATCGAATGTGCTAATTGCTCTGAGGCAGCAGAAATATCTGATCGATTGTAGGCGATCAGAGTCGAGCTGGCTCCGGTTAAACTTCAAACTTTGAATTACATAAAATAATAAATAATACAAAGGGGTGTGTAGTGTGTGTTTGACTAAGAAATACCCTAGTTACAGCTTGAAGTTGCGGTTAGAGTAGTGTGCAAAATTTTCACACACTGTGCATACCCCATATACCCAGTGTTTGGCTGACTAAACAATAGCACACATGCGAGTACAAAGCTTTTGTTTGAAGCAGTTGTTAAGTGTGGTATTGTTTTTTTTTCGTACTAGCTTCTAATTATAGTGACTAAAAAAGATTCAAATGACATTTTGATAAATATTTCAAATTATTTAGAATTGTCGACGCTGTGGAGATTAACAATAATTGGACACTAAGGTTGACAGACCTTAATTACGGGTACTGCTCAGTGCCTGAGAAATGGACGTACTTCCACGACAAATCAGTGACTGGGAACGGGTATTATTTGGGTCAGGTATCAAAAAAATATGGTTAACTAAATGGTTTACGTGCTGTGAGTCAGTTTAGTGTCAATGGATTAAGCGGTCGATTGGTCAGCTGTTAACTTGGCTTAAAGGCAGGCACAGTTTTGCAGGTCTATTGTCAAAGTCAATGATTATTTGGGTTAGGGTTGCAGGAAATGCTCTGGGACACAACACTAAAGCCGGCCAAGTTTTTTGAACCGTCTACATTAAGTAATTGCCGGAAGCCGAATGCACTTTGCAATTAAAAAACATAAACAGAATGAACAAAACACAGAAAACACAAAGAACAAACAACAAACTTTTCATTAATTGTTTATATTATAAACTTAAAGAGTTTAAATACAGCTGTAAACGACGAGAGCTCGTTAAACACGTTTCATTTACAACTACAACTACAACAGAGATACAGATATAGATAGAGCGACACATGCAAAGATACAAGCAACAAGATACAATGTACAAGATACAATATACGATATATACGAAATACAAAATACAATTACAATTTTCAAATTTCAATTTTGGCTAATTAAAGGCGTATAAAAAGCCAAGGTTGACCTGGCGTCGGCTTTGACAGTAGCCAATAGAACTAACTAGAACATAGCATTTGGTATTTAGCTAATTGAATATCAAAGTCAATGACTTACACCTTGTCTTGGCCAATTTGCTTGGCATTGTGGCCGCCATTTCGGGCCAATTATTCGCTAGTCTTTTTTCGCTTTTTTTTCTTGATTTTTTTTTTTTATTCTTAGTTTAGTTTAAGCTGAAGCTATTTAATCTTGGGTTTTGAACTTTTCAAAACAAATGCTGGCAGGTGTGATATATCGTTAGTTATATATACATAGAGAGAGCGCATATAATTTTTTTTTTCTTATTTATATACATTGTTGTTATGGGCGTTGCTTTGATTCTTGTGGCCAAACCGTTAGACAACTCTTAGCAGTCTCCGTAGCCGTCGCAGTCGCGGTCAGCGTCTCAGTCGCCTTTGGGGCACACCTGTTGCAAATTCTAATTTAAATGATCAGCAAATATAATTGGCATACCTCTTAGATTAATTAGAGCGCAAACTGGTTAGAATCAAACATGTGTCTATTTTACTTGCCAGTGTAGCAGTGGGTGGTGTGGACAGGGGGGAAGTTCTTTTATCGGCCACGAGGGCGAGAACAGCGCTTAAACTCAAGCAATTTAAATGTCAGCCAACTGTATGCCAAGGGGAAGCATCAAAACAGGGAAAAAACCATAAAAAGACATTGGAAAGATCTGCACAGTCATTTAAGATATGATCCATAAGAGTCTTCGCCTTTCTACTTCTTCCGCCCGGTGACGTCAATTGGTTTAACCATTAAATACCGGCGATGTCACATTCGTACACTGGGATTATAATTACTTAATTTGGAATTTAGCGAACTTGATTTTAATTGGGGACAATTTTAGCATATTAATTAAATTACCAAACTAGTCGGATGTATAGTTTTTAGATTTTGTTTTAAAGAACCCTTCCTTTCTTTAAGTGTATTAATTGACCCACGCAAACTAGAAGAGAACATATGGCCACCCTTCTATAGGGTATCTGCGCGTCGTTTGTTCTATGACTTAGTCTACTCATAAGCATATTAGTGTAACTAAGTCGAGACCTTCATTTGCTCCCCAAACTGACCTTGAACGGGTCTAATCAGATGCTTTCAGGTGCATGCAAAGTAACTTCCAGACATTATTATGCCGATTGGTCCATAATTAAAAGCTATTACAGCACCGATCTCCGGCATCAACTAACTGCACAGCTGCTCAGTTACAGGTGATCGTAGTTGTAGTTACAGTTGTTGTTTTAGCCTTAGTCAGCTGCTAATCAGTTCAACAAATTGAGCCACAATCCAACACCTGGCCCAGACCCAGAACACAGAACAGAGAATACAGAAGCTGGCAAATAGAAGGGCTCGTTGCCAGTTGCCAGTTGGCAGTTGTCAGTTGCCAACCAACTTTCAATCATAAATTAACATTAGAATTTTAAATTTGCGGCTAACTAATTAAAAATAGTTGTGAGATTTCATGCCTCGAGCTGTTGTTGTCGCTGCAGTTGTTTTTGCCCTCGTTGTGTAGTTGTTTACTAATTACAAGAAAATTGTGCATTTCTTCGACTGTTGCCAAGTAGAATACCATAAACACACCCCTCACACTCGCTCTCTAACAGCTCAATAAACTGTCAACAGGTGGGACCACAAAGTTGGCCAGCTGGTGGAGGTGTAATGCGGCCAATTGCATAACCTTTGGCAAGGCAGGTAGACAGTGGGGTAAACAGACAGCTAGACAGACATAAAGACAGCTCGACAGACAGACCGACAGACAGTGGGTGGTACGGCCTATCATTGATTTCGCTCATCAATTCGGCATGTGGAGCTTTCATTGTCTGTCTACCTGTCGGTGTCTCGTCAGTCGGTCAATATTTTGGTTTTAGTTGAACAAACACAACACACATTGACACTTAATTGGTAACAGTAACAGCTATAGAAAGAAAGATGATGAAATGTCCACAGAAAATATCGGGCTGTCCAGAGCATCTCAGCTCTACCGGATGTTGTCAGAAAGTTTGCGTTAACTTTAAATTGAAGTTAAGTATATAGAACGGCAACATTTTGTTGTTAACGCTTCAATGAGGCTGTTGACTTTGGCTAATTAAAAGCGCACGTGTGCAAAACTTTGCTTAAGGGCTGTCACGTAACCCTTGAGGTCGATCAAGGTCGAGTCTGTAAATCGATCTTCCCAATAAATATAAAACAAAACTATTATTTCTAACAGCTTAACAATTATATTTAAAAATTAGTTAAATTGGTTGATAACAAAGTCACGCAATTTATTACCATTTAGTTTATCTATAAAAAGGAGAAGTTTTGTGTTTATTACCATTTAGTTTATCTATAAAAAGGAGAAGTTTTGTGGTCTACATGCTTTATATAAGCTGTTTATTAATAAGGCATATTTTTATTATTATATTTATTTTAATCTTTTTATGTTTAAGTACATTTTGATACGCTTGAAAGTATGCTGTCTTGTTAATTTATTGACAGTTAAATTTAAATATATTATTTATATTATAAAAGCTGCGCAACGAATTTGTTTAAAAACGAGTTTATTTAGCCGTACAGAAAGCGCCATCTATGGCTGAGTGTTGCAATAAGCTCAGCAACCAAAGCTTTCGTGCGCTCACGCGAAAGCTGAATGCTATAAAACGACTACGCATTTCAAAAGTATGACATCGCGCCATATTAGTGTATCTGCATCTTGCTCGTTCGCTGTAACTCTCTTTCGACAATAACTATTAGACGGAGTCCACTAGTCAATTCTTAAAAAATTCCCTTTTTTTTTCAAACTTTGAATGAACATAGCACATCCAAATAGTGTCATAAAGTATAATGTTATACCTTTCTGAGCTCAGGACAAATAGGAGAAGCGATCCTAATCAAAACTTGCAACTTTTAGAATCGACCCAATTTTCGCAAAATTTTATGATGGTACCCCTTTACATTTTTTGTAAAATTTGATCAAATTTTTTTTTTGTCTATTTTCTAAATATTTTAATGCCAGTCGATAAAGCTGGTTCTCCCGAGTTCAAAATGGTATTCCAATCCCTAGTCAGACCTCGGAATTCCTTAATATGCCGGAGGGAAATTTCGGTACTTGAGGTCTGAATGGGAGACCTCAACACTTTATAAACAAAATTATGCTGTCCACAATAGCTAAACAATTTTTCTGTATAGCTAGCTTAATAGCTAATAGCATGCTTCTCATTTAACAGCTAAAACGCCTGCACTGTCTTCAATTAGAAATGCTTTTACGTGTGCTTTAAAAAATGATTTATTTAAACAAAATATACAATATATATGAGATTTCAGTCTTTTGGCAAGTTGCTGTCGCTCTTCCCTCTGCTGTATGGTCTGGTGCCGCCGAGCATTCTCTCTAAAAGGCTCTGCTTGGACTTGCGCTTGCAGGCGAGCACCTCCTTGCAGAGCTCATTGAATACCTCGGCCACTTGGTCCACATGATCCGCGGCAGAGACTTCGCTGAACTTGCACTCAAAGTCTTTGGCCAGAATCTCCCCTTCGTCGCGGCTAACTTGACGCAGATGAACCATATCCACTTTATTGGCACACAATTGAACGGGTGTATCCGACTGCAGATCGGATTTGGCACGGCGTATATAATTAAAGCTACGACGATCAGTTATGGAGTAGACGAGCAGCAAACCATCGGCCCATTGAATCAGTTCGGCGGCATTGGGAAATTCATCGTCTGCCTGTCGCAGAGGAAAATTAAATGCTAAAATAAGTATACATGCGCTAAAGGTGCCTTTGAGTGTGTGTGTGTGTTTACCTTGGGACATGTATCCAGTATTTCGAAGAGCACTGGTTCCCCGTCGACCATGGCCTCGTGCTTATAGCGATTCTCAGTCTGATGATCATATTCGCCAATGTAACGCTTTGTCAAGAAACGCACGATTAAGGCTGCAATCAAGTTAAATTATAGATCATTTGCGTAATATGCATTTAATTTCCTGCTTGTATCACGACCGATATCAGGTGTAAACCAGGGAAACGCCCTAAACGAGTTGGACTGTAAGGCTAACAACCCTCGGACTTTACAATCGTTTTGGGTCAGCACTTGAGCCGTAAACTCCTACGACAAATGCGGCCTCCTGAGAGGCAGGTGAAAATTGTATATGTGTGTACACGGCGGGGTTAATAAACTCGGCTAACAGCACATTTAGGCCATTGCGTGTTTTGAGCAAACAAAACAACTGCTTGGAGGAGTGGGGGCAGGCAGTGGAGGAGACCTTCTTGCTTGGGGGTATGTCTCGAGCTTCTGGACATTTGCATGGCAAGTGCCGTCAAGTCCGAGTTCTAGTCAAAAGTCTACGTTGTCAGCCTTTTTCTAGGGTGATTTGTACGTTTCTGCTTTGCATGCCCGCTAGTGTTTTCATTATTTTTATTGACATTTTCCATTTTCCCATTTCGATCATTTATTTTTCTAGCAGCCGCACTTTTCACATGTCTTTAATTTATGCTATCTGCAATTTATTTATATTTTGTTTCTTATTTTCATACATTTTACGAGGTCAGCATTTAAATGGCGTCGCTAGCTTCGCTGGGCATTAAGCGTGCTCTCACGTCCGCATCCGCATCCACATCCGCGGATGTCCATGTTACGGATTTGGCGTCTCGTGGGCGTTTTTTAATTGCTCCACACGCATGTGGCATGCCACCCTGATTCAGTTCTTATGTGGCATTAAATAATTGTGCAGAGTTTTATCGCCGATCTGCCATATGTTTGTATCAACAAAGAATTTATATACCCCAGATATACTAGGTATTATATATGGAATAATTTCACATTTGATTTGTGAGTCTGGCGAGTTCTGCAGACATTTCTTGCGAAAGTTAAATAGCTAAAAGAATTTTTACTATCTCCGGCAAACAGATTAGACAGTGGACAGTGGAACTTGGCTATAAAGAACTTGAGTTTCAGATAAATCAAACAAGAAGCTGACCTATTTACTCATCGTATAAAAAGTAGAATTTATACATAAATAAGAAATTTAAATAAAAAGTAAATTCATGTAGTTTAAGTAGTTTTTAATGTCCAACTACAAAGTGAATTGCTAAATTAGTTTGCATGCAAACTGCAGATTAAGTACTTCAAGATACGTCAAGTATTTTATGTGTAGATGCAAACTGCTGATTATGAAAACGAAAATGTCACGAACGTAGTGTGAACTACAAATAACTTGGCCATAATCTCAGTCAGCTGATATCAGCGTATACCAAAGATAACCACAGATGTTTTACTAAGAGCAGGACTATAAAAATGCTGCTCTTCTCAACTTGAACGACTCTTAAATCCACACGGAGATCATGACATTTGTCAGTCGTCGGCACCTCGATCTATTTTGCTTTCACATACGTTTATTTATTGATCGAACATATTTTCGAGTCATATTTCCTGGGGGATTTACTGGGACATACACTGCTTGCAGGTATAATGACATAATTAGGCATGGACTAGAGTCAATGGGGCCTAGGAAATGTAACAAATTAAAGTATTTTTTTAGAAAAAGGGGGCGAGGGTCGTTGTATGTGATGGCTGACAGGGAACATCAATTTGCGCTAAGTATAAAATATGCAACAACGTGAACCCCCAAAAATCTGGTAGGAGTGTGTGTGAGTGTGTGTGTGTCTGGAGGTGTATCATAAATAAGTGTATGTCAAATCAAACGCTGAGAAACGTTTACAACGCCAGCGCAATGCCAAAGAGCGAGATACTCAAATTCAAACAGACAACAGATTCAGATACAGATACAGCTACAAATGCAGATCGACATAGATACACATAGTACACTTAGCGGCATGCTAGGTACAAAGAGATACACACACACACACACACACACACATCAGATACACAGATATATACACTGTGTGTGTGTATATGTATGTTGCCACTTTATAAACAAAACAAACAACATTCTAAATATATACGAATCGGCGATTGCTCAACTAATTTGCTGTTGCTCGGCATTCTACGAAATATACACGCATTGTATCTCATTTGTTGTAAAGTCCCTTTTGCATGCTTACCGCTTTTACCAACACTGGGCGAGCCGATAACTGCGATTTTCAACTCCGTCAGTGTTGACTTTTTACGCCGTATGCCGCGCGTCGTCATCTTGCGGTTTTGCAATAGCCCAGTTTACAGTTCTGCTTATATCTATGTATCTTTAGCTATAGCTATGGCTGTATCTATATGTATTATGTATCTGGTTTTCTTTTTGGCTTTTGGCTTTATTTCTTTTTGGTTTTTTTTTGACCACGGCAATATCTATATATCCGTTTGTTGTTTTTGTCTATTTCACGTTGAATTTAATCACAACAAATGCTGAATTTTGGCCTACAATTACAGCCAGAACTTAACTATCTATCAGCTGCACTATTTACTCATTTATTTAACTAATGACTTTTAGTTACAAAAAAAATTATATTTAAAAAAATTACTATATGTATATTTCTTTTCTTGTTGCTTAATTTGTTATTATTATATTTTTGTTGTATTTATATTTGTGTTTATTATGGACACGGTGCACTTTTCCATGTGGTCATGAACAAAATTCTTCTACGATTATTTATTTATTTTAACAAACAGTGTTTTGCAGCTGATCTCGCTGATCTGTTGTCTGTCTGCTAAAAATTGTCTTTTTGCCACTAACCGGCCGCCAAGTTGCCTGCGATTTGTACGACTTACGAATTTGTACTAAAGCCAAAACTGTGCTACGCCAGCATCGAATGGAACCGAACGGCACGAAATGGACTCCCCCAAAATCCCCCCCATCCACCCACCGATCTTCTGCCTTTTTGCGAACGATCGGCGCGAGCGAGCAAAGAGTCCGAGCACTGTCCAAAAATAGCTGCAAGATAGAGAACAACACGAAACGAAGCATCCAATGCGTTCAGTCAGTTAGTTGGCCATTCATTTAGAGAAATGCCCGTTTCGAGCACGGGCGTTGCCAAAGGGTTAAAGTTTTTCCCTCTGTCAAGAGACAGAGGCTAATCGAGTCGATCCAAAATAGCTGCCATCATTCCCGTTGATTGATACATTTGACTGCTGCACTTTGGAGCCAAAAGTTGGCCCACTTCGTAGTCATCTCTTAAGTTATAGTGAATCAGGCATAGATCGCAGCTAAAAGTCGTTTTAAATTAAGTTTTATGAGGTACTTCCCCTGATGTACCAAAGCAGCTGCTATAGTGCAACTGTTTTGGAGCAGATGAACAAATTAATTGGTCTTTATTATACTATAACTAGACATTATTATTTTAAAAATATAGTTAAAACAATTGGATAATTTAGAAGGGTAGTGAAATCGGTTAGACCTAAAAATTGTTTATTTGTTGGCTATGAGGAAAGCGTCTAAATCTTCCCATTTTTAAATAACACTCAGCTTGATGAAACTCAAATAAAATTTATTCAAATGAAACATAAACTGTTTGCTTAACTATCAATTTCGGGGACAATTCAAGGGCGACAATCGCCCCCAAGCAAACACTATTAAACAACCTTTTAAAGGTCTTTTAGTTATGCGTTTTAATTAATTAGGGAAATGGCGTTCAGCCATATCAATCATATACTATATAAACACATTCGAATACAGACAAAATACACCCTTAGCAACATGCAAGCTGCACGTGAATTTTATGTTTGTTTCCAATTCCAAAACTCAGGGACTTACAGTCCCATGTATATGTGATTGTGCGTGTGTGTGTTTATCTGTGTGGAGGCAGAGGGGGTGTGTCTGTGTGTCTCTTTTGGCTAAGGGTTGAAATGCTAGACAGAAAACGGTCAACGCATTACGTTTGCCGGAAAATCTTTTGCACTTGCTGTGGAAACCGTAACAATTCAAGTGATAACAGTATGCAATGCCAGCTGTTATCAGACCACTGTGCGACAATGGGTTCTCAATGGCAGTTTTTAATTGTTGTTATTGTTTTCTTGTCGAAACTAAGATTGTATTGGTTTGAGTGTTGAATTGGATTCACATTTTAAAGGATTTTCATTTAAAATATTAACATTTCTAGTAGTTTTTAAAAAATATTTCATAAATACACGCACATTTCATAAAAAATTGCAGTTTCAAGACCAATTTTAATCTACATTTAAATATATATTTTTTTGGGTTTATTTCAGTTCTTTTTCCGTTGCCGCCTAAAAGCATGCAACAGAGTATTGATCATTGCCTGCATTGCCAACTACTTATAAAAACTCTTATACTGTAAACATTTGTTGTTGGCAACACAAGTTATATTGGCGCCCAGCTTTGCGAGCAAAGCAAAGAACACAGCGACGGAACAGCTGGTGCGACTCTGGTGGTTGTGTGGTGGTTTGTGTGTGTGTCTGTGCGTTTATGCGAGTGTGTGCGTCTGTGAGCATGCGGTGGTGCCAGTGACATTAGCTTGCTTCTGCTTGGCTGCTCGAGCGCCTCGTTTAGTTTTCACTCGAACGGCGAAGCGTTGGGAGCGCACGCGGCACGTTGAACCACGGTACGAAAGTCGCCCACGAAATCGGACGGTGGCAAAGATTTTGGCTTCTCATTGTTGGCAGCAGCCGCCAATAAACATTTAAAATAAAAAACAAAAAAGACAAAAAGTAAAAAAAAAAACGATTTTGAAACCGCCGCGCGACGCGAGCTTTACGGTGTGTTGTTGTTGTTGTTTGTTGCTGTTTGTTGTTGTTGCTGTTGTTATTGTTTTAGTTTCTGGTTTAATTTGTGTTTTTGGCTATTCGTATTGTTTCGTTTTTGGTTTTTCGAAATTTATTTTTGTAGTTTTTACACATATAGAAAACAAGACTGAACACTGCGCGTTTGACTTTGCGGTGTTTGTTGTTGTTGCTGGTTTAGTTGTTGCTACATCGTCTGCTCTTCTTCTTCAGTGTTGAATTCGAAAATATATATATTTGTGTTGAAAAACAAAATTTAAATTAAAAAATAAGTAAATACGCATTTCTTGCGACAGTTTATAACGAGTGCGTGAAAATTCGAGCGTGTGTCCATAAATATTATTGGAAAATCTCTTTTATAAAAATAGAAATAATAATAATTAACAATTAATTGACATACAAATCGATTAAACAGTGTGTGCAAAAAGAATGCTTATACTATTTGCGATCTACGATTTAAAATTAGCCACATGACTCACTGAATTTTTATTTAAATAAAAAAGAAAAGTTTGAGTCAATATCATAATTAAATAAATTGTTATAATTAGAAAACAAGTGGAAAAATTAAATATTTTTAACTAAGAAACTAAATTAGCTAAAACTTGATCTACATCGAGTATGCAAATGGGAGAATTCTACTCTTTAAGTGCCTGAGATCAACGCACAGTGACACAATCAAAAGCCCACTCAAAAGACTTGTGATGTCATATTTTGGTCAGCCGAAGTGAAATTAAGAGCGAAAATTAATAATGTGACTTGCCAAAAAGCACGGCGAATAACTGTAGCCAAACAAAAGCGACTGCGAACTTGTTTTGACTAGGGAGTCCGCGGGGAGAGGAAGAACTAGGGACGGAGGTAGGAGCGGGGTGAGCCCCCTCTTTCGCATGTTGCATGCGGTTGAAGGATATTCAAGACAAACATGAAGCAGAACTGGAACACAAATATATATGTATAAAGACATGAGTATGAAATCATCACAGCAACAAACCAAATAAGCAAATAAAGCACAGCATGAACGACTTGTAGCTACCCTTTAATGGGCACTAGATGTGTCTGTATTTACTAGTTCTCGTGCTTCTCTTTAACCCAAGTTGTAACAAACATTTTGCACACCTGTATGCTACCCCTTCGACCCATTTAGCTGCTTGCAGGGTATAAAAATCAATAATTATATGTGCGTTCAACTCTGTTTGTGTCAACTCTCTACATTTCCCGTTGGTAACTTAAGTGTTATTGTCACTTTTCGGGTTTACGCACTGCAAATGCAATTTCCATGGCGCCATGTCGCTGGGAAAAATCACTTAATGCATCGTTCCCTAGTCTCGTATGCCAGGGACACCCTCTGCCTGACCCTTTGCCTCCCTCGAATGCATTGTCCTGTCCGTTAACTTTTTTTCCACGCTATTGGCCCGAGTAATTTAATTAGCCAAGCGCGCAATAACGCAACTGAATTGACGCAAGGATAACGCAGCGGGAGGTAGCACTGGGAGGGTTCTCCGGTGCAGGGTTGGGTTGGAAGTGGGCATAGAGAAACCTTGGTTACTAATTGCAGACAGCGGCTAGGGAATCATTAAATGATGCGTGGGACCGACATCGGCAAAAACCGCCAACTAATGGCAGTCGAGCAAGGCCAACAAATTTACTACACACATACCCTGTAAATGGGAGGAGTGGGAGCAGGTGCATGTCAGTAGTAAACATAACCTACTATTATAAGCAGACTAATCTGTTTTCTTAGCTAGCTAGTAAGGGGTATCTAGCTGCCTAGCCTCCTCTACTTACCACACTACAAGTTTACACTAATTTTGGGTAAATCAATAAAAGCAAATTACAAATACGGTTGTTAAAATAGTTTTAGTATTTACACTTTTATTTTAATGCGCATTGCGTGTAAAGAAATTTATGTGAACTATATGCAGGGTCTAAGGCAGTCGGCTAACTTGTCTGTAATAGAGTTATAACTTGATTTTTATAGCGCTTTTATTTTCTAGCGATGACGTCGCTTCGTAAATGGCGTCATGACATTGTTGCACTTAGTACTCAAAGTATCTACCTCCACTCTAAAACAATTCAACTACAAAGTGTATGACATAGTTTCCGACGACCCTTTCAGTGCCCTTATAAAGTCGCTGAATTAAAACTGAAATGTGTGTCTTTTGACAATAAAAAAAAAACTTCTGGGGCAGTATGACAGGTCAGAGGGTTGATTTCAGCTGCTTTCTCCCATAAGAAATGGACTTAAATTAGTATAATCTTTGATTTCCATATATAATTTTGATTAATCGGGGAATACAAAGTTTTCCCCTAAGTTCCCAGTGATGAATTGATCAATTTTTCTGACTTAACCCAAAAGACACGAAGGTGATAACAAATGCCGCTACTCAAACGAATCTGGAACAGTTACAAAACCACCCCTTTAAGGGAATTCCCTTATTTTTTGTGGGTCCCTGCTCCCCGAGCAGTAGTAGAGCAGGAATATTGCCATTAAAACAGTCGTTTGCCAGGCGTGGCATCAATATATATAAAAAAATCTAGACAACACACGGCAGAAACGCGAAGAAACATATTTGCTACTAGAAAATAGAAACCACCCTGTAGACTGTGCGTGGCAAAAACCAACCCTTAGTTACCGGCAACCACCCCAAGCTAAGAATCTAACAAAAAACTTAAAGACACCTTCGAAAAGAAAGGTTTTCTGCTGGAATTTAATACGCCAACTCGGGGTATTAGGCAGTCAAATTGTTAGTGCTGATTGAACAAAGGGATGTGGGTAATTTAAATTGTATAGGGTATTTGAAAGTGTGTGCCTCCCATTGTGTTTATTGTTTGAACTTGAATTCGCCAGCAGAGTTTGAAGTTTGAAGAGGTAGCGCTAAGATTTGCTGGCAGAAAAACCAGACAAACAACTTTTGGAGCTTAAACCGGCAGACACAACACATTCTAATGGCAAACAATGCCCGAGACCCACACAGATACACACACACACACACCGACAAATCAATAGGGCTGCGAGGGCTGAAAGGTAGGAAACTAAAGCGCAGACATTTTACGAAATGAGAAGAGATAAAAATGAAATTTAAATCACAAAAATATATATAAAGAGAGACACACGAAAGCGTTGGAGTGTATCCGCTAGTTATATGTATATGACATCATTCGGCTCATTCGGTTCAGTCGGCTCATTCGGCTGATTTTGGGTCATATATAACCTCAATGGCTAACATTAGACATTAAAATCATGTCAGATATTCACTCGATTCAGAGTTTCTGATATGCTTATGGTTATGACTCGCATTATGATCTTGTCTCTCAGCACATCTGCTTGCGATTCATTCAAAAGATACAAAATAAAAAAAAACTAATACAAATGTGCTGCAAATGTTTTCATACAAAAGACGATGGCCAATTAAACAGCAGCCGGTCCCAAACATAAAAAATACACAATTTGAGTAAATAAATAGCGGAAGAAAAGAAGAAAATAATAATAAAGATATAAGCAAAATAATGATCGTGGATCGCAGCTTTTGCATGTGGTTAGTTAATGCCACTCATTATGTTTGTTGTGATTTCCTTCAAGTAAACCCAAAGCATCAACTAGCTACATAATACAGATAGTATCTTAAAGATACAATGTCGTGTTTGGTGTGGTAATTCATTACTTTTGGGTTTGGGTGTCGTTTATTATTGTTTGTCTTGTAGTATTTGTGTCACAGCCTCTTGTTTAAGAATTTCGATGACTCAGACATTCTATAGATACATTGCCAACTAGTGCGGATCTGTCTGCCTCTCTTACCCTCCATCTCCATCATTGCCTCTCTGTCGACATCAACTATTTGTTTACTTTTTAGTGCAGTTGTTGTTTGGAAATTGGGGCAAACTTTTCTGGATTCTGTTTTGCTTGTTGTGTAGGGTCTGTCAAGCATTACATTGTCTGCCTTTGGTCTGGTCTGGTTTGGTTTGCTTTGGTCAATTCAATGTCAAACTGTACGACAAGACAGATACATTAATTTAATGCTGGCATATACAATTTTAATCCAACTTAAGTCAAAGGCGCCATTGAGCTGCAATGCCAATGCCAAGACTTTAATCTCAACAGACTCGACAGACTTGTGAATTATTGAGAACATCGCAGAAGTTGGAGTTGCTGTTGCTGTGGTTCTTGTTGAAGTTGAAGCTGCATTCGAGTATACAATTTCCTGTTTATTTGCTGTGAGTGACGGCCAGCGTCAAAGCTAACTTTGTAGCTACAAATGTATCTTTGTATCTTTCGTATCTCAGGCTGACTCCTTTTGTGTTCTGCCTGTAACATTTCAAGTTTAAGACCAACAAACGCTCTTGGGGGCCGGTTAAACGAGCACAAAACTCTCATAAGAACTGCATTTGCCGCATGTCTTGAGCTTTGTCTTCTTGTTGTTGTAGTTGTTGCAGTTGTCATCGCTGTTGTAATCAAGTTATATTTTTTTTTTCGGCTTGCACTGCGTGACTTGCCTCATCGACAAAACCATTGACTTTGGCTCAATGGTCGTGTCACTGCCAATTTCCTTCATGGCTAACAGCAAACAGAGTTTTTTCCATTCGACTCTTGCGATTTCTATTAAGCCAACTTCCCCTCGAGTTTCGTTTATGGATTGGATGCCACAAAAACAAAACAATTTTTGGTGCTCAATTTCATTGTTATTTTTAGGCCGTAGGCAATTAATAAAATATGTAATTAATGCGCAATTGAACAATTACATTTCAATTAGCTACGATAACATTTTGGGAGAGTGTGTCGCAATCACTTGTGGCTTCTGTGTTGATGTTTTTGATACAAACGTCTAACAAATTGCAATTGGGCACTTTTGATATGCCTCAAGGCCAAAACGAATGCATTCCACACGGTTTACGGTTAGGTTATATGCAAATTTCAATGGGATTGAGTCAACAGAGAGTGATATCATAACTCTGACTTCATAGTTGGCTGTAAAGTTAGTTCAAATTTAAATAAAATTGCTGGAAAGTTAAAGTCTAGATTCAAATTCAAACTAATATAGTCTGTTTCATAGGTCAGTTCTATATATCTCATCTTCTTACACTCAAATACTGAAAGAGTTAATGTTTTGACATACTGCTAAAAATAAACTAAAAACTCTGCTAAAAATTGGGCTACTCGAGATCAACTTTCGCTCAGTTTGTCGTTGTAGATATTTTTTGGTTGTAAATATAGATCCCCGATCTCAGGCACAAAACATAAACTAAACCTTACGTCACATGCTGTTTCTATGTCCAAAAATGATGTCATCGACGCATTGATCCACATAGCTAACTAACTGCGTCATCTTTGGGGTCATGCCACCAACAAATTGAGGCTGAAATAAATTTCGGACAGTTTAATGGAGCTTGCCACTGACGATGCCCGGCCAATGTAAATTGAAAACATATATGTAGATATATACATACATATATTTATGTAGAAATACATATAAATAGTATTATACACATATAAACTGTAAGTTGTTGTTGTGCTCATGTTGCGGCCTGACTGAAGCCTAGATAAACAAACAAATAAATAGACAAATTGAATGGAAATGCAACAAGTGGCATGCTGATCATTTACCAAACAATGCATTCCACAAATTCAAACAAATATTTAAGCATTTCAATAATTTGTTTAGATACTCTATGCAGATGATTGGAACACTTTCTGACCCAAAAATATTGAGTAAAGAACAAAACTGTTTAAATACTTAGAGTAGAAAATTTGGTAAAGAAATGTTATTAAAAAATCTTTGGTAAATCTTATAAGCTTACAAATAAATCAGTTTAGTTACAACATTTCTGCATACCTTTTCATACCCCTTTCAAATGTGTACAGCATACAGGGTGTCTAAGTTCTCAAGCAACTTTAACTTACCGGTCTACTTTCTATTTCTGTCTTTGACAATTTCGTCAGCATTTCAGTGTATAATCTAGAATGAATTTACCACCGCTTGACAGTCGGCAAACAATAAAATAAAAGAGCTGCAATAATTTAATTTTGCTTAATTTTCCCACCCGTTTTCCATGCACTTGCATTGGTTTTGCTGTTGTTGTTTGACCCAATTTATGGTCATTTCTAATTAATTAGCCGGCAACACACACGAAACACGAATCGTAACCCCAAATGAGCACTACTGTGTATATAATATACACACTCACGTGGTGTGTAGGGTATGCCGAGTGGGGGAAATTGCGTGCGCCCTTTCATACGCGCTTTTTCTTGTTTTTTTTTTAACATATACAAAGCACTTTCATATCACTCAAGACCTAAGAACTACATAAATATGATAGGGAACTCCCAGGGGCGTGCTCTGAAATGTTTAGAATTTGGGCGAATGTATTTTTAAGTATAGCACCGCCTATGTAGTTGTTTCTAATTTGCCTTAAAGTGTGTGTGAGTGTGTGTGTTGAACAGCATTCCTATAAACTCAGACATTCCATTGGAATATAAGCAATAGCACAATGCCTTTGATTGAAACTAGTCAAAGATTGTCGTCGCATTTGAATGGCAATTGAATCATAAACACTAAACTCACTCGTAACTCATTTGTTTATCGCCTTTCCTGGCATTGTAATGTCGTGTTTGATGATGGGGTGTATCGAAGTAACGGGGGGTTGTGTTATAAGTTATAGCAAATCATAAACCTTAACGGAAATGGGCTTCATAAATAGCTCAACTTTTGGCTAGGATCATTAGCAGCACACACACCTCAGGAAGTTGCAATTAATACTTACTCATAATTGCAAAAGTTACATTACTCACTACTTTCGCTACGTGACACGACCTACTCCCATCTCTACGCAAAAGTTTAACAGTTGCGGCATTGGATCATTTGATTTTGTGAGCAACTGTTGAATACATAAAGATATGCAATTAAATAACGTAGTTCAAAATATATATTACTACGTGCTGTATGTGTAAATAAACATTAAAACAATAAACAAAAAATGCCGTCAACGCCTTCAGACCCGAATCTCAATTGAGCACACAATTTGATGGGGCGTGTCAAGAAAAATGGCAAAAGAATCATACACAATCGATGTTTGTGACACGTAATTCATCAGCATCGACAGTCAGACATTAAACGATATTATTTTGTGTAATTCCAAATAAGTTTTGGCCTTTGAGCAGCTGTTTATCCAGTCGTTAAGATCTTTTCTTTGAGGAAGCGCTTCGCCCATTTAAATGTCAAAGTTTGCCGCCAAAATGTCAGAGCCGTAAACAAAACGAATCAGAGAATAAAGTACACAATTTAAATCTTTTTTTGTTGAATTAGTTTTGTGTGCTTAACATGAAAATTAGCATTTTGTTGTTTTAGTCTACGCATCAGCGAATTTGTACATAAATGTGTATGCTCTAATTAAAAGTGATGGAAGTGGAAGTACCCTTTGAATGACTGTTCATAATTTCAGTCTGGTATAAACAGAGTCGATTTATTTACATATTCCCAGCTGAAATTCAGAGCTTTAAGACCTGCTCAGTCTGGCTTAAAAAAACTTTACTCATTTATACATTAATAGATTATAGTTAAACTGTCGTGCATTGTTAGTTTTTGTGTGGACTTTTTCATTGATTTCCGTTGACATGTTACGCATAATTAAACGTGGATTTTTCATACGCCGCGTTGTCTGGTGGCAAGCCCCAAAAAAGCAATTGACCCACATAGGACGGGTATACGACGTTGGCGCTGCCCAGCAAATACAAACAAATATTGCAACTGCAATTACTGTGTGTGTCTCTGCCCACAGAGGTGTGAAAAGATGTTTGGTAACCAGCTTAAGTTGTTTGCTGGGTAATATTTCCCAAAGACCGACAAACAAATCACTTTGAACACAGCTTGATTTAAGTCTTATCTCATAATTAAGATTTTGTTTTAAACATTTGTTCTTTGAGCTAGTTCATCATCAACGCACCCTAAAGTCAATACCAGTTTTTCTTGTGAGTGTAAGTGTGTGTGATTTATGGGTGTGTGTAGGAGTTGATGCGTCATTGACTTGCTAGTTTTAAGCAAAAGTTTTTATGTGTTTGAGTTTTGGTTTAGGTTTATAAACTAGTAGAGAAAATAAATCTGAATCTGTACAATTTAATTTCATTTTTATTTTCAATTACTAAAGTATCTGCTAGTCGTCTACTCCCGTCTTTTATTCATTATTTATTTGTAGCTTTTTATTACTGTTTAATATTCAAAAGCTGAATTAAAGCCGGCTACAATTGTTGACTGTCAAGGTTCTTTGCTGCTTATTCTTATCAGTTTGGGGGCATGCCAATTGTTGTCTCTCATGAGCTAGTTAATATGGTCACTGTTTACAAATTCACACACTTAAAGAGTCCATACACTATTTTATTGGGTGTGAGGTGAGGTAAGAGCAATCTGACGATTACCCTTGGTATAGATTTCTGTACTCAACTGATTGAAAGTTCTTGGCAATCTGTTGTGTAAATTCTCTTAAAATGTTACAGATGTCTGCCTGGTCTAGCTGCCCCAATTGAAACGAGGGGCGTATTCACAGTTTGAGTTAAGTTGAGTTAAGTTGAGTTGACTTGAGTCTTCCCACTGTCAGTTCTTTTAGGTCTACTGATTCGTGCTGTGGTGATGTAATTACTGACTCTGTCAGCTTTAACAACCGGTTTGAGTACACTCTGACCGCCTGCCAGCCAGCCTGTTAAACACAATGAATATGAATACGTTAATAAGTGAATACGAGTGAATACTGCCTATGACTACGAGTTATTCGTACGAATTCTGCGCAGCAGCTTGGAAAAGTGACGTCTCTCACTTTCCATTTCCCTGGTGTCGTCTGCATTTTGTTGTGTTGTCAAACTCTACTCCACCAGCAATGAATCAAGATCTTCCATTTAAGATGAGTGCAAATTGCAGCCACAGACAGCAGACAGCAGAACGTGGGTGCAGTCCATCAACCTTATCCATCATTCCATCAGCTGCAGCTTCTGTTGCACTTTTATGTGCTTCTTTTCTTGTAATTTTCAGTAATTTTCCTCTTAGCTGAGCTCAGCTTACAGCACTTTACTTAACACTCTATAGAAGCTTTTGAGTCTGATTCTTATCTCTTTAGCTTGTACTGAGTACTGAGTATTTAGCGATAACATTGACAATGTTGACAGCCAATATGAATGTATGCCTAGGACAGCAACAAATTTAATTTTTATTTATTAGTCAACGTAATTGAAGCTGTAAAAGCGCACTCTAGGTGCTATGATACCCTGTAAGTCAGACTGAAATGAATCTGTGCTCGTTTTTACCTAATAGACTACTTTAGTCTTATATACAGGGTATTTTGCAGCTGGGCTGCAGTTTGTTTAGTCTATGCTGTGCACAATTAAACTAATATTTTATTTCAGTTCAACGCTGCAAATTGGCCATTGCCCATTGACACTTGTTTATTTTGACACCTCAATGGCCCAGCACGTAGTTTTTTTTTTATATACTATACTTAATATATAAATATATACACATGTATTTGTAATCTTCTTGTGTTGAGATCTTAGTTGAACTAGAAAGAATTTCATTTGGTTTTGCTGTTGACATCGTTTGTTTGGCATTGATAGACATATCGAATTATTTGCTTGTATCGACTGTTAATTGCCTAATAAAATACCTATTAATATGAACTAAGTATTATGTTAAAGTAGGGGTAATAAAAAAATCAATTAAATACATAATAAAATTATTTTATGAGCTCATCTTGAAACTATGAAGTTGCCAGCTATCTTTATACTTATCTGTAGATTATTTTGTTTTTTTTTATTACATAAATTAAATATTATTACAGGAAATAGTTGCAGTAAATATTCTTTATACACTTGATACAATATATTTTATTGATCTATAGTGGACATTACCGCATTATAAAGACACCAGAACAGTGACTGAGGTGCATGTTTATAAATAGGTAACTTCTACCTATAAATATAACAAACAAATAACAAACATTACACAATGAAAGTCAAGCTCTTTTTTGCTAATTGTGTTTTAATTTGTTTGCATACCCTGTAATGAACTCTACTAGTATGCTATGCTAAACAAAGTACTTTAGGCAGACAGTGCTTTTTAACCACCTTTTTCGAGGGTACAATTCAGTCGCTTAGTCTCTGTTTATTTGGCTAGCTGTGGTTACATTTTGTAGGCAACATTAACAGAGTGTTTAACCACAAAACAAACAACACGACACACATTGCTGATAGCTGCGCACTTTTGTGCCACTTGATGTTGCATGCGCCACTCGATTTTTATCGCCTGGGAACTCGACCGTGTCTATAGACATTAGCCAAAGTTGCTTTGGCAGTAATCAACTATTTGCTCTAAACATGAACATATTTTTTATGCTTTTCACAGGCTCCACAAAACGAATAGAAAACATAGACTTTTATGACTGAGTGTGATTCCTGGTGAATCTTTTAAAACTACGACGACAAAATGGGTTTCGAAAGCGGCAAAAGTCCGCGCGTCAACAAAACGCTGATAACGCTAAAGTTGGTGGTTTTTCTGGTCATCAGCGGTAAGTTTGGCGGAATTTACTGGAAGAATTTTAAACTTAAAGTTTTTCTTAATTTCACTGACAGGTCTTGCGGCGTTGCACATTCTACATGCCACAAAGCCTCTACTGATGGGTCTTAACTTTGCCGAGTATCGCAAGATTACCATAATAGCACCATTTGTATCTATTTTGGGTCCATTGATCGCTGGTCCCTGGGCTGATCGTTTGGCTGCCAAGAATCCAAATGGATTCGGACGCACGCTGCGTTTCCTCACCGCCACTTTCCTAGTACTCTCCGCCCTTTGCTATGCCACACTCTTCGCCGTACCGGATGTGAAGCGTGAGCGAGTTCCGGCCCAAGTAAACTTTGGTTGCGATGGCAATGGAGCCTATATATTCCAGAAAATGTGTGGCAACGAGACCTGCAGTTCCTGGGAACGCAGTTCGGGCAATATTGAACTGACCCGCTGCACATACAGCTGCTTGAATCCCAATTACCACGAGAATATGTATCAGTTTTGGGTGGGTGAGCTGTCCACAGTAGCGCCATCTACCGAGCAGAGTTCTGAGTTTGATTACGAGGAAGATCCGGCCAGTGCCACTACGGAAAGACTACAGCCCCGCAGTCTTGTCGAAGTGGCCGAGCTCTCGGCGGACAGTGCTGGCGTGGAATTGGCCAGTTCCGAGGTGGATCGCAGAAAGCGACAGACAAAGGGCAAGGCGGCGAAGGTGTATGTGGAGCCACCGCACTTGTGCATGACGGAGCGCAACGAGAAGGGCGAGGAAGTGGTCAAGAGCTGTCATGTCTACACCCAGGAAACATCCAGCATTAAGGTGCACGCGGTGATGGGCACGGAATCGAGTACGATCGGAGCTAACGAGACTGCTGGCTGGTGTCAATACCCAGTGGGTAAGTAAAGAGTGCTAAATGTAGGGTATACAGCTAGTCTTACACACGTTAACTTCTGCAGAGGGCATCAAGTGCAACATACCCGCGGAACAGACGAAATACATGCAGGATCTGAAGCGGAATAGCAACTGCAAACCCATCATCGAGTGTCTTCTTGTAAATGCTTATGATGGCGAAGACTCCGTGCTCACTGACGCCGAGTGTGTTAAGGTAAGTGTGTAGTATGAAGCCAAAAGATACCCTGTATAACACCCGACATTATTTTGCAGACAACTGGCGTTTTGAGCGACACTTTGCTGAGCTACACGATCATTCGCATACTCGGCGATATCTTTGCTATGGGTGCACTGACCCTGCTCAACACCGCCATTGTGATTGCTGTGCGTGAGACGTCGGAGGGACGCGGAGAGGTGTGCCGACAGTATGTGTGGGGTGCCATAGGCTATGTGATACTCTTCTCACCGCTGGACATGATCTTCATGAGGCACGAACCCAATCAGGAAGGAGGCTGTACTGTCTTGATCATCTTCATCGTTTGCTTCCTACTGGGTGCTCTGGTGCTACTCTTTGCCTCGCAAATGCCACTGAGTCCACCCGAGTGGTGGTGGCACACCAAGACCGGCATGTTGGTGGTACCCATGTCTGCCATACGCAGATATAGTCCAGAGATTGTTGTACTCACACTGGTGTCCATTCTTTTTGGCTTGTTCTGGAGCAGCATTCACAGCTACCTTTTCTGGACATTTGATGATCCCATCGCCTTGACATACATTGGAGTATTCTTTATTCTGGCAATGTTCTTCAATGTGGACAAATTCATTGAGTACTGCGGACACTCGAACATCTTTATTGCTGGCTTTGCCGTGTTTGTCATCCGCTTTACAGCCTTGAGTGATGAACCAGAGAATGCGCTCACCGTTGTCATGGAGACCATTGAGCCAGCTGTGCTTGGCATCATTTGGATAACTGTCATTCTCTACATGCGTCATGCAATGCCTCGCAAACTCATTGCCACTGGACAGGCTATCGCCGTATTGGCCTTCTTTGGATTAGGTAAGTTCTCCATAGTTTGCCCATGGGTTCCTATTTCAGTCTCCTTTCTTCTCATGTAGGCAAAGGATTCGGTGCCCTGGTTGGTCTGGCTCGCGACTCCAAACATTTCGAATTGGCTGAATGGAAGACAACCTACGAATGGCTGGCAGTTTCGGCGTTCATCGTCTCGGCTGTCTATTTCTTTTTGTACCATCTCATTGTCGCTCCTCGCTGCACTGCCAAGCCACAGCACTTGGAGGAGCTGATATCGGGCTCTGCGTCCCAGAACTTTGGCAATGGCGCTGGTACTGGTGGAACCCATGCAGCTGGCAGCAATGGTGCTACTGTTCCAGCTGGAGCTGGAGCCTCGCTTAATGGCAATACGAATGGCAGCTACTCCCCGCTGAGGGTTTACCATAACGAGAGAGGGAAGAAGGGACAGTTTAGATATTAAAATTTGATAATTGAGAGGCGATTACTTGCTTTGCACGGATAAAGATAAAGATTTTTTTAAGAATTTTAATGTGAGGCAATGCACATTTATTTACCCAATTACGGGGCTATTTTTGCTAAGTGTATACACTGTGAGCAACTGGCAGCAAACTCTTTGAATATGTAGAATCTCTTTTATTTGTTATTTAATGCAAACTAAGCGTGTTCGTAATATTAATTTAATGTCTACAAAATAATTAGTTAGGAAGCTGCGACGCCAACAACAACAAACAACTGAACAATTTTTAATGAAAACTATCATGCAACTTCCTCCCCGCCACAGAAACACACACTCTCCGCTCCCACCATCATGCCACTTTTATTTTATGAGGTTTCATAATGAAGGTATCAAAAATTAAAAATGAAATAAACATTTGCGTGATTTTACCAAGCATACGGATGCATATACTCGTAAATACATATATAAATGTAATAATAATACAACAGAAATGTAATTATACCAAAATAAAATTAATGATAATTTTATGTTTTCAAATTAAGCAAAAAAATTGTTGTTGGAAACTCATTAGATTTCTTCTTGCTGCAATTAAATGGCGCTTTGGGCGTGTGACAAATGGGTCTGCAGTAAAAAGTTGGATAAATTTGAACAGAAAGAAATAATAATAGTGCAACAACAACTTTTTGTTTGCACAAAGTAAAGAAATATAGTTAATTTAAAGAAATCTTTGTAAATAAGTCGACGAACCTCAAAATGTAATGCATAGCGCCATCTAGCGTTAGGTGCTGAAAGCAAGGAGTGCTTTTAGCTAAGACACTTCAACAAAACTTTCACCATGCTTAGCCAAGACACAGTACAGTTCTACCATGCTTAGCTTTTAAGCTTAGTGTGTACCCACACCATCTTCATGGCAGACATCTTTATTAGTTCCTTGAACAATTTACAGTTTATGAATTGCTATCGCCTGTTAAAGCATACGTGCTAAAAGGGGGACGGACATATCGACAGACAGGCAGAAGGACAGAACATCAGTTCCCACGATTGTCACTTGACCCTTTTATATACGCCAGCTAATAGCTGATAAATAAGTGTAACATACTGGCGAGTAGTCGGCTAGCCAATACCCTAGATTTATTATTGAATACTTAAATGTGTGCTATAAAACTGTAAAAATGTTTTATTTTATTAACAAGGATTAAAACATTTTATCGATTTATGTTAAATTTTTTTCGCCTACTTTTTGCTTAACTGTTTTGACTGATTTTATGACTACAGGGTATGCAGGGAGTGAAAAGTATGATGTGGCCATCTAAGGCCAGCGTTAAATGAAAGTAAACAAACACACTTAAATGGCTATTTACGAAAGAAGTGCGGAATTTATGATGCACTGTAACACAGAGAAGGGAGTAGGTTTGCTTTAGGGTTGCCTTGGCTTGAGTTTGGCTTTTTGGGTTGGTTTGGGAATACTTCTAGGAGTTGGAGTTGATGGTGGCGTACGAGTCCGACGTCTGGGCATTGACATTATACACTTCCACACGCAACTCTAAGTACTCTGTTGCTGTGTGAGTGACTCTGTGTGTGTGTGCTTGACTGTGTGTGTTTGTTTGTGTGCTGAAGTGACAGTAAGCCACTTAAGACGGCGCGCATTTCATTAGTTTCATTTATTGATATTTTCACAGCAACACAATTATGAGTAACACTTGATTGTGTATATATGTAAGTGTATGTGTGTGTGGTTGTGTGTTTGTTACTTTGTGTGTGTGTTTATCCATTGGCTAGATACTTATTGTCTGACTTTGATGATTCAATAAAAATATGCTTGATTCTCTGTTGTTGCATTTAAGGACTATTTTCATAGCATGCTCTTTATTGATACAAAGGCGACAGGCAACACTGATTTAGTAACTGTTTCGAGTTGTTCCACGCTCGAACAGTAATCATCATAAAATTTAATAATAATGTCTGGAACAAGTACGTCTAGCAATGATTTATAAAAAAAAGAAATTGCCTCTCTCATAAAAAAGTGCTTTAAACTTGACTGTAAGTATGTCAATTACAGTTGACATAGTTAATTTAATAAGCTAAAGTGCTTATAGTACAACATCAACAAGATAATAGAAACAAGTATTTACTTCTTGACTCATTAGGACCATTATGCATAATGCTTTTGAGGAAGACATTGCTGCTGCTGCTTTCATTTACCTGCAAGTTGCGCATATTTAAAATTTATTAAGTCGAAAATGTTTCTATCATCACTTAAGGTGGTAAATTTGTAATCAGCTCAGCGAGTATATAAAATGTAAGAAAGTTTATCTTCGCATTTAAATGCATTGCTGCGTACCACAAGTCGTATGCGTAATAAACTGAGGCGTCAGCATTTACATGGGATTTTTGGTTACGGTGGTTTCTTTGGGGTTGCCAGTCAAAGTCTTGGCAATTAGGCAAGAGCTGGAAAAACAAAGGACATGGCTCAGTGTGAGTGAGTGTGCGTGAGTCTGTGTGTGTGTGTGTGCGTGTGTGAAAAGAAGCTGCTGCAGTTACCCTCATAGTAGACACTGAAATTATTGTCACTTGCCACCTAGAACAAAAACAACAACAGCAGGAGCAGGAGCTGAAACAGGAGCAACAGCAGCAGCAGCAACTGGAGTAGGAGCAGTCGAAGCAATGCTGCAGTTTGGAAGCGCTTTTGGCCCTATGAAAAATAGCTGTCATTTGCACAGCATAAAAATAGGGTTGTAGCTGTGAAGGCGGAGTCTATGGCGACACCAACCCATACACAGACACAGACTGTACTAACCATAAGTTAACCAAGATCCACATAGTCACTTCGCCACATGGCCCCATATGCAGGCGACAGCAGCTGTAGATGCTGCTCCCAATCCCACTCTTAGTTCCGCCTGGGTACGGCTCCTACTCCAGTTCCAGTGTGAGGTGGCGTCAGCAGCAAAGCACTTGTGAAAAATAACTTTGCACATCGTTGGATTTGGTGTGCAATTTTCTCGCTCTCACTTGGCTGTCCGCTTCTTCCCTTAACTGTGCTGTTTTTTTCTTCTTCTTCTCTTATTTTTGCCACAGCGCTTACTTTTAATTTTGTTTGTAAAGAAAACTCATTTTCATCATTTTGAAGTTGGGACTGTGCTTGTCTTTTGAAGGCGCTGTCGCTGCCGATGCCGCTTCCACTGCCTCTGCCAGCGTCTCGCTCGCTGCCTCAGCCGCTGCTATTGCAAGAAAAAGAAGGAGCAAAAAAGGCGGAAAAAAGGGAATGGTAAAGGCAAAAAATACAAACTGCCGCTTCATGTAATTATTTTGATCATTTGCATGGTTGCCAGAGACCGACATGCAAATACGAGTACTAACGACTTTGTTTGCCTTTGCCACATGTGCACCTTTAAGAATTCAACACATACTTTAAATTTGGCATTTTTCATCGTCATTACCATCACCATCATCATCATCATCATTGTCGCGTTGCAAGCATCCTTCTAATTGTCGGTGCGTTTGTGCAACTTGCAGAGATTCATAAGCTTCTCTTCATCTTTAGCATCTGAATTTTTGTGAACGTGTGAAAATTGTTTTGCCAACAGAAAGGCAACTCCAAACAAGTGGAAGTTTTCTAGTTGCTAATAGTGGGCGAGTTAATACCCTGTAAGTGAATTAAAACTGAAGTTTTTAATGCAGCGTGAAAAGTAACTAGCTCTCTTGGAGTTAAAATATCAACTCTTATTTGAAAAGTTTTAAAATATAAAAGAATTTATTTTGAAGAACAAGAAATCACCCTAAATATTCCATATTCCTAACAAACTTCAAGGGTATCCACTTTCAACGCTGGCTACCATTTTTGCTACCATGCTTGGCGCTTGACAGCCTCGACATTTATAACTGTCGCATATTGTGTTAAATGTTAAAGCGAACGAGTTTGCACGGATGCACAATTTAATTCTTATGAAATAGTTTGTTACTTTGACTCATGCATAAACATGTCTGATTTGTGTTCTCTACAGAACAGAACACTTATGTTTGTGTGGCACACACAAAATTCTTTTTATCTTATGAACCAAATATGCTAAAAGTTAGTAAAGTGAATAAATTTAATTTACAATTGGAAACATTTTCAAAAATTTACCTTTAAATTTTCTTTTAAACTGAAACTTATCAATTCTTCTATCTTAGATGAGAATAAAATTTAAAGTTATAAAGATTACTATAAATTCTGTTTATTTCGTTAAGATATCAGTTATGTACACCGCTTCAAAATGCTTTTCTGCTCCTAGAATTTATATTTTTCTGGATTCTAGAAGTTGTCCCAAGGTAGCACTTTCCATAACAGTCTGATTGGCCTTCAGGCAGTTCTACATGAATGTCTTACATTATGTTTATATCAAAGCTATGCAAATTAGAAATTTCTCTACTTTCAGGACTACTAAAAATTGAAGGTTCGCTCTGGAGCTTAGCCTATGAGTTTCGACAGTTTTGGTTGTAATTAATTTGATTTCGGGTATGCAAAACGCTGGCTACTGAGCTGCCTGTCTTTTACTACATTTCTGGTATACTTTTCATTAGAATCAGCAGCAGACAAGAGACAGGTAGGCAGTTTGTGAAAGCAATTGTGGACAGGATACAGACTCATTGGAAGGCCTTTGTTTCTGAAGGCGTAAAACTTTGCTAATTACTGACAACATTTTCACAACGTGTATGTTGAGTTTGTATACATTTTTTGTAACTTTTTCTTTTTTTTTAGGAGCTGTTTGTCTTAGTTGGAGTAGCAGAAAAATATGCGAACAAGCAGCGGGTAAGAAATATACTTACAAACAGCAAACAATTCCGGACACTGCGCTGTGTGTGCGTTCAATTTATGGTGTTGATTTTTTAATTGTATGGCAAGTAAGGCAATATGAGCGGAAAGAAGCTGAAAAACCATATGACAAGGCTCCCTTTAATTGGCCATCAGCTTATGCAATTAATGAGATGGCGCATCCTTTCTTCCATGTCCTTGTTATGACGCTGACGCTGACGATAAGGACAACGCCTTTCGATAGCCGTTTCCCAATTACAAGGGCAGGTGAATTCATGGCATTGATTGACGCATATTATGTCTATATAATTTTTTTTAAAGGACCAACCACTTTCAGCTGCTGCTGCGTTAATAACGCTGAAAGTATTTCCAGACTTTACTCGACAATTTCTCCATTTAATTTAACAAAAGTTGAAGGCAGTATAATCGGATTTTTGTGGAATATGGATGAAAAGGAGACGAAGCAACGATCGTAACGTATATAATTGATGGCAAATACTTTAAGTTCTTATATAAGTTAGTTGCAGTAAACGTTGCTCATACGCCGCGTTGTGCGCGGTCAGCAGACGTTGAAGCAGACTTCCTTATTAGCTGCACGGTCAGTCTGAACTTTTTTCGCTGTTCAATGCAGTTTTCATCGTCAAAGGATAAGCAATATAGACTTAAGGGACTGACTGAAGGACGTGGAGAAGGAGTAGCTAGAGGCAGAGCAAAGGGAAGCTGTTGGAGGCGTGCCTCTTGTACGACTCTTGCATTCAAAAGCGCGCAAATCGCATTTTCTGCAGAGGGATAGAAAATGTTGCTTCATTTGTGCAGTTCGGCGAATTGTGTGTGGAAAAATGTTTGAAAGGATTTTCCAGTGTGCGTAGAATTTCTAGTAAAGATACTAAAGGAGCTGGCTGCAGCAGGATATGGAAGGCGGCAAATTGCATGTGCAAAATGAAATAAAACGTGGAAAGCCATAAATGCAATTTGGCTGTAACTGCAGCCAATGCAACTGCAATTCCCGCTAGCCTTTGAGCATGGATAAAACAGACATCAATTGATTTCAGCAATTGTTTAGTTGTAATCCATTCCAATTCCTACAAAGTACTATCTACAGTCAAAAGCACAGAGAGATCTTTTTCCCCCACTCTCTTTGGTTATGTGCTACCCATAAATGAATAAATATAAATTGAATGTAATTTTCAAGTATTTCAGAATTGGGGTATTGTAAATAAACAAGCGAATGTTTGCCCAAATTCTGTTGGCAGTTATACAATTTTAATGCTGTAAGCTTCTTATGATGCACTCGAAACTCTCAGAAAAACTAGCCGCCATTTACGTGTAATCGCAAATGCTAATAATGAGCCACAGTTCAGTCAACCAGCAGCAATTCAGGCAATCACTTAACAAACCTGTAACAACATCAACTGTTAAACTGGCCAATTGTAGTTTCAACAAGTCACAGAACTCAAGTGGTAAGTGTTCGTTCGATTTATACCCTTTATGCTATTAAAAATGTAATTTATATAAAACATTTTAAGCTGAATTGTTTGTTAAAGAAAACTACTTGGAAGCAGTGTTGGGCGGATACAGGATAACTCTAAGTTGATCAAGCCCAGTTGGTACACCTCTCGCATTTCTCGTTGCAACATAAACATACACACGTTTGTGGCAAGTAGCGCTTATTTATAAATCATTTGATTGTCGGATTTTATTTGCCGTTGGACGAGCTTTGAGCGTCGGACTTTCTATGCCAATAAGCAGCTTACCGGAAGTTGTAAAGCTGCAAATTTAGATTTCCGGCCGCAAATGCAGCACCAGCCAACAGAGCTACAACATTTGCCAATGCTTCAACGTTTTCTGTGTATGTGTGTGTGTGTGGCAGAAACTTTTGCCACATTTTCATTGAATTATGCCACACCCCCCTGCAGCCCACCAAAAATACACACACAGAGACACTGTGTGGGTGGGTAACTGTTTGTGTAAGGTAAGCAAAAAGTTTGCTTACCCAAGCACAACTCAAGCGAATCCTGTGACCGATTTCAAAGCATGCCATACTTGTAAAACATTCAGAACAAAGTCTGTTACCGAGTCAGTATAATTGGCTTGATTGTCCAGTTGGTTGCCACGATTATGTCATTAATCTATCGCTGATATCGGAGTGGAGTCCCACACAAATCTGTCAGATACACACACTAATGACTTGTGCTTTACACATGCTGGGCCTATCAGCCGTGTACCATCTGCCAGCCACGCCCACATATTGGTCAATTTGTGCTGTTGCAAGTTGCAACAAAAGTTCCACTTGGCTGCGCTTCACTGTTTCTCATCTTTCCATTTCCACTTCCACTTCCATTTCCATTTCCCTATTTCCAATTGTGTGTGTGTGTGTGTGTTTTTTGTTGTTTTCTTTTCTTTCATTTTTATCGTCTGACTGCAATCAATTTTTACAAATGGGATTATTTTAAAGATCCTTGCTCCTGCCGTGACACTGTGCAGGAGGAAACGAATTGTAATTTGTTTTTTCCCATGCATTTGTTATTGTTCTACTCTTCTGCCCGGCAGCGCAGTCGAAGTCTTAGTGAAGTCACCACATTATCTTCCATCTACCCACACATACTCCTCTGGAGGGGTTACGAGGGGTGTTATAAAGTGTCGTGTTCAGGTGGAATCTTCTGCTTTTGCCTGCTGGCTTCGTACTCGCATTCGCATTGCAAAGCAGCTTTCGATAGAGATTTATGCTTGTTAGTAGTTTTGCTCATAAAAATGCATTTTTATTGCTTTTCGCTGGTCACCCTGCCCTCATTCCTCCACTCTCCTTTCCCCTCCTCCCTTGCCCTTGCTCGCTGTGGCTTTGAATATTGAGTTAGAGAGTCGAAAGCTTGGCAGTTTGGGTTTTGGTTTGCTGCTCCTTTTTTTTGGAGGTCCTCTGCAGGTATACTTAGTACTACATATATAAATGTATTTTTTGGGCACATTTCTCCTTTGTCGCATCGTAAAAACTGTAATCAGAAAAATAAATAGCGCCATAAAATAAGTTGCTATCTTTTATAGCCAGTCGCATAAAAATTAAGCATAAGAATGCCAACAATTGTAAATAACTTGCTTAACTTTTACTCCACACAGTCGCAAAAGGTGTCGCGTAATTTGCACTTAAAGTCCTTTTTAATACTCCTTACTCCTCTCACTCCTTACTCTTTATTTCTTACTCCTTTTCGACACTTTCTTCCACTGTTTTCTTGGCCTGTCAATGTATACGGCGAGTTTTATTTAATTCTTTCGCCCGCGTAATAAATTTGCATTGGTGAAAATGGAATTTTTTGTTTCGTTTGAGCTGTAAACGAGTTAGCTAAAGGTTGTAATTAAAATTTATTATACAATTGTTTCCTTTGGCTGGAATTGTTAAGCCATAAACAAACCATAAATTTGCTGGCAAAGTAAATTTTAAATTTCACTGCTTATTACAATTAATCAGACTTTAAACTGAATCCATTAAAGTTCTTTAAATCGAAGTGTAGTAAAAACTCCAAACTTTATCCATTTTGCATAATTTTATTTGGTCTTTAATGATCTGACCAGAATTTAATTGAATTGCACATTAATGATCGACATCGTCATTATAATTTGCGTACATTAATAGCTTTTTTGGTATTTTTTTTTTGTGTTTTATTTGTGGCCTGTCATTGAAACGCATTTAATTATTATTCCCGTTTATAACAATTCCATCATAAATTTTATAAAAGAAAAGTCTGCTGAAATCGCGTTCATACCGTACAATTTATCATAAATATTTTGTAATTGATAACGCCATCGTCTAGGTCTTTGTTGTTGCTATTTTGATTAATTACCGCAATGACGACAGCAACAAAAACAAAAACAATGTTAAACTTATTGCTGCTGCAAAAAAAAGCGAATAATTTTTGAAAATTTTTACTCGTCGCTCATGATTTATGTGGAATCCTTGGCAGCAATCGCTAAAGAAAGAAGGAGAGAGACAGGGAAGCTGACAGGGAGTGTGGGCAGTCGATGAATTGAAGGTCCTTATGATGCCTTGTCTTTGATTCTTGCCGCTGTTGTTGTTGCTGCTGCTGCCTTTTTTGTTTGTTTAATTAAAAACATGAAACTTTTGCGGTACGCAGCCAAATTAAATTATGTTCAATTTATTTTATGGTCAGGACTTTGGGACACATTTTCCCCCACTACCGAACCCTCCACCAAAATAACCGACTTTCTTAGAATATGGCTTAAAAGTTCTCAATCGTTTCATCGCTTGTCATAAGTCAAATTGTTAGCAAATTTCAAAGGTCAGAAGTTCATCATGAAACTGTCGATTCATCATCCGCTTTTCTATATTTACTTCTAAGCTGACAACGTTACTCAACACTAAATTACAGACTTTTAACACTGCACGCTAGATTTGATTCATTAGAATTTAGGCAATGTCATTAACTCGTTTATATGTCAACAGTCTTTAATCAGTGGTTATAACATATATTGCAATTAGTTGTTGTTGTTCTTCTTGTTGTTGCTGTACAGTGTCATTTATCATGTGGTTGTGTTGTTGTTGTTGTTGAAATGTTGTAAAAATGTTTCACATAAAACAACAACTGAGTTGGCAAAAATGCGAAAGAGAGAAAAGCGAGTCTGCTCGGCTGATATCAAACAACATGCCTTTTGTTTTGCACTTGAACTTAATTGCACTGTTGCGGGGTAAAGTTCAAGGGGTGTGGTAGGGGCTAAGAGTGGTGGGAGGGACACAAGTAAAACCAGTTGCAGACCAGATCCGGGTTTAGTTGATGCGACAGCAGAAGCAGCAGAAAATATATATAAATTGCATGTGAGCAAGGCAGCCATTACCTGATACACACACGCACGCACACACACAGACAATGGAAATAGGGGCCACGAACACACACACACACGCACACACATAACTAAAGTTTTCAGTGTGTGTGTGTGTGTTGTCTCTTGTGTGTAATTAAACAGTGCTGTTGGCATAAAATAAAATATAAGCACAACAAGCAAGGGCAAAAGGGGAAGACGAGCAGGCGTAAACATAGCGGTAAAGGGTAGCAGAGGAGCGGTAGGGGCGGCAGGGATGGTGGGCAAGTGGGCGGTACATACGGAAACGTACAAAGCATAGCATGAAATTTTCTTGTCTTGGCATCCTGTCGCCGGATATGTTGCCTCAATATGGCCGCCGGATGAATGATGCAGACACACATACACACACACAGCTGCAAAGATACAACTGTACACAATCACATTCACAGCTGAGACGTCAGACAGTGTACAATGGATAAATGTACATTTTATTGTATTGAGTTGCTGGAATTGGATTTATATGGATTTTATATTGTTTAAAATTTTAGCTATAAAGAATTTCTTAGACCATTAGTTTGTCACTTGAAAATTTAGTGCTGGCGCAATTGCTTTTTATACCCTATAACAAAACAAGCCAACAGTAAAGGGGTATAAGTTGTTAGAGAACTACAGGGTATGGTAGCCTACAGGGTATTTGACAGTCCAACAACTAGCGTTGTTGTGCCTACCAGAGTTGCTTATGGAATTCCATATATTCGCATTGAGGTTCTCCTTTTTCTGACCCAAGGCAAATGTGTTGGAAAAAGCAATTGATGTAATAATGTTTCATAAACTGGGGCGTGGCACTGGGCGTGACTGTGGCACGTAGCACATACATCTATAGCAATTGCTTTGGCTAAAATGAATTGCAGTGGCAAAATGAGTTACAGGGCTCAAGTTAATCAGCTGCCATGATTAAATATTCATAGTTCTTGCATAAACAAGTGCAATGCATAATACAGAGAAAATGCGCTGATAAAACTGGAACTAACACGGGTATACTTATCCACTCCTCACTGCTGTTAAAGACAAGACAACCTTTAAAGTTTTTGAAGGTATTTAACTAGTTTTGTTTTATGTTTTATTGTTTTGAAATCGCTACAAAACTTTTATAATTCTCTCAAGCAGCTTCGTGGGTGAACTGATGTTCCTGGAGGGGAGAGGGGGCGCTGTCGTCGCCTGATTGCAAAATAAATGCATTTACAGAACTTTTTCAAAAGAACTTATTGAAATCGGAAAAATAATTTAAATCATTCGGTGGATTTAATTTAAGAAAAACAAGAATAAAACCAATCAATTCGCTTTATTCTGCATACTTATAATTTATGCGTGTGTGCTTTGGTGTGTCTGTGTGTGTGTGTGTGATTGAGCGTGTGTGTGAGTTATTGTGTGTACTACGGAAAAGTAATAAAATGCAGTGCTCAAATAAGTATTTACGTGCCAACGTCAATAGTAATTGTTGTTACCCTGTAATCACGGTATGTTCAAGGTCTTGCCAGACTATTTAGCATTGAAAAATACTTAAAGCTGTGCATGTTTGACAGCGTATCATTCAGTGTATAACGAACTACGAACTGTAACGAGTTGTCAACTAAAAAAATATTATATAAACAAAACTATGAATTTCTATAAAGCTCACATTTGGTCGCTGATTGTTGTAAATGTTGTTGTCGCTCTTATTGGGTTTTATTTGGCAATTAAAACCGATTTCCGAAAATCGCCTCAGGCTGCCGCCCGCATCGGCCACGTCCCCCGACCGATGGGTCCTGCCCCCAACCTGCTGTCGTAAAAGTCACGCACCATAAAACTGACAGCTGTTAAAATGTTGAACGGGGATGTTGTTTGATGGCAGTACAACGGAGAGCAGGGGATAGAGGAGAGTCAGTGGAACGGGGAACATTTCAAGTTGGCTTTTTGCAGCAATGTGAGTAAGTGTTGCCGCAGTAGTTAAATAGTTTGATGACTTAATGCTCTATTAACCCACCACCTTCCCCATTCAGTTTGCCAAGTGATTTTGCAAAGTGCCAAAACGGAAACTCTATCGATGTGCAATTTCTACTCAAGTTAATCATAATATCAGTTTTTATGGTACTGCCAGCGATAAAAGCAAACAATATACACAATAAAATAGCAAACATACCAGAAACATTATGGGCGGGAAACAAGAAATAAGTATGGGTATTATTCAGGCACTAAATTCAAGAAGTTTACTCTGAGGTGATTGGTATTTAGACGAGTAAATGGTAAATAGTTTGTACATTAATCTATTTAAAAATTGTTCTAACTAGTTAAGGCTACCTAAAGGGTTAATTAGCAGTCCTCTTATTTTATAGTACGTTCAGCACATTGTTCAATCCTTTTTGCTTAATTATAATCCTCCTATGTGTTGGCAAATAAATAATGAAATGCCTAAAATCCATCACAATCATCCGCTGACCGTTTGCTCTATTGTCTGTTGGCGGCACAAGGATATTTCTTGTGCGACAGGGCTTTAATTATGCGACATGGCCCATATGCAACAGCAATATCCGTTGCAGTATTTTGGACAATATTTCGAATGTTATACCATTTCCGTTTGCGGGCTATAAAAATTATAAATGTTGATGAGAATTGACATTTTGTCAATGGATCAATTTTAGTTTGCAGCTGCCCCAACCACATGTAAATACGCGTTTGATCGAATGTTACGAGCGTGTTACACAGTGCGTATGATAGATATATGACTATACCATGGAATCCAAGTAGGCACAACACATAAAATTGGTGTGGAGGGAAGAAGCAGAGGCTCTTTATGGCAACAGCATCGATAAGTTTACTGTTTATTTGTTTTACACTTAAGCCGGAGCCACTAATTTATTGGGGCCACGTGTAATGCCGGCAATTATTGAAAGCGTGAGGCAAATAAAAATATATAGCAAAAATATCTATGCGACCGTCTATGTGTCTGTGCCAGTGTGTGTGTGTGTGTTTGTGTATAATCTATATGGCAGCTGAACAAATTGCAGTTGCCCGGCACGTTTTCGGCTAACAAATCACAAGCAATTATAGAAAATTTAAGAAGAAATCGCCTGGCATAGCAGCAGAAACAGGAGCAGGGCATTGCCTGGCAAAACTACTACAGTGAACAACAGCTGATGTTGACACGAAACACGAACAATAAGTATAAAAAGAAAGAGGAAGAGGAAGAGGAGAAGGAGGAGAGCGAGAGAACTTTTATTTCTTTAGTCGATGCAGCTAAATCGAAAATGCTTATAGATAAATGCTTAATATACACTTGTTTATTGTGACAGGACGGTCAAAATGGTACGACATCAAGTATACGCCGTGGATTGTCTGTGCTGTCTGTTATGTAAGCACTTTATTGTGGATTGTACATGAGCGATTATCGCCGTGTTCTACATATTTGTGTTCATTATAAGAGATTAGTGCCTGAAATCGTTTTGTAATCCGACATGAGCACAATCTGACAATCACATGTGCCAGTGTATTAGGTGTGTGTGTGTGTGTGCATCGCGCACTATAAACTACATTAATTTGCATAATTGCACTCAAGCGTGTTTAATTTGTATTTATTGCATTATTGCGCATATCACCGTACAGTAAATACAACAAGAATAACAACAACATCGACGTACGTCGCATTGTCCGCTTCCAGATGAGATTGGACAGGATGTAATGTGGATGGTGTTAAATGATGATGCCGCCACTAATGTCTAACCAAATGTGAACATTACATCGCTGCTGCTGCTGCTGCTGGCTGTTTTAATGAATCGACTGTGTAAATTGCTTCTATAACAATTATTTATTCAGCATTAGATTTCATTTCGAAATTAAAATTTGTATAAATTTGCCCAATTTGCTTTCAAAACTCATCAATATTCCTCACAAGCAAGCAGTCTCCTTTGAGTTCAATTGGACACACCTTCTCCCTGTTTATAATGAATTCATGGCTATATTTCGCTAACAAGACACCGATAAATAAAGCCAAATAAAATTCGTGTTAATTATTTAATTAAAAGTTATATCCCAAGCAGGAAACCAACTACTTTGTATTTTGTTTCAAGTGCAAAGGCAACACTCAAAGCAAAAAACTTGACGTCTCTTTTCGACATAGTTCTTGTTGGTATTTCCCTTGTTGTTTTTCTTCTAGTGTATAACATGCAAAAACTTGTCTCGAAAGTTTTTTGTGATAAACATGAAGTTTTTATGAAGTTGGCCCAACTGCAATTGCGTTGTTGTTGCTTTTAACTCATTCTCGTATTTAGATTGCGCAAGCCCACATGAAACTCATTCAAATCAAATTACATGGAGGGCACCCAAAACTCTGCTCTCTACATTTCTTCATACCAAATGACTCGTTACTCCTTGGACCCCTTTCCACATATAATTAACGCACTGAGGGTTGCTCGTGACGGCGTCTAAGATTGATGTGTATGATTAATCTTTGCAGCAGTTTAAAGTGCGCTCAAGAGCTTCATTAATTCGTAGCCTTACAGCACATGTAGATGGGTGTGTCATAAAGGATCTTTGTTTACCGCACACCTACATAAGTGAGCAATTAAGAGCCCATTAGCTCTGACAATGTTCACAGCATACAAATAAAAAAGAGTGTAATCCCTAAAGATACGCCAATTACTTTAAAATTACTCTTACTCTTACTCTTTTTATTCACAAATCTGACCGATTATATTCCAATGGGCTATCAAAAGCTGTGCCTATTTAAATATCATTGTGTCTTACTATTTATTAGTTAGTAATTTAATTTATTCTTTTGCTAGAAACTTGGACTCTTCTATATTTATTCATATCTGCTGAGTTTCTTTTTTAGAACTAGGTAAACGCTTGTCTCAAACAAGTCTCAACATTTCAGCGCTTTTCTCTCTAACATCTCTTTAACATTTCTCATTTGTTTGTGAGGGTAACGCAAGTGCACATAAATATTTTTCGCACCGCGTGTAACTTTCCCAACTTTTTATTAAATTCTTTTTTGAGGCCGCGTGCAACAATCAATTACGGGTCTGGCATCTTATGCGCACCGACATTTATGGTTATTGTTTGGGAGCAAAGAAAAATAAAGTTATTTTTTTATTATTATTATGTTTTTTTTCTTTGTTGGTAGGTAAGAGAGTGGAGGAGTGTTCTGTATTCCGTATTCTGTGGGCCGTGACCGCAACTTGGCAAGGTAGGCCAGCCCGAAAAAGTGATTGCAAGAGTTAAAATTAAAAGCAAATGTAAAATCATATTTCTATGAGTAAACTTTCGCCGCAGGGCTCAACTCAGCCCAGAACTCGATTGCACTCACTCGCTCACGCTCTCACTACCGCTCTCGCTCGCACTCTAGCTCTAGCTTCCTTTGTGCTGCTCTCTCACTTGGCAGCAAGTAAAACAAAAGTTTTTTAATAAAATGTTTGCGTTTCCCAGAGCAAAAGTTTGGCGCGCAAAAGAATTCGAATGCCCCCAGTAATAGAATCTGAATCAGAATCAAAAATGGAAAAAGCCGAGCAGTCAGTGAGACCAGCAATAGGCCAGCAAAAGGTAATCGAGTATGAAAATTGAAATCGAAGTTGTTGCTACACACACACACACACACACCGACACACAAACGTTTGTAATCAAAACGAGCTGCCGTTACCAAACAGCAGGCAGAACTGCCGTCGGTTCCACTTGGCGTATGCGTGTTGTGTTGTTATTATTGTTGGCAAGTAAACGGAACTAAACTGAGTGTGCCCTTGGCTACAAAATTTAAAGTTTCATTGTCAATCGCAGTAATTGAGATCCCCGATAGACTGAGCAGCTAGCTGTCCATTCCATTTTCCACATTATCGACGATTTAGTAAATTTGATAAATCTTATCGAGCTGCCTGCAGTGATACGAGTGCTAAACTTAAGGGCGATGGCAATGGCGTTTGCGAGTGGCGCAGATTGAAAATTTATTACATTTTTATTGCCTTAATGGCCGCGATAATCGAAAATTTATTTAAAAGTGCCAAGTTGTCAGTGCTAAGAAAATGCCTTAGGGCGACCTTGTGCAGGCGTTTCCACCATTTGATTTGTGGTAACCAAACTCTAACTAGCAAAATTGTCAAAAATAAAACCAAAACTTGAAAATTCCTTTAAGTAGTAGATAGCAAACAGCTCACACAGCAAATGTTCAATTCAATTGACTTGAAGCTGGTGATCAAAATTGATGGAATCATGTTTTTAAGCCGCTTTGCATGAATAATTAATGTTCGAAGCGACAAATCTTTTAGCACAGCCAGACAAGTTATTTTTTTCAAATTTTGTAGTTGTTATAATTGAAATTAAATATTAAAGCAATTTTTTGTTTACGTTTAGTGGTGAATTCAAAGAGATAAAAAGAGATTGGCTACAAAAATAAAACAAATTTGCTTATGAAGAAAAACGAATAAAAGTTTAAATATAATTTGAACACCTGAAAGGAAATTGTGTGTTTTGTTTTCAACAAAATTATATTTTATTTAATTTTGCATTTATCTAGAGTATCAGTTTGTAGCACAGTTGAAAACAAAACACTTTTGCGTCTTTATATATTTATTTTTGGGATAGTTGTGACACAACTTTATTATACACCTTTTGCTAACTCAAACATTGATGTCAAGCTGCAGGTAACCAAACTGCAAATAGGTAATACGAGTAAACAGCGTGAGTATAACTCTGCTGGTACTGTGTGCGTATTTAAGTAAGAGTGTGTGTAAAATTTCCTAGCTTTAGATATATGAGGTTGTTACCATTGTAAGCCGCTTATGCTGAACCAAAAATGTTGTTTGTATTTGAAGTTTTAAGCCACAAGCCGGCACATCTGTGTGCTGATCTGTATGAGTGTGTGCGTTACATAAATATATGCACACACACACATTTAAACATATATATGTTACTGTGCATGTGTATGACACTATTGTGAGGAAACGTGGCAAATGGTAATTATTATGGAAAAGTTTATAGCAGTCATTAAATAAATATTATAATTTCCTGCATTTACTAAGATTACAATGAATGCAACTTGCATATTAAATATGCTGCACAGCACTTAAATTATTAATTACTATTTAAATAAAGCAACAGAAGTTAAATTAAGAGCATTTTCATTTAAATAAATATGCATAAATGAGCATTTTAATCTGGCAGATGCGCAGACGATGGTCCTTTTGTCCATTTCATATTTTAACCTCAATTGAATGCCATTCCAAACGACACTTTTCCATACATTTATATGGAAATTTTCACATTTTCCAATTGGAATTTTGTGGCACTTTTTTGCATTGAATTCGTTTATCAGAACGACGCGATTAATTGCAATTTTGATGTGTTTGCCACTACGAGTAGTCATTATTTGTTTTCCCTTTTTGTTGTTCGGCAACAGATGGCGCTTTTGGCAAATAAAAATAATATATTTTAATGCATGATAAGCATGTGAATTGTGCATAAGTTTAGATTTTTCCACTAACCGTTAGCGTTACCGTTATCGTTGCCAATCTGCAGCTGCTAGCGATTTGGTAGCGCAGCAAAGTCATGACAACATCTGGCGACTTTTGAGCTTCTTAAAATTTTTTCTTTGCTGCAATTTAAGTTTCAATTTGTTAGCCCTGATTTCATTTTAAAGTTGCCTCCCCGTTTGCAAATGCAAAAAGTTTCCTAATGCAGCGAACTCGTTTCAAACTCAGCCAAGTCAATCGGCAATGTAATTCCAATAGAGGCAAAGGAAGCAAACTGCAGCGCTTAGGACAACGAATAGTTTTGCAACTTAGCTAGCAACATAATTGCCCAAGTACCAGTAATCTCTGACTCTATCTCTGTTTCAGTCTCTGTTTAAAACTATTGCCATCTATATTGTGTTTGTGCCTTTTGAATGATAACCATAAGCTAAAAGTTTCTTATTCGTATCAAAAAATTAATCAACACTTGGAAAACCGGGCATTACTTGGTCTAAAGTATATCTAAAGCACAATTAAAAGTTTCTTGCTTTTCAAAAATTTTACAAGCGCATTAATTGTGTGCAACGCATAACTAATGATTTAATTTATCTTTGCCCGTTGGCCTGTTTTGTCTGCATTAAGAACATGAAATTATTTTATTTGCAATGTAAATATTCTCGACGAACGACGAACTGAAAGTCAGTCAGTGTGAAATGCAAGCAATACATGAGAAAAGCGTCAATTATATGCAATTCTAAAGCAGAGATAAAATTATAATTGAAATAAATACTCAAGCAGAAGTTGTAAATGCGCTTAAGCAGCGATTATTTATGCAGTTTATTAATCTATAACAATCATGTTTATGTTTGTTATTGCAGCTGGAAAAGTAAGTTCATAAACTTGAAAACTTGTTCATTTCAATAAATTTAAATTTATTTGTGTATGCAAAAAATAGCAGCAAACTTTTAGGGTAAAAACAGATGATTTTCTGGAGTCATTGCTCTTTTAGCTAGCAATCCGAAGCCTAAAGTATCATTTGTTGTTATTAAAGAGCCTACAAAAGGGGTTTTTTCGACTGGCCAGTCAACCTCAAACTTAAGCAGCCTTATTTACATATTGTCTCAAAGATTAACTATGAACATTAACAAGTCGTTCTTTCAAACGGCCCAAAAACCCATTCCTCACACAGCAATTCATAGTCCCCTCAATGCCCATTGCTTACTGAAAGCTGAGCACTGGGCACTGAGAAGCTAAACTAGCAACAAAATGCATAAAAACTTTGGAGAATTATTCACAGCATTGAAGTGCCGAGCATATTCACATCACACTTTTGTTTTATGCGAGTGCCGAGGTGCTAAGCGTGGGCAACTTTTCGGAATGTTTTTCTATAAACATGATTATGACCCGAGATACTCGTACTTGGCTGACTGGCAACATAAATTGAAATACAGCTCCCACTGTACATTTTTCGGTGGTGTCCATTGGGGACTCTAGTGGCAAACTTGCAACATTTTTCACTGCCTACTTTGTGGAGCTCGGCGTTGCTGAGCGTTCGTCGCTCGTCGCTCGACGCTCGTTGGCTCGACAGCGAAATGGCCATAATGTCATTTAATTAAACGCCTGAGAGCTGTTGGTAGTTGGCTTACCCCTCCTCCTCTTCCTACTCCTACTCCTGCTGCTCCGCTTGCTCTCTTGGGCAGTTGTTGTTGCTGCTGTTGTTGGCGGTTAGAGATGGCTAAACGGTTAACCAAAGTTGAGCTAAAGCAAGGGACGTCCTTCCCCTCTCCAGCCATATAATTTGGACAGAGAGCACTCTTGGAACGGAGCAGGAAGGAGGAGCTAGTGGAAGGGCAGTGGTCTCGCCTGGGCGTGAAACAGTCCAGCAATTTACGTTCATTTGCATAGATATTAAAAATTGTTAGGAAGTCATTAGAAGGCATCAGTCAAATGACGCAACCTGCATATAAATGAAGCATAATTTTATTATAAGCAGTCCGGAAGGTCACTCGGCGCTCTGACAAATGTCCGGCTGAGAGCGTTTCGCCTATAGCCGTATTAATTATTAGTTTTAATTGCGTTTTGTTTGGTCAGCTGTTGTTTTGGGGCGTGGTTTTGTGGCAGCCGGGAAAATGTCCCACTTCTCCATCAAATGTCTCCTCGAGCTACAAGTTAGTCAGTGCCGTTTGCTCATTTGAGCTTAAAGCGTACCCAAAAAACCATGTATGAAACATTATTTAAATTTACACAAGCGAGCAAATCACACACACTACACGCCACTACTCACACACGCACACCCACACACACGTACACACGCTTATAAACCCAAAATGGTGTGCAATTAAATACTTATACCATAATGTATTTTTCACAAGTTGAGCAATGTTGACCATTTGGGTTGTGGTTTCTGTTAGCCAGAGAGTCCAGGGTTGCCACCCCCATTCAGTGTAAATTACAAGCACAAAGTGTTGTTTATTCGACAGAGCTGAACAAATGTCCAGGGTTAAGAGACCCCGTTCACTCTACCCATTCCCCCCTTTAAGCCGCAAGTCAAAAGCTCAACCACAAGCAATTTTATGAAATTTGTTACGAAATTTTTCAAGAATCACTATTGCTGTTGTGGTTTCTTTTGCTACTGACTTTGTTTCTTCTATTTCCATCATCTTCTTGGTATAGTGTTCACCATTCTTGTTTTTTTTACATTTTGTTTGCTATTTCCTGTTCCTGCTTTTATGGCATTGTTCTAGCTTATCAAATTTGTAATTACATTTTTCGTTTTGCGGCTGCTTTTAGAAAATTTTTGGATGCGGCTCATCTATTTATATGTTTGCGGTATTTCTTTTTAGCCCATTATTGAAGTTACAGTTATTTGCTCACGTTCGGTTTGGCTCGACTGTGCTAGCAGATCCACCATTTTCCATTTTCCACTTGCCACTTCCCATTCCGATATCCACATCCGCTTCCGCCATCATTTCGTTTCGATATTAAATGGTGCGCGTAATTAGATTTTAAATTTATTGTGCTCTCTGTCTGTGTGTACACATACACACTGTCTCTGTGTGTGTGTGTGTGTTGTGTTGTGTTATTTTGTCTGCTGCTTGGTGTGCACAACAATGCAAATGCTGCAATAAATAAATATACAAAACGCGACTGCGAATTCCAATTCAATGGCTGCTCTCCCAAAGGAATCGAAGAATCCAAAACACAACAAAATTGTTCGTGCCACCTGAGCAGACTGTTAACTGTTAACAAATATTTAAAGAGCATTTAATTTTTCATAGAATATTAGAAATGACTGAAAAACTAATTGCACGTTTTATGGGATTAAACAACGGCAACTAGTTAAGTATTTAAATATGTTTTGGCTTATAAAGTTAGACAGTTTATACAAACAATTAATTTTAATGCAGTTATTCTATCAATTTTTAAGTGACTTACTGATTCAGTAAATTATTTACGCATTTTTTGCAAATTTAAAGCCTTTTTGCAGCAGCAACTGCGATTTTAAATTAAATATTCAATTGAGTTAATTTAATAGAATCGATTAAATTAAGTTAAAAATCTTTGAATGCACTTTTGATTTATTTGCAGCACGCTTCCGACCGCCTTTACCTCAGTCTGCCTTTTTTCGTTTCATTTACTGGCAGTTTGCACTTTTGGCCACAATAATGCGGCTTCGTTCTGACCCTTTTTCATGCACTGTCATTTGGGCTCCCACTGCTGACCACTGACAACTGACAACGTGCTCCACGGGCGGCAGTTGTCTTCACACCAAAACTAACTAGCTCATATAGACTGGTGTGTGTGTGGGTGTGCGTGTGTTATTGTTCTTGTATGTGGGAACTGACAGTTGCACATACTTGCGTTAAACAGGCGGCGTGAGTAATGAGCGCTTAATAAGGCTTCATTGCCGTATTTTATGCGCTGCAAAGTATGCTTTATGAAATGCTCACAATATGTGGGAGCATGCCAGGGTTGCCACACAATCTCGACCCAAAATAGCTCTCCCTTTCAATCTTTGGAACATAACAACAGCAGACAGGGTCCATTGATCTGGTTTTTCATATAATTTTTTAATACTTGAATTAAAAACATTGTTTTCCTTTGATAAATCCGCTAAAATGACAACTCTAATGTGTGTTTATGTGTGTTCACGTATTTAAGCATTTTAAATTTGTGTGCGTGTGTGTGATTGGCATTTTGAAAATTTCATAAATCACTGCGCGAAGTGTTAAAAACGATGAGTTGACGTTGCGGCTGTCAGAGAGTCCAGATCATATCCTGGCTGTGATATGAAATATGGTTGAATTCGGGGTGGCAATGGGCTGGAGTTAAAGTCGCGTGTGTGTGTATGAGTTCGATGGCGTCTTAACTTGTTTACACATGTTTAAAACGTAAATGAGCCGTAAAGCGCTGATAATGCAACAAACTGACAATTGACTGTTGCCAACTGTTGCCACTTTAGCTGCTCTTTAAAGTGTTGCACTTAAATTAAGCTGCACAAACTTTTTTTCCCTTAGCCTACAACACAGGGCAGTATTTACAACACTTTACTTAATGATATTATCCTACAGGATTGTACTGCTTTGAGCTGTTTAAGTATTTCATATCACGTGAACTTCTCCCAGATAAAGTCATTTCTCTTCAGTGTGGTTGACTGCCTGTCCATCTATCTGTCTGTCCATCTGTCTGTCTGTCTGTCTGTTGAACTGTTCGTCCGTCTGTTTTTCTTGCAAACAACAATAATAATAACGAGGGCAGCTCAAGTAAATCAATGCGTATTGCCATGCACAGTGCAAGGCAAAAGCAAATGATGCGTTCGCATTCCACATTCCGCATCCTGTCGATGAGTGGCAGGACTCGTAAACCTTCTCCGCATCTCAGTTGGAACGAGTTGACCATGCCCCAACAATGGCGGCAAATGTGTTACGGAAACCACAGCTGAGTGGGCCTGCGAGAGCAGGCTCTCCACGCGCATCCAGTTCAGTTCAATCCAATCCAATCCATTGGCCTCAATAATGCATGACAATAAAATTTTAACGCAAATGTTGCGTATTTAAATGTGTTAAAAGAAAATTGAAATTGAGATCATTTAACATTGAGCGCATGCAGATGCAGTTGCGATAACAGCGTTGCCAGATCGATTAAAAAACTTCATTTTATATTTAAATATTTCACACTGGTCAAATGTGATTTTTGACCAGATCGATTGAGACTTGAGTATGCTTTGCAGTAGCAATCCATCAGTATTGTTAGCCATGTGTAGTTAACTCACATATTTTATTTAGAGCGTCGTGTAAAAGTATTTTAAAGTGAGCTGAAATTGAAACAAACGTAAAGTGGACGGTTTAATCCACTTGTTCGATCCCTCAGACGTATTAAACATTTAAAATTTATATATAAATGCTTTTGGCCAAACAGAATAGCTTCACAATGTTGGACAGTGATTCTGAAACGCAAACTGATTCGCGTTCCAGCTCCAGCCAGGAACTGAAATCATACTCCGATCCAGATATATGCAAGACCGGTAAACAGATGATGGAGATGACGTTCAAGCATCCACTGGAGAATACCTGGACACTCTGGTATTTGGAGAATGATCGCAACAAGAGCTGGGAGGAAATGCAGAATGAGATAACGAGCTTTGACATGGTCGAGGATTTCTGGAGTCTCTATAACCATATTAAGCCACCATCTGAGCTGAAGATTGGCAGTGATTACTCGTTGTTCAAGAAGGGCATACAGTGAGTGACTGTATCTTCTGTGGGATTTTTCATTGACTTTCCCTTTGTTTCACACACACAGACCAATGTGGGAGGATGAAATCAACAAGTATGGTGGTCGCTGGGTTATCAGTATTGGTAGGTGCAGTAAACTAGAGCTGGACAAGCTCTGGCTAGACGTGGTAAGTGTCCTTGGCGTATACTATTGTTCTGCTTTGGTTGTCATCTGTCATCAATAAACCTCACGCCCGCAGCTGCTAATACTGATTGGTGAGGCTGTACAACACACTGAGGAGATCTGTGGTGCTGTCATCAACTTGCGCAGCAAAAGCAACAAAATTTGTGAGTACCAAATGTGGCACGTATTTCACACACACACACACACACATACACAGAGCAGTCGTGGAGTGTGCAACATTCATAATCTTTCCTCTCAGCGATTTGGACCGTCAATGGACACAACGAACTGGCCGTGATGGAGATTGGACACAAGTTGCGCAAACTTTTGGGTTTGCCGCCTCACAATCTGCAGTATCAGATGCACAAAGACTCGATGATCAAGCAGGGATCGCTGGTGAAAGCCGTTTATTTACTGTAAGCCCCAAAATCGTAAACGGGTTTCTTCTTTTGTATTCTTTGTTAGCCAAATGGCAGCAGCTGGTCCCTTCCCACTTGCCCCTTTCGTCTACACAGCCAGCTGCTGCCTTCATTCGTGTATTCCAAAAATGTAAAAAAAAATAGTAAAATTAAAAATAGAAAGAAAGTCTAAAGTAAGCAAAATTTAATAATTGAGTAGAAGCAACTAAAATGGTCTTTAAAAAGAACTCTTAGATTAATTCTGTTGAGTTTTGTGCGCTTAGCTTTAATTGAATAATCTTTTTTTAAGCAGTGCGCTAGTTGCAGTTTAAGTTGGGGTTAAAGGACTTTCGAAAGGACCTGCACGCTTGATAAAATGTTATGCAAACATATGCAGCACTAGAGCGCGAATAAATGCGTTATGCGGGAATTCTAGAATTTTTGGTGCATAGCCATTTGTTGCAAGTGGCACACAGTGACTGCAAAAGATAAATGTCCACTTCAAGCGAGCAGTGAGCTTAACGCTCGCCGATTGCCGCTTGGCTGCCCAACTGAAAAGCTTAAGACAAAAGGGTCAACAATGGAGGTTGCATCCATGTCTATGCGAGCATTTGCTGCGCTTTCTGCTTTTTGCTGCTGCTTTTTGCCACTGTTTGTGGCATCGAGTGTTCGTAAATTGAAACAATTGAATTTTGATGAAAAACTCCCAGAGCTGCGCAGCATTCGAAAATGAAACCGGTGGAGTATGGGGGTCGTATGAGTGATGCAACAATAACTGCAATGGCAACCAAACACATTTCAATCAATATGCACCCGCCTGTGGCACGTGTCACCTCAACATGACTCCAAAGGAACTTTATTATGAGCCAACTTAAGTCGACAAAAACTCTGCTCATTGCCGTCAAACTTGCACTTCTATCGCTCTATCTGTCTGTCAGTCTGTCTGGGAATCGGTCTGTCAGTCTATATGTGTCGCTTTTTATGGTTTTAGTTCAGCTTTAGCTGGTGACACTGCCAAGTGGCAAGTGGCAACTGTCTTGGTAGCTGTTAAACCGAAACCGCATTGCAACCACACACGTCCCACATGGCATGCAGCTGCTTTCCGTGTTGCCTGCCTTCACCTTTGACAAATTGCAACACACACACAGAAGAGAGAAAAACACAGAGAGAGGGAGACACATACGAAGCTATCAGGTGAAAAGCTGCCTGCTCTTGCCCTGACTTTAGATGAAAATTTACAAATTAGTTGCACGAAAACGTGACTTGGCGAAAATGTTGCAACTGCTGCCATGTTCAACTCGTTTTTCCGGCCTGTGCAACGTTTGCAAATTTGCGTTGGCAAAACTTTTACAACATGCAACTTAATTAGTAAATAAATAAATTATGTTGCAATTAGTTAATTTCTTACTTACCAGCGCGCATATGATATACGAGCTAAAAACCTCTGCACACAAGCAAATGCAAATGCAATTGTATGAATTTTTGTTGCATGTCTTGGCTTGTTTTTGTTTATGATACACATGTTGCACGAGAGTGCTTTGTGCACTAAATTATGTCTATGTGCAACCTTGCAGCAAAACAAGCTTGACTTTGAACTCGGCTAATTTATTGACTGTCGCAGACATTTAATAAAAGCAGACTTCAGATGTTGCTTAAGCATTTGGATTGCTTGAAAGAAATTAGTGATTTTAATTTATAGATTTCCTCAACAAATGTACTTAGTAAATATGCCATAATATACAGCATTCTGCTGACTTTTTGTACTCTTTAAGAGTTTAGTTACTTTGAGAAGAAACTTATGCTTGACTCCCCTTCTGCCAACAAATAATGTATATTTTGCAGACATTCTTGCAAATTTCTAATTATAGCTAGACATGCACAGAGCACACTCCAACAAAAATTCTGCCGTCAAGTTTCCCTCTGAGACAAACAGCAAACAATCAACTGTTAAACTTCGTGCAGTTATAAGCACATGCAATGTGAGAGTAGCAGTCTGTTCACTTGCATATGAATGATATGAATCAAAAAATAAATAAACAAACAGACAGAGAGAGGGAGAGAGAGAGAGAGAAAAAAGTTATCAGACGAAGTGAAACTACTGTTAAATTGCTAGATAATCGTGTACAATTAAAATGTTTAAACAGAAGTACTTATAACGCATATTCAGGCAGCTGTTGTATGAAATTGTTGAGATCTTCTTATGTATTGTTTTATCTCTTTTTTTCTTTTTGGGCGTCTGTTCTATCTCTCACATATATCAACACTTTTCACACACAACACACTGCGTTGTAAGAGAGAGGGAGAGAGTCAGCTTCAGTTTCAGTTTGGTTTTTATTGCCACAGCAGCTGACCCAGGCACTCTAGCGACCCCGCGGCTGCTCCTCTGGCTGCTCCTGCTCCTCCTACTTCTTTTACTCCGACTGTTCCTCGGAGCAGCCTTCTAACCTTTGCTTATGTTTGTGTATTGTTGTGGTTCGCAGTGCTTGCGCTTGTGCTTGTTTGCCTGGTTTATATACATATATATACTTTTTTTTTGGCAGCAGAGCTACAGAACATAAAAATAAATTGCACTTCTGACACTTAAATACAGTTGAAAAGTGGTGCGGGAGGTGGACTGCAGAGGGCGGTGGGTGTAGGGTATGAGGGGCTGACTGGACAACAGGAGCTGAAGCAGCGACACATGATTAAGTGGAGTTTGTGGTTTGCTTTGCGCTGGGAATACGCATGTAAATCTATTTCAGTATACATTATCGTCGTCCAGTTGAAGCTTAACTTTTATCATATAATAAAATGTAATTTTCCAACTCGTAATTCTCTGGTAATTAGAATTTATAGCAATCTTAATCGTTTTTGGCAGCCGGAAAGAGAAAGCCAACCTCATCTCTGTCCATGTGTGTCTTCATTGGGATTATAGTGCCATTTTGTGTGTGTTTGTCTGTCTCTCAGTGCTTCCCTGGCTGCCATCAATTTTATTAATTTTGTTGAATTTGCTGGGCCCAAAAAAAAAAAAAAATAATATAAAAAAATACAAGAGCAGTACAGAAGGTACCTGCAATACTTGTAAAATTTAATATTAGAAAACGTTGGTGGTGCACCTTTGGCCACAATAACCACAGCAATGTGGGGCTGTTGTGAAATGAAATATTAATAAACGAATTCCTTGAATACAGTTCAGGGGAATTTTACTATTCACAAATTTGCATTACGAATTAATAGGAATTTATGACGCCAAGTTCCAGAAATGAAACCATCTTCAACACAAGACACCAAAGAGACTCAGTTTCTGCTCTCTCCCTACGAGTCAGAGACATGAGACAGATATTTGCCCTAAAATATTATTGCTATTCGAAATTTGTAGTACCTTTTGCGCTGTATTTTTTTTGACTGAAGCGAAGGGGAGTTCAAGATGGCAAGAGAACCGAAATTCTTGTGAGCTGTGGCAGAAATGCCTTGGAATATATAGCATAAATAGAATACATATTTATATTGCTTCATAAATACGCAAATATGCCAAGGCGCATAACAAAGAAGAAAGAAAAGCTGGAATAAAGAAATCTTTTCTTTTGCATTTTTATAAGCAAATTAAAGATAAAGCAAAACTATAAAAGGCGCCACAAAACCGCAGCAAAATGCACTACATGATATTAAGCACAAAAGTTGACCGAAAAGATTTTAGCAGTGAGTTTAGGTAACTTAATGAAATAAAGCACTCACACTTGTAACACACAACACACAAATACACACTACCCATCTATATGTGTACAATATTTAAGGGCAACGTTGACCTAAACCTAAACGCAAACCTTAGCATAAGAAGTCAGTCATGAAAAGCGTACGTGAGCAATGAAAAAGTCGCAAACACTTTATTATATATAACGGTTGAAGCGTGGCTATGGCTGCCACTAAATGCTACGCGTTGCGTATACGTAATATTTTGTGTATGTAGATGCTGTTGCTGCTCTTGGGCAGTCAAGCATGCAAGAGACGCAGGCGAAAGCCAACTGATAAAAGTGAAAGAGAGCACGAGAGAGAGAGAGACGGACTGGTTTGGTAGATATTTACACACAATCACACTCATTACTCATACGCCGCGTCATTGTGCCCGCAGTCAGATAAAGAGCAAACGAAACGAAAGACAAAGGACGCACCGCAGGACAACAGTTTAACGGGCATGAGGAAATGCACATACTCCCACCACACACATCTGGGTATATACTAGATATATATACATATATATATGTGTATATCCACAACGATGACGATGATGCTCTAATGTTCTGATGCTTTGCTGCCTGTGAAGGTATTTTGGTATTTTGAACATGTTCTCGCCAGCTAATGCATAGTTTATGGCGCCTATTGCCGAAAAGTGTTGTTGGTCAAATAAGGTCAGCTACGAGTTACCTCCTTCCCTCCCTGGGGGCATCTCACAGCACGTTGCCAAATATGTAGACACAATGGGGGAGTTAACGAATTTTTTTTTAGCCAAGCCACAAGCAAAATAAACACACTGTTATAAATATATCTTTCAAAATAAGAACTTTGCAAATTTGTTAACAATCTTCAGCATTCACAATCAGAGAGAGAGAGCGAGAAGAAAAAGTGTTTATTGGCTCATTATAAACGACACTCTCGGCTACGTATACTTAATTTATTAGGTCAACGGAGCAAATCATTGACCAACAAAACCAGGTCCTCAATCTTCGTTGCAAAACGTGAGAAAACTGCCTAAAAGATGATTGTGTAACAGATTTGGAACGCAAAAGAAACTGAATGTGAGAATGTGAAATCGAAACTACAAAGTGCACTAATTTGAGGTGTTCCAAAAGGGTTAAAGCCCAACCGCAGAGCCAGAGCTTTGATGTGCGCTCAAGGGTTGCAAGGTAGGATAATCTAATCAAGGGCCAACAACTCTGGGACTCAAAAAGGTTCCCTCTTATTTGTTTATTTGTTTGGTTTTGGTTTGGTTTGGTCTGGCCTGGTCTGGTTTGGATTGGTTTGGTTTGCTTTGTTTGCCGTTTGTCCGCCTCAAACATTTTGCATTCAAAGCACACTGGATTCGCGAAACTCTTGAATAAACTCGTACAAATGCCGAGTTTGCTTATTTACTGGTGCATAGCATAATTTAAATATATAATTCCTAACGCCTTAGCATAACTGTCAACTTGTTCTTCTCCTTTGTGTCCTTCCCCTGCGAGTTTCTGTTGTAATTTTTGTGCCTCGTCTTCTCATATTTTTAATAAGTATGCAAATGCCAGGACCTCCAAATGCCACAAAATAACAAGTCTTCTGAGTGTGTCTCAAGCATATTTGCTTCGGTTTTTATGACAATCTTCCACAACTCAACTTTTTCGGCCAATGTCGTGTCTAGACGTTTTACGGTCCGCGTGGCTATGCCACGTTAAGCCACAAAAAACGCTAACTATGTTTTGGAATATCAAGCATGATATGCGAGTGCTTAACTATTTAATCCCAGTTTCAAAATAAACACCTTGTAAATGTCTTTTGAAGATTTTCAGCTTTCATCGCTATTGAATAATTTGAGTGAACACTGAGCAGTTTCACATCTTTTATTAAAAATTGAAGTCAATGCTGTATAAATTAAATTGTTTGCTTTCTTTTTATAAATATTAATCTAGTAAAGTAAAAAATTTTATTTCAAAGATTTTAAGCTGGGAAATTGCATTGTTATTTCAGTAAAGTTTCCAATTTTACAATTCCATCGATACGCCTTTGCTGAAAACGTTTGTAAAATTCAACTTCGATACTCAATTGGGTAAGGATTATTTGACAGAGCCACCGTTTTAACTTATTTTACCAGTTGACATCAAAAGGCTAAAATCGTGCAACTAATTTGGGCAGCTTTAAGTTAAAGCTACGCGATGTTGATTTTATGAACAGTTTTACGTTTTGCGCTGCACTGCGCTTTGTTATGCAAATAATTGTCAACACCTTTTGAGGGCCTTGCAAATTTCATTTGGTTACAGAGTTTGAACGTTGTCCAACGGGGCGTATACTGAATGTTTGGCGGGGTATGTTCGCGTGTGTTGGTATGGGTGTCTGTGTGGGTGCCCAGCACAAATGTTGCCAATTATTTACACAGACCAACACACCCACACTCACACCAACACACAGAGACAGAACTAGAGTGCAGTTTGGCGTTTACACAATGTCGTAACGAACGGACCGCGCGATATCACAAAATCGCAGCAACAGCAGCAGTAGCAACAACAACAACAGAAAAGGTAGCGCTAGAAGCAGCACCCAGAGCAACAACAGCAGCAGCACGGCAACCGCAAACGTGCCCAGAAAGGCGTGGCACGAACAAAATGCGAACGGACGCGTTTCATGCCCCATTGACAGGCAGTCTGTGGCCAGAAGGGAATGGCAATTGGCATAGGATTGGCTGTGGGAATGTTGTGGGTGTAGGGAGTGGGTAGGTGTTAAAGGGGATGGGGTGGAGTGTAGAGAGTGTTGTGAGTAAGGGCTTACCGGGCATATTTGCGGCTAATTGGCTTTAAGTAGTGCTGATTACAGTGCCCACCGTTCTGATGATGTTCGCGTTGTTGTCGTTGTCGCCGCTGTTGCTGTTGTTGTTGTTGTCGTTGCCGTTATCGATGTCGTTGTTCAAGTGCCGAGCGCGTTTTCAATTACTAAATACTAATTAGCCAACACTGCAAGCTCCGCCATACATTTTTGTTAAGTTATTAAAATTGCAAAGAGAGAGAAAATGCTACGTGGGCGTACCAATAGAGACAAGTAGGCGTGGCTGGGACAGTGGCAGTGGCAGCGACAAAGGCAACGGCAGGTTGTTGGTTTTACCGCATGTTGAACGGTGCATAAATTAATGCCATTAATTTGTGCTTAACGCTGGTTTATGTGTCGTCTGCTTTAACTACAAAGTGCATGCATGGCTAAAGTCTCCCATTGCTCTGGACATTCCAGTAAAAAGAACAGTGCCTTCTTTACATTCCCCTCTTACCCTTCTCAACCTGCCCAACATCGTTTTACATGGCAATGGTCAGGACACGGAACAGAAACAACAATGTTAAGGCCGCTCTGCCGTTTGCTGTGCATTTATATGTTGCACATTAATTAAAATGTATACAGAAAAGCTTTTAGCTTAAGTAAGAAGCGACTACTATATACATAGAGCAACCCCAGACATTTACCATTTACATCTACTGACTATATACTGACTGAAACACAATAAGCTACAGGCATTGCTTATAAAATATTGCCTGGCGTGTTGCCTTATTAATTTAATATGTTTACAGCCACAATTATTGCACTAAAGTTGGTAATTTCGATCCTGTTAATATACCTAAATACAAAGTTATCTTAAGTTTAAGAAGTGGACTTTATTGCCTGACCTTTAAGTTGTGAGTAATAAGCGTAAATCAGTTAAATTATTGATTACTTATTACTTAGGCGTCCCCTTTATATAGTTTCATAAGCAGCTTAAAAATCGTTGAATAAAAAGTCTTTTTATACCGCTTAGCATTTTATATTATTAACATTAAATAATATTACTTTACCCACAATAAAACCCTTGTGAATATGAAATATTAATTTATTTTTCTAAAGATTCCACTAGCATCAAAAGTGGTTTATAAAAAAGAAAATAAAACTATTCCGTAGTCGCAGTGTTGTCTGGCGATTCTGTTGCCATGACTGTAAATTGAAGTCACTTTATCGTCAGTGGCATCAACATCATTATCATCCTCATCATCATAAGCAACGCGAACAACATCATAATCATTGGCAGCTTCATCTTGTCTACTTTTTAAGTTCTCACTTTTCTTCTAGCTGCTGTGCTGACGTGCAAAGGGAATGATAAAGAGAGTAGATAGCATTATAAAGTTTATGTACTACTTATTTCTTTTTATCATAAAGTTCGTTTTTTTTCGCTGTAAACGAAAGCGGTTTATAATTAAGATTTTAAGAGAGTTTAAGTTGAAAAGGAAAGTTATTATAGTAAGCATTTGTTATTTAATAGCGAGGCAATAAATAAAAACAGTTTCAGGAAGTAGTTGAATTCAAATTTGTAGGCAATTGGTATGCAACTAACAAGACAACATACTTTTTTGCCCTAGTGTATAATTTATTTGCATTCATCTTAAGGTAAAGGTACCTCTATTAGGCTGAGTTAGCATTTTCCTTTTAGTTGCGCTCAGATTCATTTGGCTTGGCAACAAGCCACACATTTACAGATTCTAACAATTTGCCAGCCACATGTCTGTGTCGATTTGTCGTACAAAACTATCTGGCAACACCTGCGGGGCAGGCTGAGGTTGAGTCTGAGTGGCAGTCATATGCCACGCCCTTCTCGCTTGACGCACGTTTTCCAGGGGTAAGGAGCATTTTTGAGTAACAACTTTGCTGCGTGACACGAATGCTTAGCACAACCAACGACGGTACTTGGAAAACTCTACAACAGGTTCATTCACGTTCAGCGCTAGTAATGATGTTCATTATGATGATGATGTTGTTGATTATAGTTAGATGGATTCCCTTAAAGTCAAAGGGTTGCGCTTCCAAAGTCAAAGGGCCATAATTTAAATAAACTTAAATAATTATCTAAATAAATATTGTATTTAATTTTGTTTGTTTATGAGTTTAGTTTCAGGATTGAACTTCCTGTCAAACAGATGCTTAACAACCCTTGCTATATCTACTACTTGTTTTTGCACTCCTTGTGCTTCTTCTTGCAACTTCCATTTCCATTTGCCATCTTCATTTGTCAGCGGAAAAAGAAACAAAAGGGCAAGAAAAAAAAAAACCCTTCCGCAGGGCCTTAACACAGTCTTAACTGCTCAAGAAAACTGATGTTGACAAATTTCATAGCATTTTCCTTGCAAATATATGTTTTTCCTCATATATATCTACATATACATATATATTCGAGTATCTGTGTGTATGTGTGTATTTGTATCTTTATAGCTATGCAGAGCTGCATCGTTAGCTGTTTGTTAACTCATCATCAAGCATCATCGTGACAAAAGGCTTAAATCTGTCACATTCGAAACACGTGAGCAGACGTTATTTATTTTGTGGCCGCTTTTCCTTCATTTTCCCTCGATTTTCTACCGCCCTGCCAACCCGAAACTCTAACCAAAATAACAGTAAATGTTTTTATTGCCCTTTTGCTTAGGTGTGCGCCATTATTTGTTATTTGTTATCTGCTTTTCGTTATTCGTTATTCGTTATTTGCTGTTGAGTGTTTCGTGTCAAACGCAATTGGAATTTATAAATTTTCAAATATCAAATACAATTTTATTTCGCATTTTTTCTGTCATCAGTTTTTGTAATTTTTTGATATACTCTGCAGCTGAAAGGGTAGGGTTGAAAGGGTATATTAAGGTTACCAATTTAAATAATGTTTAGAAATATTTAGAACTCAATTATACTAACGTTTTTTTTTGATTTTTAAATACTTCAAACCATTTTAAATATTTCTGTATATTTCTTAATTTTATACACGGTATTTTTCAGTCTTTAAACACTCTCTAATTCATCTCACAAAAAACATTTTAGATAAAGTTATTCAACACATAAAAATGTTAGTCTGTCTATTTGATATTTATACAGCTTAATATTTTAGTACTATACTAAAGCCCTTCTTTGATACCTGTATTAAATACAAGGTTGTCCCTATCATGTTAAACACTCTGTTTAGTTGCAACTATTACCAATTGACCCCATTTGAAGCTGGGCAAACACACACTTGAAAGTTAGCAGCTGGAACGTGGCTTAAACACTGGCATTGATTTGGCCATATTCATTAACTGAAACTGGAGCTGACCACACAATGTACTGAGATGCTGGCAGTCGTTAAATTTTGGTAGCCATTGTAAGCATTATTTTTAATAAGAGTCACCGACCCGGAGTATTGCAATGTTGCTAAGCTGAGTGTGTAGTGTTGAGAGGAGAGAGGGGAAGGGAAAGGAGTTGGGGTCCGATCTTCATGGCAAAGTGCTTACTTACGATACACTCTAAGCCACTTAACATGACTCAGTAAAGCCAATCTCATTAACAGGCTTTAATTTTGAAAACACTCTTAAGTACTTTGGCTCCACCTTCCCGCGCCGAAGCCGTGCGAGAGGGACAAGCGCATGTCAAGAAAGCGAAATAGCTGAAGAGCGAGTGAGAGGGGGTAAGAGAGATGGCAGGCAAAGCACAGTCTCATCAAGCTCGTCGTCATTTAGTAGTCTACTTAACTCGTCTGAGGATGCTCCTGGCAGCGACAGAAGGCAGAGAACCAACAGCTTGAGCAGCCTTTTGAGTTTTGCTTTTTAGCGCAAGCGGCAGGACGAGTAGAAGGACGACAGACGACGATGTAGACGACGACGAATGTCCTTCTGTCCTGTCCTAACCTTACCTTGCCCTACCTGTCCCTGCCCTGCTTTGCTTTGCTGTCCTCTGCGCTGCTCAGTTAATGACGCAAAGTTCACACAGGTACGAGTTCTTGCACTGCCCGCATTTTGCCCCTGTTACTCTGTTCTTTTGGCCATGGCGAGCTCTGTGCCTGGCCCTGTCCCTGTCTCTGCCACTGACAGCACACACAGACTGAGCAGTGCGACAGCAACAACGATAACAATTGAACAGAAACAACTGAAATTAATTCTGGCAGACGATTTAAGTTTGAGTGTGCTGAAAAACGTTGTCAAGACTTTTAACTGGATTATAAAATAGAAATTTATAATTTCTTAGAATGTTGGACTCTTATTGAGTAAACAACTCAGTAAAAAAGCTTTCATTTCTTTGTGTATTATTTTCTTATGCACTTCATAACATTATTTATTTTTGTTCATCTTTATTTTTGGTATTATTATTTAATTTCTTTAGTCTTTAGCCTTAGGGATTCTTTTAGTGCCCCCAACACTTAATCAAATCATTGTCACGTACTGCCCCCTGGGCTATTTTCCTCAAGAGCAGGAAATTAATCCTAAACACATGAAATGCATTGCAAGTTCAAATCTGGAATGTGAAATCTTTAGTCTGGGAGTTTGGGAGTTTGGGGTTAATGTTTTAAGGGCTGCTGTTCCTGTTTTTTTTCCCTGCGAATATTTTTGCAATGAAAATTTCAATTTATTTTCGCCTGCGGCTGCAACAATTTTCGCCTAGCTGCGAGGGCTGCGTCTTTAATTTCCGCTCGAGCCTCGCAAGAAATAAAATAAAAATAAAACGAGAAATATATTAATAATGTATAGTTATTTTGCTTGTCAAAAATGTTCAATTGGCAGTTCGTGTGTGAAAATTGATATTGATTAGCGGCGAAAAGCCGAAAAGAAAATGAGCAAAGCTAAGAGCCAAACTAAAGTGATTGGCATGCAAACTTTCCACGGCACCCGGCCCTCGTTGGGAAAGCCCAAAGGCACTAGTCACGAGTCACGAGCCACGAGCCCAAAGGTCAGGGGCAGTACCCAAAGATCCCTGGGATTGACCCATAGCCCGCATAAGACGCCAGCTAAAACAGAAGGTCAAGCGTCAGTCGTTTTTCTTTTCATTTTCCTTCTCTTAGCTGCCTTTTTCCCGAATTTTTTTCTTCGTTTCATGCCGAAAACATTTTCCTCATATGAAATGGACGTTTTACTTTAATATTTTTTAAACGAATCCACTTAAAACGTTTTAGCAAACTTCGCTTTGATGTTTGCTGATCAAAACGAATCCCTCGAAACTCAAATGCTTTGGGTAATTGGGTGCAAAAGATATATTTTGCACTTCTGAATTATGTATCCTGGCCAAAAGAAAATGCAGGTTGCAAAAAAATTTGTATTTAACTTTTCAAGGAATAAACTTTCTTAAATTAAGAATGTTGATTTACTGAAGAGCATCAATTAATTACACGGAGGTTTCTTAGAAGAAAATTTAGGAACAAATTTTGTTGCTTTAAATAGAAGAAGAGTTCCTTAAAAAAGGAGTATTGGCTGACAGTCCCTTTACCTTTGTAAAGAGTAACTCCTACTCGATTAATCTTATCTGACTTATCTTTTGAATTAATATTTGCACAATGAGGCACTTAACTCACAGCTGGTGTAATTAGGGCAGTGTGAACAATCGGCTCAATTCAGTGCTAAAGTTCATCACAATTGCTTTCATCTCTACTTTTCCCACACTGTCTCTCTCTCTGTCTCTTATTCATTCTTTAGAACATAACATGGCCAATTTCACCAAAACTCGTTTCACTTGAATTGATTCTAGTTTCATTTAAAATCGTGCAGTGTTATTATGCAAATACAATGTAATCATTATAAGCACATTTTCCTAACATTTTGTCGACAAGTCATCACATACCCGTTAATTGATGATAAAGGGTATGTAGAGTATAAATGCAACCTGTTAAATCACAACAAGATAAGACAAATTAAGCAGTAGCTGTAGCATTCACTCTCTTCACTGCTCAGATATTTCAATTAAACTTGAATAACGGGTATCTTAAAGTTTAGTAGTCTAATCTTCCAGATTTCTACTTCTTAACATTGCAGAACAATGGGACCTATTGTATACAAGTACCGACAGACAGACATAAACGAGAGCAGACAGTCCACTGGGATTTCTTGATAATCTCAATTTTCATTGATTTTGTCAATACTAAAGTAATTTGAACAATTTCAAATCACAAAATGTCCTTGAAGTTCCAAATGCAGGGGTGTAGTTAACTGTACGAAGCGCTCTAACAGTTTGGTGTTAAGTTCAAGCAACCCCTGTTTGTGTATTCTATTAACTGTTCCCAGCCAGCAGGGGCTACAACCGTTAACAGACAACTGTTGTTGCTTCTCAATTGGAGAGCTAACAGTGCGCTGTCAGTGGTTAGCAGCACGCTGTTAGCTTTGCGTGCTCTGCTTAGAGCAGGCTGTTAGCTGGACGAGTTAGCAGCTGCCTGTTAAAATCCTACTGGGGAATTTAACAGTTTTATGGCGCAGCTATTTTACCATCCACACTCTCTTAGGTTTCACACGTAGAAAGCATAAATCAAAGACCTGAATTAACAGCTCCCCTAAGAAGCATATTTTGAGGACTGTTCTGTGCACTTTTCGGTATGTGTTTGGTCACGAATACGGAGATTCATATTTTAGCAATTGGACTCAAAGGAAAACTACTACAACATTTACTTAAAAGCCATAATAAAATGCATTTGATTTTCAGCTAATAATAAATCCGAATTTAATAACTGGAACTGTTGTAACTGAAACTAAGTAACTCAATGCTTGGCCTGCAGCCAGTTAGCATATCGAGTACAAGTCTGGGTCAAAGTCTGGACATTTAAGAGCAATGTAGTTCAAGTATTTAAATAGGCAAAGGCAAAGGCAGAGGAGCAAGAATCGGAAGGAAATGAACAAATGGGGGCAAGTTTGGTTGCCATTTCGATAATTAAATGTATGCATGAAGGGATGTGTGTGAGTGAGTGTGTGTACGTGTGTGTGCGTATGTGCCATTAGTGGTAAAATGTTGTACATTTTTATAGTGTGCTCGGGAATTATGCAAATTGAACCGCAAAAGCGCTTTTGAAATGTTTTAAGTGCATTTGCATGAATATATTTTGGGGTAGAAGCACACACACACATCAGTGTATAGTATGTAAGCTAGTGTGTGTGTGTGTGCAATGTGTGTCAACCAATTTTAGTAAAATTGCAATTGTAAGCGACCTTCTCCTCGGGGGTCAGGTCAAATGTTAAGCCGAAGGCTTTTAGCTGCTTTCTCATTTGCCAAATGAACAAAGTATACAAAAAAATCAACATGTAATCAGACAAAAATGCAGATATACAAGTAACAATTTCATATTGTTATATTTCCGTTTTTAATATTTTGTTGTTGACTGAAAGCAACTAATTGAAGTGCAGCGAAGCAGAATCGTTTGCCAATCTCTGTGATAAACCAGGCAAAAACTCAACTGCGAGGCGAAAATTAAAAATATATATAAGAAGGCATTCGAGAAGAAGATATGCATAGCAAGAAAGAGATGCAGAGAGGGAGAGGTAGAGAGAGAGGGGAGTAAAAGAGAGTGAACTGCTGTTGATTAAATTCAGTATCAATCAAAAGTTTATGGCCTCAAAAGTCTCGGTAAGATTTGATGGATTTTCAAGGCAAAGTTGTGGCCCCGAGGCGAGACTTGCCCGATACGATTGGTATTGAGTATTGAGTATTACGATTGGGTTTGGGATTGGGATTGAGTATCTAAAGGAAATCATCACCAATGCTGCTGCTTGATTGCTTGCCACGTTGATATCTTTATATATATATTTATATAGATATGTATATGTATGTATCGTGCCCCTTGTATTTGTGCAGCTTCCTTGACTTTCGACTGGACACTGCAGGCGGAAACGGAAGCAAGTCTGCAGCAGTAGCAATAGCAATAGCAATGGCGGCGGCAGTCGCTCAATTTGGTAATGAAGTCCTCGCAGTGCTCATCTTGTCCAGTATCTTCCTTCCCCTCTCTTCCACTCTTACTGTCCTCCTTGTTGTCGTTGTCGTCGCCGTTCTGTCCTCTGCTTTATTATGTTTTCTTTTGGCGCTGGCATAACAGGAAAATCATTAGGCCACGCCGATTTGGCGCGCTGATTGCACTGCACTCGATTGAAGGCAGCGAAGCACCGAGACAGATGAGAGGAGAGAGTGTAAGAGGAAGAGGAGGAGTGAGTGTGCATTGGCGCCACATTCTGTTGCAAGTGCAACTGAAGATGGAGCTGCAACTGAAGCAGCAGCAGCAGCAGCAAAGGCTGTGCAGCAATTTACTGCCGCCGCATTTACTGCAATTAATTAAATTTTTCCTTCGCTGCCTACAGTCTCTATCCTCTTCCTGCCCTTCTCTTAGCAGCATTCCTTTTCCGCTTGCTTTAATAAATTTATTTAAAATTTAACTAAAGCTCTGTGTTGTGCTACTGGCTAAGTTGCTGACCGTTGTAGAATGTGCCACATTTTTATTACCCCTCAGCTGCGGCATTTAATCTTCATTTTATTAACAGTGAATTTATTACAAATTTTAATAATGTATATAACAAGCAAGAGGAGTTTTGAAGATCCCATAAAGTATATACAAATGTAATTTATCCAAAAAAAAAAGAGTTTTTAAAAAAATTTAATTTTTTCCAATAATTTAAATTTGCTAAAAAAAAAATTAACATTTCAAATGTCTCCAAAATCACCAAAATTTTAAATTGGCATTTTTTCAAAACCTTACTTGGCGTCAATCATTATAAATGAAATTTATATAAAAGCTTTAACATGATGTGGTAGAATGATAGTAGCATATTAAAATGTACATATATTGTATGTGAATTGCATTTTTGTTGTACTGTTTCTGGCAAATAAATCACGTGTACTTATTTATTTAATTAGACTAACTTCTTACAAACGAATAATAGACACATACACACAAATTGACTGTCTGACATGCTACGAGATTGATTAGCTCAGTCACAGGCTTTGCTTTCCCACACCACGTGTGTGTGTGCGAAGTGTATGTGAGTGCGTGTGTATATATGTGAGTCTGTCTCAGTGTGTTTGTGTGTGTGTTGATTGTTTTTGTTTTTGCTTTGTGGATTGGTGTAAATTGTGCATGGAAATGTAACTTCTGCCTCTGGCTGCTGACATTATAAATCACCGGAGAAAAGCAACGACTACAACAACAACAACACTAGCAACATTATTAAGAACAATAGCAACAACAAAAGCTACAACCAATTTCACATGGCAAAAACAACTTGAACTCATTAATGTAAGTGATTTTTCTTGCGGGCGATTGTTGGGGGGTGATTGAGTGTAGATGGGCGAGGGGGTGTTTTAGGGGAAGTAGGGGAACGGAGGAAGCCATTCAACGTCATAGAGAAGAAGTGAAATCATCTTTTAATTTCAATTGATTTTGCTTGTTGCCATTGCAAACTGATTGATTGCTCTGATTTCTTATGAAAATTCCAGTGTTCCTCTAACATTTCGCAATTCTATTCCATCTTATCCTTTAAGTAATTGCCCTGCTAGTGGTCTTTCTAGCCCTCCCTCTCACTCCTCCTATCCTATATTTGCTTTATAATATATTTTTGCTGCCAAGCCAATTATTTGTTAGTTTAATTCAACTAAATTGAATGTGTTTTCTATCGCTTTTATTGCAGCTTCTATGAGGCATTCTGTTTGTAAATAAACGATGTATTCTTTATATTTAATCAGTCTTAAAAATATATTTTACTATATATTTAAAATCTAAAATTGAAACGATCGTTTAGCCAATTTTGCTAGTTTTGGTGACGCTTTTCTGTGTTCTTCCCTTTTGTTATCTAGTCATTAAAATTAATTTTGATACAGCCCATCGTACTTTTTACCATTCTCTTTCTTCCTTGCCTTCTCCGACTTTCGTTCTGCTCCCATTTTCTTTAATGAGAAAACTGAAAACTGTTGTTTTTATGAATAGGTACCCGCTATTGTAGCCATATCACCTGATGACGCGTTGCGCTGTTGTCCTTTGTTGCCCGTAGGGAGATGTAGCGACGGAAGAAGGCAGAGAAGTGGGGGCGGGGCATCTAAAAGTGGCACTTGAAAGTGTCTAGCAGTTGCCACATCCAGCATATGCGTCCATTTTGACAATGACGCCGTTTGCTGCTAATTGAATCTCAGAGCGCGAATGGCGGAAACGGAAATGTCAATGGCAGCTTAAAAATGGCGCCAACAGCGGCGACAACAATATGTGGGCGTATGTGTATGTATGAGTTTTTGTGAGCGTGTATTTCCCTTTAAAGGTATAATTGAATATTGAACGAGGCTTTTAGTGTTGAGTTTATTAGAGCCGCCTAAAGTGTCGCTCAAAAAACGCCAACAACAACAACAACGATGACAACAAGAACAACAGCAGTAAATTCATGGCATTAATTGACGCCACAGGCAAATTAATCAATGCTCAGAGACTTCATTAGAACACGAATGAAAAATTAAAAACAAAAATAATATAAACAACATGCGATAGCTATCATTAACTTAATTACAATGTGGATGCAATCAATGCGAATGCATTTTTTACAGCAACTAAAAAAAAGCAACAACTATAACGGTGACAACAACAGCAACAACTACTGCTACAACAACAACTGCTGCTGGAACTGCAACAAAGACAGCATTTTAATTGCATTTACATGTCCTGCGGGTCAATGGCGTTTGTTTTTCCTCTTGTTGGAGTTTTTCCCGTCGTCACTGTTGTTGCTGTAACTGTTTATGCACTGACATTTTGCTGGCCTCGCAGTTTATTAGACTAAATGGACTAATATGTGTAAGTTTGTGTGTGTGTGTATGCTCGCGTGTTTGTGTGTGTTTGTTTAACTTTGTGTTCTTTGTAGTGCCTCGAGGCAATCGCTAAATGACAAGTTCAAAATGCCAACGTCAATGACAAAGCAATGTAATTATGAGCCATTTTAATGCTCTTCAATTCAATGAGCAATTCCCAACAAAGAAGCCAAAATAAACCAATCAGTTGACAAGGCAATGTCGTGATTGATCAATGCATTCATACCCTAGTTTAGTTTATATAATTTGTACATATAAAGTATCATGTTATTCCCTGTAAATCGATTTAATATAGTTCTATACAAGTTAAGACTCAGTAGTTTTTATGAAAAAAGTTTACATTGACTTACCAATAATTTTTTTTAAAGAAACCAAATTTAAGCTGCGCTGGCATCAAAAATAGCAATCGAAAACTGGAAAATATAAAAAAACAAACACACATTTTTAGAAGTATTAAAGGCAAATCAAAATAAAATAAGTAAATAAATTTGTTTATTGTTTTGATCTTTTACATAGTTGATAAATTACTCACATCTTAACAATTTCCAATAAGAAATTTGTATAAACTTGACATACTTTTCCTTTACTTTCATGTGTTGCTGATATTCCACTACGAGCATCAACTAGCAAATTATTGAATACAGCACTGGACGCTACACCTTACTTTTATCACTGCACTTTTTAAGCCGACATTTTCTTAATGCACTTTATACACATGCACACTTGCAGAGCATTTTAAAAAATATAACAAAAAAATATGAGATCAGCTAAGAATAATACTTTTTGCACGGCACTTCACTTTATTCTTCACTTTTAAACTGCTAACTTTTCATTGCGTTTTTACACTTCATTTTGGACTGCATTTTTATACTACACTTTGTAAGCTGCATTCCAAATTATTGCTTTTGCTTTAAACTCTGCTGATCATTATTGGAGAGAGCTTAAAATAAAAAAAAATAAGATCAGTGAGAATATTACATTTTGTAGTGAAAAAATATTTACGGCCTTTTCACTTCACTACAAAACACAGATTAAATTTACTTTACACTGCACTTTATACACATTTACACTGCATTTCACTTTTTTCACAGCACTTTTCACCGCACTTTTATACCGAACTTTTTACACTGCACTTCACTTTTCACAATACATATCTTGTAATTGGCCGACGGCATAAGTTGATTATAATGCACGAAACAAAATTGCACTGCATACTTTTAGGATGCGGGATTAATGAGAAAAAATATGCGCATTCACTTTACACTTTTTCAACTTACTGAGCGGTGAGGAGCGAGCGAACGCAGCTTAGCAGAGACACGCACTTTACATATTCTTAGCGCTGAGGAGCAAGCGAACGCAGCTTAGCAAAGACACGCACTTTACACATTCTTAGAATTGAGGAGCAAGCGAGGCAACGCAACTAATAGAGAAACGAAAACGACGAAGCTGCGCATGCATTCTGATGCATACGTTAGAGCGAGAGCGAAGGAATTTACAACAACAGCTTTCACCGACAGCGACAAATAAAGCAAAGACGGAATGTGCGCAAAACGTGGATCGGTTGCCCGCAACAAAGGGCTCCGCTGAATGAAAAAATTTTCAACGTTGATTAAAGAAGATAATCCTTTAAAACTGAAATATTTTTTTTATTCATTTTGTGCACACGGCACTGCTCTTTCATTTGACACATAATTTAAGCCGATCGGAGCAAAATTAATTATTTTTTCAAGCGCGTAACGCGGAGCTCGTAATAAAGCGTGCAGAAAAAAACGGTGCGCAAAAGGAACTAAACAATTAGCGAGTATCGATGCTGACACTATCGCCGCTTAGAGCTTTTAGTATCGAACTGAGCTTGATGGAGCTGAGCTTTTGTGAAGCTTGTGATCAAAAAGCTTAAAGCTATAAAAAACGCTGTTTTTGTTCGCGTGCAACAATGCAATGATTAAGCAGCAAATTAAAAGAAAAGAAAAAAAATGCCTGTTACTTACTTTGCACTAAGCCAATATACTCTTGCAGGGAGTATAAAGAGAAGCTAATTTTATTTTGACTTTCTAGACTATAACCTATACTTAAATCTACTATAACACGAATTGACTTCAGTGTTCCATTTATCAGCATTTATATAACGCTCCTTATTATAAATCAGTTTTATTTGACAGCCACAGGGTATTGGAAAAACAGACGACAGCCACTGGACAGTTAGACTTTTAGACAGGTAGACAGCTGGACAGGTGAAAAGTCCAGTGCACTTGTCCTCTGAACAACAAGTGAGCCGTGCATTAACTTTAATTGACATGTGGTCATCAGTCGTTAGTTTATGAGTTTGTGAAACTTTTGAAATAATGATGACATGCTCGCAATATGTGAATTTTATTTCCTTCTATTCTTCTTTGGTTTGTTTAGATGTCGTGGATTGAAATGGACTTGACTGAAGTGGATACGTGTGGAGTGGAGTGGAAGAGAATAGGGGAGGGATGGAGAACTGGAGTGACACATTGTGGCCAGACCAGGGACACATTGTCATTATTTCGCTTGTCGGCGCATCGAAGGTCAAATAAAATCGATGTTGTGTCTTTGGTATGACTTTGGGGAAAAGTATTAACCTTAAAATTAATGGCCCAGAAAGAGATTCTGCTTTTCTTCTTCTTGTTTTTTTCCTCTCTCTTTGCTTTGAATGGTGCTTTTGTTGTTGTTGGGATGACGAGCTAAATCTAAATGTGTCTTTAACGTGTATACTGAGACGGCACTTGAAGACAGTTCAGTGTCTGTGAGTTGAGTCGTAAGACTCATTTGCTCTCCATTCCAAACATTGACATTCCAGCTGTATTTACATACACACACGCACACAAAGGCACGAGAACCCATACACAGATACACCCTTGTGTATATCAATAAACAGAGTTTGAAACGATGGCACTCAAAATGTTTTAATTTTGAAAGCAGCAACTGAAAGCTTAAGATACATAAGATGCTTTTGATACCCTGTAGGGATCAGGCAAGATTGTTACACAAAATGGGTTATAATTAAAACGGGACTTGGTGACCCACAAAACTCATTCTGCTACCTTTCCAAATCCATATGTTAAATAAAATTTGAATGACTGAAAATATTATACCACTTTAATTACAGATTTCAAAGATTACTTTTATAATTTTGACATTTATAGCTGTAAACAAAGAACAAGTAAGATAGTACGGTCAAGCACTCCCTACCGTATAATACTCTCTGCATTTTCCACCGATTATATTATTAAAATCGGTATCGAGTTATTACAATGCGTACTTGCATTAATACACGTTGAAACAAAAACAATCTAAGCATAATCAAACATACAGCTGTTTGTCTGTATGCGAATACACATACGAAAGACGATATATGATGCATATATGTATGTATGTGCGTATGCAGCGCCGCCAGCGACTGTGGGCAGCGCTGCCGCCACACAGGCTGCGAAAACATTCGAACATGTGCTTGTATGTTTCTGTCTCGCTTGCACTCATACATTGAGCGCTGCCGCTCAAGTGCTTGTATGTTACTATCTCGCTTGCACTCATACACGATATTGCATTCAGCTATCAATATTGTAACGCTTCTAGTTTTCTTGTTTATAGTCCGATTTTAATGCACCTTTCAGGATAGTTTGATATAGTTAGTCTCCACACGAATTATAAATTAGAATACTCTACGATAAAAAGAAATGCCTTAAAAACGTATTAAAGTTTTTTAGTTCCTACCGGAAAAGGGGGCGTGGCAGCCCAACATTTTTGATGGCATGACATTTACTCAGTCTCTAGGAACCTCCATACCAAAATTGGTGATCCTAGGTGCCCTAGTTACTGAGATAATCGCCCAAAACACCGAATTTTTCCGAGGTGTGCCTGGTTTTTTGCTCATGGTGGGCGAATGGGGCGTGGCATCAAAAAAAAAAAAGATTCTTGTATTGACTGACTAAATATGTGATCGTTTGAGACCAAGCTCGACCTTGTAGCTCTTACCATCTCTGAAATCTGTTTGTTCATACGGACAGACAGACGGACAGACAGACGGACAGACGGACAGACGGACAGACGGACATAGCTATATCGACTCGGCTTGTGATGCTGATCAAGAATATATATACTTTATGGGGTCTGCCACGCCTCCTTCTGCCTGTTACATACATTTTCACAAACCCAATATACTCTTGCAGAGAGTATAATTATATTTGATGCTGTTAAGTTCAACCATTTTGCAACCTTAAGCACTTCCCACACAAATCAGTGCTACAGGGTATAATAAGCCGCTTGGTCTGAGCCTTAGGCACATACTCAAATACACCAACTCACACCCATTTACACAAATACACACACAGCCATAGAGGCACACTTATGTGTAACACATATCATCATTAATATTGCGCTGTAATGAGCATTTATCTTGGCTATTACTAAATATGTATATCTGTGTATTCAGATGGAATTCTGTAGCTCTCTCTCTCTACCTCTCACTCTGTCTTAGTATATTTCTCCTGCCATCTCTATCGCACCCTTTGTAATACCCAGAGTAACCTAGAGTTACATCCGACTGCATGCGCCTGGATTTTCGGATGAATTTCTCAGTGAGCTTAGCATGTTTAGCATACGGTTCGTTGGATCCCTGGTTGCCCTAATTGTACCTCTACCCAACACACCCTTACGATCCCCTCTTTAACACCAAATGCCGTTTCACAACTTTGCACAAATTAGTTGCATACATTCTACATTTTGGCCAAGTAACTGCGAATATGCCAAAAATAATGCTAATGTACTTTTCTGATTACAATGTAGCTTTGCTGAATTCAAAGCTTTTAAGTTCAAATCTGGAATTAATTTTTATGATTTGCACTTTTGTTATTACGTTTGTTTTTCTGCAGACTTAAGCGTAATGTGTTCATAATAAATTTGATTTAAAATTCGGCATATAAAGTGTGCTTTTAAATAATTTACAAACAATCTTTAACTTTGCCTATTTCTAAATCTTTTAACAATTCTTTGCTCTTAATAAATTATTTAAGAGATAAAAGCAATGAGGTCGTCGCCTTTTTGTTGTGAAATGACATTTAATGAAGCATGATAAACTCTCTTTCAAATGCTGATCTTTTCCTTTTCTGGCCTGGTGCTCATATTCTTTGGCATTTCGATTAGAGAACACGTGTCAATAAATAAAACCATTTGCTTTGAGACGCCAAACGTCTCGTCTCTGATATCGTCAATATTCTCTAGGCAGGCATAAAACAAACAAATGATGCGAAAAGCTGGTAAAAGGCTTTTAAAATGTACTTAAAATTCAACAATGACAATCACATCACATATCGTATTTATTTATTTCATCCCCGACTACATCTCCGTCCCTGCTAAAAGAACAGCAACAAATACTCAGAATGGGAACAAATGGATTTCACTTTAAACGCACTTTCTATACCCAGTATGAAGGGTGTCATAGGTAGCAGTACTAAAATGTGTTGGGCTTGCATATTTCCTCAGTCAGAATACTTGTTTTAATGTTAAATTTCAGTTGTGGAAACTTAGGAAACCTTGGCTCAGGGTATTTTATAGTCGTGCACTACCCGCTACTGCTTTCCTACTTGTTTTATGAATCAATTTGGGCAAAAGAGCTATAGAGTAAGATGGGGAGCTTGGGATTGGGTTTGGATTTGGGACTGGGATTGAGTTTGTGTTAGGTAGCTCGCCTGACTGGAAATCTCATGTTAATGTGACGTTTGCTTTAGTGCCGCTAAAGCGGTTAAATAGCGTAAAAGTTTGCGATAAAATGTTCTTCAAGTTTAGTTCGTTGCTCATTCCAGTTGTTGGTATATTTTTTTCGGGGTCATGTGGCAAGTCGCATGTGGCATGTGGCATGTGTGAGTGTGGGAAGAAGTTTTTACGCTCGCTTGGCTATTGGCCATTTGCAGTCACTGTTGTTTGCTGCTGTCGCTTACCAATCACGTGATCCAACAAATAGGCAATCAATGACAGCCATAATAGAAGTGCCCCACGCCCTGTCCATCCCTCCACCCACCTTCTGCTCTCTTCGAGAAATTGCCACACAGTTTTATGATCCATGTGCTTCGGGGGATTATCATTTATTTATATACATACATACACATATATATAAACAATTTTGTTTTTTGCTTTCCGACTTTCGTTTTTGGCTGCTGTTTATTGGCGAGTTCAGGTCAATCGGTTTATGGCAATCAAGCAAGTTTTAACGACTTAATAGACAAAATTCAATACAATTTTCCGCTTGCTCGAACTTTTCCGTTTCCAATCACAGCAGTAAGTGCACAGGTGATCCTGTAAAACTATTGCATTTCGATAAAAATGCAAATATTCCAGTATTTCTGAAGTCCATTTGGCCATTTTTATTTTTGATTTTAAATACATATATTCTGAATATGTTTTAAATACCCTGTAGTTGACTGATTGATTAGTGTAGGTATTGTGCACTCAGGTGTATGAAGAGTTGCCCCTTCAAGCCAAATAACTGCTGCATATTTGACTGAGTATCTGCTAGTCGTGCTGGCTGTCTGTCCATGAAAAAGTCAACTGGAATAAAATTCAAATCCACATGTTCGAGTGCACAGCGATACTGACACTTTAACGCAACCACACACACACACACACACAGACACTATCGTGTATAACGGTCAGCTGTCAGCTCTTGACCCTTAGGTGTAGGGCGGTGTGCTGAGGGTGTGGCATGGCGTCTGCTAAAATTGACTTTCGCGCGTGAAACGCAAATGAAATTTTACCTGCAACATATAAAAAAAAAACAGATTTTTTGTTAACCATGCAAAAATTTAGCCGTTAGCCCATTGACAAAAAAAAAATTAAAGAATATATTAAAAAATCAAGCTGAGGAATAGAAAATAAAGAGGGAAAAAAAAGTGTCAGACAGGGAGCGGCACATCATGAATTTTCATGTACTTGGCAGTGAAGCTGACATGCTTCCGAGGATGTGCAATTTTTTACGTGTTCTCATAACAAAATGTCAGCGATGGGCGATGTTTTTTTCTATATTTCGTTGTCTCTCATGTATGAAAATTGAGCAGCCACAATTTATAATGCAAATGTCAGACCCTAGCAAAGGTAGCACCCCAAAACGGGCATGCAGGGCGGTAGGGTAATGATTGCCTACAGGGGCGTAACACAAATTGAATTAAATTTCCTTAAAACTTCACCTCAGCAAGTTCAAAGTTTAATTAATTTTCTTTTGTTTGGCGCTAATTAAATGATTGAGTTTCGTATTTAGCCATGCTTGCGTGCACAGGCCCCCTAGACGCCCCCTACCGAACACACAGGGGGGTAATAAATCATTAGTGTACCCTTTGAGTAGCAAGTTGGCTGCTAGACGCGCCGATGCCGTTGCCATTGCCACTGCCGACGCCAGGTGATTGATGCAACCTGTAGGCTGCAACCTTCAAATGTAAATAAATTTTAATTTTTTTAACCCACTCGCTGTACCCATTTCCCCATTGTCGCTTTGGCGCCGAGCTTAAAATCAATTATTTGGCGGGCTCTTTCAGTTGACAATGCGTTTTTAAATGCTGCACAACAGATTTAACTGACATTTCAACTATTTAAAGATTATAAATAACAGCTAAGAGGGAGAGAGAGAGAGAGAGAGGAGAGAGAGAGAGAGAGAGAGTGATCGATGGACAGTTACTGCGCACGTTAAGTGCAGTTGTGAGACTTTGAGTCTGAGTCAAATTTTTACTGTTGACAAACTACTCAATTGAACACAAAAGGCTTGAGTAGTCTATTTATAAACTGTTTGTTTAATAGCTGCCATTTTAAAGGCAATTAGTCAACCCTTTAATACGCTTATTTAAACAAAATCAACGGCAACAAGATTTCAATTTAAAGCATGGATTTCAATAAATTGAATTTAACTTACGCCTTTGGGGGTGCGTTAATTAATAAATCGACATGAACATCATTATTATCAGCTCTAATAATAATGAATGTGTGGCTGATATATAAATATATATATATATAGATATATGTATGTATGTGTGCGAATTGCAATTGTATTAGCATATACCAGTAATCGTTGGCAGAAACTATTGTTTGAGCGACCACTAACTAAAATGCCGTTAGGCCACATACCACAGCCACCCACGCACACACACACACACACACACACTGTGTTAAATTATTAGCCAAGATTGTATTTGAGCACGTGTGTGTGTGTGTCTCATTTAAATTTAATTAATATTATGAAAACGCAATGCACATCTGCGGTGCTTTTGTTAGAAGAGCTCGCTAGAATCGCCAATGTTCAGCCGTGTCATAATAATTACAACATTTTTGAAAACACACACACTCACAGCCACACACATACACACACACACACTCGGCTGACAAAGCCTTTGGGTGCATTGTATTTATATATTGCATACGCTTTTAAATGCAATTTTATGAAACATAAATTCTTGCTAATAAAACGTGAGACAAAAGATCGAAATGGAATCAGATAAATATTTAAAACATTGAACACTACAACAAAAAAAAAACCCATTCAATAAGTTGCTTTTTAATTAAAATGGCTTAAAATTATTTATGGCCCTGATTAAACTAAAAATTAATGCAATATCTTTGCTGTTAACTCGCTGAAATGGCTGTGCATAAAATAAATACACTAAAAGCGATCAGATTAATTGGCATTAAGTAAGAGCACAACTTGACTATGATTGTCTTTATACAAAATAATGATAAATTTGGTATTATTAAACAGTTCTTATTTAATGTCGCAGTAATTTAGTATTTAATCTTTATTAAACTCACACAGCTTTCAGTGCTGTGTTCTGTTAAATGTACATTTATTTTTTTTTTAGAGAGTTGGCTATAAATTTTGTTGTTTGCTGTTAAGCGAAAAGCGAAACATTTGGCGCAGACATTTTTCCAAGAAGTTTTTCACGCTAAGCGAATGATTTATGTCGGAAAAGCTGCAATCGGTGGCATTAAAAGTGTTTAACAAAGCAGAAATGGCGTTGAAGTTTGGTAATAAGCTGCAATAGGTTAAGACAACAGACAAAAACAATTAAAAGGTATAAGTCTAGTACTAAACACAAGTGCAGCAATTTAAATTGGCAATGAAAAGCAAGTACTTTGGTTTAAAAGCTTAGCAATAAATATTTAACTACTCTCAAATTAAGTTTCAATTGTTTATTGTAAGTAATAAAACTTTAAATCATTTCACACTCGAATTGTCACCAAAGAGCAATAATTGTTACATCAAAGGCAACTTTCCTAGTATTGTCTGCAGGGTAACCCTTTGTCAGTCATTATCGCGGTAACATATTATTTACTTGTTATTGATATTTTCGTGCCATTTGAATACAATGGTGATTAATCAAGCGAACGCCTTAAGTCAATTTCAACAGATTGATTCAAATTTGTTGTGCAAACGTAACACATGCCACGCCCAAACACCCGCTGCCTAGCCCCCTTTAGCCTTTTAGCCTACGCCTCTCTTCGTCATTTGCTCATTTTCTCATTCTCCTTTATGTCAGCTCGAAGCTGGAAAGAGAACGACAAACCGACAAGTCGAATGGGCTTGGCATTTTAGTTTGGAAACACGCAAAAGGCAGCGGCACGTACAGTAAAAGCACTCAAAGTGAGACATATACACACACAGCTTACTGTAGATGTATGTGTTGTGCCACAGGCATTGCCCAGAAATCGGCAGAAAGCTAAAGCTGTAGCTAAAGCTGATTCTGATGCTGATGCTGAACGGAACCCAAAAATTTATTGCATCAATTAAGTTGGACATGTTAATTGCGTTAAGTTGAACATGACGCACAGGTGAATTCTCCGCACTAACTGTGACTCTCACTGTAGCTGGTAGAGTGTGTGGGTGTGTGTGTGTGTGCGTGTGTGTGAGTGTGTGACTGAATGTGTGTGACAATGACAATGTCGACAAAGCAACGTCAAAAGCTAAAGCAGCTATTTACGCATTGATCCTTTGATTGAGATTTGCCAGGGGGCGTGGCAAGTGTGGTGTGTTCGTGTTAGTAAGTGTGAATGTTATTTCAATTAAACTACAAGTTATTAGCACAGACACATAGGAATTACTTGAAGTTTGTCGCTGAATGGATTTGCTTTGCTTAACTTATCAAAAAAATAAGCTTACCGAGTGCCAGCAAATAACACCCTGTAAAAAAGGGTGTGATAAGCGAGTGGTATACACAATTTAACAAAAATCTTATTCAGTTTTGTTAAAGCAGCAAGAAATTTCAAATTGATTGCCAGGCCCATTAAAATGTCTTGTGCAAAACATTTTATACGCCGGCATGGCATGTGGGCAGCTGCAATATAATAACTATAACTAAATTAAAAAGAATTCTTAAAAAAATGAAGATATCGAAGAATTTCTATATAGCGAATGTGTGCTACTAAATCCTGTGTATTAAACACCTTTAGGCAGACCATACTATTTTGGTGCAGAAACTTACCGCTCAATTTGGCCATAATAATAATATAAGGTTCGGTCAACTAGACACGCCCATCAGGGCACTTACCACTTGTCTTGCAGCTAAGCTGGTTGTTGTCATATTTGTGGCTATCATCCAGCTACATTGTGTTGTTGTTGTCGTTGTTGCTGATGCAGTACTGTTGGACGTGACTGTAGCAGTTAAAATGCAGGCAACGAGGCAAGGCAGCCAGGCTGTAAGGACCTGCCAAACTACATGACATCGAAAATAGTTTTTAGGATCGCCTTTTTGCTCATTTCCTAATCCCTCTCTCTCTTTCATTCGCTCGTTTGTAGCGTGTTGTCAACTCATGTTGGCAATTTTCACCTGTTTCATTTTCCAAGGAGTCGCAGCTTACATAAGTATAACAAATGTGGCATGTGCCACCTGAGGGGCAAAAAGAGAGTACTTCTGGCTTGATGTGTGCGGAATGCCAAATGCGTTTATGATTTGTGGCATGTCCTTTGCCAAATAAATCAAATGCAATCAACAGTCTCAGCCGGGATCACAAAGCTTTTCAAGCACGTGGTCATTGCCAGAGGTGTCTCCTCTCTCCCCTACTGCTTACTGTCCATTATGTCACCTGGAAGCTTCAATGAAAATTCAATTTCCCGTGCAATAGACCGCATCAGAAATAAATGCACTGCACTCACCAGGAATCACGAATTTTATGTTCATACTAAAGAATAGAATTACTTATTACAAAACAATTTTACGTGCATACACACAATGGAGTGCATTTAGATAAACTTAAGTTGCTACATACTACTCGTTTAATCAAATATATTCAAGTAACTGTGAGTTGCATTTCGTTTAAAGTCACTTTTCAATTGAAAAAGCTTTGAAATTCAAGTTTGATTTACTTGTGCTCAACTTGGAGACATGCTGGAATTAATGCTGAACAACAGTACTCTGGTTTTTTTAAGTTCTTAAGATGTTAATGCAAGTTGACAGATAGATAAATCAAGATATAGGCAAATAGACAGACACGTTTGACAGAGGTATACATGAACTGACAGTCTATCCACTCTACTGTTAATGTCAATCAATGAACAAATACAACTGCTGCTACTCCAACACCAACTCCAGGGTAACCTACTACACCGACTGCCAGCTCTGTTGGCACTATACTAGTATATGATATTACCAAAAGTGCAATGGGCAAGTCCAATAGTTGCTTTTGATTGCTTTGCCATGATTTCTTTGCCTTTATCTGGGTTTATTTTCTTACTTTTATTTATTGGGGCATTTCCTTTTCAGGCTTGCTTTGAATTTCCTTAGCTTTGTGCTCGTTGTTTAGGTTTGAATTACACATATACTAAGAAAGCGAGTAGCACAATCGTTTCTCCTTTTCCTTTTCCATCTCCATCTGCTTCAATTCTTTCCTTTCTTTTTTAATTTTTTAAAAATACAAAGCAAATATGTCTTATATTCGAACAAACGTGTAAGTAGAGAGCGAGCATGTCCTAGAGTGTCCTGGAGTGTGTCCCAAAAGCGCAGCGAGTGTTGCCTTGTTTCTTCGTCCCTTGACAGCATTGACAGTTTCGACAAAAAACTATGGCCAAAAGAAAATGAAAAAAGATATTCTGCAAAATATGAGAAATGTTCACCATACAAGTGTGTATGTGTTTGCTGGAGTGTAGGAGTGTGTGTGTGTGTGTATTTGATGCTCTTGTATTTTATTGAAATTGATATTCTTGGAACCGAATGCATTTGCGCGAGCATATTACTTTTATTATATGCTGCAGCTCTGGCTGTGTGTCCTGTTGCGTTCTCGATTCCTTTGCCATCTTATTGCTTCTTCTGCTCCTTGTCTCCCCAACTTCTTCGCTCTGTTTCTTACTCTGCTACTTGTAATGGCAACATAAATATTGAAAATGCCAAATGGGAATTGCAGACAATGGATTGCTGAGCCGGGACTAACTTGAGCGTTGTATCTCTTGCCGCAACAATGTTAATTCATAAAAATTCATGCACTTGTGTGAAAAGCATTCACTACTAGTCAGAAACTGGGGCGGGAGGCTGAAAGAGGAGAAAGACTGTGACGCTAGAAAGTATGCTACAGTTTTTGCATGAAACAGCTCATTAGGTCGCACGTTTTTATCAAAATTATAAGTCAAATCGCTTCAAGAGAAAACATTGCATAATAAATTACTTCATTACATATTTTTCTTAAATTGCAGAAAGTCTGTTATGTCCTTTACTGTTTTGCTATCATTTCATGTTGAATCTACTTATCAAAAGTTAAGCAAGAAAAAATGTATTTTATATTTAGATACTGTAATTCAAAACAGTCTTTAGCAGTCCATTAAATTGTTATTTTTTCGCATGTTATGCAACTCTTTCTGACAGCAGCCGCAATTAGGAGCTGCTCATACACATACACTCACACACACATACTCATGACATGAAATTGAATACTTTAATTAAAACGTTGGTTCCAGTTGATGCGAAAATAAGCAAACAGTTTTATTTTATGCAAATGCCATATTAAACTCAGAGTTCTAGTTAGCGGCAGGGCAGCAACAGCAGCTGAAATAGAGACCAGAGCCCAAAGGGGGGACAGTAGAGGGGACTGGAGGATAGCGTACAGTGGAAAGGGGCTGGGCAATGTGGTATCTGCTTTATTTTAGCCGTTCATTGTGCAAAAGGCAGACAAGAACGGAGTCACAAAGAGCCAACCGAATGGGATACGGCAGCTGGGCGTGGTAGGACAGGGGGGGAGCACTGTCAGCTAGTGCAAGTCAGGTGAGTCAGATGAGTTGCAGCGGCAGAAAAATAATTAGAGCCTGCCAGGCAGCAAACGCACTGTAGCCAGGCATTGTTTACCTACCTGCTAGCTGGTTGTCATAGTTGCTACCGCTGTTGTTGTTTGGGTTTTTCTGCCTCCTGTTGTTGTTGTTGGTGCAGCAGTGACAGTTTCAATGTGCAAATCTGCATAAGTGCGCATTTTAATTTTGTTGCACATTTTGCCGGCTGCAGTAGCGGCGTCTAATTGAAATGCATGCACCGGGCCGAGTTGAGTCGAGACAAGTCGAGTCGAGTCGAGTAGAAGCGGGCCAGAATACTTGACTCTTGCTTTAAGCAGAGCACATACACACACACACACACATTACCACACCACAACACAACATAACACATCACAACAGAGTCGGAGTTGGAGTTGGAGTCAGCCGTATGTCGATGATGGCTTTAATGCGCATACACTGAGTACTGAATGTTGAATGCCCTGTTTGCTGTCCCCTGCACCCATGGCGAGAGTAACTTCATGCCGGCACGTCACAGCCATCAACGCAATTTTATAGCTGACATCGCAGGCATCTTACAAACACACACACACACACGTATACACACTGGCACACGCAGTGCTTTGGGTGTGCCACCATTAGCAAACCCTTTTGCGTTTATTTACCTTTATTTTTTCTTTTTATTTATATATTTGCGTTTTATTATTGAACAGCAACATGACATGAATTTCAATGAATGTCAACAGCATCAGGATGTCCTCCTGCTGCTGCTACTACTGTTTCAGTTTCCCGATGCCCATTACCCATTTCCCAATTTCCCGCTTTCCGTTAACCCGCCGCGATCCCGCTCATATCATAGCCATAAAACGAGCGTGTCATCAGAAATCGCAACAAATTTAGCAAATTGCCGGAAATAAAATTTAAATTAGCAACCAGCAGCTGTAGAAACAGCATCAAATTGCAGAGCTATTAAATGTGTTACTTCCGTTTTACTCGAGTAGGGTATTTAGATAAAGGATATGCTCAACTGACTTAAGATAGATTGTCGTTAATCTATTGTAGTCAAAGGGGTTTTTATCTGTTTGTTTGCTTGCTCTTTTATTGATGGGCAGCTGTCATGGCATTGGCTTTAACTTATTAAAAATAAAGCTAACTTCCTGGCCAACAATTCATCAAGTTGGCAAATTTAATGGGACGACAGCTTCTCTCTAACAATATCAATTTTGATGCTATTAAATCAAGACTTTGCAAAGAGTGTCAACAATATTTTTATTTTATTTCATTTTTATTTGGCCATTACAGACAAGCACACACACACACTTGTTCGTAGACATATACAAACACAAATGGGCAGAGCGCTCATTATGCAAATTACAAAAATTCCCATAAGCAGCTCACCAAAACTAATTTGTCACTGTCTTTTGCTTGTTAGTCAAACGAGCGTACACAGAAAGCAGAGTGTCATCTGTGTGTGTGTGTGTGTGTGTGTGTGTGTGTGTTTGTGGGTTCGTCCACGCTTTTGTGGCTTACATTTTTATCACTCTTCTGTGTGCGTGTGTATGGGAAACAGAGCGTCCTGTCTCTGTGTGTTTGCTGATAAACTGATGCAGACAGCACAAACATGCTAACAATTTCATAAAGTTTCCATCACCATCACCAACAACAGCAACAACATAAGCTTATACAGAACGTTCTCTGTAATCACATACTAATAAATACTTATATTAATGCTAAAACTAACATTTCATAGCAAAAGTTGTAAACCCCAATATCACATTTATGTATGCACATACATAAATATATATATATATATTTTTATCATTGGACACGTCACAAGCATTAAACTGAATTCCCACCCACTCCACACATGGTTTTCAGGGTTGTCGTTTGCCATTTGGGTCTGTGCTTGTCGCAGGGCATGAAAGCTTAATTAAACGTTGCATACTTTTCAGCGCAGTTTTCAATTTAATTACCACGTCGTCGCTGCAAAGCGTATTTTTGCACTAATTAGTGAAATTATGGGCTGATTGTGGATGCCTGGCAAGCCTGCTTCCTTTCTTTTACCAACCCACACTCCCTGTTTTCTTTTCCCACCCCGCACTGCCTATTTGTGGGCATTGAGAAGTGGTCATGTGTGTGAATTATGTGTCCTTGGCACTTGGCACTTGCCATATAGTTTGAATTTGTATAAACAACTGCAAATAGTGATTTTATTTGTTCATCATATTTAATTAAATTATTTGCAAAATCAAAGCGCGTTCTCTCAACGCTTTTTCTGCCTTTCAACTGTAGTACAGTTCGAATGCGGCAGCTGCGCGACTAAACTTTAAGCTGACATTTTTTGTGGACACAGCTCGAGCATTAACAAGTTGGTGTTGAGTTTTTGTTTCATTTTTTCAGTTTTCGTTTTTCTTTCGCTTGTGTTTTTAGCTATTGCTGTGTTTCGTGTCCGGTTGCTGGCTGCTATCCGCCAACCTCAAACGCTGGACGCCTGTATAAGCTTGTCAAACTCAACTGTCAAACGCACCTGTCAAGCGTAACAATTAGCACAGCCAAATGGCAACTGGCAGCCCACAAACAAAGCTACACACTGAAGTCTGCCTGCCACCACCAAAAAGGGTGCCAAAATGGGGCTCAGAGTGTGAGTGACGATGGCTTAAACTTCGATTCGTGTATGTCTATGGGTTTGTTTTATGTGTATGTGTGTCTGTGTGTGTGTGTCAATGATTTACGACCACTTGTCAAATTTGACAAATTCTCTTAACGCTGATTTTACAGCCCAAAGATGCTAGAAAAATGCGTACAAAAAACTCTAAGACAATTACCCAATAAGTAGGACAGTAAAATAGGCAATAAACTATGCCGTACTGTCTATATAATTAGCGGGCTTTTATTGTTTCTCATTAAAACGTTAGTTAAATTATCGGTCAACTAACTAATTCTATAGCCAGCATTGTGAACGATAACCAGCGTCCATTGTGATCGACAACGTGGCGCTTTATAAATGGCGGCAATTGCCGCGGAAATGCGCCGCAACCGTCGCGTTTCTGGGCACGGAAATGACATTGTAAGTTCGCGACTGCCTCGAAATTTGCATAATAATAAAGCAGCGCAGAGTCTGTTCTTCCTCTACATTTATAAATATAGTGTATATATATATGTAGGCAGACAGTATACAGTGCCGCCACAATGACCACCGTTTTGCATTATGCAGCCGGCATTTTGCTAACAAACTGTTTGGCCAATTACCTGTGCGTTTGGCAGCAAAACGAAATTAATAAAAATATTTTTGGCCAGACAATGAAATTTTGCCTTTTGCCATACTTTTTTGGGGGGGTCTTGTGGGTACTCTTCCCTTTGGGTTCGGGGCGTGGCAACAGTTGACTTTGTTGGAAATTTTATTAAGACGAAATTGCAAGTATTTGCGTTAAATATTTATGAATTTCATTGAGTCAAAGTTTTGGCAACTGCTTCTGGCATTTCGCTAAAACTTTTGCCGTTGTACGAGTAATGTAAATGTGTTTGTGTTGGTTGTGTTGAGTTCGTGTATCGTACTTTTATAAGAATGTTCGGTTAGGAGACAACACAGCCTTGTTTTCGGTCAAAATGTTGTACAAAATATTTACCAGAGATAAAGCAAAACGAGAATGCACATGAAAATGCGTCACGCATTTTACAAAATATCAAAAAAAAAGTAAACGAAAAGAAAATCAGCAAAAAACACAAAAAAAAAAAAGTTTTAGTCCAGGCAGGTGCGTGCTCAGTCAGACTGTGTGTGTGCGTGTGTGTGAGAGTTATGACAGCACACATAAAAAAGAGAACTCAAGATTTATGTGCAAGAGTTTTACAATTTGATCGCCTGCTGTTGACATTCGTTGCTGCTAGTTGCACAAAAATTGTTGTAAAAATGTTTCATTGCTGCACATAAATTGCAATCATTCAAGTTGCTGCTGCTGCTGGTGTGGCGGCTGTTGCTGCAGTTGTCTGATGATGAGCTTTAAGTGCAAGTCACTGGAAAGCCAGTCACATGTGGCGTATACGCAACACATACAATTAGCTTGCTGCTACTGCTGTGAACCGATTGGGCGATATCACAATTTACAGTATTTTCATCAATCAATGTCGATTGGCAAATCTTTTTTTAAAATATATATTTTTTTCTATATTTTCTTGCTTTTTTTTTTTTGGCAAACTGTGGGTGTCCTTGATACTGGTGACATGTGCGTGGCCCCCAAATCCGTCTGAGCTCTTGAATTGATTCATTGAAATTTAATTCAGTCTTTTATCTATAACGTATTAATTGAACACTGTAATGGATAGTCTAGAAATTGGATAAGAAATGCTTATAGTGAGTGAGCTAAATGTCATGTCAAACCATGAATGAAAATTCAATATTATTGACTGTATACATTTTTTATTTTTTGCTTGCCTGCTGCTTGCTGTCCTAACAATAATATTTTTGTTGCTGCTTTTAATAAACTTTCACGGCACTCATAAAAGTTAGTGAAGAACTTTTTATCAAAAGTTTTTGCAAAGAAATTTATGTAAACAGCGTCAAGTCTGAAGTTCGATTGAGACGATGAAAAGAGACGAATAGCCAGAAATGGTATAAAGTAAGTATGATAGCTATACGGAGCTCTGTACTCTTAGTTTATACTTTCCAATGGATTAATTCAAGCAGCGAAAGAAAGTAAAATATTTGTAGTAAACAAAGCAAAACAAGTGGAATTCTTTTGCAAAAAACTTCAAGTACATAAATTATGCTATACAATGTCTTAGTTATTTGAATCTTTTGCGGACTTTGATGAATGAGAGAGAGCAAAGTCACTAACTTTTAAATCAATGTTAAAACGCTGCTTTAGTCAAATGTAAAAAAGAGATTAAATGTAAATAGTATAAGGCTGTACATTTGGTTTAATATGTGGAGAACTGCAATTGATTAAGTTGACTTGAAAAACCTGCCGAAGTTGTAAAGATTCGGGGCAGAAAAATGCTATTGTATAATGCATTAACACTTTAGCGCACACCTGATGGCAAATACTAATAGCAGGCTCTCCTGCAAAACTCAACCGAAAACATCACATTACTCATGTTTGTGGTAGCGAACCACATCTGTCGTTGGCAAGAACAAGAGTAGCAACAACTTCAAAAACCTAATGCCAATGCGATGCGAAGCGATACGAGGCGATGCTATGCTATGCGATGCGATGCCTGGCTATGTGGAAGTAAAAAATATGTGAAATTTAATTTTCCTAAGTGATTTTTCATGTAATTCGGCACCTGCTATTATTTTCACTTTGCAATTTTCTTTTTATTTTGCCACTTCTTTTGCACTTTGCTCATCTACCACATAATACTTTTTCGTCTAGCATCAGCGTCTTGATCAATTGTTAATGCCACATGTATCTTACACACGTTTCAACGCCTTCTGAACTTGCTAAGAGGCCAGCCATACATCAACAGCAAAACTTTCTGCACCCATCCAAACATTGTCGCTCTCGCTCACCGACACTCGTTTTGAGTTTTCACCAAGAAATATGATTGAAGCACAGCAAAAAATGGGGGTAAAAAAAATGGAATTTCAATTTGAAAATATTTATGTTTGATATGGCACTGCCATAAGCTATAAAACATATACTATGTGCCAGTATGAACAACTGAGCATGTGAACACCATGAACACTTCCTCCGGCACTACAGGCAGCCGCAGATTGTGCACACTAATTGCATTTACCGATGATATTTCACTGAATTTAGGTCAACAGTTGCAGAGATTGTGCCAGAATTAGGCGACAGCTGTATGTGTATTTGTTAGCCGATAGCGCAGTTCTCGGAATGAATAAGCTTCAGATTTACCTAGAAATTAAAATGAGATTAGGCGCTGAAGGGTATGAGGAACTCGACAGTGGTTTAAATGATTGTTTGGAGGGCAGGCCGAATTATAAAGTGTAACAGTGCTTAAACTCATACTTATTATAACTAGCGTCAATTGTTTAGACCTTTTTTCAAACCCTCTCCACAAAATACAGGCCTTAAGCTAACGAAACTGGAAAATTAAATACGTGCGCCACAAATTGATTTTGTTAAAGTTCTTGTTACTATAAAACACAGCTGAAATGGTAGCAAATTAATTAGACTGTATGCAAGGGTTGGAAGTCCTTTGAAAAACAGCCACAAACTCCTTTGCTCCGACACGCTGCTTTCTACATATTTTTTTTTCCTTGTCCAGTTTGCGTTTGGTACCATAAATTTGTGCTGTTAATGCCATAATACCATTTTATGAAGATGAAAGTCGTGCGTTTATTTCATTACACAAATAATAACAGCCGAAAATAAACCGCAGTAGCAATTGCTCCGTTACGCCAAAACAGCTAGGCTAATGAGTTGTTTGGTTGAGGCACATGCCTCAATGAAGGTCGAAAGGCTTACGAGGGGGTGGTGGGACGAGAGAGTTGCCAGAATTGAATTAATGGCAGCACATGTACACATAACTGACTCTCTGGGTTGACTAGCTGCGCTGGGCTGGTCTGGTCTGGACTAAGCTGCGCTAAGGGGCAACGAGGAAATGGTATAAATATTCCTTATTCCTTATGGCATTAACGCAAATTTGTTAACAAATTTGTTTGTGCCAACAAATGAATTAGCCCAGCTCAAGCAAAGCACAGAGTTTGCCATCAATTAAGTGCTCGTTGATTTTTCACAGACTAAGCATGAGTATGTATACCCCCAGTTGAACTGCTGTTTGTATACATTTGTATATGTATAAGTAGTATATACGGAGTAGTATATAAATCAACCTCAATAAAATGTGCAAAATTTAAGTTAGATGCTTGCGTTCGGTGGAGCTCATATTTCAAGCTGCTTGTTAAGTGCATGTTTTATGATTATTATCGTAATAAAAAACTCAAGAGCCCACCAAAGCGACTCGTCGCCTAGGCATTTGCCAGTAAACGAGCAAATGATACGCCAAAAAGCGTAGCACCGTAACCGAACCTCAGCCGCTGTGACTGAGCTGAGCCTCCAGAGAGGGAGCTCTCTTTGGCCTTATGGCAGACAGGTGCTAGATGGCAGGCAGGTGGCTGTCGGCAGTTGGCAGTTGGCAGTTGAGCTAGAGCCGACTCCACTGACTGTCTACCTGGCTAGCTAGCTGGTTAGCTTTGCTGGCAACATTATAAAGGCAATAAGATTTTCAAAATACGACAATTTATGCAATAAACTTGAAATTTATGCCATGCCGGATGTAGAAAGGACGAAGGACGACAGGAGGAAGGTACCAGTCACATTCAGTTATACAGTCATATAGTCATACAGTCGTCTAGTCACCCAGTTTGCTATCTTTGCTCTTATCAGAATTCTTATTTTATTGTTGGACACTGCACATAAATGTGGTATGTGTGTGTGTGAGCTGGGGGTGTGTGTGTGTGTGTGCCACGTGGCTGACATTTCAAAGTCAATCCATTCGCTAATCCTGGCCATGTATGTTGTTGACTTTTGGTCAAAGGTTGAGCTTCTAAAGAACTCAGTCACATGTCACCTTGTGGTTGCACTGATTTTACTTTATTTTGTTCATCATAAATAAATGAATGTTGCTTCACAGTTAGAGACTTGAGTATTTCATTTTTCCAGGACTTTCGATATATTTAAAATTCTTAGAAGTTTGTCATGAAAACAGATTTTTCATGAACTCATAAATAAAGTTTAGCATGGCAAATAATTAAAAAAGTCTTCTGAAAAGAGTCGAAATGATAGGCACTGATGGCTGTAAACTTATAGATACCCTGTACAATTGCCATGACTATTAAAACTTTTAGCAACACAGTCAAAAACTCAATTTAGTTAATATACTTTTCAGAAGTTTAGAGCACAGGGCATAGAGATTAATTGCCGCGGACACTTCCGGTGCTGAGCCAACGGGATAATCTATAATAAGTTTTGTGTGTGTGGACAGCATTTCAATTGGCAGCGCCATATCTGCAGCAGCTAGGATAAAATGCCCCAAGGAAAGCTTAACTTAATTTAGGTGTAAAACAGCGACAAGCCTTGTCTTTCAGGTGCAAAAAAAACACGTAAAAACATCGACTGAAAGAGAGCGGGAAAGGGAGGCAGATGGAGTCGAAGAGAGCGTGGGAAAGACAGAGACACATCATTAGCAAGGCAAGCATAAAAATGCTGATTAACGAGTCCCTGGAGGCCCCAAAAGGACGCTCGTGCTATGGTTTCCATGTGGCTGCAGTTCTCTCTTTAGGTTTTTGAGCTGTTCCTCTTAAATTACAAGCATAAATTTAAATTATATTAAATAATCTGAGCGCGACAAATGCTCAAGGACACTGGCAATGACATTTATTGTATAATTTATAGCCTATTTATTGGCAATGTAATAATATTGATTGCCAAATAATTGAGGTTTTCTTTGCTTGCCTTAGTTCTGTTTCAAATGAAATTTCCTTGCCATAAAATATGGCTGCACAGCACAGATGATACACTATGGCCAAGGCTACATAGAAAGGGCGTGGCACAATGCCCAATATAATACTTTTATAACTGCGTTTTACTGCGTTCAAAATCTCATTTAAGGCGTTTATGAGCTATGTGTGTGTATCAGAGTGTATGCGTGTGTGTGTGTGTGTGTTCGGGTCGCGTCAAAGTCATAGTAATAATCACAGGAAAAGGTTGCCCAATGGCCCCAGCTCGCTCGCACTTATAGGCGTGGTCACTCAATAAAATGCCAAATGCGAATGGAAGTGGAAATCGAAATGGAAATGAAAATGAAAATGCGAATCGAAAGCGAAATAAAAATCAGTAAAAGGTGCGACGATATTGTCAAAGACATCGTTACGCCATGAAGCCAGAACAACAACACAAAGTACTAAAATAGCCATTCAAATGGGCCTAAACCGAAAGGTGTGCTTGTGTGGGTGTATGTGTGTGGGTGGGTGATAAAAGCCAAAAAGGATTTGCTGTTAAATGCATAGCGAGGTGCTGATTTGAAGTGTCTTGGCCAAGACCCAAACCCCAAACCCCAAAAACACCCCAAGCAAACGAGCTTTTAAAAATGTTAACTGTTTTGGCCAAAAGCAGCTTGCGTTTGGCTTATATTATGGCTCAACCGTTACATTGTTTACGAGTATATAAACACCTATATAGCACTCACTGCTCGTATTAATTCCCACTTTGTTTGCCTAACAAACTTTTAATTAGGCTAAACCCAAGTAGAGCTAAGAAATTGTGAAATGAATGTAATATCGATTGCGAATATTCATAGACGTGTATCGAGCTATGCATAACTGTCAGCAACTCTTGTTGTGCGTGCGTGTGTGTGTGTGTGTGTGTGTTTTGAAGTTAAGAACAACAACAAGCAGCTGAGTTTGTCTGGTATTTTGACACAGTTTCATTGGATTTACAACAATGTTTGTTTTCACCGAGTTCACTAGCTCTGTGGCTCTCCGGTGCCAGTTCCTATTAGTTTTGTTACGATCCTTTGACTGTGACATGACACAGACACACGCACACACACACATTGGACTATGGTGTGTAGAGGACTTTTCGTGGAATTAATGTGTATATGCAAAAAGAAGGTGGTTTTTGTTAGAATCGTTTTTAAAACTCAAGCTTATCCATCATAGAAAATTAAGGCTGCTCAAGTTAAGTTTATTCCTAGACGTGTACATTTTTTTGTGTAAAAATTAGAACATTCATCCCACTGTGCTTGGTAGTTGCACCATAAAAGGGGAGCGCCAAGCAGCATTTATAGTAGTTTCAGTGAGCTCGTTTTGTAGCTTCGATTGCTGTTGCATGTTTGATTTCAATTGAATTGATGTTGAGTGCAACACACACTCACACACACAGACTCAGACACACATATGCACGCACGTAGAACGCTTATTTGACAGTTGATTTGACTACATACCAAAAGTGATTGACATTTGTCAGTTTCCAGTTGTTTTTGGCCACTTGCATTTGCATTAACATTTAATCTCTGGCCAAATTAATGAACGGAACTTGCAGTCAATTATTTGCGTGCTTTTGCATAATGCGAATTATGCTTCACACATACACTGAATGCTGAGTTCCAGAAATTAGTAACATTTTCATTGTTATTGCCTCAAACCCAAGCGCTCATCGTGTGTGTTAACTGAAACTGAGCTAATGCTAGAAGAGGCAAAGTTGAGCATTGAGGTTATTCACACAGGGCACTTAAAACAGAATCCCGAACTCAACCCATGGCCATGACCAGATCCATTAACCCATTTTGTTTATAGACAAGGAAGAAAGTGGAAATCGAGATGTGGAAAGTGGCAAGAGGCAAAGGAAGCGACTAAGCAAAAACCCAATTATTTTAATAGGCAAACTTTATTTTGAAATACTTTTGCGCGAATTTTGTCTAAAACCGAAAAATGATAGAAGGCACAACAAGGCAACCCAAGGACTATCAAAGGATCTGTGGCCTTCTAACCTGCCTTACACTCGGTTACCAGTTACCAGTTACCAAAAACAAATGATGCAATAGAATTTTATGAGCCACACTAAATGTGGCTAATAGATTTTAACAACGTGGCAATAGAAAAGATACAGCCAGACACTAAGCCAACCAGCTGTGCGTATGCCACACATACACATACTCGCACGCATACATATGCATCATCCAGATGTGTATGTGTGTTTGTGTGTGCTGGTCCTTAGAACAATTTATTTTTATATTTGTTTGGCAAGTTGCTTAGAAATGGCCCAAATGTGAGCGTATTGCGCCTCGGGTAACCGCCAAATGCTACGAAAAGGACACCACACACACACACACACACACACGCACACTAGGAATTTGCACACATAAATACTTTGATGTTTATACTTTCGACTAGTTCGTTCCCTTAACAAATTAGCTGTTATTATTTAAATAAAAACTTACGAAATTAATACGGTAATAATTGGACAGACATACGCTTTCTTGGCTCTGTTTGACTCAAGGTTAACACACACACACACAGTTTGTGTGTGTTGGATTCATTTCAAGCGATGCCACTTCGGGGTGTGATTATGCATATAGAGCTGAGATTTGATACTTTGTCTACAACAGAATGCAAATTGTCTGCTGTAAACACACAAAATGAAAGACGAAACAAAATTAAAAATTCAATGAAACCATTAGTGGAAAGTTGGAGGCTAAAAGATACCCTGGAAAAAAATAATACAAACATACGCTACGATAAATATTAAATACGTCTGTTAATAAAATATTTAAAGCATTAAAAATTGTTTAAGAACAATAAAACGTCAGCAGTTTTGGTATTTAATAAATATTTAAGTATGCAAAATACCCATTTCATCAGAGTTCCATGAAAATGGGTATAAAAAGTGCGAATGTCTGAAATGAAGCCATCAAAAAGTTGCTCAAGAAAGAGGAAATTTAATAACCTGCCTAACCTGCCAATAAAATGGCAGCTGTCCAAACAAAAACCGATACCAACCACTGAGTAGTTAGCTTAACCTTTTTTCCTTCAATATATCTGCCGATTTTTCCGATGCCTGCCAATTTGGCAGTGCCAAAGTAAAGTAACCTGAGCGTGGCCAATTTGTTAAAAAATTTCCTTGCTTCAATATACTTATAAAATAAAAATGAGCCTCAAAGTAGAGTAAGAGAGTGTGCTATTTTTTGTATGGGGGAGGGTGGGGGAGTATTAGGAAAGGGAAAACATAAAAAAATCGACGCCTGGTGCCCGAATAAACGACCCATGTCAATTATGCGCTGAAAGCAAATATATTACAATATCAAAATGAAAATGAAAATGTAAACGCAAACAGCTAAAAAGTCGACGGAACGCACAATGAGATCCTGTGAGTTTCCTTCATCGTCATTACAAGTTGTTTCCCCCTCTAGAAAGCAAAAAAAGAAATATGGGAGAAAGTAAAAGAAAGTCCGAGCAGAACAAAAAAAAAAGAGCAATACCAACACTTTGTCGGCGAAAGTCTAAAGCTAACAATGGCTCTTATCCCACACCATGCGAGAAATTACTTGAATATTTGTTGAACTCACAAATTTTATTATGCTATTTCGACTTGAATGCAAAAATAATAACAGGTTATCTTCGGAAACATTTGCTAGCAGCTATTGAAAATATTTTCCTATTGAAATTTCTGGCAACAAATTGCTTAAAACTCGTCAAAAAAAAAGTAACAAAAAATAATAAAGTTGAGTATATTAGTGCTCTGAGAGAGAAACTTGTCAGATTTAAATTTAATAATAAATCTTCAGTTTATATGACTCGCTTTTAATCAAGTCCAACACTTAAGAGAATCTTATACCACATCGATTTTACGTAAATGCTTTAAATTGCCTCATTTTGTAGCCTTTGGAGGCAGTGACTAAAGCGGCCATTATCACACCCCCACATGCAAATTGTTTGCAGATATGTATGTACGCATGTATATGTGTTTACAAACTTGGACACGCACACGCACACGCACACGCACACAAGAGCCAAGAGCGTGGCCATATTGAGTAAACCAGGCCGATACCCAGATAGCCAGATACTCGTAGATAGCAAAGCTTCCGTTGCCTGGGCAAAAACGCATTTTGAACAGACGAGTTCGGTGTTGAGAGTGGGGGGTTAGGGGATGGGCAAGAGGGGTAGGTAAGGGAAACTGGGCCTAGTTGATTGCACTGGGTGCTGGGTCCAAAGGGACTGAAGTCAGCAGGACTTGGGCAATAATTGAAATTATCATTAAGCCAAACCAAGTCTCATGCCAACAAAAGAAGAGAAAAAAAGTAGAGAAGGAATGTAAAGTTTTTGGCTACAGCTTTTGTGGCAACAGTGATGTTTCTAACCCATTAAATGGGTGATGAAAGTGTGCATTACAGGGTATAACCTATTAGTGTACTAAATTCTTTGATTGATTAGAAATAAGTTAAAGAAATCGACAAGTTAGTGCTTGGCTCACACTTGCTTATTGTACAGCAGTTCTCAACATATTTCTGTATTTTAGGGTAACTGCTAGTCCTGCTTTTTTATAAGCACTGCCTCATGTATATTTTTTTCCTCTCCTTTATCGAGTAAGCTCTTAATGTTTGGTACTCACACACTGAAACACACACAGATCATGGAATGGTTTAGTTTCAAATGAACTCTTGAGTTGAAATCTTTAAGCCAAAATTGCAATTGTGTCTCTTATCCAATCGTTGCTTGCTCCTGTGTGTTATCCTCTCCTGTATGCATATTCCAAGTGAAGTTTTTCATATATTTTTTTGGGCAAAAACATGGGCTGTTTGCTTATAAAATATGCAGAAGCAACACTCATTGGCAGCACATTTATGCGATTAGATGCAACAAGAAGCGGTTAACTGACAGCTGAAAGCTGTCTCTGGACAGAACAGAACAGGACAGCAGAGGACAGGACAGAGCACGCATGAAATCAAAAGACAGACAGACTCGGAAAGAAAAAAGGAAGAGCAAGAGAAGCTGCTGCGTTGACAGTTGCTTTTTGGCTTTGTACAATATGTTTGGCTTCCCCTATCCCCATATCCCCCTTTCCCATTTCCCATTTCCCATTTCACTGTCTTCGCACACACATGAGTTTCAAGCATCGCACACACACACACACACAAGCAGACAAAAAATGTATAATAGAAGGACAATAAGCCACCGACAGTTGCTTTTACCGTTTTTGCTTTGACTTTTTGTAGGCACAACAACAACAAGAACAACAGCAAGAACAAGAAGGAAAAGGAAAAAAAGGTGACAATGGCTCTGACAAACGAACAAAATGGATAAAATGGACGGCAAATGTGCAACGGACAATGAACATGGCAACGATGAAGGGTTGGACCCAAAACGACAACTCACACACGAGTAAAGGAGTGTCTGTGTGTGCGTGTGTGTGTAACATATGTGATTCTGGGGCGGATCGACTTACCATTGTGAGCCTTATGCTTAAGCAACTCAAAGGGAAGACAACTTGAGGCGGAAGTACTTGATGGAAAACGACCCAGGGTTGCTCTGCCAGCGTTTGCCAACACTGCTACTAAATTATTGTGTTACACAGTGTCATTGTTTCAGCATACTCTGTCGTGTATAGGGTATAACACAGCAACACCGAATTTTTTGTACGAGTATTTTATTTAAACGAATTTTTGTTTTGGCCCACATTAATGTGTCACTCGAAAAAAGCCATAACGAAAAGGGTCAAAATCATACAAATTATAATTCCTTATCTTATGCAATAAAAGCTGTTACATTTCTGCAGAGTGTAATAAATTAATATGGTGTGTTTTGAATGCTCGACTATAGGATATGCTGTAAGCTGAGTAAATCAATAGAAGCTACTGAGTTGGCCACTTCCCTCTGTGACTCTGCAGCTCCTTCTCTTACTAAAACAGACAGTGGACTCCTTAATAACTATGTTTGCTTTATTATATTGTTGTTAAATACAAATGAGAATTCGGCTGAAAGCTGGTTGAATCACCCACAATACCCACTCAATTAATAAACGTTAAAAATTTCATAAGCCACATTGATTGGCGCTTGCAAAATGCCATTTGCAGTGAGTATTCCAAATAATTAGCTTTTGTATTTTATGTGCAGGTAATTATTAAGCTAGGTTTGTGGGTGTATAAGTGAGTACTTGTGCTTGTGTGTGTGGGAATTTATGTGAGCCTGTGTGTGTGCTGCTAATGCCCTGTTTGATAATCAAAATAGTGCAGAATGGCGAACCAGATAACTCATAGCAGATAACTCACTGCTTGGTCAGGCAGGCAGTGTTGTCTGAATTTAGCAGGACAAATAAAGTTTTCATTCAAGTTTGAGTTGAGCAAGAGACACTTATTTAAAGTTCACATATTTTCACCTCAAAAAGGGCTGCACAACAGCTAAAAGGACAGCACTGTGAGTTGATGAGCTCTCAGTTGCTTGCAGCCATTGCAGCAAATTGCAACTGATTGAGTTGCAACTGCAGCAGTTGCAACAGCATCAACAACAGCAGCAGCAACTGTTGCTGCATTGAAGTAACTTGTTTGCAAATGAGCTGCCATAATTTTTGCTGGCCAACTGACAGTTTGGCTGCGCATCAAGCCAACTGAATCTGCAATTCCATCTACATTTTCAACTCCAACTTCAGCTCCACTTCCGTCTTTATCTTTATCTTCGAGCGTTTGGTCGAAATTGATGAAGCCGACAGTGGAAAGCAGACAAGCGCAGACATGTCGACATGCCGCTTACATTTGGTCATCCTCCTGCCTATCGCGGTGACAGACAACAATAAAAAATGGCTGCCAACAGTTTCAGTAGTCAAATGAAATGGGAAGCAGAAGGCACAAGTTTCGAATCATTCGATCAACGTTGTCGCGTCTTACAGCGGCTACAACTGCAACTGCAACTGCTACTGATACTGACATATTCTCCTCATTTCATCTGTCTTTGGTCTCTGCTGCAATTGCAATTCAAGTGCTTCGTGCTCCTTAAAAGAGGCAGCACGCAGCACAGATGAGAAATAACTCAAGTTACGAGCACAATTGCATTTTTTGTTGCTTTCGCTTTCCACTTGCCAGCTTTTCTTTAAAATATCTTTATTATGAAACGAAATCGAATCGCATCAAATTCAGAATTTAAAATTCAAGCCAATCTGATTATGATAGAGTTTAAAACTTATACAGCAAAGTTATGGCATATTGAAAGTGTGCTTTTCGTATATTTCTGTAATAACAGTGAAGATTTAAGTTTTAAGTTTGTGAATTGATCTATCAATAGTATTTATGCTGGTGTTCAGCCAGCTTAATAGCCAACTCGCACTCTGATTGGCACATTCAGCTGTTATCATTTTGAAATTGCTGCCATTTGCTATGACAGGAGTAAAAAACTACAGCTCTTTTTATTGTCGACTGTTGACATTTCGTTTCGTATTGATTTTTATTTATTTTTACAGCGAAATAAATAAAATGAGAGCACATTGATTATGGTTTTAACTTTATAAGCAAAATCTTTTGCACTGCTCAGCAACTTTGACTCTTGCTGTTTCTTTTTGGGAAACTGCAACTGCGCTTCAAAGGATTAAAGGGTAAAGGGTGAGGTAAGGCTAGAGGGCAGGGGTTAGCTTCAGTTACAGTTGTTGCTACTGTTGGGTTTACTTTGTGGTAAAGTGGAGGAGCGGTTTGCTTTAGCTTTTTGTTGAAATTTCTCAAAATGACAAAACTTTGCACCCGCCAAAACCGATGCCCGTATTTGTTTGAATCTTTTGCACTTTTGGCACTGGACAAAGTTTTTAATTAGTCTTTGATAGGAAACCGAAACTGAGTTGCCAACTTTAAACGTTTGGTAATGTCGAGCCAGCTGCCACGCCCCACCCCTCTGCTATAAACCGCCTTCCAATTCGCTTTTGTCTGTTGATTTAAGTTCCCGGATTGTACATGCCCTGCAAGGGGTTAATCAAAGTTCGGTTTACCTGAGGCTGCTTACTGTGCGCTATGGCTTTGGCTTTGGCTTTGGCTTTAGCTTCAGCTTTGGCAACACACACACACACACTCCTGCACGGTTGCATGAAGAGACAGAGAAATTGCTGCTTTTGATTGCACACGCCGCAAGTTATGTGCCAATGCCGAAATTACGCATACGCCATGTGGCAGTGACAACTAGCGCATACACATGTCGTGCCAATTAGGTGTGTACTACAACTGCGTATACATATCTAACTACTAGTTATACACAGATCCCTCACTGCATTTAGATATATATCCATACATATATATATATATTTCTTAACTCGCCTAGCTACACACACAATCATGTGTCGCCTGTCAGGCAACTATAGCGTCTGCTTCAGATACAGTTTTAGCTTTAGCTTTAGCTTCAGTTTCAGTTTCAGTTGCTGTTGCGAGTTGGCAGCTACTGCGTGTGGCATTTGTCAACTGATTTTCAGCTGCACTTTGCTTGAAATACATATGCATGCCACTTTTATTGCCACATGGCTTCGCTCTCATCTCTCTCTGCGATCCACTGCTGTACAACGTACATCCGCCATTCGCAGTGTTTTTTTGTGCTTCCCTGCATTTTACACATAGCAGAGCGTAATTTTAATTTACAGTGACAGCCACGAGCCACGCCCCGCAATTGCGCGACAATCCAGCCGCCCAGCAGCACCAGCAGCTAACCCACCAAGCAACTAGTCAACCAACGAGTCAACCCATCAGCAATCGGGCAATGTTTAGCTAAAATTGCTTTTTCGCTTAGTTTTAGTCGCTTAGTCGCAGCAGTTCCCATTTCTCTTCCTGTTTCCTTACTCCTCTCCCTCCTCTCTCTCTCTCATTCTCTGTGTGTGTCTTGGTTTCACAGCTGCATTTCCCTTCACTTGAATCCAACTGAAAGTAAATACTTAATTATACCGAAGAGTGTGGCACTCATCTATTCTGGCTGCTGGCTGACAAACCAGCCAACATTATGCACATTCCATTAAAGCAGCAAAAAGTGTAGAGTCCTTCCCCTGGCACCCATTCAAATTATAACACTGAAGAGGCAACATTTCTTCATTTCAAGCATTTCTGTCAAATTATTTGGGTTGATTTTGAAAAGCAACGTAAGCTTGACACATTGCTTATAGTTTGGGAAACTTTATATGGTTTTTACTAGTTTTCAAGCCATGGAGTATACTGTACATCCATTCGAAGGGTTTTCAAATTCAGATTCAAATCTAAACTGCACTCAAAAAATTCTAGAATTGCTGAATTTGACTCCAGGGAAATTTACTGTACTTTTATGCAGTTATGGTATATCGACTCAGCGTCTTTTGTAAATTTTGCTCAATTTTATTAGCTGTACTATGTACAAGTCTTTAAGCTAGTGCTATTTCTGGATTAAATTTAGCATTCAAGCTTGTCGTTATCAATTTATTTTAATGCTGCAATCTGCAATGCGTTCTGCAGCTACTTCTGATCTTGATTCGACATTAACTTTCAGTTCTTATATTTTATTTTACTTTATTTCATTTGACTTGCTTCTGGTTTGGTCGCACATCTCTCGATGCCGTGAGGATTTGCTGTCATTTGCGTTCTGGCTTTTGCTGCCTCTTATCCTTCACTTTCCATCTCTCAACTGCCATCTGGCAATCCCCTTATACTGCGCACTTTCCAATCCCTTTTCGTATCCCTGTCAAACGCTAAAGTTTGCGTGTGCTGGCAGCAGTAAAAGTTTCTAATATTTTTCAGCACCTCAACACTGACGATAAGATCTCTTGCACGTTGTCGAGCTGTGCTCTCACGACATCTTAATTAGTTGAATTCTATGCAATTTCCAAACTGCAAAAAGAAAAAAACCCCAAAAAAAAAAACGGACTAGAAAATGTCGAATAAAAATTGTAACTGCTAAAAGGTAAGAAAATGGAAATAGAAAGTAGCAACTTTTCGCACTTTTGCCATAACTTTTCTAATATTTTGTTATAATAAAGTTTCAATGTGGCAAATAAAAATCGTTGAGCCGTGTGCCGAGTGCGTCGGGCCACAGTTCTTCGGGCCAAGCGGAAATAATGCTTTGCTGACAATCTTTTTATACCCCTCAACACGTTTCGTGTTGAGAAATTGTCGTACTTTAAACCGTAATTAAATTTAAGTAACTTGCATAACTCTTGTAACTTTAAATCCACTTCATTTATCGATTAACTGCATCACAATTAATTGCGGACATATGTTGTGCATTTGTAACTTCATATCAACGCATCATTTATGCACAATATTTCGCACTTCGCACTTCCTTCGCAAATAACTCTCCTACTCCTCCACCCCCCTACCCATTTTTTGTGCTATTTGGTGGACTTACGTCAATGCAACTGACAATTTTTCAATCTCAGCACGAAGCCGGCGTCAGAAATAATTGCAAAATGCATCAATCAGTTGTCAGACTATCGTTCAGCATGAGCTAAACTGGCAAGCACCCAGAAAGTAGGCTAGCAGCTGCCCTGTAAAACAGTCAAGCCTATATAACACACAGCTCACTATATTATTTGTACAGGGTATTATGAATTTAGCAAAGGTTACGACTGTCGTTTGTCATCTGCAGCTTACACGCCGTGTTCATATTTTGACAGACAGTTGAGTTCAGTTGAGTCGACTCGTTGGTTTGGTTGAAATGAAGGGTCGCTTTTCAATTTTCCCCCGGCGTGGTGGTGTGTGGGGGACACTTGAGCCCGTCGAAACTGCTCATTAGCTGAGATTACACTGTTCGGTGCTCCGTGTTCGGTCTAGACGGCATTTCCGATAATTGTTCATGTATTGGCAGACGTCAAAAGTTTCGGCTCGGCGCCCAAAAAACTTAGTTGAGCACAAAAGTAAAGGAACTTGCTGCGTGATGCCGCAATGGCCACAAAAGACGACGACGACAACAAGCCTGAAGGATTATAGGCATATGGCAAAGCGCAATCAGCAACTTGCCTGTGGTTTTTCTCTCTCTCTCTTTTTTCTCTCCCTTCGCTGCTCTTGCTGTCTGTAGTTCTCTTTTACTCTGCCTAGTTGGCCAGCTAATGCGGTCGAGATGTCGTCGACCGTTGTTGATTGATTTTACATGCCGCATTGTTGTGCTCCTTCCCTCTCTGCTCCCTGGTCCCATTTGGGGCAATACTTTTAATTGATAATTGCGGAAATGCATGGAATTGTAAAAATCTCCAACAGACCGCAGAAAAGTTTTCAATATATCAGCTACAGGCAACAGAATCGAACAGGACTGGCAAGGCGACAGTTGAATGTCCAAATTGGCGGCCATTGCCATTTTATTATATCGTATATATGTATGTATACAAATAGTGGAGTGGTTGCTTGATTGTAAATGGAAATCAAGCAAATTGGTTAACAGCAAAACCGCAAAACCTTTTAATAATGGCCAAGAGAAAGACAAAACCAAACGAGACAGAGAAAGAGATCGGCAACGACAAACAACTGCAATAGTTGGCCTTGTTAAGGGACAGACAGAGACACTGGAGTACAGGTATGAGGTTTGTTGGTAAAATCAACCCAGAAGTAACTATAGAAGTTACTTAACTTGTGTTAGTTACCCCTACAAAACTCATTCTTCGTCCCTCTGCGCACATTTAATATTCATGTTGCGTTTTAGCTTTCGCAACATAAGCGAAGGACGCTCAGAACCTATACAACTTTACCTCACTTTTAGCCAAAAATCAATTATACGCCATGAAAATATGATACGAATGTGTGTATATAAATGTTTGTGGGTGCAGAAGAATGGGTATGGTATGGAGAAGACAGAGCTTATATAACGTGTAATTAAACCGCGTTTCGTCGGCCGACTCGAGGGGAATACGCTCAGGTTCTCTAAGGACACTGGACGCGAATGAATTTGAAATGCTGGCAACGTAATTGCCAAATTACTTGGATTTTTGCTAACAGTAACACTAAACGCATCTGGGAGTGTGGAATTTCAATAAAATATGCAAGGTACACCACCACGCCCATTGTCAGTCAACATTCCTTTTATTTAAGTGTACAACAGTCCCAAGAACAATGGCAGGCCTCAATGGCATCACGCATACGCAGCGTGTGCAATGCCTACCGAATTAAATCTCTGCTACAAATTTAAACGACAACGAAAACTTGGCTACTGTGTGTGTGTTTGTTGTTTAGTGTGTATACGAATTTACTTCCTGGCTTGCTGCTGACCGTGTCGAAGCCACTTCAAATTGATTTGGCCTATGTCCTTGATTGATTCATGCTATTAATGCAGCCGACTGCCTACACACAGTCTATTTACTTTTCCAATGAGAAATTGTGGGGCATTTTATCACGTTGCCTGTGATTGGATCAAATTTGTTTGCCATCCAAGGCGAGTGTAAGAAACATTTTTTGTTCTACGTCGAAAAATATCGACTTTAACTACGCGTAGAGATGAGTGCGTGATCTGATTGATGTGCAAACATCGCCAGAAATATCTTGTAGATTACTTCTATTATTTTCAAGTAATTGTAAGTACTCTACAGCTTTTAACTATAAAGCTTACATTTGATATATTCACCACAATTTATATTTTAAGCTGTGGGCTTCAAGTGGAGTTAGTAGCACTAAATTTCAAGCGAAAACTTTGACCTGTTATAATTATTGTTGTTTTAAATATCTTACCAAAGGTCTTTGACCGTTTCATGAAGCAGCCAAGTTCAAATATAGCTACGCAATGAAATGAGACACTTCCATCCGGTATTTCTGTCATTTCCGTTTACAAATTTCTCTCTGTCACCTTATGCTTCTTTTCCGTGTGACCTTTTTTTTTGTGTGCTGCGTAAAGTTGGAAAAAAGCAGCTAATTTTGTGCTGTCTCAAATTTGGCAGTCATCAGAGCTGTGATAGAAAAAAAGGTTGCATAACTGTGGTTTGGGTTGCCCAGAGTTTCCAGCCTCCAGAAAACTTTTATGCTAATATGAAGCGACAGAGCACCTTGGAAACTTGCAGTGACCTTAAAGGGTAAACAGAGGTATACTAAAGCTGCGTGGAAACCGTCCTTCGACCAGACTTACCAGAGTTGGCTGTGTTAATTACTGCGGCGAGCCGAGCACTCATGAGTCATGAATCATGACTTCCGTCTTGCCACGCAAATGCCACCACTGCCGCCTTCTAATTATGTCAACAAAAAGGAAAGCGAGCTGCCATTAATTAAGTGTGATCGACTAACAGTTACGCTGTCTTATTATACACGTAGTAGATGTGGGAATACACACATTTAGCCAGTTGCTTTTCATGGGTATGCAGGGTATACAAGCAGCTTCGCAACGATTCAACCGCAAACGCATTTACTTCGCTTTCGAGTTTACTGTAAATAGTTTAACCAATCTAACAAGAAACGTTCTTTCGGGGGGGTGAGAAAAGGGACTTGATGTAACGGAACTAAACACAACAGTACCATAATGAAGCCGTATGTCTCCAACACTTTCTCTGCCTTTCAGTGTGTGGGAGTGCTCGCATTTTGGAGCTTCCGCATGTGGCTACTGCGGTAAGCCGACAATTTGAGCAAATGCTTTCAGATAGCTTAGTTTTCGAATTGGCTCTGCAACGAGTACAATTCCAAGCAGTTGTTATTTGCTTAGCCAAATTAGTCTTAACTCATTTGGATTAATCACATAGACGAGAGACCAAATAAGTCAAACAATGTCGGACAAACCTTTTTGATTGTACAATCACAGCAGTTTGGAATAAATCATTAGTAAGCTGACATAAAACAAACACAACGCACATTTAAAATGTTTATTATTTATAATAGTTTTATTCACCTTTTTTGCTTTTACTTGTTTCACTATATTTAAACTTTGGTTTCTGTATATTTTTGTGTTGGTATTTAAATGCAGTATGATAACAATATGTTTGCTTAATGTTAATAAATATATCAAATATTCTGTTTTCACTATTTACCGTGACAAAAGTTGTACATACAAATGAAAATACATACAAAATGTACAGCGTATATATCAAGAGTTTCGGAGAACTGACCCTGAACCAAAATAGATAAATGTAAAGATAAATATAAATATAAAATATGTAAACATGTTGTGTAAACTTGAAATCAAAATGAATACACTTTTTTTTTGATTTGAATTTTGTTATTTTATTTTGGGGGTTTTTTATGACTAGATCTCTAGATATACATACATACATGTATTTGTTTTTTGATTTATTAAATGTTTTATTAGAGCTGCTGTGCAAATCCTTTGAATTGCCTTTTGCTGTTTGTAATAGTGTCAATTTAATTGTTTTTTCCATTTTGTCATGCATTTTAATTCAGATTTTTAATTGCAACAACACTCGCATCCAGTTGTTTATAGTTCTTTGGCATTTCACTATATATATATATATATTTATATACTTATATATTCTTCGCATATGTATACGAGTATTTTGTATGTAGCTCGGTAGTTCTATTAAAATGTTATTTATTTACGGATAGTTTTTATTTGATTTTAGTTTTGATTTTTGAGTATTTTATGACGCAGTTGAGCTGAACTGAAACTTGAAACTAAACTATTTGTAAATGCATTTTGCCTGCAACTGTTTGCTTAAGTAGTCACTACTTAAAGATTATAAAAAAATGGAAATAAAAGCATTATTATTCTATAATATATTTGATTTAGCAACAGTGAATACGTAAATAGTTTACAATAGTAATAAGTACAATATTCATAATTTTTTTTTATAAACTTTATCTCAGTACCATTAAAATCTCATTTTTGATATGACTTAAATAATTTAATGGTATTTTTGCAACTATTTGTCTCTCAATTAGATTATTATGCAACTATTTACACTAATGACTGCCACATACACACATATTAATGCAAAAGATACTAACACTAACACTATAAACTTTATTACTATTATTCTTTTAGTTTAGTTTATTTATACAGGTTTCCATTTCTCTTTTATTTATAGTTAGTATTTTCTGTTACTGTTTTAAACATTGTCTAGGCTAAGCTTTTAATTTTTTGAGCAGATAAGTTTCATTTATTTTATATAAATAATTCAATTAATAGTTAATAAAAAAGAATTCATTGGAAATTGAGTTGCATATTAAATTAACATAGTTGAGCTCACCACACAATAGATTGTCAATTTATTGTTAGTAAAACAATTTGATCATTTTATTATTATATACTTGCACTATTGCCATACTTTATATGTGGTAAATCAAATCAAAACTATTTCAATTAAAATAAATTTAATTAAATTTTGCTGACCTGTCACAATGGTATTATTTCTATTTTTTTGCTAAAATTTTCATAACAATTTAAATTGTTTTCTTTGCGTCAGTTAATTTATTACAATTTTTTTACGCTGCCCTGGGTATTCATTAGTTATCGCTATGAATTTGATGTAATTTAATTATAAACAAATATGTAACATCAAATGCACATAAAATGCATTATGAGACTTGTGAACACTTTAAACTATTTTCTTTTTTCTTTTAATGCCTCGCCCCCTTTTTGAGTTCATGCAGTTTTTTTTTATACTTTTATATTTGTTTATTAAAAATATTAATCAGTCATTTGAATGCAATGAATTGCACTGAACACACACACACACACATACAGTCTCTCATACATACATGCATGTGTACACACACTATAAATAGTATTTAAGTTTCTCACCCGGTCGTCATGCCCACACCCTCACCCTCACCGAGTTGACTGTTAACAACAATAATAATGCAATAATTTATGTCCTTCATTTGCATTGCGTTGCTGACAGGACTAAAACTCTGCCAACCGTTAGCCGAGTGCAATTATTTGAATGTGGCCGCATAAATAACACACAAATAGCATACTTTTGTGCGCTCGCTGATGCCAACGCGAACTCTGAGTTAAAAATTTATTAAAAAATGCTCTTTGTGCTTATTGAAAAAAATAAATAATAATATTAATAATCATATAATTGCATAAGCGACTGGTATTCAATTACATGCTCACAGCAGCAGCCATATAATCCCATCTGATTCACCTCGCAACGAAATTCAATTTAAACACTTTAATTGCATTTCTCGATTGATTTAAAAAATTGGAATGCATTTTGCATAACTCAGAACACTATTTCCACTCAAATTATTGGCTTTTCATTGGCACTTACTAGATAGTTGAGTTCTTATAGACCTACACTTACTTGTCGTAGGGATGTGGGGGTGGATGCGTATGCGGATGTTTTTTAATGTCTGGAGAATGTCGCATTAGCGTCGCATTCTGTCCATTGGCAGGTGATGAGAGTGTCAGACTGCCCTCGTGGCTGCCATTGATGATGCTGCCACCGGATGCCATCATTTTTTCCGTTTCCTGCCGACTGTTGGCCATTATTCGGCGTATGGTTGGCGCGCAGGGTGTGCGTCAAAGACGCGACTCCTGCACGTGCTCATGTCAAACCTGACCGTGGGCATTCATGTGTAGAGCCTCATTGGCATCAGAAGGAGCGGGCGGATAATACTGCAGAGATGTGCAATTGAGATACTGTTTGGCGGTTAGACTTAATGCTCATAATTTGCATAATTAACATTAAAATGTAGCGCTTATAAAAGAACTCAACCCCCCAAAAACAAACAAAAACCAACCCCAAACACACTGAATACTTACGCCCACACGCCCATTGTCGTAATCGCGACTCGCTTGAATGGTCAATTTGGCCTTGGCATGCATGCTGTCGGTCATGGCGTTTCTTTGATGTGTGGATGCCACAACGCCCGGACCAATGTTCGAGGGTCCAAGCAGCATGGAACCATTGCTCTTACTCGCACTGCCCGCACCGCCAAGCGATGACGTTGAACTGTTTGCCTTGCTGCGGAAGCAGAACTCAATGATTGCCACGAAAACGGAGACCATTAAACCGCCGATCAGTATATAGAATATGCCAGCGACATTACTCAGTGTCAGTTCATTGTGTGAAACCTCCTGATTGTCCTTATTAAGACTACATTCGGCTTTATCGTACCACCATTTGTTGCGCAAATTGATCAACTCGCCGTTCTCCTTCAGCGACAGCACAGCCAAATTAATGGGATCTCTGCAAATAGAAAGCATTGCATGCATAAATATAATACAGCCAGTGACTTGACTTTTGAATAAAGCCAATGAAATTGATGGCTTTGCGGGCCCAACCCCTACCGCAACCCATACTCACTTGAGTGCCGAGCCGAGGGGCGTGGCAATGCCAAATCCTTTTGTGTCCATATTGGGACCCACTTTCATTGTGTCACAGGGTTTCCTCGCATTCACGTATTCATTTTTTGGCGACTCCACGAGCAGCGCATACTTGCCCTTGGATGTTCGCACACGTCTGATGCCCTCATCGTAGGTGCTCACAAAGACGTGCTTGTGCGAATTCATATACTCCCACATTTTGTTGTGCAGTCCAATTGGCGAACGCTGTGGGTCAAAGTTCAACAAAGACAGTAGCAATTACAATAATAAGCGAATTATTAGTCAATTTGCAATTAGAGTTAATGAAACTCACTCTAAAGAAATCCCAAGTGGAACCGTGCAACAGTGTGCCATATTGTACCTCCGTTTGCATGGCCAAATCCTCCGCCGAATTGATGGGGGTGACCATGCGTTCCACGGTCAAAAAGGCAGCCAAGTTAGCGGTATACGATGAGATCAGTATGAGCGTAAAGAAGAACCAGGAGGCAGCTGCAATGCGGCCGGAAATTGATCGTGGCGACAGATCGCAGCCCTGTTGCATGAAGGCCGACAAGGAATACCAGAACGAGTTCAAGATGCTGAATTCATTCACTGCCGCCGTGTTCGCTGCTGCTCCGGATGCCAGGCTGCCGGCGGAGAGTGATGCCTGCAGGGCTGCTGCACAGGCGGCGGTTTGGGGGCCAGGCGTCGGTGGTCCAGGCGGTGGGGGCACGGTGGCGCCACCAATAATGCCGGGTGGCTGCTGATTGGCAAGCTGTTCGTGATGTGCATGTGGATCTATAAGGCAGCCAAATGGCAAATGGCAGTTGGGAAAAAACTGGTGTGAGTTTTGGCCACAAAACGTAACCGCAGACAGCAATTGAAAGAGCAAACTATACGTTATGCTGGACACAAGTCAGTGACTGTCTGTGTCTGTGTCTCTACACCCTGTCTGTGTTCTTGTCTGTCCGACTGTTACAGGCACAGCTACTGCTCTTGGCTGTTCAACTGTCAATCATTTCGTTTGGCTTGACTTTTTGCGCCTGCTCTAATTGATATGCAATCAAGCGCATGGCAAAAGGAAAAGCCAAAGGAAAAGCCAAAGTCAAAAACCAAACCAAACCCAACCAAACTCATGCCCAAAGCAGCTCCAATTGCAAAAGCATTCACTACATGTGGTTCTGCTTTTACTGCTACTACTTTTTCCACCTCTTCCTCTTTATTCATCAGCTACTACTACTTTTACTGGTGCTGCCACATGCATTCGCATGTCAGATTTTTATTTTGCACTCAGTTCCCCTTTTTCAACCCCACTACACTTTTTGTAGCATTTTACAGTGGCTGCTAACACGTTGCCTGCATACAAAATGTTGTTTACTTTCCGCTAAAATTACATTAAGGATGTTTTGCAGGATGCCAATAGATTGTTATGAGAGGCAATTGTCTGTTTGTGCTCATATGTGACCTCCGTTTTTGGATTTTGATTGCCAACAAGCAACGGAACCAGACAACACCCAGCAGACAACAGCCAACAGACAACAGCCAACAGGCACCTACAAAATTGAATCAGATAATTCAATTATATGCCATCGCATGCAAAACAAGTCCAATGTTATGCCACAGATGCCACTGTAATATTTGTGCCCCCTCATCCCCCTGCTCTCCTGAGGACTCTTTAGCAGCTGCTGCTTTCCCAGGCAGCTCATAAAATATCAATATCGCCCATAAAAACGACACACGCTCGGTGTATGTACATTACTGCCTTGCACTTACCCAAGAATTTAAGTCTATTACATAAAATGCACATTAAAAAGAAATTTCTACACAGCAAGAAAACAGGGACTAAAATTCCTTATATAAGCTAGGCTTCCGTTGAATCCAATTAAGAAAATATTCCTTGAATTCAAGCAGAAATAATTAAGCTTTAATTATTTTTAAAGTATTTATTGTATAAGTATTTAAAAACTCCCTAATTTTATATACTTTTCCCATGTAGAGCAAGGCAAGTGAATTGAAATAATAAAGCGGAAACTAGAGCTTAATTACTTAATTAGTTCAAGTAACAATCATAGAAAATTAACTGTATGTCACGCTGTCATCGCTAATTTAGACACTTATTTGGCAGGTGGCTCAATAGGCAATGGCAAATCCAGCTGTTTAAAGCTTTTAGCTAATTTCCATTTCAGGCTCACTAATATCTCAACTTTCAAAGCACTGCTCTCCCTCCCTACCAGTGTGTCGATGTGTGTAGTATTTGCTTGTATTTGTGTACTTACCTGGCAGCTGTGATTGTTGTAACGGCTGCTGAACGAGACGCCATTCATGCGGGGAGAAGCGAGAGACAAAGAAGAGCACGATGCTGACACCAATGTAGCTGAAGATGACGCTCACCTGTTGGCGGAATGAGAACATGAAAAGCTTGTGAGATACAACATGATAGCTGCCAGGCTGTAACAGCACCAACAGCAGCTGTAATAGCACACACACACTGTCTCTCTCTATATGTATATTTCTGGCTCAAAACATTTTTCATTAAATTTTCTTTACTAATTGAAGCGGAAGCAGCAATGGCTTCCTAGAAATGGCGCAACATTAGCTTAATGGGTCGACGACAACGACGACGAAAGAAACAATGGCAGACAGCAGCCAGAAGCAAGGAGCAAGCCATCAGGACACATCGACAGTCTGTCTCTGTTGGGCTGCTCCCAGGACTGTTCACTGCCAACTGTTGCCGTTGGTTCCTTTTGGTGTCGCTGGCGTTATCAATGCTTCAATGGTTGCCACAGGGCGCTGTCATTTTTGTGTGTATGCGTGTGTGTGTTGAGGGGAGTGTGTGGCTAAAGGTGTCGCACACACACTCACACACGTGCTCAATGGGCCTCGGTGTCTGCTTTTATTGGGCGTGGCTGTCAACGCTTCATCGTGGTCGTGTGTGCAGCGAAAAATGCTTCATTTAATTTATGATAAATTTTCTGTGAAAGTCTTTTATATTAGCTTGCTAACTTCGGAGGTCCTTTTAGGCACCTTTTGCTCTGACTCCTCACACACACACACACACGCACACTTACTCACACACTTCTTGACTTGACTTAACTAATTTGCATTTGTAATTTTTTAGCTCATGTCAAAATAAGCATAAGGCTTTTACATCGCTGTTCACTGACTTTTATTAGCATTTAATTTTGCGTTTGTCGCGCTGTCAACACTTTAAATACCCTCTGTATACTAAGATGCCAGCGTAGTGTGTATTAAAATACAGAATAAGTTAATGAAAAGCTAAGAAAAGAAAGTTCAAGAGCTCTATACTCAAATTTCTTAACAGTGCAAGCTTTAACACACCATACAGTACTTTTTACAGGGTATATTATGCTTACTTTGTAACTAATTAAATTGAGCATAGCTTTTAATCTCTGTTATCAGCAAATTTGTAAAGAGAATTGTGGATTTAGCAAAAAAAAGTATCTAAAACGAAGTAAAAGGATTTTCTGGGCTTGAAAAATTCCTGTTAACTTTTTTGTTTTTAATAAATTAGGTAAAAATGATCTGTCCGGTGAGACAGATACCAGAAAGTCGGCATGCTTCCCAATTGTGATTAGATTAAAGAGCCAAGAGCCACTTGGACTTGACTGGAAGATGATGTCACAACATCAGCATCAACAAAATCTACAGCAACATCGACATGGCCAATATCAACTAAATGCTCATATAATTTTTATGGCTGGCCATTATTTAAACAAGCGTCAAACGGCCAACTTTGGACTAGAGCCAAATTTAAAACTTGACGGCTACGTAATTTTTGCTTGCAGCGCTTGTCATTGTATTTGTTGTTGTTGTTGTTGTTGCTGTTGCTTTTGTTGTTTATAATGTAAAAAAAAGGCAAACAGTAGCAAAAGCAGAGCGAAAACTTTGTCGTTTACTCTATTAAACTTTGGGAGCTTACGAGGTACCACGTTGAAGCCGAAACCAGAAGAAATAAATATACAAAAGTCCAAGTTTGCGGCAAACTTTCGCAAGGGAGCACGAAAAAAAAAAATGAACCAACATAAATGAAAATGAAAAAAGAAGAAAGAACGAAAAAAAAGCATAGAGAAAAGCAGGAAGCACGAGCGTAAAAATTACCAGGCAATGGGCGCCAACAAAAATGAAAAACTTTACTCATTTGTATGCAGCGCAAAATTTTGCATTATTTTGACTCGTTACGAAAGCACAAAAAGAAGCAAAAACACACAAAATAAACACAAACACGATTCGTGTCTAGACACGATAGAGTTACTGACTGAATTTGTCTAAAATGAGTTTGTTGTGCTTAGATTAATCGAGACAAAGCGCCAAATGCCGACAAAATAGATCGATCAACAAATGTTAATTAGCAGTTGATTAACTTCATGTCAACCTGAAGCATTCACTTTACAAGTATTGATTAATCCAGCTGTATACTGCTCAGACAAGCCGTCGTGCTGTGCTACTTTTGATATAAGGCACTGCACACCAAAGAGGTATAAATTTGACACACAAATGTATGTACTACTCTGTGTGTATATAGCTGCATGAAGTGAGGCGAAAACATTGCATGTACTGAGCTGTAACAGGAGCAGGAGCAGCAACAGCAGCAGAAGGAGCTGCATTAAAGCAGGGCAAGGACTTCGTTTGCTATCTCGAAGGCAATATGACAGCTTACAGCTGGAATGTGGCATCAAGTCAAAGTTGCCTCTTAGCCACTGGCTGGAACGTTGCAAAGTTTCTACGCTTTGTGCAGTCGAATCGGTGGAGGGACAAAGTCTGAGGAATGCAAGGACAGTTGCTGTATATATATGTATATAGAGATACGCACCCAAATTTCCTGTGATAAAGGATTCATGAAGCTGAACACGCCGGGCGTCTGCTTCACTGGCTTCTTAATCATAATGGATATGCCCAGCGACATGAACGGTTTGCTAAAGTCGATGACACGTTCACGTTCGGCGGTAATCGTCATGGGGGCAATCGCAATATCCGCTTCCTGCAATACCAAATGAGAACGGGACAGATAGAGTGTGCGAGTGAGTGTGAGTCAGGTTGACTGTGCCAAAATTTCTTACCTTTCTCACCAACTCGCCCACCATGCCATCCCAGCCTCCATGCTGCGCAGGATTCTCAGAGCCATAATTGCCATCCTTCACCAGACGCAATTCATCTGTGTGAGTGAGTAGAAAATCTCTCAGTGTAATTATACACTCGGCCAAGTGCACACTTACAATCAAGTCCCAGTCGCTTGGCTAGCAAATCAGCCAGATCCTTGCAGTAGCCCTCGAAGCGATCATTGCCTCGCAGTTGTTGACCAAAGGCAGGCTGCTTAATCATTATATAGGGTTCCTCCAGTACAGTGGTCACAATGTAAGTGCGATTCTTTTCAAACTCTATATGTGGTCGCAGTCGCACAAATTTGGCATTCAAAGGCTGCAGTCCAGTGACGTCATTCCATTCGGCTACTTTAACCTGCAGGGCAGAAAGAAGCAGCAAAAGAATAACTTAAGTTAGTGTTGTAAAACATCAACAGATGTCGTTCATTCAACAGCTGATACGCGATAAATAGTAAGCACTTTTATCGATAAATCTACATCGTTTTAGTTAGTATTTTGCTAACTGAATATCTGTAATTTAATTAAAGGCAACGAAGTCTGTAGACCACTAAAACTAGTAACCATTGAAGTCTATTTTTAAGTGCTATGTATAAAAAACAGCTATAATTAAAATGAAATTAGTCATATCGATTTTAATGCTGATATCTCTTTGATGGCTGCCACTGGGCCAAACAGCTAACAGTTTTTTACGCCCTCCCCACGCCCACTAGTATAGTATTACTTACCATGGCGCTGTTAACGGTCATCTCGACAACGTGCAACGTGTAATTGACTCGTCTGCCATCATCGTTGAATTTGATATCCCCGGTGAGTCCCTCGATTTCCACCTGCAACGATGGGGCGGAACAAGGTGGAAAAATGTGTGGCGTTTTAATTGCTTTGTCAGCAGCCGTTACTCATAATGATCAGCACATTAATGTCTAAAAACCCACCTTTCTCAAATAACGTGATATTTTATCGCCATGCTCCCAGGCATTCACCCAACCCTTGGCCGTATTACAGTCCAGTGCACGCGGTGCGATATTAAACCCGCCACTGGAACCGGACCCGGAACCAGAGTTCGAGTTAGACCCCGAGCCAGAATCGTTGTGGTTGCTGCTGCTGCTGCTGTTGTTGGAGCCATCACCAGATGTTGAGGCAGCTGCCATCAAAGTCTGACTACGTCGCTGTACATTGTTCCTGAATTGATCCGGCTTCTTGCGTAGAATTTTGTTGAATGCCTCCACCAGCACAAAGACTGCATCGTACATGAGAGCTGCCTGGGCCTAGAGATTTCAAATACATGTTTAGCTCAGATTGTGGCGACTGGCATTTAATGAGTGTATTACACGCTGTTTTTCACAATTATTCCCCCTCATTGGCGCTTTAATGTGTGCTATTCTAGCATGTATTAAATCAGCTATAATGTGCATTGAAATTGTGCTAAAATCTGATTAGTACATGGAGCGAGTTAAAAGACAGGAGTAAGCGTGAATTTCCTGTCACAGCAAAGGACAAAGGCAGAGCGTGGCTCACAGACAAGTCAAATAAACAAAACAGGCATTGTCAAAGAGAGCAGCTAAGGATGTGTAGGGGTTAGGGGGGGCTGGTGTGTAGGTTGCATGGCATTGAAGTCCTGAAGCAATATTCAACTAACATTTAAGCGCCACAAAGTGAAATCTTTGTCAACAAGGATAATGCCAAGGAAATACAAATATAAACAGCACGCAAACTAAACCAACTTGCTGCTGTCGAGTAGTTTCTTTATGTGTGTCAGTCTCTGTGTGAGTGTGTGAGTGTGTGGCAAGCGTGACAAGGACAACGGCAACATCAGCAGTGGCAAGGACACATATGCCTTTGACTGAAAGTTGGTGCTGCTGAACTATGTAAAAAGTGAAATCTGTCGCCCGTTGTGCTGTTTGTGCTGCTATTTGACTACACACAACAAATAAACACACACACTTGCATACACACACACTCTCAGACACAACTATGCTAGAGTCGTCAGTGCAAACATTAAATGTCAGCAAATATTTAACAGCAGTGACAATACACAGCACAAAATAAATCTCAAATGTATAAAGCCTAAAATACTTGATTAGACCCCGTACTCTTTAAAAAAGAGTAAAGGGGGTCTATTAAGTTTGTCAGAAGCGAGATGTGCGTAACAGGCAGAAGGAGGCGTGGCCGACCCCATAAAGTATATATATTCTTGATCAGCATTAACAGCCGAGTCGATATAGCAATGTCCGTCTGTCCGTCTGTCCGTCTGTCCGTCTGTCCGTCTGTCCGTCCGTCCGTATGAACACCTGGATCTTTTAAACTACAAGAGCTAGAGACACCAAATTTGGAATGTAAGTCCGTTATTTTCGCGAGCAGATCAAGTTTATTTCAAATTGTTGCCACGCCCCTTACCGCCCCCGCAATGAGCAAAAAACCAGAAACACCTCGAAAAAATTTGTGTTTTAGGCGAATATCTCAGTAACTGTAGCACTTAGGAGCACAAATTTTGGTGTACAGGTTCTTAGAGACAGCCTTAGTATAATGTCATTCAAAATTTTGAGCTGCCACGCCCCCTTTTCTCATAGGAACTAAAAGACTCTCCAGCTTCAATGCCTTGTTTCAGGCATTAAATCAAATAGTACAGTGTTGTAATTTAACATACGCTTAGAGACTTACTATTTCTAACTTTCCTGAAAGTGGCATCAAAATCCTATGTCAAACAACAGAGAAATTACGGTTCAAAGTTGAAGTTATTTTAAAGCAAAATCGCTGCATGCGCGCAACACATACAAACAAACACAGAAACATACAAACATATGTTCGAACGTTTTCTCTACCTGCTGGCGGCAGCGCTGCCCGGAGCCGCTGGCCGCGCCGACCAATGCTATACATACACACATATGTATGTGTGCACATACTTATATGGAAATAATCGGAAGAATGATAGAAGAGGGGTGTGGTGCAACTGATAGAGTTGCGGCGCAATATGGAACCTTCGTATAGATCGCGGGTTCGAATGCTGACAATGACGATTGTTAATTTATTTACTTTTTAATTTTAATTCAAAATGTAAATATTTCATTTTAATTTTTTTAATTTTTAATTTCATTTTAAAATTTTAATTTTAAGAAAATGGGCACTACTATGGGAGTACGGGGTCTTTTACAGTCGGCTCGATCGACTGTAGCCTTTCTTACTTGTTTTAGTTAGAAGTTTTAGCCTTAAAACTTTATAAAATACTTTTAAAATATATTTCAATATACGTGTTTATGACAAAATTCTGTTTCTTTTCTTTCTGTGTAGTAGATATCTTACCGAAATCGATTCCCGGCCAGCACCAACACTCATCTGTGGATCCAATCGTTTCCAGCTATCATAGAACTCACGCACCAAACGCCTGTTCGTATCGACAATGCGAAATCCGGTGATGTTAATGGCACCAAATTCGATTATCTCGCTTTCCCAGCGATCGTCCATGACCTGTGTGGAAAATATGCGAAAATGTGGCTAAAGGTTTCCCCCTCGGGCTCCCTTCGTTAACGACAGCAACTTACCAGTCCACTTAGCAGGTAGTGATAGGTGCGACGTCCTAAGCGCAAATCGCGCACATGTTGTATCAGTATTTGCTTGGCCATTTCCGTGGGACAGTCCAGGACGATGTGCTTCTTGGTGAAGCGTCCAATTTGCTCCAATGTGTGCAGGAATTCGATGGCCATGCTGACATTCGAGATGCGCTTAACCAGCTCCACTTGAAAGGACTCGTTGCCAGGCTTCAGGCCCTGGTAGATTTGTTGCAAGCGCAAAAGTCCTGCGTGGGGAAGATGGAGAATGAGCGTGTTAATTAACTAGGATAAAATACACACACACACACCCATAGACGCAGACAAAACACGTTCAGCTGCGGGCCACTCACACACACAAATTATAACTATCCTTTTGCCCTTTAACCCCTGTTTAGCATAAACTCATTAAGCTCCACAAAATATTGAAATGAGCAAAGCGAAAAAGGGACGCACAAAAGTGTGAGAATTATGCAATCAAGACACCCGATTAGAAAGCTCAAGTATGTGCTGATTACTCTGTTGAAATATGTAATCAATTTAAATAAAGGACTGGCACACAAGTAGCTGTTAAAATACATTATATAAAACATACATAACACACACATTTTAGCTAATGAAGCGGGTGGAATATTTACAAATTCCCAGCTAGAAATCAATTATATAAAACTTGTTTATATGCACTGTTTGGAATTGTTTTTACAGCCCTAAATATCTGCACATAACTTAAAATTAGTTGAACTTTTAACTGGTCATTTGTGCAGCTTTCGTTTGTGGGAGACGAGCTAAAGGCTCACAGATGCACAAACAAGGCTCACATATACACTCACACAGTTGAACGCTACTCGGCTTAGCAAAGCTAAACCAATAGAATCAGCTTCAATTAGAAATTTGCCGAAAACGGATGCACACGGAAGATACACAAATACAAACGTGCACAGATGGATGTGTGTCGTATTTCACAGATACAGATACAGAGAAATGCCACCTAAAGTCGCAGGAGAGAGAGTACCCAGCTACCCCCAGCCCCTGAGCAGCAGAGATTTCATTGCAAGCGCAATTTGCATTTGGGCTTATTGAGTTATGGCTGCAACTAACTGTCTCTCTACATGTTGCACTCATTCGCACTTAAACGGATACGCAGCGACAGAATGCGAGTGGTAGAGAGAAGTGTGTAAAGGGGAAGGAAGGAAGGATGAAGGTTGGTCGACTTGTGGGTCAAAACTCGACGATTGAATGCGCTGGGGAGGCTCGTATTGGATAGTGATATACTACATTGATGGACACATGATTTGTATGACACACACAAACACACTCACACACACACAGCAACAACAACAATTGCTAAAAATAAGAGCTATAGATTCACGTCTCTTTCCTTTTTAGAATCGTGTTGCATGCAACAACTCGAATTTCTGCTTCAATTTATGCTTGCGGATAAAATAGGATTTGCTTTGGCTTTGGCCCCAGTGGAAAGCTGCGAGTGTCAGGAGTTCTGATTTAGACATTGTTATAGCCGTAACCCCCCAGACCCCATTGTACCGCCTCCTTTGACGCCCCTGTCTCATCACACTACTCTTCTACTCACGGCTAAAGCGCACTCTATACATATCCAATTTGTTGTTGTTTTGATTTGCACTACTCTCCATGCCCCTCTATCTCTTTCTCTGTCTTTTTTTTTTGCCAATACGGGGGTTAAGTATTTTTTATACCCTGTAGCTATTAGAATTTCAAAAGTGTTGACTGGTGTTGGCACGGGCTTAGTTACAGGCAACTCTGTAAAGATTTAAGTGCAGTACTGTAGTTTCAAGCATATTACCTCACATTTGTTGGCTGTCTCAAGCGTTTACTTCTAAGCTAACTACTGGGTATCTTCTTGTTGTGCTTTTAGTACTTGTTACTAGCATTTTTTCGCCGTCTTTGTGTAGCTAAACCATTTTTTGCGCTGTACTAGTGCAATAAATTTTGTGCTTTGCCTTTTATACAATTTCATTTGCTCATCCCTATAACCCTCGGCTCGCTCCCTCTAACCTCTAACCAGCACCCGTAGCACTGCTACCCACACTCCAGCCCTTGCTCTAACTCAATCCCTGTGACCCGCCCAATTCCCCCTGCCCTACTCCAGCCCCTTTCCATTACCATTCCGATTCCAATGCCGATGCCGATTCCCATACCCAATATCTCTATAGTCCTCACGCTTCGCTTGCCTTTGGATTTGAGTTTTGTGTTTTTCGATTTGAGATTTGCCGTTTGGATTTTCTCCAACGTGCGTGTGTGTGTGTGAATATCGAAAGTGTAATTGAGTAGCGTACTGTGTTGTGGCTTGGGCTTTTGTTTTATTTCATTTTTGATATGAAAACATTTGTGACTGCCCTTCCACCCTGCCATACGGCCATAATATGTCCCCAAGTCGATGACTCGAAATTGGCTTCTGTCTTTTTGATTTCTCCTGTTTTACTCTCGTATTTCTGTATCGTTTTGTGCCCTGCTTTCTTCTACTACTCTTCCCCTTTGCTCTTTCTGTTTCTGCTTTTGACTTTGTGTTTTGTGCGTATTTCCGTTTTGTATTTATTGTATTATTTTTGGTTTGTCGACTGTCGCATTTTGTGTTTCCTTCATTTTTGTTTATGTTACGAATTTAATTTACAATTATATTTATTTTTTATGGTCGTCTGGATAAACTCAATTATTTTGTGAAGCACAATTCAATGAAATGGAATTTTTCAAGCATAGGCATAAAAAAAAGTAGAAGCCGAGTAGTATCGTGTGTGGTGGGATCTGTGTGTGCTCCACTGTATACTGACTTGCTATGCAAATTGCGTATACAGTAGACAAAACAGCTGGCAGCCTGTTTATGCGTAGCTGTGACTAAACTACTTTATTTTCACTCACTCACACACATGCCAGAAGTAAACAAGACAATTTGTTATGTTAAACAAAAGTTAGTTTTGCGGAAATGAAGTTTTCCTGCCATCGGTAGTGACACTCGCTTCGCACGCACACCAAGTGGGAAGCAACTTAAGATGAAGCAGCAGACACTGCGTATACGTAATATGAGGCACGTAAGACATCAGTCGAGGCTAACAAGACATTTGCTTACATATTTTATGGCTATACAAATGAGAAAGGTATTGTAATTATTAGCAACACAATCGCCTGACTGAGATTACGTTACCAGGATACAAATCCAAAATGCGTAGACAAAGCAAATATACAGAAATATATATCAGCTTAATTACACGACTGAATGGTCATTACTTGTGCCATCATTATTATCTTTTCTGCCACTGCTAATTGAACACATTTCGTTGCGAATAAATATTAAAGTATCATTGGCTAAGTAGCTCAGCCCACAAATGTTGCTCTAGATCAGAGATAAGTTTCAGTTTAAAGTGTAAAATTTGCTGTGCTGCAATTAAGCGGTTTATTATGGCTTTTCACTTGTTGTGTTATCAGAAACTTTGCCGTTTTAATTACTTATACACAATAGCTTGGCTCGTCCTTCAAGTGGATTTCCTAGGCGCATATGTTTTCAATGGCTCTGCCAACAGGCGTCGCTTTCAAAGTATCCAATAACACGAAAGCGACAACGAAAGCGAAAGCGCAGTAAAATCCCATAATGGCTATATTAATGGAGCACATGAAGACAAGTTGAAGCAGTCAAAGTCTTGACACAATTTCATGTGAGAGAGCAGCTTCTTGCACAAATATGACGCAGTTTATTTAAATTTCTGATGTTATTTTATTCAAAATGGCATGGAGTCAAGAAGCTGATGCAACTGCATGAATAGAAACGACAGGAACAACAGGAACGACATGAACAATCAACATTCAACATTTGCTTATTATTCATGATTGTACCCAACAATCAGATTTCTTTTCAATTTTTATGTACACATGCCCAGTTGGCTCGGAAGAACTGCTAGACTACAGAGTACCCTGTGTACTATATCACTCTCTATTTAACTTTATATTTCCTTACAGAGTATTGTTTAGATTTATTTGTTTTGGTTGCCACTCGAGTCTTTTCCATGACAATCAATAACAATCAATCTATAAATAAAAGCATTGGCATAAATCTGTTTCTTCTGCTACTTTTACTTGTCATTTCTCTGGCTGCCCTCAATGGCAATTTCACATTGATTAGCTGCAGAGCATTCGGGCTTAGTACCTGTTGTTTTTGGGGTGGCGTTTAATAAAAAATTTATCAAGTCCCAGGCCAAAAATTTTCATCATTCTGTCTGCTATGACAATGAAGGAAAACTCTTGACGGCAGTCAGCAGACAGTGGACAGTGGTACAGTAAACACTCGTGTGTGTCTCTGCTGCCCAATGGAACAGGCAATTTTGCAAATGTCCTAACCAGTAGGACGACAAATGCAAATGGTTGTATTCCCTTTCTCGAGCGCCTTGCTCCTGCTTGTGTCCTGCGTAGTAAATTTCATGTCACAGCAAGTCGAATGTGCTTTTAAAAGTGGCAAAGGGCACTGCGGGGGTCACGGGGGCAGAGTTGGCAGCAACAACAATGCCACAACGCCTACAATGCTGCCTCAATGTGCTTGCCTCACTTTTCTCGATTCTTTTTGTGCTTTGCTCTTGCTGCCACACGGAAAACATGGGATTGCTTCGTGTGTGTGTGTGTGTTATGGATGGCTGAATGTGTGTGTGTTAGTGAGCTTATGTGTGTGCTAAAAAATAAGTGAGACATTTACTTTCATTGCAGACTGCTGATTGTCTGCTCTTAATATGAAATCACAATCCACAAATATAACATGCAAATGTCGCTACTTTAGCAGCACAGCTCCTTTGTGATTTCTACTGTTGCTGCTTCATCAACTACTGATCAAATATTTAATGCCACATTTTGAAATTAAACGTTTCATTTGGCTGCGAAATGAGTTCAGGGCCACAGAACTCAAATGAAACCAATTTTCACAGCAAATTAATCGAACGAAAAGTCATAAACCATTTGTCATATCCACACAGCTATAGAGCTAATCTGGCTGTGTTAAAAGAAAACTAACCGAGACGTCTGCTGGGAACAAACAGAGATTATTTTAGCCGTGAGACTCCCAGACAGCTTACTCATACCTGTTGTGGAGTGGAGAGGGCGTGTTTCACCACCATAAACAGCAGTTAATTTGGCTCTAAGCTCTCCAACAGACTGTAATAAGCTGCAGCATTTTCATTAATTTATTTAAATGACAACAAAAAAAAAAGTGCAGACAATGAGACTAACTGTTAAAGGATGTGAAAAGTCGTGCGTGTTAAATTGTCTAGCAAATATTAAGTATACGCAAGCATACACAGACATACTATATAGTATATACATCTAAGTTATATTGTTGCTGTTGCTGCAGGCAGACATTTTATGGCGGTTCATCGGCTTCAATACAAAAGCCATAATCTTCTAGCTAAAATTAAAATGGGTGTACGCCAATTTCCCGTCCGAGTCGTAAATACAAGCGACAATAAACTTATAAGCCGGCAGGCATATCCGCATGAATTAGGGCCAAAAAAATACAAGAAAAATCTGGGAAAAAAAGGAAAAATACACAAAATATTTTTTGGTGGGAGTGAGTGGTGGGAGTGAGCAACTATAGAGTGGCTATTAGTGTTTCTTGTTGTTGTTGTTGTTGTTGTTGCTATTGTGATTGCTTTAGCGCTGCTTGTACAACATGGTACTCCAATACCGATGCCAATGGCCATAAATAGTTCTTTTTTTGTTCGATTTTTGGTTGTTGTTTTGCTTTGTTTTGTGCTTGTTCTTGAAGGCGTTGAAAGTATGTTGTTTCTGCTATTTTCCCTTAGTAATAAACTCGTTTGCGTGGCCCAAATAAACACAAGAAGCCATTTGGTATAAACAGTTGCCAGCCACATGCGCTGCTTCTGGCCAAAATAAAAGCCGTTAACTTGGCGTTGGCGTTGGCGTTACGTGCCAAGCAACCGATGAGGATTCCAATAACCTTCCCATACCACTCCCCGTCTCCCCCAAACCCCCACGCTATCTCCCTTGACGCGCCGGCTGTGTAAACATGGCCATAAAATGCCCAGCTACAATAATTGTAGAAAAATGAAAGACGAGACTGCGTCGAGTCGTTGGGCTCACAACACAAACACACACCCAAAGAATTCTATTTTGACTTTTTCTTTTCAGTTCTTTTCGAATAACAAAGATATTGTGTACGTGAGAGCGAAGACTGAGTTATCTTAAGTCCTTCATGGAGTTTAAAATCAGTGCGCGCTTTGAGCATTTCATTTAGTCGATGGAAATATGTTTATAACTTGTGCGCAATAAATATTTAAATTTATTTAACATTGCCTATGAGCGTAGTGTCTGTTATCAAGCTGAGAAAATGAGCATTAAACTAGCCGTTAAAGCCAAACAAATTATTTGGCCCCTAATCGCATTAGAAAATTCTTAGCTCGAGTGCAAATAATTGTGAATTAATAAATAAACTAAAGCTCAATTAAGTTGCTTATACAAAAGCAGAGTCGAAATCATTTAAATTTAGTACTAATACGCTCTTAAGATGATTATGAGTTCAATTCGATTTACAGATCACAAATATTTCAATGAATATTTGACGTTAATCGTAAGGCAAATAAACCGCCTTAAAGCAAGAAATTCAAGGCTTAAAGCACACAAATCCACACACACACACACACACACACACACACACACACACGTAGAAAGGGCCTCATAAACGCCAAGTTAACACAGACAGCAAAAAGGGGGTGTGGCTGGCTGGCGGGTAACGGTAAATTGATTGAGTGCTGTTCGCGACCATAAAAAGATTTTCACGTGGCATTCATTAATAATAATAATGCAGACGGCGGCTAGTTGTCCGCCCATTTGCCGCTTCTCCTCTTTCTCTCTCTCTTTGCTCCTCTCTTTTACGGTCCGTCTGTCAGTCAGTCTGTCTTTCTGTCATTGCCTTCATTGAGGCAAGCAGACAAGCAGCCATCTATCCATACTGTGTCTCTGTCTGCGATTGTTGTGGCCGCCACATAAGCCAATTGTTTGTCAGCGTCCTTTCATGTATACCTCCCTCTCTTTCTTTCCTTCACCCTCCTTCGCCTCTTGGCGCTCTTGGCGTCACAGACGGCTGTGTCATTACTTTTTATTTATAAATCGACTAAATGGAAAATGCTTGCGAAACTTATAACAAGGCAAATTTACACAGTCAGAGAAAACAGAGTCATCTCTCTTAGTCTCTTAGTCAAGTGAGCGACAGCAAGGGGTAGTTGGGTAGGGGATAGGTGGGTAGGCGGGTTTGGGGGGCAGTCAATGAACGGTTATTGACTCACTTGGGAACGCCGGAACTCGTCGTCGCTCAATCTTACACTATATTAAGTATGTATGCATGGATTCATCGTACTCACCATCGTGGGAATCGTAGAGATAAATTATTTTGCGCCATCCATAAAATTGTATTGTATCAATGATGGCCTGATGATAATCCGGTCGCATGCTGAGGGCAAAGTCGAGAAAGCCAGACGATGGCGTAAGCACCTAAAACGCGAAAATTATGGAAAACAGCAAACCATATAGTTGCAGGAGACACAAATGACAGAGAGACGAGAAAGAGAGAGATAGAGAGAGAAAGTTAGTAAACATGAATCATTATTGAGTAGTGACTGTTATTATTGTTCTTGTTGCTGTTGGCCATTGTTTTTGGCCCGTTTTGGGCATTTGCCTGCTTGATTTATATGGCTCCGCCCAAACGAGGCCAAAAGTGTGTTATAAATTTTTAAAGAGCACGCACAGGAATAGGACAGCACAGCACAGCAAACAGAACAGAATGCAGGACATCAGCGTTGTTGGCCTTGCTTGTATTTATAATGATTTCAACCTGGGTTGTGCCTCATAAATTTTAGAAAACTTTTTGCTAGCATTTTCAAGGTTAGCAATTTATATGAAAGTCAACTTTGCGTATGATTAATATTTCATATTAAAATAGACAACGGCTACAGAGATAGCACTCTCTGTCTCTCTCTGTCTCTCTTTCTCACTCTGTCTGTGTGTTGGCTTTAATATTTATTAGGCTTAAACGCTTACCTTCTCCGGAAACCAGGGCGTCACAAAGGGCATCTGAAACGTATTCGAGTAGGAGTGCAGGGTATCAAAGGAATCCGGCGAGACGGCGCCAAGCATTGAGTAAACACCACGCGAGAATTGATTACAGACTGTTAAAAGGAAAATGAATTGAGTCAAGCGAAAAATTGTATGAATTATTCACGCCGTTTGGCAATTGATAAAGAGATTTTAAGCAATGAACTGAAGTTGCACAATTAAAACAGTAACAAGTTTATACAAGTGATTTTAAGTTGTACTACAAGAAGTGCAGTCATTCATACAGTAAAGTTAATTAAAAAATTATGAAATTAAATTGTTTTCTTGATAGTAATTAAATCATTAATCAGTTAAGTATCTGCCAGTTGATCAACTTGTATACTTACTTAGACGTGACAGTTTGAATGCATCCGCTGTGTTGATCACATCCACATACGCCTGCAGCTCAAAGCGTCTTGAGGACACGTTCAGATTGTGATTAAGCATTGCATACTTGAAGGCTGATTGAACCTCATCCGTTCCCTGCTCAAAGATGGCACCTGTGTGTGGAGCATATGCATTAAAGGTATTAATGTAATATAATATGTTAAGCAAAGGTTAAATCTCAATTTGCTGTCGAAGCTGTTGCTGCTGTGGCTGTTGCTGCTGTGGCTGTTGCCGTCGTCAGCAAGTGAGCGAAATTGTCAATTTGGTTCAAAGCAAAGGCACTTTAAACTTTGTAATTGCTTTTTCGTTCAAATTTTATTTGAGTTTTTCTCGGCGAAAAACTTGAAATGCTTTTGCTTCAACTTCTTCTTGTTGCTGTTATTGCTATTGTTGCTGTTGCTGTTGCTGTTGCTGCCTTTAGTGTCTGTCGTCGGCAATTGAAAGATTTTCTTAAATGTCACTTTCTGCAAGTTAATAAACGTGTCGTTTCAGCTTTCAAAGCTTAAATGAAACTGGACTTTGAGTATTTTTGTGATGTGCTTAGTTCGTAGTTTACAACTGGAAATGGAGGCAGCAACTTTGTTTGCACTCCAGCTGCAACAGGCAACAAACGGAATCCCAGAGGATTCAGAATTAGTGGCTGCTCCACATAGAGCAGCAGCTCTGTAGCTTTGCAGCTTAATAAAATTTTGTAGCTCACAGCGAGTTAGAGACTCCTGTCGTCTTCAGTCCTGTATCCACTTACCTAACGGTATTTTCTCGGTTAATGACGACTGTGCGCTAACTCGATTGCCGCCACTGTTGCAAGTAAGCCATAAAATCAGGCAACTCAATTTCCAGCCCAAGTCCATGTTGCGACTGTTAGTTGCTCCCCTACCCCCTTGTTTGTTGCTTGTTCTGGTATTTGTTTCAATTTATTTATGTTTTATTTGTTCGCTGATTTGTATTTGTTGCTTTTGCATTGTTGCACTTAGTGGTAAATTTGCATTATTTGCGCGGTTTTGTTGACAATTTGAAATGTTACATTTGCAATTTAATACGCCACTTGATATTATTATTGACATTTCTATTTATGTTTGCAAATTATTTACGCTATGTAACGAGTATTAAAGTTTATCAGTAGAGCATATCATTAAGTTGTGTTTCATTTAAATAGTGTATAAATAAATCGTTTGAGTTTTTATATGTTTTATTTTCACTATGTTTCTTTATACATCCATTTGTTCATATTACATCATGCTGAACATTTTATGACATGTTTTATTCATTTAATCTTAAATGACCAAGAAGCTTATTGATTTTTAAAATCGATATACACTTCTATACCACATACAATGTCTTTTTAATACAAATTGTAAATCATTTGATGTTTTATTCATTAATTTTTGATTAAACTATTTACTAGTCCCTCATTTTATGCCTTTCCTTTACCATACAGTATTTCTTTTGTTCCCATTTCAGACCTTAATCCTTTAAAATGTCTTACAATATTTACAAAACTAAATATTTGATACCCTAGTCCAGGGTATGCAGCTCTTTAATAATGCTCTGCTGCTTGGCAAGCTTACTTGTTGAACTCATTAATATTTTCTGGGCTTTTTGTGGGGTTTTTCGGCTACTTTTGTCTACTTTGCCTTAGTATGCCTCAGTTGTTTGGTAGCCTTTTTAAGGTGCTTAATTTATGTGCTTCTATATGGGCTGTCGACAGGTAAACACTAACACACACACACACGTATGCTCACAAAGGCTTACAGTCTGGCGCACACCTTCGGATTCACGCTTCGACTTGCACGTGTCTTTTGCACCCTGTACAATGGGCCAAATTGAAAACATTGTCATTCACTTTCCACCGATGTTCACATTTATGACTCCTCCTTCTACCCTCTCTCTCTGCCTTCTGCGCTCTCTCGCTCTCACACTGTGTGTCTCCAACACTTTTAACAAGCTTGACACTTTGTAGTCGCGCCTGTCTGTGAGTGTGTGTGGGAGTGTGTGTGTGTGTGTGTGTGGCTGCTCAGTGAACTGTATGTAAATATGTACATATACTCGCCTATCTGGCTGACTATCTCACCCGCAAACTTCTCTCTCTCCTCATCTCCCACTCCCCCCGCTCTCCTACACTCCCCTTCCTTTTTCCTGTCCGTCAGGTGCGTGTTGCACTCTTCCTCTGCCCGCTGTTGTTTCTGCATGACTGTTAGTGTGTCAGTGTGTGAACAAGTTGTACCCTTATTGTTGCCACTGCTGCTGTTGCTGCTGCTGCTGCTGAGTCTGCTGTGTCCTGCTCTACCTCTTATGACACGGCAGCAGTAGCAACAGCAACAGGAGCTGCGACTGCCACTGCTGTCGTTATCCTTTCGGTTCGCTGAATGTTTTTGTGCTGATTTTGCGCTTATTTTAAATGTGCTTTTGTTTTTTCCGGCTCTTCTTTTATATAGCATGCCCTGTATGCATTTAATATAAGCTAAAAGGTATCAAGAGCAGCTTTTCCCCCTTTTTGTATGCATAACTAATGGGTATCTGTGAGTGCTATAAGCATTTTGGCTTTGCTTCATGTTAATTATTTTCACTTTTCAGCAATTTGGTTCAGCTGGTTAAAAAGGATCTTCCGGCTGGTGCAATTCCTGTGAACGCTTATTGGAATTATATTATTTGTTGCACTTACTGCTTTAAAAGTTGTTAAATCAGAACAGGTATTCAATTTCATAGACTGCAATCAATTAAAGTGACTAAAAGCGTCTAGTGTTTCAAAGAACTATAAGCGTCTTTGTGAATGGCTTCGTTAGCGCACTAAAAAAGCTTCATTAAAATGTTGTGTACATTTAATAATTTATTTGGCAAACTCTTGAAACTTTTACGGCATTTACTTTGCAATGTAATCATGCCATTAACTGTAGTCAAAGTGACGCTCTAATTGATATTTATTCGTTAGTTAAATATTAAAATTCCGTTGGCATAAATTTGTAGAGTACTTAACTCTCAGTTGACCATAAAAACGTGGAAGGAGTGGAAACAGGACTGTTTGGAAAATAGATTAACAGTCGCTTAATATTCATAAGTAAGTTTAGAGCAAAGTATTTGAAGCACTTGGAACTTTATTCATTATAATGAACGCAAAACTAGCGTGGAAAGTGGTTGAATGGTCGAGTCTAGGCCTAGAAGGACCACCAAAGAGCCCCACTTAATTAAATTTAAATTAGAAGACTAAAGCTGCACGTCACGGTTGTTTTAGAGTGCCTGGACACCGTGACAGACGGACAGAGAAGCAGACAGACAGGAAGGAGCGACTGCAGGAGCCTATTTATAAAGGCCAACAAAAAAGGCGACTATAAGTATCACACACCCAGTTAGATAAATGAAACGAATGAATGGGCATTTAGACTAGAAGAATGCCAGGGAAGCCAAGAGTGTTAGGGATGCTGGGCATGCCAGGGATGCTCCCATTTTACCAGTTTTCCAGTCCGCCTTTTGCCCAGCCCACTTGAGCTGGTTTTCCATGTTCGTATGTCCGTATGGCTTACAGCCTTATAGCGCCACTTTTGTTAATTAAATAATTATTTTGTAGCAACTTGCTAATTACTTTTTACTTCTCTCAATTTTTTGTTCCTGTTTTTTGTATTTTTTATCTACTTTGGAGTCAGAGTTTTTTGCCTTTATTCCATCGCCAGTTCGCAACATTTAACAGCTGCCTCTGTCGACCCTCACAAAGGGTATTTATTTACTATGCCACCCACTGATAGGAATCAGCTTGCCTTAAATCTGTATTACCTGTATTCCGCATTAAGCTAAGTCGACCCATAACACAGGTAAGAAGGAAAAAAAGAAAAACGAAATAATAGCCAAACAGACAGGGAGTGAAATTCGAGTATTGGGGCGAAAAAAAATGTTGCGTGATAAAAACGTAGCAGGAAAATTATTAGACCGCAAATGTTGGCAATACATAAGCCAGCTCATTAGCATTTTAATGAGGCTATTAGTATGCCAAAAACAAGTTTAGCTTTTCAATAATTCAGCGGTGGAACAAAAGGGAAAGCCAATTTCCGTAGCCTTTTAAATTTTGCATACAAAGCTTTTCACTATTTGGAAACACACACACACTCTCATTTCCTAGCAACTAAAGTAAAAACACAATGAAGATGTTTTTCTTTCTTGTTTTCCTCTTTGTTTTTCTTTTTGTTTTTGTTTTGTTTTGGAATTGAACAACTTACAAAAGACAAGCGCTTGAGTTCTCTTTCCATTTAAATCTCTTTTAATATTAAATTTATTTTTTCTTTAACTTTTTTGATTGTATTCTTTTTGCTGTTGTTTTGCTGGTGATGAGCACAAATAATGTAAATTGTATGGTAGCGCGTTGTGCGGTTAATCTATGTACATTTAGCCGGCATTTTTTTGTTGGCTTGCGAATTATTTGCAAATTGGCTATTAGGCGAATTTCACATTTGCATAAGTTGACGCAATTTAAAAAATGATTGCCGCTTCTTTATTATCACGTAATGGCGTAAGGCCAACACTAAAACACAGACCGCTTTGCTTTTTATCACTCGCTCTGTTCATCTTTCCACTGTTTCGCGATAACGGACCTCTGTCTCTGTTTCTGTTTCTGTGTCTGACTTGGACTCGGGGATCCCGTTACTCGGCACTCGGGCGTGCTCTTTGAATCTGTCTGTCCTAAGCGTACATGCACTGCGTTGCCATCTGCCGTTGTCGTCCAGCCTGACGCGCGCACAACTGAGTACTGAAGACAACAGGGCATCTAACACAAAGTCTAGGCCAGCAGTTGAGCTCGGCGACAAAGCTACAAATTTAAATCACGCGCTCAGCCTCACATGCTCTCTCTCTACGCTACGCAAAGGCTACGCTCAGTGTACTAAAAAGGGCGGCACAGCCTCCAAGTGTTGAGAGAGCGTCTGCACAGGAGAGTAGCGTCGTGAGAGCGAGAGCGAGAGCAGCACGATGCTTGATGTTACTGACCTAGTAACCGTTTTTCAAGTTTATTCGCTGTGGCTGCTGTAAAAAGTAACAACAACAGCAAAAACAACAGCTACATGAGCAACAACACACACGAAGCACAATATGACGTCGTCGTTGTGCTTTTAATACCCTATAGAACGTTTAAATGTAGGTATAATAATGCCTAGTGGCTGCATGCTAAATAAGACATTAACAATTGAGTTGAATAAATAAAGTACGTAATGAGTGCATTAAACATTGGTTACACTGTGTGTAAGTTAATTGTAATTTCCACTTTTCTGGCTTGTAACTTTCGTAATTAGTATTAAAGAGTCTTTTAAACATAATCAAAACTTAAATGCAGTACAGTTTGGACACACAAGTTACTTTTAAAATTAGTTTGGGGCTTGTTTGATGAATATTAAATTTGTTTCTTAGCTTTATGCCTTTCCTTATTTGAAATGTTTACTAGTTGCCAAAAATATACAATATTTATTACAATATTTGTTTAATAATAAGTGCAAGTACAGGCAGTGTGTGCGCATACTTTGATTTAGAGCTGTATGATGGAAATCAATTCGACTGCAACTCAATCAGTTGCACAGTGAAACGCTCGCACTTGTGCCGTTTTCCGTTTCCAATTTATCCATTTCCCGAATCACTTTGCCCCATTCGACTGGTCAAACTTTGTGTATGTAAAATCTGAACAATCATTTCAGCATTTCAACGTGCAAAAGCAATGGCAAAAATGGAAAGCGAAAAGCGGAAACTGAAACAGCAACAGAGAAAAAATAAAAAAAAAAAACGGAAAATATAAAACAAATCCAAAAACAATAAGAAAAACAAAAATACATGCAGAAAAAACTCAATCATATGAGCAACATGTGTGCACGCGTGAATACTTATTGGAAATTCAATTTTCAATAAATGCACACAAATTGATTTCAGCACAGAGCTGCCAAAGTACACACACACACACTCAGTAGATTGTAGGTATAGGGGTAATACACACACACACACACACTCACACATATTTCAATCACACACGCATATGGATACACCTCGTATTAAGTGTAAAACTTTTCAATTTACGTTTTGTTTCTTAGCATCAAATATCCGGAGCTGTCAAAAGTATTTGTCGAGAGATTTTCAAGTGTGCTTCTTTTTTGGATCCTTTCGACTTCGCTGGATTCTCTCCGGTTTCGCACACACCCACACACACACACCTGTACACCTACACTTTTTATTAGATTTCATTTCTTGTATTCTATTGGCAATTTGTATGCCTCTCAGGGGCACACAGGCTGAAAAGTTGAAAGGCTGTCAGGTCGTTATATATAGCATATTTATATATTATACATATATACACATATGTATGATCCTTTAGAGTGCCGGCTTGGATCCTGCTCTCAGCATCTCAACTCTGACATATGCTGTTGCTTATCCGCGCCTGAAATTCCGCATCATGCAGAGCAAACACTTGTTAATTACTTTTATTATATCCAGGGCTACAGTTGCACAGTCACGCAATTTGACCCGTCCCGACCCTGGACCAGTCACCAGTCGACGGCATTATTGCCTGTTGCTCTTTTTCCCTGCTAATGGGGCGCTCTCTGATGCCTCAATGGACCGAGAAGTGGGTGTCGATGCCACTGCCACTGCCACTGCTACTGCTACTGCCTGTGGCATGCTTCATGAGTTCACCACATCTGATGTGGTTGGTCGTAAACAAGCGCAGCCTACACCCATACCAACCCCACTCCCCCACCAGTGTACACCAGGTATCCACGTGCCACGTAAGCAACCCGCTGTCGTGCCACGGTCCTCATTCCCATACAAGTAATTGCAATCAGCACCTTGGCAACGCAACACATCGCGCAGCTGCGCCAAAAAGTGTGCTACACATGTATTTATTTAATGCCACGACAGCGCGCCTCTTAACACTATAAAGCCAGTGATTTTTTTTTAACGAATTTAATATAATAACGGCAATCAAATTGAGTTGACGACGTAAATGCTTGTGCGACTCAATCAAATAAATGTTAATAAAGTGTATATGAATTTCGCATTCGCATTGTGTAAGCAGCAAAAATGAATCAAGTTTTATGAGTTTATTGTATTACTAACTTATTTTTGAAGCACTAAATTGAAATTGTAGCTAAAGACGCTTAAATTGTGCCAACAAAACTTTAAAGAAATCATTTTATTTAGCTAAACCTTACAAGCTTTTCACCTGTATTCATTTGCGTGTGCACAATCTGATTACAGTTAATTTATTTACGTTTGTTCTTTGGCTTTCTGGTGTTAAAGTCATTTACGAATATCCACACGCTTCGTAGGTGCCGCAATTTATATGCTAATTAACAATTCTTAATTGTAATTTCTTTGCGAATGCAGCTGACAAGTGTGAGAGCAAGCGAGGGGGATACGACGGGATGGAGAAAGACTACAAGGTTGTCTGGTAGTAGTGCGTAATAATTGACATCAATCGTTGGCTTAGCCTTAACTCTCAGACTACAGAATAATGAACTACCTGTCTGACTGTCTGACTTTCAGTCAGTACCTCAGTCAGTGCGTCTACTAGCTTATAGACTCGTCCTTACATATAATTAGAACTTGTTGGCGCCACACAAAGCTGCGTATGCGCAATAAATTCCATCAATCTGCCAAATTCTAACCGAGAGTTGTCAGCTCAAACAATTTAAGTATTTTCCATGGAGTCCACACTGCGACAAGCGTCGCACAACGGTGCGAATGCATAATATTTTGGTCAGAGTGCACTGCGAACAGCGGGAAAACCATCGAGTAGGAATATATTATAATTTCAACAGTCCGGCTTGTTGTCAGTTTAGCCAATTTGGAAAACGGCGATTGACACAACTCGAAAATTGTATTCCGTGTGGAAATTAACGTAAATGCTGCTCAACTTGATTGGCATTGTTTTCGCCGCCTGCCACATGCCACATGACACACGTTGCACGATGCTCGACCGATATCAATTGAAATCAAATGTGCGACAAAATTGTTTTGGGCCTGTCACTTGAGGTGTGCTCATGTCAGTCAGTATGCAAATTATTAAGCAACTAATTAAGCGATGGCAGTAAGTAAATTAGAGAGGGGAAAGAAGACAAATGATCAGGGAACAATAAATTCATAGACTGCAGCAGAATAGGGTGAAGTGGTGGTAGGGGAGATGACAAGATTTTCCAATTAAATTTATAACTTATTTATGACAGAAAGTAATCTTCTTTAGGCATTAGATGATGTAATAAAAATGATTGAAATATAATTGACATAAAAGCTAAACAAACACACGCACACACATATACATATATACATAGACACATGTGCTTGTAAAATCCTGGCTGCTGGCTTGCCAGGCACTTACAATCAACGATTACCTTTACACCTGCCATTTTGAAAATAAGCCATAAGCGGAAATGACATCAAAAGGATATTGTTATATCGATGAGGCGAATGCCAAGCAGAACTCGAGAAAAAGGAGCTGCCTGCCAGAGGTCCTTTTGCCATTGCAGCTCGAATAAGTAGCAAGCACGAAAAATAAAGTATAGCAAAAGGTGCCATAAAATAAATAACATAAGAAACCAAATAAACATTTTGGCAAAGTCAAAAGGAAAAAGTAACAGCAAAGAGCTCACACCCAACTGGGTCTATGTGGGAGTGTGTGTGGATGTGTTGGTGTGTGTAAAATAGACTGCTTCCGACTATATGTGTGTGTGTGCATAAAATAGACTTATCCTAATGAAACAAGTAAGAAAAGTACAGTCGAGCGCGCCCGACCGTAAAATACTCTCTGCATTTTTCGCGATTTAATTATTAAAATCGGTCTAGAGATATTACAAGGTGTAGTACTTGCATTAAAATACGTTGAAACAAAAACAATCTAAGCATAATCAAACATACATCTGCTTGTCTGTATGCGAATACACATACGAATGACAATATATGATGCAAATACATGTATGTATGTATGTGTGTATTCAGCGCGGCTAGCGACTGCGGGCAGCGTTGCCGCCACGCAAGCAACGAAAACATTCAAACATGTGCTTGTATGTTTCTGTCTCGCTTGCACGCTGCCGTCACATGTGCTTATATGTTTCTGTCTCACTTGCACTCATACACGATATTGCATTCGGTTATCAATATTGCAACGCTTCTAATTTTCTTGTTTATAGTGCTATTTCAATGCGCCTTTCAGGATAGTTTGATATAGTTAGTCTTCACACGAATTATAAATTACAATACTGTACTATATTAAAGAATGCCTAAAAAGTTGAGAATTACTTTTATTAATTATGGGAAAACGGGGCGTGGCAGTCCAAAAATTTTAATGGCAATGCATTTACGCTGTCGCTAGGAACCTTCATACCAAAATTGGTGATCCTAGGTGCCATAGTTACTGAGATATTCGCCCAAAACACCAATTTTTTCCGAGGTGTGTCTAGTTTTTTGCTCATTGTGGGCGAATGGGGCGTGGCATCGAAAAAAAACAAGATTCTTGTATTGACTGACTAAATATGTGATCGATTGAGACCAAGCTCGAACTTGTAGCTCTTACCATCTCTGAAATCTGTTTGTTCATACGGACGGACAGACAGACGGACAGACGGACAGACGGACAGACAGACGGACAGACGGACATGGCTATATCGACTCGGCTTGTGATGCTGATCAAGAATATATATACTTAATGGGGTCTGCCACGCCTCCTTCTGCCTGTTACATACATTTTCACAAACCCAATATACTCTTGCAGAGAGTATAAAAAGTCTTGCAGGCACGTTAAGTAAGATATGTATGTGATAGCACACAAGGTAATGCTCGAAGCTCGGGCTAGATTCGACCCGCTTTAAGGCGTCGAAACGTTAAAAGTTAGATATGGCAATAGCGCTTGTTAAGCGGCTTAGGCCAACAGCACAAAGGTCCAAAGAGAATGCCTTTTAAAGTCGTTTCCTTTTCACATGAAAATTAAATGAGTGCAGAAATAGTGCGCATTACTTAACAAACTATACCCCGTAATAAGTGTATGTAATTCTACATTTAAATACTACAGTAAATAAATTATTTTGTAGCAGAAACTTTAACTATTTGCCAGTTTTGAGCTGACAGTCTAAAATAGCTCAACTGTCTTGTGAGCTTGTGAGTTGTGACACATCCTCTGGGAGAACTGAAAACTGGTAAACGGAAACTGTTCGATTAGCAGCACATAACTTAATTAACTATTGAATGTAGCAACAAATTAATTTAAATGTCTGTGGTGACAGCTAAAGCTTGTCAACACAGAAATATCCTCTAGATAAGGTCCTTTCCTTTATCCAACTCCTACCCCTACCCCAAACTGTGGGCCCTTTTCTCCAGCTCCTTCATTTTCCGCACCTTCTGACCTAATTGCTAACTGACCTGCATTTTTGCCCAAGGAACACGGCAAGTGGTTAAACGGTCTCTGTGTATTTAGAACACAAAAATGAAAATTATTAGTAGCTGTACCCTGTAATTAGCAGTGTGAACTTGTGGGGCATATATGTGGCTTACATTTGCTTTGACTAAGGGTTAACAGGGTATTTCTACTTCGTGCTGTACTCTCTACTAAGCGGCTGCCTGCGGCTAAGTTTTCATTTTCCTTTTCAATTACAACGCCGCGAATCGCATCGCAGCGCAACGCAACGCAGTTGGCGAGTTTCTCATGTTTTGTTGGTTTTGTTTTTTCACTCGTATTTTTTGTTTGCTTTATTTTGTTATTTTCTTTTTTTTTTGGTCTGTTTGTTTGTCTAATACCGTTGACTGGCTGCTGGAGCAGGGTCGAATGCTGTCTGTGTGCCAGCCAGAACCTTTTGCATTTAAGTCTAATTGCTGAAGCGCACTCTGAGCTGCAATGATATTTCATTTCGTTTAGCTGCGACTTAGTCTAAGCCTTTATAAATGCCAGCTAGCTGAGATATCTCCCAGGGACTCAGGCACTCAGGCATTGAGGAAATCAGAGAGCAAACTAAGAGTTTTCCCCATCCCCTAGCTGGACTTTAAGTTGACTCACCTTTAAATATTATTATGCAATGGCAATGTCGGTAAAATATAAATTAATGATCCAATGCCGATAGACACGCCTGCACTTAGTTAGTCGAAAGTAATAAAACAAATTTTAGTTGGCTCATTAAAATTGCAGGCAAGGCAAAGCATTACACAGCACAGCAGCACCACTGCACCACCTACTTGACATACGTGAACATTTCGGTACTGCGGATGCAATAAAGTGCAGAATTTATGTGCTTGCCGCCTGACAATTGAATTAAATTTCCAATGCGTCTTGATGTAGGGCAGCACAAGCCAAGACGTAGACCAAGAAAATGTAGACGAAGCTGGAGACATAACTGGGGTTGGGCACATTACATTACTGGGCGACTGTCTGCAGTAATAACTGTAATTTTTGGCAAATGCTCAAGCTAGCTCTGTCGCTCATACACTCAACATTTGTGCTTACATCTCTTTCCCGCAGACCGTAGCTCATCAGAATCCACTTACAATATGTTTCTGACTTTCTGCAGAAAACAGTTTCGCCCCTTTCCTGTGTCTGTGCCTAATATTTATGTCTTAATATGGACATACATATGAGAACGCACGTCCTTTATCACCCGAAAAACAGTTTGGTATACACACACACATGTATAGTATATATTTCTTAACATTGCAAATGTCCATGTTTCCATGCTTTGGCATCTTTGACACATTCTGGCAATGAATTATTAAACCTTTATTAATTTTATGCCCACTATATATATTTATATTATTTAAATGCCAAAGCATTTCTATGTTAGCCTTTTAAAGCTGCCGCTGTTACAATTTAATTTTATGGCTGTAAAAAATATGATTAAATGTCGAAAACAAGTGGCAGTATTTTAAGTTATTAAAATGCCAGTTGTTTGACATGTATTAAATAACAATTTGACTTTTGGGAATTGCCACAGGACAACAAATAACACAAAACATACCAAAACTATTCCAAATTCCCAATTCACATACTTTTTTTGAAATAGTAAAACAGATAATTTTGTATTGTTACAATTTTAATGCGAAATAGTTGAGAATTTGTTGTTTGAAACAACTAACAAATAAATTTAACAATAAGCTTATGCAGCTGAAACAATTTAAATGTTTAGTTATGAATTATTTATTTAATGCATTTCTAGGCAACACTTTAATGGCAGAGAGTGGCAGTAATAGTAGAGAAAGAGAGGGAAAGACAATCAATAAATTTGATAACAGGCCATTAACACATGAACCTGTTTATACCCGTTAGGCGTGTGCTATGCGTGCAGGGTATTATAAGTGGGAAAACTAAAATGGCGGATGCTTGTGATTTTTGGCAAACAATTTCCATTGAATTTGCGGAATTTATCTAGAAAAATGTTGCCAAAAGAGCGAAAACGGGTCGTTGTAGTTGTAGTCGTCCAAAAGTGTCCAAAGAGGAACAAACCATGCCAAAGCAGATATAATAGCTTTTGATTACAGTTTATGGATGTCGCCTTTAGCTGCTATTTTTTCCCTCTACATGCCTGTGTGTGTGAGTTGGCCAAAAACTTTGTTGTTTAGTGGGCGTGCGCCACGACGGCGTCGCTGAAATGGGAGTTGGGCAAGAACTGAAAGCTAAAACTAAACTAAACTGATCCCAGACTAAAACTGGACTTCAACTAGATGAAACAGGCTTTTATCGTGCTGCCTGGTTGGCTGTCTGGGCACACACTGGCTGCTGAAAATCTATGGACGGTCATTTTGCAACTATTGAAATTGTTTCAATGCGCAAAGCCCAATTGACTTTTATGCAAATAAAATTATGTGATTGCTCTCGTTTCTGGGCTAAAAAGCAAAACATTGATTTTTATTTACCGTCGTGAATTAAGTGCAGACAGAGGCGGCAAGAGGAAGACAGAGCACGCGGCAGATAGTGAGTGGGTGAGAAAACTGCGCCACATTTTCATAACGTAAGTGAATAGAAAATTGAATAAAATCTAATAATAAATGCTTTTATGCAGCCCTTAAGCACTCTGAAAAGATGACGACGATGGCGACAACGATATATATAACGCCTGGAGGATGCAGCAGGAGAGATTGGAAATGGAAGTGGCACGGGAGGAGACAGGGGGGACAGTGGCAGGGTGAAGCTCATTGGTGTCGCTCGACATGCTCCAATAGCTACACGCCACATGCCACATACAACATACTACATGCTACAAGCACAACATTTGCTTTCTCTGCTGTATTCTTGGCAATATGCATAAGTATCTCCAGTGTGTGTGTGTGTGTGTGAGTTTGAGTGTGGCATGCCCCATTTGGCTGCCTCATTGTTGGTTGTTATTGTTTGTCTCACTCTCTTTTTTTCACTCCCTCTCTCTCTCTGTCTCCTTCTTTGCGTTGCTTACGCTTTTTACATGGCTTTTGCATCCATCATTTTGCCATAGCTTTCGCCTTTGGCCAAGTCCTTCAATTTGGCTTTAAACAATTTAAACGAGTTTCCATTTAGACTCTTTGCTTTGTTGTTGTTCTGCCTTGGATTACAACTCAACTCGGATGTCTGCTAGCCGCACTTAACTAGTTTGACTTGCAGTTCATTTGGCCTGGCATCTCAAATGATGTTGCATGCAACATACGTGACAAACGCATCGCCTTTTTCATCATCATCATCAACAGTACAGTAAAGTCTGTCGTCAGTCGTGCAGTCAAACAGTCTGTCTGACTGTCAAACAGTCGGACAAATGGAAGTAAACTCGATTTAGAAATGTTCTTCTCACAGTTGTTGTTGTTGTTGTTGCTGTTCGTACTTCATATAGCTGGCATGTGTTTTCCTGAGTGCTGCTAGTCAAATTCAATAATTCAAGCCGAAGGAAGCTCAAGGCACAAAAGATAACAAAGGAAAACGAATGGGAATCGGATAGCAACGAACAGATAACAGGTAACAGCTAAAAGCAAACAGATACTAACTGAAAGATGCAACTAAACCAATTCAAACTGATACCAAAAGCTCTCACTAATAGCTCAAATAAAATTGAATACCTTTCCGGCTCAAAGCTTTAATTAATTAAATTACTTAAATTTCAAGAGATGGAAATAAATGTAAGTAAATTGTATATTTGAACTAATCTTTTTATACTATCTGCAAGAGTACTATATGTGTGTTCGACTATGCTTAGATTTTAATCCGATTTAAGTAATATAATTATATAATATTTCATGTCTTTTAATTTGCTGCATTATTTATGCTTTTATTGTTGCATGTGAGCAAAAGCAGCGTTTATTAATAGCTTTAAGCTTTTCGATCACAAGCTGCTCAAAAGCTCTTCTCCACCAAGCTCAATTCGATACTAAAAGCTCTATGCGTGAATAGTGTCAGCATCGATACTCGCTAATCGTTTAGTTCCTTTTGCGCATCGTGTTTTTCTGCACGCTTCATTACGAGCTCCGCGTTACGCGCTTGAAAAAATAATTAATTTTGCTCCGATCGGCTTAAATAATGTGTCAAATGAAAGGGCAGTGTCGTGTTTACAAGTTGAATAAAAAAATATTTGAGTTATAAAGGATTATCTGCTTTAATTAACATTGGAAATTTTTTCATTCAGCGGAGCCCCTGGTTACGGGCAACAGATCCACGTTTTGCGCGCATTCCGTCTTTGCTCTTTTCGTCGCTGTCGGTGAACGCTGTTGTTGTAAATTCCTTTGCTCTCGCTCTAACGTATGCATCAGAATGCATGCGCAGCTTCGTCGTGTTCGTTTCTCTATTAGTTGCGTTGGCTCGCTCGCTCCTCAGCCCTAAGAATGTGTAAAGTGCGTGTCTCTGCTTAGCTGCGTTCGCTTGCTCCTCAGCGCTAAGAATATGTAAAGTGCGTGTCTCTGCTAAGCTTCGTTCACTCGCTCCTCAGCGCTCTGTGAATTGAAAAAGTGTTAAGTGAATGTAGATATCTTTTCTCATTCATCCCGCATCCTAAAAGTATGCAGTGCAATTGTGTTTTCTGCATTAAAATCAACTTAAGCCGTCTGCCAATTAAATGAAAAGTGTAGTGAATTGTGAAAAGTGAAGTGCAGTGTAAAAAGTTCGATAAAAAAGTGCAGTGAAAATAGTGAATGTATAAATGTGTATAAAGTGCAGTGTAAAGTGAAGTAAATCTGTGAGTAATATGCTTTGCTGATCTAATATTTTTTTCTTTTTTTTTTTTTTTTTGTTGAAATGCTTTTTATAAATGATCAGCAGAGTCCAAGCCGAAAGCAAAAATGTCTATTGCAGCGAATAAAGTGTAAGGTTAAAGTACAGCACAAAATAAAGTGGAATAGCGCAGTCAAAATTGTAGTGTGGCAAAGTGCATATTAAGATGAGAAAAATGTATAAAGCTTAGCTGATCAAATTTTTTTTTCTTATTTTTTTAAATGGTCACCACGTGTGAAAGTGTATATAGTGCATAAAAAAAGTGGCGGCTTAAGAAAAGCAGTGATAAAGTGAAGCGCAGCGTCCAGTGCTGTATACAATAATGTGAAACGGAGCCAGACTCTGCTAGTTGATATTCGTAGTGGAATATCATTTAATGTGTTTCTGCCATGTTGGCCTTGTCAGGCTTGTAATCCGTATGCTAAACAAAAGTGAAAGTTAAGTAAATGTGATGTGAAAGTGAAAGTAAAGGAGAAGCACGTAAAGTTCATAAAATTTACTTATTGGAAATTGTTAAAATGTGAGTAATTTCTCAACTATGTAAAAAGTCAACACATTAAAAAAATTTTATTTATTTTATTTTACTTAATACTTCTAAAAATGATTATTTGACCATATTTGCTTATTTTATTTCTTTTTTGTATATTTTTCAGTTATTGACTGCTATTTTTGGTAACACCGAGGCTTCACTTTTCTCTCTTTAAAAAAATGTATCGGTAAGTAAATTTATACTATATTAACATCGATCACCTTAAACACAAATTATGGAATATATTTTGCTGCACTGATTTTAATCTATACAAGAGTATATTGGGTTTGTTCAAAGTATGTAACAGGCAGAAGGAGGCGTGGCAGTTTCCAACAAGCAACAAGCTCGTCATATTTAGTCAGACAATACAAGAATCGTTTTTTTCTGATGCCACGCACCTTACGCCCAAAATGAGCAAAGAACAAGACACAGCTCCGAAAAAATCGTTGTTTTTTGCGAATATCTCCAACTTGTTAATTAAAGTGAAAGCTTGGCTTACAGCTAAAGTTTATAAAATTTTCTTTAAAGTCTGCTAAACATAAATTTATCATGTCATTGAGAATATATATTAACGATGTTTTCTCTATTCTTCTTGTGGATTTTGTGCTGCATTATTTTTATCGATGCTGACGCTGTTGGCAAAATAAAACTTGTTAGACCACATAAATTGCTGAGCATTTTTTATTTACCGCGCAACGTTTATCAGTTACACCCAACGGTAGCCAATTGGCAAGCAAGGGGAGGACAATCTGTGTATTTATTTATATATATATAAGTGTATATATACACTTTGCAGTTATTTAAAATGTGGGCACTTGAAAGCGTTTATTTATTCGTTAGACTTTTGAAAATATTGTTGAATAATACTCTCTCCTACTATACGTATACTTGTTTATATTATATTGCCTTGAGCTTTAATATTTATATCCGTTTCCGTTTTTGCCGCCATGTCGCATTCGCAGCCACGATTGTTGCTTTAGTTTTGTTTTCATTTGCAGCTGTTACTTCCATGCTCATTACTTCACTTGTGGCGTACGTAATTCAAGTCCCGCAGATGGAGTCTCGGCTTGGGTCCTACGGAAGAGGCACGATGGATACACTTTTTGTCGCGCTGTGTATGTGGGCAGTGTTGTCATTTTAGCTTGTTTATAGGCAGCATAGACATCTGACATATTTAGAGTTATTTTGCTAAGGCTTGACTTAAAAGCCTTATAGCGCCTTACGATCAAGTTGATAACAGATAACACATAACTTAAAAAAATTTATTCGTCTAGCTATTTTTTTGTCTGAAAAATTAAAGCAGCTCTAACGATTTGCATAGCTGGATGCCGTTTACACTGTCCAGCAAAGCTGCTGTTGCTATTGTTGACACAGCGAGTAAAGATTTATGTGCAACTTTCTACTTCAAATGTAATTTACAACAGAAACTCGACAAATTTATGTGAGCACCAGCATTGCCAAGTTAAGAGCCAAGTTCTTGGCCCACCAAATTAAAAAAATACAAACAGTATTTTCTAGCAAAGAAATCAATAAATTGTTGAATCAACAATTAAATAGAATTTAGCTTTAGAAAAAGAGTTTTTTTTGAGATAGTTTAGCTGTCAGCGGGTTACTTTTTCTTCTACTACTTTTTTTTCGTTGTCGATCTCGTTTTCTAGCAAATTGGACTCTTGAGTTTACGAGTCAGACAACGCGAACTTCAAATCGACATTTGCACCAGTTCATCTGCCACTCACCAGACAGAAGGTGGCATAAAAGATTATTAAGGGAAGGCAGAGGAAGACGGGGGTGCGGCAGGAAAACCAAACAGAGACAGTAGCTTCATTTTTTGCTTCGTTTTCCGTTATGCTTTTTAGATATTCATATTTTGCCATTGATGATATTTTCACTACTTTCGTATGCATAACACGTACGTATCCCACACACACAGACACACACAGTGGCACACATACACAGACAAATAGTCTTTAGATATACATAGAGCATAGAGTCGGGGGCTGGGTACCTTTTTGGGGCGTATTAACTCTACCAGGCCGTGCACATCTATCCTATCTCTATGCTCTATGCTTTGCTCTCCTTAAATTTGCATATTTTTTGACTTAACACATCCTTCAAAAATTGCGAAACGCGTTTGCGATAGCTTTGGCATTTCCTTGACGTCTATCCGTTTTCCGCCGCTTTTCTTTTCTCTACATATTTACACACAGTCTACTATCTTTGCTCTCTTCATTTTCCATTCGTTTTTGTGAGTGTGTGTATCGCTTTAAAGCGGCTCTTTAAATGTCCACATTTTCCGGCCAAGGACTTTTCATTCTTTGCTCTCTGACACTCCACCCCTCAGCCCCTGCCCCTACAACACCACCATGCCAACCGCCTCTCGACTGTGTGTGCGTGTGGTCAAATTGAATTGGCCGCGTTGCGTGTGCAACAAAATACGAAAAAAGAAGACAGAAATTTTCACTCGAATGCAAATTGGTTGACAGTTAAATTTAATCGCTTTAGTGTTTTTTAAATTTTCCTACCCCTTTTCGTTCACTTGCTGCCGAGGCTGGAGCCTCGAGGCCTCAATGGCGGTGCGGTGCTCTCAAGACAAGTGGCGCTAATCCTTGACTTTGCTGCTAATGCACGTCGTATGTCAAACACCAAAAACGTTTACAACCCATAACCCTTCTGTTCCCCCATTCGTTTCTCTCCTCTATCCTCTTCTTTCTTCAAACTTCCGCCCGCACATAAGGCAAACGCAATTTATATGCCTTTCACTGGCTCTACTCGCACTCTCTCACTTCCCTCTCTACTCTTCAGCTTGTTTGCCTTGGCAACGTCTTTGGCTGTCTTCGGCTTCAGGATTTCAGCCTCCTCCTTCGTCTTAGACGCAGCGCCGCTTTGTATGCTATGCATTTTTCTGCACTCTTGACTCTTAAGCGTGCACTTGGCCAGTGAGGCAGAGGCCCAGAAACCCCTTAGTCCGCCCCCAATCCGCAACACAGAGCCCGCAGCCTGCAAACCCTCGAGTCCAATCCTCATCTCGGTGCAGCTGCCTCGTCAGCATAAGCTCGTTTTCGCTCTCCGCCTCGCTCTATGTGTATGTGTTTGTGCAAATGTTGTTTGTCTTAAGGGATATGTGCACCATGACTATGTGTGTGCGTGTGTCTGTGTGCGAATGTGTGTGTTTGCCAGCACTCTGCCGCAGGCATTTTGATAAGAAAAACAAACAGCGCGCTTCAGTCATACATTGAAAAAGCGGTAGAAAGAGGGAGAGTAAAAGAGACTGAGAGAAAGTGTAACAGAGATGGCGGATAGAGGAACCGACAAGCTTAAGTGTCATTTATGCCTTTTAATGCTGGAATTTAATTTTCAAATTAAGTAAAGTTTGTGTGGTTGTTCAGCCACACCCCATCCCAACGCCCATCTCCTTCCGCCACTAACTACTCTTCCTCTCTCTGATTTTAGTAAACTTCCCTTATTGACAAATTCCGCTTAGTTCAAACACAGGCATTTTAAACCATAAAATACCCTATAGAGGCCGAATTCGTTATTATAAATAGTTTTTCTGAACTTTGGTCTCACACTATTAAAATTAACGGTGTAAACTAATTAAGTGTTACAAATTTTACAGGGTATTGCTGCAACTTGTGCGCTCAAGAGCACATTCACTTGAAATATTAAGTGAAATATAAAGAAATTACATAAATGCCAGCGAATTGAACGGAAAGAAAGTGAAGTGCTTATATGCTTAAAGCTTATTCAATTTCAAGAGATGCTTGAGATAAGTAGGAAGATGCGTAGATTAGTTTATATAGGGTACATAAAGGTTGTTTTTTAATTATATGAGCTGATATAGTAGTTTCTTTACTTCTTGGAATGATTTTCTTGTGTCTTTATTAATTATGTTTCAGCCAATTTAATGCGAATTTATATTACTTCGACTTGCTTAGCTGGAAATGATTGCTTTATGTAGAGAATGGAATACGAATTTAAAATTCCAATTGAGCGCGTTTCGCAGGCGTCTTTCTTTACGACTATTGCCCCATTGTTCATGGTCCATAGTTCACTCCCCCACTGACCAGTGCCAAGAATCCAGAATCAAGTATCCAGTGTCCACAGCAAACTATTGCCACTTTCGCTTGTTAGGCTCAAGTGTCGCACATAAATAAATGACAGAGCTTGTTAGCCAACATAGAACCGCAAGAAAAGTGCAGGCTAACAAGTCACACAAGTTGAACACGGCAAAAGGACTCATTAAATGGGAGGAGTCTCATATGTTTGTGTCCAGCTTCACAATCCACAATCCTTAGGCTTTCAAGCAAAATAATGATGGGGATTCTTGTTCTCATTCAGTTATGAACAGTTTATATTTATTTTCTTGTTTAAATTGTGCAAGCAAGCTTAATTATAAAAATAATAACAATAAAGTCGGGAATATACTGATAAATTATATCGCTGAACTGATATTTTAACACATCAACAATTCCGCGTTAGTCATCTGTTCTCGTTTTAACGTAACTGTTTTAAATGTTTTGCAAATAGGTTTTCATTATAATTTTAAGATCATAAATAATATCAAAATTCCACAAAATCATTTGAATAATGGCCTGGGTTTAAATTCAATTCGAATTCGAGTTGTGTGTGGCGCTTTGTTCGCGTTCTCTCTTTTATTATTTTTTAAATCGTGCTGCAAATATTGCAATTAATTTTTAACAACAAAGCAAATCGATGAGCTTGCTGTGTATAAATATTAAATGGGGTATATTAGTTCTGAGCGGGGCGACTTTACTTTGTGGGTATAAATGAGATTCTATTACAATTACAGATACTGTTTTTATTTCCCAGAGGGTATCGCCAGTCGCTTATTCCTCTTCTATGCCTTCCCACGTATTATGAATGAACTATTTTTTCAATTTGTGGCTTAAATGCAAATTTATATGCAGGTGTGTGCTTTTAATACTGTTGCATGTTTTCAATAGTTTTTCGCTTTATAAATTATACGATTTTCTGATATTGTTGTTGACAGTGTGAATGTTAACGACACTCTCAATCGGTAAGGTCATGAATATTAAGTTTACACCAAAGTAGTCCCTAAAAAGTTATCAAAAATTTCAACACACTCGAAAAAATGTCCGAAGATCAAAACGAACTGAAGAGATTTCTGCACTGGGGTCCTTTACTGGTCATAGGATCTACCACGGGCATTATCCTAACCACACGGTCGTGGTGGCCTGATTACAACTCAGTCACAAGCTCTGCACATTTTGGGCTCTTTTTGCTGCTCAATCTTTTGGCCATGTACAACTTTGTGATGGCCATAATGATCGGTCCTGGACTACTGCCGCGAAACTGGCATCCAGTGCACCGCAGGGAGTCCAAGTTTCTGCAATACTGCAAGAAATGTGAAGGGTTTAAGGCTCCTCGATCGCATCATTGTCGGCAGTGCGATCGTTGTGTGAAGAAGATGGATCATCATTGTCCCTGGATCAATAACTGCGTGGGTTGGGCCAATCAAGCTCATTTCGTTTACTTTATGTTCTTCTACATGTTGAGCAACTTGCATGCCTCTGTGGTGCTCTGTCTCGGTGGATTTTACTACTTTGTGGAGAAACTAGAGTCTGGCAATATCAGAAGCATCTCACTCGAAGGTCTGTTGCTCTGTTTGTTTACCTTTGCTTTGGCTTTGGTGATTGTGCTCTGTGTGCTGAAGCTGCTTATCATTCAAATTGTTTGCATTGTAAAGAATAGGACAAGTATTGAGCAGTGGATTGTGGAGAAGGCGGATAGTCGTCGTAGCAGATCAAAACGTCAACTGAAACCATTCGTGTTTCCCTACAACATTGGCTGGTACTCCAATCTGGGCCAGGTCTTCAACACTGACTCTCAGAGCCAAGGCTGGGGCATTGAGTGGCCAGTTTGCAAGGGCTGTGATCAGTACACGTTGACCAGGGAACAACTAGCCCAAAAGATTGACAAGCGGCATCGAAGTCTTACCTTTAAATGCACTCGACAAGCCACAGGACATTGGCTGCCCATTCTCTCACATGGTTTGACGGTAACCATTCATTTTCCTTGCGCCGATGATCCACGCATTTGCCTCGAACCCAACGATCTCATCAGGGTAACTCGTACTCGCAATCACTGGCTGTATGGAGAGCGTATACTCAATGAACTGGACGAACACGGCAAGGATAAGCGCAAAGGAGCCATTCGTGGTTGGTTTCCTAGTAGATGTGCCATCGATATTACCGAGTCTTTGAAATCAGCCACCGACGGTAGGGAAATCAGTGCAGAAAAGAAGAGTATTGGCAAGTTAAATCAAGATTAAAAGTTGTTACATTACATTGAAACAATGAAAATAAATCTGAAATCGTTGGCAATTATTCTACTATTAAACGCTGAAAAGTATGCTATATATTTTGCATATGTAATAACTGCGTATCCATGATTGTCCAAGGGTGTCAAACAATTTGCAATGCCTCATGGCAGTTGTATTTTCACTCCTTTCTTTTTATTTCCCATTGTAAAACAAGTGCAGCAACAATATTCGTGGCCCTGGCAATAGTTGCAGGAAACAGGAACTTGTTCGCACACGTTTGCAAAGTGGATTTTCAGTTGAAATGAAAAACAAACTCTTAACAAGGCCGAGTGCAACGGCATTGAAACTACTACAATATTGAAAATGAAACATTGGAATATGCAAAAAGTTGAGAGTTCTGAATTCACGGATTTACTATTGAATAGTTTTTCGAACAAGGACATAGAAATCAATATCAATTTCAATTCCATGCAAAGTCCACAACTTTTGTAAGCTTGTTTCATAACGCTCACTGCTCTTTCAGTTTACAGGGTAGCTGCTAATCAATCACAAGCCGCTGAACTGTCTGGACATCTGGGGAAATCATAAAGGCATCAAAAACAAATCCAAACCAAAAACAAGTACAAGTATTTAAGAATTCTTTGTTGCAGTTTAAGACTTATCACTCTGTTGCAGCTCTTTGCATGTTTGTTACAAAATGAGATAAATACAATTTGAAGTGCTGTGTCTTATGTGTAAATTGTTGCAAGTAGTACGCCTGAGGGAAATCAAATGTCGTTGTCAAGACTTAATAGGCGCTGGGAATAAAGTGTCACAAACATGAACAAGTAGCAAACACTTTCCAATAAAACAAGTCGGACAAGCAGTGTAACTAAAAATCTGCCAATTTAAAGCTATATTTTTTATTGATTTAGTTAGTAATTTTTTCAAAACTTTGTTGCATGCAACATTAAATACGCGTAGTAACAGTTGTTGGCGGCAAGTAATGAAAAAAACAGCTACGGAAATCAACAACAACAAAAGAAGTAGCAACCTTAATGACTTTTGTCGTTGCAAAATAATTGTGCGTGAATTGTATGCTGCATAAAAATGTTGGCAAAGCAAAAAGCCATGGCCAAAAAAGAGAGCAGATATGGCCAAAGCCAAAGCTGGGGTCTGGCCAGTGCCAGAGGCAGTTCGCTTTCAATGTCCTGCTGACATTTAATTTTACGCACAGTCGTCCATTTTGTGCCTTGGCAACACTTTTTGACTTTTATGCGACAGTTGGCTCTCTATTTTTTTTTATTTTTTTATTGTGGCCGAGTTTGTTTTCGTTCATTTTGTTTTTTTGGCAGCTTCTACTTGTGAGTACGTTACTCTATAAACCATTGTCGTATATGATACTTTCGTTTTCTGAGCCAAACGAGAAAATGGCTTAAAGCACAATGCATTGTCTGTGCACTGTTATGGCAATTACATGTCCTACGTTAAACGGCGACAGCGTTTATCTACAACAACAATGATGTGCTCAGGTACTCGTATCGTTTACAGTTAACAGTTTTCAGTTGTCAGCTTACAGTTTACAGACGTCAGCAACAAACGGCAATTATGATGACGTCATTAGTGTAGAAGAAACAAACGGAACTCGTATCTTATAACAGTTGAGTGCATGCACAAAAGCAAAGCACAAAAACAGCAGTTATCCAATCCATTGTCATGCGAGTATCTGCCAAAAGCAATTATGAAATATAATACAGGGTATGTTGTAGTTACAGTTGGCATAAATGACACGTTCTGGCCGCATAAAAAATTCTATGAATTGTTCTCTCGCTCTAGCTCTCTGTTTTTTTTATTTTTTATATAGTATTTTTAATGTCAATCAATTGAAAGTTCAATTTACCGCAAATCCATTGTGTGGCATGCAATAAATTTCTCAAAATTGATTCAATCGCCCACATTCAATCAATTCAAATGCCGAAAATCGACAATCGCTCTCGCGTGTTTTTAGCCATCGTATATAATTTATTTTTATATTTTTTATTTGGTTTTTGTTATTAATTTGTGCCTTGGAGCATATCCCAAGACACAGAGCCACAAACGGAATGAGAATTAGTGTTTTGAAATCCAAGGGGAATCCGATTCTGATGGACGTTCTGGATCATTGGAAAAACACAAAACACAAAAACAAAAGAAAAAAAAAATGCAGCTTTGATTAGAAGTCGGCAAATGTTCGCACTCTGTTTGTATTCATACTTATTTTGTATTTGCTTTTGCTTTCCATTTTCCCATTTTAAAAGAAATATCATTTTTCTTTTCTTTTCATCTGGTTTCTTTTCTTTCCTGGTTTTCAGGCAGTTTCTTTTCTTTTGAGTCGTCTATTGACTGTTTATTTATGACGCTGGCAAGAGCCAAAGTAATTTTTCATTATTTAAAATGAAGTGAATTGCAGTTGGTTGTCCTAGCTGGCAGCTTCTCCTTTTCATTTATTCTTCATAAATAATTTATTAATTACAAAAGTTTCGTCCACTCTGGTCGGGGTGCATGCAAAAATGCTTCCAGTTCCCAGTCTCCTACTCCCATCAAATTTCACTCGCTTTCTGTTGCTGTCTTTCTCTATTGCGGGCAACAGTTGCATTGGCCGTTGCCTGTTGCCAAGTTCCCCAAATATATAGCCAAAAAATATATTACTTGCAATGTCCTTTTGCGTCTTTCGCCTGCAAAACTTTTATTAGTTGAAGCTGCCACTCGGACTCCCTCGCTTTCTCTTTCCACCACTTGCTAGCCGTCTCTTTCTCCGCTTGGTTTTGTTGAATGCCTGGCGTATTTTTCATATTTTAATTGACAAAAGTTTTGTGCAACTGGCCTGATGGGTTTCTGCCAAGTTTACGTTATTGCCCACATACACTTACCAAAGAAAAGAAACTATAGTTTATTCAGTTGAAAATATAGTTGGTTGGCAGTATATGAGATAGTTGTTTGCAAATCAAATCAGTTAGCATTTAAATACACTTTTTAAATACATTAAAGAAGGAGTTGAACCTGATTAAAAAAAAAATATAATTATAATAGACTACTTGAATACTTTTACCCAAAGCTTAGTTTGAATGTTTTCTTAGGGCACTCCGTATTCGTCTATCAAATCTTCTAGCTTCTCATCCTTTTCGAACACGCCTTGCATGTTGAGTTTGTAGTTAATTGACATGCAACTTTTTGGTAAAATTTGAAATGTATATACTTCAGTGATGTTTAATTTAAGATGTCGCAATTAATTAGTGGCACACAGATGTTGCATCAGAGCTGACAGCCAGCTGGTTGCATGACAGACTTTGCTACATTATTGAATTGCGTAGTTTGGCCTCAGTTTGGTTACAGCTCGGTTTAGGCTTTTGTCACACCATTCCCATTTACATTTCCACCCATATTTCATCATGTCATTAATGTGTTCACTAACGAAATTAACAGTAAATTTAAGCGGCTTCGTTGTGCGACTAACTCAATTTGCGTGCCACGTATGTGATGGTAGCAGCTATCGGGAGGGGCTAGGAGGTATTGAGTAGACCGTGGAAGTGGTATTGGTGCCAAGGCAAGTAGCATTTGCTTTTAGTGCGTATGTTGTTAACAAAGGACACTGATTGCTGTTGACAAGACACCTAATGATGTGTACATAAAGTTATTTGGAGCATTGTGTAATGCACTTAGCACAATTCGCCTTCGTGCTGCAGGAACGCAACAGCAAGACAAAGATAGGGAGAGGAATAGAGGGAGAAAGGAACAGAGTCCCAGAGATAGCCCTGCTAACTTGAGTGTGTGAATCCTGTTTGCCTATCACTTACATCATTATGCTACCAGTAATTAAGACTGTGACCCGCTTTTATATTTTTAATTGGTTTCAGTTTATAACCTGCTCAACTTGATGTGTAAAAGTAACAACACTGCCAGTAGTCGTAGCACACATATCCTGTAAAAGAATGACTTTCCTTTCATACAGTCTATCAGCACCTACATGACGTCTGTTTATTACAGCATATACTTTAAAATTAACATGCACATTCAGTAAAAAGAATTATTTAATGTGCTTATAAAAACCACAATGAACGGTAGTCAGTTTTGCATATCAGTGAATGGCTGTGAAACGCTTTAAAATCAGCATCAAGTGCTGGTTAAATTAACTGCTCAATTTTATAACGCATACGCTGCGTGCTGCGTGGCAATGAGTTTTAATAGCCGAACAGCGAAAAGCGAGCAGCGCGCGGCAAATTCAATATTTATTAACGATATAATTAATAAATTTTCCATTCATTTTTAATAGGATTAAAGCAGAGCAACTAAAAAGTTAATACATTCTTTCCCCTTTGCCCTTGGCAACATTTTCCATGCCACACGGACTCTTTTTTTTTTTGCTACTCGTGGCTCAACTTTTCTACACGAACGCGCTAACTTTAATTTTCGCAAAACTTTTGAATTTTCAAGTAGTCATAAAATGCCTGAACAAAAAGAGTATCTAAATAAATTTGAGTGTGTGTGTGTGTGGGTGTGCGTGTGTGGGTGTGGGCGATGTGTCTGCCTGGCTGCATAATTAAGTGACTGCTTTTTGATGACATTAAGCCAAATTGAAGCTGTTGACAATTTTTTTGCTTTCTTTCTGTACGCCCACAAAATTTTAGTTTTGTTTGTCTGTTTGTGGGCTGAAAAACTTGAGAACTTTTAGCTTTTACCCTCCGGGAGATTCGCCGCATTTTAATGATAATAAAGTAATAAGTCAGAGTCAAGTAAAATATAAGCCTTAACTGTACGGATTGCTTAAGCTAATTGCCTTTAAGCCAAGTTGAGCCTTAGAGCCAATTTGTAAGCGTTGATATTGTCTTGACTTTCAGCTGTTTATATTTGTTTATAATTAACCAGGAACAGAACCAGTTGAGATTCAAAATGATGTGTGACATGTGTGTGTGTGTGTGTGTGTGTATATGGGGTAAATCCTACGCATACAATAAGAATTTCAGATATTTACAATTTGGTATTTATTGCGTTTGATGTGCGCTTATTAAAGTCAAAGCAATTTAAACATAATTAAAATAAACATTAAGTATGCTTTGAGTAAATATTCAAAACGAAATTTGCTAATTTAAATACTTTAATTGATTGGTGTTTAGCACCACAGAAACTACGAGACGAGCACTTGAACGTAGACCACAAAAATATGCTTCCACATCATTTAAGTTCTCAAAAGCTGTGGCTTTACCACTTCAACTTTAACTCTTACTCCTGCACTGGTAGAAACTGATTGACTGACAAGGCCAACTAAATGCTTGAGGCTTTGAACCAGGACAACAGAAATCATTCAAACGCGGATTTGACTGCGGCATTGTGGCAAACAGTGAAGAGAAAGAAAGTAGAGAAAAGGAAGAAAATGTGGGAAAATGGGAAAATTGCTGCAGCCACAGTTGCGGGCATGAGGTCAATCAGAGCAATTACTTTTGGAGCTTTACAAGCTGAATGCAAGAGCTAAAGAATTACTCGGTGAATTAGCAGACGCCTGAGTTATGTGGCATCTGCACCTTGTCTAAACTTTTGGGGTGAACACATTTTTTTTTTGAGCTCGACTGTCAGTTTGTATAGCATTAAAAACTTGACAATTTTTGCTTAATAATTTAAATTATTAAACGTATTACACAAAAAAAAACAAAGAGAGGCAAACAAACGCACAGCAAACACATGTCAAAAAGTTTTGGCACTCTGTAAAATTTATGGCAATGTAGCAGAAGATTTGTACCACTCTCCAACTCACTTCTACTACTTCTCTCTCTCTCTCTCACTCTCTGTCTCAGTCAGCTGTGGGTGCTGAACAATGTGCAAAGTATTGACAAACCAAATGAGCAAAATGAGCAAATGTGGCACATTGTTTGCTAAGTTTCTTTGGCCATATAAATAAATAAACTGAACATGGCTAACACATTTTCCTGCCAGCTAAAACTGTAGCTTCATCTACAGCTGTAGCTGTAGCTGTAGATGTGGCTAAATCAAAAGCAGTAGCTCCTGCATTGGCCAGAAACCAGAAACATGACCACAAACGCAATTGTTTGCACGTTGCGTGGTCATGTTAGTTGGGTCAATAATTGGTTTTTTCGATAGCTGCACAGTCGACAAACAAGTTGTTTGTGATTGCCAAATGATTATACGGTATCATCGGTAGGCAAAAGCTAAAATCTGGCCAACAGCCAATCCAGCCACCAAAAAAATTCATAGCCAAAAAATGCCTTCGGCTTTGGCTTCCTCTCCGAAGTGAGATATTAGGTCAGCCAACCATTTTCGACCCTCTCAGAAATTAATGTGTGAAATTAAGCCTGATATCATCAGTAGTTCTGAATGGTAGTGTGTGTGTGTGTGTGTGTTTCTGCTCTGCCAAAATTGAGAAATTTGATCAATTTAAGCTGTGGCTGCTTTTAGTAAATTACGTATACGCACTGACTGACTGCCTCAATAATGAACCAAATGTTCAAATAGTTCTACAGCAAATAACTTACCAAACATTGAATTGTATACGCATCACAACGCATTTGTTTGCCAAACTGAATATTAAATGGAAATTTACAACATTTTCAAACAGTTATCCGGACTAGTTTTAATGCTTGTGCCAGTGCAGAGAAAAAGCAGGTCAAACTGAATTTAATTCCAACTATGGAATACAATTTAGCTTTTCGCGGTTTTACTACTGGTTTTTTTATGAGCACAGAAAAGTTAAGGGACCTTCAAACGACATCAATAAAGCAAAGACGAGAAAAACTACAGAAGTTGAAAGGAAAAGCAACATTTGATTGCACACACTTCCTGTCGCACTTCCTCTTTACTGGGTCCAAACAAAACGAGTGCCAGGAGAGAGTTTCATTTCGAGTTTTATGTCGAGTTTCATTTTTAGAGCTATGCATTTGTAGGCTTTGTTCCCTTAGATCTCAGTTCTCAGTTCTCAGTGTCGGTGTCGGTTGTGACACTTAATTTTGGACACGTGTCGGTTGCGTTTTATTGCTCGTTTGCTGCTGAAATCCGAGTAGTTTGTGTGCATACGCAGCAGCAGTCTGTCCAACTGACATCCCGACTTGTCACACACACACACACACACATGCACGCACATCTTTGTCAAAGACTCATTATGCAAATTGTGGACGAGTGAAGCCACGCACTAGGCTAATTTGTTACTGTCTTCGGTTGTCAAGCTGCGCACTTTCTGCAACTGCCCAGGATATAGTTGCCGTCCATCCAACCAGTTGTCCACCCCGTATTACCCTCTAGATGCCCCAGCTGTCCATCTGTCTGGCCGACAACTGCTGCTTTCAGCTCTATCACTTTCAATTCCCTGGTCATAAATTAGGAACACGATGCGGCAGCAAACGACACCCACGCACTGTCACTGCCGTGCATAAAAGGTAACTATCCTAACGCCCTCCCAGCAGACAGACAGAGAGACAGGGAGACAGACAGACGGACTGAGCGAGTGACTCAGTGACTGAGTGACTGACTGGCATAGTATGTGTGTGGAATTTATGATTACTTCCGGGCATAATAAACCAGCCACGTGTAGCTCACCTTCACACCCCCCTTCCACACTCTCTCTCACACTCCCTCTCTCTCTCTCACTCCACCTATCTCTCTCTCTGTCTATCTGTTCTTGCCACATGCATATAAACAACTAATAGCTGCAGTTCTGTCAAGACATCCTTGCAACACTCAACTTCATTTGCCAGCAACGGGCTGAAAAATGCAGCTCAAGTGCACCAGCTGCCGCCCACCGCTGTCTCAGTCACGCCCCTTTCACTACTTCTGTCAGCCACTTGAGCTTTTGCCGCTAAACTTGCTGCCAGGGTTACCAGCAACTTCACTGCTGCTGACAGCAAAGACAATTTTCAATTAAATAAATGGCTGCTTTTTTATTGCACAGTGTGTCTGCACAGTGTGTCAAACTAACAAAACTCCAAATGCTTTTTTTGCGCCAAAGTGCAGCTTAAAATTTAATAAATATTTTTCTTTATTTCTCTGCAATTCAACGAGAAATTGCTACAAAAGACTTTATTATATATTTATTGGATTTCTCGTTTACGGTTTAATCAATTGGGGGGAATCGTCTTTAAGGTTGGTAGCTCTATTAAAGTCTGGACCGGATACATGTGCGATCGAGATAATGATATATAGACGGGCAGCATGCTGACCTGCTGACTAATGAGCTAAAATGAATTGTTAACACATCAAAAATCAACGCAATTTGGCGCACATTATGTAAAGACAGGCGGCAACACGGCAAGGGCAGGGGGCAGGGGCACGAGAGGGTAAAGGGCAAGTGGCGAGTGGCATGTGGCAAGCGGCAAGCAAAGGAAAGCAAAGGCAAAGTTAATTTTATTAAGGAAATGAAAAAGTCATATATCATTTTCACAATCTTCTAACATGTCCATTACGCCCGCAGACGCACACTCACCCCCATACACACACACACACACACACTCAAACATACACAGTCTTATTCACACACATACTGGCAGCTGGTCGGCCATCTTGGGCGCCATTGTGCGAGTACAAGTTGGCTGGGCACGCAAGCCCAAAAGACGAAATGGCCAAGGAAATGCACTGCGCTAAACTTAAATTAAAGTGTTGAAAATAGCCAAGCCGGTAATAAATGTGCCACGGCGTTCGCTTTGACGTCCCGGCCCAAAATTAAAATGCATAATTCAAGGCTCACCCATTGAAAGGTTCAGCAAACTGAAAGAAGTGGAAAGTAACAAGTAAAATGTTAGAGGCAAGTCTCAAACCAGTCTAAGCCTCTCTCGCTCTCTTAGCCATTTACATGTGAGCTTTCTCAAGCTTCTTAGTTTAAAAAGCCAATGCCCCCGATTGTCGACGATGGCTAAAGTGTTTCACGTTTCACGCACCATTAAACACCGATTCGCCAAGTCATTTTGAAAGTGGGGGCACTTCGGACGGCTGGAGGTTGTGGGGAAATTGTAGGGGTGGCTTTGTGGGCTGAGGGACTTATCGCACTGGCTCCGCCCGCATTGTGCCGCCTGATTGATTTCTGTATGCGTACGGGCTTTTGGCCATAGTCGGGAATTGAGTGCTGGGTTTGAGTCGAGTGGATCAGGTGCCGATAAAAGCTAAAGAATTTTTTAATAACGCACAAAAGGAATTTTCATACATAATGTTTTATAATTATTAAATCAGCAGGGGTATTCTTAAATCCCACAATACTCACTTAAAGACTGCTTTCAGTTCCAAGAGCTCTTAGGATTTCTTTCCATATTGATGGAAAACAAAATAATTAAAAGCAACATTTACGATGCCAAATTGCAGAATATTATGATTGAAATGGTATCGAAATATGGCTTTTTGAGCATTCGTATTTAGTGTCATTATTTTCTTTTATGTTTGCTCGTAAAAATTCTTATGATTTTTGAGGAATTTTTATCAGCTTCATGTCCTCCGCCTCTTGCTGTTTTCAATTTGAGTTATGAGCTATTGTGGGTGTAGCCTTTGCCCCGCTCTATCTCTGTCTCTCTGCTTGTCGATAGATAGACAGCCTCCCAAGTGGACTATTCGGCGTTTCCTGCATTTATTCGGCGTAATTAACAAAATTCCCAGGTGTATTGAATGCCTTTCTATTTTGCCATTTGAAATTCAGAGAGCGTAAATCTTTTATTGGCACGAAATGCTTAGGCGAAAGGTTCATTCATTCGCACAGCAAAGCAACATAGAGTTGCATAATAAATTATCGATGTGCTGTTTGAATTTTAAGTGGTGTTCTGGCTTTTTTGCTCGCTAATCAGTGGCCACTAGTAGGCCAAGTTTACCCTGTGATGAGTCAGTTCACTCCAAAATGCCATTACCGGGCTATGTGACAGCTAGTCCCAGGACGGACGGCTTCAACTGCCAGGATATAGCTGCCTGGATGTCTGCGCTTGTCAATACCCGCAGACAAATAAATTCAGCTTATCGCTCAGTCAACCCTTTTTGCATTTTCCACATCCACTTCCATTTCTTTCTTTTTTCCTACATTTTTATTTTTTTTATTTTACCATTGCCCTTTCTCTGCTCATCTTCTGTTCTTTTACGATTCCAGTTTTTTACAGCTGTGCTCCTTGTACTTACTTACAAAGTGCACTTGGCGAGACTTTGGCTCAGCTCCTGCCACAGGTCCTGGCCTCACTGCTCACTGCTGCTCCTTTTGATGTTGTCCTGCAACTGGTTCTGCTTCTGCTGGTCACAGTTTTCAATGTAAACCCTTATAAGCATTAAAAAAGAAAACCAAAACGAAAAAATGACAGACAGAAAACAGAAGAAAGCGCAACGCAAGAGATAAAACTTTGGCGCACCTTGGCAGCCTTGGGAAAGGGTCCTTAAGAGTAGGTGGGGTGGACTTTTTAGAGGATTGAGGGCGGCATCCTTTTGCGCTTTTATGGTGTCATCGCAGTTTATTGTTTTTATTGTTTGATAATTATCGCACGGCACATAAAAGTACCTTGGCTTTGGTCAGTGCAAATAAAATGGAATGAAATATACACAATGGAGGACGTTACAAAGGACCTCTCTGGGCATTGTTAAACGACCGACGGCCTCTTTGCCCTGTACCCGCTTTCATTTCCACTCCCTCTCGACACCTAAGCAGGGACTTTAAGCTCCGTAGCCACTTGAAGGTCCTCGGCTTCATTTCAGTTAAGCAAAGGCGTAGAAAATCTGTTCTGTCTTCCTCGCTTTTAGTTCTGTTTGTTGTTGTTGTTGTTACCATTTACAAGAGGCTCAAGTCGCTGTCCTTGTGGCCACTTGTGCTGCTATGACAATGCAATGATCTAAATCGAGACCAAAGGACACGTGTCTCAAGTGCCAAGCGCATGCTTTTAATTCACAATTTTTAGATTAAGTTGTTTGTCTTGATTTTAAATTTACTTAAGTACTTGCAAATAACAGAAATATTTTGTAAAAATGCTTTGAAAGCTTTCAGAATGAAACTTAATTCATTTTAACTCATTTCGAATGGGAATAGTAGATTTTATAGGCAAACTTTAATTGCTTTTAAAAGATTTTCTTAGTTCCACGAGCTTATTAACATTTTCCACACACATGCAATTTTCTTCGCCTTTTTCCTGTTTGTTTCCCTCAAAATTAGTGAAAAGTCATTTTCATGCCCGCAATCAAAGGAGTTTGTGGCAAAGCCTTTTATGTCACGTAGCAGAGATCCGCTGCCTCAAAGATTGCAAGTGACTGCAGCTAATTAGAAGTGGCTAAAAGAAAAAGAATTTTATGATATCACATGCACGTGCCGCAGACAATTGCCAACTCATTAGCAGTTGCAGCTATACATAGATATTTATATATATATATATTTATAAAATTATATATTAGCCTTAACTATGAATGTATGTTTGGCACACTGAATGCCTTTATCTGTAATGTGCAATTATCTAGCAAAATGTATACACAGTATGTGTAAGGACGACCTGTTTAGAGCTGTCTAAATTTCAAATTCGTTATTAATTCAAAACTGTCTGGGACTGGGACTGAGACTAAGATCTTAGACCTCAGACACGAATCTGAGACTCGGACAGTTGGTCTATATGGCTAATACAAATGAGACAATGCATGTCCTGCTGTCAGGACATGGCCAAAGCTGCCCAACAACGTCTTGAGACGTACAGCCGCAACTTGAGTGCATTTGGTTCAATTGAAAATCAGTCTGGCTATCTGGCAATCTGTCTATATGTGCACATGTCTTTGTCTCAGTCCTGTCCACCCACTTCCCCTTCTCCCTGTCATTCTGCCTACCCAACTGATATGGTTAGTCATATCTGCTGGCCTCCAATGCATTCGGTAACTAATTATGGCATTTATATAAGATAACTACCAGCTGACATTTGCAGCTAGCTACAGAATTGTGGCAAATTCAATGTGGACATTCTCATCAATTTCTTAGTTATTGTAATTAATTCACACAGATGTTAATAAAGCGATAAATAAGTTAACTGCACACCATGGCCTACTTAGCTTAATACCACAAATTAAAGGAATAAATGTATTTTAATTAATTTAATGCTTAAAAATGCCTGTCTTGATGTTCGAATTCCATTCAGTAGACAAAAGTTTACAATTTATGAAAATAAACGGAAATGTTGTCAAAGGAAAACTTGCATAGCATATAAAATATCTTAAAGCAATAAAGGAAAAGTAGAAGAGTCAGAAGTTTTTACTTTTCGAGTTTACAGAAATTTTGTAAAATATCCGACAGATTTGCAGTTGTTTATTGTTTATTTTTATTAACGATAGTCGGGCGAGCAAGTTGCCTAAACATTATATACAATCAACATAAAGTGTGTATACATTTGCCAGGACTCCAAGGACTTTAAGGACCCGCAGTACCCACAGCTCCCGCTGGACGCAAAGAACTCCGCTTTTGGCTTGTCCAGTGGCAACTTTGTCGGCTGCTTTTACCTCACAAGAGTTGCAAGTGAAGTTTTGGCTCTGCTCTGTCGTCTGCTGCTGTTGGAAAAGTTTAAACAATTTCACGCCCTTAGTCGGTGGAGTTTAGTGGCCATAAAAGCGCAAGCAAAAATACGAGTACGACACATTAAACATTAAACAAGCGTCTGCTGCACTTTAAGGACATTAACTATAGTAGTGCTTGTCCTGATTCCAACTAGACTTTTCCCCTCTCCCTCTCCTCCTACTTCTCATCAGCATCTGCATCAGCCTTAGCTTCAGCATCAGCATCAGCGTCATCATCATCTTCGTCGCGCAGTGTATAAAAGGCAATAAAATGCAATTATCTCAAACGGCATAAATGTCGCTTTTTGGCAACAGTTTGCTCAGTCCATAAATTCCAGCAGCAACTGCCAAAATAATAAAGGCAAAAAGAGAAAAGCAAGTACAGAAAAAAAACACACACACATACACACAAGTTTTGGATGAGCATGGATGATATTACAGCCAAAAAATGGGAGACGAGAACTTTTGCTGGCAGCTCACAGCTAAACTCAAACCAAAACTTAAATTCAGTCTCCGACAACGACTGCGATGCTGTTTGCAGCTGCAGCGACTCGGATCTAATTTGTCTGCCAATGAAAGCAATTTTATGTTGATTGTTGCAATTTTAAGCAAAGCGAGACAAAAATATTGAATGAAATGAATGCTCAACGCGAGGATACTCCTCTGCAATGAGTGCCTCTTTACAGAGTATAACAAAACTTTGTTGGCATTTCCCGCCGTTGGGGAACAAAAGCGGAGCTCCCTCATTTTCATTCCCCAACTTGCAGTTATTTTAATGTCTTGCCAAAGTTGTTGTGCCTCCAGGGCTCCTCTGTGGCATTACCTGCTCTGCTGAACGCTGCCTGCTGCCAGGGCTGTCAATGTTTTCAAATAAGCACGTTGCACGCTTTATTAGTTTTCATAGGCGCCCCCTCTCGCTTTGTGTATGTGTTGCTTTAGGCAAAGGAACAAAAGTTTTGAGCACACAACCCACCATTGCAAAAACACGCACACACACACACACACACACTGAGACTGCGTGTATACCATGCGCAAGTCAAACGTGCAACATGCAACGCAAATTAAATGCAAAATATTCCACACTTTTTTTAGAGCTCTTTAAATAATTTAATTGTGCATTATTATTTAAGTTTGATATAATAATATTGTGTTTTATTTAACATATTTATTTAAAGTTGAATCAAAACTTTATTTGCCTGCAAAATATTGACATTAAATTTCAATTGATTTTAAAGTGAATCCAAAGCGTCTCTGAATTTTGGCAGCTGGAAAGCTTCAAGCTCTGGCAGCGCATAATGTAAACATTTTTATGGCCCAGCTGTTAATTGGCAACAGCAACATTGTTGCAAGAAAGCCACATAAGCGTATAAAATACGAGTGCAACAACATATTCAATTAAAAGGCAAGGCAAGTGGAACAAATGCTGTGCAGCATTGAACATTCTCAGCTCGATGAACAAACACACACACACACAATACCCACATGCACACAAACACACCAACACAAGCCACAGAACTAAACCGCTAAACGCTGAGCTTCTCAGCAGTTTCCGCACCCAACTTAACTCAACTGAACTCGACTTGATTCGACTCGCAATTGCAATGCAAAATTCTCGTTGCCATTTGACAGGCAGGCAGGCAGGCAGCTCAAAAGTATGCAACGTTTTCTTTTATTTTATTTGCAACTGAGTGTGAATTGCATGTGAATGTGAATTTTGTGTGCCAGAGAGTAGCCAGAGAAAGGGTGAAAGAGATATAGAGAGAGAGAGAGAGTGATAGCAGCGGAAACGTCTGTGCCACATCCGTTTCCGCCTTAATGGTTATAACTTCTTTTTCCGGCACAGGCCAATCAACGTTTTGTGACCTGACCATGGACTTGCCTTGCCAACTGCATACAGAGCGCAGTTCCAGCTGTTACCACACAGTTTACAGTTTACAGCTTTTAGTTGTTGTTTTTGCTGCATTTAGTCAGTAAACTTATCACTCTTGATGGCTTTGTTGCAGCTGCACCTATTATTGCCACTGCGGCTAAGCCTCAGCTTTTGACTTCACTCTCTACTGTCACAAACAATAACAAGCACACAAAAGGTTGAACAAAGCAGCTGTCGCCTGTCGTCACAAAACCAACTGCAGGACTCCAACTCCGACTTCACTCTCACATCAAATGATATTTTTGTTTAGACGAAACGTTCATGCGCTTGCCACAACTATTTTAAGATTCTAACTAGATGTGGGTGCTTAAAACCCAAATAATAGAATAAAATAAAGCAAAGTTTATTTTGAAATAAACTAACCAAACAGAAGTGCTGCTTTTAAATTCTTAAAATATCATTTCAGAAAACTTTTCGTACTTTTTGGAGTCAAAACTAACTCATAATCTGCATTCATCGCCCTCTTCACCTGCAGTTTGAAGAGCTAACTTGCTAACAAGCTAAATAAAATTATAAAAAGATTTAAGCTGCTTTGTGGTCTTTGCCTTATCAGTGCAATCGTTTTCTTTATTTTTACTGTATCATCTGCTGGCAAACCAAATTAGCTTTGATAGACAGGCACAAAAAAGGCCATAAACGCTATCAGTCAGTTAAGAAGATTAAAACCTTAATCGGACTGTGTTATAGATAAATAAATATATATTTTTTTTTATGGTCAACAAACAATCAAACACAGGCATGGCTGATAACCGAGCGAATCTACAATTTTTGAATGCCAATAAATACACATCTATATCTGCGTATGTGCATCAGACCTATGCCAATTGATATTTGCTGTCTGCGGTGGCAATAACAGGGGCGGTTACTGTAGTGGGTATGGTTCTGGCCACTCGCAGCTAAAGCCACTGCAGTTCTGGCCAATTCACAACAATTGCATTTCATGCGCACAAAACTTGATACTGTGCCACTCAAGTGCGGCATGCCACCATATTTGCACTTGAATTGCCCAGCTCGTGGGTGTGTAAAAACGCAGGGTAAGGGTGAGAGGGAAGAGGGCTAGTAACTGCAGCAGTTTGCATGCAAATTTTTACGTTTACCCCATTTGCATGCACTGCATAAAGAAATTTATATATATGCATGTGGAAAAAAGAAGAAATTGCGCTCGGTCGTGGACTGGGGCACATTGTATGAAAATTGTACGCCAAATTTCGGACGCGTCGACGTGGCAATCAATTTGTCCAACTGCGAATCCGAGTGCCGCAAGTAAATCGCTTACATTGCCACCAACTGAGCGTAGTTTTTGAAGGCTCTTGGCCCCTTTCCTGGGGCCCTCAACGTCGCCTTGAGATGCATTTTTCCACTCACTTAGAAAAACTTTACATACACTAAGGTAAGGCAACTCAAGCTGTGTACTACCTGCGTTTTCTTTAACAACTTAATTATGTACAATAAAAATTATTGTCAAGCTTTCATTTTTTCTTAGACTTCTAAGCTATAAGCTGATTTTAGCAATTTTTAGCTCACTTTAAATTTACCGTACGCTTTGTCGTCGCACAAGAATTCTTATCTCGTCCTTTAAGCATAACGAAAATGAAATTGTCTGGCAATTGCCGGCAACGGCAATCGCATCAAAGTTGCATATTAACATTTCAAACGAGCAGCAGTTACCCGAAAAATTGCTGCATTGGCCGCCGTCAAGAATAGAGCGCCAAATTGAAAGGTAGAAAGGTATAAAAGGTGCGATAGAAAAAAGCGCACACAGTGGTTCTGGAATGTCAGGACAAAAGAAAGCCACTTAAATGCAGATTACAATAAAGGAAGCATTTTGCTGCTGACGCCAACGAGTTTTTGGCTTTGAGCAAAAATCTTTTCTCCTTTTATTGGCCATTGTCTCTTGGCGCTTTGGCAAAGCGAACATATCAAGTCATCAGTCGCAGTTTTAGCACCTTTAATAGCCACCACATGCTTGTCAAAAGCCATTATCAACAGCAGCAGCCCCAGCAGTCGCACAGACAACAACAACAGCAGCATGAACTTTTGCATAAGCAGAGCGCAAATCTAGTGCTGATGAATCGCTCAAATAGTGCAGAATAAACACAGCACAGCAATAGCACAACAACGCAAATAGTGTAAAATGACAGGCAGAAAGTGGTCCTAAAAAAACGAATGTGATGTTTTAGTTGGGAGACACGGCGTATGCGTAATATTGCCCAACGATTGCGGCAGCAAATGAAATGTCAACTCTGCTGCCTGTGCCTGACAATTGTCTGTGCTACTCAAAAACACAATTTGTTGTACAGTGTACTGTGTACACTATAGAGTGTGCATAGCTCATCCGCATTTAGATTGGGAACAGGCAGCAGCATTCCTGCTGCCAAAGCGAATGTCAAAAACAACTTTTAATTAAGACATTTGCAGGTCCAGAGAGTCGACATATTAATTTTAAACTGCCGCAAACAAAACTGCAAAATGAAGATGGTAGAATGGACAGCAAAATAGCAAAAGCAGCAGCGCACACCATCAACATCAACAACAACAACAACAACATTAGCAGCACCAACTACAAAAACAAAATCCAAATAAAACAATGTGCAAAGTGTGTGAGGACTTCCAAAACAGATTGAGACCCAAATAAATGTCTCTGCCGAGATGAGAAACTGTCGAGTGGAAAGTCTGGCAAACTTACTTAAAGTTTTAAATATGTCAAATTTCTTAAAAGAAGTTCTGCCAAAAAAAATTAGGGACAGTTCACCATCTACCCTAGCAAATTTATAGCTGCATCAAGCAAATGTTTTCCATCAGTAAAGTCAGTTTTAAGCTCAAAACTTCAACGGTTTTTACAAGAAATGTCAATTTGTTTTGCTTTTTACTATAAGCAATCTGCCGCTATTTCCTTCACTATCTTTGCATCATAACTGCAGCAGATAGCGTTCAGATTAAAAGTGCAGCATACTTTTGGGCTTTTGTATTAACTAGTAAGCAACTGCAAGCTGGCTGCTATATTGGGTCACGTACTCCATTGTCATATCAGTCAGCTATTTATAGTAGCCATAAATCAAAGTACTCAGCTTAACTTTAAATACATTTAATGCTATCTATTGTGACACTTTATTTTGGATCATTATACAATTAGCTACGCGGGGTGTCAGTAATTAGATTATTTTTTCAGCGAAAGGTAAATAAGTGACTTGAAGCTGTCTTATCAGCCTTTGACGCCAAAAGATAATCGCATTTGTCTTGAGATAGACAGACGTGTAGTTTCGGTGTATGTTTGCATTGATAAGGATGTCAGCGCTGATTATACAGTCGTAGGAAAATTGAACGTTAAAAAAAATCTGTTTTTCACATATATTTATTATACGCTTACCGGTTTAAAAAGTCTCGTTTTAGAGGTCCAAAACACGCACACAGATACTCACGCACACACCCCCAGCATCCGAGACCACAACCACAAGGGGCACAACGAGAGCAAGAGTGAACGTGTCGTCATCATGCTTAGACAAGTCAATGACTTGGCATATATCGATGTTGGCTTTTAAGCCCCGACCGCAGGTTTTACATAATTTTTATTTTTATTCACCACACGCTCGATTTGTTATTTTTTTCTGTTTATCGCATATGCAAAAAATCACAAATTTGTGCTGATTGTTTAATCAAATACACTAATCCGCACCTGGATAGTGTTAATAATTTAATCACATACGACTTGAGATTAAGTAGAATCTATTCATATCGCTGCAAATTTCAAATCGGAAACTTCTGCTGAAAGTGAAATTAGTTCAGAGATTGATAAATGCAATCATAACTTTGATGAAGTCTGCCATAATTTATGCAAATAAGAACTTCCAATCGACAAATATTTACTACATCGAGCTGATTAGGATTCACCGCAAGAATAAATACAATTATAATCGTCATGATGAGAATCCTTTTGGCAAACACTGTGAACTTATTAATTACATTGCAGGCAGGAAAAGCGTTAAATCTGTGATTGAAATTTGAAAATTTATAGAACGAGCAAAGTTTCAATGCCAGATTAATGGGAAAGATAAATAATTAGAACTTCATTAACACTTAGGCGTCTACTATACTTGGCACTTGGCTATTTATTTATTAGCTCGACTGTCGAGTGCACTCAAGTGCCTCGCACTGAGATAACTGAGCCTTAATGCTTTATACACTTTGTGCAAATATAAATATAATTATAAATAAACATAAACTTAAGCCAATTCCCTAATCACACGGCTAAGGTAAATTAGAAATTTTCCAAGCATGATAAGTGACTTTTGTGCGACAGTGTAGACAGTGGCAGACAAATTGATTGTTATGTGGCATATACTTATGTTTCGCTCAGTATATTTCCACTGGTCTCTAGCATCAGGCAGCAGCATGAAAACTTGTCACTGCCTCCTTTGATGTCCCAGAGAAACCAGTTTTCAATGCGATCCCTAGAATAGTTTGGACACAGCGACTCTACCGATATCTGGATAAATATTTGATCAACTTGAGGAGTAACTAAAAACTTATCTAATGGTTTGCAAAGACATTAAGTTTGCTGTGTTATAAAATGCTAATGTGGTTCATCAACAACACATTATAGTTTGCCAATAAAGCGGACAAAAAAGAAAACTTTATTTGGAGTAGCCGACGAGAATATACCCTGTAAATTTATATACTGTTTGAAAGAACTTCCAATTAATGTATTATTATAAAATAACTTTTTAAGTACGAAATAAATGTAAGTCTAGCACGCCCTACATATGCATACTTTGCGCACAGGGTATTCAAATGACAATCAAGCAAAGAAAACCAACAACATACACAGAGCTAAGAAAGCCACCCTGCCGATAATGTGACGAGGGAGGTGATCGGAGAGCGCTGAGCGAGACCAAAGAGATAACCGCTGAGCGAGAGAAAGAGCAATAGAGAGTGAGAGAGGAGAGAGTGGAAGCGAACGTGAGAGAATTGGCTAATATTACACTCAGCCAAACTGGACAATATCAGCAAAATAATTGCTCTCAACTTCCGAATTCAGTTACGCTCTAAATGAATTAGTCACACTTTAATTTCTCGCAGTGTACAACAGAGAGTGCGTGTGCTGCATGCTGTGTATAAATGCGTGCGTCTAGCAGTCAGTGCTTCAGTCATAGAGTCGCAAGGCAAAGAGATCATCCAAAGATCGTGGAAATTTTAAGGAACAACAGGAAGCCAAAAATAGCGTCAATTCGCGCAGCAAACCAGAAGGAAAGACCTCCATAAAAATACAAACGAAGCAAACGTTGTGCGGAAAATAGAAAATTTTATAGATTTTCATTTTCTTTTCATATTTTGTTGTGTATTGATATTGTTTGTTGAGTCTTCGTCGCGGCGCGTCGTTGACTGTTGACTTTTGTCTGCGTATTTTTCCGATTTACGCAAATTGTCAAACGAAAGCAATTTTCATGTCTTGCCAAAAATTTCTCAGCGTTCAGGCCAACGGAGTAAACAGTTGTCGTTGCGTTCGACTTGTGGCAATGTCAACACTTTAACCGAACTTAAATAATAAATCTACAAAAATAAATACAAAAAGATAAATAACAAAACAGAAACTATTCTAAAGACTTATTCAATAGACTATCGTGTTTGATAAATAAACTTGGCATAAAAGTAAAATAAACCAAATCAAATCAATTTAAACTATAAAAACTTGTATAATTTCAACTGCATGGGTAAAGTTATGAGAGTGAATTCCCTACCGCCGCCCAACCGAAAGTGCCACGCCCACGCTCGTTCCAAGCAGCAAAAGCAAAAACAATTGAAGTTCAAAAAAATCGAAATTTATTTTATGTTCAACAATTTGTGTAAACGAAGAACTTTAACGGATTACAATTTATTGACACTAAAGCATCAAATTAAATCGGAAAGTGAGTAAAAGCGGTGAAAAACTAAAGTTTTTTAATAATAGCCACAAAGAATAAATAATTATACAATAACTGAATAATAATTGGATAATCGTGATATAAAGAAAAATCACAAATTTGCGTGAAGATCGGAAACTAAAGGTGAGTTAATGACGGCTAATAAAGTTAATGCCCATCGTGTTTAGGCTCCATTCCTAACAGTAATTAGTATTTTATTCAGTACTCATAACTCATTACAATCAGCATCCTGTCGAACGGAACAATCCAACAATTAGATTCTCAGCACCATAAAAGTATCACGTTCAAAGCTCACAAATGAGCATCTTAATTATAACACACAACGGCAGTGAAGTTAAGTGGATTATTAAATTAAATACGTGTGAAACTTTATGGTAATTTCAATTACAAATTTTGTGCCTACAATTAATGCCGTGATTTAACTGGAAACCAGAAACAAAACCCATTCGTAACAAAAGATTGCAGATAACTCGTCTAAATTCTATGACAATAAAAATTGTGTTGAGATTGAAAGTGAAACCAGTTGAAATTAATTTAGTAAACAGAAATACACTTCCCCATCGGCTTCTGTTAATTAATGTTAAACAGCAGCCGCTTCATTTGCATATTAACAAATTTGTTAAAGTTTCGTGTTTAAATTAAGCATAAACAAATTATTGACCTAGTCAGCAGTCAGCAGTAAGCGAAACAGTTAAATTCATGTTTATGCATAGGCAAGCATCTCTTAAGGGCAAGGGCAAGAGCAAAGGGCCACAGCAGCGTATTTGGCTAGATCAACAAATATATATATCTTATATCTTAACTTAAGTGTATTGTTCAGATGTCGGTTGAAAGCCACCCACATCAGTCGAATTAGTGTAAAGTGTCGGGCAACAATAGAAATGAGAGGTCATTCAGAGCATATAAATTAGTTGTATTTTTATTTTTCTCTTCTCTTACTTGTTCTTTTTTAGATGTTTTGTATTACTAATGTATAAATGAATTGTTATAGCTTTTGTCACTGGCGATATGCTCAAGATTTGAACACAGTTTTGGGCTCAGTTCAGTTTGAAACACGCAATGGTCAACTTGTAGTTCAGTAGACTCAAAGCGGTAGCTTTTAATCAATTGAAACACACGAACATGGACTGAAAATTAAATAAACAAGTGATAAACTAAATAAATTATATTTTGAAATTATATTGTGATATTGTGATATTGTGAGTCATGTATCTACTTAATTTTATCTGATAAGTGCCTGTCATCTCATCTTCTGATTGCTTAAACGATACAAACAGTTGCAGCTGATAAAGTGATTAATAAATTTAAGCTCATGAGTTCAAACAATGTTTAAATCAATCTTTTTGAAAAGTGTATCAAAGCTTCGGCTCTTGAAACATAATTTTATAAGTTCTATTTTTATTATTGTTTAATACTAAATGCGGTGCAATAAATTTTGCTCTATATAATTGCTCTGTGCTCTTGTGACAATCAATTGTTGTTCCAATTGTTTGATTCGGTTTTGTTTTTATTTCTTTCTGTTTGCTGCTTGTTGTTGTTGTTTTAATTTTTGAGTTCGGGTTCAGATTTTAATTTCTTTTATTGAAAACAAAGGAGCTACCGATAAGCAAAACGTTTCAAATTCAAATTCGTATTTGCATTTGCTTTTGATTCACGGATTCAAAGTTTATGTAGAAAATTGAAAATGGAAAAAAAACACAAAGTGAAAACGTAGCTCATTTTAATTGAATTTGATCACATTTCGATACGCCAGGCAGCTCAATTAATAACAGATCATTTTATGACTCAAACATAGATTGCGTTCAATGTCTTTGCCTGAATTGTATTCATTATATTCTTTTGTTTGTTCTATTTCATTCTAGCGTTAGTTGATTTTAGAAACTTTTACGTAGGCAAAAATGGTGGGCGTTACCGCCGATTCATCCCAGGCTGCTCAGCTGTCCTCGGCTAAGAATCCCATGATCAAGTACATGCTAAAGACAAGAGAGAATCATGCCAGAGACCAAGATGCTGACTATTCCCATGTATTTCGCCGCAAGACACGCTTTGAGCTCTTTCGTCTCTCGGCCATCGCAATGGCCATTGAGTTTGCCTATGCGGCCGAGACGAGTTTTGTATCACCGATTTTGCTCCAGATTGGCATCGACCACAAGCACATGACGATGGCCTGGGGGCTATCGCCACTGATTGGATTCTTTGTATCACCGTTGTTGGGCAGCATCAGTGATCGATGCAAACTTCGCTGGGGCCGACGACGACCAATCATTTCGCTACTCTCGCTAGGCATACTCTCTGGCCTGATACTGGTGCCCTTTGGCAAGAATTTGGGCCAATGGTTAGGCGATACTGGCCATCCTGACTATTCGAATACTAGCCATGTCAATGGGTCACTGCCACTGCCTGGGGTGGAGGAGAATGATGTGTTCCCAGTCAACTTTAAATACGCTGCTATTTTAACCATTCTGGGCATGGTGCTGCTGGACTTTGATGCGGACACCTGCCAGACACCTGCGCGTACCTATCTGCTGGACATGTGTGTGCCCGAGGAGCAGCCCAAGGCTCTGACCATGTTTACCCTATTCGCTGGCTTTGGTGGCACCATTGGTTATGCCATCGGTGGCATTGATTGGGAGACTACGCATATTGGCGCCTTTCTGGGTGGCAATATTCCCACTGTTTTCAGCCTGGTAACCATCATCTTTGTGTTTTGTTATCTCATAACGGTGACCACTTTCCGCGAGATTCCACTCAAGCTTATCGAACGCGATGAGCTGCTGCGTCCACTCTCCGAGGCGGCCATCAAGAAGGAATTGAAGAAGAACAACAATGCCATTTTTTACATACAGGAAACTACCACACTGGAGCTGCAAATGGCCAATGATCTAAAGGCACCTGAACCCATTCAGAGCTATCAGAATGGTTACCTGTCCGCGTTGACCGACAAGCCAAAAGTGCAGCAAGTGGAGGCCCAATCGGAGGCTGAGGCTCCAGTATCACTTCGTGCCTATCTTAAAAGCATTTTCATAATGCCTTACTCCATGAGAATGCTGGCGCTGACCAATCTGTTCTGCTGGATGGGTCATGTCACCTATTGCCTGTATTTCACGGACTTTGTTGGCGAGGCGGTCTTCCATGGAAATCCTACAGCTCCTCCAAACTCTGCGGATCTGCAGCTTTATGAGGAAGGTGTGCGCTTCGGCTGCTGGGGCATGTCTATCTACGCTTTCTCCTGCTCCATTTACTCGATGTCCGTCACCAAGTTGATGAAGTGGTTCGGGTATGACAATTAGGCATTATATTGAATACAGTACTCCATTCTATTCTTTTTTTTTTTAGCACCAAAGCTGTGTATATCAGCGGTATTGTTTACTACGGCATCGGCATGTTAATCCTTGGATTGTGGCCCACCAAATGGGGTGTATTAGTCTTCAGCACCTCAGCGGGCATACTCTATGGCACCCTCTTCACCATGCCCTTCATTCTGGTGGCCAATTATCACGCCAAAAATTGTGTAACTACCTTCTTAAATCTACAGATTTATTGTCAAATACTTTAATGTCTCACGCTCTTTCAGTTCCGTGTGCATAATGGTGAGACAGTGCCCCTGAAGCAGGCCCGTGGTTTGGGCACTGATGTGGCCATCATCAGCAGCATGGTCTTCATAGCTCAACTGATTGTGTCGCTTAGCGTTGGTCCACTAGTCGCCTGGATGGAGACCACATGTGCCATACTCTATGCCTCAACTTTCTTATCATTTGCAGCTGCACTTGCTGCAATGTTTGTGTTATATGTCTAGTAAACTTTAATTAGTATTGAATTTAAACCATTTTATCATAATTATGAATTTCATTTAGTTAATGCACTGCTTGAATTGTAAGCAAATATAGTTGCATACTTTTCGGCAGCCTTACATATTTAAATACATTTTTATTGCATACTTTTAGCTGCGGCTGTTTATTCATAGGGGAACTGTAGGAAATATTTTGACTTTGAACTCAATCGTTAATAACTTAATCATTTATACCATTTGCATTTTAGAGGGCTACAATTGTTAGTGTTAGTTAATTGATAAGTATAAACGCATTTTGAGAGATTTCTTAGTAGTAAAAAATTCTTGTCGCATGCTTACACAAGGATAGAAAAAGCGGATATTAATTTTTACGCTCGTGCAGTGCATTTGAATGCATCTTTTAATTTCCTCGACATTTGCACTTCAGTACCTTGAAATAAAAATGTTTCTGGAATAAACTATCATAAATGTAAGCTAAGAAATACCCTCTGGTCTGCACAATGCAGATTTCTGCTTAACCATGCATATACCGACTTAGATCGATTAAAGTCAGAGGGTATTAGCTGGCGACAAGTGCTGCCAATTTCCTTTACAGCACTCAGTTACCTTATAATGTCTTCTTCTGAGACACAAGTAAGTGTCAGAGACATATTTCCGGTGTCTCCTGAATGATAAATTGCACTTAATAATTCGAACGTAGATTCAACACAATTCAAACAGTTTTCATATGTTTTAGTGTACAAAGAATTTAATTACAATAAAAGCCAATTACAATTATAGTTAGAAGTTGTACATAAAGTTAGTTTAAGAGGAGACGAACTCTTAAAGACATTAAATACAAATTGTCAGTCCTAAAAACGCCAAAGTGCAGTTATAAAGGCGAATTGAAAATGCACTTTGCCATAAAGTGAGATAAATTCAAGTTACAACTTGTGCTAGTATCACTCAAAAACTTTGACGATAACAACCGTCTTTCAATGGCAAATGTCAGTTCGAAACACGAAATGGCAATGTGGCGTATGCGTAATGTGGGGACACAATTGACACGCATCTGCAACTGCTGCTACTGCTGCTGCTTTGATAGAAGGCTGGGACAAAGGCAAAGGCAGAAAACAAATTGAGTTTATCGGCGGCAACAAATCTAGAGGAAACACACAATCATTCATCATAAAAGGCCGACTCCCCTGGCAACAATCTATCTCACAGTTTCTTTCCTTTTAGTCCCGGTCCCCATAGTTGGCGTTGAGTGAGCACTAAGAATATTTACATTTGTCTTAAGCTCACTCAAAATCCAAGAAAGCAATCGTTGTTCCCCTGCAAATCAGCAAACAAATTCGTATATCTCTGGGTATAAGTGGGTTTGTGTGTGTGTGTGTGTGTGTGAGATTGAGTATGTGGGTGTGTGATGCGTGTTTCAGTTGATGGAAGTCAGCGAAAAGCCAATAAGCAAAAGTCGTCGCAAATCAACAAAGGTAAATTCATTTTCGATTCGATTTTAGAGCCCCAAAAAGGCGAAACATGTGCAGCATTTATCCTAGACATAATCCAGGCGATGCTGACGAGCAGAGAACTAAGTCCGCTTTATATATTGTGTGGTATATTGAGTGCAGCTTCTTGGCAAAGTATGCATTAGTATTGTTTACCAGCGCGAACTGTCGTGAAACTGAAGAGGAAAATTCACGTAGCATCGCCATAACAATAAAGCAATATAACCCCGACAATTGTGCAGGATATTACGACTCTCTGGCTCTTGCTCTGGCTTTTACCATCAACCGATCAAATGCTTAGCTGCTCAGCGATTCCGAGGATGAACTCTTAAAACTGTTGCTGCTGTCAATTTGTCTAGTCTTTAGTTATGCCTGATTTTATTGTCACACTACTTACTTGACACAAATACGACCATCAAGTATTTTGAATGCTTGAGAAGGTTTAAAATTCGTAAAAGCATAGTTTAACTACAGCTTAAATTGCATTTAAACTTTATAAATTATTTATTATTTCTGTGTATTCATCAAAAAAACATTGTCTTTAATTTGTAAGGAAAATAGTTGAAGAAAATTCGTTTCAGTTGCCGTTTTGCCTGTGGTAAATAAGTTTGACACCTCGACTGCCGTTTCAATCATAATTTATATGCAAATTATTTGCATATAATTTCTTCCTTTTATTTTTTTATTACTGTTTTTTTTAGCATTTTTTTCCATCTACGTTTTTGCTTTGAACCCTTTAGTTGCTGCTTTCCGCCCAAAGCATGCGCCATTTAATAAACATTTTTTTGCTGCGGATGCGGAAAGTAAGCAACATTTTGGCGCTACTCGTGGCAACCCAAACACATTTTCCGCCCCAGAAAAGTCGTGGCATGCCCCAGCTGCGAGGCAGTGAAGTCATGTCAAACAGGACGACATGTGCAATAAAGGGAAATAATATGCAAATGCAATTATAAGCAACTGACAACAAATGCTCAAATACTTGAAAGCAGAAAGACAGTCACTGTAGCAACATCAGCAAGCTTCAGCCAACTCCAGCAATTGTGCATTCATTCATTTATTTTTTGTACTCATCAGACAGGTATTTGCTTAAATTTAAGATAGATCTATGGACTTGTAATGCGGCTGCGATAAAAATTACGGGGCAGAGACTAATCAGAACAACTTACATGAACCATAAATTAGAAGGCGACAGAACGACATCCGTTAAACATTTGCAGTCTGAGAGTGTGAGTGAGTGTGGCTGTGTGTATGTGTGTGCAACTTTTCCTCTGCTTGTGTGTGTGTGGAAGGCCGGACGTGGCTGGCCAGGCTATGGAGTCTGATGTAGCCTGATGCATGAAATGTAATAAATTTCGTTATCTATGCATTATTTATGTCGTAATTTGGTATTTTAGCCCAAAAACAGAAAAATGAAAAGCGTCGAGCAGCGCCCTGGCAGCAGCCAGCACAGAAAGCAGACAGAAAGACAGACAGCAGGACCGCCTGCTCCAGTTCCAGTTTCAGCAACAGCACCAGTTCCACCTACTCCTGATCCTGCTACTCCAAAAAAGTGGGCACAAACCAGTATGGCGTCGGGTCAACGTTACACATTTTCACTAAATTTCTCTCCTTCTCCCAATATATATGTATATATATTTGTGTGAGATTTGGAGTGTGTGTGTGTATCAAACGTGTGTGCCAACGTGTGTGTGTGCGCACAAGTGTATAAAGACGCATAAATTACACTTACAGCATTCGGCTCTTTGGAGTCCTCTGTGTCTGTGTGTGAGTGTGTTCCAAATACATATACATATATATATTTTTTTTAAATGAAATGTTGTCCACACCCACCGCTCACCGTTTGGAGCCCACCGTCCACCCCATTCCCAATTTGTCTGGCTCTTTGTGGCTAAGCATTGGTAAATTGGCCCAAACGGTGCCACTCAACAGTCGACGCAGCTCGTTCACAATGATGACGCACTTCAATCAACCTTTAATAACATCTAACACACCACAGACACAAATTCTCATAAAAAAAGTATGTTTTTAAAAAGATATTTCCAACCAAATTGCAATGAATAGGGCTACTAAATTTCAACCAACTCTAAGCAGCCCTAAACCGAAAACAAATTGAGAAATTACCCGTTGATATAAGCTCGCTCCTTTCGTATTAGTAAAAATGTTTAATGACATTTCACAAGTTATTTAATAGTAGCTTTGTAAGTCCATGAATTAGAACTGCTTTTTGGATGTTCCCCTTTAACATTTTATGGGAATTTTGGTAGAAGTTTTTGGCTTGCATTCACATTGAATGCACTTTTCAGGATTTCCTTTTCAATTCGTCGTAGTCCGAGTATTTTTCAAAATGCATTTAACTCACTTTGTCATAGACCGTAAATTTGAAATGTCATTGCAACTTTCAACTGTCGACTGGCGCACAACCTTGTGGCTTTCATCTGACATGTTACACACAAGGGGAGTGAGACAAGGAAGGAGACGGATCAGAAGACGGAGAGTAGGGGAAACTACGTCCTAGACAGGGGCACGTTCGTGTCCGATTTTTAGCTGTAAAACTGGTAGACTGAGGGATATGTTGCCTGTTGCTACTGATATAAAAGCAAGTCAACTTTACGTTACAGCTGTCAGAATATAAGTATATGTAATACATAAAAAGAGCTGCTCCAAATCCAGCATATAAGTAAGAGACAGAAACTTAAAAAATTGTGTATAGTATGTGTGTAACCAAAATGTCAGTGGGACACATTAAAAAAAAGCCAAAAGAAGTCAAAGAGCCTGATAAATTAAAAACTTAAATATGCGATATATATGCTTGGTTCACGCCCTTTTTGCTGGTCCACATTGTGGCTTTTAAATCAGTGAATGTAATTTAAATATGCTGCAGGACAATACAATGATCAAAATTTAAATATGCGTTAAATACTTGCATGGAATAGCTTTTGACTACAGTGAAAAGCAATTTTTAAAGGCATTCAGAGCGTTAAATATAAGAACTGACCACTGACGGTTCGCATGAGTAAATTATGAGTTTAAAAGACAGCAAAATACCCTATAGCTGTGTTTAAATAAAGGTTTTCCAAGCATATATACCCTACTAGTAATCTTCTTAGCTACAGCGTATGATGAAAGCGCAGATTATGGGTATTCAGGTGGATTGAACACAAATATCAATACGATGATTGCTTTATTAACACACTGAAAAGTCTGGCTACGTTTGGGGCAACTTAAAGGTGGTGTTCAGTGCCACATTCAATTTGTCTCGGGTAAATGGCTTCTGTACTGAATACCTGTTCTCACCTAGCAACTAAATCTGACCGCAGACCACAAATAAATTATTTCTTATCAAACTCAACTGGCCACAAAAGTTTTTTGTCTAGCAAACTGCAACGTTTTCTATCTGCAACTTCTTTCACTGCTTCTACTATATATATATATTTTTATACTCTCTGCAAGAGTATATTGGGTTTGTGCAAATGTATGTAACAGGCAGAAGGAGGCGTGGCAGACCCCATAAAGTATATATATTCTTGATCAGCATCACAAGCCGAGTCGATATAGCCATGTCCGTCTGTCCGTCTGTCCGTCTGTCTGTCTGTCCGTCTGTCCGTCTGTCCGTATGAACAAACAGATTTCAGAGATGGTAAGAGCTACAAGTTCGAGCTTGGTCTCAATCGATCAGATATTTAGTCAGTCAATACAAGAATCTTTTTTTTTTCGATGCCACGCCCCATTCGCCCACAATGAGCAAAAAACTAGACACACCTCGGAAAAAATTGGTGTTTTGAGCGAATATCTCAATAACTATTGCACCTATGATCACCAATTTTGGTATGGAGGTTCCTAGCGACATCCTAAATGCATTGACATTTAAATTTTTGGACTGCCACGCCCCTTTCTCCCACAATTAATAAAAATTGTCCTCAAATTTCGTTCCTTTTTTGGCTTTTGTTCAGTATTGTAATTTATTATTCGTGTGGAGACTAACTATATCAAACTATCCTGAAAGGCGCATTTAAATCGCACGATAAACAAGAGAACTAGAAGCGTTACAATATTGATAACTGAATGCAATATCTTGTATGAGTGCAAGCGAAACAGAAACATACAAGCACATGTGACGGCAGCGCTGCCGCATTCATATCAATGTATGAGTGCAAGCGACACAGAAACATACAAGCACATGTTCGAATGTTTTCGCTGCTTGTGTAGCGGCAGCGCTGCCCGCAGTCGCTGGCCGCGCTGAATACACACATACATATATACATGTACATGCATAATAATTGTCATTCGTATGTGTATTCGCATACAGACAAACAGATGTATGTTTGATTATGCTTAGATTGTTTTTGTTTTAACGTGTTTTAATGCAAGTACTACACATTGTAATATCTCTAGACCGATTTTAATAACTTAATCGGGAAAAAATGCAGAGAGTATACTACGGTCGGGCGTGCTCGACTGTACTTTTCTTACTTGTTTTTTTTTGCCATCGATAATTTGTAGAAAACTGTCGTCGTGTCGTGCCGTAAATTGTCTTTGGCAGTAGAACCTTTTTTCGAAATTGAGTCAGTGTCGGTTGGGGGTCAATGCTGAGACTATGCCAAAAACTTTAGACCAAGACACGCTGGGCACGACAGCCAAATCAACAAGCAATTGTTGCTGGTAGAACACGTTGCTGACCTCAAACCTCAAACCGAATCCTCCCATCTTCCATTCGACTGCGATAAAGATTTCGAAGCGCAGTGAACACGGTAAAACTTTTTAATTTTATAAAAACAAACGACAAGCATTTGAACCTCAATGTAGCTCCAAACCAGAGGTCACGACAGTCCAAAAATTTTGAAGACAGGCCAAGAAACAAAACCAAAAAAATAAACTAAATAAATACACAGACGTTTTGAACTTTAATGAATGGCTCATTGAGCAGAAACTTTTGTAGTTCTCAAAGAATCATTACAGCTAATCAGGGATAGAAATATAAGTCTGTTTCAAAAAAATGCTTAAGTAATTTTAAAGCGAAAGTATTTAAATATGGAAATTTCATTCATTTTACTTAGCATTACGACTTTAGCAGACACCACTGTAGGCTTAGTTTGGTAACATTTTAGTTAAACTTAAAGGGTATCTTATCATGCAGCTCTTTTTGCTATTCAAAAGCTCAGGACTGTTATAATTTACAGCTTTTTAACTGAGTTCTCCATTTTCCAAACCAAACTTCAAAGCTTAAAGCTGGTCAAGCCAAAAAGCTTTCACTCGCCTGTGCTTTTTTATACTTGCCATATGAAAAGCTCAGCAATATCCCACTAACAGAGAACACTTTATCCTGTACACCGTAAAAAGCTTTAAAATTTCCTTTGCTGCTTTTAAATAAAATTGAATTGAAGCGTTAAGTATACGCCATGAAAACCCAAAATGCAATAAATGCTGAATAGAGTTTTAGCGCTAATTGAAATACGTTATTTATCAAGTTGCAAGTTGGCAACGCTGCCACACTCGTTTGGATAGCAATTCCAACTGTCTGATAGTCGCTTATGCAGCATATATTTTTCTTAAAATGTCTCCCACCTATTCAGTTTATCCAATCTTCTTCTGGGGCACCGCCCTCTGCGGAAAACGATTCATTTATTTGCAGCTTGATTTTTGTTTACAAGCAAGCGAGGGGAGGTTTGCCTTTGCCATTTCCTCGCAGAGACAAAGAAAAAACTGTAATGAAATTCGAAATTGCAATGACAGTAAAGGGGTGTGAATGGCAGGGGCTGGAAAATGTATGGTTGAGCGCTTAGAAATATCATCTAAAATGTAAGCACACGTTGCTGTAGGTTGCATCTTTCAAATGCAACCTTGATTTGGCAAAATATAAACAGTATTTGCGATTTGTGTGTTTGGAATATGCGAGATATTGAAATTGTGAGCCCATTAAAAGTGCATAAAGTGGAATTAATGGATTTAATGGTAGCAGAAGTCAAGGGAAAAATAAATATTTGTAGTAATCAATAGACAAAGTTTTGTATTAAGCAATTATAGTTCTTAGTAAATAAAATGAATAATAAATAACGATTATGATAGTTTTCTGTAGAAACTGTATTTAAATATAAGTAAAAGTCAAAATGTAAAATCTTTGATGCTTCAATTATGCTTCTATCTTGTTGGCTTTATGTATTTGGGTGGTTGTGTGTGTGTTTGTGTGAACTGTCAACCTTTGTCAGTCGATTTGCTTGTGAAATGCTAATCTTGTTAGGACGACTGCGTCGCTTGCGTGGTTTAATCAATGAAAATCACAAATAGGCACAGCGGAAACTTGCTTATACTATACATGTAAATGTATGACTGCAAAATTCCATTTCCGTCTACTAGACATGAAATGTCTCCCAAATTCAGCAAACAATTCATAACAAACAATGCATTTGAATATATTTGACACAACTATGATCAAGTTAGGGAAATGTGTACTAAACAGCGCAGCCATTTTAGCTTCTGTTAAGGCCAGATATATTCTGGCAACACTGATCTCATATATGCAGACAGAAAGAGAGGGAATGTGGTATAAAAATACACATACTCTTTATGGCATATATGTATATTCTTTATTCATTTCAACCACTTTTATGGTGCAAATACACACAAATACAAACAAACACACACACACGCACAGGCAGTCATACACTTACACGCAGCACTAGCGCATATAGTATATGCATAACATGTAGCATACTTATGAGGGCAGCAGTCTCAACAGCTAATGGCAAAGCGACAGGCAGCCTCATCATTTGCTCGTTTTATATTTCAACCTTACCCAGATCCTGTTCCAGCGTCCCAGCCTCTGCTTCTGTCGCAGTCCCAGTCCCAGACCCGGTTGATAACTGTAGCTGGGTCCATTATAGCGACACCCCTTTTTGGCATACTAAGCAGCAACCGTATCATCATTAACACTCCAGCTACAGCTACACCAGCAACAGCAACTACACACCTTTCTTACTGCCGCTACTGCTGCTGCTGTTGTTGTAGTTGTTGCTTTTGCTGTTGTTGCTCTGCGCGCGGTATAAATTAATAAAAATTTCATGTGCCAAATAATTACAATTAACATGAGTTCTTAATTAAGAGCTGCTGCCATCGTCGTTGTTGTTGTTGCTGTTGCTGTTGTTGTGGGCACTGTTGTTGTTGTTACTGCTGCTGCTGCTACTGTTGCTGTCGTCCTTGTTGCTGTTAATAGGCTCGTTCATTTGCCATCGCATTTGCCTGGCTCGTTGTCCTGGTTCACCTTTAATGCAATACAACACACTCGGCTGCGCTCGGTGCGGTTCGTTAAGTCCCCTCGACAGCTGTAGCCCCTCCCTTCTCCCATCGTTCTGCCCTCCCTTTCATCTTTTGCTACTACCGCTTCTACTGGTTTATTACTGCTGCCTGCTTAATTTTCTGCCTGCCAGCTATTTGCTTTCTCTCTCCCTCTCTTTGTCTCTCTTTCTCATTTTTATGCCATCTTTTTCTTTTTGTTTTTGCAATTGAAGTGTCGATATTTTATGTGTTGTTCGCTTAATTAAAAATGCCAAAGGTTAACGCATGCTGCCTCTATATATCCATCTCTTTCTCTGTTGCTCTCCCTCTTCCTTTCGCTACTTTTGCTGTGCTTGCTTGTCGCTTACCGTTTATGAAATTTATTTATGTATTTCAAGCACATAACTTTGCAGCAACCGTTATGTTTGTGTGGCTTTTAGTTAACAGTTTCAGTATGTGTGTGCGTCTGTGTGTATGTGTGTTTCTGTTGCACTTTTAAGCCGCTTAGGGAGAAAGTTTAATCAAAGCCAAGAGAGCTGCACAGTGGAAATATCTGCTGATTTATGTGCCAATACAGAAATGCTGTACTAAACTAGAATTTTAATTTGACAATAGCGCCCACAGTGCTGCTCAATTGTTTATGCACAGCAGAAGCCCTCAAAAATGATGTTTGCTGAAATTTGGAAAACTTTGACACTGGTTTATTAATGCAAGTGGCAACTGGACCGCTTGAGTTATGTATGTAAATTGTGCGTTTTGCATACGAAACTATTTCGGGTTCCCTTTCAATCATAGTCCATGACGCTGTTGTTGTCATCAGCGGAAGAGGGAGGGGGAACGGAGCTGGGGATGGGGAGCAAAGATTAGCTGACAGCAGTTGGAATGAGCCAGAAATGAGGTTTGTTGACTGGCACAGTTCGTTTTGAGCTTTATAATGAAACCGGAAGTGGCTGTCATTCGGCGTAGAACTTCATGCCATATACCCTGTAATTGACTGCGACCACACAGACGGGTTTCCGCATTTAAAGGGAATATTTTGGTCATTAAACTGTCTAAGCTCGGACACTGATGATGATAAAAGATCAGACAACAGCAGTTCACACCTAAAAGTGAGAGACTGCCAGTGTAAGAAGATATTTAACAAAACTGTGAACTGAAATGAAATGAGATGAGATGAGCACAAAGCCAAAACGAGGCCATGACAGCAGATGGCCCAGAGTGAATGGCAGGCAAACAAGAAGCAGTGAAGCAGCAGTAGAAGTAGAAGTGGAAACTAAAACTGACAAAAAAAAGTAAAAGGAGAAGGGAAACAAGTAAAGGTAAATGCGCTGTGGGACAAAATGTGAAATGAACGAAACTAAACTAAACTAAACTAAAATAAAATAAAGCGAACTGAAGAGAACTAAAGCCCAGCTCGAGGAGGCAGCGTAGCGCCTGTACGACTGACAGTCTGACATAAATATGTAAACAAATGTCAAAATGACAAGCACAAACACATGGAATGGAAATGGAAATGGAAACGAGTAGTATGTGAAGTGGGAATTGACTCTGTGAACTTCTGAGAGTGTCAGTGTGTGTGAGTTGGGGGAAGGGGGGCTGGGAGTATAGCTGTTATTGTTGTTCACGTGGCGACGTTAACATTTTGTGCTGCACAAAATGAAAAATGCATGACAAACGGCCCCAAATACGAGCAGAGCTAAGCACAAAAAAGCAGAGACCAAGCTTGAATGTGTACAAAAACGCGCAAATATTTCACTCACACACACACAAACAAACACTCACACACATACACATAGCACACGACGACATCTAACAGATGCGAGAGGCATCAGGGTGGCAGGAGGTTGTTAGCCAGCATCAGACGGTGTTGGCCCTGGCTGATACCGATACCTCATGCTTTGAACAAGGTGAGGCTGTGGCTGTGGCTTTAATGACGTCATACGAGTAACTCAAAACACTGCCCGTTAAACTGAGCCACAAAGAGAAATGGCAGAGAGTGAGAGAGAGGATGAGTGAGAGAGTGGGACTCGTAGATGGACAGAGTGAGAGAGCGTGCTCTCTGTCTAGCTCTCTGTAAAAGCTTCAATTCGATTATTACAGCTGTGCAGAGAGTACACGCACTTTCTCTCTCTCACTCTCACTCTCGCTCTCTTGGATGCTGAAAACTGCACAACAATGCGTATGCTTAATATTGCCAAGTGCGTGCATTTCTTATGCTTCAATTTCTTAACGGTCCAACTGCTTGTATAAATACATTTTAATCCGATTATTATTATTAATGAGTTGAATTTATGGCTTAAAACTTATGCCTTAATTACAGGTTAATGAACTAAGCTAAAGCTCTGAATAGATCATTAGCAGCTTAAGTTATTATCTTGGGCTTTTAAGATAATAATTAAGCCCACATTTCTGCAGAAAAATAAAATTAATTGAGAAATAAATATATATTTAAACGACTGCTGCAAAGTAAGACTTTAAAGTTCACATTACTTAGAAAGCATTCAATTGATATAAAAAGAAATTATCTCTGTATTTTATGACAGGAAATCAGATATTTGTTTGGTTTGGGCTTAATGGATATTCAACAAGCGAATTAGGCTAATTGAGCTGCGGCTTTGGCAAATTTCAAATCAAAGCTCAAAGATTCAAAAGATTCAAAGATTTTAATGAATGTTTGGCTGATTGGCTGACAGTCACAGCATGCTGGCTGTTACCTGATGCCTGCTACCTGTTCTACTGTTCCCTGCTTACTTCCTGCTCATGTTGCCAATTAATTAAGCCAAATGATTAGGCAAATGTGAATGCATTTCGTGATTAGCTTCAACCACAAATTCCTTAGCATGTATACACACTTACATACGAATTTAACAAAAAGCCGCAAAGGCGACGGATACGCTTTGACAAGAAAAAAATCCATTATGCTAATTTGTACAAGGTGTATGCGGTTCTTGGTGTTGTTTGCCGTTTGTTTGTTTGTTTCTTGTTATTGTGAGACAGCAGCTTCAAAGACGCCAAAACATGCCGAATAAAAAGAGGGCTGTTTATATACTTACAAGTACGAATTAAGGAATATATACATATACACGAGACTGTATACATATCTGTGTGTACTTGCTAACAGCTAAAGCAGAAGACAAAACACTAACAACAACAGCAGCTACAACAAATAAATGTTAAAATGAAAGAAAAGGTCACGCACTCAGTGCTAAGCAGCATGTAAACTATGTCAAACAACTACACGACTAGCAGTTACCCTGCAGACATGTAACTAACTGTGCTTTTCAATCTCTACTGGTAAGCACACAATTTACAGGGTATAGGCATACAAACCGACAGCAAATCAACGCAAGGGCAACAACAAGTGGAAGCACGCACAACGTCCTGCCACAACTAAACACATCTCACACACACAAACACACACATACATTTATTTAACCTGAGATTAATCGCACAGCATACGCAATTGTGGCAGAGGGTGTGAGAGGGCACGGGGTATATTGGTTGTGCTGCTGACAACAAAATATTTGGTTGCAACAAAAAATAAATTGAGTGCGTGGCGTTGGAAAATTGTGTGTGGTCGTTAGGTGTAAGAAAAGTGTACGCACACACACACACACCCTCACACACACACAAACACATGCGTGGTATAAAATGAAAACCAAATCTACAATGCAAACATAAAGCGAAAGCGAAAGATTTTCTTTTTGTCATGTTGAAACCTTCGTGCTTCGACTGGAAAGCTTCAATTTGCCGAGTACCCAGTGATAAAGGTAGCAAGGGATGAAGAAAGAGCGACGCGAGAGCGAGAGAGTGGTAGAGAAGAGCAAGAGAGAGCGTGAGCTAGCTGGGCAGCATCCAAGCAGCTGGCGAAACTCTCTGAATTTTCTGAAAATTCCCGGGTAAACGCTTGCGCTCTGGAAAGCCATACAAAGCATTTGTTGTTGTTATAGCTGCTGCTGATTCTGCTGTTGTTGTTGTTTCGTGTGTCGTGCGTCGTGCTCGTGTTGTTGTTGCTTAAACAATAATAAGTGTTGCCATTCTTGGGGCGACCGCTTTACCTGGGACTGGGCATTTTGCCGCTGCGCCAGCCATGTGTCCAAAAATTCATGCAGCCCAGCCAAATTATGTATACGCCCCCATGCACACACACTGACACGCACACTGGGACAGCACACAGCCTTGCCCAGCCGAGTGAAAACTTATTTTCGGTGACAGGGCTAGCCAATTTGAGCGCTTAGTGCCAACAACAGAAACAACAACAAAGACCGCGCCTACAAGCTCAAACCGAGGAATCATCTTCTACTTGTTCTTGTATTTTTCTGGGAGGCTGCTTTAAAAATTCAAAATGGCAGAGAGCAGAGAACTAGCGAAAAGTTTAACAATAAACAGACGCCATTTTCACAGTAAACGAGCAAGTGTGTGTGTGTCTGTGTGTGTGTGTTGGGTCACACTAATAATTTAGTAACAGGCAAAAGAACGTCGCCATCGCCAAAGCAAACAAAAGTGCGATGCCAGCGACGAAGCATGAGAAAAGCAAAAGAAACATTTGCACTTCCTGCTCTTTTGTGCTCCTTTAGCACTGCTGCTGCCACAGACTTTATATCCTTTCGTACCGCTGCCTGCTGCTGTTGCTCCTCCTCGCTGCTCACTCGTGTTTATGTCTCGCATTTCTTTTTTTCTTTTTGCTGCTTGCAGCATTGAATTGCTCGTTGAGCGGGTCAGCGGGTAGCAGCAACCAAAGCAAAATGTGTCAACCGAAATAAATTATTTTCTGTTTCTATGTAATTTTTTTTTTTGCTTTCTTTTTTTTCATCTCTGCTTCTTTGTTTGTTTTTCTCTTCATTGCTGGCTTGCTGTCTCTGTCGCACACACACACACACACACACACACACGCCTTTCTTCAGTTTCGCTTCATTGACAAGGCGAGAGGAAAATGGAAAAAAAGAAAACGAAACGTTGTTGTCGCCTACATTTTCCAGCTTGCTTCCTTTTAGCGTTGATTTCTTGTTTTACTTTTTATTTTATTTTTTTTTTCTTCTTACTTGCATCGCACATGCACATTTGTCCACACTGCCACGCCCACCCATCAGAGCTTGATAATCATGATGAGCACGCTGATAATAATGATTATGATGTTGTTGTTGTTGTTGTCGTTGGTTTTATTGCGCCACAGCAGGGAGTGGCAATGGATGTATGACACATTAAAACACAGCGACACACAGCGCATTTCATCGGACTTAGATATAAAACACTCTCGTGTTTCCTCTCCTCCAACACTGTACAAATATTTACCGATTATGCTGCAAATGTTAAAATTGCAATTTCATTTCAAATCCAGCTTAACTTTTAAAGCACATTAATTGCTGGCATCTGTGGATGGTAGAATTTAAGACTGCAAATAAATTGACTTTTCTTTTATAGTTTTTGCTAGTGCTATTCAAAAACAAGTAAGAAAGGCTACAGTCGATCGAGCCGACTGTAAAAGACCCCGTACTCCCATAGTAGTGCCCATTTTATTAAAATAAAAATTTAAAAATGAAATTAAAAAAATTAAAATGAAATATTTACATATTGAATTAAAATTAAAAAGTAAATAAATTAACAATCGTCATTGTCAGCATTCGAACCCGCGATCCATGCGAAGGTTCCACATTGCGCCGCAACTCTACCAGTTGCACCACGACCCTCTTCTATCATTCTTCCGATTATTTGCAAATATGTATGTGTGCTCGTACATATGTGTGTATGTATAGCATTGTTCGGCGCGGCCAGCGGCTGCCGCCAAAGCAGGTAGAGAAAACGTTCGAACATATGTTTGTATGTTTCTGTGTTTGTTTGTATGTGTTGCGCGCATGCAGTGATTTTGCAGTAAAATAACGTGAACTTTGAACCGAAATTTCTCTCTTGTTTGACATAGGATTTTGATGCCACTTTCAGGAAAGTTAGAAATAGTAAGTCTCTAAGCGTATGTTAAATTACAACACTGTACTATTTGATTTAATGCCTGCAGAAAGGCATTGAAATTGGAGAGTGTTTTAGTTCCTATGAGCAAAGGGGGCGTGGCAGCTCAAAACTTTAAATGACATTGCATTTAGGCTGTCTCTGGGAACCTGCGTACCAAAATTGGTGCTCCTGAGTGCCATAACTATTGAGTTATTCGCTTAAAACACAAATTTTTTCGAGGCGTGTCTGGTTTTTAGCTTATTGCGGGGGCGGTAGGGGGCGTGGCCACAATTTGAAATAAACTTGATCTGCGTACATCATAAACGGACTTTCATTCCAAATTTGGTGTCTCTAGCTTTTGTAGTTTAAAAGATCCAGGTGTTCATACAGACGGACGGACAGACGGACAGACGGACATTGCTATATCGACTCGGCTGTTGATGCTGATCAAGAATATATATACTTTATGGGGTCGGCCACGCCTCCTTCTGCCTGTTACGCACATCTCGCTTCTGACAAACTTAATAGACCCCCTTTACTCTTTTTTAAAGAGTACGGGGTCTAATGATAGAAGCTAGTCAATAATAGACAAAACTGGTTAAAGTGTTATTAGTATGACTCTAACATTTATTTGCTTATAGTTTATGATTGGTAATTTGAGAAACTGAAGGTAGAATTTAGTGCGCAATCTATGACTGAGCCGCAACAGCAGCTTGCTTGATAGAAGAGTTGCCGCTTAGTTTACTTTAAATGAAGAAAGACACAAATATGGGACTGTGTCTGCTTGTGTGTGTTTGTGTGTATAAAAGGCAATTCGGTTGCTGTTTCACTGCTAAATGTTACCATTTTTGTTGCTGTTGCTGTTTTGCTTTTGTTTCGAACTTGTCGTCGTTGCCATTGCTGTTGTCGTCATTGCCCTTGTTGCCCTACAATTTCTGGGCACCAACATTGTGTTTTTTGGTGCAGGCCACGATTGTCACTGCGAGCGCCCCAAGCATAGACAACTTTTTATGAATTCGCAAGACCCCCGCCTCTCTGCCTCTCCTCCCCTACCACCCTGGTAGCTTCCCAATGGAGACCCCTTGGCTGTCAGGGCAACCATGTAGAATAATCTGGCGCAGTAACAGTGGCAGCCCCAACAGAGGACAGAGCACAGAGAACAGGGTTAAATAAGCTGTTAATTATGTGTTTAAAATTTCTGACATGACGCAGTGCAAATTATTTATTTACATTTTATTTTTAGTTCTTTTGCCTCGTTCGCCTATTGCTGCTTTCGCTCTCTGTTTCTCCCCTTCCATCTTTCTCTGTCTCTCACTCACTCTTTTGCTCGTTTAACTTCTTTGTGTTTATGTCGTTTGCCATTTATGAATATGCTATATTGCGCAATTTAGATACATAAAATTATAAACATCGCAGCGTGTCCACTGTGTCGTATACGCAATGTGAGCATCTACGTGTTTCGCTGCCATGTAATATGTCTTTTACAAAAGTATTTGGTCTTTTTTCGATGCGATTTATGCACCAAAGGCCATTGGTTATCTCAATCGCAACCATTTTAATCGCTATACACAGCAGAGGAGTCAGAATTAATAACTATGTTTAAGCAACGGGCTAAACCGAAAGCCTTAGAAACATTTAAATCTCTTGGCATTGGAATGCACAAAATATATTAATAAGTCTCCTTTGACAACTGAAATTAATTGAAGTGCAAGTTGCAAACAAAGCATTGGATTGTCATTGATTAAGAATAACATAGATTTATTCTCCTGTCAGCATTATTTCTGTTAATAAAATCTGAATAAATAACTGCTACTTAACAATAGTTAGTCAGAATTTTGAACGGTCCAAGATTTAACGATTTGTTTAAAAACTGCAACGCAATTCCAGTCAATTGAAGAGTAAGACAACCGTATTTCATTCACAAAAGCATCAATTTTATTTAAAATTCAAAATCGGTGTTTAAGCTGGTGGGGCAACGGGCAAATGATCGCCAACTGGACGGAAACCGTCCTTATCGGCAATATAGTGCACGGAGTAGGTCTTGCCATCATCGGCAACAAAGGAGAAGCTACCCTCAACGCTCAGGGCCTCATGGTCAGTGCCAATGTCGTCCAAGTGACCCTTTGAAGAAGTCTTAGTGCCATCAGAAGTTTCTAATCTGTTGCGTTAAATAAAACGATCAGTCAGAAGTTCTTTTGTTTTAAACATTTTGAAAACTTACTCAGAGTTGTAGCTGTCGTGGTTAACCTCCAAGAGCTGTTTAACAACTTCAATATCACTTGGGGCTGCAACAGCCAGAGCAAAGAGAGCAACGAAGACAATGAGGAACTTCATGTTTGGATTAAGTGTAGCGCGTTTGAGTCGTCAAAGGTAACTATACATTTTGGGACTAATCCAGTGCGCTTTTATAGCAAATTCAACTGTATAACAACTCGTAAAACATTTGCAAATTGCAAAAACTAGTTTAATTTCTTTCAATACACCAAAATTAACATAAGAAATGCAAATGTCTTAACAAAGAATTGATGATTGCGATAAAACATCTAAATGAAAAACTAGTTTTGATGAACGATGCATTTAAAAATAATACAATATGCTTTGCAGTCTGCAAAGTCCCCCAAAGAATTAATATTCAAACAAATTCTGGATTTGCTAAATTTGAAACCCGTTTCTCCAACTGTATTGCAGCTGCTTTTATTTATTTTACTTTTGATTTCAGCATGGATACCAACTGATATTTTTGGAAGATTAGCTGAATTAACACTTGAATGTTAATGAGCATTTTTTAAAGCCAGACTTCTTTGATAAAAACCGAATTTTATTTATGACTTTTTACTGACTTAATGAAATTCTTTTCAAATTAAATGATTAATATGTTGGAAAGTAATTATACACTTAATACATACATTAATCAGACTGTGAGTACATGTTTAATCGGAGTATGCATTTAAGTAGGCTTATTACGCATACGCCTAGTAAACAGTTACCACAAATTCTCAAACGTCATGATTTGCTACTCTAAAATCGGACACGTTGTCCTTTTAAGCTACTTCTATTGCACTGTGTACATGTATTCTGGCGATTTAGCTGATTTATGTTGATTTGGCACTGGCAAAGGGAAAGTCAAAACGGTTCCCGGTTAAACGAAAAGCGCAGAGAATCAAAAACAACAACAACAAGAAAAACAGCAGCGTTGTTCGCTTAAAGCCAACATTAACAGCGACTTACAACTGCTATATATACTATATGTATATATATTTAGATATAGATATGTATATCTGAGTTTTGTTTTAGGAGCATTTCGCGCTACATTCGTCCCGGTTCAGTTCGTTTCGGTTCGGCTCGGTCTGTGGGTCGTGTAACGGATTTTAGCATTCGGGTTCGGCTAAATTGTCGCGCCCAGAAATTTGCAGATTCGTGTATTATATACGTAAAGTAGCTGAGTGTGCCAGTCGGTCTTACACGAATTGAAATCCCGATGTGCGTTGAACATTGAGCATTGAGCGAGTCGACTCCCGAGTCCAAGTCCGAGTCTGTGTCCGTGTCGAGTTGAGTTCAGACGTTGTCGTCGCCAACGCTGTTTGCGCAAAAATAAAATAGTTCAGGCGAGGCATAGATACATTTTCCACACAATTTTTTGGTATATAGCTGAAAAACCTCAAACTGCAAAACTTCTAAAGCCATAAATAAATAACGCAACAATATACACACAAGTTTCGCAATGTTAAACGGTTAAAATAAACGTAAAATAATAACAAACAAATAGAAAAATAAAGGATTACAATCAAAATCTGCGGTTTTTGCCTGAAAAGAGGCGTTGCTGCAAAAATCGAAGCCAACTTTATGCATATTTCTTGGTGTAGAGAGTGCGCGACGTGCGTCTGTGTGTGTGTGTGAGTGTATGAGTATGTGCATGTGTGCGTGCGTGTTTATGAGTGTATGTGTATATGTAAATGTGTAACTCACGAGTGCGTTTTAATACTGAAAAAAGCACACGAAATCTTTAATTTTTATTTGAAAAATAGTTCAAACTAAATTAAAGTGTGACCAGTCTTATAAAATTCCAAACTGTCTCGCATGGCCAACTGTGTCAAAAGAGTTTCACACACACGAACACACCCAGCACAAGCTAGCTGGAAAAAAAAGGAACCTATATAAATATCTACATATATATAAAAAAAAAGTTAAAGCAAAAAGGAGTCTGATGCAACGCGTGTGTTGTTCTTGTGTGAGTGTGTGTGTGTGTGTGTGTGTGTGGAAGTATATGTATGTATGCGTTGAGTGTGGTAGTAGGTACTCTGCATAAGTGAGAAGCATCGCCGCAAAACGTCAAATTCGTCGGCGTCTTTCGTGCGCGTCTCCATCGTCTCCAGTTTATTTTTATTTTGTTTTGGCAGCCAGCTCAAGTCTTCTGCCTACCCTCGCTACTGCTTATTGCTGACTTTACTTTATTTTATTTGCAAGCAAATTGCTGGCCGGCTTCGTTGATTAGCCTGAAGAGGTAGCAGCAGTAAGAGCCAAGCCCGCATATGTCTTCAATTGCCCAAAAACCACGATAACCCACATTTTACTCACACACAGACAGACACACACGCACACCTACTCACTCGCACTAAAAGACTTATACGAGTACCATAAAATATAAATGCTGAGTGAATCCGTTGGATAATGATACTGGTCTGAAGATTAATGGATTAAACTTCTAGCTACTGCAATCACCTACAATGCTTTTTTTTGGGGGGGCAATTTTGCTGAAATTCATCAGCTTGTTTTATACATTTCCATTAAAAACTTGCCTTCAAAAATCTGATTAAGTAATTTGCAAGTTTTCCATGTTTTCGCATTATATATGCAAGTTCAAGTTAGGGTCTGCATATTTAAGCCTTTGTAGGTCATCAAAAATGTAAGAAACAGCTTCGGGCCAAAACTCATTAATAACTCTCAGCACTCGCGCAAAAGCTAAACAAAGGCAAATGCGTTTGCGGGTGAGGGTGGTGCTTTGTGTAGGGATTGGGGTAGGAGGTTGAGTATAGCGCGCTATGACAATAATAAATACTACATAAAATACACTCACATTCGCATCTCTTGGCATTTTAATTAATGCCAAAGTCCTTATCATTGAAAACACAGAGGCGGCTCCAATGAAAGACAGATAGAAATAGATAGACAACTAAAGAACAAGAGAGAGGCAGGGAGAGAGTGGAAGTTACACATATGTTTATGTAATTTACTTTCTTTGACAAGTTTGAACAACAGCAACAGCCATGGCAACAATGCCTCACCGCCCTGGCCAGCCCCGCCCCCTTTCATAACAACAAATTTTGAAATCCTTTACGTCTTTTGCCACAAAAAGCAATCAAAGCAACGGCGCGAGGCACATGAAAAATTTTGAAAGCAAAAACCACACACACACACACATACACACAAAACCAATTAACGAGATACGTGCAAATGTATGGTAAAAGAGACGGAGAACACACAAGACAGAGAGAGAACAAGAGGGATAGAAAGAGAGAGGGATAATAGGGGACCGAAGCATGCAAAAAAGGACATACAAATCAAATGGGCTTAAAAAATACACGTAAAACAAAAAAAAAAAAGAAAAACAAAAAAAGCAATACAAAAGCAAAAGCCTGACACACTCACACACACACACACACATACACTTACACACTTATACAGATATTGTGGCAGGAGCCAAGTAGCAAGCGTTTATGCTAAACAGAGTGTAACTGCCGGGGTTGCCAGTTTGCCAGTGACATTTCTGCAGAAAGCCAAAGCCAAAACGAAGCGGGGCATGAAAGGAACAGGGAGGGCACAGCCCGAGGGAAATGCGGCTGCAAATAAGGGCAAAGCGAATGAGAGGCAAACGAACAGACGGCAAGAGAGACAGAGAGAGAGAGAGAGAGAGTGAGTGGGAAAAGAGCGAGAGACAAAAGTAAACGAGAGCGCGCCCTTTGCAGAAACGGTAGCATACTTACAGGCGCTGCTTTCAGGCTCTGTCTCTGGCTCTGACTCTGAGTCTGGCTGAGGCTCAAGCTATTTTTGGCACGCTCTCTACACACAGCTCGCCAGCTCGTCTGCTCTCGGCCAACTGGCACTAACCAACTGTCAACGGGCTGGCCCGATTGCTGACTCTGGCAAACGGTATTCAAGCGCGCAGCTGAGAATGATAAAGGACGAAAACGGTACGCAAAACTACGGAAGACGCTGAGTATAGCAGAAAACTAAACAAAATTTGTGTTTTTATGTGAGTGGGTGTGTGTGTGTGTGTATGTTTATGTGTGTCAGTATGCACAAGAGTGAATGTGTGTGACTGTGTGTGAGTACGCGTGAGTGTGTAAATATAATTGTGTGCATAAAGTCAAGTGTTTTACTTCAATTCAAACTCTGGCAATTCCCACAAAAGCTTTAAGTTAACACAAATAATTCAAAACGATACAAAACAAAATTTTACTAAAACAATAAACCAGTGAATATTTAATTAAAAGATAACAAAAGGAGTTTTCTAATCGATAAAAGTGATTTCGCAAATCTGAAACTAAATTGTGCATAAATAAAACCCAAATAAATTAATTTCACACCTTTATAAAAATTTTACAGTGTTAAAATCGAAACGACAATGAAATTGAAATAAGCGAACGGTAGAAACAAAAATTTAACTAGTTTTTATGATCATTTTGGAGCACTATTTATGCAAGTAACAAAAATGTTAAACAACAAAACGAAAGGCGACTGCAAACAAATAAAATGAGAAGAGTTTTCTGCAACCACGACAACAACAACAACAACAAGTGGGAGCCAGAGTCCACGGACAATAAACAGTCGGTGCAAAAAATAGAATAAGAAAAAAATATAGGATTTCATAACAAAATAAAAGACAATGGAATGGAACGTCAATTTGGATGAGAAAAGTTAATAACGATTACTCAAACCCTAAACTGAACCCACAATTGATCGGTTCGAAAGAAAACAAACAATGCGGCGATTTATTAATAATTTTTAATGAGCGTGCCGCTAAAAAAAAAAGGACAACTGAAAGAAGCGAGGTGTGTGGCAACGAAAATGAACTACAGGATGCGTAATTAACGCGTAATCCCGCCCGAAACACAGAAAAAAAGGACGTCAAGACAACGAAAGGCTCAATTTCAAGGAATTTGCAAAAGCCCTCGCGACAAACATAATTAAAAGTAAAAAATACTCAAAACGGAAAAAGCGATAAGCAGACGGAGAAGTCGAAGTGGCAGGAGAAAAGTACCACAAAGATATTTTGAGGCAGATGTCACGTCAAAGTAAATCTGAGGCAGAAACTTATCTAATGACAGCAACATTAGCTTGAAGACAAGGCGGGCAGTTCATGTGGCCGAGGTCGTCAGCACGCAACAGAGCAATAACATCCAGGACAACAGGATCTGAGTCAGAGTTAGGGCCATCAGCAGCTGTGACATCGGCAGCAGCAGCAGCAGCAGCATTAGCAGCTACATCACCATCATCATCATCATTATCACCATTGGAATCATCATCAATTCAAGCAATTCCCAGTGCCATCGAAGTCGAAACAATCTCGGACTCGGTGCTGTTGTGTCAACTCCTGATGCTTCTGGTGCTGGCATTGTTCTGGTTGAGCTTCGCCTTGCCGTGCAATCAAACGATACCGCATTGGCAACGCATGCACTAAGTCAGAGCTCAAACTCGAGAGCAACAGCAATAATAAAACATTAAAACTTTATAATATATACACAAACACACACACACACACTTGCACGCACTGATGTACTGACTGAAAGCCTCGCTGCCTAAATATAAAACAAAACAAAAGAAGAAAACAAAAACACACACACAACCAACTAACTCACTGACTGAGAGAGACTATAGCGAATGCCCTCTATAGAGAATTGGAAGAAGACAGAAGGATTTTACGGAGAAAGCAACTCAACTAATGCAACAACTTTAACTATTTGCAATTGCAACTGAAACCAAAACCAAAACAAAACAACAACTATAACTTACTTACTTTATATGCAACCAAAAGAAAAGCAAACTTCATTTTAATGCCACGCAACCAACAGCCAAAATATAAATTATAGCAACAAAAAAACAAAACAAAAAAATATAAAATTAATACTAAATAAATGCAATTTTAACTAAGCAACAAACGCACTCTTCGATTAATCAGCAACAACAGCAACTACTTAACAACCTTCCAATAATTTGAATCTGCCACGCACCACAACGGTAAAAAGAACAACAACAACAACAACTGCAGAAACTTGCACCACCATGAGTGATTCAGCAATGGACAAACTAATCAAACTGACTCCCAGCACCCGCACGCCCCTACTGACAATATGGCTGGCCATCAACATGGCGCTTATTGTGCAGGAGCAGGGCCCAAAGAGGAGCATCACAGTCCAATCAGCGTAAGTTTAATCTACACTTAAGCTATGACTATATCTAAATAATTAAACGTTTCGACTTCTGCTTAATTTATAACTAAATTTGAAACTCGTTTTGAGTGAAACCTGAGCTGATCTTTAACTCATTTAAATATCATTAATTTTGTGCTTAAACAAGTTCGCGTATACTTCCTGAACTCTGGCCTAGTTATAGGCATGACCTACGACAATATGTAATTTGTAAGCCTGAGTCTAAACGAGTTTGAATGACTTGAAAACACCCTGTAATGAATTAATTTTAAGAACTAACTAATTAAATAATGAAACTGCAAATTGATTTGACATTAAACTTAAAAAGTCGTAATGAGAGAGAAGTGGCAGGTCGTCGCCCTTTCTCCTAAGACATTTACATTAGCATACAAGTGTTAATTTTGTTAGCCCATCAATAATTATGACGTCAGCGAGTTTACTGTAAAAAATCTATCACACAGCTACTGAATAACCGGTTATAGTCTATTTAAAAGTTTGTGCAAATTTGCAAAAATGACAAAAACAACTAGCAAAGAAAAGAAATAAAATACGGTTAAACAGTTGACCTTAAAGTTTGCCAAAATTATAATATTAATTCGCATGTCTTTAGTTTTTATAGACATTTAGACAACTAAATTTTTATCTGGGTTTCTATGTCTAGCAACGAAAGCGAAAGCGAATAAATAGCAGAAACCGGTATCATCTGCGATGACAACACATTAATAAGAAGATTAACTTTTTATTTAGAATCTGGTATAGTTTATTCGGCTAAAAAAAAAACTAGCAAAATATTTCAACTTAGTTTGCATAAACATGATTAAAGCATGCTCATTTATAAAAGTGCAAAGCATTAATTATTCATAACTTAACATTTTTAATTATGCGTATGCATTTCAAGCCACGATTTTTGTATAAATATCGACTGAGTTAGCTTCAAAATGTATAGTATCTTTTGAAATATCAATCGCACTACATCTTATCCAAGTATGAAGTTCCTCATTGTCTTCGTTGCCCTCTTCGCTGTGGCTCTTGCAGCACCCGTGGACGAGCCTCTTGTCAGATCCGATGTCGGACCCCATAGCCACTCCTACGAGTAAATATTTATAGACTAAGGAACGCCGACTTTGGATTTTAATATAACATTTTGCAGGTTCAATGACGGCAAAGGCTTCGTGGCTAAATCTGTCGGAGAGCTCTCCAATGAAGGCACTGATCATGAGACATATAGTCATACCGGTAGCTATTCTTATGTTAGTGATGATGGTGTCACCTACACCGTCAACTATATTGCCGATGAGAACGGTTTCCAGCCAAGTGGCGAGCATATCCCCCACGCCTAAGCTCTTAAATACAAATAAATTGGTTGATTATTAAAAAAAAAACGTGAATTCTTTAATATGACTTAACTTGACTTAAGAACAACGAGTTTAGATAAAGTGGAAAAGGCTAGGAAATTTAAAAAGATATAACTAACTAAAAATTTATAATATTGTTGATTTGAAAAGTCACTTGTTGTCGGAAAGACACGGCTTTTGCTACATTTTTATGAAAATGATCCCCGCTAAACACTTTGAAGCAGTTTTAAATTAAACAAACTACTGCAAAATAATGAAAATATTTAAGAAGGCTGATTAAACTTTATATATTTATTCGTAAAGAATAAAATGAACATATTGTTAATGCAGTACTCCAACGCAATAATTTTCCATTAAAATTCTATTTAATGTTGCGATTATAAGCAAACTTGTTTTTCATTAACAATTTATAAGTAGTTATTGATTACCAAAAAAATAACATTTGCATTTTAAATGTCAAAGATGTTTCCTCTTTTTCAGAGCTGCAATATTAGCTTTTTTTAAGCAATTTTAGTATTTTGAATGGCATGCTAATAGGAAAATAGTTTAAGCTATTAAATTTTAAAGCGATCTAGCTGTTTTTGACACAGTCTCATCGATCTATCTGTTAAATAATTATTATTGTTTCTTTCAACTTGTTTTAAGTACAACAAACGCCCATAAATTAATTGTTTGCGACACTTTGCTGCATTGCGCGACAACAGAATCCAATGGGGGCCAATGCGGCAAGTGGGTAGAAATGGTGGCAAAGGGGCAGTGTCCAGGTGCGTGTGTGTCCCCAATGGTGCAATAAGTCATGGTAATTTATGATTATTCAAATGAGCACTCACATTTAGCTGCTGTAAACCGTAAACAGTAAACACTGGAAACAGGGCTTAAAGCAGTGGGCTAATTAGGCTGAATGACAGGCTATTTGAACTGCCAGAAAGCCAGTAAATAAACTGTACAAGTCTTCTGACCTGTATATTTCGTGTTCTCCCTTTTTTCTCTGGTATTTTTAAATAAATGCAGTCAATTAATTACGCTCGTCATTGTCACATTTGCACAATTTGCATGTGGCGGCAATAAAAATGTTTTTGGCTTGAAAAATGACAACTGCGAGGCGAACAAGCAAGGACTTTGTAATTACACTGTTGGTTTCTTGTCGACAGAGAAGGGAAAAGTAAACAGAGAGGGGGGGGGGGGGGGAATTGGTCGAAAGGTAAATTGACAGTGTTATTTGGCTTTGAAAAGTGCATGTGACATATTTGATTAGCGGCAAACGCTAAAGAAGTTGCCATCGCATTTGAAATGTTTTCCTATTCGGGTTAACGCTCATTAGTCAGCCATTCATTGAATGTGTATAAGCCAAACTGGCAATTTAGAAACTCTAACTGGTCTAGGAGTGAGTGTTGGCTCTCTGAATCTAAGACTAAGACTGAGACTGTTACTAAGACTGAGACTTGGTTTGGTCTGGATCGCGTGAGGCACAGCGAAGGCAAAATGAAACTCAAATGTCTTGGAAATGTCGCAAGTCACACGACTCTGGCACAGTTGGCTGCCTATTTGGGGCAGACTGTGTACAAAGTTTACGCCACTTTTTCATGCAACATTGCACACGGCGACGCCACAAAGTGTGCATCCCAAAATGATAGCCTTGTATACACACAAACACAGACACACACACGCACACACATACATACAATGCATTTGTTGCCGCTAAGAAAGGTTAAAGGCCACAGCAACACAACGGCACAATTTTCAACCGCCTGCTGTTCACTTTACACCACCCTGAACTTCCTTGCACCCCACGGAGACAGAGAATCAGGGAGTCGGACTAGCTGCTGTGCTCCGTTGTGCACCACTTGCCACACAAGTGCACACTTCACTTGGAATTTATTGATGGCAGATAATGTCGAAGTGGCAGCAACAGCGCCTAGTCTGAAAGCAGCACTCTGACGGCCCAAAGGACACATGGGACGGATGGGGCAGTAAGGACAACTACAGCCTGCCACATGCATGTCTCTCAGTCTCTGTCTCTCCCTCTTTCTCTGCTTTGGCAGTGGCAGCTGCATCATTCAACAACAACGAACTGAGACGTTGGCAGCAACAGCAGCAGCAGCAGCTGAGTCAACAGCTCGCCGTTCGAGTGTCATTGAGCGTAAATTGTTGTTCCTTCACATTTTGAGTATGATTGAGAATATCCACAAAAGTGCCACCGCCAGAGGGGCATGCCTGAATCATGGCTAGGGGCTATGGAGAGGGGCTTGTTCAGCCAGTTGTTGTCGTTTCCCCATCCGCTGCTTCAAAAATCAAATATTTAATAATGCCCAGACACGGTTACTTCAATATTCCCTCTTTCGTTTTTCTTCTCAAATCCAATTCGCCAGGCAGCTATTATTTTACAACTTATATACTTGCCCTTTTGCCAGCTGATTGCTGACTGTTCTGACGGCTGCTCTTCTCCACTCGCTGATGCTCATTTCGCAAAATGTCAAGGACTTGTCGAGGCAAATGCAATTTCATATGCATTTACCTCACATCAAATTGGAATTGAAATAGAAATTGAAATTGACTTTTGTTTAATCAAATCACGGAGCACAAATCCATACGTTTATTTGCCAATAATATTGTTATTTTGCTTAAACAACGTGACACTTTTATGTTAAATATATGCCATCTCCTGAATTTAAACATACTTGTCTACTCCGACGAGCTTATTAAATAAAAACGTTTATTTTTAGAAAATGTCGGCCATCAAGTTATCACTTTATTAAAAAACGCTTACTCACACACACACACTGGCTGACACTGACACTCACACTTACACACAGACAGACACACATTTATAATCGCATATTCCAAGTTGTCCACAGGGTAGGAAGTGTGAGGCAGGACATAGCAATAACCTAAGTGTTTTACTGCGTAACAAAAAATAAAAATGGGCTTTGCCAACTTTTGGCTTATCTTTGAGCTGGCGTTTGGCATTGTTGTTGTAGTTAATGTTGTTGCTGTTGCTGTTGCCACCAAGACTATTGTGTGACATGGGTAGGCCGGGGTTTTTGGCGTGTCGACTGCCAGCAAGATAATGCTTTCTAGCAGTTTTCGCATTTCCGCTTTGTTTTAACATATCACTTGAATTTATGCAATGGCGCGTGTCCAACGCCGCGTATACGTAATGGCCAGAACTCAAAGCAACACTAACACAACGACGACAGCAACAACAACAACAACAACAAACAATAACAAAGAAATTTCTTACATTTTCATTTCACTGCCGACCATCATCAGTTACGCAGTGAACACTGTTGGGGCGTTGCCGCTGGCACACACACACACACACACACATTAGATGTGTACAAACAAAACATCAGCAGCGGCTTCAGATAAGACAACAAACTGTGGCCAGCGATAATGCGGCTGACTTTGGATGAGAGTGTGGATGAGTTTGAGGATGTGGTTGTGAATGTGGATGTTTTTAGCGACACGTTTTGGGCTTGGAATTGCTGCTGCTGCTGCGCATGACATTGGTTTGTTACAGTTGATGTTATTGTTGCCAGCAAGGTTGTTGGCGTTGTTATTGTTGCCGTTGTTACAGCTCTTATTGTCCTTCTGATTGTGCAAGTCACTTTGCACACTTTGTGTTGCGTGGGAACACGTTGAAAAAAGTGTTGCCTACTTATGCGGGCACATTCCCCACTGAACTCAAACTGTCTTCATTTAAATGACACGTTTATTTTGTACAACTTATCTCATACTTTAAATATTAACAGCATTTACTTGTACAATTCTCCCTAACTTTCGCTTAAAATATCCCATTGAAAGCATACAAGTTTGTATGTTAATATGCTACTTACTAAAAGCATATTTGTGTGTTTCAATGGGCAAATATTTGATGGCTCATTGACATTTTGTAGTGCACTTAATAACATGCATCACACACTGTTCCCCCCTCCCTCTGTCTCTCTTTATTGTGCACACACATTGTCTGAAATGTTAGTGGGCTGTGGCAGCTGCATAAATAATTTGATCAAATGTGTTATGGTACTCATAATTAGTTTCAGCTAGGCACTCTCATTTGCATATTGCGTATACGCCACACCAGGCCTCATACACATCGAAAATGATGTTGGTTAAAACTTATTGACAGCAACTGGCGCGCTCAAAAGTCAGCTAATGACAATGAATATTGCGTATACGCAGTGGTGTACGTACAACAAAGCTCATAGCAATTCAATATTAAAACTCAAATCAAATAGCAATCAAAACTTTTCATTATCCACAGCCAGGCTGGCATTCTGGCATTCAAGCAGCCATCAGCCAGCAGCCAGCAGTCAACAGTCAGCATAAAACCAAAGCCAAAGCCAAAGCAACCGCATATCAATTGTTGTCAGGCCATTGCGCAGCAATAACAACAATGGCAGCAGCTCTGCCAGCTCTGCGGCCTGCCACTGTTTGTATTTATATGTATATGTACACACGCACACGCTCACACACTTACACACAAGCACACACTTTTATTTATAAATAGGCTGCCATTTTTTTTGTCGACTTTTATTAAATGCCAACGTTTCGTATACACAAGCGCAACATGCGCAGCAACAGAGAGACGGAGAGAGAGTAAGAAATAAAGAGCAAAGAGAGACTCGGAGAGATAAATTCGCTGAGCGATTAAAGCTCACTGAGAGCACACTCTTTTTTGATTACAGCTTGCAGATTGAACTTTCCATGTAAATAAACTCTACAATAATTGACAGAAAATAACTCATATTTAATTATCAATAGCAAAAATTTATTAATTTATTAAACAATGCCAGTTTTTGTGACGTCACAAACGATAAATGCGCGTGCGCATGGATAAAACAAAAGCAAACCAAATAAAATAAGTTGAAAAGTAACAAAGTGCCCCATATTGGGTGTTTATTTGCAGGCGTAACTTTTATTAAATTGTGATTTTACTCACACAAACACACACACACATACATATTTATATAAAGGTACACATACAGTGACACACATACAAAGAAAGCACAAGCAGTTGTGAATATCCGACGAACGAGACAGTTAAAATACCAACAAACGCGCTTTAATAGCACAGTTTAGCGCAGAATAGACGCAAATAAACAGGCATGCCAGCGCCTTCAGCACCAGGGACTTGCCATAAATAATACATACATACATATACACACACACAAACACTAGTAAAAGAACATACACATATGGTTTGCTGGGTCGACTTTGCCCATTTGACTGTTTGACTCTGCGTGAGTGTATACACTTGATACCAAACAAAGTGAATGTAGCACAAGCACACACATGCACGTACACCTACATACTAGCATATGCACACACATACACACACACACACACACACACCTGCAGCAGCCAGCTGGCTGGCATTGCCTTCATTTTATCCGTTTTTTATGCCAAATATCCATGAAAATGCCTTAAAAGGGTATCATAAAATTGTGCAAACAGAGTATATTTTTACCTCTAAATGTGGCACATAACATACAATATATTTATTATTGATCAGTACCAGCTAAGCTATCTGCATTAATTAGATAAACAACGTTTATATATGTATACTCAAAGATTCCTTTTATTTATATACTTTTTCCTTTTTTACTTGCAGAACTGGAGGAGGCAGCATGTTGGGTGACGTAAACATATCCGCTATTCTCGACTCCTTTAGTGTTAGTTACGACAAAAGAGTAAGACCCAATTATGGCGGTAAGTACGATCAATTTGAATACACATATATCTAGTTATAACTACTTAGTTACTCACACTAACAAGCTAGCTCAAAATGGGGGCCAATAAGTATAACTTAGTGAGAATTGCCAAACGAGCCTCAGATTAACTCTACACTCTAGCTGAAGAATTAATCTCTCTTTGTTAAACATAATTTGTTTGTCTTTGAACTGTACTGTTAAAAAAATCAAATCTTGTAATGCTATATTAAACTATAACAATGCCAAACAAACTGTACGTGTTTCAGGACCTCCCGTTGAAGTCGGAGTCACCATGTATGTGCTATCAATCAGCTCGCTCTCAGAAGTGAAAATGGTACAAACTAAATGACCTTTGTACCTCTTATAACTTATCTTATCTTATCTCATATCTTATATATCGTTAAGCGCTCTCTCGCATTACTCTCTGTCTCTATTGTTGGAATTTCATTTTAATCTTTTCTTTTCTACAATATTTAATTTATACTACTTTTGATTCGTAAACACAATGCTTTGGTTTTTATTAATTAATTGCCAAGTTACATGAACACAAGCGTTTTTCACACACACATAACTTTAAAAGGAAAACTAAATAATAATTATTTTTATAATGGATTTAACAATGACACTAGTTGAAAGTATAATTTATTTTCTGTTTTATGTTACTCTAATTTATTTTTCTCTTAATTTAGCTTATATTTTTTTGAACTACTGATAGGGATTTCTGTTAATTTAGTGCACTTCATAAGTGCTAACTCGTTGAAGGTTGAGCTCTTACTCAAAACAGATTTAAACCCAAGTAAACCCAATCAAAGTGAGGCTATTGACTGATATTCTTTAGTAACTGTCTTAGTAACTGTCAACTGCAACTACTACTAGTACTACTTCTACTATTAACTAAACAACTACAACAACAACTTTAATCACAATTAACAATTTACAATTGGCAATGCTTTTTTCTTACTTATAAGTAAATATGAACTCACAATTTAGTTTAATGCATAAATTTTGAAACGAGTTTCTCTGTGTGTATGTGTCGTTGTCGTTGACAAATTGAGTACATTTTTTATAGATTGGTCAAAGAGCACAGCAAAAGAAAGTTTCCCTCTCAAATAAAATATATAAAATATAAAAACACTCACAGTTTTCCCCTCCAAAACTACAGCAACGATAAACAACTCATCCCATTTTCCCTCCAAAACTCAAAACCCAAAAAAAAATACGTATTCTGTTCACTTCATGGATTTTATTTTCATCTACTTTTTATAGGACCACATAAACTAATTCATACCAAATGCTTCAAGATCAATTTACTTGCAGCTGGCAAATTTCTGACAAAAACAAAAAAAAACATTAAATGCTTTTTCAAATGGTGTGTTAAATCCGCTATCACTGAGTGAAAACTAAGTACAGATAACTTTTTGTATTGCTAGTTTATCCATAAGTTTCGCTAGTATTATTTATCAATCACAACAAACAAATATTATGATATTTGCATTCAATTTACATAGCTGAGCCTTAGCAGTAATTTACTTTAAAAAGCAACGAAAAAATAAATAAATTTCAAACAGTCGATTTGGTTTTCATTCGGCGCGTTCAACTAAAGTACAAAAGCAAAATCATTCGCACATAAAGTAGTTGAAAATTAAACAAAACCGCGCACTAGTTTTGATATAAATAAAACATAAATATTGTATATTTGATTTTGCTAAACAAAAAATTCCACATAAACATGAAAAACAATGGTAAAAATACAATGATATGAGAAACTACCAGCTGAGTTTGTTTCTTTACTATTTTGTTAAGATATTTTGGGTTGACAACACACAGTGGCTCAGAAGCTAGACAACAACAAATACAACTACGTCCATATGAATCAATTAAGCATAAACCCATCAAACCTGTGTGTGTATATGTATGTTGCAGGTCCTCCTGTGGAAGTTGGCGTCACAATGTATGTCCTCAGTATCAGTTCGGTTTCGGAAGTTCTCATGGTACATACCAAAAACAAAAAATAAATAAAACATTTAAAATATATCAACGTAATACATTTAACAACAAACAAAAAAAGAGAATCTAAAATTTTCTGTTTTTCCAAAATATTAAAAAAAAAATGCAATCAAAAGCAAATTCATATATCTTCTTGTCAATTTCTTGATTTCTCTATTATATATAAATCTCTCTCTCTCTCTCTCTGTCTCTTTATTCCCAACTATCAACCAGTACCTATTTCTATCTCTATCTCTCTGTCTGTCTCCTTCTCTCTCTTCTCTTGCTTAACACACATTTTGTGTAACATTTGTTCATATATCATTTCGCTAATTTGCAGTCAATGAAAAAAAAAAATTAATTAACATATTCATAAAGTTGAGTTTAAATTTGTATTCATTTTGTTTCTTTTCTTTTGGAACAAAGCAATTTGCGAACTTCCAATGCATATACTCCCGTTATACAATATACTTATATATAAACATATTCTAAAATTTTAACAATTCAATGTTGTGTTTATAATTGTTATGCGATGCCATCAAGTTTGTCATTGAGCCAAAATAAAGTACAGTAAACCCACGAAACTTACAGACAAGAAACAAAAGTTTAATTAACATTTGATTGTTTCGTTGTTGTTTTATTAGACAAATTGATTTTCCAAGTAATTCTGTAATCAAATCGTATCTTGAGAAAAGTATTAAATAAAAACTGCAATTTCAGCAAAATCTCTTGCTTTTGTTCTCTCGCTCTTTCTGTCTCCCTCTCTCGCTTTGTCTACAACGCTCTCTGCCCTATCTTCCACTCTCTCTTTCAAGCTTACGCATTCAATAATTGATTAAGTAATTTACTCATGCTAAAGATTTAATTGCATCCAACAGATAAAATAGTCTTTTGTTTCTACATAATTTTTGATTTCCCTTCATGTTAACTTATCGAGAATCACACGCAGACCACTTGCGATAGTTAACATGCTTTTAACATGTACTTATTTCATAAATCACTAACTAAGCGTACTTTATTGTGGCCAAAGACAAAAGATAATCACAGCAGTCCTTTCGACATTGGCTGCGCGCATGCGTTTTTGTTACAAATCAAATTATTAAAAACAAAAAAAACCAAAAACAATATCAATATTTGAATGAATATATGAATATATATGTATATGAATAATGTACGCAATACTCGTATAGTATTTTAAAGCTCGATGTCATATGTGATATACATATATATATACAATATCTATATAGCAAGACAAGTATAAGTGTATAAGGTACTTCTGTGTTTATTTCAATGCGAAAAACAATAACAATATTCAATTCAATTAATTATTCATATTTTTTGCATTTTCTACAAATTCAAAATTCAATTCTGATATTTAGGGTTCGATTACAAAAACAATCACACATTACAACTAACTCAGTTTAATTTATTTTAATTTAAAAGAAAGTTTTGAATATAATTTAATTTAGTTTCACCTTAACCCACCTGTATATCAGTTTAACTTTTGCCCTCAATATAGTTAGACCTTTCCCAATCATCAATAAACAAATTGGCTACATTTTTCTTGGCTAAATACCCATTCACACCAACACGCAAATTCACATCACTGAGAATGGGGTTGATAGAGAACAGCATTTAATTGGTCCCCACCCATACATAAAAGCAGAAAACATCCAGTTCCAATCCTAGAACAGCATCGCCTACATTACATTAGTTTTTTTATTTTGAGTTACAGTTTCAGTTTCAGCGCGAGCTGTGCGAAATTTGGCACAGTATGTACTATTTATAAAGTATATGCTAAAAAATATATAACAACACCAATTGCACCTTTACATAGTGCATAAAGCTAGGCCAATCGACACGTGCACCATTTGGCTTTGGCATTAAGTCAACAGCAATCAATTTTTTGCGAAGCTAACGTGGTTAAAATATATATGAGCACGAGAAGCGACAGGAATAACACGAAATACCAAACACGAACAAAGCCCCAGATAACACATGCCAACAGCAGCAACAACAGCAACAACAACAACAACAACTATTACAGTAGCAACAACACATGTGCCCATTTATACACAACATTTCCGCTTTACTTGCAGTGGGTATTACTTTATTGTCACGAGATGTTCATAAATTAAACAATTTCTACGGACTGCAGGAAAATCAAATGAAGAACTTTCATGTAAACTATTTTTGTTTCAATGCTTAAAGTATTACAAAAAGCGGTGGAGATTAGAATAACATATAAAGAAACTTTGTGGGGGCTTTTTTGGGGTAAAAAAACTTATTCTTTCATTAGCTCTTTAGTTAATTCCCGTATTAAAAAGCTGGTTGCCTCAAATCCTTATTAAACCCACAACAAACTCCCACAAATTAAGCGTAAATTGCCTAAATAGCTTAAATATTTATTTTAAGTTTGCTATTTATGAATTTATAACACCAAATTTGTATTTCAGTTTTGTTTTAGGCGTGCCTGAACCGAGTGGAAACCAAATCTTCTAGTTAAACTTAAGCTTTAAACTTAATCGCATAAAATTAAATGAAACTAAATTGAACTCAATAAATGAGCATTGCACACAAGTCACAAGTGCAACCGGCAATTTTCGAACAATATTGCAAGCATTTAGTCATAATTAATTAATATTTAATATTTATACATATTTAGCAGTGAAGGTGAAAGTGAAAGTACTCGAAAAGTACCCAGAACTATGCTCACATCATGTAAATTTTTAATTTCTAGTACATTATCTTTTTCAACGCGATCCCCAAAAACCCCAAAAACCTTTTAGCAAGACACATACACACACATGAAGTACACGGTTACAAATACTCGTAACTCAGCCTGCCTAACTTGTCTGACCTGTACCATAGAACCTGACCAAAAAATCGCTTCTAAAATTGCCTCTCTTAGTACGCCATGCGCTTTAGCTTCGAGGCACTGCCAACAGCCCCAACAGCAGCAGCAGCAGCCAGAACAACCGCAGCAACCGCAACAGCAGCAACTGCAACAGCAGCAGCAGCAAGAGGATAAAAATACAAATGCAATTGTATAAATGAAATACCATAGTTACTAAAATAGTTTATGAATATTTTCTACAATTAAATCAGAAATTCTTAAAATACTTCACATCACAGCAATACCATAAAATTTGTGAAAGGATTCTGAACTGCTTACTTTAGCCCTTAGCAACTACTGTATATAGCTTTACTACTGAATTATTTCCGTTTCTTTACAATTATTTATGTTTAGTTCTTCAAAAATATCAAAAATTAATACACATTCCAAGAGAACACTGTACAAACTGAATTAAATGAGAATCAAATTAAATTTGATGTTTTTGCATGTCACCAAATTAAAAGCAAAGCTTTAATTATTATTGTGTTTTTTATATATTGTCCAATTGTTGCATGATATTGATATTAAAATTTTCAAATTTCTGTTTCAGTTTCAGTCTTTTCACAGCCTTTCTTTGTGTGTACTAGTACTTAATATTTATTGTTTAGAGAAAACGAATTTATGACTAATAATTGATATTGATTTGTGATTTGTATTATGTGATCTCAAACGATTCTCGGCTTTATTTCAACTATGTTCTTTTAGCATATCATTTCAATATACTCTTTATTTGTTGAATCTTAACATATACTTATATTAGTGATAAGTTCTATCAAGTTTACTAATAAGAAACAAACATCTCTTTTTGCCTCCCCCACCACAAATTGCAACGATATCGTATCGTATGAAACCGTATCGAAATTGATCAATAAAATACACCTCGAAAATAGGACTTTACATTGGATTTTTACTTTCGTCAATTTTGGACCGATCCTCGTTTAGCGTATAGAAAACGACCTGGTGTAGAAACACTATCGGTTGGATCAGAATTCATTAAGAATATTTGGGTACCTGACACCTTTTTTGTAAATGAAAAACAATCATATTTTCACATTGCAACAACCAGTAATGAATTCATTCGAGTACATCATTCTGGATCGATAACAAGAAGTATTAGGTAAAAAAAATCAACAACTCAATCAAAATCTCAATTCAAATGCAATTTCAAACTTTTTCCATCTATATGTGTATGTGTATTGGAATTTATATATATATTTACAAACTTTAACTAACCCAAATATAGTATAAAAAAAAACAAAAGAAAAAAATACTAATTACTCAGATTAATTGATAACTATTTAATATAAATCTAAAGATTTGTTTTCATTTCCATTATTTTTCAACCCTTTTTGCAACTTGTACATTTTTTGATGTGTGTGCGTGTGTATAAATTAATGTTGTAATTTACTAAATCAAAAAACAAAAAAAAAAACAAAAAACGAAACGTTCAACAAAATGAAAACAGTTTTTGAAGAAATATTATAAGTAATTACTTTAATCAAGTGAGTTCAATTGGCAAGTTGGCGAAATGCGAGCGATAAAGCGAGATAAACTACATTTTTTTGCACATTTCATAATACTTTCCCTTTTCCTCTACCCCTTGGCGGTGGAGTGTGGGAGGGGAAGTATGCAGATTTGACCCCAAAAACACAATAAACCAAAAACCAAAGTTAACAAATTACGTATACGACTAACAAAGTGAACCTACTTCGAAATGGGTACCAGTTGCATGTCTCTCATGTGTATTTTACACCGTTAAAAGGTTGCACTGGTCACAGTAGTCCCTCGGCTACTGGGCATATGTACATTTTCTACTACCTTTAAACAAGAATCTGTCCAAAATCGCAACCAAGAAGCAGTTGAACGATACCAAAAGAGCCGAATCATCATAACCAAGTATGCTTAGAATTTGGGTTTATAGTTGTAACCATATTGACATACATACATACTACATACTTAATATATATAGCTCCGTAGCTCTACTACAATTATTTCTGCCCAATAAACATAGCATAATTAAAAAAACAACAATAACAAAAAAGCAGCAGCAGCAGCAACATGTATTAACCATTAACAACAAAATTAATGCAATAACCTCATGTTAAATCCTGCTCTCTAAATCTCTCTCTCTATCTGCCTTTATAACCAAAATGCCACTCGTATCTCTCACTTACAACTACAAATGTTTTGAACATTTATAATACTAAGTACTTGTAATTATAATAATTATAATAAGAATAACTCATATCCAATTGAACTCGCTCTGTTTCAACTAGCCAAATGAACTAACCTCTAACTCAATATCCCCTTCTTATAATAATACCCCCTAAATGTCGTAAATTATTTGCTCCTTCTGCTTGTTTAATTGTTGTAACAATTAGCTGTGCTCAACTCCTACTTTCATACCAATTAACTAATCGACAAACTTTTTCCTGTCCAAAAAAAAAACACAAAACAACAACAACACACACCAAATATAATTACAGATTGACGATCACTGCATCGTGTCCAATGAATCTACAATATTTTCCCATGGATCGGCAACTGTGTCACATCGAAATCGAAAGCTGTAAGTACTGTGTTTATTTTACATATATTAAAAAAAATACGAAAATTGAAACAAGGCAAAAAATGACAACTGAAAAATATATGCATTTTATATGAAATATCAAAAGTTGTACAAATGAAACTCATTCAGAATAAGAAGCACTTAAACATAACAAATTTAAGTGGCCAAAGTAAAGTGCCGATGCGCTTAGTATTGGCCTTAATAATTCCAATTAAAACTTGTTACTTTAGCACATAATAAAATATAACTATGACTCACTTTTTGTAGTACTACATATATTTATATAGTCTTTGATATCCAGCCCATAACTAATTGCATCTGCACCAAACTCTGGCCACTCAGCTTAAGGCCACGCGCTGTTTGTTCAGTGGGGGCAGAAAATTTTAATTGAACTGAAACTGAAATTTAAATTGATATCGAATTGAAATTGAAATTTAAACTGAATGTTAATTTAAAATTAAAAGAATAATGTTTTGAAGAAATGCAATTGTAAGTCAACTCACACAGTACAGTAAATACACATTTATCGATATGTTTTTTATATGCAATTTATATATATTTGAAACTGTCTGACATCCAGGAAATTGGACGGATCAGAATTGTTAATTCTTTTGTTTATAGCTATAGTTAAACCCAAAATTAAATGAGGTCTTTTGTAGTAAAGAGGCACAGCGCTCGTTTTCTAGCTCTCAACTTTTGGTTTCAATCGTTTTCTGTTGTTCATTGTAAAAGTTATTTGTTATGAAACTGGATCCATGGAAATACCAAGAACAATCAACGAAGTGCTTATAAACGTATAAATATGTTATACAAAGTATAAACTTATATATAGTTAGAGTTTACTGCGTACATTTTCAACCTTTTATTTGTTTGTTTTGAGCCAATTTGTTGTGGCATTTTGGCATTTTGCACAGACGCTAATTCAGATGATTTAAAAACGTATTTTTTCCACGATTTATCCTGTAGCATATCGTATAACTCTTTTATTCTCATGTTTCATCCATGTGCCCTCGACTCAAATTCCCAGTCAACGAAAAAAAAAAAAAAATCTAAATCATAAAAACCAAAATGAATCCATAAGATTGGTTAGATTTCGGTCGCCTTCTCACTTACAGCAACCGCAGAAGGCTCCTGATAATGATCGATCGATAATAATACCGAAAACTGTATACAGAATTAAGCTGATTAAATGTGCTTATTAGTGCTAATCTACTCTATATGTCAATGATGTCTTAAACTCTCTAATACTTTTAAAACAATTCTATGTAAATTATCAAAACGAATCCTCTTCTATGCAGCACGCTTTAAAAACTAAAGGTCACACAAATACCCAATGTAAATACATATAAATCGGTAACAAATATAAATTTCCTTTGTTAATACCAACAAAAAACTACACTACACTTTATCGGGGAATAGTTATAACTCACCATAAATAAGATATGAAATACATATTAAAGTCTAATTAAGATACTTAAGATACTTGTAAGCACCCATGAGTGAGTGCCTTTCTAAGTGTCAATCGAACTATCCGAGTACACTGATACAATCCTCCACCTCCTCTAAACAACAAAAAACAACTACAACAACAAACATTAAAAACAAAAATCATTACTATAATTAATTAACTACCGCCCCCCCCCCAATTATGCAACAAATAACAACAACAACAATTTCATGCAATCAACAACTACAACAACTACAACCAGTCGGTTACACGATGCGAGATATCCGATATTTCTGGAGAGATGGACTGAGTAGTGTTGGCATGAGCAGTGAGGTCGAACTACCGCAGTTCCGAGTTTTGGGACACAGGCAGAGGGCGACCGAAATAAACCTAACCACAGGTACCCCCATACATTAAAAATTCATACAAAAACCAAAAATAAAACAAAAGTCAAAACAAAAAAGTACAATCGAAATTTGATTGTCATTAACATCTTCTTTGTTGTGACACACAAAAAAAAAAAGAAAAAACATTTTTATACAATCTTTTTTAGTTCATGTTTAATTAATACATTTTGTTAAGTTTTAATTTCATTTTTAAGGGTTTTTAGCGCATATTTCAACATACCAACATGCACATTTTATTTAGTTTTGTGTTCACCTATATCGAGTGCTAACTGTAACTTGTTCTACTAACTAACTTACATACCATACATATTGTGTTTCGAGTGTCCTCTACTAACCTCTGTTGTGCCTTTGATTGATTTGATTGATCACTTAATCGATTTGTTAACTGTTTAGTCAGTACGCAGCAGCTGTAGGCATTTACGATTACGATTGCGATAACGATTTCCTATCGATTCTTATTTGAAACTTTTCGGTTTTGGCGTCTCAAATATATATATTTACTTATTGTCCAGTACCAATTCCAATTGTCGTCCATTTAGCGCATTTGCTTGGGTAGGCTAAGTGTAACAAAAACAAACAAAAAACCGCAAACAAATACCATAATATTAATCTATATAAATACATATATCTAAAACCATATAAACTACTTAACAGAACACACAAGAGCACCCATTTCTGACACCTTAATTGCTTAAGGTAAAAATTAAATGAACCCAAAAGATAAAATAACTACTGCCAATAAGAACAAACAGTAGCTTTAAGTCTAGTTGAAACAAGAAACGCATCCCAATACTGGAATATCGTTTAATAAAATAAATGTAAAATTGTAAATGTAATATATATAAACTCTATATATTATAACGTAAATCAAAAAATATATTTAACAACACTTTAAGCAACAAGTTCTGAATGAGACTATTAATTAAATAAATAAAAAAAAGAAGCAAAAAATATTTGAAAAAAATTAATGTCACACAAATGTTTCAAGAAATTTGATCAACTGACTATGAAATTATTTATATTGCCGATTATTAATAGTCTCACGAAATGTATTTTTTGTTTTGTGCATATATTTCGTCAAATCAACTTCAACGACAACCACACCGAACTGTGCCGAACTACAATGCAAACCATAATTAACAAAACTAACCAAAAATTATTAAAAATCATAATGGAAACTTGAAACCATCGATAAATCAATAAAATTTTCCAACGAAAAATATAACATACATTTTAAAAACTATATATTTATATATATATGGCAAAATATATACACATTGATGTATATAAAAATATATATGTATATGTATACTAATGTACAGTCGGCTACACGATGCGTGACATTCGATACAAATGGAACGAAGGCCCTAACTCGGTGGGTGTCTCAAATGAGGTATCGCTGCCCCAATTTAAGGTCTTGGGTCATCGTCAGAGAGCTATGGAGATCAGTCTTACCACAGGTACCTGTAGACGGTTACCGATTTTTTAACTTTACTTTCAACTTTATATATATATTTATATATTATATTTATATTTATATTTACCTTTTAACAATACATACACATATGTATGTATATCAAAAATAGTGCTGATGAATGATGACAATATACTTATGCTTATATAAGTATACTTATATACATACCTTTATGTATATATTTATTTCTATATATCTCCTTAGTTTTATTCATTTATTTCATTTGATAATAATTTGGCTTTATGATCTTCAGTTCGATTAGTTTGCTTAATCTAATATTTCAATTACTTTTAACCCAAACAACTTTATTAAGCACTCGTACTACTTCATCCAACAAAACAAACGACAGGCTTGCAGTTATGTCGAGCTAATCCTCGCTATTATAAATATACATATTTACACCAAAAAAAAAGTGAAAAGACTACGGCTTAAAATGACGGAAAATCAACGACATATGCATGTATTTAGGCATAACATTTTGCTATCTTAACAACTACATTTATCAAAACAGCTTAAAATAGTTAAATCATTCAAAGCCAATCCATTATATTTTATATTGGTATCAAAAAACATGAACGTTTCGAGAAAATCAAAAACTGAGATCCCATATCTTCGGATTACCGAAATTTAAATAATCTTGCAGCGGTTTCAATAAAAGGAATTAATAAGCGATGACACCCTTCTTGTGAAAAAAGTATAGTATACTTTTAGGATCGCCAAATATTGCGTCTGTGTTCTTAAAGGTTTGTAAGCGAGCATATTGCATACAAAAGGCCTCTTCATTTTCATGTCCGAAAAATTAATACACCATTTTTAAATCAAACTTGACACATAGCTATTTTTCACAGTTAAAATTCCTTTAAATGAGAACAAAATATAATAGTGGAATTAGAACATAAATATCTCATTAAGAAAACACTCTGCAAGGTTGTAAAAACGAAAGAATAAATGCATCTATTACCCAATTCTAGGAATACGTTTACTAATAAGCCCATGCGCCGTTCAGCAAAGTGATTTGTACCCAAATCTATCAGATAAAACATTAGCAACTAAGCGCAAAAATAATGCATGATAAGCTAGCTGAACTTAATACTTTTTTAGTATTTCATTTAGATCACTTTAACATTTATTTAAATACTTTTTGCTTATTATTTTCTACATTGTTTCATGATTGTTATACAATTTTTAAGCAATTAAAAATCAATTGAAAATCAATTCTCTGACAAAAAGAAAAGAAATGAAAAACAAAAAGCAAATTTAATATGAAAATTCAATTAAACTAACATTTACTTAGTGAACCTTGTGTTACACATGCAAGAAGTAAAATATGCAATAAATAAGACATAAATCTATATATTGGGTAATAACACAAATTAATAAATTAGTAAATCAAATAGCGATGCTTTACTTATTATGGCTTACACTTAGAAAATCATCCTTTCGATTAATGCCTGGTATTAATAAAAGTAATTAATTATATTTTCCAACTGCCATTCACACCGACACCAACACACATTCAGATATTTACTATATAAAATCTATTATCTTGTCACATTTAGTTTTACTAACTACTTAAATGCAAATACTTAATAGAAATCTATTACTAAATTGCTAAAATTGAAAATACTACTGAAAATCAATTAGTTTAAATCAAATAACATAAAAACTGCAACTACAGTAACTTCAACATATTGTACAAAATTACAGAGAAAAACACTATAAACTCTAACAAAAATTAATTAAACTTACTCCTATTCAAACTTTAATATAATCTAAACGCAAACCATTTAAGCTTTTTAAAACTTAATTAGATGAAAAAACATCAAAAGAAAATACAAATTTAATTACCAAATTTATATATACTTACATATATATATATAATTAAATATATATCAAACAAAATCAAAGACAAGACGCCCTCCCAAGCATGCTCTCATCTTTAAAGTTTCGTTTCGTATTACAATTATAAATAATAAAATCTCGTAGGTTTAAGAATAATAGAAAATAAAAGTGCCTTTGACTAGCTCTGCTCATCTCTGCTCATTCGTAATTTTATTTAAATTTATATTTGGTTTTATTTTATTGGCAAAACAGCAATGAATCAAAATACATTTGCGTTCACTTACATGAGGTGTTCCCTAATTTTTGTTAAATATTCTAAGTAAATCTAACGAGTTTGGCAGTGTTGCAAGTAGGCGACTGCGGTGTTAAATATTCCATATAATTTAAGCACAATTTTCAAGTTTTACTAGTAAATTTAATTCCATAGCGCAGTTTAATTACAGAACGTTGAGTTTATTTCGATTGCTTTATTTAACTTGTTACTATTTAAGTGCCATTACATAAATACTAAACTTATCTTAACAATTACTTAACTACACTACTAAGCATACACACACTTATATATTTGTTTTGAGTTATGAGTATCAAAAATACTTGTATTAAAATAATTTATGATCTGAGTTTATTTGATTTTAGCCCAATTGCTCTATGTTGATTACATTTTGGTTCATATTTACTAATAATTATAAATAAAAAAAATAATATTTATTTCAAAAACTTACTTTATATAAAATTAAATCGAAAAACATTTACTAATAATAATATTACTCTCTACTCTCTTTTTCTCTTTCTCTCCCATTCTCTTTTCATATATGCAAATATTTATATATACAAACATATATCTTAAAAAACATTAAACATCTATCGCAAAACATGCATTGATAACAAATTAATTGTGTAAATTAAACTGAAACTGAAATCGATAATGAAAATGATAATGACAATGATCATGATAATGGTAAACAGGCAACTATTCACGTTTAGCCTGTGAAATTCAATTCGTGCGTTCGATGGGCTATTATCTTATACAAATCTACATACCCTCTGGACTGATCGTTATTATATCATGGGTATCATTTTGGCTCAATCGCAATGCAACGCCGGCGCGTGTGGCGCTCGGTGTGACAACCGTGTTGACAATGACCACTTTGATGTCGTCAACAAATGCAGCGCTGCCAAAGATTTCGTACGTCAAGTCGATTGACGTCTATCTGGGAACATGCTTCGTTATGGTCTTTGCCAGTCTACTGGGTAAACAAAATCTAGCGAAAACATTTTACAAATTCTAAAACCAAAACTAAAACCAAACCAATTCAAGTAGTCTCAACAAAAAAAATTTTTTATAAGAAATATAAACAATTTCCATAACTCCACACAGCACCACACGGGCATATATACAATTTACTATCATACTCTCTATCTCTTTCTCACATACCCACCAACACACACACACAAAATTATAGTAATGATTTGATTTATTTTATTTGATTATTTCATTTAACTTGGCCTTAAAAAAATAACACTCAAACCGTTAAAGGCCATTTTGCCAAAGCAAATCAAACAAAAAAAGCTAACAGAAATTTGCATTTGGTTTCCTTCACCTTCAAACTTCAAACTTTCAATAACACCCTAACACTGTTCTTCAGCTTCGCGTTTTGCAGCAAATCACAACAAGAAAACAAAGCAAAAAAAAATATAAATCACCCTTTTCAATGATACTTAAGTATAAAGAAAACCAAATGCTTTTTTGAAAACTCCAAATTCCAAATCTCTTTTACTTTTGCAAATTGGCAACTTGAAATCCGTGACTTCTTTAATACAAAACTCTTAAATTTCACACAATCCTGGAAGTAGAGTACTGATAAATATTTATGATGAACAAATTGTGTGGGCATAATTAATGATGGGTTTGAAATACATTTGATTGCGAAAATGTATACAAATATCAAATATATTTCAAACACTATTTCAAGTCCAATCAATGCTCTAACTTTAAACTTTCTCTCTTAAAATCCTAACATCTTAAGCAACAACTCACACTAACCTACAAAAAAACTGTACTCAGGTCAACAAGATGAAAAAAAAAATGAAATCTCTTTTTTCGTATTTGTATGTTATTGTTAATTTCTTCTATACAAAGAAACAATGCAACTATCATCTAAGGAAAATGTATGCAAATTCATAGATATGCGTTGCCCAAGTAAAGGTCACAATATTTCCACACACACACACACACACACGCACACATATACACACAGCCTACCACCTAACACACACACACACATACATTCAGTGTTAGTTACACAAGAAAAGCTTTTAGAGAGCCTTAAATCGAAGCATGCCATGAAATTTTCTTAGCCTTTTAGCTTCCACTTAACTGTACTCGTATTGTAGTAGCCGCCTCAGGTTGAATTAGTGTTTCAGCACCCAAAAGCAAAATAAGAAACAAAACCAAACTGCAAAAACCAATCAGCAAATCATGAGAACTGCATACAAAATGCACATGAGCGAACACATTTCAACCTGTAATGGTACCCAGATATTAATATACGCCCAGCTTCCACAACTATAACGCAAAAAAAAAATACTACGAACTGCTACAAATTTTAATCAATTTAAATTCAAATTCCAATTCAAATCAAAAGCAAAAAAAAAAAATGAACACAATCAACCAACAATCTCCAGCCCAGGGTACGAGCTAAAACCAAGCGCAAAAATGAAAGCGAAACCTAAAAAAAGATGAATCAATTAAAAAATGAACCAGCATGCCTTGCGTCACACCTGGCTTGAGTCGCGATTGAATTGAATAAAAGAACAAACCGAAAAAAAGACACATAGTACACTGTAAATAAAGTCCAATTAAGATGTGCTCGTCGTAGCCATTACATTGCGGGTAGATCACCATAATTCAGTCGAACAAACAAAGAAAATACCAATGAAAAACGCCTCAAGAAATGCTGCCAAAAAACTCAGAATACTCGGTAGCATTTGGGTTGTCAAGTCTGAGTCATGAGCGTCACGGCGTGTGCCTCAGACATGATAATCTCAAATGTGATTGGCAGCATTATAATCATATACGATACCCTTGAGGTTTTAGGTAAGATATGATAGATGGTCTCTGTCTATTTTGTTATGTTCTATTCTCTGCATTTACAGCAAAGACGCTCTGTTGACTGGGGTAAGTAGTTTAACTCGTTAGTTATTCGTTTCAACTCGTTTAACTCACACCTCATTGCTGGCTAACGACGACGAGTGGCTCATTACTTTTGTCCCCGTTTTAACCCCCTTTAAGCTAAGAATAGAGGCACAGTAAACCATAACAAACATATCTAGCGAAGCTTAGTTCTGTTTGGAACCCCTTTGTTAATCCGATGCATGCTATGACTTCTTCGGATCGGTAATATGTACTTGTACTTGTATACTCGAATATTACGTATACGTAATATGTAACACGGAAATATGTGTGTCCTGAACACAGGCGACTGTTCAATGAATTTGCATTTACGGCACGCACATGAACATTTTCTTTGAATGATGGTCTCAACTGCAGATATAAATTTGTACATAAACCATTTGGCTTACAAATGAATTTTTTTTCACTCATTTCTCAACAAACAAATAAAAACAAACAACAAACAGCAACAGCAACAACAACAGAAGCAGACAGACAAGAACTGACAAGCACTCACACACACGTACACATACACTAACACACACACACACTCACTAATACTTACATATATATAAATAAATACATACACACACATTCACACTCACAGTCATTTAGTCGTTACACTTTAATTATTCTGAATCTCTCTCGCTCTCTCTCTCTGTACTTACCTCTCTATCTCTATCTCTCTCTAACACCGTAAATCGTATATACCATACGAGTACACGCCCCTCACACCAACACACACCCTTCCACACCCACACAACACACGCTTTTCACATTTTTCCTTTGCCTGGCTAACAAACAGAATAATTTTTTTAAGATTTCTCGTTTGAAAACCTACAAGTACACTGGGACAAAATTGCTTAATGCTGATTATTTATACCCTGTACCTGTATCCAGTGAGTCGTTAAACTCTCCGATCTCCGTCTGTTTAAATTTGAATCCCAACTTCATCTCCAACTCCAGTTCTTTACTTTCTTAGTCTCTTTAATCGCTTCACATGTTCAAGATACAGGGTATCCGCTGGTTGAGCACTCTTGACTGTATTATTACTTGGTTTTCTGACCTTTCAATGCTACTCCAAAAGTCCAAAACTCCCTTTCCAGTTTAATTTACAATTTCTAAACATTATAACATAAATTGCATAATTCACAATGTTCCTTTCTATTTATATTTCTTTAACTTAATATATGTGCATATGAATATATATATGTGTACATGCATACATATGTCTATGTACATCTATATATGTAAATGTATAATGCAAAAAAAATTAATATATGTTCCAACAACGCTCCATTTTCCCCCATACTGTTCCAAACCGAACTTCAAAATTACAAAACTGTGCAACCATTCAACTATTGACAACAACAACAACTACAACAACAACAATAACAACTACTACAACAACAACTACTACTACAACAACAAAACCAATTCTCAACTATCAACAACAATCATCAAAATTCATATGGAACGCGACTTGATTCAAAATTTTGTGCATCCGCCATAAACCCCGAACCGTCAACCAAATCGTCCAAACGTCCGTTTGTTTCATTAACCAAATCGATCTCAAAAATCAAATCAAAATCAAAATCGAATATCAATATCAATATCCAACATCGCAATATCAATATCAATATCAACATTGAATTCTCACATTAACAATATCTCAAAATCGCTATACTAAACTGACAAAAACAATTCGAAACTATATTCAAATCATATCGCAATCATAGAATACGCCACCGTCGGCTATATGGCAAAACGAATTCAAATGCGAAAACAAAGATTTATGGCGATCCAAAAGATAGCTGAACAAAAAAAGCAACAGCTCGATGGTGTGCAGCAGCAGGCCAATCCGAATCCGAATGTCGGAGGCGGACCCGGTCCTGAGCATGGACATGGGCATGGTCATCATGCCCACAGCCATGGTCATCCGCATGCGCCCAAACAAACAGTGAGTAACCGCCCAATCGGCTTTTCAAATATCCAACAAAACGTTGGTACGCGCGGTTGCTCGATAGTGGGACCCTTGTTCCAGGAGGTGAGATTCAAGGTCCACGACCCCAAGGCACACTCCAAGGGTGGCACACTGGAGAATACGGTGAATGGCGGACGTGGTGGACCCCAATCCCATGGACCTGGCCCTGCGTCGGGCGGTGCTGGTCCTGGCGGTGGTGCCGGTGGCGGTGGCGGCGGTGGCCCACCCGATGCCGGCGGTGATCCAGAGGCAGCGGTGCCAGCACACTTACTCCATCCGGGCAAAGTAAAAAAGGTAAAGGTAAAGATCGTACATGATGCGGCATGAAAAACAAACAAATCATTTACGACTGAGAAGTAACATATTGGAAAATACAGCTACACAGAGAGAAATAAGTGTTGATAAAGTTTGAACAAATTTAAAATCTTTTTGAAGAAAAAAGAAACTGAATTGAAATTTAAATTGAGTTAAGGTTTAAATTGTACGATTTTAGGTACAAATTACTGGACTTTTTCTCTCTGTGTATGTAAATAAAATTCATATTTAATGTGATATAATACCCTACAGGATATTAACAAGCTGCTGGGTATAACGCCCTCGGATATCGACAAATACTCGCGTATTGTGTTTCCCGTGTGTTTTGTCTGCTTCAATCTGATGTACTGGATCATCTATTTGCATGTGAGTGATGTCGTTGCCGACGATCTCGTGCTGCTTGGAGAGGAGTAAATCCTCAAATGCAGGCAAACAGAGCACAGGGACAAGAATACTGAGGAGGGAAGTGAACAGCGTACGTGAGAGTCAAACTATGCAGGGCGCTGAAAAACAACAAACAAAAAATAAATCAAGAAAACCAAAAAACCAAAAAAAAGAAAGGAAATTAACCAAATTTAATTTTAACTAGCGATATGATAAATGCAAAAGCAACATATTATTGTTAAATACTAAAAGGACACACATATTATGGATGGAGAGCAAGGATATTGTTAAATAGAATTACGTATGAAATAAAAACAACCAAAAAGAGATTAATTTAGTGGTAAGGATAAAGTAACGACAAGAAGAACAAACACGATGAATAATCAAAAGCAGCAAATATAGCAAATAGTAGAGACAGTAAAGAATAAAGCAAATTGAATAAAACTTATTCACTGATAATACAAATCGTAAAGTATATACATATGTTATAAACAAAAAGCAAAAACAAAAACATATAATAGCACAGTCCACATAATTCAAATTTAAATACACCCGATGCAATTTACATAGGTAAATCTAAAGAAACCAGAAGTAATACAAGTACTCGAAACAAATAAAAACCTAAGAGATTTCCAGTTCATTTTCCAGTTAATTTAATCGATCCCAAATACCCTGTAGCAGCACAGCTCCGTCTGAATCTTTACGGGCTATAGGGCATCATCTAGTCGACTCACTTTCTTCTCCTAAGAATTTCATTTGCCCATTACTTCCCTTAAGCAGAGACACTTGAAGAGTCTTCCTTAATTTAGGCATACTTAGTTTTAGTTTAAATCTAAACTTAAATTTAGTTTTGTTTTAAATGGTTAATGAAAAACCCTTTTTAAGCTGCACGCACTTTGAATCAAAAATCTATCTTAAAGAAACCCAAATATGATTTATTTTTTATTTAATTTCTTAAAACTGACCACTTTTTAGCGCTTCCAAGAAAAATGGCCAAATTTTTTAGGATTTTAAAAAACAACGATAAGTTTTCAAAATGCAAATCAAACTTATACAAATTAATGAAATCATTTAATTAATTTAAATATAATAAAGAGAAAACCAAAGATGAATAAATAAATATAAAAATTACACAATCATAAAATCTACAATTTTTAATAATTTGCACATTAAAATAAATAAATAAACATAAAGGAAATGTTCTTATGTACAATATTACTTTCAATGGCACCTTTTGAGAACAAAAGGCATCGGGCATAAATAAAAACTAAATAGTTAATAACCATAACATAAATAATGATAAACATTAATAATCTGAATTTTAATGAATGGTTTTTAGTTTCACCAGTTTTTTTAAATATGCAAACAAAAAAAAATAATGCAAAACTAAGTAAACCAATAAAAAAGAACCATATTTTAATTGCACACAAAAATCCATCTTCAAAACAACTTTGCGGCACCATTAAATAATTACTAACAACAAAAAAAAGAAAAGGAAATATTAATTAAACATTAAATTAAAAAACGTAAAGTTTGAAATCAATAAATGAAATACAAAACGAAATAAATAGCTATAGATACTTATGTACACAAATTTAAATGAAACTGCCTAAGAACCTAGAGAATAAGGATCACAAATAGTTGTTTAATAAACAAACAAATTTAATAGTTTATAGCAATTTGATTTGACAACATTTGTATATACTGTATTTGAAAAACAAAAAATAAACACATTCTAAAAGCAAAGTAGGAGCAAAACTTCGCAAGGAAAATTATGAATTAATTAATATTAGCTAATTATAAAATATAATTACATTTAGATAAAGTAAATCTCGGAAGAAAACGTTCAAGCAGTCAATAAAGCGATTAATATAGCAGTATAGGCAAATGCACCATTTAAATTAGCTTAGTACACACACACACAAATACACAGACAACAGCTACACATACACACACACATACAGACACACATTGACACCGTAAACATAATTAAAGTTTTGGTGAAGTTCCTCAATAAGTCACTAAAAATATTTAGTTTAAATAAAAAGGCAAGTGAGTTAAACAAATTTATAAAGAAAACAACAACAAACAAAAACAAACCTGGCACAAAACTAAGAAATGAAGAGAAAGTAGTAGAAGAAGGAGGAGGAGGAGAAGTAAATAAATAATTATCGAAATCATTAAAAAGATATCATCAATGAATTTTAATTTGATAGCTAAGCTAAGACGATGTGAATTCGCCTTAGTCGGCGCTATTTCTAAGGCTAAAGTTTTTTGTACAGTTAGCTGAAGTTAAAACAGGCTAAAGCAGAGGTATACACCACATGAATAGCGACTAAATATTTAATGGTTATGGATAATACAAGTATGATAGTTATATATACAAACACATATATACATACATACATACCTAATATAGAAGCAGCATCACAAGCATAATAATATATATATATATATACATACTATATATAGATACATACGATATATTTAATATGTATGTATGTTATGAGTGTACTTTACAATAACATAATGTACTTAAGCACCTATATGTAGCACGAGTTTTTTATATGTAAACCAAACGACAAGAAAAATGGAGAAACCAAAAAACAAATTATTTTATATACACAGTAATCCCATAACGATTAAGGAAATGAATATTAAATTTAAATTATAGGCTCAATACTGACTAAATGTTTGGAGACGAGAATATCGAAGACAACTAGCTAATTCTACACAGTCAAGAAAGCACAGCAATCCTAAATACTCGTACTACCAATGTGGCCCATCAAGTTAGAGCAGAGCAGCCAATAGAATTGTTGTCAATGGGCAATTGGTACTAGACTCAGTTGGGATTTATGCTCATCTGTCCTTCAAGGCATTGATTGCTTGTTTGACAGTAATTCGATTGATTGATGTGCACGTAATTGATCTTAACCTAACGAAAATTACTTTATTAACTTTCTAGACACACAAACACCCACACAAAACTACACACGCACACACTTGCTACATTTTTGTATGCTTCAAGGATCAGTTGAGCCAAGTACTTAAATATACATGGATTTGAAATAAAGCAACTGCAATTGATTTACATCTATCCAAAAGAAAACAATGATGTAGGACAAAATGAAAATGAATATTCTTAGGAACACAATTTTTGCAATAAATAGCTAGAATCAGATTCAGAATCAGGCAGTAAACGCAACTCGACATCAAGTGAAATCGGTGATAAAGACAAACATAAAAGAAAACAAAATGCAAAAAAAAAAAACTAAATTCAAGTATATATTTTGTAGCTATACTGGTGTCGGAATTCAATTATACTTGTATGGAAAGCGAACAACAAAACAAAATAGTTAAATCAAAATGTTTATAAATTGAAAGTGGAAAAAATGAATAGTGCATAGGAGTACCTATAATTAAGTTCTAAAAAGATTTAAAACCAAAAAAAAAATATAACGACAACAACAACAAATAGCTGCTCAACGGTTTCGGAGCGTATTTCCAAAGAAAAGTAAAAACAAAACATTTTAGTTGTTAAACAAATAGCTGAGCATTTTTAAAAAAAGAAGATACAAAAAAAAGAACAAGGACAACTAATTAAGTTAAATTGTATTTACTTTTCGTATTCTTTTTTACTCTACACCTAGTTAATTATATATAATTTGTTAAAATTTAGTTGTATTTAAGTACGATAAGTAAATAGAAATTAAAACAATTAACAATTAAATTTAAACTGATGAATTAAGAGGCAAGCATTTAGGACAAATAATGACACAAGCCCTGAAATTAATTACTTATATACAACAACAACAACAAGAACAAGAAAAAATAACAAGAACAGCAACAACAACACAATGAAATGTTTAAAGCATTTTTGGTGTCATTCTCTTAGACGAGGGGCACCAACACCAGCGTTTTATATAACATACTTACATATATTATGAAACAAAAGGAAATATATGAGAAATTATATATATATATATATATATAAAAAGAAGAATATATATATGTATGTATACATATAGAGTTACATATACATACTCGTATATAAAACATGATGATGCTGCATGTATGTACATGATGTAATAATTACATTGTGTACGTATAGTTTATGTATAATAATGTATGTATTATATATATGTATGTATGATGGTCTCAAAAATGAAATTCTAAAGTATTTAGATAAGCAAAGAACTAAAACAAACAGTTACAAACATAAGCTAAATATTTAGTTCGAGTTGATATACAAAAATCACAAGAAAAAAAATATAAAATAAACTTCCCAATACACACACACTCAAACACACACAGACACTTACCTACATCCATGAGAATGCACCAAAAACATTTTTTAATGCAACTCAAAGAAAAAAATGAAACTAATTAAATAAAATGTTTATGAAACAATTATAATTATTGATAGTAGGTAATTCCCCGCCCTTAAAACCAAACATTGGATAATTGCACAAATTAACTCGAATACACAAACACACACTCAGACACACACACACACACATTCAAACATACTTATGGTTGTACACCTTATTGTAGTTTTGTATTCGAAATTGTTTATTGTATTTGGTTATTTTTAACAGCTAGTTTGAGAAATGAAACCCAAAATACTCAAATCTTGTTATCTAATTATTAGTTTGATCTGTTGCTCAAGCATTAGTAATTTAGCAAGTATTTACTAAGCATTCACTATCAACTCAATTAACTCAATTATCTCAGCACAATTCTCAAACTCCGGACGGCTGCAGACTTTCAAATTTAATTCATTTTCTGAGATTAACTTGAAGAGTAATTGATTTTATATACAGTATTTCTTTTCACACCATGATGACAGATGCTCTATACAGAAGCTTTTGAAAGCGTTTCAATAATTTTTGGTTTATCCGTCCATTAAATAAAAGTTCCTAATTGCAATAAATGAATATTTGTTACATTGTTATTCACCATGTCAGCAGTCAGCAGCCAACAGCAAGAACAACAACAACTCCCACGAAGCAGTCAATTCTGATCATAATTTCCACTTTGGTTTTTGATTAACAAGTTGGCCTCTAGTCAATTACAATCAGTTCTCTCTCCCACTTTCTCTTTCTGTCTCCGTCTCTCTGTCTGTCTGTTTTATTTACTGCACCTTATGTTCGTTGATCAAAATAACCAACCCAGTATAATACCCCGAAATAGTAGTTAAGCAAGCATTATGCAACTGTTTGAATACAAAACCAAAAACCGCAAGATAAAGCAAATAAAAAACAAAATAAATAAGATAAAGACAAAAAACAAAACAAAAACAAAAAATATAAATAATTAAAAGCGTAATGCGTATGTAATGATTGATCACTGATCACAAATTTTGACTGTGTTAATTTCGTTATATATATATAAAATAAAAATAAAAATAAAAAGAGAAGAAAAAGGACAACAGAAATGATAAAGAGAAGCAAGAAAACTAAGGAAAAATAAAATATAATGAAATATCTATAGCGTATAAAAATAAATACACATATAAAAACAAAAAACAAAACAAAACACACAATAAATGTTACAGAAAGATGAAAATCAAAAACAAATAGAACCTATAACATTAAGTTGAATGCTAAATTAAATGCGTCAAATAATGACAATGGGAAACATCCAAACCAAGAAGATAATTATTATAATATTGCAAATGAAGCAAATACGAATAAAAATATGTAAAAAAATTACAAGTAAAAAGAGTTTTTAATGGGGAAAGAGAGCGGCATCGAAAGGTAAGTCCTTAAAAATAAAACAACTGCTTCACTGTATTAATATATTAATTTATTTACGTGTTCATTAAACAGAAGTTTTATGTTGTCCTTCAAAATAACATACAGTACAATACGTTGCGGTATATTTCAATTATTTGTTAATATATTTTTAATTATTTATTCATTTAATTTAATAAACTCCAAGAGAGCTGCACATGCTAATAATCAGTTTCAGTGTATTGAAGCTTTGAGTATTTTTCTTTTGTTTTTTTTTCCTTTAGTAATTCGATTGCAAATTTTGGTTAGGCATTTCAGGTATAAACCGAGTTAATTAATTTGACTAAACTTGTTACGCTCTGTAAGTCGCAAATAATTTAACTAATTAGAATAGTCTTTATGCTATAACATACAACAATGCTTTAGTGCTAACATTAATGAAATTATAAGTTTGGAAATTTCCTACGATGGGCACAATTCCTTATACATAAAGTATATATAGTTAATATATATATTATATATGTGCTAACATTAAAAGTATACCGATTTTTCGAGTACAGCAAACCATAGATTATCTCTGAGCTAGTTGAAATATTTGCTTTGGCTGATATTGTTAGGATTAATTAAGCGTTTAAACAGTTAAATTATAGTTACTATATATTGTTGACTTAGATATATACACATACATAAATATATGTACCTTATATTGCTCGACTTTCAACTGATATTCGAACTGATATCCGTTACCGGGACTGAGAAGAGAACTACAAGTACAACGATTGCGATAGTTACCTAACAATAAACGATTATAATATACATATATCGATATACTTATATGCAGAGCAGTTCCAAGTTTCACAATCGCAACAATTTCGTTAGATCGAAGCATACTTTGGAATCGCTGGGATTCTAAACAAATGCTTGAACTGATTTGTTTTGCGAAATTGCTGCCAGAATGGAATATGGAACACCCCTGCTATACCTAACTTGTTGTATTTTGAGAATTTAACATATTACAAACTAGTATACATACATATTATTATATATAAACAGTGATATATGCACTTGAATGTGTATAATTAAAGTTATAATATCTAAATGTATACTCGTAGTGTTATTTTTGGAATGATCATTGAACTGTGTACACTATGGCGTCGTTGTATTAGTTTTATTTCATTATATATTGTAAGTATATGTTAATTGTTGGATCTGTTGTAATTGTTGTGGTTAGAAGACAAAGCATTCCTCTTGTGTGACATTCTTAAATGCAAACAGATATATATGCACTTGAATGTGTATAATTAAAGTTATAATATCTAAATGTATACTCGTAGTGTTATTTTTGGAATGATCATTGAACTGTGTACACTATGGCGTCGTTGTATTAGTTTTATTTCATTATATATTGTAAGTATATGTTAATTGTTGGATCTGTTGTAATTGTTGTGGTTAGAAGACAAAGCATTCCTCTTGTGTGACATTCTTAAATGCAAACAGAGTGAGTTCTGATTTCTTGTGGTCTGTTTGTGTTGGTGGTGAGCGCGCAATAACTGTCCGCATATACATATATGTTAGTCTATATAGAGATCGGTATCGGTATCGGTATTGTGCTCATGCTTGAGTGCCTAAAAGATAACGAACAACATTGAAAGTTCAAAACTGAGATTGCGACAGAGACGCTCTTTAAGCGTTCGATTCTTTTAGATTCTCCAAACGTGCTAATTGATTTGAATCCAATTCCTCGGGTATGCTAGCCCGGCCACCGACCACCTGTTTGGGTGCCTCAATGACATCCTCGGCGGCTGCCTCACAATTCACATCCAAATCGTGGGACTGCTCACCTCCACCACCACCGCCTCCACCTCCAGCGCTGGCAAATGCATCATCGAAATTAGCATCGAAATTGGCCTCAAAGTTGGCTTCGAAGGCATCAGCGGAGGCGCCAGAATTGGATTTGTCTGTGAATGGATCCTCAGCTTCCGGCAGCACAGCGGGCACATCATCCGAGGCCGAGTCCGTAGCATCCACACTGGATTGTTGATCCTCTGCGTTACATGATACAGTATACTCAGTCAGTGTTATGGTTACAGCTGGTCCCACTTGACCGCCAGCTTTATGGTCATTACCTTCAATTACAGTTGTCGCAGCCTGTGATGCACGTTGCTTTTGCTGCAACACTTTTGCCGTTGGCTTCGGCACAATTTCTGGCTTTTTATCCTTTACTGGCTCCGGTTCCTTAGGCTGTTCCTGTTGTGGTTGCTGCTGTTGCTGCTGCTTATCGCTAGCCGCAGGGCTCTTTGACTGTTCACTCTCTCCTACTGGTGGGAAAGATTTATCGGCACCGTCTTCAACCATTGGGGTTGCAGCGGTAACAATTATTTGTGCCATACCTAAATTCAAAGAATTCGCATTCATGCCACTCTTAGCCGCACCGCTCTCGGGTCCTTTGGACAACTGTGGTGGCGGCATCGATGGCGGCATCTTCCCATCGTCACTGAGATCGTCCTGCAAGAAGAATGAAACAATTCATTAATTTCTTTACTATATTTCTTCCTGAAGTATCCTATTTTTTACCTCCATGCCAGGCTCTTGTATAAGCACTGAGTAAGCATTAAATACAAAGGAGAGAAAATATTTACTTAATTTATTTGATCATAATACGAGTTTTAGTTAATAGTTTATATAAATATTCCTTTTAAAGTGTGTAGAACATTAATGGTGAAAGTACAAGGAATATATACCCAAGTGCTGAATACACAAAGGATTCCAAAATCAAATACATTTAAGTTTATACACCAAAAATCCAAAATAATATTTATACAAATACTCAGATGCACATGCGACATATTTTAAAATAGTTGAAAGATCTTAAAAGATATGGGGTCCAACGAGGAATTAGCTTAAAACTGTTAAGATTTACTATATTGGAGTTATGGTTAAAAGATTTCGATTATAATTGGGTCGTTTAAAAAGAGTTTAGTTGTTAAACAGGGCTTTGCTAAACTGATATATGATTTAAACATTTAGATGATTTATACAAGAAAGAAGGAGTAGTGCACAAAGAAATAATCCTACTTTAACTGCAGGAATATATTTAAAATATATATCTATGAAGGGACACAATATTCAGCTTATATTTATGTACAATAAAGCAAATGAAATGGGTTAAGAACAGATTAAATGGGTCATTGGTTCAGGAACATTAAAAGATCTGAAACAAGTTCTTGGAATCTTAGATAATCCAAGTCAGAAATCAGAAAAAGATGTAGAAAGCAGGCAACAGTTGAGTTTAGTTAAGAATCGTTTACAATAACAATTATTACTTTAAATAAAACTCTTACACTGAGTCATAAAAGTATTGCAATTCATTGGAAAATAAAGTGTGATTAGAATCAATTTACGATACCAAAATAGAGTTAAAAATGTTTAAGTATATATTACAATAGATACGAAGTAACTAAAGAGAAATCTGAAATTGGAATCGTAGAAATTTAAAATCGGCATTGCAGGTAACACCAATACACACACACACATAGAGGACACGCGTTGTTAAGCCTAAAGTACACTGTAAAGAATTTTGATTAAGTTCTTTTCTTTAACACTTTTCTTAAGACATAATGTTTGATTTCAGATCGTTTAAGATATAGCACATTAACGGTGACAGTGATGAACATTTGTTACAGTGATGGAGGTAGTTTGTTTTTTGGTTATTTGGTTTTGTGGTTAGTAGTAAGACGAGCTGCACTTGAAGAATAAGTTTAGGTACCTCTAGAGTCTAGAGAATATAGAAGCAGGAATAACAGTACTTTTTTTTGGTTTTGTTTTAGTTTTTGATGGAAACAAAAAGATTGTACTAAAAGGAAACAATTGTGTGTTAAATAAAAGTGAGAGAGTTGAGATTTGAGATAGAGCGAGACATAGGGAGTGAGAGAAAAGTGTGTGCCGCTAAAGAATTTATGGGTAGCAGCTCGTTTACCTGGCGGAGGCATGCTCGGAGCCGTAGACCCGTTGGGCATATAACCGCTGTCCCTATCCTCATCTGAAGCAGGACAAGAGAAGTTCAATAAAGCTAGATTTGAGTAGAGAGAACTCTCAGACTTTGACTCACCTGCCGTGTCCTGTGAGGCGAACATATCCTCCGTTATGTCGGACAATTCATGGGCATACTCTGGCGGCAATGCTGGTGCGGGGGGCAACGCAAAATTGGGTGGTGCCATTGGCGGTGGGGACTCGTCACCGCCATCACTGAGCAGTTCGCCCATCTCGTCGCATTCCTCGACCACCAGGGATGGGAAATTACCGAATTTGCCATCCAATTCACCCTCCCACCAGCCATCGTCGACACCGTGAGCCGTCTTGGTAATGATCTTAATCTTGTCGCCCTCCTCAAAGGTCAGCTCATCCTCGGCGGTAGCATCGTAGTCGTAGAGCGCAATACACCATTCCACATCGGATTTAATGCGTTTCTGTGGCGCCATTATGACCGACACCTGATCGGGTGATTGCATCGAGTCCACCGTTTGATCTTCATTGTCAACAGTATAATCGACAGATGAGAATGAGATTTGTGAGCGCAATTGATTGCCTGAACTACCGTTAAAGGCCCCACCAGCCGCATCCTGTTCGATGTCCAGATAATTGTGCGGTACGTAGCCCTCCTCCCCGCGATAGTTGCGAGCTCGTAGCCAACCGTCGCCGTCTCCCTCGCCCACAACCTCGAGCTGTTCGTTCTCCACGATGGTCAGCTCGTCGGGATTTTGTGCCTGTAAACGAAAGGCAGATAGAAGATAAAACTTCTCCAGACATTTCACCTAGTTATCTACTCACCGTGTAGCTGTAGAGCGCTGTGCACTTGAAGATTGCCTCCTTGGGTTCGGGCACAATGGGCTCATCCTTGTCCTCCTCCTCGTTGTCCCAGTTGACCTCAGTAGGATCATCCCAGCCGCCAGCACCAGTGCTGGCTGCCATCATGGGTGCAGCGGCAGCAGTCGAGGGCTGGGCGCGTTCCCGTTCCTCTGGCTCCTCGTCGCTGTCACTGAAGGTGCGATCTCTCGAAAGCTGCGTCTCCTGCTTGGGCTTGGCTGTAGAAGCTGCAGCAGCACCGCCGGCCGCTTCTTCCTTGTCGCTGTCGTAGAACGAATCAGAGCTGGGATTCTCACCCTGACCAGATGCATCGGTGCGCATTGAAATAGAGCTGGCCGAGCGTGTTAGCTCCTGCACACCCATGATCTCCGCTTCCTGGACCCATTCATCTACATTTATGCCGCCATCGCGCAGACACTGCAGACACGCCTCCGCCTTGGCTTTCTCCGTCTCAGAGCGACGTATCTGATCGCGGAACTCATCGATTTTGGTATCCAGATCGGGTCCATTGGGATCATTCGGATCCGTTCGTTGTCCCGCATCCCGCAGTGACTGGCACAACGCCAATTTCTTGGCATGCTCCCGTATGGATGCATTCTCCTTAACCACACGTCCAGCCAGATTCTTGGCCTCCTTAGTCAACGTCTCGGCAGCAGATTCGTGCTCTGCAGTCACCTTTCGCACCGGGTCATTGTCGCAGGCCTCAAAATCATACTGGATATGCTGCTTTAGCACTGGATAGAACAGATAGCAACACTGTAGGTTGTACTCCCGAGTCAGCTGTTGAGCCTGGTCCCGTATCTTGCCAAAGCTGTTCTGCGTGGCCGAGCAGGTGAGCAGCTCCGTGCGACTAAAAAATACAAACAGAAAATATGTTTCAAAAATTGTTTCTTATATTCATTTTTAGTTTAGCCACAAACTAATAAGCTCTAAATACACCTGAGACTGGGCTAAAAGCAAACTACAGCAGAGCAGCTGACAGTGGTGTCAGTTCTAGTGTTGTAGTGTTACGCTTATAGTGATGTCGCTAAAGAAATGTCCCTGTTAGTGTTCTAAGGGTTAACTGTGCGTGCCTACGCTGTTAACTGTTACTAGCTTGACTCTAAGCAGTCAACAAACTCCAATTCGAAAGCTAAGAACTCACCCCATTAACATCAGGTACTCGGCGACTCGCTCAAACACATAATTCTCCATGGTTGTCATCGTGGTCTGCAAGTCGACGGTAAAGTAACGATTCTGATGGGCATTTGCTGCTGCCAAACTGAGTACATAATCGTTTCGTGCACCGGAAGACTTTTCCTCGAGCAGTTCCTTGCGTGAGGTGACTCTGGCGCTGTTCTTTTGCAGCGATGTGATGGACTGGAAAAACGAGCCCTTTTTCTTCTTTAGCTTCTCCTCAATGTCTTTGGCCTTGTCACGAACGTCGTGGGCACAGTGCTCCTCATCGAAATATGACTTTTTGGTCTTGTCGACATCACCAACGCTCAAGTGCAGCTCTTTCTGGACATTAACAATGCCGGAGAGCGATCTTTTGGCAATGGCCAGCTTATAATCCCGCAGTACCTTGGCCTCATCAGCAATCTGTTGCTGGAACACCTCAATGGCGGCCAGACGAGCACGTGCCAGTTTCTCATTCTCCTCCAGCACCGTACGCCAGACACTCCACATGTTCCTAGTGCAATAAAATATTATATACAATTTAAATTATATGCACATTAAATGGGCTTTACCAGCGCTCCTCCATGCCATCCATTTTGATGTCGGGTATATTGGGAATCTTCTTGTTGAGATACTGGGATGAGATCTTGAGTAGTCCCTCACTATATGACTTCTCAATGGCCGATCTCTTGATGGTGAACTGGCGTATGTCCTCGAGCAGATCACACTCATGTTGATTCTTTAGCTGCAATTTTGCCACCTGCTCCGTGTGCAAATTCTTAAGGAATTTCACATAGTTACCCTGTATCAACAAATCAAGTGGTAAATATTGATTAACTGTGTATTAAATTAGACAGTTTACCTTGCGTGGCGGTGGCTGCATTTTGATAGCTTTGCTACTAGCACAAACAAAATTTGGGCAGAGTTTCTATCAAAGCAGAAGCGATTGGTTCTTCTTCTCGAGCTCCAAACAAATGCTTTTTATTACATTACCTCAAGCAGCTGAAAATGGAAAATGATTGAGTGGGGGAAATGGCGAATGGTGGAAATGGGAGAGTGAGTGGCATGAAAAGTGGGTGGGTGGTGGAAAGGCTTGTTAATGGCTTATCAAACAAAGCTTATGTAATAGTTGTAGAATTTGATAGTTAAACTACATTTAATCCATCTCATTTAGCAAGCAAGCCAAGATGCAATTTTACATAATCTAAGAATGTTGAAAATTTGTTGGGAAAACTTTGACTGGAGCAGCACAAGACACAACTGTTCTTCGCCCTTCCCCGCGCTTGTCCCCACTTCGCTTGTATCGATTTCTAAGCAAAAGATTTTCTGGCACTACGATTTATAAGACTTATTGCCGCTAACACTTTTCTTAGACATGCTTTTCCGGCTGTGTAGTTATGTCTACCAATTAATTAAAGGGAAACTCGTTAAATTCCATTAAAATCTATGGAAATTTTCACGTTTTTCTCGTTTTTACGCTGCGCGTTGTTCTTTGCGTACTTATCGATTTCGATTTGAATACCGTTGTAGCACTTTTCCACGCATACACCGTTATTTCAGCTGCGCGAGAGAGCGAAAAGCCAAGAGCGCCAAAGGAGAAAGAACTCGAGACTGTTTTTCCTGGATTTGGGTAAAAATCCAAGGGTGAAACATGTTCATTCATGGCGTTGTAACACAATTGGCACATGCGCTGTGCTTAGTGCTTTTGCTATTTAATTCCAACTGCTTTTTAAGCCTTAATTGATAACAAACTCAATTTTCTTACATTCATTTTATGACTCTCCGTTTTGAGCTAAACGAAAGTGACACGCATTCAGTTGGCAGCCAATTACTAAATATACAAAACTTTTGGCCCTCTGGCATGGTGATAAAACATAAGTATGCTAGCTTGTTTATCAATAAGCTTTAAAAATTGATAATAAACTGATATATGGTCAAAGATAAGCGGTCAAATTTCAAAGTATGCTATGTTTTGTTTATTTAGGCAACGACGATAACAAAATACTGTTCACATGCCGATAGCTGATTCAATTGCAGTATTTAATAATCGAGTGGCGTGTTATCGAGCATAGCGATAAATCAGTTGCGAACAGCTGTTTTCCCGTACGTGCGTTAACAACAAAAACAAATGAATGAAACTCAAAATGAAGGCGACAAGCAGTGGGAGGAGGCACGCAAGAAAACCTGTTTCCAAGTCAAGAGCAAACAAACAAAACGGTTGAGGCGCCGCTATAGCCAATTGTAAAAGTGGGCCGCCAGCGAAGAAGCAACGCTAGCGGCAGCGTCAACAGAGAGCAAAAGCAGCTATACAACACAGAAAACAACAACAGCAAAGAAGTTACGCCCGAGCCACAAAAAAGTGAAATCACTTCGTCAGTTTGACTTTGGCAGCAGCGAGAGCAAAAGCAGAAACTTGGGATATTAACAAGAAGACTCGTCGGAGTACTCGAACGTAGCACAGCAGCAATTGAAAGTGTAATTTTGCATGAAATTGTGTTTTAAAAACAATCAAGAGACAAGATGCAACGAGCTAGTGCGCTGATTATGCAACAACTGATGCGGCAGAGGACGCAGTGCCTCCGAAAAGTGCAAGGCCTTCAAGCTGGAACGTCAGCAACTTTCACTACACAGTTACAACAACAACAACGATTTACGGCAACGTCTACAGTGAGCACCAACAGTAAACAGGCAACGCCACCACCGAGACACGACTGGAATCGCGCTGTCAGTGAAGCGGAGCGCATTGTGGGCTATCCCACGTCGTTCCTCAGTCTGCGCTGGCTCCTCAGCGATGAGATCGCCAATGTGGCACTGCATCTACGCAAACTGGTGGGCAGTGCGCACCCGCTCATGAAGACAGCCAAGTAAGTTGCATTTCTGGTGAGCACAATGGAATCCCATTCTTTAATATATATCTAATCTTCTCCAGACACCTGTTGTACAATGGCAAGAATACCATGCAGGCCTGGGGATTGATTGTGCTGCTGGTATCCAAGGCTGGAGGACATGCGCCTAGCATACCCGATGTGGAGCAGGACAAGAGCGCGGGTGTCCTCCACTCGCAGCGTGCGCTGGCTGAGGTCACAGAAATGATACGCATCTCGCATCTAGTCCACAACGTAAGCAAGATTGTTTTAATCCTCCTACGGATCTTAAACTATTTCCATTTGGCTACCCTTTAGAGCGTGGTCAACTTGCAGTCGAGCACGCAGGCTGGACAGGATGCCACGACCTATGACGACATGTCATTTGGCAACAAGATTGGTCTGCTCACCGGTGACTATTTGCTGGGTCACTCCAGCGCTGAGCTGGCGAATCTGCGCAATCAGGAGGTGGTGGAACTTATATCGTCAGCGGTGCGTGACTTCTCGGAGTCGGAGTTCATCGGTGAACGCGATGAGCAGAACAATCCATTGCCCTTCAAGCCGGGAACCTTCCAGCGACCCTCGCTTACTGTTGGCGTCGACTTCAACGAGCACGACGTGATGACACCCATGCCCATTGCCCAGGTAATGGGCAATCCGGAGCAGGAATGGGAATGTCGCAATATACTAAATGCTGGCAGTTTGCTGGGTAAATCCTGTCAAGCCTCGCTTAAGCTGGCCGGCCAGAGTGAGGAGATGCAACGCCACGCCTATCGCTTTGGCAAACACTTGGCCCTCGCCTGGCAGGCATGCTTGGATGCTGAGTCCTTCCAGTGCCCCACGCTGCCACTGGACACGAGCTTCAGTTTGGTCAGTGCACCAGTCTTGTTCCATTTAGAGCACGATCCCAGCATGTATGCACTGCTGGAGAAGGGCAAGAAGTCGGTGGAATTTATTGATTACGATAGGATACACAAGGCCATTGTGGCTGGTCCGGCTCTGGCCAAGACCAAGGAGCTTCAGGGCAAGCATACGGCAGCCGCACTCAGTGTCCTGCAGCATTTCCCAGCCACAGACGCACGACAGGCACTGGAAAACATAATTCTGGCCATGCAAGACCTGTGACAGGATGCTCCCCACGAAGACGACACAGTTTAAAAGGGTTCAGGTTTTAATTATAGTACAATGACATTAGCTTAAAGCGCAATTTCACAGTTTAGATTTAAAACAATTGGAACTTTGTGCTCACATTTCAGAAATTTAACATTTTTTAAATTAAAACTTAATTTAATGTAAGAAACAGAATTTCACTAGATTTTGACTATTAACGACACTGAATCCTCACGAGGATTAGCTGCGGACACCGCTGGTACTCGAAGTACTGCGGAAAGTCTAGTGGAACGTGTTCGATGATCCAAGGTTTGTTCCGAGTTTGTCTGAGGAAGTGCTCATACATGGGAGCCACAGAGTCGCAGTCCTCCAACGTAAACACGTAGCGCTTCTCCAGCGCCATGTAGATGCACTTCGGCCTGCCCGAGCTTTGAGACCGCTCGAAGATGTGCTCCATAACCGAAACGAAGGCATCGGTTAGTGTATCCTGGTAGACGACATCGGCTGCCATGATCACATCGCTGGCATCGATGGCCTCGATGAGCTGTGGCGACAGTTGGCTCGTAGGCGCCATGAAGTCATACTCTAACACTGAGATCTGACCTTGGAGCAGTTTCCTATTACGCTGCACATTGCTGCGTATGAGCTCTAGAATGTTGCCCAGATTCACATCCGTGCAGTAGACTTGACCACTGTTGTGGATTGCCGCTGCTATGCTGGAGAGGCCCACGCCAGCACCCAGCTCCATAATCGTCTTGCCAGCGAGTTCTTTCCTCTGGGAGAATAGATAATCCGCCAGGAGAAGCGCTCCACGCCAAACTTGCAAACCAACCAGTTTGATCTCTGTAGCCCCTGAATGCACGAGTTCTATGGTGCCGCGACGCAAGCGAGGCACGTCCAGGTCGCCATCGATGTCGACTGTAGTGGTGCAATTATCCTGATTCTCGGCAGGATAATGGAAACGGAATTTGGACACGATGTTGCCATCTTCACTGAGCACCGGCTGATAGTTGGTCTCACTGTAGATTTCAGACTTTACCGTGTACATGGTGCGGATGCTGCTCGTGGCCGGAACACATACATCGAACTAATAATTTGGCAATTATGCTGGCAGATTGCCAAACCCGTAAATAGGCAAGCGACATTGACAACAAATTATTGCATTGACACTTCCCGCATAACCAGTGTGACCGTATATTATTTGTAATGTGTGCGACAACATCGATTTATGTTGTCGCTGCTCGATTTTTATCGAATAGTTTATTATCATTACCATTTTGAGTTTAGCAGTGCTATTTTGAGCATAACAGTGCCCTTTTTACATCAGCGTGGCAACGCAATTTTTGGGTGAAAAATTATTAAAATCGTTGTAAAAGTGCAAAATACAGCAGTGCTGTGACATCTAAATAGCTTGAAAATAGTGCAACTACACACACAACAAGCAAAACAAAGCAAGCTTGCTACCAATTTCTTCTCCCCAAGCCCGAAAGTGTCACCGCCAAGACGTACGTGCGAAAAATGTTTTGGGACAAGAGTTATGGTACGCCCTCCGCTAACATAGAGGCGCTGCTGGAGAAGGAGGTTGGTATAATTTGAGAACGCGATCTGTTTTTCTTTTTTTTTTCTTTTCTTTCTTCGTTTCGGTGCTCAGTTTAGCGTAAAGAAAACCCGTATTTGTAATAACAAACGTCTGCTGCGACTTTGTCACTGTTTCTCTCGCTCACTGTTTCTCTCTCTCTTTATTAATCTACAGAATTCCACGGTAGAGGAATTTCTCGACGACGAGGATATACTGCAGGAATGCAAAACGTTAAAAAAGAACCTCATCAACTATTTAACTCGGCCCGAAGTCATCAGACGACTCGTCGAACTAATCACTACGGAACCCTCTGAGGATATTCCCATGGCCCAGCGTTTTCGCTATGCAAACATGTCATGTGAGGTACTTACACTGTAAGTACTGTTCTCTATTTTGCTCTCCCACTCTTTCTCTTGCTCTTTCTCCTCTCTCTCTTACCATCTTTTGCAACAAGTGATTAAATGAAATTTGTTTTGATGTTTTTTTTTTATTTGAATTCGTTTCGATCGCGTCGCACAGCGGCCTGCCGCCCCTAGATGAGAAGCTGCTGTCAGATACGGATACGCTACAGCTGCTGTATTCATATCTGGAAAAGAAACCACCGTTAAATCCATTGCTATCATCGTTTTTTAGCAAAACGTTTAGCACGCTCTTTACTAAAAAGCCTGAACAAGATTGGTTTTTGTATCAACAAATGTGCCTACAACTTTTGGAGTATATTAAATCGCAGAAGAATTTTTTGGATTTCATTTGTAACCACTTTGACACACCGGTCATACCTGATTTAATAATGCAAATGATGAAGGACATCGATGGTGGTCAACTAAAGCGCAACTTATACGAAGTAAAAACATTTTTTAACTAAATATTTCTATATTGAGGTCTATTCCGGTTTCCAAATTTATTTAAATCATTTGTTAAGCACATAGTCTATCTTAAAAATAATTTTGTTAAATAAATTAGGAACCGGATCATGCCCCAATTATGTATATATTTAATACTCATAATTGTATTCTATCTAATGATTTTTATTGTTACTTTTGCAGTGGCTAACTGAAGATAAAATTGTAGAGAGACTGATTGCAATATTGCGTAATCCTCAAGATACCGATAAACATGCGAATGTTGCGGACTTTTTCTGTGATCTTATTAACCAAGGTCGTCTAATGCGGCAAACTGAACAGGAGAATGATTCATTTGAGCCGGCCTTTGATGGCTCAAATCCCATATTAAGAAATATTGAATCCGTACAGACAATAGAAGCCTTGTTAAATGTGATTTTGGAACCAAACGCTCCAGAGAGCGCCATCTTATCAGGAATTTCGGTTGTACTTACGCTTATCAAACCCATAATATTTACGTGAGTCACTCTATTTGACGGTATACACCCACAGATTTTTGTTTATTGTTGTTTATATACCCGCAGTGATGAGCCAAACTCGGAGGGTCAGCGTTTGCTACAGAAACGGGAGCGTGAATTTCATTTGGTAGTGCAGGAGACTGTGATCACAGTAATGGCGCCACGCCTTCAGGAATTTGTGCATTTGCTCAAGAATCCACCAGCGGTTCGTTCAATTTTCATACAATACGTTATCGGTTAACTAAATGTTGCTTTACTGCTTACAGAAACCGAGCCTGGAGACAACGGCAGCGGTGCTGTCGCCCCCCTTTGGTAAGACGCGGCTGCAGGTGTGTCGTGTCTTTACCGCCTTGCTGGAAACAAAGCACGAGACTATCGAAAAGGCGTAAGCATTTTGATAATAGAGATTTATTGCTTTATTTATTAATGATCTCATTCATTCGTTTAGCATTTGTACCACTGACTATTTTGGCTTATTGCTGGACTTCTTCAAAGAGTACTGCTGGAATAACTTTCTGCACTGTGAGCTGGAGAAGACCATGCATTTGGTGTTCTACAATGAGTTGTCCAACAATAACACCACGTCAACTGAGTGCACGGATATTTACCAAGACGATAGCTTACTCAACTGCATAACCAAGTACACAGCGACAAGTGCTACGATTTCAGCAAAAAATGCCTTAAACAATGTTAAACGCGCTGAGGGAGGCAATGATGGTCAAATTGATGTGGAATCAGCCCAAGAAGCAATTGTCACTGAAGAGCCAAATGAGAACAAAGATCAAGTGGATGCAAATATTATAGTTGATGATTCTCAAGAGAATCACATTAAGAGTGAGGGAACTGAAGAAGCTGATGTGGGGAATGATGCTCCCGCTGTTGAGCCATCGGCACAATCACAGACAGAAGCGTCAAGGGAAACAACCGCACTAAATGATCTGGATAAGACCAAAGTGTTATCTAGTAACCTGCCCACAGACATGCAAACATATGTTAGTAAACTAATATTATTTAAAATTGATAACCTACATTCATTAACTTTATTTACTTATTTTGCAGCTGATTGTCAATTGCCAGCTTGTATCAAAATTGGTCAACTACTGGCGTCACAACACTGAAGCGCAGTAAGTAGACATGAACAGTATAATATGGACACATTGTAATCCTTTTGGTATTTCCACAGATCGGCCGAAAAGGGTCGTCGTCTTGGATATATGGGTCACCTCATCAAAATTCTAAAGCACGTAACGAATTGTATATCAGAATCTGAACATATCGCTGCCTTGATCGCCTCTAGTTTTGTGGATGATTCTGAGCTAAAGTGCTGGCAATCGCTGATTGATGCTGAGCAAGGTGAATTCACGATGGCCGTGTCACAGCAATGTAAACTATTGGCCAACTGTAATCCACACGAGGACAATGAGTATTGTGTTGGTAACTCGAAGGATTTCCTGGGCGATAGCACATGGGATGATGGCACATCGTCACATAGTAATATTTATAGTGGTTCCGGACTGGATAACGCACTGCAGGAGCTTGTGTTTGGATTTGGCCACAATATCGATGATGATGACGATGACGACGAAGAGCATGGCCTTGGGAACGATGGCCATGGCCATGGTATGTTTACCAAGAATTCCGTCACTTTGAATAACCTGGCTGCTGATCCCTGGGACATGGATGTACAATTTGCTGATATTACGGGTGGCAACATAGACGTGAACAGTGATAACGCCAGTACCGGAAATTGGGGCACGGATTTCAACAGTGACAATTTCGCAGATTTCGATGCTCATTTCAGCACATTTGACAGTGATTTGGGTTTGCCACAGACACAAGCACCATCCACTACCGTTGCACCGCAGTCGACTGAAGCAAAAACTGAGCTAAACCGAAGGATCAACAGCCAAGGAGAGCAGGAAACGCATAACGAAGACGATGTGTTTATGACTTCAACCAAGAAAGATGACCAACAGGCTGAGTATGACAACAATGCCAATGTGGAGAAAGCTATAAGCGATAAATTTATCGAGCTAAGCGATAACGATACTGGGGCAACTACTGGAGCATCTGTTGCAACATCCATTGAGACTAGATTGCAGTCGGTGCTATTGGCTGGGGAAGATGACTACGAGGATGATGAGGGCATGTGGACCAAGCCATTAGGTGGCAGCAACAATCTCTCTTCGGATCAACCCCCTGCGTCAATTTCAAATGGTCCCACTAAAGTTAATGAATTGTAAGCATAATACGTTTTTAAATTATTCGCAATCTATTACAATTGGTTTATCCAATGACGATGATTGCTTATGCGAAGATATTAACACTTTAATTTCAGTAATCATGCCAACGACAACAGCCCAAGCAACGACGCTCACGACGATAGCAACATCACAGTAGGATTGGAGCAAGAACAGCAGCAGCATCAGCAAAAGTCTGATAGTATAAATGTAGCAACTGCAAAAACCATTGCTGAAAATGCAACAACGACAACATAAGTGTGCCGACACAACTACACACCACACCACACTATCACACACACACGAAACTACACACACCACACCACAACAACAATTGCAATTTGTATAGCATAAAATATGTCGAAAGTTGTATACATAAAAGCCTTTGATTTGCTCCTTGGTCATCTCTTATACATAATCATGCATACATATTTACATAACTAATTGAATATATATACACCACACTACATACTAATAATATACGTACACGTACTATATATATATAAATATATATGTATAGCATTCAAGTACATATACGTACACGCCTATATGTATATATAAACTATATACACATAGTTTGCAAACGATTTGTGTATTGTAAAGCCCGAGCCCGCCCAAACCAAAAAACAAAAGAAAAACTTATAGTAAAAGGATCATGATAATGATAATGATGATGGATTGGAAAGTATGTTGTTCATTCCTTCTATTCCGCTCGTCGCTCGTCGAATTGCCAATTTCCTATTTATATAATATAATAAGCTGTATTTTGTTTTTGTATCTTATATTTTTTTAAATATTAGTTTCTTCAACAATTCTACAATACTCTCAATGTGTTAGACAAGAAATGAGCATTACTTAAAGTATCAATAAATCAATTTTTTGTATATGTTCTTTGCTTGATCTGCATACACTAATGTACTACATTTATAATTTTTGTAATGTTTAATTGGACTTGTATTAATTGTATGTATTTTGAAACAAAACCAAAAAACAAAATCAAAAATCTATACAACAAGCATACACATACATGTACACACAAGACACGCCACACACACACAAACACACATATGCTGCAAGCACAATTACTTTATGTAGTATATATACTAAACCCCTTACTATTCTTTTATTTTACCAATTGAGTTTCACCAAAAAATGTATTCAACGTCGAAAGTACAAAACTGAGAACTAAAAAACAAACAAAATGAGAGAGAAAAAAAAAACAAACAAATGAAGAATAAGTGAAAAAAAAGAAACGACAACAGCAAGCATTTTTGCCACGACGCGAATAATCTGAGCGTAAAGCAGATTAAGATATGAATCGCATAAAACACACTATATCCTTTTTATACTTTTTTATTCGATACGAAATGTGCAAATCATTTAGACTTTCCAAGAAGACATTTTAATCGTACCATATACATATGTTTATATATATATTTTGTGTAATTTTAAACAGCTTTGTTGTCGTTGTTGTTGCGTTTGATATATTGAAAAAAAAAAAAACAATTTGTCGTCTGGGGAATGTTTGTGTTAAAACGATAAATGATAAACAATTATGCCATCTTTTGCTTCCAAATAATTACAATTATGTTTACGTTTAAAAAATAAAAACAAAACTGCTTCAAAAGTTAAATTGACGTTTATTTTACATAAGTTTTTCATATACCATCCCAATATAATTTTTATTAGTTGTAAAACATAAAATACTTTAATGAATGGTCAAATAGTTGGGGACGCAACATATCAGCTCAAACGGTAGACCGCGTTATCGAGTAACAACTGTACTAAATATCGCGATAATACACAAACTATAAACACTTAGAAAACCACAGTAAATCGCGGAGATTTGTATGGGAATTTGAAATAAAAATAATACATAAATAGAAACAAATGTATGCTGTAGTTTATAGTTTGTTTAACAAATAGAATCGAGGCTTGGCATGAGAAGTGTATGCTTTAATTGAAACAAAGAAAATAACTTACAAAATGCTTGCACAAATTTCAAATCGCTTGCTTTTATTTTTGCAAAAAAAAATGTACTAAATGATAAAACATAAAATAATGTTTTAACTATCTCTGATGTTAACTGTGATAATTAAATGAAGTTGCAGGGTATTTGATAAAAATTAAAAACAAAGAAAAGAAAAGCAAATGAAACAAAATAAGAAAAACAGTTTTAAGTTTAACAATGTAACTTAATCAAGTAAAAAGATGAAAACATTTTTAAGTTGCTGGCACACTCGCATAAACACACACACACTCACACAACACATAACAATTGTACACCAAAAAGAATCAAACAGCAATAATAACTGCAATAAAGGAGTCAGCATACGAAATACTAGCTAAGTCCTCACTTATCAGAGATTCAATTGATCTAGCATAATACGAAATACTCAAATTCAAATTGAAATCGATGTAAAAGTATATATATACATAGATATATACTAATGTCCCTGTGTTGTCTTCCCCTAATATGATATGTTTGTTTTGATATCCAATAACCGAATCCTTCCCTTGTGCAAAATGATAAATGAAAATGCCTTACCTAATGCATTGTAAACTTCAATGAAAACTGTCGAATTCAATCGGAAAGGGTTAACATACTACGTATAATAAATTTGTTGTAAACCATTTAAACCATACACCATATTGGTAAGTAGAAATGTAGTTTTACTTACATACTACTATGTGTCTTTTATATATTAAGCAACAACCATTCAACTTGGACACTAAAAACAAAATACATTTACTACATTTAAGCTCAATAATTAAAAAATAAATAAAAAAACACAAAAAAAAAAAAAAAAGAAAATTGTAGACAAAGTCTTGTGCGCAGCTTTAAGCAGTTTGTTTAAGTGCATACCAATTAAAATATTTACCTACATTGTAATAATTATAATTGTAAACAATAAGAATTCAAAATACCAAACGTCCAATATGTTGCATGCACTCCATGCAAACAAACTAACAACAATTGTGAACATTAAAGTCTTCAAAATAAATTAAATAAACTCTTGATTACATACACACATACATATACGATTATATATACATATTATTATATATATGCATGCATTTTATTATTAAAAATTGCATTAAGCGTTCAGAGTGAAAGCAAATTAATAATAATTAATTGTCGTTTATAAAACTTGACGTACATTTTTGTCTGTGTGTGTTCAGCAGTTCAGTATTTCAACTAAGCCAACTTAATAAAATTTAAAAACACATAAAAAAAATCTTAACAAAAAAATCTACTTAAACAAAGGTTTCCAAACGAAAACCAACAAGTGAATTAATAAAGTTAAATGCGTAGTTATGAATGAAGAAGCTTAAAAAAAACTAACTCTTAATAAAAACAAGAACAACAAACAACAACAAGCGGGAACAACAACGATGAGCACGCAACTGTAATAAATAAAAAGCCCAAAACTTAAATATACGATTTAAACATAATCACACACACCCAAACACACACACACAAAGTATTAAAATAAATTTTGTTAAGATGAAGAAAAATTACATAAATATTTTGTTAATGCGAAAATAAGAAAACTTATAGATTTGTAAGCAAAATAACTTACTAAAAGGAATGAAAATTATGAATTAATTAGTAATTAGTGATTAGTAAACTAGTAAACCGAACCCAAGTGTGCTTCATGTGTAAGAATTTATGTTACAATTTTTACATTGCAATACAAAAATTCAATATAAAATTCCAAAATCCAGAAATCCCCAAAGTAAGTTAGTCTACTGTATACTAAATGTGTGTATTCCTAATTAAATATCTTAACTAATTACGATCGGTGTCTAAACATATATTATATATTAAATGTAAAAACAATGGTAACGACTAGAGACTTCAAAAAAGCAACAAAACATACAAACAAACACATACAAAACGTATCTTCTAATATCCAATATACCCGTACTTCTTACTAAAACCCATCACAATTTCTATATAACTTATATTGTATGTAAGCGCTTAAAGTGATAAATACCCAACTAAACATACACTTACACATACTAGCTTAGCATGTATGCTAAGGACTAGTCCACATCGCTTGTTTTGGTTTATCATTTTGCATTTGTTTTCATCGAACATAACTAAGTGAAACAATCCCCAAGGGACACTCTGGAATAGAAATTCCTTGAGGTAGTGCCTTAAACTTTGTAGGAGTGTGTTTGAAAACCCGACTGCAAATGAATAAATAAATAAATAAAAAAAAGAATTCTGTTCAATAATCGCTAAATAGTTAACTTTATGCTCCGATCTATATACTAAAACAATTTAATAATATTTATAAAAATAATAACACTACACACCTATGAGAATATTTATAACATACCGTCGCATTTTCTATCTGTACTTATAAAATCTTGTATTTTTGAGTATTTTTCTTAGTCCACAAAAATGTTTTGCTCAACAGTTTTTCTACACACACACACACACGGTTATACAAGACACACACACACACACACACACATATATATATATAGTAAATATTTATTTATATATATAGTTAGGTAAGAATCTGCTTGTGATTGTTTTGTCCTTTCACACACATTTACTGTATTCGTAAACAGAGTGAATGTGAATTTGAGTGAATAACATTCAGAATTGTGTAATTTATGTACTCACATATATGACGATGAGTACACACTCACACATACGTATGTGTGCATCAATTTGTATGCGATAATTGTTCTAAAATATTAGCGTTTATTGTCTAATGAAATGATTTATGAATTATTCGAAAGACATTCAACTTTAAATTCGTATTGAAAGTTATAAATAAAATGAAAAACTTAAAAATAAATGGGCTTATTTATTTTATTTTTAATGGGAAAGTTTTGGGTCGTCTAAAGGCATCAACTTTACCAACAAAATTGGTATCTAGCCTTTGAAATAAATACAACTCGAGTTATGTTAACGAATCGTATATTTAATATTTGGATTCTCAAGATGCTCAGCTAAGGTAACAAGTTCTTAATCTCTATCACAGTCGAACGCATAAAATTATGCTAAATTCATGACAATCTTGAACTCAACTCTGATGAGACATCGCAGGACCAATTGTCGTGGTGGTTGCTGCCGAGCTGGTTGTGGTATGTGCTGAGCTGACACCACCATGTCGCGTCTCCATGTGCCGCTGCAGATCCCGCGCTCGAGCGAGACTTTTGTGGCACACCTGACACTGAAATCCCGAATCAGAATCGCCATCGACATTTATGTCCACATCACTGCCACTGGACTGTGTTTGCAGATGAAGGCGAACGTGTTTGTTTAGATTGCTGGGATCACCGAATGGACGTAGACAGAACTTGCACTTGAGTGGCTTAAAGCCTGTGTGTGTGCGTATGTGTATCTTTAGGCCATACTTTCTGGAATAAACTTTACCGCAGTAGATGCAGAGATGTCCCTGCTTTGAGGCACCCATATTACTGACAATCGCCTCGATCTGTGCGGCTGCGTTCAAGGGATGCGACGACAGTGGTGCTCCCATCGACATGGTGGGCAGGTAGGAGAGCGTGCCACTTGTGGCCTGTGTGCTGACGAGCGGCAGTGTCAAGTTTGGCATCGATGACATCGGTCGAAAGGCGGAGAAACGTGCCACAGTCGTTGTACTGGGCAGCACTGAAACCTGAGATGTAAGCGGTGGTGGTGGCGGGGGCGGTGTGTGTGTAGGTGATGCCGATGAGGTGGAGGCGGTGGAGTGGGGTAGTGGTGGCGATAATGGTATCGCTGTCGATCTGCTGGCTGTTTTCAGCGCGTAATGCAAACGCATCCAGAGCAAATCCATCACACTGCGGCCACAACTGAGCGCCAGGTGAATCTTGAGCGGATGTGGCGTTTCGAAGGTCAAGTGGCACAGGTGGCAAGTGTAACGATTGTTGCCTATTAAAAGAAGATTAAGTTAAAGGTTAGTTTGGTTTAATTTATATGTGCATATACTTATTTTATCCATAATTCAACCTCATTAAAATTTCTTAATCTTCCTCAACTCACCTTGAATATTTAGCGGTGTTAAAAACGGTATGCCCATGAGCAGCACCAGCTCCTCGCCAAACCAGGCCACGATCTCGTCCTCTCGCGATACATCGCGCACGAGGCGTATGCGCAATTGACCGGCGTGAAGTTCAAAGAGCGCATTGAAGCTATAAATGTCCTCCGAGAGTTTTATTTGCCTTAGTAGTGCAGCTGTCACGCATAGCTCGCCGTTTGTCAGTGAGCAGTGGGCGTGACCGTCACTAGGTGTGGGCGTGGTCATGCAGCTGAGCAGCGCTGTGGTGGGCACGCCATTCGAGCAGGTGTCCTTGGGCGTGTACTGTGCGGTGTAAACACCTGGACGTAAATGGGCACGAATGCGTTTGGTAGTCGTCTCCAGCGTGGTCATGTCCAGCGCTGTTGTTGTGGTAGATGTCGTTGCTGTGGGAGTTGGAGTTGTGGCTGTTGTTGTTGTGCTGCCCGGCAGCAGCTGCTCAATGCGAAAGATCATGCTGGAACCGCGTTTGGGTGCTTGAGCCTGTAGCTGTACCTGAGCCGGCACAGATTCATCCAGTTGAGCTGTGGTGTGCATCGCTCGAAGTTGGTTTTCTTTCTGTTTTCCAATTGGAAAACGCGCGCTGCTTTTATACGCCGCAGCTTCCGCCCCCTTTTTTTTCAATTCCGTACATCAGTCAGTCCCTGTGTCCGTGTGTCCTTGCGTCCCTTTGTCCTTGGCTCGCCGCGTTGTTTGGATTTGTTACGGCTTGCAGTGTCAAAACACTAGCGTCAAGTGCAAGAATTCCCAGCCAACAACGACATTGCTACGCACTTTGCAGCCACCGCTTCAAACCAGCCGACAAGCCGTGCATCCCTTTAGTTCTCTGCCTACTGATGCCTGCTGCCTGGTGCTTGTCCTGGTTGCTCCTGGTGGCTCTCTGCCTCATGGTGGTGACTGTGCGGCAGCGGCAAGTGCAACATCATGTACTCTCTGGCACTAAGGCACTAAGCCAAGCTAAGCGTCCCTGTGGCAAGTGTGCGTACTTCTATGCCTAATCCTCTCGTACCCCGCCCCTTCCTCCCCTTCGGCCTTCGCTGTCCCTTTTTGGCTTTTAATTGAAATTAAACGATCGTTTGTTGTAGTTCGTATTGTTATTGTAATGCCACCAAAGACAAATCGCATTCGTTTTCCTCCATACCCTTGCATCCCCTGTAGCACCCCTGCCCCTTGCCGCTTCGCATAACCCTGCTTCTACCCCACCCCTTTTCTTAGTTGATAATGCCTTAATATATGGGTGTGTATCGTTTCAGTGTTTGTGGTTTAGGGTGGGTCGTGATTTTTACAGCTGGGCCGGTGTACGGTTAAAAGCGCGCCCAAGGGCCATAAAATTAGATTTATAATATATTTTAGAGCTGTACTGCTAATTTGTTAACTAAACATTAGTTAACAAACTGAATTCTCATTTTACATATATGTTTAAGGTCTATATAAACTGGTCTACATCTTATTTCTTTATTTTCGAACAAGATTTTGGCTTGCGCCCTGCACTTAGTAGCGCCCAACCACCAGTTTGTTGAATGCGCTCCTGTGCTGAGTAGAATATGCTACGACACTAATGTTTTCATTACTGCAAAGCCGTCAACCCCGCAACTACAAAAAACCGCGCAGCGATCAACAGGACAAAGCGAAAAACATGTGTTGCCAGTCACACAGGCTCAGCAGCCAGCGGGGTGGAGGCATGGAGGCGTGGCAGAATGAACAGCCCTTGACACGCTGTGTGCCAGCCAATTTAGAGCTACCCCAACCCCAAAAAAACCAAGTCAGTGCCGGCACAAGCCAAATTTGGTTTGGTGTTTGCTTGTTCTCAAATAAGTAGGCCACAACCTGTTGTGAGTTGAATTTATTGGTTACTTTTGTACCAGATGGAAGCCTAAGGATAACCGCCAAAGTCACCGCCAGAGTCTCCGCCAGTTTCGTTGTCGTCACAGTCATGACAACCGCCGCCAGCTGCGATCTGGTCCAGTAGCTCCTGTATCTCGGCTGGTATGGGTGGCGGCGTGGGCAGGTGATCACCTTGAGGCTGGAAGCCGTTCTCATCGGCGGTGTAGGTCAACGATATGGCCTCTCCCTCGGGACTGGTGTAGGAGAACGAGCCCTCCACGTTTAGCGCCTCGGGTCCACCCATCTCCTCTGCCTTGATGCCATTGCCGGTTTCATATTCGTACTGCGTGAGGAGTTGGGAAGTTTAAATTTGAATAAATGGATTGGTTTTGGAGTAGGAGTTGTTTACCTTGTAGGAGCCATCAAGATTTAGCTTATACTCCTGCTTGACAATGGGAATGTCTTGACCACCGGAACTATCACCACCACCGCCACCTCCATCTCCTCCTCCTCCTCCGTTTGCTGGCGGCAAATAGTTTGAATTCGGCGGTGGTCCATAGCTGTCTTTGGGTGGAGCCGGCGGTGCGGGTGGCTTGGCTGGCGGTCCATAGCTTTTCTTAGGTGGTGCCGGTGGTTTGGCTGGTGGCCCGTAGCTTTTCTTGGGTGGTGGAGCTGGTTTGGCAGGCGGTCCATAGCTTTTCTTGGGTGGTGCTGGCGGTTTGCCATTACCATTCTTGGGCGCACCATAGCTGTTGCTAGGTGGTGCAGGTTTCGGTGGTGGCGGCGCTGGTGGCTTCGCAGGCAAATACGTGGCTGGAGGACGAGCACTTGGATAACCCGCTGGCAGTGCGCCACCAACCGCCAAACAGATGAGCACGATTAGCGTTACAGTGGCTCCACTCATTCTAACAACTCACTGATGTTGCTGACCCACCAGCAGTGGGTTTTATATACTCAAGTGGCCCACAGCTGCTGTTTGACCACCACCTGTTGCTCCTGGGGGTCAGTCACGTGTGTGACTTCAAAGCGAATCCGAATTCGAATTTGAGTTTGAAAATTCAAGCAAAAACAGAGACGAAAACTGGGCCAATGCGAATGCACTGAGAGAAAATGAACTAGATTTTCATGAAAAGGCAGTCGAGCATTCATTTTTAACTAACAAAAATTATTTTTAAAATTACTTAAATCTAGACAGAAGCATTAATTTCAAATAAGTATTTTATGAACTATTTGCCGTTAGTCTCAAACGATTTTAATTGCACATGATAAGTCCAATAAATGATTAAATACTGATTAATCGCCTGTAGTGCAATGATTCAGTATCGCTGGCTGAGACTAATCGCCAAAGACAACAAAACCGTCCTGGCCACAAACAAAAACTTTTTATTTTAATTCAATGGCAATTTTCGGCAAACCTAAAAGAAGGGCGGGGCAGGGGCAGGGGCAGAGGACTAGAAGCACAGTCTCGGCACAGGCAACACCTGCAGAATCAACCCCGTGGCCTTGTCCATTCCTAATGCACTTTGCCTGTCCCAAAGGGGGTGCTAAGCCTCTGGGCTAACAGGACAACGTTGTCGGCTTTAGTCAATCGTCTATTAACTTTTTGCCAACTCTCGGTCTCGGTCCCGGTCTCGGCCTCAACGATGACGCTAATATTGCCTCAGTCAAGGGAAGGGGTGGCAACCCTGGTTGCCGCGCAGGCTAATGGCAATGTTGTTGGCAGCTTGTCCTACTTGTAATGTGCTGGCGCCCAGCTGACATCTTCCCAGGACTCGGTTTGTACTCTGTGTGGATTTTTGAACCTGTTTCAGTGACACCGTCAGCTGTTGCCAGTTTCCAGTCGTCAGTTGGCAGTTGGAACTTGCCACCACCAAGCTGGCAACCAACTAACCACCAAACGCTGCACCGGCTGCCTAAACCAACAATTGTCGGTCTACCTCCGCCCTCATCACTACCACCTCCTGCTTTTCATAATCTATATCCATATCTTTTGCCATATCCATATACAGCAACGCCATGGTCACTTCGCTACGCACCCATTGCACATATTTCGCGCCCGCATTTTGCCAAAAATTTCATAAAGTGCATTTTGACAGAGCGAAACGATCTAATTGCCATTTTGTGTCGATTACTGAATTAGCCAACTGCAAGAACCTTTGAATGGAATTTGGAGGGAGGATTTTGGAACCGATACTGATTAAGTTCTTCAGCACGCTTAGATAAACATTTCAAGTCAATCGCTTTGATAAATTATTTGCATTGACAGCCTTTATAAACGATATGTTGATCGCGGGAATTCTAACAACTGTTCACAGATTTGTTACCAATTTTGTATAACTTTGAAGTGATTCCTAATTTAAGAATTCTAAATCACTACATAGAAACTAACTTGATTCTATTTTAATGTTAATGTCTTTACTTATCAGATTACTGAAGCAAATTCAAATTCTTGTTTATTATTTTTAGTTTATAGCGGTATAACCAGTAGCTTAAATATTCTACATAAATTGGTAGATGTTTAGCCAAAAGTTGATTAAAGACAACTTCGTAGTTAGCTTTCTTCACATGTTCTTATTCTTTCTCTTTTTTTTGGAGCTTTTTTTGTGATTGTTATTGTTTTATTTTTAATAAATTCTCTTTTTTGACTGATTTGATTGCTTAGAACAAAACGTTGGGCCATAAACTATGACGCAATCTGTCTCAGTGTGTGGATGTTCTGTTAGGTATTTGTTTTCATTATCTTTTAGACTTATTTCTGCTGCTTTGCTCATCTGAGCCGTCTGTCTGTCAGAGCCCAGCAAAGCCTGAGGTGTGTCTATAATTTCAGTTGAAATTGAGAAACGAACTCAAACAGAACGTAAAAAGAATTCAGTTCTTATTGCTAAATCAAGTGCTATGAAATCGGTTTGTATTTCTATAGAATGTTTTAATTTCAATTTTAATTAACTGATCTTCATTTTCGTTTCTGCGTACAGTTACCACAATGTCTGTTGCTTTTGCTGTTGTGCCTGCTGCCACTGGCAATGACAGCTCCAGTGGACGAGGAGCGTGTGGAGCAGGTGCATTTTGGGTAAGACCAACAATACTTCTAAGACACTTTTATTTTAACCATTAATTAATCTTTCATTCAGCTTTGAGACCGACAACGGCTATCAACGTTCGGAGGACATTAAGTACAAGGTCAAAGTAAACCCAAATCGTCACACAACTGAAGAACCTCAAGAGAAGGAAACTCCCAGGCCTGTGGAATACCGTGGTGGTTATAGCTTCATCTCAGCCGATGGCTATGAGTATCAGGTGCTTTACAAGGCCAATAAGAACGGCTTTCAACCCTACGTGACGGCGCATAAGGTGCAACCCACTAAAGATAAGCCTTGATTATTATAATTAAATTAAAACTATTTGTGATCTTTCAAAGTTGATTTTCATTAAAGTTCAAACTTACGTTGCTTTAAAATCTAGCTATTTAGCCATTAAAGCACATTTGAAACGGTTAAAGTCACAGCTAAGGTCTGAGCTTCGACTGAAAGCTTCGAATCCAAAGCTTTGATTTGAAAGCAGTTTGATTTATGTGACTGTAACGCACATAAACAAACTACAAATTAAGTGTAGGGTATATAGATTGATCGAGTACTTTGACTTTCTCAAGCAGTTGGCAAACTTGTTTGACTTTCTGATTTGGCAGCTCTAATAAAAATAAAATTTAAACTAAAATAAACATTATTTTTAGCTACATTTATTAGCATATTACTAGCTGTTTGTGGGGTTCACAATTTATATATCTCTAGCAACTGTTTACAACTTACAGTGTATTTAAAAGTTGTCATCCTTTAATGGGTTTTTTAATGAGTTTCTTTATTGTCAGTGGTTAGCATGTAAAGCCTCGTTTCAAGTCATTTTTACTTCATCTGCTGCTTTCCTTATGCAAATCCAAAGTGATCACAGGTGAAGCAATAGCGTTACCTGCACATTTACTCAGCGCTTTTGTGTGTTTTTTTTTTGTTGTTAATCATATGTATTCACATTTACATTTGTTATGCGTGGACCGCTGGGGCTCATTATGCTGCCACCTCTGTGGCTCTGTTTCAGTAGATGTTGGAACTTCAAACTATCGCTAACTGTCTTCAGATACAGTCGCTGAACTATGAACTGTAACAACGTGTCGTGTGTGGAAAGCTGGAAAACTAAACACATGTGTGTTAAGTTATTGTTGTTGTTGGTGGCTTGTGTGCTGTGGGGGGAAAGAAGCGGAACAAGCGCCTCCTATGCTCCTGGTACAGTATTGGACATCAAACTGGGAGATATGCTGATCGATCAGTTCTCCTATATACCCATTCGAGGAGGCTATGAGTTCGGGTAAGCAGATTTGGTGTACTGCATGTTATTCAATGCTAATTTTATAATGCTTTCAGTTACACCTTGCCAAATGGCACACATCGCGAAGAAGTCGGTGAGTTGATCAACGATCACTCCACAAGCGAGGATGTTCAAAATGCCAATAACTATGATCGCAACGCTCGTCCATCGCGTCGACCAGGTCTTAAAAACCGTAAACTCTCTCCAAAAGCACTTTCATCATTGGCTGGTTAAAGTGGAGTAATCTGAACTTAAATGTTTTAAGAATATTGCTGCTCATCATCGAATTTAATACATGACATGCTTATGTTAGTTTTCCGTAGATTAAGCGATTTTTAATTAAATCACACATGTTACCCATTTAGTGTAATTCAGAATAACTACTTGAAAGGTGTACAAAAGACCATTCATGTTTGCATGTTATTTCAATGAAAATAAACATCAAGTATTCAAGTGGCTCAGCCTGTTTGACTATAAACAACAGCATTTTTGACTACAAAGAAATTATAAAATTTTCGACGCTATATTATTGTGTTCATTGTAACAAGAAATAACCAGAAATGACTTGATTATCGACTCTTGATTGTAAGGTATCCCCTATACTTTCTTGTCTATGAATTCTACTGTATAAACACAAAAATAGCATACTTTTAGGCGCACTTGTGCTTGAAAGCTTTGACTACCTTTTTTTTATAGTTTTTTGTTACGTAATCTGTTTAAAATTAGCTTTTTGAAACCATGATTGTAATTTACTTGAAGTGCCTAAAAGTATGCAACGAAAATCGAACAGTTTTTGCCCTAAAGTGAACATGGTTAATTTTAGCGTTCAAAAACCTGTTCTACAGTTATCTTAATTATCTGTACACCACTCAATACAATACTGAGATGCCGTGATAAACACTCGCAACTAAAGCTCAAAGAAGTTGTCAATAAGTGCGCTCTAAATCATACAGATTTATATTCGAAATCGTACTCATTTGAATATGTCGAGTAGGTTAATATAGCAAAGGTGCATGGGGAAGAGAAACAAAAAAAAAAAACTTGATATTAAAACATTGCCATTATCATTGAAGTGCTAATTTTACTGGCCCGTCAAAGACTATGGTGCTTGCCATAATCAGAAGTAAAATCTAAAAAAGATGTCGCTGACCATCTGAGCAACCGGTATTTTGATCTGTCTACCTCTGCTAAAGATCTGCATGAGTATGTAAGTAAGTATGTGTGTGTGTCTGTGTTACTGTGTGTCTGTGCGTTAGTGGCAGCTGTGATGGCAGTCGGGCGCAAAGCTAGTTGGCGAGACAGTGGCGGTGACCTTGAAGATGCGAGTATCATAATTTATTTGAAGACGCATGTGATTATCTGTCTTTCTGTCTGTCCCTCTTTTTGGCTTGTATTAAAAGGGACAGTGAAATATATTCACAAACCTATTTCCAACAAAACTATAATCCACATACATACGCTATCAATAAGAACATTTTTAAGCATTCATCTAGCATTTGTGCCTTGGTAACAATTGTGTATTATTCAAGCATGTGGAGTATCTGCTGATAATACGGATAAAACACTCTTGCTTTCAAAAAAGATTTCCATTTAGTCAATAGTCAAAAATACATTTTATTTGCTATGAATTTATACATAAAAGCAAACTTAAAATTTAACATATGAATCTAGTTTAGTATGGTCTGTGTTTATTTTTATTAATCTAAGTCACAACACTATACATTTTAAATTCAAGTTGTGAATTTTGATCATTTTTAGCACTAAACTAGTTTCCCACTAGTTTATTTGTTTTTGGATTTTGTTTTTATTTTGTATTGGCCATGTTAATCAAGCATCAATTTTGGGTATAAATACACAGTGGATCAGCCCAAAAATGTATAGTAACCTTTGAAGTCTCAAACGCACAACACTTTAAATCCAACATGAAGTTCCTCATCGTCTTCGTCGCCCTCTTCGCTCTGGCTTTGGCTGCACCAGCAAATGAAGTTGAAATCTTAAGGCAGGAGTCTGATGTTGGCCCCGAGAGCTTCAGCTATAAGTAAGCAACCAAATAATGCTGAAAGCTAACGCATTCTGATCCTTGTCATTGTTATTTCAGTGTTGAGACATCAGATGGCTCTAAGACACAAGCAGAGGGACATGTGGAAAATCCTGGCGCAGAAGATGAGGCTATTGCCGTTCGTGGCAGCTACTCCTTCCTTGGTGATGATGGTGTCACCTACACCGTCACCTACGTTGCCGATAAGAACGGTTTCCAGCCACAGGGCGCTCATTTGCCCGTTGCACCAGAAGCTTAAATATCCCACTATTGTTATAATAAATTGATTAAAAAAAAAGTTTAAGAAAACTGTCTTTATTTTCTTTTTGATTTTTAGTATTAAAGTGAATCGGTTTTAAGCACCCACACCCCACCCCACGCCTTGATAATCTTAAAGGCTTTAGGGCTTTACGTTTTTTAGTAATTTAAACAATCCAATAGTAAGTATGGAATGTTCCCAAAAAGCGGGATTATTCCTTGAAGTTCATCGTTTAAAAGAGTCGAAATTGAAACTCGATTGACTACCTCGCCAACTGCTGCATCTTCGACATGTAGCGGTCATCGAAGGTGGAATAAATTGACAGAAAAACCCAAAAGAAAATATGCTAAAAACTATATGTATATATAATTATGTATATGAAAACTGAAGACGAGACTTTTAGCAGTTGCTATGCTGCCATTACTGCCAACTACGAACTACAAGACACAAGCAACAAAATACAAAATACAAACAACAAACTAAAAACATCAATCGAACGCTGCAAAGGCCGTTGCATATGTCAAAAGTCAGATTTGCTGGTTTCTCCGATTTGCCAATAGCTATCGCCAATTTGCTTGTATTGTATACCACTAGTGGTATGGTAGAAGAATTTCGGACTTGAAATGAACTTGTAGCCCTCGTGCAGTTGACAGCGATTTGTGGTTCTTTGGTTGCTTCTTGGACGATGGTCTCTAACTGCTCGTACAAGCTGATATGTCGGCAGCTAGCCAACAACAAAAACAATAAGCATTCAAAAATGAAAAAGAATAAAAATAAAACATTGGTTGTCGAGAGATTTAAGCCATAAACCATCAACTAGTATAGTGTTTACGTATTGTACAAAAGTCAAACTAACTATTTACGCATCCATTAAACCGACATTCGGGGACAAGAAGATGCCACAACGAATGTCCCATACACTTTGAATATTTAAATATTGTTATTATTATTATATTACTCGTATTTTTAAGGAATTACTTTAAATTACAGCTCCACAATTACAATTAAATATTATATTTATTACGTTATTTGATAGAATCCCTAATAAGTATGATACATACATTTTGTAGAAATTATTTTAAATTACAATTCCACTTATATTAAATACTGAATTCATTAACTTTCAGTTTGAGTAACTAAATAAATAAATAATATTTTAGATTTCAAATTTTTTAAATTTATCTTATAATTATAACATATCATTTAATAGGTGTAATAAACTGGCCCATCAACAATTGCGAAAGACTTGTGAATTTATTATGTTAAGTTCTATAAAAATAAAAAACGTCTTTATTGAATTAAAAACTTTGGATAATAAAAACACAACAATAGCCCATAAAATAATGTATAATTTTTATGCTGATTACCAACGGCATTATATAGTTGTTATGCCAAAATGTGCATTGAATTTGCGATGTCGCTGCACAAATTCGCGTTAAATGTTACTTGTCGCAGCGACTTTGAGGCTGTTATTGTTGCTGTGGCTGTTGCTGTTGTTGCAGTGGTGGTAAATTAAATACATTACCGGACGACCGCCAGAGCCACGTTAGTCTTCTTCCACAATTGTGCAAAATTTATGACGTTTGCAAAATCCGCGAATGCAGTATAAATTGAACGAAGACGCTACATTTGCAACATTGGATCTTCAAGACTCTGTCTAAACGCAGTTGAACGCTCCACGAGAAATAGATAAACGATTCACAGGATGAAATTGGTAAATAGTTGGAGGTACAAACATGGAAAGGATCTAATTGATATACTTATTAAACAAAATGCAGATACTAGTCGCTGGTTTAATTGTTCTGGCTGCCATCTCGTGCAGCGGACGACCCCAAAACGATGTGGAAGTGCTGGAATATGAAGCCGATAACATTGGCATTGGTGGCTACAAGTTCAGCTATAAGCTAAGTGATGGCACCACCCGCACCGAGGAGGGGGTGGTCAATAACGCGGGCACCGAGAACGAGTCCCTTTCGGTAAGAGGATCTGTCAGCTGGGTGGCACCCGATGGACAGACCTACACCATCAACTTTGTGGCCGACGAGAATGGATTCCAGCCGGAGGGTGCGCATATACCCAAGTAGTGAGGATTATGGATTACTCTTGTTGTAGTTGAATGTCAAAAGTTGAAGTATAAAGTGCTGTGCATCAGTCAATCAGTCAGTCAGTGAGTCAGTCAGTCAGTCAGTGTGAAGAATGATGTTAGTGTCGTGCATTACAATTGTTACTCGTATTAAAATTGAATTTTGATCAAATGAATTTGCAAACATTCTTAATATTTATTTTTCTTTAAATTTTAATAGCTTAAGCATGTGGAATATGGTCACCTTGGGGCTGGTAACCATTCTCATCAGCAATAAAATTCACCGTGTAGGTAACACCATCATTGCCCACATAGGAGTATAAACCCTTCACGGAAAGCGCTTCATCGTCAGTGCCAGCATTCTTAAGGGTTGCCTCCTCAGTACGCTTGGTTCCATCACTAGTCTCCAGATTCAGTTTATAGCCATTTGCTTGCACATCAGAGCTTTGGGCCACAACGTGCACATCCTGGCTAGCAGTGGGAGCGGCCACGGCCACGGCCACGGCGATGCTGAAACAGGCGATGATTAGAGCGGTCTTCATGGTATTCACTGTAGTTTGGTCAGTAGTTGATTGATTGTGGAAAATATTCAACTATTTGGCTTTTATACACATCCAACTCCAGCGAATGCAATTAACACATTTTAGTTGTCTTTACTGAGTCTAAATTGTGCTAATTGTTGTCTCAAGGAACTTAATAGTTTGTATCAACAGTTTCTTAATTTTTTTAAATTTATTTTTTAAATTAGTTGAAAGACAATAAAGTGCTTAAAACTGAATATATTTATGCTATTCATTTCAAGCAATTGTAAAATAATAAAAACGGACGTCATCAAATTTGGTATCCTGAAAATGGCTTAACCAAATTTAGTTTAAATATAGAAATAATTTAAAAGGTAAATCGCTAAATTTACAACACAATCTAATAATTTTTCAAGTTTATCACTAATATTGATTTGATCAAATGGGCGTTAATGGGACTAAAGAAATCCAAATGTTAAAACAGAAACATGTTTCTCCATTAATACATGGATATAAAATACAATACAATAAAAAAAATCAAAAGTGGTTTTCTGTTCTTGAAAGTATGCATATGTATGTTTGTTATAAAGTCCCATAAAACTAGAAGACGTCAATATATAGATACTTATAAGCCTACAAAGTTTATTTCAAGTTTACATTAATATTCATTTCGCTACAGCAACAAATTAATGCCGACTTTTGCATATTTGTTGGTCAAGTTGGACGACAAACTAGTTTATCGGTGTCTTCAGTTGTTATGCAAAATGGACTACCGAAAATTCATTATAAATAGTTTGCCTATGAGCCTCAAAATGTATAGTTACCTTTGAAGTCTCAAACGCACTACACTTTAAATCCAACATGAAGTTCCTCATCGTCTTCGTCGCCCTCTTCGCTCTGGCTTTGGCTGCACCATCAGAAGTATCAATCCTCAAGAGCGATGCTGAGGTTGGACCCGAAAGCTTCAAATATATGTAAGCAACCAAATATTGCTGGAAGCTAACACATTCTGATCCTTGTCATTGTTATTTCAGCTGGGAAACATCAGATGGCTCTAAGTCAGAAGCACAGGGAGAACTAGAAAATCGTGGCGCAGAAGATGAGGCTATTGCCGTTCGTGGCAGCTTCTCCTTCCTTGGTGATGATGGTGTCACCTACACCGTCAACTATGTTGCCGATAAGAACGGTTTCCAGCCACAGGGCGCTCATTTGCCCGTTGCACCAGAGGCTTAAATACTATTTTAAGTTTTTAATAAATTGATTGTTTATAAAAAAAATTTTTGATTTTATTTGTGCAAGAAGGTGTATACTAATATCCCTTAGAGGGGGACTCGGGGGTAAATTCTTTAAAATTCTTTTAAGGAATTTTATGTATTCAAATGAAAGAAAGATACTCAGGGCTTGGGAATGCTAAAAATAAATGGATAGAATTGGATAAATAAAATTCAATAGTATTAAGGCATAAGTAATTTTTACTTACAAGCAAGCAGTACCAGTTAAAACAGATACTCCTGATTGGATCAGAAAATTTCTTCACAAAAGTTAGAAAACCTTTGTCAGTCAGTGTCGAAAGAATATATCGGGCATTAGAGCTTTTCAGTTCTTTAGTTTCAACTATAACGATGTAATTTTTGTGATCGCCTCCAAGTTATTACACAAAAATAGGAATAAAGAAATAGTATGTATAAAGAAATCGTATTTTCCAATTTTGTATACCCCGTCAATAAACTCATTATATATTTTTGATATAATTAATCAAATTTATAGTTTCCTGTTAGGCTGAAACAGATGCTAGATATAGAATAATTTTAGTTAGTATTTGAATATTTAAACAAGTTTAAGCAAAAGTATTGATTAGTTCACGAGTCGCATACCAGTTTGTTGATGATAATCAAAAAATAAAAAATAATTTAAAATTATGCTTGCTTTTCATTTATTTACTAATCAACTTTTATATGAAGAACAGCTCTTGGTTTTGATTGTGTTTTGTAGACATGGCATTAATTAGTTGGTCAACGCATTGGGCAAATGAGCACCCTGTGGCTGGAAACCGTTCTCATCGGCAATATAGTTGACAGTGTAGACCTGGCCATCATCAGCCGTGAAGGAGTATGAGCCACGAACAGCAATCGATTCATTCTCAGCACCGGCGTTGGTCAGAGTACCTTCCTCTTCATGCTTCTGGCCATCAGAGGTCTCCCAGCTAAAAGTTTCAACAATGAATTTATAGAAAATAATATAGAAATAAATTATTGCTTATGCTTACCCAAACTTGTAGCCATCGGGCTGGACATCGGAATCCATGCGAAGAATCTGCGCAGTATCACTGCTGTCCAAGGGAGCAGCAAGGACCACCGAAAGGAGTGCGGCGAAGACGATGGCAATTGTGTATTTCATATTGAATTTTTATTTAAAGTCCGATTAAAGATTGGGTTACCGAATTAACTGCACGTTGCTTGAACTCTGATGTCTGTTTTGACTGTCCAGGTGCTTTTTATAGCCAAACTATGGACTTTGAAGAAAATTGTGTCCAAAATAAAAATGACTAATTACACATCAAACGCACACGTAAACAAATTGCTTTGAAAAACGTAAAAATAATATAAAACAAAAGAAAAAACAACAAAAAATAACGAAAATAATCGATATTAACAAAAACTTCTAAGGCAAACAAATCGCTGATGTTTATAGGAAATAATCTCATCGTTATAATGATTGCCATAATCATGATGCCGCGCATCCACCAATTTGCATTTTTCATGAATCAATCAAACGATTCAATACAATTTTGACATACGTATAAAGTATATAAACAAAAATTCACATTCCCCCGTACTCGTACATAAATTCAACACTAGTTATTAAAGCTGGTTTACCCTAGAGACGGACAAGTCATCGCAAACCCAACTCAATGAAACCATACATCAAATACTACAAATGCTTACCATTTTTGTTGTATCTCCATCTCTCTTTTCTCTCTCTCTCTCTCTATCTTTCTCTCTCTCTCTCTGTCTCTCTCTCTTTAATTTGTATTTGAAATTGTTGATGCCCCACCGGAAACTCAAGCGACGATCGTAACAAAAATATCCTACGACTTCAAAAATTATTGATTTGATTTCAAATCTATGTCAAAGACAACACTATTAGTGATGGATGGGCGTAACAAATATGTTTTTGTTGTTTTATGCAAATCTCTATAGTACAATAAATTATATGCACTAAGAACTTTCCTCTTGCTGCCTAAAAATATGCAACAAAAGTTTAAATCGATATTATGTAGTTTTACATATGAAAAGTCTGAGCTTAAACATCTTAAAAATCATACTTCTTACATGTATGAACTTGTATAGTTGGATAAAAGACTTGTCTTGAAATCGCTACATTTTCTGCCAAGTATGGAATACAAGATGGAACCTGATATCAATGAAAGATGTTATTTAATTATATGCATAGAGCGAATTGTAGGCTTCAACTTACTTACTTGGCAACAAAGTCTAGTGACGCATTTAACCAGTTTGTTATATACATAAGATCAAATATAGAGTTTTAAATTTGAATACATTTAAATATACATTTTTTGTGTTGGAAATATTAATATTTTAAACATTGTATAGGATTCATTTTTTTTTACTAAGCTTGTTTTATTTTATTTTTATTTGCTTATGATAATCAAGCATAAACTTTGGGTATAAATACACATTGGATCAGCCCAAAAATGTATAGTAACCTTTGAAGTCTCAAACGCACTACACTTTAAATCCAACATGAAGTTCCTCATCGTCTTCGTCGCCCTCTTCGCTCTGGCTTTGGCTGCACCAGCAGAAGAAGTTCAAATCTTAAGGCAGGAGTCTGATGTTGGCCCCGAGAGCTTCAGCTATAAGTAAGCAACCAAATAATGCTGAAAGCTAACGCATTCTGATCCTTGTCATTGTTATTTCAGTGTTGAGACATCAGATGGCTCTAAGACACAAGCAGAGGGACATGTGGAAAATCCTGGCGCAGAAGATGAGGCTATTGCCGTTCGTGGCAGCTACTCCTTCCTTGGTGATGATGGTGTCACCTACACCGTCACCTACGTTGCCGATAAGAACGGTTTCCAGCCACAGGGCGCTCATTTGCCCGTTGCACCAGAAGCTTAAATATCCCACTATTGTTATAATAAATTGATTAAAAAAAAAGTTTAAGAAAACTGTCTTTATTTTCTTTTTGATTTTTAGTATTATAGTGAATCCAGGTCTCACGTCTGATAATCTGAATGGTTTTAGGGTTTTAATGGATTGTTTTTGAAATGTTTTGTTTATCTCTTTTGGTTTGAAAACATTATTAGATCAGGCAAGCCAAAAGAAAAATTATTGAAAATTAGGCAAATATATATATATATATTATTACTATAAAATAATATAGTAATTTGTGGAAACCAACCTGAAATGGTTTACTACTGGCTTACTACATTTTGTTTTCTAAATTTTTAGAACCATTAGTGTTGTTGTAAAAAACAACTAATAATTTATTTGGAATAAAATATATTGCTTGATTATCGAATTTCAATTTGTTTTTCTGTTTATTGTTGTAAATTTAGAAAAATCTTAAACCTAGTTAACATATTGTTGCGGTTTCAAGTATGCCAAATCAAATGGTTATTGGACGGCACGCGGCAGATGAGCACCTTCTGGCTGATAACCGTTCTCATCGGCCACATAGTTGACGGTGTAGGTCTGGCCATCATCGCCCAAATAAGTATAGAAACCACGCACTGCGATCGCTTCATGATCAGTGCCCACGTGCTTCAGTTGACCCTCTTCCTGATGTGATTTGCCGTCGCTGGTCTCCACACTGCATGCGATTGTTAAGAAAGAGAAGAGAAAGAGTGAAAGAAAAAATATGAAAAAAACCAGTTTAATGTGGTAACCTTGACACAGTCAGTCACAGAGTGGAACAAATCGAAAGATCAACTCACGCAAACTTATAACTCTCGGGCTGCACATCGGAATCGTAGCGCAGCACCTGTATGTCTGGATGTCCAGCCGGTGGTGCGGCGTTCACAGCAATGGCCAAAAAGGCGATGGCAGCAATGGCAGTGGTGAACTTCATAATGATAACTGGCTTACACTTGGAAACTTGGGACTTGTGTTGTGTTCAGGGAACCGACAATCAATGCATGCAAAATGTTAACGCCGTGGCCAATTTATACCACGCACTCCAAGTTTTTGGCTCCTGAAATGATTGCAAATAAACGAAAACATGGAAAAAAAAATTAAATTACAATTAAGATACCCCTAAAACCAGTTTTACTTATTTTTTCTTCATTTATTATTATTGTTTTGTGGGCTTTGTTTTATTATTGGGCTTTTAGTTGTTGTTTGTTTCCTGTGGCCAACCTTTATTACTTAACTGAATGCTGCTGTTACTGCTGCTGCTGTGGATGCTGTTGCTGGCACACATGTACGTATTTGGCTGATGGCAATTGTCTTTGATTGATTGCGACCAGACCTCACCCAAGAAACGTTGTGAGACCCACAGCATGAATTGCCATTAAGACAAACATGTAAATGTACCCGCACTCAGACAGACACGATATGTGTAATCAATGGCTCGTCTGTGAAATGGGGTCACCTGTACAAATAATTGGCTCAAGTCCAAGTGAAATGCCACTACCCTATCATATATCTAACGCTTAGCTGTTAAGTGCATTTGATTTCAAGACAACAATCCAGTTAAAACTTTGGGAAAGCCCTTTCAAATATAGTGATAATATGTCAATCAAAATACTGTTCACTACATATTCAACTACCAAACAAACAACAGGCGAATACGTTATATATTTTTAGAACTGTGATGTTATGGAACTGTCAACTATTTTATTGATTTTATTAGCAGGAAATGTCTGGAATGGAATGCACTGATCACGTGATAGATGCCATGATTATCATATGCAAATCAATAACGATATACATACGATACTTAATATTGAATTAATAATGTGATGCCATAAATTTGCACCCCCCAAAATGTATTCTAATAGACGAAGCAGCAAGACGAAATTAGCATATACATTTAGTATATATATTTAAAGTTTAAACAATGCACGATATGTATGTAGATGAGTAAACTCGTTGTCTGACAGCTTCACGTTGCCATAACAGAGTCAGCTGGCCAGGGCCGGACCGGTTCAATAAACACGTTTGCTGAAGACGACGGCAACGAAAGTGAGAATCACACGCAAACAATAACAACAACAACAACAACAATAACAATAATATCGTAAAGATTAACTTAAAACAACATGAACATCAATAGCAACTGAAAGGGCAAACTAGTGCAGACAAAGTCGAATAATTTTTGGCCAATTAGTGGCTCATCTTTTTGGCCAAGCGCCTAAATTTCAAGCCAATCGTTACTGCAAAATAATCAAACATGTTCATGGGATTAGCTAAGAGATTTTTGAGACTGGGACTTGCTTACTTTACAGTAATGATTAATGCCAACAGCTGCTGTCAAATGCGCTGCAATACATTACGCATACGCTACGTGAAACGTAGCCAATTTGTCGGCAGCGATAAGCGCCAAGCGCTAAGCTCTGAGCGCAGCTCAGTCAACTTAGCAAGCTTATGTGTTGTTGTTGTTGTTGTTTTTGTTTTCTTTTGTATTGTTTTCTGCTGTGTGAAGCTTTTTATTTTATTGACTAAGGTCATCGTCAGCGTGACAAAGAGAGACAACAATATTCCAGCATCTGCACTTAACATGTTGTACCCGCCCTCGCTCCCTGGCCTCGCCCTCGCCCCCTCCCGCGTTTTCTGCCTCGAACAAGCCTCTGACCACGACAGCGACCCCAGTGTCATCAGCAGAGTGCAGTGATATCTACCTTTTGGGGTTTCTGAAGGTTAATTCGCCCATCCTTAGTTTAAGTATGTCATCAATAATACGAAACCAAAAAGTATTCTTCTTTCGCAACAGGTTAACGTTCACAGGAAATGCCACAAACTAACAAAATATTATAATAAAAAGTAACTTAAAGCATACATTTAATTAAAGTTAATTTAATTATTTCTGGCTTTTAAAATGTTGTCTTAGTCAGCTTCCTAGTCTACATACTTAAACGATAAACTAAGAGCATTAGCCACTTATCTAGTTAATCTAACAAAATAAATTTGAATTACTTTAAAGTAAAACTCGCTCAAAATCATTCAGCTATTTGAAGTGTATTTAAAATAAGCCATTGACCTATTGCCATATATAAAATGATAGAGGCGTGACTGCGCAAATATTTCTAAGTACATTTGAGCTTCATAAACATGTTCAAACATGTTCACAGCAGCAGCAGCAGCTGCAACAGCAGCCGATGGCCAATTGATGTGAGATTTGGAAGCAGAGCTAATGTTTAATTTGAAATCTGCACATTTACATGCATACTAATAAATGATTGTTAATTTATACACACTACACACTAATTTACATTTAGTTATACAATTCAGTCGGCATTTTTTGTTTTAATTTTAAGTTTAAGTGGTCGACTTTCTGGGTGTTTTTGTTTTATGTATACTAATGTTGGTTTTGCCATGTCTTAATGACTTCGTTCCAACTATAAATATCTCTAGCTCCATTTAAGTTGTCACATTCAACGTTTGCTCTCAATCGTGTCAACTTCAGGACTTGTGCCCAAGTTTAACTTTAAACCAAAAAACTCAACAATGAAATCGTTCACAGTTTGCGCTTTTGCCCTTTGCGCTCTATTGGCCGTATCCTGCGCGAATGCCAACAGCCAAGACGAAGCAGCACAAACTCTCAGATTCGATATCGATAACATTGGCGTTGACGGCTACAACTTTGCGTAAGAAAATCATTTAAAAAACTTGAATTTTAATTATTTAATCCTATATAATTTTCTAGATATGAAACAAGTAACGGAATATCTGCCCAGGAACAAGCCGAATTGAAAAATGCTGGAAGCGAAAACGAAGCAGTTGCTGTGAAGGGTTCCTATTCATATACTGGAGATGATGGTGTTGTATATACCATTAACTATACTGCTGATGAGAATGGCTTCCAGCCAGAGGGTGCACATATTCCAAGGGCCCAAGTCTGAAAAATATGTTAAATAAAGTCATAAATAATTGTTGTATTGTATAAATGTTGAATTTTAATGGGTAAATGGGCAATCAAAGCGTCAAGCAATTGTAAAAACTCGATTATTTATCATAGCTAAATAATTAGAGAATTAAATTTATTTACGATTTGCCTTTAATATTTGCCAACTTTTTGCTTTTATTACGTTTCTACGAGGAATGACAATAAAAGTTGCAAAATTAAAGACAAAACAAAAGTGCTAATGTGTAATTAATATGTACGATTATTTTTATTGAATTTAATCATTAAGAGTCTCATCATTGTTTATTTTCATATACGAGTACATTAGGACTCAGAACTCGCCTATAAAAGCCAACTGCGCTATGGCTAAAATGGCAGTAAAGTGCAGTCAAGTGTAACCCAACCACGATGAGATTCTATTCCATACTGTTTTCAGTCAGCCTAATGGTAATCATTTGCCAAGCATTGCCGACACCAGACGATGCACAGGCGGAGACCATTCGGCTTGAAAATGATAATAATGGTGTGGATAAATACTCATTTTCGTGAGTCGAATGGAATCGGGACAAGTGATCAAAATAGCTAAGAATTATCTTATAATTGACAGCTATGAAACTAGCAATGGCATCACACGCAGCGAGGAGGGAGTCCTGAAGCCCGCCGAGGGGGATAAGGAAGGTGTTCTCGCCGTACAGGGCTCAACCAGCTGGACGGCTCCCGATGGCAAAAAATATGAAATCAATTTTACAGCTGATGATACGGGCTATCATCCCAGCTTTAAGCTAGTCGCCTAAAGGATTACGACATCGTAATGCATATGAATAGAGTAATATTTGAAATCGATTGAACATTCGCAAAAATATAAAAAAAAAAATAAAAACAAACCCAATGAAAGAAATAACAAAATACACAAAGTAATAAATAATCAGTTTGGTCTCCTAGTTAAAACTACAAGTCTAAAATGGTATATAATAGCTGAAATATGCTGAATTATTAGCATAACGCGTTCTGGACCAGAAACGAAATGAAAAGTCTGACGCAAGAGTTGGTTCAGCTTAAATTAAACTGGATGCCAACCCGGTTTTATTCGTGGTCTTCTTTGATTTAAATACATGCATACATACATACATACATCACGCACTCTGACTGTGCCGCTCGACCTTCGCATTCATTTTGCATCATCATCAACAAAATTTGCAAATTTTCGATTTTTTCGATTTTTATTTACAAACGTGTTTTTATTTTATTTTTTTTTTATTAATTTTGTTTTCTTTGTAATTAATGGGTACATGATGAAAGCTGCGCATCTTCATTTTAAGCAATTAGCGGACAGCGAATTTGTTGGACAGCAGTTTGAATCAAAATCAATAAAAGCAACACATAAATTTTTTTTATCTGTTCAAGGTTAATTTCAAGCATTTTAATTGAATGCTCCTTTATTAATTTTATGTTAATTTTTACACCACAAAAAACACTTCCATTTGAATTTTAACAGTACGCCAAATACACAACTAGTTATGGTCTAAATTAATTAAACTATTCAATTTCAATTTAAATTTTTATAATGCGGTCGACCTTACATGTAGTTCAAATTTCCGATTTTAAATTAAATTGATCAGTTCGATGCTTATACAAACCTAAAATATATTATTTAACTCATAAATCTTGCTCTATAGTAAACTATCATCAAATTGTAAGGAAGTCAGACAGATAAAATAAAAAACTCTGCTTACCATTTTTATTGACCAGACATAGACACATTTTGCTGTGACGCAAATGCTTTTAATTTCCATAAAACTCAATGATAGACAAAGATAAAGAAACCAGAATTGTATAGCAGCTGAGGTCATTCGAGTTCATAATTTCTGGCATGTATGTGTATGTGTGTGTAAGCTAGTGCTTAAAGTGCTCATCTACTTTTTGGCGTTCATTTTAAAGCAGAGTAATTCAAAAGACTTAGGCAACGAACTGAAAGCAGCATATACTAAAATTCATTGCATACTTTTAGGCTGTCATATTTATTTGATTGCATTACAATTAATTATTGATGAGTTTCAAGCTGTTTGAATTTTAATTTATATGCAAATTGCAATAGTTGTCCATGGATCTTGACAACAATATTTCAATTATATTTGATTTGACAACACACCTGAGGCAACTTGCGTACATCCGGCAGCAGAACGCATCTCAGTACCGTTGATTTATCATGCAAGTTGTAAACACATCTTCCTCATTCCATTGAGCATAGCCAATTGGTTGCAACATCTTTAGATAAGAAGTCATACATAAATACTCTGCTAAATATAAAAATATATATGTTCTTTATGTTTAGGTGTCTGGTTTTAAGTCGGCTGTCAATAAATATTTCATTTGCCACATGCTGCATTATGATAATATTTGAAATAAATTAAACATTCCTTTGAATATTTATTATATCAAGAACCCTAACAAATAAATATTTATTCAAATATTTATGTTTAACTAGTTTGATTTGGATGCCAACGACTTTGTTATACGCTTCGTAGTCAAAATTTAAATATTTTTCAGCATTTTTTTAAAGCAAAGAAACGATTAAACAAGTCGCTAGCTGGTAGAGTATCCAGTTTGTTCTTTCAGCTGTCAATGAGTTAGCTGAATTGCTAATACACACTTGGACGCACACACACTCTCACCTCTTGTTAGCGATAAAGGCAGAGGCAGGTCCGCTTTGCTTGCTTAGTCGCCTGCTGCTGCCTGCCTGTCTGTCTGTCCATCTGTCTGACCGTTTCTAATGTTTTATAATGTTTACCAAATATTATTAAGTTTGTCAATTCGTCGACGAACATCGTGGGGAGTGTTTCAACGTCGCTTGCTCTGCTCTAAGCGAATTGCCGAGAGACGCGTCGTCTTCTGCGACAGATTTGTCAACAAATTAATGATAATTAGCCAAAGCGTTTAAGCGATAACTTGATCAATTAAACAAATACATAAATCGTGAACAGTTTAGCGGGACGTGTGAATAATAATCAAATTAATTACAACTAAAATTAAAAATGAAACAAAAATTTGTAGCAGTTTTTTGCATTGTAAGTGTGTGCATATGAGTGAAGGTGTAAGCGTGTGTACTAAGTGATTCATTTGATAAAAATTTATTCAAGCTGCTGTCCGTGCTGTACATGAACAGTTTGGTAGCAACTGCAGCAGTCACTACTGTACGTCCCTATAAATTTGGTTTCACCATCGAGGAGCAGCAACATCGCGCAGAGAAAAGAGGTGAGCCAAGATTGCACAGCATTACACATTTTATTCGATGCGATTTATGACACTAATTATGGCATTAGCTGGAATTATTTTGTTTTATTTGATATTACGCGTAATTGATTGACACCGAAACCGATATATGCAAATTAAGATGCGTCATTATTGTCAGCATCAATAGCTGCCAGCTGCCACCAACCAAATGCAAACGTGCAACACACAATGCAAACGACACCGACGACAAAAAAGGCAACAACTTTTGAACTTTTATGCATCTTGAAACTCCGAGTTGCATCTCAGCAATTTGTTGTGCAATGCCACACAATACTAGTTTGTAGCTGGCAGTTTTAATTGCCACTGCAACTGCAACTTCAGGTGACACCTGATGTGCCGCAGTTCAACAGCAATTGAAATGCCTAAGAGTTCTATAATTGTCTCTTAGCAATTAGTTAACAAATCGCAGCTTCTTTTCTTAACTCCCTGGGCATAGAAAAATGTGGAATTTGCATAACACGTAGGCAACAATCCATAGAAAATTTGTGTGTCTTATTTATGGATTTGATTCATTTTAATATCAATTTAAAATGTCGAGCCCGAAACAGGCAGCATTTCAATATTTATAAGTATAATTCTGTCTCGATTTCGATTTCTGCTTCTTTTCCAGATTCGTTCTTATGAAATGCCAGAGTTGACTGAAAATATATATATCTATATACTTTTGGGATACACTTAAGCTGAGCACAGTAGATATTTTGTATTTTAAATGATGTGGGGTAACTTGTTGTGCAGATGCAGAATTATATATGCATATATATTTGTCAATTTCATAAATTATTATTATGTTTGCATTAGTTTGGGTTCTTTTTTTTTTTTGTTTTCTGTTGGCGGAAATCCATTCATAAGCCAAAGCACAATTTATGGCTCAGTTTAGAGTGGTTTGCAATGAACGCAGATAAATCTTATCAGCTAAAGATAATCAAAAAACTATTCATAGAGTTCTTAATAATTTCACCTAAAACAAGTTCAGCATAAATTTATACAACATGTTTTTCTTTAATTTTTACAATCATAAGCATATTTGCATCTGAATTAGATTCGATATTTGGAAGATACACCCTCTTAGCAGTAGTACAACGGGTATAATGTTTCTAAAACGTAATTTCAAACACACACAGCTGATAATAATTTAAAAAGAAACAAGTAAGAAAGGCTACAGTCGATCGAGCCGACTGTAAAAGACCCCGTACTCCCATAGTATTGCATTTTATTTAAATTAAAATTTTCAAATGAAATTTAAAAAATTAAAATTAAATATTTACATTTTGAATTAAAATTAAAAAATAAATAAATTAACAACTGTCATCGTCAGCACTCGAACCCGCGATCCATGCGAAGGTTCCACATTGCGCCGCAACTCTATCAGTTGCACCACACCCCTCTTCTATCATTCTTCCGATTATTTGCATATATGTATGTGCACACATACATATGTGTGTATGTATAGCATTGGTCGGCGCGGCCAGCGGCTCCGGGCAGCGCTGCCGCCAGCAGGTAGAGAAAACGTTCGAACATATGTTTGTATGTTTCTGTGTTTGTTTGTATGTGTTGCGCGCATGCAGTGATTTTGCTTTAAAATAACTTCAACTTTGAACCGTAATTTCTCTGTTGTTTGACATAGGATTTTGATGCCACTTTCAGGAAAGTTAGAAATAGTAATTCTCTAAGCGTATGTTAAATTACAACACTGTACTATTTGATTTAATGCCTGAAACAAGGCATTGAAGCTGGAGAGTCTTTTATTTCTGATGAGCAAAGGGGGCGTGGCAGCTCAAAATTTTGAATGGCGTTATATTAAGGCTGTCTCTAGGAACCTGTATACCAAAATTGGTGCTCCTAAGTGCTATAGTTACTGAGATATTCGCCTAAAACAAAAATTTTCTCGAGGTTTGTCTGGTTTTTTGCTCATTGCGGGGGCGGTAGGGGGCGTGGCAACAATTTGAAATAAACTTGATCTGCTTGACATAATAACGGACTTTCATTGTGAATTTCATGGTTCTAGCTTTTGTAGTTTAAAAGATCCAGGTGTTCATACGGACAGACGGACAGACGGACAGACGGACAGACGGACATGGCTATATCGACTCGGCTGTTGATGCTGATCAAGAATATATATACTTTATGGGGTCGGCCACGCCTCCTTCTGCCTGTTACGCACATCTCGCTTCTGACAAACTTAATAGACCCCCTTTACTCTTTTTTAAAGAGTACGGGGTCTAACAATTGAAATCTCATTGACATTTGATCCACTTAAAAAGTACTTGTTTTATTTTTAAAATTAAAATATTTTTTCAATTTATTTTTGTTGCGAATTTAAAACACTCGTTTTAATTTTTATATGTGCTTTTTACGCTTTTGTATTTCAAGTTTTTGGTAACTGATTTTTATCCTGATTTTACTCTCGATTTTAAATTCTATAAATCCCAATACTTTTGAGAAGGCCAAGTCCAGTTTTTATTGTGTCGCGTATGGCCTACGCGCAGATACCCTATGTAATAAACACATTTTAATGTTTATAAATGCATAAATTATTGATTTTTATTGTTTAACTATTTTATGACTATGTTCCATGCAATAATCGGCAGCCATAAGAAATGTTATGTCTTGGATAAAACTTGTTTAGCTGACGCGATGACAAAAGACTGCGACTGCTAGACGGTCAACAGGTGCCAACAGGTGGGTGGCTCAAGCAGGATGTAGATACAGTATTCTTCTTCTCTATGTTCCAAATGCTACACATAGCTCTTAATCTGCTAAATTTGTCCATCGATTGAGATTCTAAAGCATAAAATATGCGCATGCGTAGCCAAAAAAAAAAAATAATAATAATATATTAAGCAACAGAATCACAGAATTATTGACGATTGTCATTATCGATACAGTTTATTAGATTTGTATCTTTTATGGCCGTGCGGGTTCGAGCCCCTGTTTATCTGGTTTGGCTTAAAAACAGGCAGCTGAAAAAGCAAAAGCTAAAAAAAACCGAATTATGAAAATACAAAGAATGAACGAGTTGAATTAAGTTAGCTAAACGCTGAAATAATCTTTTTTGCATTCATAACGAAAGTGATATAAGAATTCAAGTCTCCCCGTCTCTCTCTGCCTGTCTTTCTTATTTCATCTCTCTCTCTTTCTTTCTTGGTAGATGAAAACGGCATTGTTATGGGCGAATTTGGATTTATCACTGCCGATGGGATTTATCATGTTACGGTTTATGCAACCGATGAAAATGGAAAATTCCGCATCATCTCAATGAAGAGCTTCCCTTATAACGGTCCTGTGGCAACCAGTCCATGTAAGCATACTTTCTAGCGTAACTGTTGGGCGTATCTTCTTCTAACTTTTTTTTCTTAGCGACTCTGCCTGCTATTTCGACCACGACGAAGAAGACAACTTTGCCCCAGCACAACTTTAATACGCCTGCCTGCTCGGGATGCTTCCTGTCGAAGAAGGACCCTGCTCCCGCTGCTCCAGCTCATCACAAAACTGAGATTCGTCCTCTAGCGCAGGTGCTGTCTCCAGCGCCAGCTCAAGGACCAGTTCCAGCTCCAGGTGCAGCTCCAGCTCCAGGAGCAGCTCCAGCTCCAGGTGCAGCTCCAGCTGCAGGTACTCCAGGTAAGTTAGCGCCGCCTGTTCAATTCCACCAGTCGCAGTCCCAGAAACTGGCACAGTTGGCAGTCAGCCAGCTTCAGGCACAGCGTCAGGCACAGGCTGCACCACAAGGTGCAGCACAGGCTACTCCACAGAGTGCTCCTCAAAGTGCACCACAGGGACCTCCACAGCCTGCACCACAGGGTGCACCGCAGGTTGGCCCACAAGGTACTCCACAGAGTACTCCTCAGGGTGCGCCACAAGGTCCACCACAGCCTACGCTACAGGGTGCCCCACTGGGTGCTCCTCAGGGTGCTCCACAAGGTCCACCACAGCCTACACTACAGGGTGCTCCTCTGGGTGCACCACAAGGTTCTCCACAGGGTGCTCTACAAGGTGCTCCTCTGGGTGCCGTTCTGGCTCAGCCACTGCGTGTTCCACAGGGTTCTCCACAGGGAGTGCTCCTTGCTTCACCACCGGGTTCACTGCAGGGCCTTCTACCGGCTGCCTCTGGCAATCAAATCTACGTTAACAGAGGCTTTAATGTGCAGTTGCCCTTCACGCAGTCCATAGCACAGACCATCAATGCAGCACGCGCACAGACACACAACACACAACCACAACACACAACACACACACAACAACTGATCACAGCAAGCACTTCAAATTCGCCAACAGTTCTTTCCAGCGCATTCCAGCAACAACAAAAGTTGCCCAACTCAAAGACATCACCAGTGTATCAACCCCTGCAGACGTCTCTCGATCCCAGCACATTCCCAAAGCAGCAGCCTAGTGGTATCAAGAAGGTGCAGACAGCATCCTACGATGTGGCTAGTCTGCAGAGGATTCCGCCTGCTGCCACAGTTCCCAAGGATATCAACAGTCATGCCTTTGGCACTCCACCTCAGGCCAAGAATCCCTCTAAGCTTAGCCAACAATCCAGCCCTAATAAACCTCTAAAGGTCAGTGTTGATGTGGCCAGTTTGCAGAGGATTCCACCTGCTACCACAGTTCCCAAGGATATTAACAGTCATGCCTTTGGCACTCCACCTCAGGCCAAGAATCCCTCTAAGCTTGGCCAACAGTCTAGCCCTAAAAAGCCTCTAAAGGGCAGTGTAGAACAATCGATGCAAAAGTTGGTGTTGCCGGTAACCCACGATATCACCAAGGTCTTTAGCCAGCCACGCCCACAAGCAGCCTCGTTACCAAAGAAGCCACTGGCCACCTTTGCTGCACCTGCAGCAGCTTTTGCGGCTGCTAAGAAGATAAACAAAGCTGTTGTTAAGAAAATGAATGATGTAGTATTGCCTGTTTCTAATAAACTTAACAAAGTTGTGGGTGCCAAGGTATCTAAGTCCTCTGTCCAAACAGCAGCGGGTCACAACGGGTTTGTAGCACAACACTCGCATGCCACACCAGTACACACACACAGCCAAAACACACACACTGCCACACCGAATCGACCACTAAGTAAGCTGCTAACAGTTTGTGCAAATTATTATAATTTAATTAACTTCCTAATTGCTTTTAATTATCTTTCAAATATGATAATTTCCAGGTGCAGTTGGCAACGCGGCCGCAACCGGTTTCCCAGCGTCGACAGCAACCCAAAATCAGCAGCGACCACAACCATCGACCAATAATTCTCCAATCGGTAATAAGCCAGGTTTAGTGCAGACACAAACCAGTGCGGAAAATGCTCCCGGTAATGCGCAATTTGGCAAGCCCGCGCTCTCCAGCTCTCCAAACTTATCAGGAACTGCAACCAAAGCCGGAGCAGGTCAAGCAGCATTCAGCAAGCCACTATTAGCTGGGTCTTCAACCAAAACGGAAGCGGGTCAAACGGGTGATCTGTACAGATTCAAATATCTGCTGGACTATAACGGTCATGAGGAAACGGGCAGCAGAAATGGTGACAAGACAGGAAATTACTTTGCAATCGGAAAAGACGACGTGGCACGAACCATAGAGTACATTGCCAACGAGTTTGGATTCCAGCCACATGTCATCTTCCGTAAACTGGATCAAAATGAAGTCGCTCAACTGCCGACGGATAACTCATTAAAGCAATACGAGTTCAAGTGGTTCAAGAGCGCATCGGAGTAGATAGTTTGGAATATTTAGGTAAAATATTTAGTATCTGGTGTAAATAATATGTAACCTATACAGTAAAATCTGTTTGTGCGAGTACAATAGAAAAACTTGAAAGTGTTCTTGAATCGGGTTTTTATTTTTGTTCAAATTATTCACTTAAATCAACTTAATTCTTAGAGGGGGTTTCAGGGGGAGGAGGACACAATGTGGGTGTGGTGGTTATTTGTATTATTTCTTAGGTATTTTTGTTTTTTGTTTCATTTTCATTTTCGTTTTTTTTTTTTTGTGTTTGTAAAGATACATTCAGAATTTAAAAATTGTTTACATTTAGATTTTGCATAAAGTTTGCATTTTTGTTCAATTACACACATTTAAAATTACATACATTGATTTATTTGTTTTATTTATATTTTTTAAAGTGTTAAATTTGGGCTTAAAATTTCTAAATATTTTATACACACAGAGTTTGATCTTGTATTTAATTTTAGATTATTAGTTTTTATGTAATATACGTAGTAATATTTGTAATTTGGTTGTTTCAAAAATATTCAAGAGTTTTTTTTTAACTGTACAATCAACTATCACAGTCAACCATATCGAACTGATAAATAAAATCCAGGTTTATAAATTCGCAAAACAAAATTGAACGCAGAACAACAAAGAAAACTGCAGGCGAGTGAGCTCGACTAGAAAATACGCTGTATGGGTGTACAGTGAAGAGTTTAAGAGAGAGAGAGATAGAGAAGCGTCCCTAAAGTCGCTGAGATCTTCAAAATCGGTACAGGGTATGGAAAAATCATATGCTACCCTTTGACAAATATGCATACTTAATTCTACAATTATTTACAGTTCGCCGACAACAAACACTAAAGAGCTTTTGCTATATAGTAAATTGAAGCGAAAACTTTCGATTTCAATTTCGATTTAATTTCGATTTATGCTTATTGCTTTATAAATTTTACATGCTTAGAAATACACGCTAAGTAAATATTATATGGAGAAATAGACTGAAATAGACTCCATCAATACGCACTCTTCGATTAACAAGTGGCAAATGCTAACAACAATTCAAAATATTGCGATTTGCAAATATTTTCGAGTGGGAATATTTGCTTGTTAAATGGAAAACTATTTTGTTTAATTCTCATATGTATGTTTAGTTCAAAGACAACGACAACTAAAATAGACTAGTGACAGTCACGCTCGCACTCACACACACAGGCACTCACTCACACACGCACACACTTACTACACATATATGCTATATATATTTTACTTTTTGGGGTTGTTCCTTTTTGAATGGTTCTTTCGCTAGTGGCTAAGAGTAAAATCCGTCTACAGTTGCAGAGTTTTTCTTGCTATTTCTCGTATTTAGCTTGGTTTTTGGTGGTTTTGGTTACAGTTCTAGAGTAAAAACGTCGCCTGATCTCCCTTCATGTCCAGATAGTCGTAGAAGGAACGCTCACTGGCGCCATAATTGCCATGGGGATATGCCAATCCACTGCCGCTCTCTCCTCCATGTCCGGTTGAGTCCACGACGCCGCTGGGCGTGGCTGTGGGCGGAGACGGACCCGGTACACTGCCGCAGCTACCGCCGCCAATACTCAAACCGAACTTCTCCAAGTGGCATCATTTGAGCAGAGTCGGCAGACTGCTGTTCATCAGGCGATTGCCCACGACCAGAGAATTCAACGTGGAGTTGCTACTGCCCATGCCCACGCCCACGCCCACGCCCACACCTACGCCCATGCCCATGCCGGGCATGCCCAGGCCGAAACCAGCACTGGCATGCGACGGCGCTGTTGTTAACGTGGCCGAGTTAAGATTATTGCCAACACTTGCCTCAATGGAGGCCACTGGATTGGGATTGCTCGATAGATGCGAGTGGCTGCCATTGAGATTGCTGCTGCTGCTGTTGCTGCTGGTGGCGGTGGTACTGCTGTTATTGTTGTTGCTACTGTTGTTGTTGTTGGTGGTGTTGGTGGTGCTACTACTGCCGTTGGTGGTGCCAAAGCCGCTCATAATGCCAGCACCGCTGGGTACGACGCCAACGCTAACTGCGCTGCCACCGCTGACGCTGGCATTGCTCTCATATTATGATGGTCATGCGTAGTGTGGATAGGAGCTCAGGTGTGGTGCCACATGCGAGGGCGTTACATGGCTCATGGAGTGCGGCTGATACAGATTCGTGGCCGGACTGCCCCAATTGCCCCACGAAGCAGCCGTAGGAAAGATGGAAGCTAAAAGATCACAAGAAATACAGTTAGTAAAATGATAAAAGAGAGAGAAAACTCTTTGGACACCCACCTGAGGACGAGGTCATGCCATGATGTGGACTCATGAACGAGCTGAGCTTGGCGCTGTGATGATATGGTGTCATGAAGAGATCACTCTGATACTTGTAGGTGGGATCACTGGCCGCTGGCTGTGTGGCAGCTGCGAGACCCTGGAAATCAAATTTATAGGCATAACGCTTGCCATGAACCTTGGTCATAATGTTCTTGTCATAGTAGTATCTGCAAACAGAGAAGACGTTAAAGGTTAACAAAATTAACACAATTCGAGGGTGACTTTCTCTAATGTGTGGGAAAACCAAACAAAGCACACAAACAGCACCCAAACAGGACACAAGAAACAAAACACAAGACAGCAGACACCATAAATAATTACAAAATAATGCGCGCTTTATGCGTTTTAAGTTAATTTGCTGACATTAAGCGATTTTAGTGCTAGACACCCGGATTTGCTCCACATCCTGAACCCACTACCACCGTTCGCCTGGCCACTGCTCCTCCCGTAGCCCCTGTGGACTGTGGCAATTAAATGGCAACGCCTTGAACATAAACTCAAATAGAAAATCAAATTGCTTGGGCAGGCAGCCAAACAGCAGGCGAGCCAAGAGGTCAGCAGGGCAGACGAGGGGTAGACCTGTGTGGGAGGCGTGGCTGTGCTGCGTCCACTTTGACAGCCATGACCAACACAAAGACGTCGTTCCGAAATTTATATTTGCTTTTCTTGCTCTACTTTTACACTGGACAGTCAAGAAAATCCATTAACACTGCACGCTGCGCAAAAGCAAATATGATTCGCAAAAACCTACCAAATTAATTAAAGTAGGCAACAAATATAGGAGCAGGTTTAAAGATAGCAAACCCTATATCATTCTAGACACTGATTGTTGTGAGTTTTAACCTTTGATCAATTTCACATAAAGACTAGGGGAGTAAACCTTAAACAAACAGCGAATCTCCACAAACTGGACCCTCTTTAATTACTGGAGTGAGTCTACTACTATAAAGTAAGTATAATTCAAAATTGTTTTACTTACTGTCCACTTTAAACCCACTTTATTTAAAGAAACACTTTTAATTACAGCCAGTTCTTTTACTTAAATTATTCACAGCAAATTTGTCATTCGTTTTGGTTTCAGAAATGAGTTTTAAATGAAGCACAGCAAAATCAACGATGCGAATTCTTTTCAAGCGAGGGCTTTAATGCAAAATTGGCATAATAATGCACTCAGTTCGGTTTGAATATTGCTGTATACTTTTTTCTGTTGCGCATTTTAACAATCTTTTTGTGTAGCATTGGCCATAAATTATGCCAATTAATGGCATAAATTAAAAGCAGCAAAAAGTAACAGAGCGACTGAATGAGAGAGATAAAGAGAGAGATAGCGTGGTGGAGGGAGACAACAGAGAATGCTTTCCATTTGGGCAAACAATCAAAACCAATCAATGACTGATGATGGACGCGGCACAAAGCACACAATCAGTAGCAGAGTGAAAAAAAGAAAAGGATTAAAGTAAAACCCATTTAAAAACATACACACACATAAGTGTACATGTGTGTGCGTGTGTGTGCTTTCCGAGTGGCCAACAAAAGGGCAGCTGGCTGTGAATAAACAAGGCAAATGAAGCATTAAAGCACTTGTCCTTGTTGTCTTTATGTGGCAAGGACTAACATGCCTGTATTTAATTCACACCCACACATACAGATGAGCACACACAAAAGTATAGCATACTTTACAGCACTCGCATTTCTTTGCACACAACATGAAAGCCGAGATGAGCTGTGCTGACGATGACGATGGTGATGGTGATGATGATGCGTTCAATTGAGTTGAAATGTGAAAGAAAAATACATGTATTTTCAGACAGACAGACAGGGGGCTGAGAGGCCGAGCAAGACAGTCCTAGAACGTGTTCACGCTTCCGCACATCAAAAAAAAAAAGGATAAAAAAGCAAAGGCTTTTGCTTTGTTGTAGCTCAACACTTTTTACATTTATTTACATGTTGATTGTCCATGTGTCTGTGTGTCTATCGCAAATTGGCTGCCAGGATTCTTCCACTTGAATTGTCAGCTTCTCCTTCATTGGCATTGGCACTCATTGGCTGCCTGATTGCAAGTGACAGTTTCAAGAAGCAAATAACAGAGGCCAAAGAAAGGAAAGGGGGCAGCAAGGGGTTAAAAAGTCTGTGACAATCCTTTACATACAGTTAAGCCTGTCCGCCCTGTGTGTGCTTAGCAAATTGACCGTTGCACAAACATTTAGTTCTGCATATGTTTCTGGCATTTCAAATGCAAACAGCTCTGAGTATTGACAGCAGCAGGAAATGACCGAAAAGTGGAGGGGAATAAATCACATTTAGGCTGAGCATACAGCAATTAGATTGCAATACGAAAGTTATTGAATTTTTGATTGCATTACATGAGCAAAAACAATTTAATATCAAATTGAGACACGCCCACTCAAAGCCCTAATCGAAGTAGGTACAGGGAAAAAACAGTCACTTATGTTATCATTTTATTTACTGGGTTTTTTGGGAGTTTTCTATACGATTTTGTCGGACAATTTGTCATCAAAGCGGCTAATCAGTGAGTAAATCAATCGATTGAGTTTTAGTTTGAGACTGATGAGCGGCTCAACAGAATTAGAGCAAATTGCACACATGCCAGCATTTGGTAATGCCACAGATTCATGGCTAATTAGCAGCACTTGAACGCACAAAACTACCCCAAGGAAAACAAAAAATAAATAGAATAGTTATTTGAGTTTTAGTTACCTTAAGGCGCGACTCAGTTTATCGTAGTTCATGTTCGGCTTGGACTTGCGTTCCCCCCAGCGACGGGCCACTTCATCGGGATCAGTTAGTTTGAACTCGCCGTTGGTGCCCTCCCAGGTAATGCAGCTGGCATTGTTGGAGTCCGAGAGCAGCTCGAGCAGAAATTGCCATAGTTGTATCTGTCCAGAACCTGAAAATAAATAAACATATAAATTTATTTTATGCTTTATGACTTTTTGGCACTCAAATGGAAGTGGAAATAGAAATAGAAATATAAATTGAAATAGAAATACATTTAATGGCAGTATTTTGCCAGCCTAAATGTCCGTCAAAAGAGCATATCCTTTAGTCCTTTAGTCCTGCCGCTGCTGCTACAACCACTGGACACCAGCAAGCATAAAATTAACTTTAACTGTTGGATGTTGGCCCAAAGTAAGCATTTTGTGGCATGCAAAAGTGCCATAAAGTATTTCCGACACGCCGCTGGGTTTCCCTCCAGCCCCTTTTTATTAGTAGTAGGGATCTAGCAGCTCGAGGGTTGCCGATAGTTGTGTAGCAGCAACATAACTATTCGATAAATTTGAGTGCCCCCTTGGCAGCTTTTAAGTCACTTGCAACTAAGTTTAATATGCAACGGAAATGATGTAGCATGTAAGCTAAATTTAAGACAACAGCATTAAATGCAATACTATCTTTGAAAATAGTTTATATTGCCAGAGAAATAGTTTCGAATTGAACCAAATAGTTTAATTTTAAAATTTATAGTTTTGAGAACGAAAACATGGAACTATTTAAAACATTCTTCTACTGTTCAAAAATGTGTAGTTCTGGAAATATCAAATACTTGTAGACGCAATCAGTTCTTCACTTCAACTTTTATTTTTTATTCAGAAGTCTTTCTTGCTTCTTCTATGGTTGGCGTCTCTTATTCGAATGATCTTTTCATATGTTCTCTCTTAAAGCTTGATCTATCCCTGCTCTTCTTATTAGTTAGAGTGAGATAACTATCTTTTTTATGTAAACTTATTAAGGCACTGTTAATCCCAGCGATAGGACTGTTAGAGGTGAACTACTTGTGGTATGCCACTGGTCTACTACATATTTAAGTTTTTAAATGTTTTATACCTGATTTAATATAGTTTTTACCATCTTACTACTACAAGCTACTTACAAGTTTGTGACTCAGATTACTCTAAGAAAAATCTATCAAAAAATCTGTCATATTTCAAAACTTTACTTCCAACAGTCTTTATATGGTTAAAAGTGCTTATCAGAGTGTGACTTCATGAATAGCACATAATGTGTGTGTGTGGGTGTGTTCCTTTGACTTAATAGCGTGTCAATTGTTTTGCCACGCCCATTTGATGAGCGTCGTCTTACATAGTCCGAGTGAAGTTATCATTCATTCTTGTCATCGCTGTCGCAATCGTTGTGTTGGCACTTAACACATTCTCTTGGCCATGATTTGCAATTAACGCAATATTCATGACGTTCTCACACATGAGCAGAGCTGAGACACCACCAACACCACTGACACCACCGACGTCACCGTCAGTGAAAGCAAAATTCAGACTTTAGCTTCCCAGGGCCATTCAGTGTTTTACCGTTTGCCTTTTGCCTTTTGCGACGGCTGTCAGTTTTCATCCCTCGGTAAGTTCTACTCCTTCCTACCTTCCGTCTCCCTTTCCCTCTCTCTCACTTAGTGTGTTCTTTTGGCTTGTGCTGCGTTTGCGCTGCTTTGTGAGAGAGAGAAAGAGCGAGACTTTGTCCTGGGGCACGGCCTAATTGCCAAATGATTAAGCGATTTATGATGTCTGCAATGAATGCGTGCCGAATTCCTTACAATACACAACACACAATACACAATTCACAATCATAATAATAATAATAATAATAATAATTGTGTAAATGTTTTTGCACGCACAGTAGAAAATCCAAGTAGGCGCAACGACATTTAAATATTCATTTGAGTTCTTATAATAAACTCAAAGGTCAACTCAAGAAAGGGCTGAGTAAATCTGTAGTTTATATATTTAAAAGTTAGTCAACCGAAGGCAATAACTTACTTAAACTTTTGCAAGCTTGTCCTTAAAAAAATCTTAAATATTTCCTAAATTTATTGAGCCCACAAGTAATACTACTACTTTACAAAACTTTTATATTTTATTTACCAAGAAATTAGCGACAATTTTCTATAAAAATAACAAACTTAATAAACACCTCTACTTTTTATTACAGTACGGGGTTTAAAAGATGAATTTCAACTGCTCTTTTCCACTACTTTTAGAAATTAAATTTCTTTATTGCTGCCAACAATTACTCATATTTTTTTTGGCGTTCAAAGCGCACCCTAGAAATGCTAATTAAATGTGTTTGTAGCAAAAAGAGTGCAGCAAAGTGTCTAAAGTAATTAGCAAAGGGAAAATGGAACTTTTCTTTGCTGTTTTCTCGCCCCAACTTTGATGTGCCGACTGAGGCTGCACTTGGGGCAACCCTGTTTTAATTATAAACAAGTTTTTGTGCCTGGCAATTATGTCACGACTCACAGCGAACTCACAGCTACTTTTAGGTTTGGTTTAGTTTTCCTGCGTTTTTTTTTTCGTTATATTTTATTTTAATGTATTCTTACACTCTTTGAATTGCATGCACAAGTTGCAGCTGTGTGTCTGAGCGCACATGCAAATGAGCCAAGAGCCAGGCACAGAGCACGGGCCGCGAGTCACGTATTGGCCAAACGCCTGCAGCTTGCAGGCCGAGACCGGACTTGGCTAACAAAGCGGTTCCGTGTCCAAAGGAAGCCATAATTAATCAAAAACAGCATTTTTGCCACCCAAAAAGCGAAAGCGCACACAGTGCATGTGTATAAGTGAGTGTGAGTGTGTGTGTTTGTGTTTCTCAGTGAGCTTTTGCGATTAACTTCAAGTTGCTGTTAAGCGGCAACTTGGCAACGGCCTAAACCACAAAACAACAACAACTTACCCAATGAGCTTAAACGAGACAGAGAAAGTGAGAGGCACAAAGAAAGAGTGCATAGAAAGAGAGGCACAAACAGAGCGAAAGAAAGAGAATGGGAGACGCTTTGCAATGGCGTTTGGTTCGTGTAAATGTCGCGCCGGAAAATGTTGGGGCGTCTGGATTTTTATGCTAATTCCGATTCGAACGCCATGTTTGGCAATTGTTTGGGGTGGCATTGGTGGAAAATGTGTGTGGGAAATTAGGAGGAAATGGGCGCCATTGGGGTTAGCCAAGGGGTTCAGCAACGGTCAAAACATGGCGGCTGATGGCAAACCTCATCCTGTCATGAAATCAATACAAATTATTGATTTTTTTTGGAAAGAGTTTAATGCAAGAGTTGTTAGATAATTTAAAGCTGAGCTTAGCAGTTGAACACAGTAAATATAAATATTCAAGGCATTTTTAAACTACTTAGGCAAACTAGTTCCACTTACTCTTCTCGTTTCCCAAAAATATTTTATGGTCTCATTAAAGTCTTTATTAAATAAACTATTAAACCTTTAAGGCTATGTTCCCATTGTCTTCATAATGATCACATAATGATCATATAAAAAAATCATGGGAAGCTACAACTTTCACCCTTTAAAGCCAGTTGAGTTTTGCCTTTTAAAGAAATGATTATAAGTTTTCAACAGAACTACATTGTTAACCCTTTTGTAGAGCAACTTTTCAGCTATACTCTGGCAATTAATCATAAGTGATAAATGCACACCCAGTTCTCTTTTTTGTTAACCCTTTTTGAAAGTTTTTGATTTTTTAATGTTAGTTTTTTTGGGCGCGTGCTACGGTTGCAAGCGCATAGAGTTGGAAAAGAATAATATTGCTTTTGCCACGCCCACTGCAACGCTAACACACACAGACATAATCACACACGTGCTATATACGCGGATAATAAATTTTCCAAAATGCACCTTTCGCATAAATTAGAAAACTGCCCTAGCCAGAGGGATCAGTAGGGTTAGGAGCAGGGGGTGCCAAACCTGGACACGTATGTGTGCATGCAATGGGTTAATTTGTTAGGGCGCAGCCAGACAAAGCAGCCAGTGACTAACGTTAAGCCCGAATCTCAGCCAGAAATTGATATGATAATGAAATGCAGTTTGAGTGGGTGCCAGGGAGGCATAGGGCAGGCAGTCAGTCCAGGGTTGGCACACGTGCCCCACGCAATTGAGCGTTTCGTTGCCTTCCTTTATTCGTTGATCAACATAATCTAAGCACCTGTATCTTTATGCTTTTGTAATTTCGTTATATGCTAGACACTCACCTGAGCTTGCCAGTCTGCTGCTGGTTGGTCCGAACATTTGATATGGATCTGCAACAAAGAGAAAAGAAAAACGAAATATAAGAAATTGAGGGTTGCAGGACATTAGTTTTTTCCGACTTATTTTCAAGTGTTTTATGCAAATGTTAATGAAGTACCTGCCAAAACGGAATACATTATGTGTATATAGAAAATAAGTAGAAGAAAGGGGGAGAGCGGATGGGCGAAAGACGTGAGCAAGTTACGTTTCCGCTGATGAAATGAAAATGCATTACGAAAACTGCACTTACAGGGCCAAACGAATGTGGTTCACAATGTGCACATTTGTTGAGTACACTCTCACACACACACTCACACACACTTCTAGTCGAATATCCATTTCACTTATTATCCGGCGCGCATTTCCTGCAAGCGCAGCGTCAGCAGAAAAAATGCTTAGCATACTCTTAGGCGCACCTAGCCCAAAGGTTACACTGCGCCTCAGGCGTGGCAACTCTGGCACAATTGTCCATAATTCGCATCATCCAAAAATCATAGAGCTGTCGCTTTTGCTGTCGTTGTTGCTGCTCATTGTTCTTTCAACGATTTAATGCCACCGACGGCAACAACTCAGCTCAGTGGCACGCGTCTTGTTCATGCAACGCGCGTCAAAATTTGACAGCAGCAAGAAGAAAGACAGAGGGAGAGTAGGAGACTGGGAAAGGGAGGGCAGTAACAAAAGCAAGCCAAGTTCTTGGCATCGTTTTGAGTGCGTCTGGGCTGCTCTAATTGAGAATCCTTTATGGCATTTCAATTGTTTCCATTACGCTTCAATTCCAATGTGAATGTGTATAAAAAAACGAGTGTTACGAATGTGGCAGCACTTTTGTTTCCATTCGATTTGAAGTGGCGTATTTAAGGTTTTGATTTGCGACAATATTTTAGGGTATTTTTTCTGCTTGAAGTTTAAAGCTGGAGGGAGAATCCAATGACGCACGACTGGACGGGTATTCATTCGCAATTCCAGTCGTACTCGCACTCACTTTGACATCGAGTGGTGGTATTTGTTTCAAAACGTATAAAAAATAAAAAGAGACGAAAGCGATTCGTACCCGAAACTCAAGTGCCACTTGCAACGTGCGCACATTTCATTAAGAGCAACTTTATTAGTATTAGTTGGTAAACATCCAACTTCCAATACTTCAGTTTTTGCTGCTACTGCCCAACAACAACAAAAGCACTTTCAATGTTTGGCTTTTGCATTTGCCTTAAACAATGTGCCACGTGGACCTACTTTACTTTACTTTAAATACTTTTAATGCAACACTCTCAAGGAGTTTAGAGGTTTTTTGTGAGCGACACTTACCAGGTTGCCGTAGTTGTGTGTGCGGATCATGTTTAATACTCAACGCATTCGAGCTGTAGCCTGCAAATAGTCAAAATTAATAACGAATTAGTGTCGGTAATGCTCAAAATTCAAAATTAAAATTATTAATGAGTTCTAAATTCTTTAGTTAATTGATATAAACTTGAAGAGAGATTGTACTTTATTAAGAATAGAATATCCTTTGACAAGATCACAGCAAAATATAATCCCTTTTCTTTTAAACTATAGAGACATGCACTTTTCATCCATTGAATTCGCTTTGTATAAGAAGGATAACATAATAAATTTGAGAATTAATCTACTAAATAATGAAAGATTTAAAATGAGTATATATTAGAGAAGCTAAATCATTTAAAACTTTAGTAAACTCCTGTTGCTCAAAAACGCTTTCAAATGCAAAACGATCACAGCTGAAACCAGTCAACTATATTTTCATAAAACCGCTGGAAGAATGTCGCCTGTCTGCAGGCTAACCAGTTGTCAGTGATAGCAGACGACACTAAAATAATCAAAGGGAATTATCAATTCAACCGCAGAGCATAAACATTATCACAGTTGTGTCATCAAAGCGCAAATCACAGCCGAAGGCAACAAAAGACAGAAGTGTGACTGGGACTGCGGCGGTGACTGTGACTGTGACACGATGCGATGTGAGAAGGTCTGTTTCAATTTAATGGAATATGATTGTTGGAGAAGCAAAACAAAGCCGCTGGCAATTCAATTTAAAATGTTCAACATGCCGCGATAAGAAGCAAAGAAGAGCAACGACAAGTGAGCAGGGAAGTAGAGTAGTAAGCAGAGGAGTAAAGAGAGTGAAGAGGAGTGTCAAAATGATTTGAAGTTGTGGCAAACTTCACGCTCTATACAAATTAAAGCCGCAGGCAAGCAAGCGGCGGCCAAAGGACATGGACATGAACATGGACATGGGCAAGAACCTGGAAGGAGTTGGAGTTGAAACTCGGAACATGGTATAGGGCATGGCTGAGTGGTTATGCACCGCCCGCTGCTGTTGTTTTCCCTGTCACTTATTGTGCTAAAATAAAAAAAAGATGATGAAAACTTTTCATATGACATTTTTTGGGTTTTTGCGCTTTGCGTTTTGCTTTTTGCGTGGCCACTCAACTGCGAAGAGCACAAAAGACGCCCGATTGCATTTGAGCAGCATCGCAGCGGGGTATGTTCGGGTGGAGTCGGGAGTGGTTGGGTGGTTGGGTGTTCTGCTGGTTGGGTGGGTGAAAAACTTTAGCTGCACGATTTTGATGGCATCTCAGAGCCAGCAGCAAAACACGTTCAGCCAAGCTGAAATTTTGAAATTTTGTTTTCAAACACTTTTTAGCTTTACCAGATTTTCACGCCTCGAGCGAACTAAAGTCCTTTGCTTTGTTTTTTAATAAATTTCAATTAAGTGTTTTCATAACTAGCTCAATGAGCAGCTTAAACACACTACCCTCTGCCTGATCTCACGCTTCATTGCCTCTCAAATACCCTACGAAATAGAACCCTTCAACCTACAGCGTATAACACGTGTAGTCAACACCTTTTCGGCTTGTTTTTCTTTTTTCGTTTTCCCTTTTCCTTTAACATTTTTTCATTTCATTGATGTTTGTTGTCTGACATTTTGCATGGTTCATTGAGCGCCCTTTTTCCAATTTACAAATTCACACGTCTCTTGGCTTTGTGTGCACTTTGCATGCCAATAAGCACACATTTAAATATTTATGTATTTATTTATACATTTATTGACTTGCGGCCAATAATTTGCTGCAATTTTGGGCTTACAAAGTTGCCTGAATTCCCACTTTGTTCGAGTTTACTGTCATTAAAAGTTTGTTAAATTGCGCAAAGTTTTCATTTCATGTGTAAGTTTGAAAAATCAACAAAAATTGATCTGAAAAAACTTTATTGAGTTTTTATTTATACGATTTTTATGAAGTTAATAAAAGAAGTTTTTACTTTAGGCATAAAATTACTTTTGTACTAAATTAAATGAAAGTGAAGCAAGAGGTTGAAGATAATTAGGTATCAGAAGAGTTAATTAAAAGCATTTAAGGCATGAAGTCTTAAGATTTTGATATAAATATTATCCAAACACGTTAAGTCTAAGCTTATCTTATTTACTAAAAAATGATTAAGTTCTGCTTAAATAAGTTTATGTTGAAATCGAGCTAGCGTCTTTATATTACAGAAAAAAACCTGTCAGCTAATTTTTATAATATTTGTTTTGTACATTTTGGTTTATAAATTAAATGTTGACTTTTTCTTTATTGTAGTGTCTATGATTTTAGTTCAATATAATTCTTCTCTTAAACTTAGACAGTTTAAAACTGTTGATATTGCTCATACATTTCTTAATAATTAAAATACACTCACCTTGCGATTGTGTTGAGCTGTGGGAGCCCCACGACGATTTGTACGAGGAATCTGCAAGAAAAGAAAAGAAATTCGTTAAAATAAATTTATATTACATCTGTAAAGCTTCAAAAATGTTTAATATTCTTAGGGAAAACACGAAAAACTGCAGCTCAACGATGGAACTTAAATGTAAGTATAAATATTAAGTGTTAGTTTTGTTTTTTTAATATTTATTTACTTGGATTCCACGTGGGATTGCCTATGACCGATGGCCTGCCGGACTCGCACATTGCCCACTCACCTGCGAAGAGCATTGAGAAGTTGCTAAAGCTGCCCGTGGAGCGTGACAAATAATCAGCGGAGGATTTGATGTCAAGCATTGTGAACAGCAGCGTCGGCAACCGCCGGCGGTGCACAGTGGTTCAAAAGTGTGTGTTTGAGTGTTTTTGTTGCTTTGATTCCTTTATTTTCGCTATTTTTTTCTATTCAAACAATTTTGAGCTGCACTGCAGAAAAGCACAAATTGCAATTGTTTGTGGCAAAGCGGTTGAATTGGTTGCCGGATCGGAAGCTAATAATGCACAAACGGATGTAGACACAGTCACAGTAGCAGTCACTATTACAGTCGCAGTGAAGTGATGTCGTTCCAAAAACCGGGCACTCAATTCAATTTATTTAAAAAAGTCAAACACGGCAGCACGACCGCAACTTCACGGCGTAGTCGATGTCAGAGACGCAGCCGGAGACGGAGACGGAGCCGGGAGAGGAACAGGAAAAGGAACGGGAAAAGTGACGATCGGAACCGGTTACCGTTACCGGACACCTCGACTTCCGGTCGAGCTTTCCAATGCACTTTGGACCTGCTTTGATTTTTAGCGCGTTTGTCTGCGTGTGTTTATGTGGGTGTGTATTAGACTGTGTGTGTGTGTGTACGGCTCGCGTGTCCAACTGATTTATATATGTCAATCTGTTGTTGTTGTCTGTTAAAACTCACGAATCGCGTATACGCAGCGTGTAAATCACTTTCACGGCATCAAGTGGAGAGCGAGAGGAAACGTTTTTCAGCTTTTCCTTTTTTTCCTTTTTATTGTATGTGTGTTTTTTAGATAGATTTTAGTTCAAACAGTGACACCGGATTGCGTCCGATCTGTGGCACGGCAGCGTAACAATTGATTTCATTCCGTCGTCAAATCGCGCATATCCTGGCCGGGCTACCGGGCACAATCCAAAAATACACACACAAACACAGAGGCAGAGACCCGGAGTCGCGTAACAACCCCTCGTTGTAAAGGCGCAGGCTCAGCCAGCCAGTCACATGTTTGGTTGTGGGTGTACGAGCTGTGTGTGTGTATGGGGTGGGTTGTGCTGGTGGTTGCTGGTGGTTCGCTGGGTGGGTGGCTGCCACACAGTAACCGCTGCTGCTGCTTTTGTGTATCTATCTGTCTGGTTTGGTTTGCTGCTGCCTCTGTACATGTGTGTGTGTGTGTGTGTTGCTGACTCTGTTCGACGTCGACGTCGCTGCCGTTGTCCTTTATGCGCCAGGATATACTTAGGTTATAATCCACACCAAAAAGGCAGCCACCCCTTTTCCGTTGAAACACCAATCAGCGTTGAGACAAGGTGTGGCCTAGCTCTTCACACACACACACACAGTTGAACACTCTCTCTGCCCCACACACACAGACTCACATTCAATGCAAAGCTTTTTTGCAAATGGCTGAGCATTTAGCTGGCAACTTTTGGGCAACTTATTTGTTATGGATACCGACAAAACTGAAAACTGTGAACTATCGATCATAATACTATATCTTGTAAAGTGTACCACTTCCCCTATCCCCTTCCCACCTTCCCTCACTCGCTTGCTCTCTCTCTCTCGCTTTGTCTTGCTCTCGGCTGCATTGTAGGAGTTTACCGTTTCCACTTGAAATCAGTTCCACAGCTTCGTTCAAAGCTTCTCAGCTTGTAGGTTGCCACTTGTCAGCTCTCTCACTGTGTGTTGCTCTCTCGTTTGCTCTCTCGCTGGCTTACTCGCTCTCCCATTCGCTGTATTGCTGTTTCTGTCTCGTACTTTGGCTAGGCGAGGCGCAATATGGAGGCGACTGCTGCTACTGCCGCTGCTGCTGCGGCTGGCAGCGCTCAGAAGTGGCGTCGCCTTTTTTAGTGGGTGACACGAAGCAACAAGGACGGATGTATTATCCACTTCCTTTTTCCTTCCACCAAACACAAGGATATTACCGTTTCGTCGTTCGCCTACACTACAACAACACCGACGACACTCATACATATGCAGGGCAAAACATTGCGCATGAGAAGGAGGAGCAGACAAAGAGGAGCTGGTTGGCAGGAGCAGGTGGTGAGGAGCAGCAAAGGGGGAGAAGGAGCACGCAGTGAGGAGCAGCCAAAGAGTTGTACACATTTCAACAGTAGAATAGGCAGTTGGTGAAGACAGAGGGGTCAGGGGGTAAACACCTGAAAACAATGCAACTCCTGGGAGTGAGTTATGGCCATTGTAGAGCTGCTTGTTGCGATGCCTCAAATCGACAATAGTTGTTGCCCGCTGATTGCAAGCGCTGCGTGTGGAATGCGTTGTAGTTGACAGCGACAGCGACGTTGGAGCTGACGTCGACGTTGACGCTTACGCTGACGTTAGAGCCAACTTCGACATCGACATCGACGTCGGCGTCTCAAGTGCAAGTTTTGCTGTTGCTGTCGCAGCAGCTTCGTATGTGTCAGGCTGCTCGCACTTATGCAGTTACCCCCACAACACACACACCAAGCACTTGCATATTGCATTCTAGCCCTTTTTGCTGGTTTAATTAATTTTTGTGATCATTGAAATTGTTTTTTCAGCCTCAACTCGTTTCGTCCATTTTGCTAATCCTGCCGCCGGTCATGTGGATGCCATCATACTGAATCCTTGGGGGGCTAATTCACAGGCGTCAACCAAACAAATTGCAGCTGCTCACCCACACACACACTACACACAGCTCACACACACAGAGTACACCCACAAAGCGAATGCTTTTATAGTTTTTATTTTCACTTTTCGCTTTGCTAAAAACAAATTTCGATTTACACACACACAAAAAGCTGCAAAAAGTTAGCAAGTCAAGGCAAATGACAAGCTCACATGGATGTGTGTGTGGATGTGTGTAGTAGTGTGTGAGTGTGTGTGCTGCTGCCATGCTTTGACAAGTTATTTAATAAAAGTTATCTGAAGGGCGGCTCCAACTTCAACTTAACAACAGCCATTTACCATCATATGCTCTTAAGCCCTTAACGAGGGTCGTTCAATAAGTAGTTCAAATTATAAGATTATATTTAAAAATAGTACAAAAAGAAATCAAAAGTAACTCCAAGCTAGAAACCTAGCCACTGATAGAGGCATTAAATAAGTTTGATTCATAAAATAAGTTAACAACCTGTTTGAGTTTACAATTTTGGCACTCACATTTAGTGTAAAGCCTCTTAAGGTAGACTCAAAATACAAATGATTACCAACATAAAATATAATTTAGAATAATTTCATAAAATCATAAAAGTTAAATCAATATTGAAATCAGTCTTTAATCTTTAATATTTAATATTATTAAATTACAAATTATTTTAAAGTAAATCTGGCATTCAAATATCAACAACTTAAGAAACCACTCTCGCAGTAATGTAAGTATGTATGCGTAAGAGTGTGTGTGTGTGTGTGTGTGTGTTAACCAGTGCTAATGGAATCTAAAATGGCTAAATAGCAATTTGCTGTTCTTTGCAGAAGGAGAAGGTGGCGCAGCGAAGGGAAAAGCGTAAGTTAACTTGGCTAAAATGTTTGCCAGGACTTAAGGTCGCTTCTCAAGTGTGTGTGTGTGTGTGTTGGTGTTACTGTGAAGGGGAGGTGTTGCTTGTGTGTGAGAGATTTAGTTTGTATTTTAATTGCATTCATTATGTAATTTCATTTTCACGCTTGTGGTGAAACTTTAAATTAATTTCTTTTGTGCCACTGCTTCCGCCATTTTGTATGGCGCCCCTTCTCTACCACTTGCCACACTCTCTCCCCGTAGGCGAACATTTCCGTTTGGCAGAGCTATTTAAGCCGCGGTTAGTAAGACGCCCTTTGTTTGCCACACCTACAACTTAACTGTTTTTAATACAAATGCGTCATTTCAATTTCCCCCTTTCCCTCCCACAAAAGGGACAGCAATGCATCAAGCTCTGGCTGTCCATTTATTTGTGTGCAGCTAAAAGTCAACGAAGCGTCAAGACAAACATGACACGAAGGGGCAAAGCAGCAGGGGTGTGAAAGGGGGGAGCAGACAGCGAGCATATTGTCTGACTTGGGCAACCACCAACATTTCCAGTTAATAAGAAACGCAATCAACACTGCGATTTGTTTTCTCAAGCTCAATAAAGCAGCCGAAAAAAGAGAAGCAGGGAATAACGCACAGAGAGACAGAGACAGAGGCTGAGAGTGTGAGGGAGTTGGCAAATGTTGCTAATATTACGCGCGCCTGTGTGTATGCAACAAAAACAGTCTGCCTACAATAACAACTCGACTCGAGTCGAGTCAAGACAAGGAATGGTAAGGCAAGGCAAGGAGCTGTTGTCCTGGCACACGTGGCCATTAATGACGTATGAATGATGTAACACGCGACGGCAACAACATCGACAACTACAACAACAACAACGAAAAGCACATGAAGTCAGCGGCACGTGGCCAACTGGCCGACTGGCTGCCAGAGGCCATGACAGGCGCATATACTACAGATTTACTGTACTAGCTACTAGTGGCAGGGGCAGGAGGCGAGGCAACCCTGTATGACGACTCAGTATGATTGCTCCTTTCTTAGCCGAGCCGGTTACGGGTCTTTAATGCGTCTCTGTCGCCGTCGACGTTCAACCGACGGCAGCTCAACGGATTGCTCACATTAAGGCCTGCAGCGATTTTTGTTGTGCTTTTTTTTTCTCTTTGCTGTTATTGCTGCTAAAAATGCGTATTGTTATAATAGCAATCATAACATGTACGAATGGGCAATCAACAGACTCTGGTATAGCGAACTGTTAATACTCTGCCGAGGATTAAATACCACATAGGGTGAACTGGGCTCGAAAAGTTATACGAAATTTCATTTTAAAAGAATGAATGTCCAATTAAATTACTAACAGCTTCAAAAGCTTAAATGAGCTATGGTATAATAAACTTTTGCCTTAATATATTTAAATTATATTTAACATAATCAAAGTGTGTTGTTTATACAAGCGTTAATTGTTCTCTAAGATACTTTCTAAGATAAAGTTACAGGAATGAAGAAGATAAAGGAGTCTTCAACTGCGTCCCAAAAAGAGTATACCCTCATGTAGAGTATACATAAATAATACAATGCATATTGTTATTTATATGAGTCTGTGTATACAACTCTAGGCTGCTTCACTATTTGGTTAATCAAATGGGCGGCAACGGCCATAAAGTGACAACCCATAAATCAGCAGGGAATTGGTTACATCCAATGGGTTAATGGTTATTTTCAACGCTCTACGCTTCATGCTCTCTCTCTCTCTTTTTCTCTCCCTACCCCTCTCTCCACCTAGCAAATAAACGTTGAATAGAAATTTAATGTGCAATAACTAATAAATTTGTATAAATTAATCCTGCTGTTAATTTATATAATTTAACTGCTTAATGTGGAAATTTAACTGATTATCTATAAGCTTATAGTCTGTATAAAATATATTTTCCGTATAAAAATCGCTTACTGATCAACTTAGGATCACAGCTAAAATAGATATGAATCTAAAATTTGTATGATAACTTATGTAAAACAAATAACATAGCTGAATAAAGAGAAAATCCCCGATATCTTCTTGATGACTAATTAAATTACACATGTATTTCAAAATACCAAAGTCCTCCAGATCAACAAAGAAACCTATTAACTACCTATACTTCTAAGTTGAACACTTGCTTAAAAATCAAAAAGCACAAATCTCCTAACAATCAAGTTGTTAACAAAAGATCTTCCCACCGAAATGAACAATTCCCACAAGTTGTGTGATAAACCCAACAATTAAGAGTGAAAATTGTAATGAAAACAAATTACAAAAACGCACAGGGGAGCAATAAAAAAATGAAAAAAATTAGGAAAATGAGCAAATCAATGAAGGAAAAGCATATTGTAGTTGTTGTCCCTTTTTTGTCCTTCCACTTTTTGGTTGTCTGTCCAAACAATGCGTGTTATAATTGCGCAATCGAAACTGCAGCAGTGGCAGGGGGTGGCTCACTTTTCAAGTGGTGTGAAAAGCGAGAGGGTGAGAGGTCGTGTAGGAGGAAGGGTGGCAAGGTTATGCGCCGTGTGCGGTGCGTGGTGCACGGCGCGATTGATGACTCCGATTACCGCTGCGGCGGTTAACGGCAGCGTTTGACATTTGCTGGTTTCAGTTTATTTTTTTTTGGAAAACATTTTTGAAAGGTAACATATTCACACGCTGGACCCTTGGGACACACAGTTATGAGCACGGGTCACAAAAAGGGGCCAATGACAACAAACAGACAAACAAACAATTAACATACAAGCTATACACTGTTACAAAAAAGGGGTGCACTTTCAGGTTAGAGGGTTCAGTTGCCGAGGTTCACGTGTCGACTCAACTATCATAAATTACGGCGGTTTGACTCGTGCGACCCTCGAAATTGTCAATTGACTTTTAGCGATTTTGATTGTCTCTCACGGTTTGACTTTCTCTATTTCTCTCTCTCTCTCTCCCTCCCAGTCACGTGAGTTGTGTGACTTGAGATAAGTGTGTAAAAAGAGCGAAAGAAAAAAGGAGAAAAGAAATCAAAGCTGGCAGCCAAAACAAATAAATTGTTTGGTCCTTGTGGTCCTTTGGCTCAGGCTCATAAATTCAATTGACAACTAAATTGCAGTTGCTTGGCCACCGGAGACGCTTCGACACGGCCACCTCCGGCTCCGGCTCTGGCTGCGCTGCGTTTCCGGCGAGGTGCAAACTACGCCAACAAAGACCAAAGGAGCAACAGAGACAGAGAGACTCATAGAGAGAAAGAGAGGGGGTAACTGCGAGTCCTTGTCGTCGTCGTCCTTTCTAAACTTTCAAGTGCGCGTGATTTTTGATATTCCATGTCGGAAGCGGGTCATTTTCAAGCGCATAAATCACAATGTTGGCCAAAACGGAAACAACCTGTTGCTCCAACTTTCTGACACTTTTGTTTTAATTTTCTATTTTTTGTTGGCTGTTCTATATTTATATTTCTTTTTTATTTATAATTGCTGGCTTAGGCAAATTGTTGCTGTCAGCAAAAATGCAGAAAAGGGAAAACTCTCACAACTATTTTCCAAAATTAGTCGCATTTTCCAGCTTGTTGCCGTCATCATAATGATTATCATCATAATCATTATCATTGTGAGCCAGAAGGGGAGTTCATACAATGAATCAATTGATTTATGAGCAACTCGTGCTCAAATCTCAGGGGATTGCCATAATGACTTGACTGCGCGTTAAGTGAACCGCGAAAAAGGCCATGAATAAAAATATTTGGACATCAATGGAAGAACACACACACATACACACAAGCACACACTCCATGGGAAAAAGTTTTTCATAGTCATATGTTTTTTGCCTTTTTCTCTTGGCCAACAAAATTGTTGAATAATATTTAAGCATTAATATGTGCGCATAAATTTGGTGGCAAGCGTCAGTCCGCGAAGCCGTCAAAAAGGACGAGGCCAAAAAGGACACGCGAATTTTTATTGAAGAAGCTGGCGCCTGGTTTTTATTCCTTCTTCTTCTTTTTTGGCCAGGGATTGTGCGCCAGTTGGCACAGCAGCGGCAAACATTTTCAATTTATTTTCACAGCCTGAAACAATTACGAGAAATGAAAAACGAAAAACGAATCAGCAAATAAAAAGTATGTGTATGTATGGAAAAACAAACTGTGCGCAAATGAAATCAGAAATTAAATTTCAAGTGAGCAAAACATACGGCGCACACTGTGAAGTGCAAAGGAGGAGGGTGAGAGCCACAGCTAGAGAAGGGGAGGGAGTGGAGATGAGAGACGTGGCAAGGACACTGCTTAGAGCGACAACGCGGCGCAAGTTAAAGGGCGTCATCAATGTATGAGTGGGTGTGGCACACTCGCACAACCGCCGGCTGCTTTAGGATTTCAGGGGGTTGTCAGCTTAAGCGATTAGGTTGAAAATTTTTAAAAGAGATAAACGAAAACTTAACAAACTGACAACTGTTGACAAATGTTGCAGGTCTTTAAAACTTACAATTATTTAATTAAATTATAAAAACACATAATTATTATATTAATATAGCAGCGATGAAATAAATTGGTTCCGGGGGAGTCAGCAGGACTACTTTGTGACAACATAATAATATGAACAACTTGGAAATGATAGATTAAGTTTAAATAAATAATCAATAAATAAAGATCACGCAAAAATAGACGGGACCTGCTATATTTCGGAAGTTTAACAAGTTTTTGATAACTTCCTTCTATTTTTCTTATAGAATATTGATCACTTTAATCATCCTATACCTAAAAAGATTCAAATCTTTGCAATTAGGTATTTCAATCAATAAATTAAGTCATAACTACATCAGCAACAACAAACATAATTGGTTTGTTTTATTTACCCTTTGCTGCCCTACAAGTAACCACTCAATTGTCCATGCCAAAATTTTATCTCACACTCAATGAGTTACCCCTCAGCACTTTATAGTCACTTCACCCCGCAGTACCTTTCTACCCCTCCACCGACCACTGTCCTGGTGCTTTGGCCACGCTGTCAGCGACGCGTGCGCCTTAATGCGCTTCACATAACATTTTGATCATTTTATGATCTGTCGATTAGCTTCATTGTTGTTGGCACATCCCCCCAACCACCGCACTGCTCTGCCTAGAGAGCTATCTTTACAGGGTAGTCGTCGAGGGGTGTGTGAGCTACATGCTTAATAGGATTAGCACTGAAGAGCACTTAAGAGTCAAATTATCCACGGTAGCTGGCAGAATTGTTTTGACTGTTGCGTTTTGTTGGCAAGGACATCGCATTGTTTGTCCTTACTTTCCCACCAGAGTCTCCTGCTGACAATAAAGGACAACGACTTAACACCAGATTATGTCACTACACTCGAAACTGAAGCTGTTAAACTCAAGTGATGGCGACAGCGCCCTCTACCGGTTTGTCATGTCAAACGCTAGCAATGGCTTTTGTAATTGGTTCGTGTCTTGACTGAAAGCTGTCAAAGCTTATGAATTATTGACTTACAGAGTGGATTGCTGCCTGCGCTGGTGGCGTTGCTGCTGCTGCTGCTGCTCTTGCCCACGCTGTGCCTGCCTAGGTCGCTGCTGGACGCGGAGGCGGAGACGGATGAGGAGGCGGCAACGGCATGCGTGGAGGATGTTGTGGCGCAGTCCAATGTGGATTTTTCTGCAAGTAAAAACAAACTAGTATTAATTGCCAGCGCAGCACAAATTTGCAACACGCTCTGGCATTTGCCACGCTCTCACCACACACCCAAACACAGCGAGTGCCTCAAAATGGGGCAAGTCATAAATCTCAACATAGATAATTGTCAGTATCAAAAAAAAAAAATACAAAACCAAACAGCCCGTTTATTTATGGCCCAAATTATGCTAGTCTGTGTACTCTCTGTTGCTTTGCTACTGTATCGTCCTGCAGTGCTTTAGTCCTTTAGCTGGTGCCGTCGCTCGACCATGACGCGGCGGACACGCAACGCCGCTCTGGCAGTCACCCTCCCTGACAGAGCCTGTGAACCACAAAGCACATAATAGCGAGGGTTGTCACTTCAGACAGTGGGATCGACAGAGAGACAGCCAGTCAGTTGGACCAGTCAACCAGTGGAAATGTTTAATTGCCGTAAATCTTTGTTTGATGTAAACAACAATGAGATGAACTCACAAAATTTGCAACGCTTACAATTGAAATGTCAATGCAACAACCCAATTTCGATCCCAAAACGAATCACAATTCGATTCCCAATCCGTATCCTGATGTCAATCTATGCTAATGTCCATGAAGCTCAGCTAAATCATCATGTACTCATGACGGTGTCATAATTGCTTCCCAGGAGAATGTGAGAACTTTATTTTATTCCTAAATCAAAGCAAATATGTTGTATTCCGATCAAAAAGTTTTTGAATCAATGAAGAATTCATTAAATATATTTTAGTCTTTAAGAAGAACCTTAAAAAGCTAGTTAAATATTTATAGATAGAGCTAACTACTTTCTTAACCCACAAAATAAATCAAAAATGTTTTCCAGAGTTGTAAACAATATCACAGACTTGCTACATATAAATCAACGTTTTTCTCCTCTTTTTGTTACTTTGCATATTATTAAACTCACTCGGTACCATAATTATTTCTGATATGCTTTGTGAGCAAAAATATAATGAGCTACGCATGACAAAGTCCTTTTATGCACAAGCAAAAGACACAGAGAGAGAGAGAGAGGGAGAGCGGGGGTGAGAGCAAGGCAAAAGAATAAGAATTCCAGAAGGATTCATTTTATGTTTGCTTGAGCGCGCTAGACTCAGAGTTAAAGTCAGAGTCACGAGTTCTACGCCAAGATGGCAGCCATTGTGGAGACTAACGGTAAAAAGGGCAAAAAGGTGATTCCCCCTTGTCTGTCATATTGAAATCCGGCTTAGCAAAGCGACATCTAACGTTCCACTTAAAGCAGCACACAAATTCAATTGAAATTGGGCAAAAAATTGAGAACTGCATTGGGCTTAAGCTGGCAAATACCCTGTAGTTTTTAAGAGACCTGCTTTTGACTTGGAATAAAAGTATTTGCTACAGTCAGTTTTTATCTAATGATCTTCCAACCCATTACACTCATTTAGCGCTATGTTTGTTTTACAGGGTATGCGCTTGAAAGAAAAACTCTCACATGAAAACAATTGTAGAACATGACGGCATAACAAACTCTTGTCAGGCACGCGATGGACAGTGCATTTCTGATGTTTCTATCAAACCAGCGAAAAGAACAGCTCCACCAGCTCCTCCATATATCCCTCCCCCGATTCTCCACCACATTATAAGCCACATCCGCTTTGTCGGCATAAATTGATAAATACCAAAAAAGAGCAGCAAAAAAAGAAAAAAAAGTCCGAGGGCAAACTTCAGGACCTTGACGTTTATATGGATAATTCAATTTAGATTTTTATAATTTTTGCTGTTGTCTTTTTTGGACTCTTTGCTAGCAGACAATTGTTTGTTGTGGTTGTTGCTGTTACAACAAGTTAAAATTATGTACATGGTTTGCCGCGGTTTCTGACCTAGGGCCGTTTCCCATTTGCCCTTTTATTTTTTGGCAGTTATTTGGCCCATAAAATTTAGCGGACTTTGGACATATTTGTAGCTGGTGGTGCTAGTGGTGCTGGTGGTGGTGCTGTTGTCCACTGGTCAGCATATGCTGTGTGTTGTATGTGTTTAAATAAATACGCGAAATTTGCCACTTTTGTAAAAGAAAATCTGTTTTTCTTTTTTCTTTGTGTATTTTTTTGGGTTCGCTTTGGTTCAGCCGGAAACGCTGTATTTGTTTTTCCGCCATTTTCGCTGACATTTGTGGTAGCGAGCCATGGCGAGAAGGTCAGTGGGTTGGTCAAAAAGCAAAGCAACAAAAGGAATAGGAAAGATAGACAAGACTTGAAAAGAAGCAGAAGAAACTGTATCTAAAAATGTATCTTAAATATTCTGATTTATTTCTTTACCTGTGCGAACTTTATGCTCCACATGTGCGGTGGTGGTTGCGGAATGCGGTGCTATCACCGTTGGCGAGCTGACCACATCCAACGTGGCACTGCTCAGCTGTCCAGCGCTGGAGGTGATCACACCATGCTGTGTGCCCACTGGTGAGCAACCCGTTGGTGGTTGCAGTGTATCCAAACGATGACGCTGCACACCTGCACTGCTGCTGCTAACCGTATTGTAGTTGAGCACACCCACGCCCACGCCAACACCCACGCCCACTCCCACACCTGGAGTCGGATTGTGTGACAAGCCAAGACAATTTGCAGCTCCACTTCCGTTCTGCATGGCAGGCAATGTGTCCAAAGTGTCGCTCAAGCGTTGGCTCGAATAGATGTCACTATGGCATGCAAATTGAAATATTAACACTTGCTGATAATCTCAGATCCCTTGGCTACTCACCTGAATGCGCTGCTGGCACCAAAGAAACTACTGCGATCTTGCAGCGCCGCCTTTGCCTTCTCCACGCTCTGCTTGAGCTGCTCGAACGTGGACTGATGGAAACGATATGATGTCCAGTCTGGCGAACATTGTCCCAGCGTCAGGCAGTCCTCGGTCTTCACCTGGGCCAGTGTTGGCGGCGATACGCGCTTCAAGTCCAGCGCCGTCTGATACGAACACGAATTCTCGTACATGGCGCGGCCTTCGGAAGCGTCAATGGCAAGATGTTGGTTGAGCAGCGGATTCCACTTGACTCTGGAACGAACAGTGGCGCAATTGTAGGCAAAACAGAGTTTATTTTATTTCTTTTTGAAAAAATAACTTGTTACTAGTGGAATTATCAAAAGAATAAAAAGAAATAGAAGTAAAAGAATGTCATATTTTTATTATTCTAACGCATCTAAAAGAATCTTTAACTTGCCTACACTTCGATTGTTTTCAAACCCAAATATATGTATAAACTGAAGTTATAGCATAATAGTAAACAATCAAAGCTTAGTTCGATTTAATTTAATTTTATTTCATTCAGTGAAGCTTCTTAAGCTTGTGCCAAAAAACAAACTCATAAATATTTCAGATAAAAATTGGCAACAAGCTGCAAATTGAATGGACATAATAAATAAGGCATTTCAATGTTGTAGAAAAAACATGCGAAAGTAAAACTAATTTAATTCTACAGTTCAAAAATTAATCAATCAACTATATATCTATATTTTTCCATATATTTATTGACTCTTTTTAAGTGTTTGTTTAAAATTAAATGCTAAATAATATTATTTCTGCTAGAAATGCTAAGTTTTTTATTAGTTACAAGTTTATCAAAGCATGAAACACTTTAAGAAATGCCCATAAACTTTGTACTTATTTTTCATGACAGCTTTTACAAATAGGGCCTTCTAAATAGGACAAATACTTTGTAAATTACATAAAAGTACACACAATAGCTGTGGACTCGTTAAAAACTTTATTTTAGCTGCAATAGTTGCTAATGTTCATAAATCATAACGCAATTGCCTGCAATTAAAGGCAGCAATTTAGAAAGGTCTACAAAAATGGCCAACACTCACTCCCTCACACACAAACACACCCAAAGTGGAATATAATTAGTGGCACTAGCAAAAATAGAAGTTAGTCCTAAGATTTATATTGATATATGTATGGTATATATAACAACGATTTACGCAGACGACCTGCATAATTATCTGTTTGGTTATTTATTGTGTAGATTGGAGAGAGGGGAGTGGAGAATAAAGAGTGTAGAGTGCAGACTGTTGGGTGCCCTGTGAAGTCGGTTCGTTTGGGACAACGCTGCGTATGAGCGCTATGCGTGGGCGGCAGCAATTTAAGCGTGCTTTTCTAATGCCCAAAAATGGACAGAGAGCTGACTCCACTTGGCTATTGTTTTGTTGCACGTTGCTGTTGCTGTTGCTGTTGCTGTTGCTGCTGCTGTTGCAAGCCATGCAAATTTTTGCACACTGCCTTCATCGGAAGTTGCTAGATTTTGATTTATGCCAACGAAATTTATGCCACAAAACAGCAGCAGCAGCCACTGCGAGGGCTGCTACTGTTGATCCTTAAATTTGTGTGCTGCTTTAATGTTAACTACATTTGATTATATCTGAGCTGCCGCATCTACAACATCATCAGCGTACGACTGACAGCATAAACGGCCTGCACACGCCTTGTTTATTATTTATCATTGTATTCACTGTACCCCGAAACTTTTTTCAGCTCTTCTCATCTCTCTTTTTTAGCATGCCAGCAAATTGTGAACGGTCCAGACAACAAGCAGCAAACATCACGCAGCCATTTTGAAGTTATCGCATTCGTTGAGCGCGCGCACACCGGAAATACGAGCAGGATGCCAGGATGCCTTGTCTAAGGGTGCAGGGTACCGGGGGGTTTGGGAATATGACGCGTGTTCTTACCGCCGTGGAGTTGAGTGAAAAGATTGCCGAGCATTAATGCCAATAAACACATATTTTTGCATACTCCTCATATCTGCCTAATGACATAATGTCCATGAAGAGCTTTTAATTAACAGGATGAGGCTACACGCGACCAAGTAGCTGACACTTTAATGGTTTGTAAGATTTTCCCTATCGTGTATCGTCTCTCGGCTAATGGGTTTGCTCGCAGCTTGTGGGCGGAGCTGGTAGAGGGGCGTGGTTATTTAACACTCAGTTGAGTTTAATTTATTTGAGCGCCAGGGACAACAAATTGTTATCAGCTTAAAGATGGTGAGTCTATTTTCCCAAAAGATATAAAGAAAATCGCTTGAAGCCTTTGGTGATAGGTAAAGTGTGTTTATTTTGATCCGCAAAGGTATAGTTTATAACTAAATCTTTTAAAGAGTTACCTAAAACGAATGGCAACTATATTGTGTTAACTTTAAACGAATCAAATGCGCTCAAATAAGAGTAAATTATTTAACAATATGTATCATAGTTTAGACTTAAGAACTTAAAAGGTTTTGCAATTGGTTTGATAAATAAATCGAAATATAATTGATAGAGCTACAAAGCCGAGTGCATAAATAAAATGAACTATATATATACAAAAATACGTCTTATATCTTAAATCTATGAACTTGGGCATCACAAGAAGAAAAGCTTATTTAATTAAAATATATTAATATTTAAATACAGTTTTTCACGGACTACTTTACTTGAACTGAAACCACACTATTATGAAATATTAATAATTCTAAGGTTTATTTTAAAATATAGAATTTTGATTTTTTTGTAGCCGTATAGAAAAAGTTAGAAAATAAAAGTGAGACACGAAAAATAGTAAGTGTTCTGAATATAAATATGAATGTTACTGCATTCTTAAAACTAGTTTTTCTATAAACATATTCCTACTTAATGAACAATAAACACTTGGCTTACCTCAGGATTATGCTGGTTTATATAGTAAAGTTTATCCGAAAAGTTTATCAGCTACACTATAATTTAATTACTTAACAATTGTTTACACTTTTTTGTATCAATAACATTTTGTAAATTTTAAGGTTAGTCACTCAACGAATCGCGTTGCTCGTCGGCATTTTCTTTGCACTTTTTTTACGAACCGGAAACGAAATTATTGTTCAAAATGGCGACGGATGTGCGACAAGTGCAACGTATGGAAGCGGGGAAACGAAGGAAATAGCCAGTAGGTCGAAAGGTCGACAGAGACGAGGACAAGAACGCGCCACGCAAATTGTTTGTTTAGTTTGTTGCGAGTTGCAGTGCTTGCAGCGGATATGCAAGGAAATTTGTCAGTGCGAAGACAGCAAGGACTCAAAGGACGAAAGCGAGGAGAACGTAGCGCCGACGGTTGGCGGCAAACGCGTCACTTAGCCATTCCTGGACGCGTGACGCGGCGTGTCGTGGCGTTTTGTGGCGTTACGTGGCATGCAACCGCCAACAAAAATCAAAAGCAAAATTTCAATAATTTCCGCACAACAATTTTCGCAGCACACACACTAAACACACACACATACGCACACATAAAAAGTAAAGAGCATGTGACACACACAGAAAGTGCCACGCCTATGGGCGGCTGTTAGCTTTGCCAAGCGAAAGCAACAAGCGTATTTTTGTCCAAGTTTTGTGTGTTGTTGTTTTTTTTTTCGCGCTCACCGTTGTGTGCCCTGCCCACTTGGTCAGAAAGGCTTCAGTTCGTGGCTTCCTGTGTCTGTTGGCTGTGTCAACGTGTGGCCGACGAATCTTAACCGCAAAGTGCCGTTATTATGCTCGTCCGCGACGTGTCGTAACGGTAACGCGCACTCCAAGTTAATGTGTATATCCCGTTAGCTGTGTACCAGCTCGTCCTTAACAAACACACTCACACGCGCACACACAGACACAAATCATCTCGTGCCTCGTGCTCTCAAGATGGCGACAACAGCAGCAGAAGCAGCAGCAGCGTTTGGTCTGCCTTATACTCCTCCCACAATTGGAGCTGTGGTAATCGCAAGGGCCCATCGGATGCCCCTTGCTGCTAGGATATAGTGCCTCATACACCCCCGTCATGTCCTGTTTTGCGGTGGTTGATGCGCACGCGCGCTCCTTCACTTATCTGATGCCATCGGGCTGCTGCTGCCGCCGATGGGCGGAGCTACACAGAGCACAGCTCACAGCATAGAGAACACTTGCTGTTTCTAGTGTCTTGGGCTGCGCTGTGGCGCAGGCGGTGGCATCATTAGTCCAAGCAAAGACCCCATTTTGGGCGGAAGTGCGTATGAGCAATATTTTAACAATGGCGTTTAAAACAGTTAAAGAGCCAGCACTAACACAAGCACTAGCACACACTCACACCACACAGACACTTGCTTATCTGTATCTCTGTGTGCGTGTGAGTGTTTGTGGCCATTAGGGTCTTAGTTTGAGGCCAACTCGCATCATTTGTGGCTTCATTTTCATTGCAACGCTACCTACTTTAAGGCTCTGCTGACAGCTTGCCACAAACGGAGGCATGTAGGCAAGAGGCTGCCACCTTAGATAAGCGCACACAGAGTAACATTTTAATTTCAGCAAGTGCCCACAATGACACACAAGATTTAATTCAGCAAAGAGTAGATTAAATGTTTTTTATGTCTGTATAATATAATCAGGTTTTATATATTCGACATAAAAGACTAATGAACATATGTGGCCTTTTAAATATCCAATATGTACATTCTTAACATAATAGGAATGCATAGCTCAATACTGCTAATTGTATTGAGTTATGCATGCCTATTATACCAGAAGCTTCATCAGTCGTTAATGAAGTCTGCTAACAGTGGCCAGTTCTTTTTATACTCTCTGGCTCTACAGACTCTGTTAAGATCACTGAGATTACCAGTCACTCTACAGAGCTGTGGATGTTAACGCCCGCGCACTCTGTTAACGATCACACAAACCAACACACATGTAAAGGCTACGCTTTCGCTACAAGCGCACTCAGACCAGGCAGCAAAGCAGCAGAGAGTGAGAGCGCACTTAACAGATCCCACACACGCTTCACACATATGCGTATGTAGAAGTCACTTGCAGTCAGCTCGCTCACACACACGCATTCTAAGACAGTTTTTTCAAGTAATGATGTATTATTTATTGTAATCAGTAGAAAAACTAACATGAGAAACTCAAGATCAGGCAAGAAAACATTAAGTTAAAGTCAACGACACGTTCAAGTTAATCAAGCTAATTTACTCCGCTTTGTTTACGTATAAATACCCTTTATTAGCTACGTAATGTGGGTAGCACTGACTAAAACCTACAAAAGCTAAATTTTAAAAAAGAGTTTGTCTCTATCTCTGACTTTAAATAAATCATACTACAGCTTATAAACTACAACTTATTTTATTACAGGCACAGGGTATTTTGCTAGTCAGTCACGCTGCCGCTACTCATGATTAGTTTCCATTGTTGGATTGTTTAAAAAAAAAATAAGAAATAAATGTGGATATTCTTGTAACCAAAACAAATTTACTTTCAATGAATAAGAATAATTAATATATTAAAAAACAATAAAAATAAAGTTTTAAACACTGTATGTACGATATTTAAATTTGTTTAAAAGCCCGCTACCGAATAAAATATTGCCAGAGATAAAACTAGTTCCGTCTAGGACTGGTTACGGTCCGATATTTGTATAAATAGCTTCCTCTCTCTTTCAAAAACAAGACATAATACGATAGTGCCTGATTGTGACAAGTTCGAGTAGCGGAAAGTGACATTGAAAGACTTCAAATTAGAATATTCCATTTATTTAGTTTATTTAAAAAAAACTTTAAAAACAATATAGTGATTCTTAAATAATGTTAGCCATTAATTTTTATGCGTTTCTAATGTGTCTTTTGACGATTGTTGTTTGCATCAATGCGCAGCACTTTGATTATTATCGTGGCAATAATTACCGCGCTTTAAGTGGACGCGCTTTTGGGTGAGTTGATTTCATAACAAAACTATTCAATACATAATATTTAATACTCCAATTACAGCGAGGGCATACTGCGACCTGGCTACGATCATGGCGCGGGTTATCTGACGGAACTGGATGCCCCATACTTTAGTCCTCCCAAAGGTGATTCGTCCAATTATTATGGTTGATGGAGAAATAAAGTGGAGACATTTCAAAACGAGCACAGGACACAGTCTTATTCTAGACACAAACCCATTACTCATTGGCTGGTTTGAAAACGGGATGTATGAGTATTGTTGTACGATATGCCGAGTATAAAATATCAATTTTAATTTAATAAAAAAACTCACACATATACATTTATTTATCACATAAGTTCTATGTACTCAAGTGACAAATTGGTTATTAAAGTCTGTTAAGTTTGCACTTGTTCTGTTGCCAACATTTAAATAATTATAGTAGGGAGCTCACGAAATGAATGAATGTCTTAAAAGTGAAATGGAAAAAGTGAATGTACGTAAAGGTTAAGTATTGATTCTTTTACAGTTTTGTGCAGTAAATGCCGATCGCACGGAAATATCATTTAACATTTAAATACGACTCTTGGAGCTACTCCTGACATCAAAAAGTTTGCGCACAAAGAATACCTGTAAAACATATAAAAATTAACACCTGTTGGTTCAAGCAGCTGACATAGTTCTTACCTGTATGGAGCATGTGATTAAAATAACCACAATTTGGCTAACGGAGAAAGTTTGTATATACGAATTGTTGTCCAAGAGCAGCGCATAATCGCGGGACTCCCGATGCCGACTGTGAGCTTGGTAACCAATCATGTCGTTTATGTTGCGCTCCACGGTTCCAATGGAGGCTGTGAAGTTTTGCATATTCAACTGCAGCTCTTCGATCTCCTTGGCGTATTTATCCCAGGCATCGTATTTCACTACTGTGATGTAGATGTTGACCAGTTTTCCAGCAAAGCGTGAGAACTGATTGTCAATGCACACAGAATAGTAGCCACCAGGCGACACTTGATCTGTGTAATCCGCTGTTGCCTGCCACTGATAGGGCTTAACCACCTCTCCAGCTGGATTCCGCACGGCAAATCCAGCCATGCCGTCTCCACCACGTATCACCTGTGATAGGGCTTGGTTATACGCCTACGTGTTTTCTGACTTTAAATACTTACACTAAATGAAACGTAGAAAGTGGCGCCAGCCTGCACATATTGATGGTAGCAGTCTTCTTTACCGGCGTCTATGTGTACCTATGTGTTAAACAAATAAAAGTAAATTAAATTGTTTTTTGCTGTTGTTGTTGTTGTTCTCATTGGAGTCTGGAGTTTGAGACTGCACCTTGTAATCCATGGCGACGGCGGGCAAATTCTCGTACCATGGCTGTTGTGCCTCTTGTGCGCTGGATGTCTTGATGAGTAGGACACAGCATATTAATGCTAATGGCACCAATAGGTTCAATCGCTCCCGCTGCCACGTCGATCCCATTTTAATTTTGTAAACAATAGAGTTGTCTTTGCGCTCGAGTAGGGCTGTCGATACGCTCGATGGAGCCATAAAATGTGCAGAAAAACACCAAAAAACCACCAAAAACCAATTTATCGATATACAATACTTCAAACAATCGGCGGCTGTATATCATTTCTTTGGTATTTTTTAAGACATGTTTAACAGCGACGCCCGGTCTATTGAAAACAAATTAAAGGTTTTATTAAAGCTGAACAAATAATAATATAAATATAAATTTAATGCTACTAAATATAATGTAATATTAAAATATAGACATATGGTAACATATCACAAACTGAATCACGGTACCTGCAGCAAGCAGATCAGGTGAACACTTGTTGATATGGAATTTTTTACAAGTGCATGATAAAATGTTTATTCGCATACATATAAACAAAAATACATATATTTTCGGTTTGCTAAGTGATTAAAGTATATATCAAGTGTGTATGCGGTTTAGCAGCCTGTTGAGCTAAGAGAATTTCATAGATAAAGAGCTGCACACATTCGCTGCACAACTCATTACTGACTCAGACACTCAACAGATGCGATATGGTTCAAGTCACTGAAGACATTTTTGCCACTGCAGCAGTGAATCCGTTCACAAAGAAAACTGAGAAGATTCGACGCTTTACGCTGAGCAATGAGGAGCATATGTCTGTGCAAATATTGACGCTAGGCGCTACCATCAGCAGCATTAAAGTACCAGATGCTCAAGGTCAGGTGGAGGACGTGACTCTCGGATTTGATGATCTGGCCGGTTACCAGAGTGAGCAGAATCCGTATATGGGAGCCACCGTTGGTCGTGTGTGTAATCGCATTGCCAATGGCCGATTTGTGCTCGACGGCAAGACCATAGAAGTTTCCCGTAATCGTGGAGACTTCCAACTTCATGGTGGATTCGTGGGATTCAACAAGGCCCATTGGGAAGTTGATCATGTCTTGCCCAATGGGGTCAGCATGAAGCACACCAATCCCGACGGTCACGAAGGCTTCCCTGGTGAGGTCACAGCGACTGTAACATTCACGCTAACCGAGGACAACTGTCTGCATGTTGCCATGGATGCAGTGACCACGAAGCCAACGCCCATTAATCTCACCAATCATTCCTACTTCAATCTGGCTGGCCACCAGGCAGGCAAAGCTGGAATTGATGAGCATATGGTGGAGTTGAATGCCTATGGCATCACTGAGACCGACTCCAATTCAATACCGACGGGCAAAATTCTTCCTGTGGACGGCGGAAAGTTTGATTTGCGAGTGGCAAGCGAACTTGGGGATCGCCTTAAGCAATTAGAGCCCGCTCTTGGCTTTGATGACAATTTCTGTGTGAAATTCACGCCACCCGAGTGCATTACCAATATTGGCAAGGTCGTTCATCCGACAAGTGGACGTTGGCTAGAAGTCGCCAGCAATCAACCTGGTGTGCAGTTCTACACCTCCAACTACTTTCCAAATAAAGAGCTCGGCGAGACTCCGCTGAATGGTAAGCAGGGAGCCAAGTACACCAAACACGGCGCATTCTGTTTGGAAACACAAAAGTTTCCCGATTCGGTGAATCATGAGAATTTCCCCACAACCATTGTGCGACCCGGAGAAAAATATCACCATGAGGTGATCTACAAGTTTGGAAAAATGAGTGCCAAGTAGTAAAGTCGTCAAATAATATATCTTGTTTATAGGAGCAAAGATTATGCCATGTTTTTACCAATAAACTGAAAGCACGTTACCTACTGTTTCCCTATATAATCGTATAATCGAGTTAACTGCACGCCTTTGGGTCATAAACTTGGTTAAGTTATTAAACCCAACAGAGACTATAAATACAGTGTGTTATACTAACTAAATGTTTAAATAACCAAATGAGCTTACTGGTAATCATAGTCTGTCTGCTGATGAAGCAGAGTCTAGGCTTTAGTAGCGGTTACCTAAGGATTATCAATGGATTTACCGCCAAACCCAAACAGTTTCCCTACATGGTAGCTGTGCACAGCTACTTTACAAGCGCAGAGGATGATCCCAGTCAGTGTGGTGGCACCATCATCTCGCCACGTTGGGTACTGACTGCTGCCCATTGTCTACAGGAACAGAAAGCTGGGCTGTAAGCTACAACTAAATAAATAAGCTATGTACTTTTAACTAAAACTATTTTTATTTGCAGCTTAAAAGTGCGCATAGTGGCCGGTAGTGCTAATATCAGAGGCAAAAATGAGCCCGGAACTGTGCAGATGTGGGTAAAAGATGACGACGTTATTGTTCACGAACACTTTGATCGTTCCACGGTAGCCTTCGACATTGGATTGATCAAATTACCGCGGTCTCTTAGAATGAGTTCTTACATACAAGCAGCACGATTGCCAAGAAAAAAGGATACGTACTTGGGCAGAACAGCGATTGCCTCAGGTTGGGGACTAACAGAAAAGCAGGAGCCCAGTAATGTCTTGCGGTTTATAAGGCTTAAGATAATTTCTAACAAACAGTGCGAGAAGGAATGGAATGATCACATGAAAAACGGCGAAGAGAAGATAATGTTAAACTCCTTTTTGTGTGTGGACTCCAATCAAGGATTGCCCTGCCGTGGCGACTCCGGTGGGCCTCTGGTCTTGGACGATAGCTCACGTACTGTAGTTGGCATCGTCTCGCATGGATTCGATGCCAACTGTCTGATTAAAGTGCCCGATGTATTCACGCGAGTCTCTTCGTTTGTGAAATGGATTGAGAAACACACTGGAAGCTTAAGCTGAAGCAGTTCGGATCGGCTAAAATTAAAATACTTAAAAAGTAATAAATATTACGCTAGTTTCGTGGCATTCTTTTCTTTTCAAACATGTGCTTTATTCTTATTACTCATACAAACTCCATACTCTCCCCGTTCCCATACTTTTATAATATTATCTTTTCTTTCTTTTTTTGTTAAATGTTTTGTGGCTTTGCTAAATTTGTTGTTATCGTTTTGTTTGTTTTAATGGGTTGATAGTGTTAAACAATTTGCTTATGATAATGTTTGAATGTACTCTTTTGTGGGATTTGTTGTATCGCTTACTTGTGGCTAATGTTGCTGATTAATCATGAATTCTTTTCGTTTATTAATTTTTGCTCTTTTTTTTAAGTTTTTTTTTTGTTTGTCTTTTTGTTTGTTCTTTCTTTCTTATGTATGTAAATGCAATTTGTTTAATGTACAAAATCTAATGGAAATGATTATGCTTTTGCAAAACTCGCTTAATTTTTTTCATTATTCCTTCATTTTTTTTGGGGTTCACCATTTCAAGAGAGCGTTTTTTATCATATGTAATTTGTTTATAGTTTAGAATTAATTATATACAATATTTAAATGAATTTTTCAAGAGTCTATACAATTTATTTTGATAACAAAGATGTTTAAGAGTATTAAGAACATTACAAAATAATTTTACGAATTTCGCTTTCGTTTACTGTTAATAAATTTGCATTGAGACTTTGGAAATTTAGCTTATATAAGTTTTTGTTTCGGTTTTCTTGAAATTTGAAAAATGCACAGAAGATTTAAATATTAAACGTTTTTCTTTATAAACCATAACAGTAAAGCAAAAAAGGTTTTTTTGTCTGGGCTCATGGTAAAAAGATTGTGAAATATTTACTAGGCAATTTAATTAGTTTTATTTTTGTTTGTATGTAAGTAATCGCATTAATTATAATATTATTTATTTCCATGCCTAAAAATAAAAGTTTCACTTTAGTATCATTAGCTCGTTTCCTTGAAGTGAATATCAATGTCGAATAGTGATTAATATTAATCATTTGTCTGATGCCCAAGTATAGATTTTGTTTGTTTAGTTTTTATTTGATTCGTATAAAATGGGTTTGCTGGGTTACTTTGTTTTTATTATTAAATTTAAGTTATTTAACATACGCAAAATATATTTTGTATATTATTTTATTTTTTTGTGTTTCACTTAACTTTAATATGTATATAAGTAATTATTATATTTGCTAAATTTTGCTTTTTGAAACAGTAACTTTCAGTCATCTTGTAATCATAATAATACCTATATGCAATTATTATATTATTATGTATATATATATATTTGGTTTTTAATATTAATTTGTTTATGAGCGTCGTGTACAATGCATGAGAATGCATTAAAAAACGCATTTCTTATATAGTGTGTCGTGTTAATAGATTTTTGTATTATTTTTATCTGCTTTATAGATTCTCATCAGTTTGTATAAAAGCTAAATATTTATCGCTGCGTATGATAATGTTTTTCTTTTATTAATTATTTATTCATTTATATATCTGTTCTAATTCCTCTTAAAAATGGCATCAATTTTTTAAAATTGCTGTTCGATTTGTTTTTCTATTTCCAGCTAAATTTGATTTATTCATTTTGGCAGTTATCGTTTTGTTCTTAGGTTCATCCATATTTTCGTTTTCTTTTTATTATTATTTCTGCATTCTAATATATGTTATATTATAAGGTTTAGTTTCGTATTATAGGTGCTTGTGTATATGGTTTTTCTCTCATTATTTTATTATTTATGTATATATGCTAAGCAACTAACATTGGACCATTCCATTGCGCGACGCACTATATAAGAAAACTAGCTAATTACTTGATTAATTCATGTATTTATATACGAATACGAGTACGAGTACGAGTACTCTTAAGTAATCGGGTATAATATATAGTACTCGCATGTATTTCATTATTTATTTATCTGTATAGTCATGTTAATGTTATTATTATTATTATTTCATTTGGTTTTCCGTATGTAAGTTTTATAAAACTTGAATCTGCTGCAAATCTTGATCATCATTGAACTAAGTAAATATAGCAACACTTGATTAGCTGCCATCCCAACTCCAGCTCCAGTTCCAGCTACAATTCCAACTGATAAACCCATTCCAATCCGGCGGTAAAGTATTATACACATAATGTATGAACGAAAAGTGTTTTTCCAGGCAATGCGAGGATAAAAGTTGGATCAACTCTTCTCTCATATAGAAAATTATGACTAGAACTAAGACTACGGCCAATAAAAGTCATCAGTCGCACTCGGGGCCCTCAGAGAAATGGCCACGCACATCGAGAGCCGATGCCAATTGGAAAATGATGTGCGATAGCGAGGGGTGCTCAAGCAGTTCGTTTGCCGGCAGCTGCGGCTCACAGCGCGGCCTCATATGCCGTCCACGAAAGCCGCGATGCAAACGGAGCACAACATCACAGAAGACGAAACGGAGGATGAGTGTGCGCAGAAAATCATCGCCAAAGAATTGAACATAGGACGAGTCTAAGTACAGAAATATAATATTAATTTATAGGAAATAAATCTTGCAAGAAAGTAGGAAGCTTCCAAACAGGCACTCATAGACTCCAGCTGACTTACCAATAAAACCAATGCCCTGTTCAATCTCATCGATGCGACAACGTGTGACGAGGCGAGATGCCTCCGTGATAAAGCGGTCCACGTACGTTTGACAGCGCTCCCAGTGATGGATGGGAACATCACCAACGTTGCAAATGTAGCAGAGAGCCGTGAGCGGAGAATGCAGGAATAATGTAAACAGCGAGCCATGATGTTGCACATCAGCTGCCAAAGAAACCCAGATAAGTATCAGATTACTACGCAGTAATATTTAGCGGACTCACCTTGAAATGCAGGCGGCACATCTTGGGGGGACATGAGGATGACCAGCGGCTGGCCAAAATAGCGGGGTATGTGCTGAAAGACAAACGAATTATCCGAGTCGATGATAATGAACATGGGACGACGTGTGAACGGATAGAGATCGCCGGGATATAGACAGTGGTTCTCCTTATATGATTTTCCCCGACACGAGAGTCCGCCGCCATCAACGCTGTCCCGCTTCACGCTAGTGGCCAAACCACCCAGCTCATAACCATCTGAAACAGAATCCATATTAGTCTATAGCTATAGTCGAGCGAGCCGACTCTTAGTGTTACTCACAGTCCTCGGGATGCTTGGTGGTGGAGAAACAACCGTCCGCTGACATGTACAAAAGTAATGCACCACCCAGTGGCAGTTCCTTAAAACCACTGGCCAGAAAGACCAATAGCTGACTAATCGAAGGCTTGTATAGTAAATATTTATGAGGATTGTCTCGATATTGACGACCGTTCTCCAAGTACGCCTTGGATCCCGGCACTCCGTATGGTGGTATGCGACTAGCCGCCGGACTGGCATCGTGTCCATGAAGACCATGTGACATGCTCAGTGGATTCGTTGCCGACTCCGTTGGCTCACGTTCCAGTGTTTGCAGCATTCTAAAGAATACAATCAATAATTAGTAAATTCTTTGGTTGATAAGCACTTGATGCTGACCTAAACATATCCATGGTGAGCTCGGAGAACTTGGCCTGCTCGCATGCCGAGCCCACAATGAGTATCTCCTGCAGACTGAGCGTCATGTGCGGTGATCGTTCGCACGGCGGCGTCGTCAGCGGTGATAACCTAGAACCGGAACCACTGCCCATAAGTCGTTGTAGTTGTGCTGGTCCACAAGCAAATTGCGGGGGCCCGTGCTTTCACAGAAGAATTGAGAATGTGGCGCACTAATGAGGTGATTTGGGGGTTGGGGGCAGGTATGTGTGTGTTGGTGTGTGTGTGTGTAAAGGGGGGAGAACATATGAAATGATAACGTTGTATGTGTTTTGACATGTCGTGTGTGTGTGGACAATGAAAACTCCAACGGGAATGTCATTCTAAGCTTTAAATTAAAATTTGGTGTCTTAGAAATGGGCTAGGATCTTTGAAATTTGATTTAAGTAGATCAAAAATGTATGAGTCATAAACTCAAAGAATAATTAAATTTAAATTTAGAGTTTACATTTATTTTTATAGTCGTCTTTTAGGCGCAGTCCCAAATAAACATTTCAGAATTGTATGAAACTAAAACCAAATGAAATAAAGTTGATTTATAAACTCAATTCGCTTGGAAATCATTGTCGTGTGTATGTGTAGGTGTATGTGTGTGTGTTGGTGGAGGGAAAGACATGGAAAAGTGCGTGACGAATGACAACAGTGAGTGTTTCTTTTGTGTTTCGTTTTCTTTTTTTTTTTTATCAAGTCTTCTGTGATAAGCACAATAAACAAAATAATTGATAGCAACAGAACAGAAGCAAAACTTGTATACCTACGCAAAAACAAAAGTATTCAAATAGTAAGCAATAGTAGTAAGAGTAGTAGTAGTAGTAGTAGTAAGTAGTATAACCCATACAAGTATATAGAACTAAAGTCCCCACAAGCTCTCCATACTCCTACTCCGCCGACGAAAGCACGGGCAAAGTGTACGTTGGATGGTTGAACGGATTGTGCCAACGACTCACCTGTGTGATAATATGATTGGATTGGAATCGGCATGGAGTACAGCCACCGCTGCCTCTGCCTTAATGAATCCCTTGATTTCCTCCAGCACCAGGGACCATTCCAAATGATCTTCCGGCTCGTAACTGCAGTGATGTAGCGAACATCAAAGCGAAAGAAACAAAGAAGTACAACAGAAAGAAGAAAAGAAGAAGAAAGAATGTAACAAAAAAACATGATCAGCATTTGTGAGTTTTGTATCCTTTTACGTGTTTGTGTACTCCTGTATTTGCTTCTCCAATTCGGTGACCAGCTCCCGCACCAATTTCATCTTCTTCAGCAGCAGACAGACGACTATGAAGCGTGCATAATAACGTAATTTCTTCACCATCAAATCCGGTCGATCTTCTTTCGCGGCACGTGAATAATACGCACGTCCACGTATTGCCGCATAGAACTGATACGCCTCATTCAGGTAGTTGGTTTCGCTGGTTCTTAAACTGTGAGAGCAGAAAGAACAAGTAAGAAGGTACAAAATTATAACTTAAAATGGATATGGAAAATATAGCCAGCTGTACTCACTAATAGTGATAATAAAGCTGTCCGATTTTGCTGGCTATTTCGCCAATTTGCCAGCGTTTCAGTCCATACTTTGAGTCGAGCACCAAGCGATGTTGCTGCTGGAATTTCCATAGCTTTGTGTAGACATCAAAGGTGCGTCCAAAGTATGCTTGCCACTGACGATGTCCATACTGCGGCAGATCTCTGTAGGAACACAGACTTGTTTATAGTAAGCTAATATGTATTACAATGCTGTATGAGTTTAATTAACACTCACCTGAGTCCATTGAATAGCTGTTTGGATTTCTCTAGCAAATGGCAAAACTCCAAAACAAGCTTTCTATCCTGTTCCTCAGTGGACTCCATTTTCACCATGCCGTTCTCTGCCGCCCCAAAGTGTTATGTCTGCGAACCGGGATTGCTGTGAAATTAGCGAGTTGAACAATGTTTAGAAATCGAGCTGATGCCGTAAATAAACAAACTGCATGCATTTATCAAACTATCTAGCTATCTTTCTATCTTTTTTTTCGAGCCGTGTATCAGCATCTAAATATGTATCTGTAGTGCTTGTATAAGCTGTCGATATTCAAAGCAGGGAACCCAAAATCCACTTGAGATTCATTCAGCCGCTCATTGAGCTATCGATAATGATGAGCGATGATGATGCTGATGATGATAATGACGTTCTTATGGATACAATAACTGCCAAAGCGGCGTATGCTTAATGGGCAATATTCTGCTCCATGTTGCATTATTAAATTTTTAATTTTTATGTCAGCGCAAAACAATAGAAATACATTTTATATAGTCACGATCTTAGCTGAATTCAATCCAAATGATGACAACCATATTTAAAGTCAACTCAAATTTAATTAAAAGTGTCAATTGCCGATAGAGAGCTGAACATAAAGGACAATTGTTACTTTACTAGGAACAGCAGCAATGCATCAAAGGGCCAATTAATAACGCTCGACCAGGTGACCAAGTTGGTATTGAAAAAAAGTCAAAGAATTATAGAATAAAAAGGAAGAAAAATCATCATTAAAAGGGGGCAACTGCACAAAAGGGTCGTTGGTAGTGCAAATGGCGCCACAACGACCACATTGATTTGGGTTTTGGACCAAACTAGGTCGCTGGTACACACATACACATACACAGACAGACAAACTTTCAATATGAGCTCATCAGCAACAGAGACAGCTGGATGCCAGAGGTGGAGATGGAAGAGGTACTGTCCAAAAGATGGGGGTAAATATGGGATCTAGGGAAGCTGCAAAGTACAGTGCGTCACTCTGGGCGCTGTGGTTGTGTATATGTGTGTGTTGCTGTGTGTGTGAAGCGGCGCCACTTCATAATTATGGGGGCACTAATCAAATTAAGAGTCCATTTAACAAGTCAAAATTACATAATATGAAAATTACGCATACGCAACGTGAACAAGACGAGACAAGTGCTCGTCTGTATGTTTGTGTGTCAATGTGTGTGTGGAGACACCTAAACAAAGCTGATAAACTAACAAGCTGACTCACTCACTGGTCGGCTGCTGACTTCATCATGATCATCATCATCATCACCTACAGGAACAACATCAGCAACATGTCAACATGTGGAAACCGGAAATGAAAAAACACAAATACTAAGCAAAAGTCGTTGCCACTCTGCCGATGCTTATTAACACATGCCCACACACACCACTCTGCTCCCCAAACACACACTAGAAGACTGCTATATACGTAGTGAGTACAAGCAGCTGCGGTGCATGCAACAAATCAAAACCAATTCACTTTGTTGAAGCCTTTGAATTACTTTTGTTTCACTAAAGCTTAAATCTAGCTTGCTACAAGTAAATGGCTAGTTTTAGTTAAAGAAATTTAATTATATTTAGTTTTTACGTATTTGACATATGACAATTTTGTCGCCTGACGGTTAACTGCATGTTGTGAAACTGGAGCGTAAGAAAAAAAAACTTTGCGCTGCTCAAAGTTGCTGCTTTAACTAGTTGTTGTTCTTGTCGTTGTTGTTTTTGTTGACGATGATGATAAGGATAATAATGATGTTGATGATGACGACAACTGCTGGAAAATCCCAATGCTAGTCAAACAAAGCGCGCAAAAAAGTATGCAACGCACTTTGGCGCTCAACGCCAGACAGCAGAAGAGCGCAGCAGAGCAAAGAGCGAAGAGGGTGGAGACAGGAGAGTGGAAAGAGTCAAGAAGAGAGCGGAGCCAACAGTTCCTTTCTTTTCTTTTTTTTTTTTTTGACTAACTGCCAAGCGTTGCACATGTGTGCGTGCGTGTGTGTGTGTGTTTTCAATGCCCGCCAGCACTCCAACAGAAATATTACTCGCTGCCACTCCACTCCATATACTTACTCTCAGCGCTTTTGCTTTTGCTATTTGACAAAGCTGCACATTTCTTTATTTCCTTTCTTTTTCTTTTTTTTTTTTTTTGTTGGCGTATGAGTAAACAAGCGAGTGTTGTTCATGTGTGTGTGTGTGTGTGTGTGTTTGTATGTAATCCTTCAAAGGCATTGTAGGCTACACATTTACACATTTAATGGCATTTTGACACTGATAATGATGTTGTCCTTTAGCATCCGCAGACTTTCAACTTTGGCTTAACAATTGAGCATTTGTAAGCATATTCCACATACCCACACACGCACACACACACACACACAGATACCTTACTATATACTATACTATACTCATGACTTGACAGCTGCTAACTTTATTTATATTAAAAGAAGCGCACAAATTATAGAATTCCTACACAAACTTTGCCCTAGGCTTATAACACACACAATCACACACACCCACACACTCCCACACACTCACTGTGTGTGTATTCAAATGTGTTCGTCCTTCTGTCCATCTGTTATTCTATCTGACAAACTTTGAACTCAACATTTTCGATTTTTGTTGTCTGTTTGTGTGACTTTGTTGCTTGAGGCTGTTGCAATCTGTGTATTTTTTTCTATGATTGCAAACTTTGCTATTTATCAAATTAATTAAACTACGAGTATCATGCCTGCCAGGCTTGACACACCAACAAAAAAGTATATGAAAATAAGAGTCTATTTTGTTTGATTTCACATTGAGTAGTGGAATCTTTTGTGTTCTTATGAAATCGTCCGAACAGCTGCATTTGGGAACAGCCCCAAGTGAGGCGCCATTTGCAAATTGCTTGACCCGCTTTGCGGGAAGTGCACATTTTGTCCAGTTACCTTATCATTGTTGTATCTGCCACTGCCACTGGCTCTGCCACAGTCGCTGCCGCTGTCACTGCCTCTGTCGTTGTCACTGGTTCTGCCTCTGTCTCTGCCTTTGCCTTTGCTTCTGCCACAGCCACTGGTGCCAGCAACACCAACACCAACTGCAACAACACGAGCAGCAGTTGTTGCTGTTGTTGCTGCCGTTAACGTTGTCGTTGTCGTTATCGTTGCCGTTGTTGTCACCGTGGCCGATGGCGATATCTGAACTCTTCAAATCTTGTGCTAGTAGCGCCTTCAAACGCCTCCGACTGCGACTCCGTTGTGCCTGCCGCTACTGCTGCTGCTGTTGCCGGTGGTACTCTTAGACCTGCAGCTGCAACTGCTCACTCCTCGCTAGCAGCGTTAGCTTGCCACACCTACTAGCATATTTTGGGACTACGCGTTTTCCATCACACTTTCACTGTGGCCCTTCTCTTTTCTTTCTATTTTTTTTTTATGTGTATTTCCTCTTGCCGGTTTTGCACGACGGTTTTTCACATTTCACGCACTTTTTTCCCTTAACACGTTTCTCTCTTTCGCTCGCGTTTTGGATTCTTTTTTGTTTTTACTACTACTTATTTTTGGCGGTGTTTGCGGACTAAGTTTCAATTGTGTTTTACTCGAAACATTGGCGAATATCGAAAAGAATTGCGGGCAACAATTCTGTTGTGAGTGGAGAAACGCGTTGTGGCCGTCGTGTATGGCTGCACAGTATTGAATTTTTTCGCATTTACATTTTTAACGAGGGGTTTTTGGGGTTGGGGTTGTTATTGATTTTTTTGCCCACAAATACTGACGTTTGACAGTACGCACACACTGCCGCCAGATGGCGTTTCGTTTACAAGTGGCACTAAGGGTTGGTCTCCAAAAACAGCTGTGCGCCAAGTCTACAATTGCCGTTGTGACAGTTTCCCTGAACGGTTTTTCAAATTTTGAAACTGACTTTTAAGTGGAAAGCCCTTAGCCCATTTATTTTAACAATCTTTTCTTTCTTTGAGTCATACTACATGAACACACACAATGAAGTTTTATTGTATTACATAAATTACTAATAACATTTACAATTAGCATTACAATGAAAGCGCCATTTCAAATTCTATAAACACTAAAAATTGTTTCTCGATTTTCAGTGCCCATTAATATTTCACACTATCACAATGAATAAATTACATTGCTCGATATTCAGTAATTCAGATCTATAATTGATCCATAATAATTATTTAATATGTATGTATATATATGCATATATATTTTCCTTTACAATATGGTAAAAACAAATAACTACATGATCCACGCCTGATCTTAAACCTCTCTATATTTTTTATTTATTTAATTTTATAATCGCGTAGCTTTCAGTCTTTAAAGGAATCCCAAAACATAAATTCAGAAACTGTAGAACATTTTCGCTTTGAATTCGAACGTTTTCTGAATTTCCAGCGATTTTGGTATATCAGCACAGTTCCTTATTTGAGTTAAAGATTATATGGCTCTTCTGGTTTCTGCTTTCTGGTTTCTCTGGAGTAGTGCAAGTTAAAAGTTATAAAATTTGGCTTGGTTACATTTCGCAACGTTTGCTAATTGTTTTCGATGTACTTGTTCGAGTGTGTGTCGAGTGTTGATTTCAAAAACGAATGCTCTCACAGTTTACAACTGAATATTCGATATGTTTCTATGTAAATTGTAAATTGAGCAATGTCGAGTGCATTCAAGTTGTGACTCTACATCAAAATAAAAGTAAACTAGTACAGTCGATAACTCCGACTGTAAAAGACCGCGTACTTGTTCTGGATTCTTGCTAAACATGGGTCGTACTATAATCAATTATATCCAACCGATTGGTTCTATGGAAGCTATACGATTTCACCAAATGATTGAAATACTTTCCATCAGCTAACCAATTTTCTATAGGCTCAGCTGCGGCTAGTTCTTTTCTAGGCACAAACCTACCACCTGCTTAATAAGTACGAGGTCTACAAAGGTTCATCATAGCCCGCTTAAACTGACTACAAGCGCGTTGCCTCCGATACAGTGGCCACATCGCAGCCATTGCTCGACTGCTGCTGTTGCTGCTGAGGCTGTTGGTTTGTCGAGATGCCCACATCTGTGGTGGGTCGTGGAAGATGCGAGTAGTAGCCCATTTGACAGGTGTTGTGATGGGATAACTTTTGATTCTGACTAAGCTGATACTGCGCTGCCTTTAGAGCCTGCTGCTGTTGGGGCGTGAGGCAATCACAGGCTGCCAGCAGCTCCTCCGTGGACTTGGCGGTAATCGTAGTGGTTGTGGTGGTCGTCAGCTCACCCACAAACTCTGTGGGCGGCGGTGCATAGTTCTCCACATCACCGTATGTGGAGAAGCGTCCATATGGATTACGTCGTGGCATCGAGTGACGCTGTTGGGCAATCTGCAGTTTCACGGGTGGATTCATGGCCACCGTGTCCAGATAACCATACCCATAGCCTTGGCCAACCAAAGCCTTGTTGGCCAAGTTATCCCACGACTTAGGCTTCTGCACATAGCTAATCGTGTTCGGATAGATCTGGGACGGCTGCACCTGTGTCGTAGTCACGTGGTAGCGTTGCTGCTGCGGCTGCTGATGATGGTGATGCGCGTGGACATGTGGATGCTGGGACTGGGGTAGGGTTTGGGTTTGGGGCTGCTGTTCGTAGGACTGCCGCGACTTAGTCGAATGCTGACGCGAAGCTTGGCCGGCTGCATCGCTCTTGGGATCCCAGAAGAGCGTGTCTGTGCTGATGGAGGTGGTGTAGGAGGCAGAGTCCCCAGGTGCAAACTCGCTGGAAGTGCACGAGTGCAGGCTGCAATGGCTGGCCAAACCCGAGGCCAAGTCAAAGTAACGAGAGCGCACACTGCCCCCCGCCTGTGACTGGGTTTGGGATTGAGTTTGTGATTGAGTCTGGGACTGGGTTTGGGCTTGGGGTGCTTGATGGTGATAATGATGATGTGGCTGTGCTGTTTGGTCGTGTCTGTGCCGATGATGGTGGTGATGATGATGATGACCCGAATGTCGCTCCACTCCTGGACTGGTCGTGGCTTGCGCCTGCTTCTCCTTGCCCTCCGAACGCTCCCGTTCGCGATCCCGATGTTTGTGCTTATGAACGTGCTCCTTGTGCTGGCGATGACGACGACGCGTTGGCACACACTGTGTATCGCAGCAGGGACTGGCCAGATCATAGGCATCCAGACTGACGTTGTCGCCGTTGCTGTGTGACTTCTCTGACGATTTCCAACGGAAGTGACCCATGCAGGGATTGCATGAGTGCCCCGCATGACAGTGCTTCGATTTGTCCAGCTTGGCAGGCGGCTTGGCTGGTGGCTTGTGCTTCTCGCAAGTACGCGGTGGCGGTGCTGGTGGCTTCACCGTCGAGCCACCACTGGCGCTGTGATACTGCTGCGTGGTGCTCGCCGTGGTCGTATCCAAAGACTCGGTGCGCTGCATCATATAGCGCTGCTGTTGTTGCTGCTGCGTCAGCGACTGCTGCTGGTGATCAGTGCTGCTGCTGCGCTGCAGTCCAATGAGTCCGCCCTCGATGTAGTTGTCTGCATTGCCGTGCGTCGGTCGCAGCACATAGCGATATGTGGGATCCAGATAATGATAAGTGAGCATGAACTGCGCCGGTGGCGGGATTATTACCGGCTGCTGCCTCATTCCCAAGTTGGGCACATCCTCCGTGGACAGAGCTGGGCGATAGAAGCCCGGGTCCACTGCTGTGGACTCTGTGGGAGACACGCCCTCGCCATCACTGGGCGAGGTATTTGCATTGGCCTTCTTGCGAGCCGGCAAACTGTGTGTTTTCCACTTGCCCTCCAGCAGCTCCCGCTCTCGCAGGTGTACTCGCTCCAGTTCGTTCATTTTCTGCTGCAGCATCGTCTGCAACTGAATGTACCGCATGTGCAGGTCCACCTGAGACAAAGGAAATGCTTTAGAGACTGGCTGAAACTAATCTCTGGAGGGACTTACCTTGCGCACGCAGTCCTCGAAGAGCACAACCATCCGCATTCTCATGTCGCACTTTTTGATGAACTCCACGATGGTCTTGTGGTCGGCCTTCTCCATATCGTTGCCATTGATGGAGAGTATTACGTCGCCCTCTCGCATCCCAGCACGGAAAGCTGGACCACCATACTCCACATAGTCCACGTAGGTAATCATCTCCAGCTCCTCATCGCACTTATAGTGAATGCCGTAGCTCTGCAGGGTAAAGCCGTAGGTGTCGTTTTTCTTCTCCACAATGATGGTTCTACGGCGACGATCCTCGTCCGGCTTGGAGGCCAGAAAGCGCTCCGACTTGTAGCGGCCAAGTATGTGTGTGGAACGTGACAACTGCGGAAACAGTGAACAAAAAATCGTGTTGAATAAAGGATTGAGGATTGTGTTCACTTGCGGCTATTTATCCATGGCAGTCCACGGATGTGGCACACCAAATAGCCCCCGGCTGTCGCATTAAAATAATGTTTGCCCGGCCATTTTGGTCTCGCTAGTTTTGCAACATTTCCATGAATACGCTATGAGCTGGCACACAAGGCAACACTTTCACTCGGACACTCGGGGGAAAATAAGAAGGAAAAACAATAGAAGGCAAACAAACTAAACACACACACACACCCAGGCACACTCATACACTTTACAGATAAACAGACAGCGCCTGGTCTTTTCATTAATCCTTTATTGCTCCACAGAAAGGGTAAGGGAGAGACGAAGAGAGCAGGGAGCGTAGATGGTGAAAGCGAAAGAGACGGAGACGGAGACGGAGAAAGGTTAGACATAACATTTAGAGCACAATACAAATAAACGACTTGCACTTCTTGATGGCCGCATTTAAAGCCATTCAGGCAAAATGACAGCGAATCAAATGCAAATTCACTACTTCCTAGTCTCCATGGGGATGCGTCCTAACACTGTGATCAAGCTAGAGAAAGCGAGGAGCAGACGTATTACTTAATATTCCCAAGGACTATATTAATATAATCTTTATGTTTAGAGAGAGAGAAACTGTAATTCATTTGTTAAATGTGTCTAATTAAACATTAAACAGTTGCATTATGAACTGGCTCCATGCTGAATAAATGAAAATCTTATAAAATCAAACTCAAATTTCTTAAAATTCTAAATCAGCTAAACTTTGTAACATAGCTAAAACAGTCACGCTACCATCTACCATCTACAGGGTATAAAAATGTCATAAATTCATAATTGAATTAAATACTTTGAGCAGGAACTTTTGCTTAGAGGGCCAAGACGGGAGCAGGGTGCATGAGTTGGGCATGGCTGGTGAGTGCGGCTACTTCCGGAGCATTGAATAATTTAAAGCTGATCGATGGCTCGCTGCTTTTGGTTATGGTTTTGGCTGTGCTTTGGCTGTGTTTTTAGTTGTTTACGGTTGATGGTTTGGCCGTGTGCCTGACGAAGCGTGAACTCCATTCATTGGCAATGAGCCGAGCAGAGGTTAAACAGCTGAGGCGGTGTGCACCCACTCTACGTCACCGCCACCTCCTACCACTGGCGATAAAAGCCACCACCAACACAATGGGGATATGTTTGAATAAAGAGTGAGCCAGAGATATGGCGACGACTTGCTCACACTCACCACGCCGTCAGTTGTCAACCCACCACCCTGTCGGTGCTGAACCCACCACCCGCCGCAAGATAATTTCAATTGAGCCAACGCTACAGGACATCGCATTATGACTCAATAAACCAGCAAACCGACCTAGTGGCCTCACCCATTTCCATGTCTATGTCGATGTCCAATTGCAAATACAATTTCAATTACAATGTCAGACACATACCTGCGTGTACTCGAGTTCTTCGTCGCTGGCATCGAGACTCTTGTGATGATACTTCAGGCGTCCCAAGCTGCCCGTTCCATTCACATAGTGCGATGTAGGTGGCTGCTGTTGATTGTGGTGCTGATGGTGTTGGTGCTGCGGCTGCTGCTGCATGCAGGCGGCGGCTATGAGTGAGCCCACAGACGTGGCATTGGACACTGAGATTGAGACAGCGGCTGCAGTGGTCGCTGCACTGCTCGCCGCCGTTGCAATGCTTTGGCAGCTGCTGCTCATCATTGATTTCTTCACGCAATCATTATTTACCAGTGCAAATTAGTTCTACCAAATGGTTACGTGCTTTAAATCCTTAAACAAAGACTTTGACCGCAACAGATACCGACAAAAAAAAAGAAATCACTTTTCTTTTGGCTGCAACAAAAAAAATTCACACTTTTGTGGAGTAAACAAATTTCTGAACCGCTCGCTTCAAGCAGGGCTCAAATAGTAATTACAATTAGTCACTGCCATTCTATTACATTGTACATTGATGACCAAATTGCCATTATTATACTACAAAAAGTTTTTCCATTTTCATATTCGTGCGGCAGTCGGAGTCGTGTGTGTTTCCGCTTCGTTTGTTCTACTTCCGTTCGAGTTTGGTGCCGTACTGAACGGCGTCCGAGCTCTCGACCGTTGCCAAAGAAGAGCGACGGACACACGGGAGAACATGCAGTTAGCACATTACCGTTAATACTTATTTACGGCACATGTTGACTGTTAGACGTTGCATAGTAAAAGCGATAGAAATCAACGCGCGCTCATTTAAACACAGCGCATGCGCAGAGTTGCCACACTGTCAGCTGTACAGCAAATGGCAACGCCGTTAATAATGGTTTTTTATTTTTGTTTATGGTAAACGTTTATTGGAGTCTTACAAATAAATGCACGTTCATGGAAAGTAGTTATTCAGCCAGCTCGCCACCCGGCACCAACTGCAAAGAAAATTTTACTTTATTTTACCCTTCGTATTATTATTTAACTAACACCCACCATTGTTATGTTGTTGCCGTTCAGCAAAATCTGATCTAATTTGGTAATACGGCGTCCGTCTGGCGTGTTTTCATACTCGGTGACATCGTCCAGCAGCATGTTAACGAAATCATCAAATCCCAAAAGAGTTCCAACCATTTCCTTGTCATTCTTCATAATAATGTGAATTCTTGAGCCAATGCATTTGTCCACCAATTCTGCCGCCAACAGCAAATACACATAACATTAGTACTATATGTAAATTTAACATTATTCGTTGCTTACCCAGTGGCATAAGAGTGGAAATGTTTGCGGGCGGCGGTACAGCGGTCATTTTGCAGTTAATTAACTAAATAAATTGCAGGAAAAAACAAAACACATGCAGTCGACCGTCGATTTCGCGATATACTATATTTGCCGCGTATCGATATCAAACTATCGCTAACAAAAAGTGTGCTGTTCATCGATAACTCACTTCGCTTTGTCGTCATCGCAAGCAGCAGCCGGTTTTTTGTTTATTATTCACACAAATAATTTCCAGCAATGAACGACGGTGAGCATTTTCTTTTGATGTTAATTAAAGTCAGCTAATAACATTTCTCTGCAGAGGAAATCATTAAGCAGCGTTTGCTCATCGACGGCGATGGAACGGGAGAGGACCGCAGGCTAAACATGCTGCTAAAACAGTTTCTCAAATGGGCAAACTCAAAGAACGACTCTCCCGACACAAAGTGAGCAAATGTTATTTACTTTATAAGCTACTGTTAATAAATTTGCATTGCAGTCAAATAATGTACGATCGGCTGATGGCTCAATTGGCACAGTGTCAGTTTGCCGCCTTGAAAAATGTCCACACATTGAATATGATCAAAGAGGAGCAGGAAAATTACAGCAAATTGGCTGAAAAGCATAAGGAAAGCATTGAAATGGCCAAAGAGGAGATTGAGGCCAGCAAAAAGGAGCTAATTGTGGCCAAGGAAATCCGCAAAAACAAAATGGAATACGATTTGCTGGCCTCGCTCATCGAGGAGCAACCCGATCGCAAGGGAACCGAGAAACAAATTGAAACCATCAAAAAGGAAATTGATAAGTTGACCCAAAAGAAGCAGAAAATGGAGCACAAGTTTGAGAAGCGTCGCAACGATTTCACACTGCTCATGTACACAATACACGAGCTGGAGCAACAGCTGGAGGAGGAGAACAGTTCGGGATCATCGACATCCTCCAGCGAAAGTGATGCTGCCTCTGAATCGAATGACAACAATGGCATAATGGAGGTAAGCGACGAGGACGATGATGAGCTAAACCACACAGGTCCCACTAAATTTGAAGGGAATCGCGGGAAACCTAAGGAAAACTCAGCATCAACGGAAAACTCCAAGGAGCCCACTTCCATGTCCGTAGACGAAGATGCTGTGCTGGAACTGAGCATTGAAAAGGATGATCATGATGATGTAGCCGTGGCCAGTTAAATTTTCTATCAATTCTTTTTAATTAATTAAAAACAAAACAAAATTTCCATATTTACATTACAGTCGAGTTTATAGGCAGTCAATTGCTTGATTTAAATCTAAGGTCAGCCACTAAGGACACATGATCAGAGGGAAATGTTACTGACGGTATAGCCTCGTGCTCGCTCAACTGCTCGATGGTGGGAACCGGCACAGATTGTACCAGATCAAAGGAATCGCTCTGATAGAAGATGTAGTCCAGGCAGGCAGAGAATAGCGTTGTGTAGTTAGTAAACTGTGGTGTTCCACAAGCCGAGAGCATTTTGAAAGACTGCCTCAGCTCCACATCCTTGACAGCCTCTTCCGCATTGCTGCTCCAGTCTACAAAGCTGCTATCCACGAACTGTTCCGTCATGAGTTTATAGATGCCACATTCGGGAACACTATTAAAGTCACCACAGAAGACAAGACCAATGTTCTGAGGATTAACAATGTTGTGATCTTTAATCGCCTGCTTGTAGATGTGTTCTACAAAAAGGAGCGAAAACCCAATCTGTAGTAGGCGTATGTGATCAGCATCTGGATGGAAGTATAAATGTGTATTTGCCACCATCACATAACGTTGGGTATCCTTTAAGCGGAGCAAACACAACTGCAACGTCGTGGAACGTTCACAGATGCGTGTGGCAAGCTGTTCGTTGCCCTTGATTTTGTTCCAGAGTGGTGTAAATATGGGCAAACTGCTTAGGTTGTCGCCCAAATGGAGCACATATGTGTTTACCAGCTCGAATCGGGAAGATCGATAGAATAAGGCAATGCCCTCGGCACATGTGCCTTTGGGTGTCATGATGCCACTAAAATTGTACGTTTCTAGCACTGGTTTTAGATCGTAATTGAAGATCTTGATGTCCACCTCTTGCAGACACATGAGATCTGCGTTGTAACCCACCAGTTCCTTGATGAAAAGCTGCTTGCGGTAGTCGATCTTCAATGCTGGCGCTGCACAGTAGGGAAATAGAGTTTTGCGTGCGTAATCACCATCGGCATAGAGATCTGCCAGCAGATTATAGGTGACTACACGGATTTCCAAGGGGTTTTCAAGAGGTTTGCTTGTGAAATTATGGCGCTTTTCGTAGGGGCACTCCTTGGGGCCCACCTGCACGGGAGTGCTGCTTATACACTCAACCGCTGGCCCGGCTATGCCGATCTCGTTTTGTGGCGTTACCACCAATTTTAAGTGATAGCCAATGTCTGCGTCGGAGACTTGGTAGATCAAGCCCTTGCCACAGGACTCCCATTTGGTGTTTTTATAAAAAACTCCGGACTTGGGCTTCAGAGCCTTATACCATTGGCCCAAGCAGTGTTCCCGTGCGGAGAACTGCAGATCCAGCTTTAGCGGGTAGACTAAATATCCAGCCATAATGGAGTTTGGTAGCTGCAGTCCCGCCACCCAAGGCTGATTAAGTACTAAGTCGAATGACTTGTCTATGATTCGCAGCTCGAGTCCGTTGGCTATGTCTGCCAGAAGTTCGGTAAAGGTTATTCCTGAGATGCAGTCGTCGCAGCCTTTTCGATGGAGGCCAATAGCAATTTCGCCGGGATTGGGTACGGTATCAACTTTTGGCTCCTTGGATTTCTTCTTGCTGCGCTTGTTGAGCTCCTTTTCGATGTTGTTCCGAATGCGAGTGAGTGCTTCATCAATGCACTCGTCCATCTTCCGGCAGAAATTAAAGTCTCGGTTCACTTTGAGTGCCTCGTTATCATAACGGAATGTGATGTGGAGCTCTTCCGTATTTTCAATATTTCGCAGGTAAACTTTGTCCATGTCGACGGCTTTCCTTAATGCTTGTGAGGCAGTGGAACAAGTTGAAAAAGCAGAACACCGAAATTGTTGGTGGAATAAACGTGGTAAAGACAAATTTACAAATCTTGCGAGCATTACCTTTGCCGGCAATATGATTTACACTATTTTATGGCTGTGCATGCAACCAAAGGTTAGCTGACGAGGCAAAAGGCTTTCTTGTTCGGTTACGAAGCTCTACACTTGGGTTTTCTACATAAATTTATTTAACTCATATAAAACAACAAAAAAAGCAGCTGGAGTATATATCGATAGACACAACAATAGCACTATCGTACCGGTGAAATTATTTATAGTGGGATATTGGCGGGCGGAATTATTTCTGGTAACCCTATAATATTGGGAACTAATCGATAAAAAATGGTTAACCTTATCGATAACCACCAGAGTGGTGTGTGTATGTAGTTGTGTGCAGTTGATTACAAACATTTGTAGATAGAAAAGTTTTGCGCACCAAAGACTATTATTTGCAAATAAGAATTAAGTAAAACGAGTATAAGTGCATTTTTCTTGCACTACTCATACGCAATGACAAGTGACGATAAAAGGTAAGTTGCAGTGATAACATTAGACACAAAAATTAGCTGTGCAAAAATTAACAAGCAGAGCTTTGTGAGGTTATGTAGCTGTATGTGTGTGTATATTAATTTTATTTTTTGGTTTTTATTTTTCGCTCCAAAAAGCAGTTATGACTCCAGCGACAACAGCGAAGTCGACAGTCGGCGCACCAAGCACAAAAAGCCGAAGAAGCACAAAAAACACAAAAAGACTTCCTCAGCAATCAAAAGTGATAAGGTGCACAAGAAGCACAAGAAATCCAAGAAGCGCCATCGGCGCCACAGTGAATCCTCGAATGCATCTGACAAGCAACAACCCCAGCAGCAACAACGCACTTCCTCCCTTAGCGGCGGTCAAAGCCTTAGCAATAAATTTACTGAAATTATGCAGGCCGCCAGCCGTGAACGCAGTACAATTATATCTGCTCCCAATGGAGCCGATCTTCGCATTGTGAAATCCAATATGCACACAGATCCGTGCAGTCTAGTCGAGGAGATAACAAAAACCATTCAGAACAAAGTGGTGCCCGTGCTGGAGGTGGCCAGTTCAGGCAGTGAAAGTGAAGTGTAAGTAATGTAAACGTTTTGTTATACCCAGTGCAAAGGGTGGTATATTTGTGTCCCAAACTCAACGGAGTTGCTATGGAAACAGACCCAAATTAAATGAAGGATTTCAAGTGTTATGCTTATGGTTATTAATACCCGTATTTTTCAGACTCGTGGATGTGGCTAGTCCTGTTTTGCCTCCCAAGCTCGACGATGAGCTCAACTTGGAGGAACTAATGAAGCAAAAGGCTTTGCTGCAGGCACGCCTGGGCGCTTACATGTCCGACACCGAGGGCGATGAAAGTCGCTCCAATTCGGTGTTGGTCAAGCGGCTGCGCGATGAAAGTGACGACCGACGACGCCACCAGCAGCTGCAGCACCAGCGTGAACGTGAGCGAGAGCAGCAGTCCAAGTTGGCGGCAGCAGTAGCTATCGAGGCGCCGAAGCGTAGGCTCAACTCGCAGTCTGCAGCACCGCTGGCAACTGCAACTAGTAAACATGTTAATAATAAACAATCTAGCATCCATAACTCAAACGAATCCGATGTTATATTATTGGATGATTCTAGCGGTGGTCAGCGATCGCCCTCGCCCACACCAGAGAAGCGAAGACGTCAGTCCTCACCCGCAGCCAATCAGCCCAAAAGTCGTGCACGTGATGACCCCTCGGGAAGACAGCAGCCTCGGGATTCTCGTGATCGACGTTCCCGCGAGCGTGTGCCGCGAGAGCAACAAAGCCGTTCGCCGCGCCGGCGTGTAGAGCAACAACAGCACAGTCGAGGCGACCAGAGACGTCATCATCAAGAGTACAACAGGAACATGGAGGACTTGCGACAGGAAATCAATCGGGACAAGCAGCGTGAACGTCGCGAGCATAGTCGGGATAGAGATCGTGACCGTAAGCCTGACAGAGATAACCGCCAGGCGGCAGAGCGTGGAGGACGGCCCAGAGAAAGAGAGCGTGAAAGAGAACGGGATCGTGATCGCTGGAATCGTCCCCGCTCACACAGTCGCAGTAAGTTTGAGTCTGATAGGCGGCGTGAACGGGAGCGACAGCAGGAGCATGAACGTGGTGGCGATCGTGGTGGACGCGGGGCACGTAGCTCTGGCAATGGCGTGGGTGCTGGAGAGCGGGATCGCTACAAGGGATCGCTGAGCGAGGGTCAAAAAATGCATGAGAAGGAGAGCAGTGATGAGGAAGCCAGCCTGGACATAGACATCAATGAAGATGATGATGATGAGGAGCGCATTATTGAAATGCGTCGCAAGCAGCGCGAGGAGCTACTAAAGGTAATTCTACAACCAAACCATGATTAAGATCGTTAAACTGATTTCCATCTCCAAACAACTACGTGTAGAAACTTGGCACCAATGATCAGGAATCGCGCACGACAAGCCCTACACCTCGCAAGTCCAACTCGTATGAATCGAGGAGCACTTCTCCAGTTTCGTCTAGACAGGACTCCAGACAACGAACTCCAACACCGACTCTAAGAGATAAGGAAGAGGACGAGGAGCCACAGGAAGATCTTAAGTCCTCCGAGCAATTCGATGCCAGTGCCACCAAGATTAATGCCGTTAAGGAAAAACGCAATGATTGGGATATGTTTGCCGATCAGGATGTAGATTCCAATTTCGATGTGAGTCGCAGGCTTGTAAATGTCGCCTACAACTAAAGAAAGCCTGAACGTTTTTAATACTTTTTCTTTCTCTAATATCTTCTAGTCGCCTAGCACAATTGTGCACAGCAAACATCAAATCGAGAATCCCGCGCTAACCGACAACTGGGACGACGCCGAGGGCTACTATCGTGTACGCATTGGTGAGGTTCTGGACAATCGCTACCTTGTCAGCGGCTATACCGGTCAGGGTGTCTTCAGTAACGTGGTCCGTGGTCGTGATCAGGCACGTGGTGCTGCCAATGTGGCCATCAAAATTATACGAAACAACGAGATCATGTAAGTTTAATGAACTATATAAATCTAATACCATTATTTTTAATAAGTATTTAACCAATTATACTACATCTTCTTTCTTCTAATCCCAACAGGCACAAAACTGGTCTGCGAGAGCTGGAAATTCTAAAGAAACTGAATGATGCCGATCCTGACGATCGGTTTCATTGCCTGCGTTTATATCGTCACTTCTTTCACAAGCAGGTGCGTAGTTCAGCCAAGATTGCTTATGCCTCTACTAATATAACTCTACTTTCAGCATCTTTGCATGGTCTTTGAACCGCTTGCTATGAATCTACGCGAAGTACTCAAAAAGTACGGCAAGAATGTGGGTCTTCATATCAAAGCCGTGCGCAGTTATACTCAACAGTTGTTCTTGGCTCTTAAATTGCTGAAAAAGACCGGAATTTTACATGCAGACATCAAGCCCGATAATATTCTGGTCAACGAAAATAATCTGATTTTGAAATTGTGCGATTTTGGTTCCGCTTCTGGCATCAGTGAGAACGAGATAACACCTTATTTGGTGTCACGTTTCTATCGAGCTCCTGAAATTATTATGGGCATACCTTATGACTATGGTATCGATACGTGGTCAGCAGGTTGTACCATCTACGAGCTGTACACTGGCAAAATACTGTTCAGTGGCAAAAGCAACAACCAGATGCTCAAATTCTTTATGGATGTCAAGGGTAAAATACCCAATCGCATCGTACGTAAAGGACAATTCCGAGAGCAGCACTTTGATCAGAGCTGTAATTTCCTCTATCACGAGATTGACAAGCTAACGGAGCGAGTAAGTTGATATACAAAGATTAACTAACTAAACCAATTTATTAATCGTTTGTGGTTCCACAGGAAAAGATCGTTGTGATGCCAGTTGTGAAGCCTTCTCGAAATTTGCAACAGGAACTTATTGCAGATCAGAATCTACCTGAAGATCAGCACCGTAAGGTCACACAACTCAAGGATCTGTTGGAGAATATGTTTGCCCTTGATCCCGGCAAGCGTATATCGCTCAATCAGGCGCTAATGCATCCGTTTATACAGGAGAAAATGTAGATGAGACAACAGAATAAACGTAATTCAATATTTCCTAGACCGTAAGCCATTTCGTTAGCGATATTAGTTACAAGTTATCGATCGTTATTAAAAAAGAAAACTCTAAAACCAAACAAAACGAAAACAATTTCACCAGACTCCAAATCATCCTGACACATTTAGAATATATATATCTATATAAATATATATAGAGAAAACTACAATTATTATATATACGAAAGATTATATATATGAAAATGTACATAAGTTCAGTGGTTTTTGTTGTACTTTTCCGCGTGCTTTGTCTGACGAAGTAACAAAGTGATTGATCAGTTGATTAATTGTTATAATGTGTGTGCTTATATCTTTCCATAAGTATAACGCTTAAGTACTATGATATATATAGTATATATTATATGCATGTATGTAAAACAGAACAAATACTCCCACATAACAACATATACATACATATATATATTATGCATATCTGAAAAGAAATTGTTATTAATAATCAATACCGTTTCAGTGGACCAGCGATGATCCAATGATCTCGTCATGACGAAACATCCACGGCGTTCTGAGCAGTTGAACAACTGGTAATAACTTATTCTTTGGGTGCAAAATCAGTTAACCACCCAATGCTATCCAGTGCCAGATTTTCTATTATTTATTTAATAATTAATATTCATTTCAACTTCTTATTTCTTTTTGTTTTTGGGTCAATCAACAAGTTTTAATGCTGTTGTTTTCTTTGAACTTGCAGCAACTTGGCGAAAATGCCTTTGTGGAAACTGTGCGTCTTGAAAAACTGAGACAATTCCACTTCGGGCGTAAGTTGTATATTTTAATGAAATCGTGAGTTTTACTGAGATTCCTTCTCCTATATATTTCCCTAGGTACCCAGGAGAAAAAACAACTTGAACCACTTGAAAAAAGGCAAACTTAAATCAGGTAAAGTAATAATCACAGCTTGACTAGCCAATTTACCAGTAAGTCTGTTTAAAACACAATGCCAACTTTGAAAACTTGAGTTTTTATTAATCTAGTTTTTAAACTATACATTTAGTGACAAATTGAACAGACTTATTGGTTATTCAGGTCAAGTTTTGATGCCTTTCTTAACAGTCTAGTTGTATGAACCAAGTGAAAATAAATATGAACATGACGCTGACTCACAGACCAGCATAAATCGGAGCAGTCTTAGGAGTTAGTCCAGTGTATCGTTGGGTGTTGGTAACGCCAGTGCCGCCTGGAGCGTCTCGCTGTTGCACAGTGTGTGTAGTTGTGGTGGGATCAGTGCACTGCGGAGCAAACACTTGAATTTCTTTGGCTTCCAGTTATTGCAAGCATGGGGATCCCGAAGCAGACCAAAGGCGCATTCAAAGACCCCGACGCTTCGGTCGGTTGTATGCAGTGTGCCGCAACAGAGGACTACAACCTGACCATAGGCATCAATACGTCCCTGGACACCAGAGTGCGATAGATTGGGATTAAAGTAGAAGCCAAATTGCTGCTTAGCGGCAACTAATGCGTTTACAACCTCTTCTGCACTGGAACACTCCAAATCGCTGGTCCCATCATCTGCTATCACCCGAAGCTGCAGGACGGCATCGCTCCAAATATCCGTTGGATTCAGGCTGTTCGTGTTGAACTTTTCAAAGAACCATTCACCAAATTTGCGAGCCATCAGATGTATGGGATAATCCTCTTCATTATGATCCTTATATGCATCAAGTGTGGTTATAGATTTCAAATCGTCACCTTGACCCGCAGCTGCCGTTTTAGTTGTTAGTGCTAGTTGTCGATCCCAGTATTGAATCACTCTCATCACCAAATCGGCTTTGGTAAAGTCTGTTGATGTACCCGGCAGTTTTGTGTGTAAATATTTAAACAGTATATCCCTTGTTATGTGGCGCTTGTGTAGTAGTTTATGGATATCCTCACCATGCGCCGTTATGAAGCCAAGCGCCTCTACAAAAGATCAGAATTGTTTATATTTTGTAATGTTGGGAAGAGATGTTTACCTTCGGGCTCCTCAATGCTGCAGACATTTTTTGTGATGCTCCTGGCCAGCTGGAGAAGTATTGGAGTATTTCTTTCATTAACGAGCAGATCACGGAGTCCAGCGCAATGTGTTTCTGATATGGACATGGCTTTATTTGTTTAATTAATGGCGGCAAACAAAATCTTGCCATTTACCATAACCAGCTGAGAAATTCGTCTGCAACAATGTGCCCGCACACGGTAAACCATTTAATGCCAAAATACTGTTTTTTTTTTATGCAAGTGTGGATACACTGAATGTCAGTGTTGCCAAATGGTGTGCGCACTTTTTTTCAATTGCCAAATAAATTTAAAGAAAAACAATTAATTTAATAGATAATGTACAAATTGTGATGTAGTAAAATTAGTTAGTCATCGGTTAAATATTAAGTGTATATTTAAACATATTTCTGGATGACGTTGCCACATAAACGTTGAATTTCGCAATCCGCCTTTGTGCACATATTCGCAACAAATTAACGTTAAGAAAACAAATTTGAAGTGCATTAAACTGGGGACAGAGTACACGTCGAAAGCTTTTAACACCAAAGGGGCTGGGCCTTATCTCTTATCGCGTCAAACGGCAAACCATGTCGCCCAACATAATCGAACAGTAATTGAATTGCAAAAGTCCAGACCAGATCGGATCGCACAAGTGTTCGCCTTTAATTTAAAAGTTTTCTGTTATTTTGTTCTGTGCTGCGAATACGTAATAAGCCAATAAATAACTAACGAAAATGGACAGTGATAAAGATAGCGAATCGATCTTGTCGGGCCCGTTTGTCGGTGCCATTGATGAGGGCACCACATCCGCCCGCTTCATGATATTCCATGCCGGCACCGACGACATCGTTTGCTTCCATCAGATCGAAGTGCCATCGATCTTTCCCAAGGAAGGCTGGTGCGAACAGGATCCCCTGCTCATAGTCAGCACCGTCAACGAGTGCATCGAAGGTGCTTGCCAAAAACTACTGGCACTTGGTGGAAAGATCCAGGTGAGAGGCTTGAAAGGCACAGAAATAGGGCTTCAATTGCCGTCAAGAGTTTTACTGTCAATCACATTTATACGTAAAATCAATGGAAGTTTACAAGATTATTTGGCTAGCTATTGGAGTGCAGATAACAACGATACTTTTCTGCCTCATCGATGCGTTCCTGGAGCGTTCGTGGTGGCATATTCTCTGAATGATCCTCCAGTTTCACATAGATTTGATCGTTGTGCCCGAAGTCTCCAGTTCGTCGTGGCATCACATGGAAGTGAACGTGCGGCACAGTCTGTCCAGCTTGGGCACCATCCTGTACCGTCACAGTAGCTGATGTGGTTCCATATATTTTCTCCAGCATTCGTTGGACCATGCAGACAGTGGCAAACAGATCCGTTACCTCGGCACAGTTGAGGCCATTAAGACGCGGCGTCACACGCTGGGTGGAGACCAGGACATGTCCCTCCACGACACAACGCAGATTGGTAAAGGCATAACAGTGCTCGGATTCATAAAATATGGTCCTTTTGTCTACGGTGTTGGTAGCAAAAGCTCGATCCTGTGCCTGGTCTGTTTCAGGAAGCTTCAGATTGAATGCCGTCAGGCTGTAGACGTCGTTGCGTCGATGCTCGAAGCAGGGCATGCTCTTGTAAAGCTTCTCCAGTACGGATATATCTACCTCTGCCGTTGCCACACACAGCTCCTCTTCGCCGCAGTCCGCTAGCACCTTGCCCCAGGGACTGATGATCATGGCATGGCCCCAGGACTGACGCTTGGGATTATGCCAACCTTGTTGAGCAGCTGCAATCACATAGCATTGCGTCTCAATGGCTCGTGCCCGCAGTAGAGTCTCCCAATGCGCCTTGCCCGTGGAATATGTAAAAGCGGAGGGATAGGTAAGCAGTTGTGCTCCCAGTTTGCGGAGAAGCAACGCCGTCTCGCCAAAACGCAGATCGTAGCAGATTTGCAAGCCCATAAGTCCTGCAGGCGTGGCCACTGGTCGCTCCAGGCTCTTGCCCGCAGCCACATACGAGGACTCCATCATGCTAAACTCCTCCGTCTGCACATCAAAGAGATGCAACTTGCGATAGACAGCAGCCACGTCGCCCTGGTCATTGACCAGCACATGGGCGTTGTAGGTTTTCCTGGGTTCGCTACACTCCTCTTCCGTTGACGTGAGTTCGTGCAGGCCACCCAGTGATAGCCAAATTTGATTGCACTTGGCTAACTCGCGATATTTGGTCATCAGTTGGCCATTTAGGGGCTCCGCCAGGGAGAGTAACTGACTTTTATCCTTGACCACAAAGTCACAGCATTCGGGCAAAAATAGCATCTTGGCCTCCTTTGACTTGGCCCGTTTAACCAGCTCCTCCACTTGCCGCATATTGTCGTCTTTGTTGTCCGTCGCACACATTTGGCCAACGGCAACAATTGCGGCACTTTTCTTAGCCGTCGCTCCAGTTGCCATAATGTTCCGTAACTGGTGCTGGCGCGGGCTGTAGGTCGTGAAGCTGGCGACTTTTCGACAGAGAATTTTAACTGTGTTTGACATTGGAAACGAAACAGGTAATTAAATCGCCTACGAATTTCGTTACGTCGTTTTCGGCTCTGTTTTCTTATCACCAGTTGTTTTTTTTTCCTCTCTGTACTTTGTTTACTGCCTTTTGCGCTGGCTCAGTGTTGCCACACCCAACCGAAGTGGAAAAATTATGGAAATAGACAAATCACTTAAGCGCCAAAGCTTTGGAATTCAAATATTAGCTTAGGTTATTTTAAGGTCAAGTAATATACATAGGCAATAATAAAAAACTTAAAGCTTGCCTTAAATACAAAGTTCTGATATTTTTTTTATTTTACTTCTGTTTTCAGGATATCGTTGCTATTGGTATTACAAATCAGCGTGAGTCCACTGTCGTTTGGGATAGGAATACGGGCGACGCGCTGTACAATGCTATTATTTGGCTGGATAACCGCACTACCAGCACAGTGGAGGATCTGCTTAAAACGATACCTAATAATGCCCGAAACATTAACTACTTGCGTCCACTGTGTGGCTTACCGCTTTCCCCGTACTTCTCCGGCGTAAAACTGCGCTGGTTGCGCGACAATGTGGCCACTGTAAAGAAGGCTATGGATGACGGCGATGCCATGTTTGGTACCATCGACACATGGCTCATGTACAATCTAACCGGTGGCGCCAAAGGTGGTGTCCACAAGACGGATGTCACCAACGCCTCTCGAACGATGCTTATGAACATCGAGACCCTGCAATGGGATCCCAATTTGCTCAAGTTCTTTGGTCTGCCAAATAGCATTCTTCCCGAGATTTGCTCCAGTTCTGAGCGCTTTGGCGACATTGCGGGTGGTGTCCTGAAGGGCATTAGCATTACAGCTGACTTGGGAGATCAACAGGCAGCGTTGGTTGGTCAACAATGTTTGGCCAAGGGACAAGCGAAGGCCACTTATGGCACTGGTTGCTTCCTTTTGTACAACACTGGTCCCTCGATTGTGCACTCTCAGCACGGTCTGCTCACCACAGTGGGGTATCAGCTGGGACGCAATGCATCGCCATATTACGCTCTGGAAGGGAGCGTTGCCATAGCTGGTGCTGCCTTCAATTGGCTTAGGGATAATCTTGGTCTTATACAGAATACAGGCCAAATTGAGTCCATGGCCAGTACAGTAGACAACTCGTTGGATGTCTATTTTGTGCCGGCCTTCAACGGATTGTATGCGCCCTACTGGAACCAGGATGCGCGCGGCGTTATCTGTGGCCTGAGCGAGGAGACGACCAGTGAACACATTGTACGAGCCACTTTGGAAGCCGTGTGCTTCCAGGTACGCGACATTCTCGACTCCATGCACAAAGATTGCAAAATTCCGCTTGCCAAGCTGATGGTTGATGGAGGCATGACCGTTAACAATCTATTCCTACAGCTGCAGTCCGATCTGGTTGGCATTCATGTGCTGCGTGCTAAGATTGCCGAGACCACAGCATTGGTAAGACTACAAAGCTTTCATGGGTATACATGTGTAATCTGTGTTTCTTTTCAGGGAGCTGCTATGGCAGCCTACAAGGCAGTGGAACCGGACTACGTCATGGAAGGACCGCTCTCTAAATCCGAAGTTCGTAAAGCTATCAAGCCCAAGGTGAAGTCCGCGGAGCGAAATCTTCGCTATCAGAAGTGGAAAATGGCCATAGAAAGATCCCTGAACTGGGAAACTTCTTCGCTATCGCAGGGCGAACGCGAATCCTTTGATGGAGCATAAGTGTTAATGGCTTTAATATGTTTTTTAAGATCGGATGGGTTGTTTAAGGTGTATTGCTATTATCCACAGTGTAATCCCCAGTTTGTAACAAGATTTATATAAATGGTTCGTATTTTTTCGTTTATTTTTTAATTGCGTATACAAAATTTTTGGGATGAAAACGTAGAAAGCGCGTTCCGGGTGCGTATATGTGTAGCTCTAACATGGCAGTAGTAGTATGTGTGAGTTTGTGTGTTTATTGCCCTTGGAGCCCAATCTCTACACATGCTCATCAACGATGCCTGGAGCACCGCCAGCAGCAGCGACTACAGCCGCTTGCTCCAGATCGTTTAACATGACCACGCCGCCTGCAGCTTCATCCACGGCCACAACAGCGGCAACTGCGTCTGCAGCGACGCCTACGCCGACGATTGCGATCGCCGCCATGTCCGCATTGTTAGCTTGAGCATTGACCACGGCTATAGCTGGTGGAGGAATGGGGTTTCCACCTACAAGTAAAACATAAAAGAGGTTACTACACATGTGGAAGCAATTGAAAGACATAGTTAACTTACTGGCATCCAATTCGAGTGGTGGATCTGCGTTTGCTTCGGCGAGATTCGTAACTGACTTGGATTTAACACACTGGAAATCCACATGACGACTTTTGGCCTCCTCCTTCTCCCATGACATGTGTATGAATGGACGCTGGACGTAGCTGTAAATGACTTCGGCTCGCCCGCCGGGCCGACGACGTATCTTCTCCTTGTGCGTTGGATAGCCCTCAATGCCGCAGCGTATCTTTTTTAAGCCACGATCCTTCATCACCTGCTTAGCCACATCGCGATTCTCGATGTACTTAAAGAACCTGTGCATGGCAGTGCTGTGAACAGCTGAAGTAATCCGATTGGTTAGCTGTGGACCGATTAAACCGTAATGAAAAGAACTTACTCTGACAGTACTCCTCGCCCATTTGGGGAGGAAACTCTTCGTCCCAATCGACCATGTCGTCGTCGAGCAGCACAACAACATGACACTCCCGATCGCCGCGTTGTGCCGAGGCCACCATTAGCGGCAATATAAGATCCTCGAGAAAGACCTCGAACTGTTGTCGTGCGCCCTCATTGCTAAGCTCATGGAGCAGGCCTCCTTTTTGTGTATTAGAAAATCAACAGAGGCGTGTGGTCAGCATGACAAGTGGAGACAAAAAACGAAAGGGGGAAGAAAAAGAGAGCAAAGCAGACGGCACAAAACTAAGAGACACCGTCCGTTTGCAACATCTGCAATAAACATACTCACTTAGATTCTGGCAACGCACTGTAGTGGCATCAAACGGTATCAGCAGGTAATCACAAGCTTCCTTTAGCTCTGGCACCGAAACTGTGGGCGGACAGCGTATCACTCCACTCTTGTAGTATTCGAGAATGGCACGGAATACTAAATGAGAGATGCCATCGGCTAGCTCGTACTCGCCACGCTCGTTGGGATGCACAAACTGGAAGCCGGAGCCAAACATTGTGCCCAACATGGTGTTTGGATGTGCTGTGAGTAGACTCTGTTCCACGGTGAATCTAACGCCATCCACTAGCATTGATATACGCTCTGGTGGGCCAAGACGCACTGCAGCTGCGGCGGCGGCGGCAGCGCTGCTTGTGGAGGGTGTCATAGATTTGTCATGTTTGGAAATGGCACCACTGGAGACACTCATAATGTTGCTGTGCTGCTGCTGTTGCCTTTGCATGTAGGTGCTGCTGCGACTGCGATTCTTTAGTATTCGCCGTCTGCGCTCCTCCGCCGCCTCAAGATTCTCCTCAATGCTACTGCTGTCGCTGTAGGTGTCCTGTTGCTGCTGCTGCTGCTTGTTACCTGGATTATTATTGTTGCTACCACTACTATTCGAATTTGGAGTTGTTGACATTTTTCGAAATATATTTCGTTTGCACTGTGTCGTGCACTCTCGATTCAAAATACTTGAAGAAGATTATTCCAGCAAACTGCAGACAAAGAAATACATTTGCATTTGTATGTTTGTGTTGTGCTTGGTTCTTCGTATTAATTTGTCTAGAAGCTTATCTGATTTGTAATCTGTAAGTCGCAATAACTATTTTCTTTCAGTCGTATGCTTACATTACTTTTAATGATGTAAAATTTGTGCGAATTGTTGATTTGCTGTCTCCGTATATTCTCTCCTTTTGCTGTTTTACGTTAGTGGTTGTTGACCATTCGATAACTTGTAAATGCTATCGGCGCAACCATCGGCGATTTTATTATATAGTCTGCGACGTCAACTGGCGAACCAGACTTCCAGCAATTTTACAATTGTACATAAATTTCGTAAATTATCTACTGCGATGTGTTGTATTTCTTATTTGAATTTATATAGATAGTTGTTGGCAGAAAATCGATTCCGATATCAGATGCTGTTTCGATAATACATTAAAACTATTGTGAATTAGTGCAGATATCGATAATCGATTCCGGTACAGCTCTAATAATCGATAAGCCGAAAAGCAAAATGGCAGACGTAGAAAACGAAACCGAGAAGAAAATCTTGTAAATAATCCGTAAAAATTGCATATTTGTCGCAAATATTATGCCAATTGCGCGAAACGCGAGTGCATAATAAACGTAACGTGTAATTTATTTACTGTGTCCATTTAAAGCACTAGCAAGTGCTCGCGTGTGTGTCTGCGGCGGCAAAAGCAAAGCCCAGAGTAATATATCCAATCAAAATTCGCTCGAACGCGACAACCAAAACAGCCAAACAAAGCAACAAATGTGGCGACAATGCCAACCAGCGGGCATGGGCATCATTTAAAAAACCTTCTAAAAATGTGCAATTTCCAAAAACAAATAATAAAACTACAATAAAAAGTTGGAAAAAAAAGGTGCAAAAACGTCGAATGTGAATGAGAGGGGGAGCAGTGTGTTGAGGAGCGGAATATAGACGTTCGCACAAAAGCTGATAGCTGCAACACGCAAGCCACCTGCGTCCCGCTCGCACCTATGCAATAAAAGCGCGCGCCCTTAAAACGAGCGTGCGAGATAGATTGATTTTGGGATGGCATTTGATGATTGCGTTTTACAGTAGTCAGCTTTTGAATGTGTATAGCGATTTTCTATTTTCCGTTTTGCTGCCTGTTTCAGTTCTTTTTTGTGTATTTTTTGTGACGAAAAATGCATAGAAAATGTACAAGATATTTGCAAAAATGTGCAAACTGAAGTTTGTACTAAGAAATAATAATAAACTATCTTTCTATTAGACGTGTTCCACATAATTAAAGCGGGCAGTGACTTAATAACATTGATCATACTAAGTGCGTGCGAAAACAAAATAATCAAACGAATCGAAGAGAAAAACAAAAGCGGAAGGGGGAGCGGGAGAGCGCGGCATTATTGCTTATAGCAAGTGCACTGCACAGACTGCAAAGTGGCGGCGCTACTCGAGATTAGTGCTGGTGCAGCGGCAGCGGCGTCCATGTTACACGGGCGGCAGCAGCAGCAGCACAACAACAACAACAATAACAATAAATACAATATTAATAACAACAATAACAAGACCAGCCAGCAAGAAGAGAGGTTGTGGTGTCGTCAATTGTGGCCTTAAGCATGTAGTAAGTGTTTATAAATTTATTTTATTTTTAAAATAAAATACTTAAGTTATGAGTTATTTATTAACTGATTGAAACTTCTCTTATTTCCTGCACATCCTTATAGGTCGCACTTGGCAGACATTAGAAGCAAACGCGCGGAGGTCTAAGTAGCACAAGCTAAGAAAACCAATCAAAACACACAAAGAAAACAAAACACACAAAACACAACACCAATGAAAAATGTCACAAAGAGGTAAACGCGGTAATCAGCAGCAGTTGCAGCTGCAACCGCCACCGCAGCAGCAGCAGCGACAGGATGTAGAACCGCAACCGCCGCCCACAAAGCGACGTAAAGGTCGACCGCCCAATGGTGCGCCTGCAGCTGCAACGGCAACGGCAGCAACAGCATCAACGACTGCAACAACATCCGCGTCAGCAGCAGCAGCGGCAGCAACAGTTGCAGCGTTGGAGCAACATGATCACAGCCAGGCCAAGACAACAGCAACAACAACAACAACTAAGCTGCCGGCCAAGGCCAAATCGGCCAGTAAATGTAAAACGCAGGGCAACAACAGCAATAGCAATAACAGCAGCAGCAACAACAACAATAGCAACAACAGTACGTGGCAAGCACGCTCCGTGGCCGATATTAAAATGTCGAGCATCTACAATCGAAGCTCAACAGAAGCGCCAGCTGAACTGTATCGGTATGTGTACTCCCAATCGCTAGTAATCCTTTTAATTTAACCTCGGTTTCTTCTTGTCTAAATTGATACAATATTTAACGACTACTATAAATTCATAAAATTTTAGCAAGGATCTCATTAGCGCAATGAAATTGCCAGACTCAGAGCCATTGGCCAACTACGAGTATCTGATTGTAAGTGATCAATGGAAACAGGAATGGGAAAAGGGTGTACAGGTTCCCGTTAATCCCGATTCGCTGCCCGAGCCGTGTGTATATGTGCTGTCAGAGCCAATTGTGTCGCCAGCGCATGACTTTAAACTGTAAGTGTCTTTGGCTAACGAGTATTAACAAATAATGAGCATTTTGGTGCTATAAATACTCTATGTATCATATCATATATTTAACATTTTTAACTTTATTCGTTTGTAGTCCAAAAAATCGTTTCCTGCGCATCACCAAAGACGAACATTACTCGCCGGATCTGCATTGTTTGACAAATGTTGTTGCCCTGGCGGAGAACACATGTGCCTATGATATAGATCCAATTGATGAGGCCTGGCTGCGACTTTATAATGGAGACCGTGCCCAATGCGGCGCGTTTCCCATTAACGAAACGCAGTTTGAGCGCGTCATCGAGGAGCTAGAGGTAAATATACCTAAATAATATTTAAATGTATAGCATTTCAAATGAATGTCTTGTTTTAACAGGTGCGTTGCTGGGAGCAAATTCAGGTCATACTTAAGCAGGAGGAGGGATTGGGCATTGAGTTTGATGAGAACGTTATATGTGATGTCTGCCGATCGCCAGACTCTGAGGAGGCCAACGAAATGGTATTCTGTGATAATTGCAACATCTGTGTGCATCAGGCTTGTTACGGCATTACAGCGATTCCATCAGGTAAACACGGCTTTAATTATATCTACTAAACTATATAATACAATATGTGATGCTTGGTTTTGTAGGTCAATGGCTTTGTCGCACCTGTTCCATGGGTATTAAGCCGGATTGTGTGCTATGTCCGAACAAAGGCGGCGCTATGAAATCAAATAAATCAGGCAAACATTGGGCGCATGTATCGTGTGCACTCTGGATACCGGAAGTGAGCATTGGCTGTGTTGATCGCATGGAGCCGATAACAAAAATCTCAAGCATTCCGCAAAGTCGCTGGTCATTGATTTGTGTATTGTGTCGAGAACGTGTCGGCAGCTGCATTCAGTGTTCGGTTAAGACCTGCAAGACTGCATACCATGTGACCTGTGCCTTTCAACACGGTCTCGAGATGCGTGCCATCATCGAAGAAGGCAATGCCGAGGATGGTGTTAAATTGAGATCCTATTGTCAAAAGCATAGCATGAGCAAGGGCAAAAAGGAGGGAGCCAAGGCCAGCAGTCATCATACATCTGCCTCAAGTTGCATGCACAAGAATAACAAGTTCGCAAGCAGTGGCAATGCTGGCGATGGTAGCAACACACCTGGTGGCAAGGGTGAGGATCATCGGAGACGCAAAAATCATCATCGGAAGAACGATATGACCTCCGAGGAGCGCAATCAGGCACGTGCTCAGCGCTTACAGGTAAGTGTTCCCATTTCCCTTTTATCTTTCTTGCCCCTTTTACTTTATTTGTAATGTATATTATCTACTAGGAGGTGGAGGCGGAGTTTGATAAGCACGTGAATATCAATGACATTAGCTGCCACTTGTTTGATGTGGATGAGGATGCGATTGTGGCCATTTATAACTATTGGAAGCTGAAGAGAAAGTCGCGGCACAATCGTGAGCTAATACCGCCCAAATCAGAGGATGTGGAAATGCTGGCACGCAAACAGGAGCAACAGGATCTCGAGAATCACAAACTGGTGGTGCATTTGCGTCAGGACCTGGAGCGTGTGCGTAATCTCTGCTATATGGTTAGTCGACGTGAAAAGCTTTCCCGTTCGCTGTTCAAGCTGCGTGAGCAAGTGTTCTACAAACAGTTGGGTGTGCTTGATGAGGCAGTGCAGGATACAACGGAGGGAGGCAGCAATAAGCAACAACAAAGTCCTGCTTTGGATACAGATGCCATTATCTATGCAAACGATGGACCAACGCTATATGATCGTTTCTATAGCTCAACCGATCAGCAAACTGTGCCGGCGCAGTATCAGAGCTTAGACTATATACTGGAGCAACTCATGGGCAAGATGCAGGCTCGTGGACGCGCCTCCCAATCGCCCAATAAGCGCAAGCAAGCGGCGGTCAAGGGTTCGCCCAAAAAGAAACTAAACAATGGTGCAATAACTACAAAAACAACAACATCATCATTAACAACAACAACATCCAATACAATGGCCAATAAGGCCAACAAGCCACGAGGCTCGCCAAGGGCGCCAACAACAATGGCGTCCACGGCGATGCCGTGTGCGGGGAGGCGTGCCTCGAAGAGCGTCTCGGCAGCGACGGCGACGTCGAGCCACCATAAATCGACGAGTCATCGTAAATCATCAGCAGATGCTGCTGGTGCGTCCGCCATTACGTCTAGCGGCAGTTCATCATCGGGTGATTCCAGCTCGGCGCGCGGTAGCAGCAGTAGCAGCGCCAGCAGCAGCTCCTCCTCAGATACCGGAAGTGCCAGTGGTTCAGCCAGCGATTCCGGCAGCGATAGCAACAGCTACAACAATAAATCCAGCACAGCAGTCGCCAAATCTCGCAAGCAATCCTACGCCAGAAGTGTCGACCAGCGCCAGAAACAACGGCAACGACGTCAAAGTGAAGCAGCTGCGTGTGCGTCTGCGGCGTCTGGTGGTGCCCGCACCAGTTGTAGTTCCTCCAGCGACGAAGAAGATGAACGGCAACGTGAACGGGTTCGGAATCGTGAACGGGAACGGGATCGTGAACGAGAGCAAAGCAACAAACAGCGCGTTAATAAGTCAGCAGTACCTGCTAAATCCCAAGCATCTAAGTCAAAGCACAGCACAACAGCGGGAGGAGCAGCAACAGGCACCACCTCAATCACAAGCACAACACCAGCAACAACGGGAACGTCGGCGCGTCGGAAGATTTCCAGTAATGGAACATCAGCAACGACAACTGCGGCAACCACATGTGGACTTGCTCAGATGGACAAGGAAATGCAGCAACAAGATGCCGGAAGTCTCTCCAGCGATGAGAGTGAGGAACTATTGCCGCTGAAGTCTACCGAGCGTCTAGCACACAAACTCTCAACGGGCAATACAATAGCTTCCAGCAGTGCCTCCGCGACGGCAACTTCTGCAAATGCTACTGGGCCAAGTCGAAAATTAGGCCATCATATCTACTCCGACTCGGATAGCTCGTCGACGACGACGGGTCACGATGAGGGACACAATCAAGAGCCCGACGAGGAGGATGGCGATGCGGAGGAGCATGCTGCGGCTGAGAGTAATGTTAGCGATTCGCAGAATCAGCAAACGATACGCACCAAGGCAGCCATGAAAGAGTTTGTGCCCGGTACCACAGCTGCCTCATTGGCGGCCGCTGCAACAGCAACAACAACAAGCAAAGCAAAGGGCAACAACAAAGCGAACAACAAAAGCAATGCAACAACATCTGCCTTTTCAGCGGTGGATCTGTTGGTGGTGCCACAGCGACAAGCAGCGAAAAAGGCATCCGAAAACATGCGGATCTCGACGAATCTCGCCACAGCAATGCTGCCTGATGTTTCGGATCGCTTGCGTGATCCGGAGCTCAGCAGCAATGTTAATGCCAGTGCTGGCAACAGCAGTGCTAAAAGCAAAACAAAGGATTCCAGCCATCGAGCCACGGAGGTGGACAAGGCACGACCAAAGGAGATTCAGAAGAGCACGGGGAAAACGTCGGGCGAAACTACGGCGGAGCGTGGAAAGCGTGGGCGACCACCAAAGGTGCAAAAGGACAGGGAAAAGGAGAAGGAAAAAGAAAAGGAAAAGGAAAAAGAGAAGGAAAAGGAAAAGGAAAAAGAGAAGGAGAAGGAAAAGGAGAAAGAAAAAGAAAAGGAAAAAGAGAAAGTCAACACTTCTTCCGCTTCTGCTTCTACATCCGCATCCACTGCAACTACCACGCCCGCGCCCAAGAACAATGAATTGGCTAAGCTGCAAAACTTTGCCGTTTCCTATGTGCCCCAGAGGCAGGCTGCCAAGAAGGCAGCCGAACAGTTGAAGAATAGTGGCGCTGCCTTGGCCAAGGCCACACAAGACTCTAGCGCTGTCAATGAGCTGAGCGACAAGGAGCCAGCTCCAGCAACAACTGTGACAACCACACCTTCCAGCAAATCCACGGCCAGCAAACAGCAGACGACACCCATACGTCGTGCTTCCCTCGTCAAGGAGCCACAAGGTGCAACGCCGCGAAGACGCTCCAAGGAGGAGACACAGCAGACGCCGGTCAAGCGACGCATCGCAGCGCCCAATCTGTCTAGCTCCAGTTCCGGCGACAGCGACAGCAGCAGTAACTCATCCAGCAGCAACAGCGATAGCTCAAGCAGCGGCAGCGGTACGGACTCCGACAGCGATAGCGATGCAGTGGAGAAGCGCAAGGAGACGACAGCATCTGCAGCAGCGCCAGCAGCAGCAGCAACAACTGCCTCCGCCACAGTCACTGGTTCAGCAACCTCAAGTTCAAGTGTGCCAAAGCGTTCACCGCGCAAATCCCTAGACAAAGCACCGCCAGTGCCGACCACGCCCTTGGCTGGACGAACGCGACAGAATTCGACAACCAAATCGCCAAAGAGTACGCCGCAGAAGGGCATAGCTTCGGAAGTGTCGCCACAAGTGCCTGCCACACCAAAGTCAGCGTCACAGCGACGCAAATCTTCACTTGTGGATCTGGTGAAACCAGCAGCAGCTCCTGAGATATCAAAACGTGCCACACGCAACTCCAAATCCCGACCGCCATCACCAGCGCCGGTAGTCCCTTCGGTCAATGCCAAGTCTAGTCCGGAGAAGCCCGCGCCAACGTCAGTAAGCACATCCCGACGCAAATCTCGTGCTGAATCACCCAAGAAGACGCCACCAAATCTAGAGCATGAGATAGCGCAACGCAAAGCGGCCACCGGACGAACAACTAGTGCGTTGGACAAATTGCTGGACAAGAAACAGCAACAGCTTAACAATGCCACGCCAACGCCAGCATCAACACCCACACCGCCACCAAAGCAACGAGTTCCAACTCCAGTTTTAGTTCCAGAACCGGAGGCAAGCAGTAGAGCGAAACAGGAGGAGGAAAAGAAAAGGGAACAAGAGCGGGAGCGGGAGCGGGTTAAGGAGCGAGAACGGGAGCTCGAGCAACAACATCAACAGCTGCAAGCAGAGGCAGAGGCTGGTGAGCAACCTATGGACATTGATGAGGAGCTCACGACGGCACCAACGCACACACAACTGTCGGCCAGTGCCAGCAAATTGGCAGAACTCTCTGCGGACATTGACGAACGACCGCCAGCAGCACCGTTACCTGCCTCGCCTACGCCCACCCCCTCCAACGACGAGCTGTCCGACGATGCGGGCAGTGATCGCAGCGAAAGACGTCGCGGCAGTCGCTGGCGGCGAAGAAGACGACGCACGCGTGATGAAGATGATGAGGAAGAGGAGCACACACATCATACGCAGCATCTGCTTAACGAGCTGGAGATGGCACGAGAACTGGAGGAGGAGCGTAAGAATGAATTGCTAGCGAATGCAAGCAAGTACTCCGCATCGACATCGTCGCCAGCGGTCACTGTGATACCACCAGAACCGCCAGAGATTATTGAGCTGGACTCGAATTCCAATTCCGGTGAGCAACACCAGCAGCAACAGGAGACGCCACAGCAGCAACAACAACCACAACAACAGCTGCCGCCTGTCACACCTCTGCAAGTACCAGTTCCACCAGTGTCAACGCCGTGTGCCGCCTTGGAACTGGATGCAGCGCATCAACCAATTGTGGATACCATACTGGAGATGGAGGACAGCAAGTATGGCAACAACTTTGCTTCCAACATGGCAGCCAGCGTGGCAAGTGTGCTCAATCCGCCCAATTCGGGACCACTCACACTGCTCAGCGGTAACAACGGCAGCAGCAGTAAGCAAATCTCCGATGAGGACAGTGCACAAGCTACACGTAATCTGCTCGAGAAGTTGCGCAAGACCAAGCGTAAAAATGTGTTGGACGAGTGCAAGGATTCGATGGACTTGTTGCCACCAACGCCAGCCATTCCCTCCGTGTTTCCATTCCATAATGCTGCTGATCCCGAGGATCTTATACACGCGCAAAAAGAACTGCAACAGCAACAACAGCAGCAGCAGCAACAACAACAGCAACAGAGTTGTCTCTTTAGTAGTTCAGCTCCAAATTCGGTGGCTAGTCAAATGACCATCAAGGATTCTCCGATGACAGCCAACAGCGGTGGCAGCTATGCGAATAGTCTAACCAATACGCCCAACGCCACGCCTACTACAAACACAACGAGCAATAATAATCTGGGCTACAGCAATGTCAACTATCAGCAATGTTACCTGGACAAGGCATCGCCCCATCAGCAACAGCAGCAGCAGCAACAGTTGCTTCACAATAAGGCCAGCAATGGCAACAATCAGAGTAATGCCACTGCTGTTGGTGCCACCACAACGCCAGCACCAACGCCAGACTTTGTTGACTTGGCAGCTGCCGCGGTAAAGAACAATCTGAGTAACTACGGAGCAGGAGCAACGGGAGCATCATTGCCAACTCAGACCACGTCCACGAGCAACCAGTTGGTTAACAACAAACTGAGCGATTACGACGAGAACACACGAATGCAGTCGCCATTTGGACGCATGCAGCGTTGGAATGAGAATGATTTGATTGCCGCCAGACGCAGTTCATCGCCCAGTTCCGTCTCGGAATCCAATGATCAGCCGCCGAGTCAATTGGCGCAGCAGCTGGACAAAAGCTTCTTCAATAGCTATGCTGGAGCGGGTGCTGGTGTGGTTGGTGCTGCTACAGGCAATGTACCAGCAAGTTCTGCAGTTGTTGCTGGCAACAACAACAATAGTAACAGCAACAACAACAATAGCGGCAGCAACAGCGCCTATGGCAATCATACACCGTTGGTCAACGGCATCGATGCCATGTCCATGTACAGCAACAGCACGCCTCAGCAGCAGCAACAGACGACACCAACACATGTGCAGCGTACGCCAAACAGTCAATACAACGGTGGCATTTATCCTCAGCTGGCAGCGATGATGCAGCAGCAGGGAACGCCATCGGATTATGGCAGCAATGTTGTGACACCACAGCAACCCGGTACACCTTATGTGGGCACGCCTTACACAACGCCCAACATGACGCTGACCACAACACCAAATCATCAGTATCAGCTGCAGTCTCCGGTGGATGGCAATATGCCTACCTATCCGGGCACATTGTTGAGCAGTTGTGCCGAGCAAATGATGCCACCAACACCACCGGTTCAGTCAGTGCCGCTCGAGCCTGTGCCCGCAGCCGTTAGCGTGCCCTTACCCATGCCCATAATAATGCCCATTCCGGTGCCTGTGCCCGTGCCGAGCAAGGAAAGTGTTTCACCCAACAAACGGAGCAGCTCCAAGAAGCAACAGCAGCAGCACAAATCCCCTCAGCTGCCGCAGGGCAAGTCACCGGGCAAATCTCCACGGCAACCGCCTGTGCTGCAGCCACCGCCAACGCCGCCAGCTCCAGCACCTCTGCCCGTTCCAGTTCCTACGGCTGCCGCTACAGTTCCCAAATACGATCCGCTGACGCATACCCTGACGGGTAAGCTACGACAGCGTGCACCACGTGGCAGTGGTGCTTCGGCTGGCACACGTGGACGCGGTCGTGGTCGAGGACGTGGCAGAGGTGGCAGTGCGGCAAGTGCTATATTGCCTCTTCCACCGCCAATGTCGGATTACGGCAGCAACACGCACATCGTCAACAATCTGGTGGGCACGCCGTACGAGTTTAACAACTACGACGACGAGCTGGCCGGACCAGGTGTGGAGAATTTGCAATCTCTGCGTGATCGCCGACGTAGCTTCGAGATACGTACTACACCGAATGCAGCGGGCGCAGCAGGAGCAGCTACCACGAGCTATGCCAGCTGCAAGCTGCGAGGCCAGAACAAGGCACAAGCACAGCCAACGAGTGGATCCTCAGCTGCCACCAATCCTCTTCTGCATGCGATTGTGCAGCCCGTGCTGCCAGGTCCCGTGGATATGCGCACCTACAACTTGGGCTTTGAGGCGCCACACAGCACAGCCTCCCAGGAGGCGTATCAGAATAATCTCTTGGGAGCCTTTGACTCTGGAACTGCGGATCAGACGCTCAGCGAGTTTGACGAGGAGGATGAGCGTCAGTTTCAGTCGGCACTGCGTGCCACAGGCACCACCAACACCTCTAGCAACAATAACACTGCCAGCAACAACAGCAGCAGCAACAACACCTCGCCCAACAAACCGCCCACAGCAGCAATTACAGCGAATGCTGCAGCAACAGCAGCGCCAGGAGTGGGCGTTGGTATTGGTCTGGGAGTGGCAGTCGGCGTTGGTGCCACCACAAGTGGCCTGCAGCCAGTGCCGAACAGCCTGCTTAACAGCGCATTGCATTCCACGGAGGCCAATCAGTCGGCGCCAAGCGTAGCTGCCTCACTTGTCTCCGAGCTCGTACCAACTATGGAAGCATCCATGGAGGCCACCTCCGAGGAGGTATCCATAGACTCGGACACCACCACGTTAACCACAAAAGCCTCGCTATCGGATGCGAGAAATCAGCTGAAGCTGAAGATAAAGGGACCACTCGCCTATCCGGATCTGCACTACAGCACCGTCACGAACAGCAGCCTCTCCAGCAGCTCCCTGGCTCAGTCAAATGCGGTGCAGACAACGGTGGCGTCACAGCTCACCTCGACGGTGGCCAGCACTTCAGCGGCCTGCTCCTTAACAGTTAGCGGGAACTCTCGTAGGATGCGTAAGAAGGAGTTGCTCAGCTTGTATGTTGTGCAGAAGGATAATCTCAATGATGACAGCTCCTGTGGCTTGCCGGCTGCTTCGGACAGTTTGCCGCTGGAAAACATGCGCAAGTCGGATGCCAGTGAGCTCGATGAGGAGCAGCAGCTGAGCGGCATTGGTGGCACCTCCAAGCGCTTCAAGAAGAACTCCAGCAGCAGGGAATTGCGTGGTCTGGACGCAGGTGCGGGCCTGGACGATCAAATGCTGACGGCTGGTGTCGGTGGCGCAGGCAATGATGGACGCCGACGCAGTGCCTGCAGCTCAGGCAGCACGGACAATGGCAAGATGGGTGCGGCAAGTAGTGCTGGCAAGCGTCGGGGACGCAGCAAAACGCTCGAGAGCAGCGAGGATGATCATCAAGCACCAACGAAGCTAAAGATTAAGATCCGTCAATTGCCGCCAGCGGCGAGTGAAACGAACGCCGGCATCGGAAGCTTGGGTCACAGCATGGGATCGGAGAGCAGTAGCTACAGCTATGAGATGACTCGCAGAGCGTGTCCGCCCAAGAAGCGTCTGACCAGCAACTACAGTACGCCTACGCTGGAAGATCTCAAGCGGGACTCGATGAACTATCGCAAACAGGTGATGCAGGACTTCGATATGGGTGAGGATAACAACAAGCGCGAGCTGGCTGGCGACAATGAGACGCTACTAGCGAAACCTAAGAAGGATAAGCCGAAGAAAGACAAGCCAAAAAAGGACAAGAAGGAGAAGAAGCGTCTTAAGCAACAGCAGCAGCTTATCCTCAACAGCAACAGCACCAAGACAACAATGACCACAACGTTGATCGAGAACACGATGGGTGATTCGCCTGGAGAGAAGCCAAAGCTGATTCTGCGTATTGGCAAGCGCAAGACGGAGACGACAACAACGAAGACAACCATGACTATCAGCAGCAACAGCTCAATGGATCAGTCGCAGATGCCACAAATGGAGGCACCACTGCGCTTGAAGATTGCTCGCGTGTCCGCAGGTGGTGCCTACGTAATTGGCGCGAAATCCGACACAAAGGAACCAACGCCAACAGCTGTAAGTGCTTCGCCTGCTGCGGCATCTGATCTGCCGTTGCTGCCGCTTGTGGATGCTTCACCGTCAGGCATGATGCCCAACAGTTTCACGCCGCACTCGCAGAATGCGAATGCATCGCCGGCTCTGCTAGGCAAGGATACAAGCACACCGTCGCCACCATGCCTTGTCATCGATTCCAGCAAGAGTGCCGATGTGCATGACTCAACGTCGTTGCCGGAGAGCGGAGCTAGTGCGTCAGTGGTGAGTGGACGAGTGGTTGGTGTCGGTCCAACGACGCCGCTATGCGTTAATGTGGGCAACTATGACAACAGCAACAATTCGTTGCCATCGGGCAGTGGATCCGGGTCGAGCAATTCGTGCAACAGCAATTCGAACAACAACAACAACAGCAGCAACAGCACTAACAACAACAACAATAACAACGGCAGCGGTAACAACGGAGCTGGCGGTTTACTTCCATTGAAAAAAGACTGTGAGGTTAGATGATAATCATAGAGCGTACGATCGACCGAAGCGACCAATCGATAAATGTATCCATCGATCGATCGATTACTTCCAACAGCAACATGTGTCCTAAGTCCCCCATTAACCACACCCACATTCATCCTCTCCTCACACACTACTTTCTAAACTCACCCAATTCTTTGTATAGCACTCTCGAACCCAAAACCAGATCATTCTACCTTGTACAGTTAGTTAATAAGCTATATCCCGTTATCCCCCTATTTCTCTCTCTCTATATAGTACTATATCTCTCGCCCCGTGTTTGTAAGATTTGATACACCGAGATATTATTTCAACGTATTTATACATATAAAGTTAATGATAAAGATGCCTCACATTGCAGAATAACTACAAAACAACAAAATACTAATTGCATAATTGTACATTTTAATTAAAGCGAATTTTATATATTCACATAAATCTATACATATATATATGCGTATATATATATTTAAATTAGTTTAGAATATGTAAAATACTGTATTAAAGTTATCATTTCGCATTATGTTTATGTTTAGACTAAATATCAGAAACAAAACTAAATTAAAACTAAAGAAAAGAAAAAAGCAAAAAAAAAATTGAATGCTCGGTTATAGAACGGATCATCCAATATATTATGATACGTTAACCTGCTAGTTAACCCACTTCCATAAAATACCTACTCATATATAAAGAAAAGCAAGTAAAATCTAAACAAAAATATATACATTATATATACATATGAATATATATTTTAATTATTTATTAATAACTATTTAAAATGACACAACAATGAGAAATGCATAAAATAATCATAAAACATTAGCAAAAAGAATTTGTTAACAAAAGAAAACATAAAAAACAACAAAAAAAAAGATGAAAAACTTAAGCGCAGTTGTAGCCTTTAGTCATTAATTATAGTTCTTAGCGAAAATCAAAGTCGGCTGTCCCGGATTATTGGATGATGGGGCATTTGCCGCAACTAAGTGCATATATATATAAAAAAGCAACCAGCAACATATATACCTAGACCTTAACAACAACAGCAACAAATTGAATTGTAACGACGTGTTTGTATTTTTAGAGTTTAAGCTTAAATGTGTCGAGAAACTCCAAAAGTAACAAAATAGTTTTTGTCCGTTTATTGTTTTCTGTAAAACTTATTTTTTCCAACTATTTCTATTTTTTTTTGTTCCTTTTTGTTTAGTTGGTTTATTAGTAACAACATAGAAAAAATAAAAATTATATAAAAAGCAAGTCAAAAACACACATTTAATAAAGTTTTTATGTATATTCTTAAATATATAAAATATATTAGCGTTCGATTTGATCGAGTATACAAGCCGGCAGCAATGTGCTCGAAAACAATTTAAATTTTAAATCATTTTTTATGTTTCGATCAAAGCGAACGTTTGTATAATTTATGTATATAAAATATACATGTCTTATTTAATTTACTAAAACTTACACGGCAAACTATTATAAATTTTAACAAAACAAAACGAAATGAAAGTAATCTACACATACAAAAATATTTATTCCAACATATTCAGAAATTGTAATCTTAGAATCTATTGAGATGGTAAATTGCAAAATTTGCGATAATTGTGTAATTGTAAATAATTGTGTGTATGCGAGAAAATGTTTTTTAATTATTACGTTCGTTCTAATCTAATTATTAATTAATTCTGATTATTAATTTTAAATTGTAGTTTTAGCAAAAATTTAAATAAAAACAAAAAGCCTTATTTAAAAAAAAAAGAAAAACAAAACAAACCACAATATTAAGAAAATAATGAAATACTCTTAAAAACAAACAACAGTTGCACAACCATTTACTTTTCATCATTCAGGTTATTAATAATTATAATTATATTAATAAACAAATTAATAATTGAATAGAAATTCACTTTTGATGCCCAGAAGTCGCTCCAATCAATAAAACAACAATAAGTCAATTAAACAATGCATTAAATTGATTGACGACGATGTTGAATTTGAAATCAAACAAACAGTTCGAATCATTAACTAACTAACTAATATAAATATGAAGATTAATAAGGACTAATATTTTTGGTGCCGTTTTGTACAAATGAAGCAATATTCTGAACTTGTTACTACACATGGAAAATGGGGAAACTTTTGATTCGATCAGATTTGGAACATTTTGAGGCAGACAGACCAACTTCTAGTTGCTTATTAACAGCAACAACAACAAGTAATATTATATATTTAGTAAACATATTAAATAATTGGAATGGATAGTGGTGGAGTGGAGAGAAATCTCTAATAAATATGCCTAAAAACGTAAAAAGGAATAAAAGGAAACAAAAGTAAATGAAAAATCAATAAATTCTTAAGGAGAAACACATCAAGTATAGATTTTTAAGCAAATAGGCAAACAATAAGTATTACTAATGAAATTATTATTATTATCATTATTATGATTATTACATTATTATATGATTATTATGATAGATCAGTAAGTGTTGAACGGGTGGCAACAGTAACAGTTTAGACAGTAAGTAAGTAGGGCTACATAGGGAAATATACATAAAAATCGCATATAGAATTAGAAACTAGAATTGTAGACACTGCGGGCATTCAAAGTGAGAGGAATATTAGAGTTATCTGAACAAGAACAACTATAACAACAACAACAATCTAAGCACATGCCTAGTAAATCCAAATATATATACAATATGTAACATACTTATATATATATGCATATAACTATATATATATTTATCAACATTTTGCGTATGTTAAATAATTATGAACATGATTTCTACACACTTGCAAAACAAAAGTCGAAAAATCGAAATATGTATAAATAATGCTGTAAAAATCAAGAAAACCAACCAACTAGTAAAGCTAAGTTGTATTATAAATATGAAAATATAGAAGAAATTATACATAAATTATTAAAAAAAAAAGCTAAAGTCTTTTACTTACTTTTATGGTTCAGTTTAACAAAGCAAACACCAGATTTATCAGAGTTTATATATACATATATATTTGATTCTTGTTTACATATATATTCATCTTTATATATATGGTATATATAGTATATTTGTTTTACACATCTTAGAATTGGGCTTCTCAATAATAATAATAATAATAAGTAAGTAATACTAGAAGATTTGCGTGTTAAGTTGAGTTGGATAACTAAAAATTCTATAACCAGATGAATTATCTCGACTTCTTTATTGGATATATTTGGCTGCACAAAAAGTCTCGAAGATATACACATATAATTTTTTGTAGTACAACTAATTGATATATAGTTCTTTCGATAGATTATCATCTGGTTTGTGCACATATGTCGGAATTGCTATATAAAGTCACATTTTTATTGTTTTTTATTGGATTTTTAGCGCATTTCTATAAATTACACTTAAATTGTCTAATCGCTGTGTTCTGTGAGTGTATTTTTATGTGTTCTGTGCTGTTTTTTTGCGAACCAAAATGAATTATTTACATTTGGAATTTCACTTGGAAAATTATTGTATTAATTAGGTATATTAATTTTCTTAATTCTGAGCTCAGATGTTATATCTTTTTAATTCACTTTGTTGCTTTTGACGAAGACCAAACATTTGTGTTGTAATCGCACAAAAAAATATTTCATATATATTTATGGTATTGAAAGTAAGAGTTTTTGTTTCAACTCAATTTATTTTTGTATTTTTAAAGCATTAACTTTTGCTCTCTGTCCCTCTCCTTATTCAATGTAAATGTCCTCGATGGGATAAGCGGTTTCGATAAACTTCTGATAGAATCGTTGAAAGGCGCGTCTGTAAAAAAGTCAAATTAAATAAATAAAATAGGAAAAGGTTTAGGAAAGTTTCGAAGAACTCACCCAACAGCCTCGGCCACCGGTCGTGTGGACTCGGAGCCCTTGAAGACGTGACAGGCGAAGCGCTGCACAGTCGGATGCTTGGTAATGAAGCCAATGAAGCGATGATCACGTGGATGAAATGCACAGAACGAGACATTCTTCAGTGAGTAGAAGTAATCGATGCAGGGTTTCTTCTCCTTTTTGTTCTGTAGGTAAAAAATAATCTTATTATAGTATCCACTGGTAAGTATCTTTGCTGCCACTTACATTCGGTGCCGATCGGTCCACCATGCGCAGCCCCTGATCCGATACCTCCAAAATGCACGTTTGTCCGGTGGGTGAATTTCCGTATTCACCGACAATTTTGCGCACAGCCTGACAGACGACACCGGTGCCCTTGTGTGCCAGCGTCTCCACCGATCCCAGATAGCCTAGTAAGTAGCGCTCCTTCTTGACCAACTGCACCGTCGGATCGAACTCATTGTAGTCGAGGTCAACGGCATAGGCCGATGGAAAGATGCCCTGACGACCCGTACGCAAATTGACGCCTTCGCACCACAAATCCTCGGCCTCCTTTTGCACATAGACAGCATCACCAATCTCCAGCTCGATCTCGTCATGATGCCTGGGCACAAACTTGTGCAGACCACGATGTGTGGCCTCCAGCATCTCCAGCTGCCCAAAGGGCACACCGCCAAAGGGTGGCGGAAAGGGGGACTGCGATACCGGGGATGTGATCTGGGGAGACATGCTCTTGAAATCGTTCGGGGAATGCGCTGTGCTGTGACCGCTATCCACATCGCCCAAGCTCTGCAAACGCTCCGAATCCGGGCTGGAGTCCTCGTCCAGCAGATAGCCACACTTGAGGGATAAGAACGAGCGTTGCTGACTGGAACGCGAAGCGGCCATCGAACCACCTCCAATGCCACCACCAAAACCACCGCCAGTTGCAGTTGCTCCACCAATGCGAAACTCATCCGCCAGGGTGCAGGTTGTGGTGCCAGCACCTAAAATATGTAGAATGGAAGCTGCAACGAACCCATGAGCAGATTAGCCTCAACTACTTGGGAAAGGGGGGACTACGAGGAGCATGCAGGACAGGTGAATGTAGGAGTAACGTGTTGCTCAAGGAAATTCGCTTACATTTCTTATTTTTTGGTATTTCAGGCAACTTGCGGCGACGTCGCGTTGCAGCTGCCGTTGGAGTCAGCAGCTCCGTGGTGGCACCAATGGTCACCGCACCCATGCCGTTGCCACCACAGCCACCACCAGCGTTGGCAGCAGCTGTTGTCATGCCATTAATGCCAATGAAACCACCAATGGCATCCTGATGATTCAAGGGATGATGACAATGCGAATTGAATGAATCATTTGTGTCCAGTGAACCATCCGAGGAGAGTGTCACCTTCAAGCCATCGCCGAGCTCATCGTCCTCCACTTGGCGCTGCTGCTTGATCTCTCCTATGCCATCCTCCTGGTCGGAGTTGTCGCTCTTCGAGGAATGCGAATCATCCAGATCATCGTTGGGTATGAGACTGTGAGTTAAGTTGTCACCAATTAGCAAGGGAATGAAATTATACACAGGTGTAGTTGTGTTTCAAAGAGTCTTGTTGAACTGATTGGTTTTTGGAAACTTCTGTACTTACGAGTAAAATGCATGTGTCGTTTTCTTTTTGCCAAATGAGCCAACTGCGTGTTGTGGCTCAAATATGGGCCTATGGAATTCTTCGAACTCGCTGTCGGCCATTTCGGGCTTGTTTGCCCAGCTGCCACGCCCACTTACAGCTAACACAACCTAAGAACTACAGCAAGTGCTAATTAGTTAGCCCAAGTTAATGCTAAACTCAAGTGTTGTCTAAGATTTGCAAATCTTGCAGATAAAAGATACTTTTTCACTTCACCATGCGAAAATCGATAATTTCCTTGGCCGTTTTTGTCGTGCTTTCAGCCCAGTTTGACGTCCACTTGCCTGGGATATTCTCTTTCTTGTCTTCTTCTTGTGTCAGGAGCATGCTCTCTTCAAATCGCTCTCCCGCTGGTTTCTCCACCTACCACTCTCTCTTACTCTCTGGAGACACTTTTGCGTAACTTGTAACTTGTTTTTGTTTACAACCAAACAACGCGCTGACTTTGCAACCGTGCTGCATTGGCAACTGGCTTCATCCCCTCCTATCCCTGCTGTCCGAGGGTTGCCATGTGGCAAGCATGCGCACTTCCGTTCTCTGACTTTTGGGGGTGACTGTCGCTGCGTTGCAATGCTGTTGCTTGAGTGCAGCGAAATCCAAAGCTGCGACGTCATTTCGTTTGAATTTTAGCGCCAGAAAATATTTATGAGTATAACTAAGTTTATTGAATTATAATTAAGAGAGCTTTGTATTAAAAAAGAATTAAATAATTGATATAATATAAAAGCTGTAGAAAGAAAATTAAAGAAAAATCATTAATTATTCTTAATTGTACCTGAAAGTAAAAGGAAAATAAACAATAATTATAAAATATTTGTTAAAAAATTAAATTCATAACATGCTAAGAGAAAAATGTACTGTGAAGTAAATTATTTTAATTTTTCCTTGTGTTAAGACTTCGCATCCATGGAGCTGTAATCACTAAACAACTAAAAACAGATATATAAAAATTAGTAAGGAAGATAAGTTGTATTGAAGTAATAATTTAGTTAAACAATACTATGAAGTCTATGAATAAATTAAGAATAAGCGAAACGAGGTTCATTTCTGAATTTCAGAAGTGGTTTGAATGTTTAAGCAACCCGCCCGTATTAATCTAATCAACAGAATTATTCAAATTTTCACTTCACTGACATTTGGTAATCTCTTTCATACAATTCGCAGTCCGTACTCCTTACAGCTCTTGTAAATTAGTTAACGTAACTTAATTATACTGAAATCAACAGAAATCACAAACGCCATTCATCGTTGCCTTGCCCCCCCCTCTCCACAGACATTCCATATCTACCCCACGTTTGGCAAACATTAAGGTTTGTCTGTCAATCTTTAATGCAATCAGTTGGATTTACTTTAAGCAACAGTTGCAATAAATCTATCAAACGTATTCTATGACTGCGAACGGAGACTACAAATGAAATGCTTTTCGCACCAATCACTTTGAATGCCTGTCCAAGTTCAAGGAGACAGGCGGGGAGTGGGAGTAGAGAAGAATGGGGGCCATTACGTTTATCACATCAACCCACACACATGCACAGGGAGACAGTATAGTTTTCCTTAAGTAGCTACACCCGCATATTTTAATAGCCCAGTTGTTGGCTTTGGTTTGGTTTGGCTTGGTTTTTCCCTCGACTGTTTGCTTTTCTCCAAGCGCAAACAAAGGACTCGAACCGAAAAGGAAACTGAAAACAGAACCGCAAAGGAAAATTGCCATTTATCTATTATTGACTCTGTTTGGCTTTAGGCTGTGTACTGATTTTCCGTATTCCCCATTCCCTGTCCCTCCAATTTGGCCAATAACTTTCAGCACATTGTCAAGACAAGAGCATCAAGTGGTTGCCAGTCATGCTTTATACCGTAAGGCCGACTTACTTGAAGGCTGTGGACCGGAAACGGAAAGTTTAATTGAGTATGCAGAGTGATCTGTTAAAAATAAGCTTAAGTCAGAAGTAGTTTAAAGCATTATAAAAGGGACTAAGAAGTTAGTTAGTTTAAGGTTAGAATTTGTCCTTAGGGATATACTGAAAGTTCGGTTCGCTTGATTTTACAGCTAAAATACACAATTTTCCAGTTGAATTTGTTGTTTTCTAAGTTCGTTGATTTTTAAGGCTTGGAGTTATTATATATAACATAATTAAATTAATAATAGAAGAGTTAAACAAAGCATTCAAATTAAATATGCGTGTCTTAAATTTGTTACTTTAAGTCTCAAAAACCCTCTTCATTTGTTGGTTTAACTTTTATTCAGTTGCCACCGTCAATGACATGGTCAAGCAAAGTTTTTCCTGTCCTCCCCTAACCATTTGCAGTGTTTTCCATGCCCGCATAAATTACGTATACGTTGGTTGAAAATCAAGCGTTGACAGCAAAATGAAAGTCCAACTCAAACTCAAACTCGAGCTGAATTCAAGCTCAACAAGTCGAGAAAGCATTTAATGTTGTTGCTGCTGATTAGAAAGTGAAATGACGTCATGTGTTCGCGTTAGCCTGATTTCAACATGATTTGGCCAATCAAAACGATGCGTAGACCCTCACACACACACTCACCCACACAGCGCCTCCCACACACACAGGCAAAGAGGTGGAGTCTGCGAAAAGAAAAAGTCACTTGTAGCTTTTATATCCTTGAACAAATTTATCTCGCTACGCACACTTAAATAAATACAATTGAATATGTATGTATGCCTAATGGCTGTCAGTGTGCATGTGTGTGTGCCACTGGCAGCTGCCTATAAAAGCAGCAGTCACAGCGACAGGATCTTGCAGTCCGCCGTTACGTTGCGCATACGACGCGTGTGTCCAGTGAAAAAGCAGTGATTTTTTGTGAACCCTTTGGAATTTACTTCAACTTTTGATTAAGATGAGTGCATCGGGCAAAAGTCTACTTGGATTATGGTTATATCGCAGCGGTGAACAGGAATGGTCTGTGAAACAGGGCAGTCCTTTGCACACGCTCAAGAAGGATTCATCCACAACATCGAATGCGACATCATCGACATCTTCATCCTCAACGTCTCCAGCGGCTCCTTCGCATGCAAGTCTCTCCCGACATGCCTCAGCTCCCAGCGACAACTTTCTGTTGTTCTCGCCCAAAAAGCAGGAACGCAATGGTGGCATCATCTCGGAGGTGCCACGCCTGCAGCTTGGTGGCGATGCAGTGCGTCAGCATTCGCCCGGTGAACGCATCTCCATTTTATTTACGCTCAAAAATCAAGTTGGCAATTTGGCACGAGCTCTGCAGGTTTTCCAGGAGCTGGGCATCAATGTGCTGCACTTGGAGCTGTCACCGCTGGAGATGACCAGCAATCAGGCCGATGTTTTGGTAGACGTTGAGTGTGATCCCCGTCGCTTGGATCAGGTCGTGAAGATGCTCAATCGCGAAGTCGCCTCGGTCAACTACACGTCTGTAAATGCGCATAGTTTGGCTAGGGCTCCGTCTCTATCGGCTTGCTCCAGTTTTGGTAAGTCAAATGGATTTATAATTTTAGTTTATAGAAATTTTTTTCAGATAATGGTAATTAAAAATAAAATGTGCCAGAAAGTGCTTAAATCTATTTCGAATTACCCCTTGGAATGTGTTAGACCCTCGAGTTTTATAGAACACAAATCTAATCTTCGTTGGCCTTTGAAATTGTTTTAGACTTTGGCGACATGGTTTGGTTTCCGCGCAAGATATCCGACTTGGATCAGGCACAGAACGTGCTGATGTATGGCTCTGAGCTGGACGCAGATCATCCAGGCTTTAAGGATCCGGTTTATCGCAAGCGCCGTGAGCAGTTCTCAGCTATAGCCAACAACTTTAAGCAGTAAGTGTTAAGCTTAGTCCCACAATTCCGCCCTTAAGCTGCTCATTTCCCCTCTTAGTGGCAATCCTATTCCTCGCGTGCAATACACACCCGAGGAGGTAAAAACTTGGTAAGTGAAAATTGAATTTGTAGTTGTTGTGGTTTCCCCATCAAAGTTTATCTACACAAGGGGCACTGTGTTCGTGGAACTGCATCGTCTCTATCAACTGCATGCAGTGCCCGAGTACATGGAGAACTGGCCAGAGTTGGTCAAGTTCTGTGGCTACCGGGAGGACAATTTGCCGCAGCTGCAGGATGTCAGCAGTTACCTGAAGCGCAAGACGGGCTTTCAGCTACGTCCTGTCGCCGGTTACCTTTCGCCACGGGACTTTCTCTCCGGCCTGGCTTTCAGAGTGTTTCACTGCACGCAGTACATAAGACACTCCTCGGATCCCTTCTACACTCCTGAGCCGTAGGTCACTCCCTCCCCCCTTTTGTGTGCCTAAGTTATTTACACATTCGATTATTTGCCAGTGATTGCTGTCATGAGCTTTTGGGCCACATGCCGCTGTTGGCCAACTCGAGTTTTGCCCAGTTCTCGCAGGAGATTGGCTTGGCTTCCTTGGGCGCCTGCGATGCGGACATTGAAAAACTGGCAACGGTGAGATAAAACACTCAGAACTTATTTCTAGTCCCCTTACTCTCCCTTGCTCCCTATTAACCCTATTTACCCCTTTAGTTGTACTTTTTTACTGTGGAGTTTGGTCTCTGCAAGCAAGCGGACAGCAGCTTCAAAGTCTACGGCGCTGGACTCCTCAGCTCCATAGCCGAATTGCAGCATGCCATTATGGCTAAGGATAAGATCAAGAAGTTCGATCCGGAGCTGACCTGCAAGGAGGAATGCATCATTACTTCCTATCAGAATGCTTACTACTACACCGACTCCTTCGAGGAGGCCAAGGAGCAGATGCGGTAAGACCTATGTGATTAAATATTTTTCAGTCCCAATCCTAGCACTTCATTTTCAGTTCCTTTGCGGAGAGTATACAACGACCGTTCGGAGTGCGTTACAATCCCTATACGAGCAGCGTTGAGGTTCTATCGAATGCCCAGAAGATCACCGCTGTGGTTAGTGAGCTGAAGGGAGACCTGAGCATTGTTTGCTCCGCGTTGAGAAAGATATCGGCAACAGATGAGAATCTGGATGTGGACAGCATAGCGAACATGTTGCACAACAGTCTCAATGTGATTGGTACAGGTGGCAATGGCAATAGTCCCGATACACTCGAGAGCTTCATAGTCGAAGGCGATTAGAGCAGCGCTTGAAAAACTGGGAATGGAAAACATGTTGAAATGGGACCATAAATATTATACTTGAAACGAACTGAAGTTCGTCATATATTGATGTCTATTTGTTGTTGTTAAAAACACTAACTTTATTTGAACATATTTATGGCTAATCTTAACTAAACTAAACTTAACTTAACTTGAATAAAATCGACTTGTTTGTGTGCGCTCTTTGGCAAAAGCTTTTACTGCACAACCGACGACAGAGATTACTTATAGATCATATCACAGTCGCTGTTTATGAAGAACTTCCGACGTATATAGCTGGACGTGTAGTCCATGAAAATGTTGGGAATAGTCCAGACCGTAAAGCTCAAAGCCAGTGCTCGCCACTGCTCAATGATCAGTGGTACCTTGTGGAGCCAACTGATTCGATTGCCCATACGACTGGTCACCTGACTGGTCACCTCACGCACTACACCGCCGGCCAACCCACTGACGCTGACTTTGCGGCGCCGCTTGGAGCCGGGTGAACCATCGGCTTTAGCCAGCACCAGATCACGTTGTCCACGCTGATCCAATTCTGGTTTCATTTCGACGCGTGGCGCGATTTGTATGCGATCGACGGTATCGCAGATTTCCTCATTGCTAATCAGTATGCCAGCCACGATATACATCAGTTTGAAGACTCTGTGGGGGTTTTATATACATATATTAGTTAGTTATTTGAACTACACTTAAAGACTAATGCACACACACACACCTCACAGTATGGGAAATCATTTTGAGAGTTCAAAAGTCGCCAAATGCACACGACGACGTCTTTTTTTTGTATGTTTGATTTGCACTAAGCAGCAGCTTATCAGCTAGCCAATTTAGTATATGTTTTATATATATAAAATTAATATATATAATTTAATATTTAATTTATTATAGGCAGACTTTTTATGCCAAACTTTAATATGTTTTAATTGCGGGTATCCTATGAAATCCAATTGCAGTTAAGAATTCTTTTATTTAGCGAGTTTTAACTTTTATATACCGTACTCGTCTATAGCTCAAACTAAACTGAATGATCCGCTGCTGGTCGTTCCTCATGCTTGACTGATAAGGGAGGCAGAAGCATGTCTGCGATAAGCCTCGGTCTTCTAATCCCTAATCTTGGCGGTGTATACTTATTTACTTATTTATTATCTGTTTGCTTAGTGCTTCTTTTTTATGTTCAAACATGTCTGCACTTATGTCTCTCTGCTCCAGTCCCCTTGTCCCCCACCTACACCCTCTCAAAGTATCTTTACTGGGTTACTCACTTCACTGATAATTCTTTGACATTTTAATTCTTATCGATCGTTTTAATATTTTATTTTGTCGCCAGCCTTTAAATAACTCTGAATCGCTTGGAAACTACGTAATATTTGCCGTTCACAGGTGAACTTTGAACACAGACTAAACATGAGCTGTCCACATTGCCCCGATTCGTTGCTTTTCCTACACACTGATTACAATCTCACTATTTGGATCTTGTACAGTGCTAGAAGTTCGCTGATTGTGACTGTTATGGCGTCTGATCAGGCGAGTCTATCTTAAGTGTTTCTATTTAGTATAGAAATATTTATTTTCAGATACTTTCAAGGGCGCCTCGAATTTCGCGATAAGATTTGTTTGTTGCAGGGTCAATTAATTGATTTCCTGATATAGGTACAAGTGCTCAAATTGTATCTAAGGAATTTGGTTTTAAATGTGTGTCAGTGTTGACATTTTAGCTATTTAATAGGCAGAAAGCTCAGATCTGTTTAATGTCAGCTACTGCTACTACACTACTACTTTTATTTTGCATAACTAGGGTCTCTGTCGTCAGATTTTCGTTTGTCATACCTTTTTGAGCTCGGGAGGAATAGGCCTGTCGATTGCCATCAAAACATTGAATATTTTGATTTTGTCCATTTTTGTCAAAAAGTGTACCATCATAAAATTTGATCAAAAATCGGTAAATTTTGAAAGTTTAAATTTATAATTAATTTTGAATTCAATTAACTTTCGTTGTCCTGAGCATAAAAAGGCATAACTTATCTAAATACAATATAATTTCGCTGAGCTATGATCATTCAAAGTTTGAAATTATACATATTAATTATTTAAATTGACCAAAAACGAACAAATATTTTTGCGGCTTTCAAATATCTAAATTAGCTACTTTTAGCTATTTTCTATTAAGTTATGTCGATTTGAGACGCTTGAGCAACACTGAATCATGGAACGCATGCGCCATTTCTTTTGAGTTTGTGTCTAGGCTAACTTAAAAAGTCCCAAGCTATTTAGTGCATGCATTCACCAAAACTATGTTTGGGCAATGGCAAGGGAAATTTTTTTCACGATGTGCAGGCGCCATCTATGTGTAGATAAATATTGCAAATAGTGTAAAGTTTATCAATTTGAATATGTTTTGGAAGAACAGCAATAAAAAAATTTGTAAGAATAGATTTAAAATTATTCTAATTATATTGGTATGTTAATATTGGTTGTGTTCAAATCAAGGTAGAGCATATCTCTATTTTAAACAATTGAAACAATTAAAGGAATTGTAACTTGCTTCTCGTTTGGAGTCACATATGTCAACATACTTTGCCTTAATAGCTAAGAATTCGGAATAATGATGACTCATTGATAAATCTAGTAATTCACTCTTAATATTTATTGTTATTGCAAGCTGCATTATAAAAAGAAAAACACATAACACTTATGTATAATATAGTTGATAAGCCCAACAGTTTCTCTTTCCCACTCAATCTATCTATCTATCGACTAAACCACACAATTATTACGGTCAATTTCTAAACACTAAATTAACTTTTAATATAAACCCATACGCATTTCTTAAGCTCAAATATAAACACTTGATATAAGTCAAAAAACCAAATTGAAGCCAATCAAGTTGTTTGTTTAAAGCCAATCATTTGATGTCAAGCAAAAGACATTTAATTTGTTAACTTGATATCTATCAGCATAATTGACTCTCAAGTCCTTTATTCGCATTCTGAATCCCACTCTGGAAAACATACACACACACATACTCGAAAGTTGTCGAAAATTCTTAAGCCAAAGTCAAACACACACACACGCACACTCGCACACACTTTCAAAGACTGAGAGACTTTTCACACATAAATTATGTAGCCGTCCGGTTGTCCAAGTTATCCCCACAGACGAGGAGAAGTGTGGGAGGCGAAGAAGTGGGGTGAGAAGAATAGCAGAGGGGTGTTGACCGGAATTGACCAGCAGGCGTGTGGACAGGACAGCTCGAGCTGTTGCTGTTGTTCTGGTGTAAAACAAGATTATTTACAAATGCATAAACCACAAAATCTTAAACAAAAAGGACAAAGGGACGTGGGGCAGGACGACGAGAGGACGGGACGACACTGACAAGAAGACAAGAAAAACAATTTTCACACAATTTTCGAGAGTAAAATTGGCCAGACAGCACAAGCAAGCACAAGAGAAAATAACGAGCAAAATAAATGTGGACAAAAAGCCAGAAAGTCAAAAACAACAATAACAACTGGATCTGAAATAAGTAGCACACAAGCAGACAAGGCAGGCAGACAAGTCTGAGTTGCTAAAAGGTATTCCCCAAGAATGTCTACAAAGGCACAAGGACAAACAGGAAGACGAGAGGAAGGGGAGAAGCAGGAGAACCCAACAAATGCCTGAGCAGACACAGCCAGAAAGACAGACAGAGTTGAGCACTGATTTGCTACACAGTCAGGCTGCAACTCCTTACCCCTGCTCCACCCTGCTTCAACACAATACACTTCCTACACACACACACACACTGGGGGTATAACTGTTAAGTCCACTTAGAGCAAAACATTTGCCTCAGAGAGATGGAGACGTTATCGTCGTCAGCATTGCTATCGTCTTGGAGCAGGAAACAACAGCAGCAGGCGGTGGAGTGTGGCAGGAGGCGTTAGGGAGTTGGCTGGAGGACTGTGGCATGTGGCAGGCAGCATGCGAACGACCTTGACACACAACCGCAAGAAGCAAGAGAGAGACGGAGAACGAGAGAGAGAGGGATGGAGATGAGCAAATGCTCATTCAAGTGGCGCCCCAAAGTGTCCATTCAGTGCTTGGCAGCTTGAAAAATTATTCCGTCTGCCACAACTCCGACTACGACTACAACTCTGTCTCTGACTCTGACTCCTTCCTGCTACACACATACTCTGGTAGAGCTAAAGGGCGTTGTGGCAACTCCAAAAGTGCCACAGAGTCCGACTCTGAGTCCGAGTTCGAGTCCGAGTCAATGGTTGGTCACTGGCCAGAAGGTCGGACTTCTTCTTGTTGGTTAATTGGCTGTGTTTAGCACTGACTGTGTGTGTGTATGTGTGTGTTTGCTGGTGTGTGTGTATGTGTGTTGGCTTACAAATTGTTGTCTGAGCTCTGCATCGACAAGTAAAGGACCTTGCCACAACTTTGCTGAAATGTGTTTGTTTCCTTGCCTTACATGACTCGTGTCTTCTACTTGCAGCATGCAGCAAGTCCTCGTGCCTCGTACCCCTCACCTACATGCCACGTGCAACTGCAGTGGCTAATCCCTTGCAACACTTCCACTAACTGTGTGTGGGTGTGTGTGTGTGGGAGTGTGCTTGTAATGTTTATGGCTTGAAGATTTGTTAAGTGTTTTGCCCCTTAGATAAATTGCCAAAGGTTTGCTCAATTGGCACGCCTTGCCACATGTTGCTGCCACACACAAACACCCACACAAACACAGCTAAAAATCTGCTTAAAGATCTTAAAGCATTGCACAAATTGAATAGGAAAATCCGCTTAATATATAGCTACAAAAAAATGGCTAAATTGAAATTCGAAATAATGAAAATGCATAAAAAAATATTTGACGAAGCAGCAGCAGAAGAAGACGATGCTGCAGTGGGGCAGGGGAGCGGGGGCATGGTAGTTACAGGTGAGGCAGCCGGGGGCATTAAGGTGTTTGCGCCTGAACATGATATATGATAGAACCGCAGCAGAAGAAGGAGTAGGATGTGCCTCAAAACGCTGCGAGACACAGCAGGAAATAATACCAGCTAAGGGGAACAGCAGGAGGCTGGACAGAGCAGGAGTTACTAGAGGGGGAGAGGACGGTTTGTTGAGTCGCCAGTGCAAATATTGAAATGGGTGAACCACCAAAAATAGCCAGCAATGTATGTAGGGACAAAGAAATCTAAACAACAACAGTGACAGGAACGTCGACAGCGACGCCAGCAGCGCTGTAGACTGCAACGTATATTTTGGCCAACAATAAATGATGATGGCCAAGAAGAAGAAGAAGCAGAAGTAGACGCTGCTGTCGCTGATTAAACGCGGTGGTTGCTGCTGCTGCCATCGATGCTGTTGTTGTTGCTGGTCACATGCCACGAATGCGTCGCGAGGTGTTGCCAACTGGAGGACAAGCAAGGAGGACACGTGGCTACGTGTCCAGACACAGTCGTCGCTGCTGCTGCTGTTGCTGTTGCTGCTGCAGTCAAGTGAGTTGTGCCTGACCAGCAACAATTTGTGTGAAGCGAGAGGAGTTTGAGCAGTTTGAGCTGAGGGGCACAAATGCTTGCAGGTTCAACTCCAGACAGCAGACAAAACTGAGCTAGAAGGAGAGAGGGTGAGCGAGATGGAAGCATGGGTTTTTGGGACTTGTAGCAACATTTCCGACGTTTTCATACAAAGGACCAGAAAACTGCAGATTGCAAAAAATCAACTAGAAAACTGGAAAACTGTCTGACTCGCCGCATATTTGTTGGCTATAGATTTTTTTATAGATGTTTTTCGGCTAACATTTCCGGCTGTGCTCATGTTGTTGTTATACCTACAGCTGCTGTTGCTGCTGCTGTGGCTGCTGCTGTTGTTCTTGTATTTCTCTAATTTATTTCATGATTTTATTTGTTTCAGCTTTTTATTTTCGATTTCTTTTCTTTTCCATTTGTTTTTTATTCTTTTTATTTTTTGGCTTCAAACACGCGCATGCAAATGATGTTGAATGCGATAAGTGTTCGAAGGATTGTCTAGCAGCAGGTTTTCAGATTGGGTTTTGCTAAACTGAATCTCCCCCTTTCAAGCACAGACATAACACGCTATGTATCACATATAAAGTATACAAAAAAATATACAAAAAAAAAATTGATAAAACACTTGAAAATTGCAGACATGCGGCATGGGAAATCGCTTTTGATATATGAACTTGAGGGACGCGCATTGTCTGCGCTTATTATGCTATAGTCTGTGAGGTAAAAAGAGGTAAGAGGGGTTAGAGTGGTGAGGGGCAGGCACCAATGTGCCAGCTGAGTGTCTCGCACAAATGATTAAAGCTACAAGTTGATTTATTAAGATCTTTTCATTAGCAGCGACCAATGAACAAACAAGTTGAAGCGTGTTAATTGCTCAGACGAAATAAAATTCAGCGAAAATTATGAATCGAATGAGAGAATGGAAATAAAGAAAATACAAATTAATATAGTTTTTAATTGGAAAGAAATGTACAAGAACGTTGTACAAAGTTTAAAGCTTATTATTTTGTAGAAATAATAATAATTAAAAATTTTTTTTTAATTGTTTAAAAATAGAAAAATCTTTTTACATATTCTACAAAAAATTAAAATAGCCGAGGCGCCCAAATAGTTAAGGATTTAGAAACAGGTATAAAGCTATGTACAGTATGAAATGAAAATTAAGTATACGACTACTACTTCGACCTATCTTACTACTAAGAAAAAGGAAACCATCTTTAAAAAAAATGTAGTTTAATTACTGACAGTCCCTACGAGCTATAATAGTTTCTTATTAAAATAAATGTATACCAGTAAACAATTTCAGCACATCAAACCTTTAGTTCATGTAAAGCACTTGCTTACATTCCTTTTTAAAATATTAAGTATACGTTATTCATCATGCCAACAGGGTTAAAAATGTCTTAGTGTAGTCGTGCTACTCTGTCGGCCTGCTGCATTAACATAAGCTTCAGTTGAGCTCAAATGTGTTGTTGTTTGTGTGCATAGTCCGATTGTGACGTCGATACCAAAGGAAATAAAAAACTTGTGTCTTTGGCCAACGTTTGGAAACTTTCGTTTTTGTTGTTGTTCGTCTTGTTTTTTTGGCTGCACATAAACCAAATATGTATGTAATTTTTTGCAATGTTCTAACAAAATTGCGAATTTTTTGTCGTCATTTAGCTATTTTATTTTGCATGTCTCTTTAGACGGGGCCAAAGGATTGCTTTTTGCCCCGTCGTCACTTGGCAGACGAAGCACGTAGAAAAATATACTGGATGTCCTGGTCGTGTGTTGTGTTGTATATGTGCGATATAATAATTTCATATGACATGCAGCGACCTGTCCTATTCTGTCCAGTGCTGTCCTGTCCCATCCTGACTGCTCGGTCGTCAACGTTTCCTTCCTCAACTGCTTTGATATATAATTTTTGCATTTTTTAATGCCTCGATTGCCCCGAGCTCAAGTAGGGTAGTGTGGATAGGGTCTGTTGAGGGGGTAACTGGTCTCTGAACTCTTCGGGCGTTAGTGTCCTGTACTTTTGGCAGCACATAATCTCATTTATTTGCTGGCAAAACGCTTTTTAAAATCAAATTTCCGCTAAAACATTTTCTATTTGCTATTTGTTGCAGACAAATGGAAATATCCTTTTCTTTTTCTTTGACCATGGCCAGAGCATATCAACTTTATTATAGTTGGCTAAGAATTATATGGAAAGTTTGCTTGCAAATACATTTTAAAGGATTTTTGAGGCTATTGAAAGTTTTGAAGTAAGTAAAGAACTGTTTAGGTACCCAACGAAACCCACTGAATTTTTAAGAAAACCATTATAAACTAAATATTAATAATATAGAAGCTTCTTCCTACAATTCAATAATCTGTAACCTTCCAACCCCAGTACCTAAACCTCCATACCCCTTAGAGCAGCGCATATGCAACTAATTCCATAACTAAGGTAGTTTCATGCATCAGAGCTGCGTTGCAGTTTATTTAGCAGCTTTTTTTTGGGGCACATTAGTTTCTGTCGGCTTTTGTGACTCTTTCACAACAGTCTGTGGAAATAATTTAGCTTGATTTGCAGTTTGATTGATGTCACACTGTCAGGAGTTTTTTCCGAATTTCCCTTTTAGTGTTTCGTGTGTTTTGTGCTGCCTGCATAAGCCCATCGGTCAAATGCATATCCATATCCATTATAATTGATGTCCTGGATATTTATAGTATAGAAAATCGACACACACGTTGCACTGGTATGTGTGTAAGTGTGTGTGAAAAAGAAGGAGACGACAACCGTAACGCAAAAAGACGAAGAAGTGCCGTAGAGGAAGGAAATGGCAATGTGGAAAAGAGGAAAAGAGCCTAACGTTTTTGCAGAAAGCAACCACATCATGCCATCATGGCCAGAGGCAGCCAATGGCTCCGCCTTCTAACGCCAGTTGGTGCGTCCTAGGCACGCGTTATATACCGAAAAACTAACGGCAACAAGCGATAAGAGCAATTGCCATGAAGACGAAAGCTGTAGACTACCCCAGCCGCCTACCAGACTCCTGCTGTCGTGGCACATGGCGAGAAAGAGGCACAAAAATGCACTGAGCAAATGAAAATCTATGGCAGGCGCCTAAAAGTAGGCAACGCACGGCGTCCCACTTGTACATAAGTGCGAGGCGATAGGCAACTGTAGCAAAGGAAACCCGAAGCGTGGCAAAGGCGAAAACGAAGGCGAAGTGCGGAAAAGTGTGGCGTAAAGGCAAAAAGTGGGTGTCGGCTTGCTGCACCAACAACAACAGCAACAAGAACAACAGCAATACCAACAACAACAGCCTCAAGAAGCCGTAGAAGCAGGAGACGAGTACCACGCGGCGTATGAGCATTGTAGGCATACACACACACAGCAGAGATCAATCATGAATGCCTGCCTGTCTGTCTGCCAGAGCGAGATGGCCGTTGGTGCGCTAAACTGATTTCTGTTTAATTATTTTTGGTTAGTCTCCTTACACACACACACACGCACACTCCCACTCACATGTGTGTGATATCCAAGGCAAACAAGCAAAACGCTCAAGCACTTTAGTCAATTTAATTTCCTAATTAACTGCGGCGCAGCAAAGCGACGATGTCCTTCAACAGCTACAGCAGTGCTGTCTCTCCCACTACCTCCACTCCTATTCTCCTGCCATCTTTGTCTATCAGTGCCCAGTTCATTAATGTGCGTTGCCTTTGGCCAAAGTGAGACCTTTCCCCGACTTGTCGCACATGTGTCCTTCTGTGTCCTTTTGTCTCTCAGTACCACAGTCCCTCTGTCCCTATGTTGGCTGTTGGTAATTAGCAGCACACGTTGGTCCTTTAACACAACCGCTTGATGATCCTTGCCTCGCATTAAATTAAGTCAAAACAATTATGTACAGAAAAAACGCGCAAAAATGTCAACAACACACGAGACACGACACTCGAAACAGACACACACACACACAACACACACTCAATAGAGACACCACAAGTATTCTTCTTTTTTATAATATACATATATAGAATTATTGTATATATAAAGTATTTATAGAGGTGTGTGTGTCTGTGTGTGTTTGTGTTGTTGCTGTAGATAAAGTTTTTTTCTGCGCTGCGGTTAACCGCATAATGAAGTGTCCTGTAAAGGATAACAATGAAAAAATAAAATAAAATCCTTTTCACACATCGGCAACAAGCGGACAGCTGGGCTAGTCTTCCGGCTGTGTGTATACCCTGTACTATGGGGGGATAAGGGTAGAATGTATATGGTTAAATGAGGTATGAGTACTTACCATGCAATAAATAAATATAAATAATAAAGATTTTGATAGTTGATGGTGTAGTTTTCCCCTTAATAATGTTTAGAATAGTATTTCAATTAAAGACACCAACTGTTCACTACAACACAGGGTATTAACTAGCCAATTATCTGTTGTACTTGCTACTGTAACTGGCCCTTTTATTTTTTTCTTTCCATGTTTATTTTTTTTGGCTTGTTGAGCTAATTTGTTTTACTTTGTTTATATTAAAAACATTGTTTGCCCGCCGGATTTCCGGTTTGCCTGTCAGCGACAAGTGCATGCAAATATGTAAACCGCAAAGGATAACATTTGCCGGACACCTTCCAGCCACTGCCAGTGCCTGCCGGAGATAGTCCAGCTGTCTCTGTCCCTCTCTCTCCCTCTCACTGTCTTTGTCTCTCTGTTTCACTGTCTTTCTGTGTGCCTGCATCTTTGTGTGCTTGTCACATTATGTGTGCAATTAAATTGTCATATGAGCGCACCTTGGCAAGGTAATTATGCGGTTGCTCAACAGAATTTGGTTTTGACTGTCGACGAAGTCTGTGGGTTCTGCTCAAGATGCTGGCTTATCACGACCCTCCACTCACGGCCCAGGACCCACGACCCTCGACCCGTTGGCGGTTAATTCTTGTGGTGTTGCCAAAACTGCCATCACACACACATACAATGCATATCTGTCTATCTGTCTGTTTCCATGCCACGTCTAAAACACTAAGCAGCTTAAGAGCTATGCTCAAATTCTCCGAGATGCCAAAGGCTCTTAGTGTTAGTCTCTGTTTAGTTGCATATCTACAACGGAAATAGAGCATACAAATATCCTATAATTCAAACATTAGCGCTGTCTTTATAATTTAACTATTTATCTAATTTAAATATGGCAGTGAATAAAGTTTTGAGTTTTTTGCTACTTCCGGACGTTGATGTACAAAGTACATTCAAGTGGCCCAGGCGACACCAAGCCGAAGCTTGTTAAGCTGATAAAAGAGATATCAGACTCCGCAGAAGAAAGTTTATAAACATGTAAATAAAAGAAATTAGTAAATAGATTAGATGCTGAAAATAGTAAAGAAAACATTTATAAAGTAAACTTATATCATGCTTAGACCTACCTTAGATTAATAGATTATCTAGCTACGTTTTCAGATTAAAAATAAACAAATATTTTAAAAGCCCACGGATAAATAGTTGAACATTTTAATGAATTTAAAACATGTAATACAAATAATTTATAAAATGAAATGAAAAATAAGCTAAAAACACTAGAAATTAAATTAAGTTCATCGAGTTCAACTAAGAGTCTAAGTCATTAAGAAAACGTCCCATTTATTTTTAACTAAATCAAAGCTTGATTTAAAATTCTTGTATTAAATTAAATAAGGTGTTGTTTGAAATTTAATACACTATAAAAGTTAGTTTTTGGTAGTGACAAAAGCAAGCCGCAACAACACGTTATTAAAACTACTATTTTTTGAAGCTTATATTCAGTTCTTAAATGAGTTATGATTATATCGAAGTTAAGCAAAGATTTTCAGAGTTTTCATCTGAAGGTTACACAAAACTAGTTAGTAAATGAGCAGGAATCGCAGTTGATCCGTGAAAATCCAAGTCAAACGGGGCTTTTAACCACACATACACCAAAACACACACAATTACACACATAAAACTGTTGCCAACTGCCTCTGTTTCTACATCTACTTCTACTTCTTTGCTTCTGCTTCTGCTGCTTCTTTAACGTTCTGCACATTTTGGCACATTCTCGGTTTTCAGTTAAGTGACCGGAAAATTGGGTTTCTTTACGGCACATTTAATTCACACATATGAGCGGCACAATTACCAAGAGCACGCCCAGAAACACAAGCAGACATTACACCCACCACACACCCAGCCACACACCCGGGAGTCAAAGAGACACACACACACACAGACACACAGAAAGTGGAATCCGTGTAAACGTAGACAAATAACACTTAAGAGCGATATGCCAACAGTGGATTTCAGGGACTACATGGCCAAAAGGAAGTGATGTTGCTGCTGCTGCCACTGAGCACCCAAAAGGCACGCGCCACAGCAAAACGCGCGTGGCACTCACACACGAGCACACACACTCCCACACAAACACATACACTTGAGCTGCAAACCTCGACAACGACAACGACGATTTTTTTATGTGTTCACGCAGCGTGGACATAAAAAATATGTATATATTTAAAAAGGAATTTATTCTAAGGACACGTCAACACACAGCCCCACACACACACACACACGGTCAGGAGTCACTGTATGACTGTGTTCTGCACAAAAAAATAAATTGTTTTTCTATATATACAAAAACATATACATGTATTTACACTGGAGTGTCCTGGCGAGCTCTGTCGTGTCCTGGCCAGCCTGGCGTGCTTTTAGCCTTTTTTTTTTGGAATCAGCGCACAACAAAAAAGGTCAACGGAGTGAAATGTGTAGGAAGCAAAGCTTGTTGTTCTATGCTCTTACCAAAACAAGGCAAATCATGTAATGCGATTAATCTAACTGTAATCAGCTGGGTTGAAATCATGGAAGAAAAATCAGAAAAAGGCAAAGAATTTTAATAAAATAAAATAAAAGCATTAAATAAATGTTTAATACTACTAAAACTTAGCTAAAATTATTAACTAATTAACGAATTTTTAAATTAAAATAGTAAAAACAAAGTAAAGGCTTTAGAAGATACTTTTATAAGACAGTACTCACAGCAGTAAAATAAAATAAAGGTATAAATATACTAAACTTTTTATCTGATTGCTAATCGTCTCTTTTAACACAGGTGTAATTTAAATATTTTCTAATAATACAAAATTAATAAAAAATAGTTTAATGCCTTCCAAAAATAACAGTGTATTTTAAGTGCGTTCTTAAATTTAATTTCTTGCAGAATTCTACATGTTATGACTACTGAATTCAGATATAAGTTAAGTTAACAGATATATTTGTATGCCAGTACACAAGGTATGATGTGTGGCATGCCACACAATGTCAGCAGCAACAATAACAATGAAAATACAGTTAACTGTCGCACACTTGTTTTGACATCTTTTGCGGCTTTTTGGCCAAGAGTTAAATGCGTTTTAAATGAGCTCGCTGAAGACAATTTGTGGTTAATTTTTAGCAGAGTGAACAACTTAAAGCAATCCAAGAAATTGTGAATTGTTGGTTGTTTTGTCTTATTAAATGAAAACGATATGCTGCTGCTAGAGTAGGCTGACGATAGACAAAGCCTCGGGGAGGCATGTGCTGAAAGAGGAGCTCAAAAGGGGGGAAATCGGTAGAAGGAGCCTACAGGTAGCTGCACCTGCTTTGCATACCCGAGGAACGCATAATCAAACACCATCAAAAAGCAAAGAGAAACAAAATAAAAACGGGCTCAAAACTTTAGCTCAGCCAGGATGGAAAGCAGGTTTTGGACATGCATGCAGAGATCCTGCGGCCTCTTCTGTACCTGCGCCTTGCTTCCTTCCTGTGGACATGGCCATGGTCAAACAGCGTTCGAACCGTTGCTTTTTGGGCTCAAACAATTTTTGGGTTTGTTGCTTTGGCCAATGTTGTTTGTTGTCTTTCGGGAACTCTAGCTGCAGGAACCAGGACTCGAAAAACCTGCTCCGTGCTTGGAAATTGCGTTTCCGCTCCAGGAACGTCGGACAGGCAAAAAAAATAGGAGAAAATCAAACAGGAAAAAAAGGGGAGAAGGAGGAGGGAAGGGGGAGGGGGAGCAGGAAGAAGAAGAAAGCCAAAAGTGCAGGCAACGACGGCGACAGCGAATTTCCTTTTCAACAGCGTTTGGCATCCTTTGGCTAGGCAGCTGACTCCCGACTCCTAACTCTTGGCTCCTATGCTGGAGCCTATCCTGCAGCGCCTTTGTGGCCACTCGCAATGCGTTCGTAGAGTGTGTGAGTACGTGTGTGTTGGTGTGTGTCTCTGTGTGTGTTAGTTCTTGCTGTTTGTTTGGTTTTTGGCGGAAATTTTGCGCTTGCAAATCGCATGGAAAATTTTCGGAGACCAGGAAACTCTCGAGCTGTGTTGGTTTTAGGCTTGAGCATTAACATCCCACCCATTGAAAGGATTTTCATTTCGCAGCTTAGCAACGATGCGGGTTGCTGCATACACACACACACACGCATACCCAAACACACCCAAACACAGGCACACAACAAAAACAACGACAGCAGCTGCGCTTTGCTTTTCTAAATGATAGAACTCCGAGCTGGAGTTGGAGTTGTAGACGGAGTTGGAGTCGGCAATCGCGTGGAGTCCAAGGCAGAGGCAAGCCAACGACTTCAGCAACAATGCCAATTCACAGGCACTCCCTTCACCCACTGCCCCAACCAGTGTAGGCGCAGCAATGCAGCTGACGCATGCATGCATAGAACCGGGCCAGAAGAGCTTAACAACGACAACAGAACGGCTAACGGCGACTTGGCCAGAGAGAGCATCGATTGAATTTATTTGCATTGCCAGCGAGGAGCGAAAGAGAAAGAGTAAGGGGGAAAAGGGGTGGGCGTAGCAGTGGGGCAGGGGTGGAGTGAGGCTGGTCAAGTGTAGAATGCGTTTGGGGCGTAGGCTGGTTAACAATTCTTTCGATTTTCATTTCCGTCTGTGAGAGCAGCAAAGGGGGAGTGGCAGGGGCGACACACACACACACACACACACACACAGACAAACATGGTGGCGCAGAAAATCATTAGAAACTCCTTTGTTAGGAAGCGCACGTTCGCTTGGGGAAATAAAACTGGAGAAAAGTCTAACGACAACAACGACGACGACGATGGCGACGACGACAGCGGTGGCGGTGGCGGCTTTACATTCTTTTTGCTGTTGTTGTTGCAGTTGTTGCTGCTGCTGTTGTTGTTGCTGCTGCTGTTGTTTTTGACGACGTCTACGTCGCGTATGCGCAATTTTCTAACGGCAACTAACCAATTGACCGAGCTAGGCCTAGGGAATGGAGCTCTGGTCACTAGACGGACACCCTCTGCCAGTTACCCACCTTCCATTGCCGCTGGCTGCTGTTGTTGCCGCTGCTGATGTGGCTACTTCTATTGTGGCAGAGTCGCCGCCTTCTGCCGGTTGCCCCTTGACAGACGCCTCTCTTTCCCCATTTTCCCGCTTATCCTCTTTTTTCTCTACAGCATGTCGTATGTTGTTTGTTGTTTCGTTGTTGTTTTCCTCGCATTCTTGTTTGATTTTTCTCTTCTTTTCTATTTTTGCTGCTGCTGCTACTTTCGTTGATTTTGCGTGATCTACACTTTAAGCAGCCATCGCAAAAGCTACAGAAAAAATTACTGGAAAATCCCTTTGAGCAAAGTACAACACGAAGAACAAAGCGCAGTGTAAAGAACAACAAAAATCCCTATTCTTTTTCAATTTTGTTTCTCAAAAGGAGCAAGCTAGAAAATCTATCTACTGTAAGTCAAACTGTGTGAAAGCCAGCTGAAAACGATACGCCTTTAAATAAAATTGAATTAGTTAGTATCACTCCAAGACTTTGGAAAAGAAAACGTGTCTTAAAACAATAAAATCTATGATTATAAACTACAGTTACATATAGAAATACTGTAAATCTAAATTAATCCGTAATCTTAGAGGCAATTTATGTTTTCAGATTAGATACTTATAAGCAAAAGTGTCACGCAAAAACAGTAAATGATCGCTATCTCATGATACAAGATGTAAATAATAAAGATCCTAATTTAAAGATAATATTATAATTTTGATTTTAAGAACAATCTTTGTTGAAGCGCATAATAATTAAAAAGTTATATTTAATTAAGTTTCAGACAAGATTTCTGATAATGATCGCGTTCTCAAAAAAGATTCGAACTGCAGCTACAAGCAAAAGAAGATACGAGCTACAAGTGGTGGATCACAGAGTTATTACATTGATATTGTAAAAATTGGCAGAAAACAAGTAAAGAATTAAACAAATAATAATAAGAAGGGGTCAAATCTTAAGTCTTAAATATACCACTTAGCAAAGAAATTACTTTAAAGTAAAAGATACCGGGAGATTTCGTTTCGAAACAGTTTTCTACTTTTGTTTTGCGAATTTTAGCTGGAATTGAAATCTTTAAGCTTTAGTAATGGTTCAGAATCTTTTGTGCTTTGATTTTTGTTTTGCTGTTGGTTGGCAGAAGACAGAAAAACTGAATGCTTGAAGAGCTCTTCAGAGAGTTTTGCCCACTTTGAGTGGTTTGTTGTCCACTTCGATTTCTAGGTTAGCACTCGGCCATGGAAGGCATCTACGGGGACACAGGACACTGGACACTGGTCGGATGATGGGCGTAGGTTCTCCATTTTATGCTAGTTTCACTTTTTTTCCTTTCATTTGGATTTCTTTTTTTGCATCTATTTTCCTAGTGGCAATGTCCATTTCCTGTCGCCATTTCTTTGACTTCTGTTTTGCTGTGAGGCTGCTGGCAATTTAAACTCTTTCACTTTGCTGGCGGATGTCCTTTAACGTGGTTTCCAGACCACTGCCCACACACACTTACTTCACGCTATTTTCAATAATTTCGCTTTGAAATTTCCCGCTAGCCGTTGCCGCTGCCGCTGACGCTGCTAGTGCAAAACGGAAGCCAATACTCGCTAGTTTTATGTACACTTCATCCATTTTTTTTTCTTTTTTGGTTGCCATCTTTGAACTTGTCAAAGCGGAAAGGGCTTTCATTTCCGCCGTGCAAAAGACCAAATCCTGGACAGCGGATAACTAAATGAATGAAGCGTGTGAAAGCGACTTCAACGAAAGCGCTAAAGCTCACACGATTTTCAATAACTCTTCAATACGAAAGATTTGTTGGTTACGTATACGTTATATCAAAACTTGATGGAATCTTGCAGTTTTATAAACATTTCTTACTGAAACCTTTTATGTTTAAACATGATTACAACTACCTTCTTTTGATAGTAGAAATCCCCAGATTTAAATCAATCCTATTGGACAAAGAACACTTGAAAAGAAATCAAGTTTTATTATAGAAATAGCCATTAAAATATTTAAAATATATAAAAATTTAGTAAACGATGATCTTTGAGTGATATTTAAAGCATATAACTATTTTTAAAACACACAAATATACGTTAAATGCTGTGTAAAGATAATAATTTATATTAGGGAGTAAAAGTTCAAAATTAAATATTTATTGCCACCTAAAATAATCAATTCAACATGCTCATAAGCAATTAATTTTTAAGAAATAGTTCCCTATAAAATATAAAAAACATCCATCAAAAACATCCATCTAAGATAACCTTGTCTTGTCAAGGTAGATACTTGAAAAATATTACTCAAGAATGTCATGTCCTCAGTTGTACAAATTATTAACTGATTAATTTTTAATTAATATATTTATATAAATAAATGTTTCTTAAGATTTAAATGTCTTTTGGCACCTGGCGGCATCTCGTGCGACGTTTGCCGAAGTTCGTTGAAGGCCGAAGTTGTTCAGGCGTTTATAAATATTTACGATGGTGTGCTTTTTTCTATATGCACACATACACACACAGGCGAGCGCTCCTCCAATGCTTACACGCACACACATACATATATTTATATGTATATATTTCATATACATATATTTAAAATGCCAGCCAATGGGAGTTGAACACGAAGTTGGGCCTCGCTGAAAAACACGAAGCACAAAAAAGGCCAAAAAACGACAAGCAAATCAAATAAAATATGCAAAATATACAAAAACATACGCACACACACACGCACACATACAGTCACACGCACACAATGCGACACACACACACACCGATGCATGGGGATTTAGTTTAGTTGTTGTTATTGGTTGCGCACATGTCAACTAGCAGCAACAACAACCACTACAGTATTTTTATGCGTGCAAGTGTGAGTGTGTGAGAGTTGGGAGCAACTACAACAACAACAACAACATCGAGAGGCCTACTACAAGCAACTGGGAGTCGAATATTAAAAATGCGTTCGTGGCGCCGCCTACCGTGTGACGTCACCAGCAGCATTACCAACAACTGCAGCAACAACAACAACAACAACAGCAGCACCTCGGCCGCATTTTGCATTTCCTCTTTGGCTGCACATCTTTCAGCTTATTGCTTTTTCTTTTTTTCTTGCTGCTCTTGCTGTTGTTGTTGTTGTTGCCCGTTTCTTTTTTGCGCAAAGTTTTTTTCTTTCTGCTCTTTTTGGCGTTCCCAATGAGAGACGTCAAAGAGAGCGCCATAGCGCTCACTCGCTCGCTCGCTCACTTAAACGTTGGCCCCTTACCGAGCAGCTTGACTGCTCTCGTGCATGCATGGGTATGCGACCTAGAGTGAGTGTGTGTAAGTGTGTGCTTGCTTGCTTGCGTGTTTGTGTGTGTGAGTATGCTTGTAGGGAGCGCCAAGCTTGCGCTCTCGCTCACACCAATGCAAGTGCCGCTTAACGAATCGTTTGAAAGGCGTGGCCAAGTGTTGTTGTCGTCGTAGTTTTTCTGTGCTCTTTTGGCAGTAGTTGACCTAAGCAGCAGTCGGAGCAACAACAGCAACAACAATAAATGGCTGCAATAAGCTGAAGATGCCTTTCAGGGGTTGCGCTAAAAACTATTCGCAACATTTTCTTACTGGACCATTGCAGGCAGCTTCTCTCTTTCTTTCCGGTTAGGAGAATGCCGTTGTTGTTCTTGCTGTTGCTGTTGCAGCTACTGCAATCGGGCCGTTTTTGTAGGCGCAGAGTTTTGGTTATGCGTGTCTTGACGTTATTCGCGATTTTTATGTATTTGGCTTTATTGGTGGTAATGGAAAATGGTGGAAATAGTTGGGTGAGTGGGTTCTGCACAGGAACCTACGATTGGGTCTTAGACTGCCACGCACACTCATACTCACACGCATACACATTTTTCAATCAAGATGAAGCTTTAGGCGCAAGGAATGTGACAAGAAAGCAGAAGGAAAATTGAAAGAAAATGAAATACGACAAGCGCAGATTGTTAATCTTAGATATCTGTTGATATATCACCGACTATAAATCATTTGCAGTTCCCAATTATATAAAACATTAACTGACTAAATTAACTCAAGTTAGCGCAGCTCTAGGAACACTTGCAAGATCGAAAAAAAACTTAACAAAGAGCGAAAGCAAAGTAAACACAGTTGCCGCTCTCTTACGTTTGCAAAGAGCGCAAGAGGGTGAGAGAGCGCGCACTTCGGTGCTCTTAAGACAACATACAGTGAGCGCTCTGAAACTGAATTCGAATTCGCCGCAAACACCGGAATAACAGTTGCCGTTTTACTCTCCCTCGCTCACACACACGCTCTCTCGCGCTGTCGACGCTTCGGTTGTTTGGCTCTCGCAGCAGCAGCGACGCCGGCAGCGACGTGTTTCGCTGAGTTTCGAGTTTCATTCATTGTATCTGATAGATACTTTTGCCGAGCAATCAGTTCGTATTTAACTTTCGTCGTGAATGCAACGTTTGTAAAGCAGCGAAAGAATAACCAGAAACAACAACACAAACATTCAACGAATGTGCCGCTAAAGTCGTCGCGTGTGTGTGCGTGTGAGTGAATGAAAAGGCAATAATAACAACAACAACAAAAACAACAGCAATAACAGAAAGAAGAAAATTCAAAATAAAAACGCAGAGAGTGACAGTGCCAGTGCCAGTAAGAAAGCAAGCAAGCAAGAAAGAAAGAAAATAAAAACAAAGTGTGTGCGGTGCAACAGCAGCAAGAAGCATGTGTTGCATGCGGTGAACAAACTTCAACAACAAATTTAACTACAACAACAACAGAAACAACAACCGCAACCAAATAAACAGTTAACAACATTACCGACTACAACAACAACAACAACAACAACAAATGTGTTGCAAAAACCTTGGGAAAACAACGTGGAAAACTAACAAATTGTAAATGACGGCGAGCAGTTAATATGTATGTGTATGAGCGTGTGTATGTGTATTGTATCTGTAAATGTATTTGTTTGTAATGGAATAAATAATTATGATTATTATAATAATTGCAGTGTATGACAAATGACAGTTGGACTCGAGCTTAACTTGCATTTAATTGCCGCATAAAAATCGATTTTTGTTTGTGCTCCTTTGTATAAATAAAATATATAAAATTATCAAAGTGCTGCCCCCGTCCCCCCACCGTCTTCCCTTTTCCTACACCTTCAACTTTTCCGTGCCCCCCTCACACACACCCACACACCCACCATTTGTGCACATTTTCCGCAGAGCTAAGAAAATTGTAATTTATAAATTTATAACGTTTCTTTCCCCTGCCCCCCTTTGGCTTCCCCTTGGCCTTCTCCGCTCACAGCTCTCAGCACTTTTTGCACTCCAACAACTCAGTCTAGGTCGTAAAAAGTGTTTGTTGTTGTTGTTGCTGTTGTTTTTGGTGTGCTGCTCCTTGTGCTTTAACCAAGTTTTCCAAGTTTTTCTGGGCGCTCAGCAGGAATAGCAAGAAAACTTACGCGGCTCCTTCGTACGCTGCTGTATCTTATATCTTGTATCTTTTGGGTGGGTGGCGCGCCAAAAACACTTTTGTAAACACACATACAGGCGCACACTCACACTCACACTCACACACACAGCTACAAACAGCGGCCGTAAAAAGCAAGCAGCAACAGCAACAACAACGAGCTGAGACTTGTGTAATTTATTACTTGCTGCATAAATAATAAATAAGCG